>JAZFAV010000002.1:3903500-5221500 GCA_037954035.1 Rosalia funebris | reverse complement strand
CGATGAAAAAATTATCACTACATTTTTTTTTCTTTAAACAGGCATGACAAATGTATACAAAAATATATGTATACCCAAAATTATCCTTGTGAAATCTCCAGCGATGAAAGAATTTTGAATGTCATATCGCACTTTTTGTTATTTCCAGTCTTTTCTGTATTCTCTTGCCTTATACACCGCTAAAATCATTTATATTGGAAATAAAACGTCTTAATTTGCCTCCCACAACCTTAGATATATTTGAACAGGTTTGAAATTTTATACCATAACATCCCATTACAAATTTAAAAATATTTATTTGGGTTTACGGCCACTTTCTCTTATTAATTTAATCTTTATAAAAGAGTTATTTTAGTCCTGTAAATTGGACATAATTTGAAAAGCAAGCTGTGACAGTTCTTATAGTGACAACTTCTCTACCAACTTAAAAATTCTGACCCAGTAAATTCCCTAACCTGAATTGCGATTTATCGCCATACATTCATTAAGATTTTTATTAGGTAGATTGTGTCCTTTGGCTTGCCACATGTTTTCTTGGGCAAATTCGTGATAAAAATATTCATTTTGTTTAATGTACATAAAGCTGTAACAATTTTTATGATGGCAACTTCTCTACCAACATAAAAATTCTAACCTAGAATTCCCTAACCTGAATAATTGCAGTTTGCGGGGTATTTGTTGTTTATTTGGTTTAAAAATTAAATAATAGAAGGCAGTGAGTTAAGATTTTCATTTGGTAGATTGTGTCCTTTGGCTTGGGTCGCGTTTTTGCAACCAAGTTAGTGGTAAAAATAGGTAAGTCATTATTATTTAGTTATATATAAAGATAAGAAGATATATCAGATGGGATATCTATTAAGGTAATGAATAATTTAAAACTTAAAAATACATATATCCGAGAAAGCATCAATGTTTGTGCAGATAGATTGTTATCAATTATCTATTTGCAAGTAGTTGTTTTATAAATGAGTTACTGATTACAAATTTACTTGTTTTTTTTTGTATATAGGTACCTTAAAACATTTATTATTTAATTATGTGTAAACCTATAAATACAATGTTTATGCGTATTTTGTGGAATTGTTTTGATTACTAGCCACCTTTGTTCCTACAAGTTTGTCTTTTCAATTTAATTTGCCTTATATGTAATGGATATGTAATATTTATTTTATGTCAATCTTTATCGTTTCATTTTACATTTTATTCATACTGTATTTTGAATATTGTGTTACTTTTCTCATAGAGATCCAAATAAGGATCTTGACTGTCTTTTCAGGACATATTAATTGATGTGTTTTATAATATTTTAGACACTATGTGTTTTATATATTGCGATTTACTTCAGTTTATTGTGTATCTTGAGATATGCTAAGGTGGGTATTGTAGCCATCTATCGAAAAGTTGTGAATGAATAAGTCATAACTTAACTGTGTAATAGACGAAATATTTTTTTTACCAGGTAGGATTTAAATTATTATGTATATAATTTTGAAAGTACGAAGTTTGTAACTATACATATAGCAAGTAAATAGTGTCATGCCGGATATTCTAGACATACATGGAGATAAACAGTACATACAGGTGAAACTAAATAAATATCCTAAAATTTATTTTATATATTTGGTGAAAAAACTAATTTAATGATGAATGTAATTTTTATCCATTTTGCACACTTGTAACAAGAGTGTTATATTGTTTTAGACATACTTGTAGACAAGAAGTATATACAGGGTGCGATAAATAAATATTCCCAAATTCATTATGATGATAAAAATGATTTTTCTAAAATTTGTTTTGTATATTTGGCAAACAACGTAGCATTTATTGTTGAATAATGTTCCGATTATTTATTTATTTTTTTTAAATTACATTACCCTATTTCTTCAATATAATATCGATATATTTGAATTCATAATAAAAGAAAAACTACAGAACATTGTAAGAATATTTACTGAAATATTCTTAGAAGTTCTTCTGCAAAAAAAAAAAAAACTTCCGAGTTGTAATCAGAACATTTGTATTGACAGAGCAACATTGTATTGTCAGAAAAAATACTATTTATAATATATTTTTAATATATAGGCCAAGTTTGTTCCTCCTTTGTGGATCTTTGTGAAAACCCTTAATATGAAACATTTTTCAGAAATAAAGGCATGTATTATTCTGTTACCTACTTCGTATTATGTTTTCATATTTTCTATTATGATATAATGGTGAATAGGGTCCCTTTGCAAAAAAAAAAAAAAAAAAGAAAATTTTCATACAGGGCTCCCCATTAATGTGGTACAGTTCAATGGTAACAATATCAAGAAGAATATAAAGAAAAATTGAACACGGAGTTTTTCCATGTTTATAATAAGATAACTTTGGTAACAATCTGTAAAAATGTGGGGTGTTCTATTATTTTTTTAATGGCACTAATATAGGTTTGCATTTATCAATATCAAATCTGCTTTACCCTATTATTATATTACAAATAGATGCATCTCTTACCTACAATACTCATTAAATGTCAACACATAACATTTATCATCGATACACGCAACGCTGTTTGAATCTTTGTGCCTCGAAGCGAACACCTCGTCCGGTTGATTGTCAGGCTGCCTCCCTTGTTCGGTATGCTCAGGTCTATAGTACCATAATAAGGACATCATCATCTCACCTGAAAACACACCATGTCAGTCTCAGTTTATGTGTATATTTCAAAGAGACTTACCATCTTCCGGATTCTCCCAGAGGGAGGCAATCTTGGCAACAAATGGTAGGTCGTTTTTCCTTGGACCAGCCTTCAATAGAACGCAGTCTCTCTGCACGATTAAGTCCCCTTCTTCGTGCCTCATTGCCGGGTAGCACTTCCTCACTACAGTGGTTTCGTCACTCTAAAATTGTCATAGTGATTAAAAAATGGAATACTGAGTTAAGTGCCAACTATTTTGTACAAAATTAATTGGAAAAAGCTTCACTTGCTCATACTGTACTAGTAACAATAAGTTAATAGCATCAAACAACAACAAAATTACTGTATACTATAGATATTATTCAATTTCTGGACCGTGGAGATTATTTATATTTTATTCGTTGTGTATTTGCTGTAATTTTGGTCAATTAAGTCGATTACACTCATCGATAAATTATAAATGCAACTTTCTGAATTAGTTTGTAGTTTATTAATAATTGTAGTTATCTCTGATGAGGTGACTCAGTTTCAGTTTTTCAGTTTTCAGTTCTTATTATTTGTTCTGGCTTCAATAAGTTATATATTTCTAAAAACCAAATGTTATAATTGTTAATATATTTTACTCATCGGGAATATGCAGGTATGCTATTAGTTTACGGTCTATATAATGAAAATAGTGTAGCCGCATGAAGGAAATATGCAATAAGATTTGCAGAGCTAGTTTTAATAATAGATTAATTGAATCAGTGTTTGGATTATGTTACTCATTTATCTCATCAAAAAACGCAGTCTTAACATCGTTTGAATTAATCTCAGATTGAAACAGTTGAGCGAGGACAAAAATACAAGCCCTTAACGAATTAGAAACATTGAAGCTGGCCGTTTCAAAGCCTGTGTTCTAAAATGTGAGTGAAAGTGGTTTTTTATTTGCACAAAAAAATTAAGGTTACGAAAATAATCGCGTGTGTACTTCATTCTAATTTAGCTTCTCTTACTGAGCAAGTACTATGAAAATGGGACAGTGGCTCAAAATTTTACTTTCCACGCGACAGACAAAAAAAAAAAATTAGTCGCGATTAGTGGAAGAGAGAGATTAGTGTAAAGCAGTAATCGACAGGACACGGAATATCAACGTCAATTGCGCTATCTCTGAACCTAACAATTTATTGACATGGCCTAGTGCGTTCTGTCATAGGGACATGAGCCTTTTCTTATTGGTTTGCTTAATAATATTAAGTTTTAGATCTTTGGTAGTGGGGTTACTTACTACCTTATTAAGGTTATGCCAGGAACTATCCTGAACTCTGTATAAATTTAAATGTTATTGTTAGACATGTAAGTGTATTGGTATATAGTGATGAATGAGATTATCTCGAAATAATCTTAATTTGTAATCTTGATAACCAAGGTTAAAAAGAAAGGGGCTTTATGTCAATTTTATTGTTATCATTATTTTTACGATCATCATTTATTATTTGACAGTTGATTATAAATAATGCAATTTATGATAATCCCTCAATGCATAGCTTACTAATCAGTAATTTTTTATGGCAATTGGCAAAGTTTAGTATAAATAAAAAAAAGTAGCAATATATCTATATCTTACGATTTAGGGTATAGAAAATGCATAAGAGTTGTAGAGAATTGTTTGGTAGAACGAACATTAATAATATATAGGGTGCTCCATTCGAAATAAGTGGGTTTTGGACAATTTAAATTTTTAATTTTTTTTAACACCCTGTATAATCCTTCAGGTACTTTGCAATACATAACCTAATTACTAATTAGGCAATTATTTGGGAGAAATTCTTGAAAACATATTCAGGATACTTTAAACTTTATGTGACGATAAAATATTTAGCACAAATTTTTATATTAGACATGAGAATAAAAAAAAGTTGAAATGATGAAATGTAATTTTATTTATAATTTATTGAAAATTAAGTAGTTTTGTACTTGTGATTTTTAAATTTTAAAATATTCCATTTAAATTATGATATCGGTCGTATATACAGGGCGGATCGTAAAAAAATTGCACTAAATAGTGAAAAATATTTCAGGTTTCTGAGTTGAGTGGAAATTTATTCGGTTAATAATTTTTTCAGATAAACAAAATGTATTAAATATACAAACTGGCTTTTCGCTGAGAACAAATCTTTAGAAAATAACGTTTTTTAAATTCGTTATTTTCAAGAAATTGTAGAAATTATCTGTGGCAATTAAAATAAACTTGCGGCAACATTCGATTTTATTTATTATTTGATTTATCATCAAATCAAGCAGATGATTTCTAAATTTATCTAATGATAAACTTTGTATTAAGAAGACTAAATGGCTACTCACATTTAAAAATACTTTTGCTTCATAAGGTTCTCCTTCCCATCGCCACCCGTTGGACCACCTGGGTAAATGCAGGGACCGCCTGGGGTTCTTGGTAATGACCTGGGGGACCGGGACCTCTTTACATTTCGACTTCCGTCTCCTCGCCCCCTTGTTCTTGTACTCGTTCTTTGCTTTGATTTGTCCGTTTTTATTTGTACTTTTTTTACTTGCGACCGGCTCTTTGGATCTACCACACTTTTCCGCCGATTTCGACGCACTTGCCTCCTTGGTTGTCCTCACGCAGGCCTCACTAACTACACTCTCTATTATCCGATCGACGTTGTTCCTCGCGAACAAATTGTCCAGGACCGCCGCCGCCGCCGATTTTGAACCGGCCTTCGAGTTGGCCGGCGGCGGTTTTTTCGCCGTCTTCTTGGTCTCGTGCGCGGTTTCGACGGCACTCTTGTCCTTGGCCTTGGAATTGTGCTTGTAGTTATGCACGTTGCTGTTGGTGAGAGGCTGCGAGAGCTTCAGGCGTTTATTGTTCAGCTCCTTGGCAGCGCTGAGTTTCCTCTTCGAAGTGGGCTTTTTCAGTTTTATTTTTGTTTTCCGTATTTGACAGTTTCTCTTGAACTCCGTTGTTTGTGGAGGCGCAGATTCCTCCATGAGTTTTCTTTTACCGTTATGTATCTTAATGACATTAGTGTCCTTTTTAATTAAATACTTATACGAGCCGAGCTTCTGCTTCTTCTTGGACGAAGGTGCTAACTCTGGCTCAGGTGCCGTCTCTTTAGATAACGAGAGCTTCCTCTTCATGTTTTTGACTTTTACATTTTCAGCGACTGTATTCACAATCGGCTGTAATACTTCTGCTGGTCGGTCTGGAGGAACCACCGGTAATATGCTGTCATCCCTTTTTTCTATTGGGACCTCTTCTTTTGCTTCCGCCGATTCTGTCACGGCCTCCTTTTGGGGGTCTTCGTTCTTGGCGCAAATCTCTTCGGCCTCCTTCACTTGAACTTTAATCTCTTCGTCCGAGGAGCAAACCTCTTTCTTCTGCTCCTCTTCCTTTTCCTTTGGACTTTCGATTTCGCGTTTCACAGGGGTCACGTAATTGCACATGAGAAGCATGTTGTTCTGCTGCATGTTGCTCCTGACCATCGCCTTGCCGATCCTGGCCTTCCGCTTCTTCTCCGTCTTGCAGTCTTCTGGCGCTTCCGGCGAATGAGATTCTTGTTTGGTGGGGGGCGGCGGGGGCTGGTAGGTAGCGCCGGCTGGCGAAGGGGGCGGCGGCATGCCGGCGGACCCTCTCGCGGGACTCGGTGGATCAGTTGCGCTCGAGGGTTCCAGAGGCAGTGCCAGTGCTACAGGGGGTAATGGCACGGAGTCCTTGGAGATGGATGAAATGTTAGACCTCTTACTATCACCAGTAAGAGGCCCAGTATGTCCGTTTTTTGGACACGATTGCATAGGACACGGACAACTTTGATATGTGGCATCTGCAAAAAGGAAAATACGTAGTGGAATATGGCATAATTTGATGACATTAATTAAATTAAAAATGTCAAAGAATACTGTCAAATAGTTGTCCGGTCGCCGGCCTGCTAGGTCCCTTGATCTCGCCCCACTGGACATTTATCGAGGGGAGGGGCGGCATGTAAAAAATGAAATCTGGGAATTTGATCTCCCTCAAAATCGAAAAGTACAATTCACCGTGTTGACGTGATAAAAAATGTCAAAAGTGTGAAAAAGATAGACTATGGCTTATTTACTACGATTTTGAAACATTTCCACATAAAATAAGACTACAAACAATACAATACAAACTTTGATGTTAGTTAGTTTTCCTTAAACATTATTTTACAGGAATGTGATACATCGCTAAAAATGCAAAGTTATGTGTTTTTTAACCGATAAGATATCCAAAATAGCGGTCATAAGAAAAGTTGTGAAGTTGATGATGTTTTTAGAAAACCTAAACCTGGGAACCTGAATTAATAACTGATCTTAGTGTCAATAGAGAAAAATAAATAAAACACACCACCTAAATTAGACTATCCCTCAAATCCAAAGCCGGAGTTGTCTAGCTAGGGGATGCACATAGAAAAAAGCGCGGACAATACCTATTGCCACTGACATTGTCAGTGTCCGCGCTTGGAATAGAATCAAGATCCCGACAGTCGATAGCTAATCGCATTTGGCACATAAGGAGTTCTAGCCATCTCGACTACCATAACAGCTTATAACGTTGATGTAATTACACCACGGTTTTATATGTACATTACACGTTTCCAGGAGTCACTTACTTATATACGGTATGGCTCTGGAAGGTGAGTGGGTGTAGCACGAGGGCGCTGGACCGTATGCAGGCGTGAAATAATGCGGGGGCGGCTGATACGTTTCCACAAGCGTAGGTTGCGGTGCCGGATACGTTTCCAAAAGCGCCTGAGGCGGCGGTCCACTGGGCGGCGCAGAGTACGTCGTCCCACTTGCTGACACGGGGGTTGCCGTTACCACCTGTAAACAAATAAATTTAGATAATTCTATGTATTATACCACTATTACGACCGTAATATTAGCGTATTATGTCACAAGTGACGAAAGGCGATTAATTCCGGAATCATAAACGAGACTTTTTTTGCACAAAAAATAAATTTAATCAATAATCGTGGTAAAAAACAGGATATTTTTCCATGAAATATCGAAAAATTATACACTCAAAAGTGTTTTACCAGTCAAGTTGGCATAATCGGGAAATTATTCAAAATCGATATCACAGCTATCTCAAATTACTACTATCCTGCTGGTCCAATTATTTGTCGAAGCGGATTTTAGAATTTTTATCAGTGTATAGTAGAAATACCAAGTTGAAATCCGTTTTTCTTGAAATAAGGTTTTCAAAATCGGTAACAATACGAACGGTGAATAATTTTACTATGAATAAAGTAATAAGTTTACTTCAAATTTGAACTAATTTCCTTCAAAGTACTGTCCTTGGCTAGCGATGCAATTATCCTAACGTTGTTTCCATGATTGGAATCACTTCTGGAAGGCTTCTTTCGGAAGGCAGCTGCTCCGTCGTGGCCCTCTCAATGTGGGGAGTGGTGTCGAAACGTTTTCCTTGTAGTACGTCTTTGATTTCTGGAAAGAGCCAGAAGGTGCTAAGTCTGGAGAGAATGGCGGATGTGAACAGACTGGCATCTCTTTTTTCAGCCAAAAACTCGCGGATCAGAAGCGAGGTGTGGCACGACGCGTTGCTGCGATGAAGGAGGAAGCCATTGGCTCATTTTTCTGGTCTCTTTCTCCGTACGTCGTTTCGCAAACGTTGCAGTACACCACTGTAATATTCGTAGTTTACACTTTTGCAATGTTTTCGTCTGCTTTTGAGGTCGAAGGACGTCCCGACCGTTGCTCGTCCTCAACCGACTTATTTTCGCTTTTAAATCGCTCATGCCACTTCAGAGTCACCACACTATCACCAAACATCGATTTTAACATTTCATGAGACTCTTTCGCACTTTTTTGCAACTTAAAACAAAACTTAATGTTAATGCGTTGTTCGAAATCAATGATGCGCGACAGACATGGTAAACACGTCCTCACTCTTGTGCCTCTGGAAGCCAATTGACAAGTCACAACTTGTTGAAACTTAACACTGACTATCTCAAAAGATCCACGCTATTATTTCACACAGATGTAGTGCCAGCAGTGTCTGCTATAAAAATTCTTTCGCCGTATTTCTTGATCAGACCTCGTACAGTGGAATATCTAATTGAAAACATCCGTCTCGAAACAAGGTTTTCCGAAAAATATGTGTTGCAAAATAGGCTTCCACGGATAATAGATACGATGGTACAACAAAGAAAAACAATATTTTTCGGTTGATAAATAGCTGGCGTTTGTATTACGTCGCCCGGCTAACTGACGACGTGCATTACGAATGTGACAGGTTTCTCGTCGACCAAAATAATTCGTCAGTTGATAGAGAGAAAACGTATCAACGTTTTAACTAACTTATCATTCATAACTTAACTAAGTACTTAACTAACTTATCATCATATCATCTCTACGTACTAACCTGCTGACTCTGTGAGGGTGCCGTCGGTGGAACCGGGTATATCTCCTGAGGGTTGGTAGGATAATACGGGGTGCTGGAGAGGTACCTCCTATACGAGGGGTATTTATGGTGTATGTAGGGACTGGGCGGATAGCAGATGTCGTGGTGGGCGTAGGAGGGGTTAGGCGGGGGAGGAGTGGGATAATGATAGGGCGGAGGATAGCCGCTGTAGGGGTATCCTTGAGGGGCGGAGGGGTATTGTGTGAACCTGTAGGCGTTCGGGGGATGGCTGGGGGGAGGGATTGATTCTTTTCCTGTCGTCACCGATGTTATTATGACCTGAAAACATAAAATAAAAAATTGTTAGGTGGATGGGGGTATTCTATTTTTGAGAATAGTTTTCATCGCTAAAATAATTTTTACAAGTATAATGTTACACTAGGCACAAAAATTAAGGGATGTGAAAAAACCCCAAAATTTTTTGGTGATTTCAAAGGGCTGTAATTTGGAGAAAAATAGTCGCAGACCAAGTTAAAAAGAAAAAGTAAATTGAAGCTCCAAGTTTCTAATTTTCGGATTGTTTACCATCAGTAGTTTTTGAGGAATCCATCGGAAAAAAAATCTAAATCTTTGCTTGCCTTTCAAAATGGCCAAGGATTTACAAGGACAATAAATTATTTTTAGTGATTTCATCATAAAGCTTTTTTATATAATTTTATCCTCTTTAATTTGAGTGGTCTAAAAGCCTTGTATGATGATTTTTCGTGAATTATAGTTACGTTAAAAGCAAAAAAAGTCATTTTGTCTTTGGTAATTAATTACTTGGGAAATAATGATCGTACAGAAAATTCAAGTAAAGTTTTAAAAACTAAAAAGTATTCTTTACAAGTGATAGTTATTGGTTTTTGATAAAAAAATCGGCGCGAGACTGTTGATTGAAAAAGAGATAAAGAATTGCGTATTTAGGGATATTCGCTTAACTTGGTATAACTTTGGAAATAATAGATAGACTAAAGGCGTTGACTATTTATTTTCAACCTCAAAGTATCCCAAAGAAACCCTGAAAGTTTCAAAGCGCTGCGATTCTTTTTTCACTGTATTCGGAATGATTGAATTTGTGGTTTTTGCGAAAAATCTATTTAAGGATGAATTTTTAATTTTTTGAGGTTCAAAATGTTTTTTTTAGCAAAATTCCATTTTTTTGAATCAAAATATGTTAATTATTGAAAAAAAAATTGAAAAAAATTAAAAGAAAGTCAAAATGACTTCGCGACTTCGATGATGATTACTCAGAGAAAAATCATCGGTAACAATTATAAATAGACTCTTGGGGCTTTATACCACCTACAATATTAACTCTGTTCTATTATATTAACTAATTCCTCTGTTTAGTGATTACATTAAATACTATTATTTAATATTTTTTGTTGAATAAAAATAATTATGATATATAAAAACAATCATACCGTTTTTATTATTTATTGTTCGAAAATTTAGCTCGAACGACCAAAATTAAGGTTCCTTAAGAAGTGGGAGGTATAAAAGGGTTTACCTTCCTTATTTATAGTAATTTTGACAGATACGCCCAACAGGTTGAATTATTAAGTAAATTGTTTTCTCGGTGTAAGAGTACTGAATTCAGCAGTATTATTAACCCGTCCGTAATCGACATAGTTTTTAGGTGTCTTGTGGGAAACTGATCTCACTTTTTTATTCAAATAAAGTATAATTAGGTCAGTTTTCATTATATTCTAATGACGAAGGTTGAGTAGGTATATATATACCTACTACAAAAGTCAGTATCTACACATGACACCCCAATGTGCACGATTATAATAGTAATATCAGAGGCCTAGATGCAAAATCCGACAAGTCACCCTTTCCTCAAAAATGAGATTGTTATGGCAATAGATTAAAAATGTAAATGCCGACATAGCCCAAGGGAATTTTTACAACAAACACCAACAATTCAAAAGTAATTTGAGTTTAAAATTTCATCTCATATGCAACACCCGACATATCCCTTGCGGTCTTAGATGCAAAGGCAGCAAACATTTCTAATGAACCAATACGAGCTAAATATTTCATCACGTGATACAGTTTAATTTGTAGATTTTGTCAGTTAAGTAACATGTGTGTGATGGATGTGGGGCATAAAGCAAAAATTCTACCATCATAGGTATGTTGAGTTATTGGTTACAATTTCAAGCTCCTCCACATGTAGAGAAAATAGAGTTGCTCTTTCCGGTTGTTGGGCATTCTTATATTCCCCCCGATCGCGTTTTTGGTCAAATTGAAATCTATAAGAAGAAAATGGAAGTTGTTCATCCAAAAGAGTACAGCAGTATGATCAAAAAGTTTGCTACTGTTCACGAAATTTAAGAATCAGGGATTAGAGACGTGAAACTCAAAATGTTTTAAAACAACCAAGATATTGACACTTTAAATTTCAACCTTCAGAAAGGATAATTATTGTTAAAAAAAAATACTTAACTTTAATTGACGCCCCTCTTGTAAGCGGCGAAGCATTTTACATGAATGAAAATATGAGAACATTCAAAAGCGTATGTAAAAGAGAAAAAACATCTCGCAAATAAGACCAGAGAAATTGAAAATTGGAGTTCTGATTAATAAAGACAAGAACAAAAGTATTAGAGAAACACTATGAGAAGGAATGGGAAAAAGATGCCTTAATTTTTTTTCGAGAAGATTTCCAAAATGTTTCAGATGGAGGACAAGCAATCGAAAAAGAGGGTAACTGCAAAGATGAATCAATTAATTTTGGTATTTGAAAATGTATTTTGTGTTTTTCGACAATAATGAGAAATAAAATTTATTTTAAAAATTTACATTTACAATTTTTTTGGAATATTTCAAACAGAATTAGGTGCAAAAGTCGACATGTCCATTTTATTTCCCAATTTTGAGGGTCATATGGATGCTTCTGATTTCTAAACTATGATTTGTTATCATTTAGAAACAATAATAACCCATTTTACGAAATCTGGTCACTGCATTCAATTGAATAAAAATGTTATAACTTTATATTAATCATCTCATGTTATGTTTGTCTGGACTTGTCGGGTTTTGCATCTAGGCGACTGATATCCAGGTCAGGTATGCTTGATATATTTGAATTTTATAGGTGATACAAATGCGCCTTTACCTATTTTGATTATAAATAAACTGTTCTTTCGGTGTAGTCTAAGGGGAAGATCTATTTGAATGTCTACCTACTATTGAAACAGGTTTTTTTACTGCACAACTTATTTCAAATTTAGTTACTACTTTTCAATTCATTTCTTCGAATTGTAAATTTGCGTATATAATAGCATATTATATTCTTAGTAATTGTACACAAAGAACACGGAAAAATAATAAATTGCGGTTATTTAAGCATACACTCACTGCATCTGTTCCGCTTTGACTTTTACCGATGCATTATTGGATATTCAATGGTATTGCCACCATATCAAGATGCAAATTGAAAAATCTGGAATTGAGTGAGCCATCTAAAAACGGCCAGTTTATAGCTGATGCGGGTAAATAAAATCCATTTATGTTAGATCTATGGAGTAGATAGTGCCGATTAATTTAATGTACATTTGTTGCTTGCCGTTTTACATCAGTTAAATATCTAAATTCCAACATTTTTCCACACGATCCTGACGAGATAATGCCTACGATTAATTCGAGTTGTTTAAAATGCGATGTTGGTTGACGATAAAACATCGGTTTATTTGATTTGGTTAGCAAATTTTTGGTTTGGTTGGTTTTCGCATTTATTTTTTACAGAGGGCTTTAGAGGCCTTAGAGGAATATTTTTCTTTAATAAAATAGTTTTGAGAGTGTTATTACTTTTATTACTTGTCCGCACTCCACTATACTAGCGGAAAAGTAATGTAATCGCGTAAAGAAAAAGTGAAAAAACAACAATTTTTTTGGGTTTATTTTTCGTTTTCGGCCTAAAAACAAAAAAAAAAGGTTTTTAAAAAATTTTTGCTGTGTGTGTATCGTTGTCGTCGGCATTAAAATTTCTTGATACTAACAAGAAATTCAATCGCTCAATTAAATCGTGTCGGATCGATCGGGCTTCGACTGATTCTGATTAGGGACGTCTACCAGACGACATCTATTGATTTTGAGGTGAATAGGACACACCCAACCCTGTCCATAGGTCACGAGAAGGCACGATGGTGGACTATTTGAGAAAAATTGAGAAAAGTAAAACTGTCGCATAAAACACATATTCTGCATTTATGTGTTGGTTTATTTTTTCTCGGCTGCTCAATTTCGAGATAGAGATGTTCTACGTGTGTGTGATGTACGAAAAGTCCGTTTTAAGATTTTAAAACTGTTTATTTAAATATATTAGTTGTAAAATTATGCCTGGTCGACCTATTACGAGCCTGGGCTTGTAGAATTGAACTATGCTATATAGTGTTTTGAATTGTTCTTGCTCTGAAAGTTAGAAAACTTATCAAAGAACATAAAATAACAAGCTAGAGCAGTTTCAATGTATATGTGGCGCCATCTGTTAAGGATTAAACAACAGGACACACATTCCAAATTGGCTTAATACGAAAAAATACATGGATTACTCGTTCTTGTCGTCGAAATAAGTAAACCAGCTTCCTTTGTTTTATTTTCGCGGCAAAAGCAAATATATAAGGAGATTGGGATGTTTTCAGTAAATGATTTCTTATATGTTCAGTCTTTTAAATAAAGGCATATTATGCGATTCGCGATATTCGGGGTGTATTTAAGTGTAAGAACTTGTAAGAACTTAAAAACATGGTCACCAAACAAGAAACAGGGATTTTCGAGTTTTGAGTAATTTATTTTGAAAACTCATATCTACTCCACATATTTAAATAATTTAGTTTTTTTTTTTTGGTAAATAAGCACCAAACCCGAGTTATTCGACTAAACCTCGTATATACTTCACCAATGCTTCTTTGACGCAATGGAACTACTATTTTATCAAGTACTTATTTCTTCTTTAATCTGTTTAATGCGATTCACTGAAGTTGATTCGAGAAAAACATAATATACTGGTCCATACCTCACTATCTGAAGAATCACCATTGGAACTTGGCGGGGGCGGGGGGTCGTGTGATGCCGACGGCGTTGTCGACGTCGGTGACGTCTCTGACAGTGGGACACTCTTGGTCAGAGGGGCGGGTGGCGGTTGTCCGTGTCCATGAGGTACGGTTATAAGAGGCCCAGCCGGCTGATAGTATCCTGGAAGAAAAAAAAATCGTGTTAGAAACTTGGTTTTTAAAAATCTACATAAAATACATTAGGCACAAAAATTAAGGAATGTAAAAAAATTCTTAAATAAAAAAAATCGGTTTTGACTATGGTAATTAATTACTCGGGAAATAATAATCGTGAATACTGAAATAATGATAATGAAAACTTAGAAATAGAAACTTGGAGCTTCTGTTTGTTTTTTTTTAATTGCTTTGCGGCTATTTTTCTCCTATATAAGTTATAGCCCTCTGAAAATCGCCCAAAAAATTAGAATTATTTTTACATCCCTTAATTTTTGTGTCTAGTTTATGTTGAATGCTAGTATGAAGTGATAAACAATAGTGGGTGGGTTAACAAAGGAAGAGTCGGTTTCTTATTTATGTAAATGTTTTCAAGAGTTTTGTATGTACCATCTTAAAAGAATGCAATGAAACAGTCGATGTTTCCCTGAAATATAGATAACACTAATTAATTTTTGAGTTAAGTATGCTTTTGGTCAATACAGGGCGTGTTCATTTTTAAAACCAGGAGCATATTTAACTCATATTTAACAAAAATTTATTCATTATCTATATTGGCTTCTCTATTCCATATTATAGGGTAACGCATTGAAAGTATCTCATTACGGTATTTCTTAACGATATGTCCGTTGTATGTTATTAAATTGTAAGATCTTGGAAGTTTCTTGAAGCACCTATTAACGACTACGTCGTAGTTTATAAATGCGAGTGTACTAGAAGGAAAACGTAGTAATAGTAGTTAGTAGTAAGATGTATTGCCTGTTACTGATGAAGCTGTTTTTGTCGTAATCGCACCTAATAAGTTTTAAGAGTTCTTAAATGATGCTACTTTGGGTAGGCGTAAATTTAGTCGCCATTACCAGTAACCGACTGACATATACGAGGGACATTCAAAGGGCATTACAATAAGAGTGCAAGGTTTGAATTCCACGCCATTTTGGCTGTCATGATTCCATAGGTCAATAATTGTGACAGGTCGATTAGAGAGTTAGTAAATATTTGTTCTTATTGTTAAACATTACTATCAAAATGGTGAAAGTTTGGTCGCTACGATTCGTAAAGTGCGTCCAATTTCAGCGAAAGGAATAAGCGAAAAATTCTAAAGTACTGGTTCAGTTATTGATGTAAAATACACGACACGAGTTTGCAGTGGTCGTTCAATACATAACATCAAGGCAGTTCGCGAGAGTGTGGCCGAGAGTCCAGGAACCTCGATTCGTCATCGTGCAAAAGAATTGGACATTTCAACAGCCATTTCAGCTCTTCGTCATATCCTCACTACGGATTTGCATCTCTATGCCTACAAAGTCCAATTGACTCAACAACTTCTGCCAACAGACCATGCACAGCGAAGAGAGTTCGCCAATTGGATCATTGAACAACAAGAAGTGAATGCCGTGAACATCTTCAGCGACTATTTTCATCTTCATCTTGATGGTTTCGTTAATAGGCAAAATTGTCGCATTCGAGGCTCAGAAAATCCAAGAATGAATCATGAGAAACAAATACATCCCCAATGTGTCCCTGTTTAGTGTGCATTGTGGTCTGAAGTAATCATTGGGATATTTTTCTTTGAAAACGAGACGAGTGACATGATAATCCACTTCTTTGTGTCTCAATTGGAAGATACTGCCTTGAAGACATGCCTTTCAGCAGGACGGTGCCACTTGTCATACCATACGTGAAACATTGACGGCCTTCCACGAGTCCTCCTGGTCGTGTCATCTCCCATTTTGGTGACCAGAATTGGCCGCCACTATCATGCGATTTAACACCTACGGACTTTCTTCTGTGGGGTTTTCTGAAGTTTCAGGTTTACGCCAACAAGCCCACGACCATTCAAGCATGGAGAGTCGAAATTGAACGCTATATTAACGAAATACCACCACATTTATGCAAAACCTTTATTGAAAATTTTGCTACGGAAAACCATGTTTCATTTAAAATTCATATCTTGCACTCTTATTGTAATACCATTTATAAACGAGAATGTTCTTTAGACTTATTTTATATTTTAGAGATAATCAAAAATTATTTATTTTTCTATATAACTTCTCCTTTTGTTTGCGCATTTTTCTCGTCGCTTTTTCACTATAAAAAGAGAGAGGCCAGGATTCAATTGCCTCCACTCCAGCATCATCGTTAAAGCTCTGACCTCATGTCCAAACATGTGAAAATCACACGCCGATAGGTCCAGAGTATATGATTTCTCAGAAGATTTCCTTCAATTTCCGACGTGTTTGGTTTGCCGTATGCGCCCTAGCATTGCCGTAAAACAAAATGATGCCCCTGGCGGATTTTCGTCGTCCTTTGCTCCGATTAGCGGCTTTCAGTTTGTCCAAGAGAGTGCCGTAATAAGCAGCCTTAACTGTTCTCTGGTCATGAAGGAAATTCAGCAAAATAACACCATTTGAATCCCAGAATTTTCTCTGCTGGTAAACCCGTTTTGGCCTTCCTCAGGTAGTTCAAATAGGTCAAGTAGTTCTGGTAAAGTTTCCTTGATATTGTATACACTTTCTAGACTTAGCAGTAATACCAAAGGATTTTTATCTGTGCCGTAAAGTCGTGTTGCTGTTTTTGCGAGACTGGTTCCATAATTCATAAAAAACAAAGCAGTGGTAGCAGTGGTAAATCAACCATTTGTACAGAAAAATTTGTTAATGACGTTTGTCAACGTATAGAACAAGGGCCTATTAAACCTCTGAAACGTCTGTCTCAGGAAACTGGAATTCCTGAGCGATTTTGTAAAGAAGAATTTGAACATCCTTGGGATCCATTTCCAGAGTTTTCTCGGAGGTTATGGAAATATTCTCCATTTTAGTCTCGACAAACACTTTCAAGTGTCAACAATAGCTGATATGTAGCAACGTCTAAAATGCTGCTGGAGGTTATGCGTTACTTCATTGATAGCAAAAGTAACAGTATATACAGTATATTCCTTTTTTGCTTTCACAGACATCAAATTTGATGGCGGGAAGAATTGAAGGATATATTCCTGCTACGTTGTTTCCAGCCGTCTCGTCTTGACATCCCGCGTCGACATAAACTTCTTAATCGTAATTCCGTGGCACTTTAACCCCGAATGCAGCCTTGAATTGGCCGGGAGCATCTTCACACGCAAAGGTCGTGATTCTCTCTAATTAATACCATAAGTGGCCATTAAAAGGCAACACACAGATAATTAGTGTAAATCCCCGACAACGGTGTTTAGTTTAGTCGCAACTTGTTGTTCCCTCAACCTGCAGCCCGGGCTCCAAGCTGCGGCGGCGTGCAATAAACTGCAGCGCGAACTATAAACTGCTTTATATACGTGCAGATAATCAAGCTACGCCTCGAACACTGGAGGATAATTAGGTGTAAATAAAGTATTGACTCTAGAATGTTCTTACGTCTCTCGAAATGTTTTATTATCGCCAGGACTTACAAAGCTAGCGTTAATTTTTTATATTGTTACGTAAATGTCTGTAGATACAGATCGGTACGCGTTTCAGTTTCTCAAAGGAGTTACTGATCGATCTTCAAAAGGTAAAATATACATACAATGCGAGGGGCACTACGAGTCATGGATCTATGCCTATGAGCCTTAAAGTAAACAGCAGTCGACTGTATGGATGTTTCAAAATGAACTAAATCCAACAAAAGTTATTCGCGCTCGAAGCACTTCGAAATAAACGGTCGCCTGTTTTTTCGGAAAAACATGTGACAATAGTGCCTTTAGAGAAACATAGAACGGTCAATTCTGAATGATACACAAACATTTGTTTGCCGGAAATCTTCGGTGATATAAGGAAAACAAACAAGCACCGTCGGATCATTCTTCATCATGACAATGCGAGCTCTCACACAACTCGTCCAACAACCGAACGTTTGAACACTCAAAAAATTGAATTAATGGGCCATCTGTCGTACAGTCCTGATTTGGTACCCAATGGACTTCTTTTTGTTCCCGAACGTCAAAAATGAATTGCGTGGACAACGATTTTCGTCAGCAGAAGCTGTTGATGCGTTCAAAAACCATGTTTTGGGGATATCTCAAGCGGAATGGAAGAAATGCTTTGACAAATGGTTTGAACGCATGCAAAAGTGCATAGATCATGACGGAGAATATTTTGAAAAATGATAAAGTAACTCTCAACGATAAATTAATGTTCTTTTGTTGGCTCAAAATATAAAGTGTCCCTCGTACTATCGTCTGCCTGACATGAGATTATTCCTAAGCAGATAAGCATACTCGTCATTATTCCTGATAAAAATTGACAGTACATTCTTTTAATAAAGCTCTTCATATTTGACGTAATATTTGATTAGCTGTTTCCCATACCTTTTTTCCACGAAGCTTTTTCGTTATATACCCTCGATGGGATTGGCATCAGGCAACTACAATGGTTGGTGTAATCGACCAATCTTATTTTCTTGGTTCCACTGCATGAAAAACCACTAATGCATTATACCATTATCTTCATGTACGACCTACTGTTAATTTAAAAAAAAAGGATTTTACAGATGGTAGACAAGATAATGAAAACACGACAATATATAGTACGAAGTACATACTATTCATTTCATCGCTATTTGCCACATAAAAAGCTCTCTTATCTTGCCGATAAATGGAACAGTCTACCTGAGCCTAGCCACGGTATGTTTTGAGATATTTTATTTGGCAAATAGCGATGAAATAAACTATACATATCTGCCAATGTTTCGTGGCGAAATTAAAACGACTGCGTATCAAAACGTTTACTTTAAAAACCTCGAAATTAACCAAAACGTTTATTTATTTATAAACGGCGTTTATAAATAATCTTTATAAACGTCGTTTATCTTTGTTGTATAGAAATCTAATTAGTCGTTAAGCGGCTAACCGCACTTCAGTTTATGATTCAGTTACCCAAATCTCCCTGTCAACTACCTCGTTATTTAATTCATTTTTACGAAACGCAGCTACCGAATTCATTTAATTAATTTGGTAATTAATATTCACGGCCAGGAAAATAATCTTTCATGTAATCGAAACCGTTCGGAAATAATAAAGTTTACGAAGAACCGGTAACTATTTCATTTCGGGGACGTGCCTGAAAAATTCAATTCGATGCCTGTTTTATCACCTTTTGAATATCATTTTTATAAACAATTAGAATATTAAGTGTGTGTCTAAGAAATATCATATAAGTTCTAAATCTACATAACGTGATGAATTCAAATGGTTAATTTAATTAAAACGAGTGATTGTGTTGTAAAATTTCATTGTGAAATGTCCGAACAGATAGAATACGCTAAAATTTTATTTGTATGCAATGAACATTTTTTCTTGAGAAAGCTCAAGCCCGTCAATGTCTTTAGTTATGCATATTTTAAATTACAATTAATGAATACAGGGTAACCTGGAAAGAAGGTATCACATTGAACGTCATTCTTTAATGGTTTTTCCTGTTTTTATTTTATTTTTGAATGTTACACAAAATTATGATTCATATCTCATGGATACATACCATATAAACTATGTCAGGAGGTATTTATGGTATGGATTTATTTATTACATTTATTTAAATTATGTATAAATATGTATTATAAATATGTCATCGCAGAAAAAATCAATGTATTATAAATTATAAATAATGGATTCTCCTGGTCTCTATTTACCATGAATTCGTAAAACTCCAATCGGCGAAAAGTCTTGCATTTTATATTGCTGGTATTTTTTTTTAGAAGACGTAATATGGATGCATTAATATTATTATCAGCGAGAACTTGTCTTGCAGATTTATATATACACATCTTGATTTTTTGCATCTATGATATTGATTATATTTGTTGAGGTGTTCAATTTTGTGTTCATATTTTCGTTCGTTGCCTCATTCAACAGCATGAGTATAAAGCCTACAGTACCATCGTCAGTATTTCCTCTGTATCGCTTTTAATCGCTCTCTTATGCTTCTTGTGATTTCCGCAATTTTTCTCCATGGATCTGCGTACTCCACCAGGTAGAATTTACTTGTTTGATTACTTCAGATCAGATACGATATTTTAATTTTAATTATACCTTTTTGTTTGCCAGCTCCTCAATTATGATCATGTAGTAATAATCAAGTAACTTCAGGGCAACTGTTTCGAGGTATACGATTTGTTCCGCGTAAGTTAAAGTTGTTGAAAATTAATTTTAGCTTGGAGCAATGTAATAATAAGAAACTTTTAAACATTGCGTCCTTTGCACTGCATAGCAGTCCGTGACCCATTTTCATACCGGCTCGAGTACCGACAAATCGAATTCAGTTCATTTCAACCACAAAATGGAACAAGAAAATCACTTGGCAGTATAACTCGGATTTATTATTTACTTTGTAGACTTTCGAATATAAGACGCAGCGTTTAGTTTGTTGCAGTTCGAGCAGTTCTATAACCAAAAACGGATTCACCGAATATGGACGACACTGTTTCGTAAGAGACGTAAGGCATGTTCGCATATTATGGCCCACTTTCTATATACAGAGTGAGCTGAAAGTATGGCATACATCATATTTTTCGATCACGGGACGCGCTAAAGAGTGAACGAGGTCATGCAGTAATGAGCATAAGGTTTGAAAGTAATACTACTGACCGACAATGATGCAAGCAATTTGAGACGAAGTCGAAGATTGTAGAGATTTGAGTTTGAAGAGTACGCCTTACGAAATACGTGATTCATACCATTTTCTCTATACCTGCAAAAAATACTAGCAACAATAAATGATTGTTTAATTACATTACTAAAATCGCAGTTATTTGTCTATCACGTCGACAACAGTGAGCGATTACTATTAAGTCGCCCTGGTTGATTTCAAAATGTCTTTGGAAACCTTGTACTATGTAATGCTTTTGTGTGACAAAGCAGTATCGGTTTTATCAAAATAAAACGTATGAAATAACGAAAAAAATCTGTGTGTCGAAGAACCAACCAGAGACCTTTTGAGTCCTGAGAAATGAATACTATACCAACTACAGTACCATGCCTTTTAAACAAATTGTTTCCTTAGTGTATCATGATGTCTTATATATTTTATAAAGCTAGTAAAAATATCAAGATAATGTACTACGGGTTGTAAATACACCACTGGCAAATATAGCTACTATGAGAAGGATAGTAAAGACCAAAAAATAAAAAATAATTAAAAATATAAGTATAATAAAAGTGTATTCGCATATAACAAAAGTCGATCAATATTGTTAACAAGACGTAGCTCCTCCTCATTTTGGTGTTGATCTCCTGTCATTTACTTGGTTTAATTTTACAAATCGTGCCAAAAATGTAGGTATAATGTTAAATGAAAAGATGAGATTAAAGAATACGTTGAAACAAATCCAGAAGTCTTATATTTACTACTAGTTTCGCAAAGTTGCTTCCTAAAATTAAAGTTTAAAATTTGTCTGTTTGAATATAAGTTTTAATATTCAAACAGACAAATTTTAAACTTTAATTTTAGGAAGCAACTTTGCGAAACCTTATCCAGTACCCATTTTTAATGATTGTAATTTAGTATAATTTTCCATGTTTAGATCACATTACAAAAAACCGCATATGATCACATCTCTGACAAAATAAAAATCCTAAGTTGGCCTACCTTAATCCTGATATGGATAATTTAGTAAAACAACATAATTTAGATTTTGTCATCTACAGACCATACGACGTCAACATGCTGCGATTGACAGCTCAACAACGAACAGTTTGTGTACAACTGTTTTATGAAAGTGAGCGAACATTTACAGTTGCATTAAGAAAAATTCGCACAAAGTTAGGACAAAATGAAATATCCACAGAGTTAACAGTTCGTAACTTAATCAAGAAATTTGAAGAAACATAACGAATATTTATTTAATGTTATTTTTTATTATTTATTGACGATACTTTCCCTAACACATGAATAGGGCGACGAGGCTACTTAAATTTGACTCGATTTGACCCTTCGGATATCTTTTTGTAGGGTTACTAAAAATAGCGGGTCTTTACTCCGAATAATTTAGAGGATCTGAAGCAATGAGCTCGAATCGAAATGGAAAATACAGCTCAGAAATTACCGAAAATTAATACAAAGTATTTACATGCGTGCTGGTCAATTTGAGGTTGTTAATGGGGGACATTTTAAATAATATCTGTCAAAATAAAGTCACATTTCCTTATTTGTATTTTTCTCAAAAAACACCCTGTATCTTATAAACGGTAAATAAGAAGTGACAGTTATAGTCAGAACACTTAAAAGAATCCATTTTTGTTAAAAAATAGCCGGTTGTAATTTAAAAAAATTTTGCTTTTTCAATTCTTCTTTACACGATTACATTACTTTTCCGCGTATAGTGGAGTGCGGAAAAGTAATAGGTGTCGTCTAGGAGACGTCTCTGATCAGAATCAGTCAAAACCCGATCGATCCGACATGATTTAGTTGAGTTATCGTGTTTTTTCAACAAAAAAAAATTTCTCAAATAATCCACCGTCGTGCTTTCTCATGACACATGGACAGGGTGGGGTGTGTCGTATTCACCTCAAAATCAATAGGTGTCGTCTGGGAGACGTTCTATTGATCAGAATCAGTCAAAACCCGATCGATCCGACACGATTTAGTTGAGTTATCGTATTAACAAAAAAAATTTCTCAAAGGGTCCACCATCGTGCTTTCTCATGACCTATGCACAGGGTGGGGTGTGTTCTATCCACCTCGAAATTAATAGGTGTCGTCTGCGAGACGTCCCCCCGATCAGAATCAGTCAAAACCCGATCGATCCGACACGATTTAGTTGAGTTATCGTGCTAACAATAAATTTTAATGCCGACGACAACGACACACTCACAGACAAAATTTTTTAAAAACCATTTTTTTTTGTTTTTAGGCCCAGAAACGAAAAATAAACGGAAAAAATTTTTTTTCCCATTTTTCTTTACACGATTACATTACTTTTCCGCTAGTATAGCTGAGTGCGGAAAAGTAAAAGAGTATGACGAAGTCACAATTCTAATACAAGACAGAAAAAGAATGTTTACGAGCGTTAATGTCTTTTGAAAAAATAGGGTTAACCAATTTCAGTGGTTTCTAAAAAACTATTTGATAACAAGATCATGAATAATGGGTCGAAATTTATCACCAAGCTATATTTTAAGCATCAACAAAAATTTCGTAATACGTCATTGAGAATGCAACTTCATAAAGGCGTTTTCCAATTAAGATTTTATTCCGTCAACGTCTTGCCAAATAATTCAGTTTTGTAATGTTCTGGAGTTATTTATTACAGAACAGCATTCATATCAGATAACTATTGATATATTAAAACAAATTGAAGTGAAAGCCATCTAAATATACAAACGACAATTTGTGTATAATTTAGAACAGATGTACCTATAAATTATTTATCGGATAACTGACGCGAGGAAGAAGTAGACAGGGAATGGGAGCGTAACAGAGTTGTTTTTGATTTTATCACACCGAGGCATAATATACAGACACAAAATATAACAATGAAACGATTAATCAAAATCCATTTGATTATTTAATAGGTAATTTAATACTTTTACGCTCCTTTTACAGCTGTATAATTCGTTTCTTTAGATTAGGTGTCGGAAGCGTGGCAAATAATAGTAACGGCCATCATTTATTTCTCGTGTCGTCTTCACGGCCTACACGGAAACACTTATACCACTCGTAAACCGAATTTTCGTATATGTTTTGTTTTAGTGTTCCCCACAAAAAGAAGTCCAAAGGACTCAAGTCTGGGCTATTAGCAGGCCAATGTATAGGACCGTATCTTCCTATCCAAAATATATATTTGTCATTTAAATATTCCGTTACGTTCCGTGCAGAGTGTGGAGGAGCACCATCCTGTTGCCAAGTAAGAGAATTCCTGATTGCAAGGGGAATATTATCTAAATAGTTCTCTACTTCACCCCGAAGAATATTCAAATACTGAACTGCATTCAAGGACCCATTAATACGGGACCCACAATTGTATTTTGATGAATTAATACCGCACCACACATTTACTGTATTATATCCTTGGGTTTTTATCTTCTTTATAATATGTGGATTTGCGGGCGCCCAATAATGTGCATTTTTCCTATTAAAAAGTCCAGCCGTTGAAAAGCTACTTTCATCGGTCCAAAATAAGTTTTTTAAAAAGTTATTGTCGTTTTCTGCTCTCTCAATCATCTCTCTACAAAAATCTCTTCTGTCGGCAAAGTTATTTTCAGTTAAAAGCTGAACTGGTAAAATACTATAAGGCTTATATTTGTGACGTTTTAATATACATCTTATACTTGCTTGAGAGATATTAAATTCTTCTGCAGCAGCGTTAGTAGATTTATTGGGGTGTTCGGTAAAAAAAAAGTAAAACGTCCATTTCTATATCTTCTCCTGTTTTGGGCTTCTTTCTTTCTCGTTTCTTATCTTTTAAGGATTCGCTGTCCCCAAACTTGAGATAAATATTAGAGAAAGTGTTCTTGGAGGGAACGCGTCTTTCAGAATATTTTCTTGCATATTCTCTTTTAGCTATATATTTGTTTTTATTGCATGTTAAGTAAATATCTAATATTTTTTTCCTTTCGACTAATGAATATCCCATATCAATATATTAGATATATTAACAAGTGTATTAAAACTTAACTTAAAGCGTATTAATAATATAACAATCAAACATAAGTCAAATATAACATAACTGTCAAACGAAGCATTATTGTTTCTTTAAATCATTTCGGTTTATAGCTCTCCTGATTTATGCTAAACTCATTCCTGTGATGTGACTATATATTTGTATGAATATCTCAAGAACTATACTTACCAAGATACAACAATTATATTTTTGTGACCAGAAAACTGTGGGTAATTTTTTTATGTAAAAAATACAGGGTGTTCCATTAAAAAAAAAATAAAAAAAATGTTCGCTCCCTTTCAATTTGCAGAGTTTTTGAAAATTTGTTTAGATATTCAAAAAATTTATAAAAAATCACGTAAAATCCTTTTTTGAATTTTTCGATTCGATTGAAATTAAGAGAAATAAAGGGGGGGGGGGGGTCAATTATAGGTGACTAACCCGGTACAAACACTCTTCAGACATGTTTATCAACACAGCAACGAAAAAATCGCACAAATCAGACTAATACAACTCGCGAAATTACAAAATTCCCATTACTTTTTGAACAGACCTCGTATTTTTATTAATCGTATGAATTAGATTTAAAATCAACTGAAATTATAAATTCAATGAAATATGTTTTCTGTCTATTTTTCAATTATTGCTTAACTGAAATTTATGATATCTATGCTATGTTATAATGCCAGAATTGACATTCTATATGTCAATTTATTTTATGATATAATTACCACAAGAATATTTCATGATAAAATAAATTGCTTCCCCTTCTTAAAAGACTTTCAAGAAATTGCTCCTAAATTTATTTAATAGTATCAATATAATGCAAAGTTTTACTATCAGAGGGTAACATTTACTAACAGAGAGTATAAACTCCTTATTTCTGTAGTTATTTAATAGTAGGTAAACTTATATTGCTTATTTGAATAACTGAAGAAAATGGTGATCTTGGAGAAACAATTTTTATTGCTTTATTAAGCAATAAAAATTTTAATTTAAATTGTAACTCGACAACAATTTTCGACAAAATAAAAACTCGTTACCAAGTTCAATATTCCAATGTCGAATATACAAAACTTCTGCCGTTAAATATATAGAACATACCAGACTAGTATTCGTTCTACTACATTTTTGAACATCAGTTTGTTGCAACAAAATGTTCTTCAAAGGAAAATAAAGTAATTCAAAATTGTTTTTATAGCCAACATAGTTTTAGAAATATGTTTTAAAAATTAAAAAAAAAAATGTAGATAAGTAAAATGGGCTATTTTTAAATAAATATAAGTCACTGATTTGGTGTGTAATAGCAATTACTCACTTTCTTTTACTGCAATTAACTGATTAAGTATTTTAGTAGCTAATTATTAATGACAAAATGTTAAGGTGTGGTAAATATGTATAAGCGTAAATTGCAATAATTCCGTTATACATTGCGCGTCTAAAGTTCGCCAGCTCATAGACGAATCCCAATGGCAGACTTCAAATTTGTAAAATCACCTTTAAAATGTGATACGAATATTTCGTGAGAGCCATACACAATAATCAGAAAAAGGCAATAAGAGATCATCTCGATGAACAGTATCCCAATAAGTGAATTTGCTGTCGGGGTACAATAGAGCGGCCTGCTCGGTCTCCAGATCTAACATCCTTTGAATAATTGGTATGGGCTATTTAAAATCTAAGATATACGTCAGGCAGTAGAGAATGTAAGTTAATTTGCGTAGAAATGCTAGAACGAGTGAAAGACTAGTTTTGTCGGGATGTTGTACGTCAGAAACAGAGAGGCGTATATTGTGTGAAAAAAGAATTAAAAAACCTCAAATGGCAGAATAGAGAATTAAAGATACTTTCAAACAAGGCGACATCCACATTCATTAGCGTTAACAACCTTAAGAGGTAATTGTTTCTACAACGAGGGTTGACAGGGGAGAAATTAATTTAATTGTACAGAAATCTGTCGCACAAATTGACATATTTCAGGATTTGATTTGAAAATCGTACAAAACACAATTTTATAATATTTATGAACAATAGTGTGTTTTCTAATCGTATCAAATATGAGGCGCATCCGCCAAAATATGCGAAAGAGGAACAACTATCAGTAAGTGTTATAAAGAGTCTTTCAATAAGGACGCTCGATATTTAAATGTAAATAAAACAAGTTATGTGCGAGATATCCACTCAATTATGTTTATATTTATTTGAAAGAATATTTTATGGCATTAAGTATGGAATACAACGTCGTTCAAATGTCCGCCGCGGCTTTGCTTGGTGGCACGTATTTAAGAGGTCCAATTTCGATGACTTTGTCGCATAAATCTGGCTGAATTTGCTAGATGGCGTTCGTTATGTTGACTTTGAGGTCATCAATTATTTACGGTTTATTATACCACCAAAGAAAGAAGTCTAAAGGCTTAAAATCGTACGATCTCAGTGGCCAGTTTACGTCGCTGCTGTGCGAGAAAACCATGCCCTTAAATCGCTCATACAGAATGTCCATTGTGGAATGCGCTGTTGGGCACATAGCGCCGTCCTGTTGGAACCACATGTCGTCGGTATCCATATAATCCAGTTTAGGCTACAAGAAGTTGCTTATCATCAATCTGAAGCGCTCGACAGCTATTCCGCCACACCAAAATCACCAAACACTGACTTTCTCATAATGCATTTGGTACTGGTGTATCTCGTGAG
This sequence comes from Rosalia funebris, assembly GCA_037954035.1. Lineage (NCBI taxonomy): Eukaryota > Metazoa > Arthropoda > Insecta > Coleoptera > Cerambycidae > Rosalia > Rosalia funebris. Next base: position 5,193,869 of record JAZFAV010000002.1, on the reverse strand, counting down.
GATTGGTATCGTCCCAAATCCGACAATTTTGCTTGTTCACATATCCTTTCATCCAACAATGGGCCTCGTCGCAAAAGATGATTCTTTTGGCGAAATTTGGGTAAACTCCCAACTGCTCCAGAGCCCAATCAGAGAACATACGGCGTTGTCTATGGTCGTTTACTTTAAGTTCTTGGGTCAGTTGGATTTTATACGAGTGCAGACCCAAGTGCCGACGCAAAATTCGTCAAGTTGAAGTCGCCAAGCTTTTGTGTACGGCGAGAAATTGATTGCCTCGGGATTTCCCGTACACTCTCATACACAGCAGCGATGTTTTCAGTAGATTTTACATTTCGGTGACGTAAGAGTGTTGGCTGATTATTTATCAAACCAGTTGACTCGAACTTGGCCATCAAACGTCGAATAGTCGACTCGGCGGGACGGTTGTGGCGAGGATAATAATCACGTAATGCCCAGAACGTTTCTCTAACGGAGCACTGATTTTGAAAATAAAATTTGATGATTTGCACACGTTGTTGAACGCTATAACCTTCCATGGTGATTTGCCATACACTACTGAACAATTCACAACAAATTTCACAGACGTTGATTTAACAACACAGCCGCTATAACCTAACAAATTTCGAGCGTCCTTATTGAAAGATCTTGTATATAATAAAAACAGAAGTGATGAAATACAAAGTAATGCTTATATGAAGTATGTCTTTATTATCTTCATAATCTAAACGTATTTAAAAAAAAAATTTAGTAAACACACCGTAGATAAATAAAAGTTTCGATTATATATAATAATGAGAATGAGGAAGTTTTAGGTGATTAATGATTATATTCGTGTTACATTTAGAAATGAAGTACGTAAATTCTTAGTTAGCCAATTTGGGTAATAAGATGTTCAACACAGTCTAACACGCAAAGCTTGTAGTAAATTTAAGCTAAAGCTACGTTTATTATACCACCATTTACTATATTGATACATGAAATATTTTTAATACAGTGTTACTGTATTAAAAATTCGTGCAACGAAAGAATTTTCAGCATTAAATATTTATCACTTTTGTCTACCTTTATTTGCAAAATAAAGTAGTTCAAATTGACGTAATTAGAACAAGATCGTATACAAGATCTATACCGGGAAAATATACTGTTACCAATTAAAAAAATCATCGATGAGTTTATATCCGGAATTTGAATAGCTGCCCTATCTATGTCATTTGTACTGCTCGTCAGAAATAGGAAAAAGTGTGAGATTCTCTAGGATGCGTAGAAGAAAGAGCGAGGCAGCATTCGGAGGGAAGAGGATGCACTTTACGCGCGGCCAGATCGAACTGTGTGTATATTTACATTCAATATACATTCATCAATATTCACTCTGAAAACGTCTCAATGCAACTAAGTAAAGACGAGGCTATTTACTGCGCACCTCGTGGGCGGTCCGATATCACTGTTTTGACACTTGTTCCTATTTTTGTTGAGCTGTACATCAAAATGTGACAAGAAAAAAAAACAGTCGACGTACCTGCAGACATTGCTCAACAAGGCACACTATTAAAAATATAAAATTTATTCCAGACTTTTCTAGCGCACTGTATGGTATATTGCTTAAATAAATACGTTGGGCGTTATCGAGAGTTTGGATAATTTTAGAGTTGAAAGTTGAAACCCGTTATTCTTGCAATGCCGTAAGTGACCTCGGATGGTATGCAAGTCTCTTGCATAAACGGCTGCCGAACGTATTCAGTGATGTGAAGACCCCGGCTACTGGTGTTAAGCGACCTTCGTGATATAGTCACGGCGATGTTGGCGAAATCAAAAATTGTATTGTTTTGGAAGGTGTAGAATTATTGTGTTTTATTTCTAACAGAAATAACAATCAGCGTTAAAATAACGTGCCATGAAATAATGCTGAAGTAATCATAAAATTACTCAAATGTTTGCTTGCATTTCAATAGATCTACGGACTTCAATAAATTTTTTCAGTAACTTCTGCATAAAGCTTTTTTAGACGATTTTATTCTTTTTTAATTTGGGCGGTCTATAACCCTTGTACGATGATTTTTCGTTGAGTTATCGTCGTTCGAAGCAATAAAGTCAGATTTATTAAGAATTAATTACTCGGGAAATAATGATCGTACAATTTTTTCTTATAATAAAACTAGAAACTTGGAACTTCAATTTACATTTTTTAAAATTGCTCTGCGACTATTTGTCTCCAAGTTACAGCCCTTTGAAAATCACCTAAAAATTTAGGATTTTTTACATCCCTTATTTTTTGTGTCTAGTGTAGGTTGACGATACCTTCTCGTTAATATTTTTACCCTATATTCGCCACAGTATTGATGTGATAAGAAACTTTGAAAGTAGGCAATCCCATATTTCTCTATCGCCATAACCCAGAGGTATGACTACACACACACACCGACTACATAATACACACGAAACTGATTTGATGCATATTATACTCGTATTGTCAACAAATAATTTTTAGTTCGTAATTAAATAACCATGTTTCTCAGTGTACATAACCATTGATGCGATGGAGACTTTGAAAGTAGGCAATTTCCTGTTCTTTTTTGCTATAACTCAGAATCTATTTCAACATTAATACGCAAGAAATTGATTTGAAGCATTAATATACTAGTACGTTAACAATTTCTTAGTTAGTTTGTATGTAAATAAGCATGTGTTTCAGTGTAGATAATATACTTTGGATAAATGTAAAAAAGAAAATCTTCACCTCTAAAATAGTTGCAATGTTAATTCTAAATATGTAGGTAATTTGTCCATTTAGTTCAAGGTTTATGTTAAACAATGCAAAGCATTATTTCACGTAGTGGCGTAAACAACTACCTGTATAAGTAGCTTAACTCAGGCTCCAATTAGAAAAAGCTAGTGTAGCTAAATTTAACAATTTCTTACCTCTGAAAAAATTACTGCAGTATTTTGGCAATTGTAGATACAATATTTTTGTAAATATTAGTGTTAACATTTTATCAATTTATTGAGCGTTTGTTTTTATTAGTATTAATTAACAATAAATGCGATAAGTATAAGAATTTATTTAATGCCAGAAGAACTAGAAGAGCGTAAATAGAGTGTAAAGAGAGTAAGAAATAAAATTCATAGTTTTGTGTAAAAAAACTACTAATTAATATACCAAACATTAGACATCTTCCTAACCTAAAAGCATCGATAGGCACCCATCGAATTGCCATCGTGTTTTCTAGATTTACGCCCATTACTCGACCTATGTTATCTGCGGTAGGGGGTGTTAGAGACAGTAACGGCTATCAAAAGATGTCTCGTTGAAAAGAAAAATAGATGTATCACCTTATTCTTCTGTAAAATAATTATTTCTATAGTTATTTCGGGGGTTTCGTTTTATATGGGACACTGTGTACTATAATGAGTACTACAATTACAAAAAAAATATGAATGACATCGTACTTCTGTCAAATATGATAAAACAATTAAAACGGTCGACACTATTTTTTAATTGTGTATAGAACGGGTAGTCTTGGTCTGGATTCTAATGGGCCAGCCAAGCTCATAGCATTGGCTGTTTGTGCCGGCTGATCGTCACTTGATCTGCCAGTTATCACGGGGTCTGTCTGTAGTCCATATCCGTCGTCTAACTGTAGGCAAACATGAAACTGGCGTGAAATAAATACCCTAATAAAATAAAATATTTGTGTTTCATTAGTATCCAATTTGTATTAGATAAGGATGTATTTCTTTTGTTCTGGAATAAATACATCACTGATTGGCAATTATTAAGTGGAACAACGTTGGGAAATGAGGTACCATAGGCGCAAGAAGCAATCGACAGTAGGATTAGATCTGAATCACAATATAAGAAAATTGTGGTTATGTGTGGACGAGGTGACAAATTCTAAATAAAATTTACCTATACATGCATGCTATTAATGTTATGGTGCACATTCGAACTTATTAGACAGGTGACATTTTATTATATTGAGCATTTCCAAAAAATTAAGTCCGTTGAAAAACTAGATATTTGTGCTATGAATTTGATTTTAAAGAAGAAATTGCCGTCAAGAAAAGCTGAGATGCATATTGAAACGAATTTGCAAACTATTCATAACAATTGCAACATACTAGTGGAATAGAAACAGTTACAAAATTCTTCATCGATGAAACAACTGTGGAAATATACCTGATGTTGTAAATATTTCACAGATCTTATTCAGTTTCTGATAATGCTACTTAACAAGGCAAGTGTTTTTTTAATTATAAAAAAAGGCATTTTATTTTGAAAACTTCATTCTTATTTTCATACTTGCTATCAAATTCAATGTAAGGGGTAAATTTTTCAAAAAATAGATTTTTTTATTAGCTTAAAAAAATTCTGTGAACCTTTTAAAATATGGGACAGAATTTTTTTCCTAAAAAAAAATGTTCTCTGTCGAGAAATTTCGCGCTCTTCAAACTGACACCTGCGTCAAATAAATATCTGCTGGGAAGGTACAGTCTAGGTACAGCCTAATGTTTTACTATATGATTTCTAACTTCTCTAATACACGACAGATGTCGTTAAAAGATATTTATATTTAGTCAGAAGCATTAACAAACAAAAGCATGGCCGTGCATGGCCTCCGAGGAAAAGGTAAATTAACTGCCAAATTAATTGACGAATTAACAATTTATTATGGCTTGGTAATACGTCGGAATCCGAATTCCTGGGAAAACATGAAAAATGAAATCTGCGCGATCTTATTTCAATAAGTTATCAACCGACGAAATCCGTAGCACGATAAGTGCTTAGTCCTGGTGTGACTGGAAGAAGACGCAAGCAGCGGATTTCTTGGGCCCCGTCCATCATAACTCGCCGCTTCCTAAGGAAGTTTTTAAAGCCATCAAACCTATTTATGAGGATCTGAACCGAGACAAGTTGCTAAACCGTTGCTTGGGAGGCGACACACAAAATAGCAAAGAAAATTTCAATGCTACTGTTTGGAAATTGGCTCCAAAATCTTATTCAAGTGATAAAAAAGTCTAAAATATATCAACTGACATTGCTGTGTGCACCTTTAATGATGGTCTGATCAATATTCTTCGAATTATGAAAGTGTTGGAGATGGATATTGGCGTCCCATCATACAATTTTTGTCTAAAAGCCGATGCTAAGCGGATCAAACACGCTGAGATGTCTTTAACAGATGCAGTGAAAGAAGCATGCTCTAACATAAAATATTCCAGGAAACAGAATGAGGAAGAATATTTAAATATAGAAACTTTATGGTCCTGGGATAGCAGATTAATGGTAGAATTTTTTAAACAGTCTGATGTTTCATTTTCTCTACAACACATTTCAAAACGTTAAACACGCTTTTTTCGAAACGGCACGCAGCATAACTCCAACAATTTTCATTCTTTTCATGTGAATTTTTAACAATATCTCTAAAATAACATTTTGAAGTGAAATGCGTTCGGAATTTTGGATAAGTTAATTTAAACATTAGTTATTAACAAATGATTGTCCTTTTTTTTGTCGAAAATTTAACGTTTTATATTTAAATACTCGCCGATCACAGAAAAATCAATATTTTTATGTGATTATCAATACTTCACTAGCTATAAATATGTAGATTAAATGGTTCTTTTTCCATATTAAAATCTGCACCAGTCACACTGCGTGACGCAGAACGCCTATAATTCGACATGTTTCGCGAGAATGGCTCCAGTGTCGCCATCTTTGAATATTTTTTGATATTACCTTTTCTTCCATCAAAAAAACAAATTGCCAAAAAAGCTTTTTTTAGCTTATTATAGCGATGTTACCCTTTAACTCTTTTTTATCAATATGTGACATTATGCTGTCTTACATTATTAAAAACAACTAAAATTAAGCTATGTATCTTCTGATTCATTGATGAAAGTTCTATAAAAAGCAGGAAACGGATAAAGAATCATTTTTTAACTTAAATGACTTCAAGAACACTCACCTACAATTGTATGACAAACTCACTTAAACTTCAACACACTATGAACAAGGGCAATTGCAAAGGGGGCTAAGGTGGCTCTCAATGCAGCTTTCCTTGAAGCGTCCGAACACAAACTGACCGTTTTTGGAAAGCATCATGGCATGGCACCTCAAAATCATAACCCCTTGCGCAGGGTAATTTTGATGTTATTGGGAACGGCTCTAGTGGGTAATTCTGAGAAATAATAAATATCTAATTTCTCCAGGCTGTATACTCTTTACCTGGTAGATCTACCACTCAAATACCACCTTTTCAATTTGCAATTTTACGATTGCTTGTATAGTTTATTTCATCTCTATTTGCCAAATAGAAAATCCCAAACGGCTCTTATCTCATACCATGGTTTATTTTCATGGCTAGACTCAGGCAGACTGTTCCGTTTATCGGCAAGATAAGATAATTTTTTACTTGGAAAATAGCGATGAAATAGTACCTAGTTGTTAAGGTTTTTCCTAAATATTCTCCTTATTTAAATATTCTAGAGGAACTGTTCTCCAATTCGATGACCTAAAATAATTCATTTTTAATCTTTTAAATAGCAACGTTTGCTTGCTTGTTTCTTTGTGTAATAGTTTTCTCAAAAAAAAAAAAAAAAAAACACCAGTGAAAATGTTTTCCATATACGTATACTTATATTACTTTTCTATTTGAACCTAGAAACTAACATTTTTTGAATTGAAAATCGACCGACTCATAATGAGTAAAGGCTTACAGTTTCCGCCATTTCTATTTTTATGAGAAAAAGGTTTAAATCCATCTAGTACTCTCGATTTGTCAATTTTTGCTATTATGATAGTTTGATGACATCATCACTGTTTTTATTTTATAAATTTTAATTTACACCGTTACTCGAACGTCCTGCTGAATTCAACAATACGATGACATATCTGCGTTCACTTATTGAAAAAACAATTAGGATGTGCTATCAAGAAATAATCTAATGAGACACCTTCGGCATGTTTATTTGAAATATAGGCAATTAAGATTTGATTTTAGGGTTGATTATGATAATAGTCAATAGAGGGAGCGATTGCTTTAAGACGAAGAGCATAATAGACTACAAAATTAATTCATGACTGCCCAAATTAAAGATGTCAATCGAAAATTAAAGCTATCGAAAGTGTGTCATTATTTCTTGATGGTACAAGGGTAGTACCAGAGATACCCAAAGAAAACGGAATAAATTTGGGAAAAAAATATCTTTATTTCTCTACATAGTTTCCTTTTAGTTCGATGCACTTTTCCCAGCCATGTTCAATAGCTTCGATATCCTGTTTATAGTGAGAATCGTCGGGCTCCTCAAAATAACCATCCACCGCAAACTTCACCTCTGCACTGCTAGCAAATCTTTTCCTACCGTGCCGTCTTTTCAAGTTTGAAAACAGAAAATAATCCGAGGGGGCTAAACCTGGCGAATGGGGTGCGTGAGGAAGTAACTCGAACTTCTTGATTTTGGCCATCATGATAACGGATGTGTGAACTGGTGCATTCTCTTGGTGAAACAAAACATACTTTTTCGCCAAATGCAGCCGTTTTTTCTTAATGTCATCACTCAAAGGCTGCAATACGTTAGCATAATACTCGCCCTTGATTGTTTTTCCTTTCTGAAGATATCTAATCAATGAAAATTATCCCTAGCGCATTCCAAAAAAAGCCTGCAGATGGAACTGTCTTCGCCTTCTTTGGAGCCGATTTTCCCTTTTCAGTCCGTTGTTTCTTCTCGGGTGTGAAGTAATGGACCTATGTTTCATCCATGAGTATGAATCGATGTAAAAACTCGGCTTTATTCCTGTGAAACTTCGTCAAACTCGATTAAAACATCTTCACGACGCTGGTTTTGTTACATCGTGAGTAATAGCAGCACCCATCTTGCGCACAGCTTTTTCACGTCAAAATTTTCAGTCAATATGTCGTGTACAGCACTTTTTGAAATGCCTACCATGTCTGCTAACTCGCGCACTTTCAGTCGACGGTCATCCAATACCATTTTGTAGGTTTTCTTCACCATTTCTGGCGTCGTCTTCTCATTTGGTCGACCACTGCTGCGATGTTTAAACTCTGCCACCCAATATTTTACTGTTATAAACAAAGGAGCAGATTCCCCCAGAGTAGAATCTAGCTCCGCTTTCATATGGGTTGGACTGAGGCCTTTCAAATGAAAGTATTGTATCACATAACGATGACCAATTTTTTCCATGTTTACAAATTCACAAAGAGCGTTCACTATTGATGGCTGCCAAACAATTACTAAACAATGTAGCGTCGTCAAACTTCAAACTTAAGATTTACAATACTGGTGCTTTCTACCATAGTCATTCTTTTTTCAAACAACAACCATCATCTATACGTCAGGCCGGGTACTTCTGGGACTACCCTCGTAGATATTAACTGTCTGTATGTACTTGCAATTAGTCTTTCTATCGTGTTTAATGGTAAATGAAAATGGTATAAAAATTGTATGAAAAAGAGTGAACCGAAATTTTAATGAAAATTATATATTTTGTGTTGAAATTCATTAGACATTTTGATTCTAAACATTCAATTTGAGTTCAGGAACTTTGTTGGCAAATAAGTCATATTCATTACTCACATTCTTTTTTCCACTTTCCATCATACTCGTAGATCATATTCCTCTGCACGGTAATTAGAAAACGGACAAGAACAAATGAGAGGTGACAAGCTGAATATTGTCAATTTTGTAAATATAAATGAATAAACTTCAAATAAACACTTTTTCCCAAAAATTATCTTACTTCAATTGTTATAATTGCATTCATACGCCGAGAGAAGTAAGTATTTGATAACAAAATATTTTCCTCAAAGAAATTTCTTCTTTTAAGTGATTCAATATAATACATGGGATAAAACAATAAATTAGTCCATTTGAAATGTCAAAGAAGCACACCGCAGTGCAAAATCATTAAAATTGAATCCAAATAAGTCATTCGGTGGAATGCCAATAGGTGGATAAATACCATCAGACTTAAAAAAATAGTTTGAAAATACATTAACTGATTAATATTTTATTGGATGTTATGAGTTCATTACGATTTTTATTTTAATAGATTATGTTTTTTTTTAACAAAAAGCAACACAGTAGTATGTAAATTATTTCATATTCATACAGTATTTTTCGATTTTATTAAGTTTAAGATAGTTTTAGTTATAATCCTAGACTGACTTAGAAGACTGAATCGCTAGAAATGCGATGACAGCTGCCTTAAAATTCTTGGGATATTAAAAGAGTTAATAAGTTTTACAATGTTTCCAAGCTTTCTGAGAATTTCTATTACCGTTATAATAGTAAAAAGATTTAAATTTCATAATTGAACGCTATGTAACAAGCTATGCATATTGATGAATTTTCACGAATTTAATATAGCTTCTGCGTGTTTAATGTGACAGAAATGTTTAATTTGACACAGAATTGGGTAGAATCAGCCGATTATAGTATCTCTTCTTGGGGGTAAATAATAACGAACGCTTTTTTATAAATATATCTTGATGAATAAAATTTGATAAGTCAAATATGCGATCTTGTTTGTTTTAATAGTACAATACATACATATATAGATTAACTAATTTTAAAACATATTGATTCATAGCGACTCATTGGCAAACGATTAATATCTTTGCTAAAGTTGAGAATGGCAAAAATCGTATTATGTAAATGAGTTGTCATAACGCCTAGTGCATTTATGGTTATATTGAACGTGTTCATAAATGCAGGTACATACTTGTAAAGTTGATGGCGCAGCAACGAGTTCAAATACAAACAGTTATATATTACATGAAATGTTTCCGACTATAACGATATTTCAGAATCTAGATTTTAGATTTAAACAAATTATGGAGAATAACGAATTTGAAGTAGAATAAATGCCTTACAGTTTACTATCACAGTGCTGTTAATATGTGTTCCAATTTAATATTATCAAATAGATCACGCAGAAGTACGAGGGTGGATCAAATATAAACGAGCCTTTTTAAATTTCGCGCCGGATAGTTGTTCACGGTGAATACGGGCGTTAGGAGCTTGAAGTGGGGATATTAGGTGGCATAGAGACGACGCGTCGTATTGCTGTGTTTGTTTAATTAGTAGCAATCACAATGAGTGAGAAGAAGGTAGGTACATAGCAGCGTTGCGCAACGAATTATTATTGTTTCTTACACGCGAAAGCGTGAAACCAGCTGAAATTCTGTGCAGATTGGAAGCACAGTTCGGAAATGAAACGTTTTCGTGGTCACGTGTAAAAGTTTGGTGCAAAGAATTTAACGGAGGGCGTAACCGTGTCGAAAATGTAAATCATCTTCGTCGTCCGCACACCAGCATTTCGCCGGTTAACATTGCACGCGTTAGAAACTATATTGAAGGGAACCGCCACGCCACGGTGCTTCAGATATCTGTTGAACTCGGCATCAGCTATGGGAGTGTCCACACAATCATAACGAAAGACTTGGGATTCCGAAAAATTTCAGCTCGTTGGGTCCTAAAGTTGCTGAGTGAAGATCAAAAAGCTACTCGAGTTCGCATCTCTCAGGCGCTTCTCACTGGATTTAGAGAGGAAGGTGAAGATTTTTTGCATAAAATTGTAACCTGCGATGAGACGTGGGTACACCATTACACCCCAACATCAAAACGAGCAAGCATGGAGTGGCGACGCAAAGATGAATCAAACCCAGTGAAGCCGAAAACACGTCTGCAGGAAAGTTTTAGCCACGGTTTTCTGGGACTGGAGAGGGGTGCTGTCGGTCGATTTTTTGCATGAGCGAAGAACCATTAACGCAGCCTACTACTGTAACCTCCTCAATCAGGTAAAACTTGTTTATCGCCAAAAAAGGAGGACGCACCCCATTCGTGACGTGTTACTCTTGCACGATAACGCTAGGCGTCATACCGCAGCTTTAACGCAGGCCAAAATCGATGAAATGCACTGGACTCAGCTGGAACACCCTCCATATAGCCCAGATTTGTCCCCTTGTGATTTCCACATGTTTGGGCCTCTCAAAGAGTCGCTAGGAGGCGAGCGATTTCAGACCGATGAACAGGTAGAAGTGTTTGTGCGCACCTGGTTAGACACCGGTCCTGCTTCTTTTTATGAAAACGGGATGAAGAAACTATCAATCCGTTGGAAAAAATGTATAGACAAACAAGGGGGATATGTAGAAAAATAGAGAGATTTATGTTTTTTGTGAAACTTTTCAAAATAAATGTTTGATGAACAGAGGCTCGTTTATATTTGATCCACCCTCGTATATAAATGAATATGTATACTCGTATGCTCCTAAGAAGCAAAAACAGATCTCACTTTTTGTAAAGCCCTTTTAACATATTTTAGTGATCTCTCAAACAAACTTAAACCCTGGATGGCAAGTACAATAGATATAAATATATAAAATTAGTAGTAATTTTTAAGAGAAACATTGGATTTATTTTGCAAGAAAGTTTAATAAAGCGATATTTTTTAAAATTGATTAATGATCAATCCCGTTTTTCTGAACTACTAGAATGAAATGTATAGTTCAGAAAGTTGGTGCAAATCAATTTTAAAATACAAAAAACACAACTTTCCTTCAAGTACACTAGGCACAAAAATTAAGGGATATAAAAACCTCCTAAACTTTTAGGTGGTTTTCAAAGGGCTGCAACTTGGAGAAAAATAGTAGCAGAACAGTTTTAAAAAAAGTCAATTGAAACTCCAAGTTTCTAGTTTTGAGATGTCGAGTTCAATTTTTTTTTACCCTCAGCAGTATTTGAGTAAATATAAGAAAACCATCGAAATTTTTTTCCCCAAATCTTTGCTTGCCTTTCAAAAGGTCCATGTGCTTCAACAAAATATTTTCAGTGATTTCGTCATAAAGCTTTTTTAGATAATTGTATCATCTTTAATTTAAGCGGTCTAAAAGCCTTGTACGATGATTTTTCGCTGAATTATCGTCGTTTAAAGCAAAAAAGTCAGTTCTACAGTCAGTACAAAGTATAGTACTCTATTAATAAATATCTATTTTTTATATTTCAAAGAAACCTATTTCATTTTCCACCATATATTTGCTTGGTAAATGCCAGGCTTGCATATTTTTGACCTCTTCTATGCTAGATGAGCATCGTTTAGATTGTTGAATATGTACCGGGTTAGTCACCTAAAATTGACCCCCCCTTTATTTCTCTTAATTTCAATCGAATCGAAAAATTCAAACAAGGATTTTACATGATTTTTTATAAATTTTTTGAATATTTAAACAAATTTTCAAAAACTCTGCAATTTGAAAGGGGGCGAACAATTTTTTATTTTTTTTTAATGGAACACCCTGTATTTTTGTACTTAAAAAAGTTACCCACAGTTTATGATCACAAAAATATGTAATTATATCTTGGTAAGTATAGTTCTTGAGATATTCATACAAATATATAGTCACATCATAGGAATAAGTTTGGCATAAGACCATAAATCAGGAGAACTATGTTTTTGAGATATAACGACACATCTTGTTTTTTAAGAAAAAAAGTATCAAAATTCTTTGATGCGGCAACACATAATAATTATAATAAACAAATAAACCTTTATTAAAATGACAACAACAAAGTTTAATGAATACAAAACATAAATAACGAAATAATGATAAAAAAACAATGCCCAACAATAAATAACATAAAACCAATGAACTTTATTGAAATTAAACATATCTATATGTTCTCCACGTATCCTCCGTATCTATCAAGGCACAGTTGGCATCTTTTAATAAATTCATATCTAACGTTTTCAAATAAATGAACATTTTGCCGCAAATTTTCTAGTTCTTGACTGATACAGTCCTTCAACTGATCCGAGTTATTATATACCGAATTTTCGTATATATTTTGTTTTAGTGTTCCCCACAAAAAGAAGTCCAAAGGACTCAAGTCTGAGCTATTAGCAGGCCAATGTATAGGACCGTATCTTCCTATCCAAAATATATATTTGTCATTTAAATATTCCGTTACGTTCCGTACAGAGTGTGGAGGAGCACCATCCTGTTTTCAAATAACAGAATTCCTGGTTGCAAGGGGAATATTATCTAAATAGTTCTCTACTTCACTTCGAAGAATATTCAAATACTGAACTGCATTCAAGGACCCATTAATACGGGACCCACAATTGTATTTTGATGAATACCGCACCACACATTTACTGTATTATATATTTGGGTTTTTATCTTTTTTATAATATGTGGATTTGGGGGCGCCCAATAATGTGCATTTTTCCTATTAAAAAGTCCAGCCGTTGAAAAGCTACTTTCATCGGTCCAAAATAAGTTTTTTAAAAAGTTATTGTCGTTTTCTGCTCTCTCAATCATCTCTCTACAAAAAGCTCTTCTGTCGGCAAAGTTATTTTCAGTTAAAAGCTGAACTGGCAAAATACTATAAGGCTTATATTTGTGACGTTTTAATATACATCTTATACTTGCTTGAGAAATATTAAATTCTTCTGCAGCAGCGTTAGTAGATTTATTGGGGTGTTCGGTAAAAAAAAGTAAAACGTCCATTTCCATATCTTCTCCTGTTTTGGGCTTCTTTCTTTCTCGTTTCTTATCTTTTAAGGATTCGCTGTCCCCAAACTTGAGATAAATATTAGAGAAAGTGTTCTTGGAGGGAACGCGTCTTTCAGGATATTTTCTTGCATATTCTCTTTTAGCTATATATTTGTTTTTATTGCTGGTTAAGTAAATTTCTAATATTTCTTTCCTTTCGACTAATGAATATCCCATATCAATATATTAGATATATTAACAAGTGTATTAAAACTTAACTTAAAGCGTATTAATAATATAACAATCAAATATAAGTCAAACATAACATAACTGTCAAACGAAGCACTATTGTATCTTTAAATCATTTCGGTTCATAGCTCTCCTGATTTATGGTCTTATGCCAAACTTATTCCTGTGATGTGACTATATATTTGTATGAATATCTCAAGAACTATACTTGCCAAGATACAACAATTATATATTTTTGTGATCAGAAAATTTTGCGTAACTTTTTTAAGTAAAAAAATACAGGGTGTTCATTAAAAAAAAATAAAAAAATGTTCGTCCCCTTTCAATTTGCAGAGTTTTTGAAAATTTGTTCAAATATTCAAAAAATTTATAAAAAATCATGTAAAATCTTTGTTTGAATTTTTCGATTCGATTGAAATTAAGAGAAATAAAGGGGGGGTCAATTTTAGGTGACTAACCCGGTACACAGAGATAAGTATACAGATTGTTGAGTATTGATACTCGACCACTGCCGAGTGCACTTTTTCAGCGCATTCACACAGTTCGATGACGAGGAAGTAAGGTCGGTGTCTTTGTTCTGTCACAACTTAGCAGTTCTGATGAAGGTAGAGTAATGGGGCCCGATATGATGGACTGAATGCATGTGGATTCTGTCTACCCTCTCCCTTATTGAATCTAATTATACACAGAGAGAAATGGTTCTTTGGTACAATTTATTTACTAAAGCAAAATTATTGTCTCTTTATTTTCAGCGTTTCAGTAAAATAAACACACAGGCCTAAATCAATATCAAAGCAATAAATATTTGATTTAATAAAAATATTTACTTAATCAATTAGGCCTTTGAAATATTTCTTAAAATCAAAAAAATATATATAATCCATAAATTTTATTAAAACGACTTTTTCACACAATAAATCCATTTTTATTTGAAACACGAATACTGTTTAAATGAACGCAGTAAAAAACAGGTTTTTAAACGGAAAGAATATTTTGTCTGTGTATTACGTCTCTCAATGAAAATATTCTAATTAAAGCGGAATACGGCCCATCAGCTAAAGTAAATTGAAATCGAGTTAGGTTGACGTGAATAAAAACCGATATTTCCCCTTGCATCTCGACAGGAATGACAGGTTTATTAATTAGTTATTCGAAGCGATGAGATACCGAGTGCGATGTTCAGTTGCACAGTAGGCCATTATGCGTCATTATGGCCGCATACCAGCCATTTCAGTACTAATATGCATTCCCGGTATTTGTCCAAACACGTGCAATATAGATAGATTGGTTGATAAAATAGTTCAATATGCCCCTGTTTGGCAGTGCATATAATGAAATCGCGACCTAGTTTGGATATTAAGGCTATATCACGTTAACACAATACAAAATTAGTAATCATATCGTGGGATACGTTGGTACACTGAGAGAAGGTTGTTTTTATGAACACAAAAAAATTTACGACCGTGAATTAAAGTATTTTTACAGCGTGTCCTAGAATATGTGCACAACCCCCCGAATTCCTATAGAAAACATTAAAACAACGTGACAGATTCCTATAATTTTATTTCCTACAGACCCCCTACCTTTAGAAACGAAGAAGTATTGGAGAAAGTCGGCGAGAAAAGAAGTATGTGGAAAAACTTAAAGAAGAGAAGAGATAGAATGGTAGGCCACTTGCCGAGACATGGGGGAATAGTCCGCGATATTTTGGAGGCAGAAGTAGGAGTGAAGAAAGGCAGAGGTAGGCCTAGATTAGACTACTGCTCGCAAATAGTAAGGGATGTAGGTTGTAGCACAATTAGCGAAATGCGTAGGTTAGCACAAGATAGGAGAAGCTGGAGGTTAGCGTCCAATCAGTCTTAGGACTGATGACCTAATGATGATGAGACCCCCCACGAAGATATGGCCTTTTAAGAGACGTCGCTGGAAATCGGTTTTCATTGAACAACTTTAAGGAAATAACTTTAGGACCCCTTAAAATGGTACCTTTTTAACACATTTGGTTAACACAAAACAAAATTATATTTTACGGCAACGAAATATGTAGACATTTGCTGATTATTGAAAATTTGGAAATAAATATATAGTTGGCGCTGGTTAAGTTGCCATTCGAATAAGAAATAACGTATTCTGCTAGGGAAGATATGTATTGATAATGAAATATACCTATAGAGGTGTACTAGTTCTTTTTACACAACACTGTTGAAACTTTTTACACTGTTGAAAATTTGCTGTGGTAAAATTGTACACCACTATACTGGAAAACGTTTATACATTTTAGGTATAAAACTAATATAAATACATCACAATACAGTACACCTTACTCCGCATGGGGTAGATTTTAATCCGTGGTAACTATTCTAGTACGCATCCATGTAGTCTTCACGGTGACACTTTTGAAACATGAGGTAATATGGCTGTTCGTGTTTTCTGAACACGAACATAAATGCTGTTATCTGTCTCAAAAAACAACAGTTAATTGTGTTGGCGAAATTCATGACATTATTGCCAAGATGACTGAATAATGTGTTATGAGCCGCTGGATGATTTCACCGAAGATATATTATATATATGTTTTGGCAGTTTTGGACACACGAAAATTAGACATCCTTCCCCAAAAAGCCTACAGGCAGGTTTGTGTAGGGGAAGGTTACACATATAAACGCGGACAAACATGTATCTAACCTACTTGTGTGTAGTGACGATGAATTAAACAAGGTAATAGAAATGTATTTTTATATTAATCATTTCTCATTTATTGTCTATTATATATTTAATAACAATAATATATCAATTCTACCAAGAATATTACCAAATTTTTATTTTCAGCTAGAACTACATCCCAATAAGAATTATTAACAATCGTTAAAACCTGGAGCAATGCGTCTATTTATGTATAATCAATTTGTGACCAAATGGTTTGTCTATCCTAAGAAGCAAATATAGTCATTATCATAGCCAAGTATATTAAAACTAATAGATATTAGATGTGTGAAATATTTTAAATTTTGACAAATTCCCTGGAGAATTCCATTGGGTTAAGTAATATTCTATATTTGCCATTCTTATCGTCCACTTACTAATAATAACACATTAATCTTATCGGGAATGTGTCCAATTATTAAATAATGAATTTAATAATTGGGCACATTGTTGATGTGGGTGGGTATACCGTTACCAGCGGCGGCTCGTAACAAAAACTTTGGGGGGTTCACAAAGTTTTTTTTTACTTGTGTTACATACAAGTACAAAATATTCATATTTTAAAATGATAATAAATATACTTAATTTTGTTTTTGTTGGTAATGTTTACTTACTATTCTGCAGGATATTCCTTGCATGTATATCTAACAAAAACACGGGTGTAGAGTATAGTAAAGTACCTAGTTTATATTAACTTGATAATAACCAATATGTTAGTTTTATAGAACAAACACAAATCAGACACAACGTTTAAATAGAAAGTCCATTCTCCTTTCTTTGAATTCTGCGAATTTATTGATAACTAAGTTATTAAAATTGGGAATCTCATGCACCGATTTTTTTTCTATTGACAGCATGGCTAACGCAGACAATCGATCTTCATTCATAGTGCTTCTTAAAAATGTCGAAAAATTTCTTTCTGCTTCTGCAGTGGATATCGGAATTGTTACTATAATTTGGAGCAGATCATAGGTTGCTGAAAAAACTTTCTATAAATTATTTTCGATAATGAATTTCAGGCAGTGTACAGCTCCAGATAGATTTCTAAAATCTGGTTTTTCATAATTATTTCTAGTTCAGTTTGAAGTCTATACTAATCCATACACGAACTCCATACACCAATTAATATGACGTATTTCTTTATTTAACGGAACCGGTCGGCAATAAAGAAATGACAAACAAACCAGATCAAGCAGTCAATAATATGGGGAATATACATAGATTACGAATGCCTTTTAATGGTCTCGAGTCTAGAAACACGACAGACGTGATCTGCATAATAAACTGACATCAACTTAAACGGTGTTCAGTAAGTTACTTTTGATCGCTATCGACTCACAGGCTGACTAGTAACTCAACAACTTTTTATTGTTCGCCATCCGAATCATGTACAAGAAGTAACGAGGTCTGGAAGGTTGAGGGAGATGAGGTGAGAGATTGCATTAAAAAATATCTGTCGTCTTCGGATATGATAGGCTTTTTAGTGAATTATAGCAGTTTTTAACTGACTTAAAAAAGCGGAGGTTCTCAATTTGTTTGTATATATAGGTATATTTTATTTCTTCGCACTCCACTATACGCGGAAAAGTAATGTAATCATGTAAAAAAAAATTTGTTCTAGGGTTTATTTTTCGTCCTAAAAACAAAAAAAAAATAACAAGAGTAAATGCCAACGACAACGATACCCACACAGCAAACATTTTTAAAAACCATTTTTTTTTTGGTTTTTAGGCCGAAAAACGAATAAAACCAAAAAAAAAATTTTGTTTTTTCACTTTCTCTTTACACGATTACATTACTTTTGCACGTATGGTGGAGTGCGGAAAAGTAAAATGGTTTTTAAACCGTTTTGTGTGTGTGTGTGTGTGTGTGTGTGTCGTCGTTGTCGTCGGAATTTATTCTGGTTAGCACGATAACTCAACTAAATCGTGTCGGATCGATCGGGTTGTGACTGATTCTGATCGGGGGTGTCTCCCAGACGACGGCCATTGATTTTGAGGTGGACAAAGACACTCTACCATGTTCATGGGTCATGAGAAAGCACAATGGTGGACTATTTGAGACATTTTTTTTGTTAGCACGATCACTCAATTAAATCGTGTCCGATCGATCGGGTTTCGACTGATTCTGATTAGGGACGTCTACCAGACGACATCTATTGATTTTGAGGTGGATAGAACACACCCCACCCTGTCCATGGATCATGAGAAAGCACGATGGTGGACTATTTGAAAAAAGTAAAACTGTCGCATAAAACATATACTCTGCATTTATGTGTTGGTTTATTTTTTCTCGGCCACTCAATTCCGAGATAGAGATGTTCTACGTGCGGAAAAGTCCGTTTTAAGGTTTTAAAACTGTTTATTTTTATGTATGTTCGGGTATAACATTTCTGATTATGAACAGATTTTAATTATCCTTTTTACATTGGATTCAGTATAGTTCCAAGGTGGTCCAATTTTAATTTCATCGGTATTGGACCTTGGACTTCGAAGATACACAACGGAACTCCTTAATCAAGTAGGTAGCCGTCGTTTTCTCATTCGCAAAACGTCCTTAGTAGGTCTACCCATCATTTAAAATTGTAAAATAATAAGTTTTAAAAAAAACCGACTTCAAAAAATGCATCCCTATTAACTACAGATCCTCACGATCTATAGTTACAATATGATCCAAAAAGTTAGAAGACTCCTTGTCAAAACAGTGGAGCTCAGGATATTTTTTTCATACTAAAATCATGATGAACGATATGAAAAAACCCGTTAATAGATATGTAGCGACGCGTTAAAATTGGCGCATTAGCAAGGATAATGAGTGTGCCTCGATAGCTCAGCGGTCAGAGCAACCAACCGGAAATTGGGAGAGCCGAATTCGATTCCCGGTCGAGGCAAAATGCACTTTTATCCGTGCTAAAGCCAAAGTGGTGACCCCGACGTGATGTGATTCATTCCAGTATATGCAACCTCCCTTACATCTCAAATTCGTGGATTCGATTCCCGTCCTATCCATCGCCCTATAGTCCCGGGGGTTACCGAACAACGGTTCGTAAGAATGGCGAACGCGGTCACATTCCGTTAAATTGTATCGAGACAAACCATGTCTCTAGGGAGGGAGTACTGTAGCGACGCGTTAAAATTGGCGCATTAGCAAGGATAAATGAGTGTGCCTCGATAGCTCAGCGGTCAGAGCAACCAACCGGAAATTGGGAGAGCCGGGTTCGATTCCCGGTCGAGGCAAAATGCACTTTTATCCGTGCTAACGCCAAAGATATGTTCAAAGCTTGTGTAGTTTGTTTCAACCCAATTCGACCCAGTCGAACTTCTAAAATTACGTGGACTTTTTTTATTTTTTCAAGTGAAGAACTTTTTTACATTCACAGTATCTTAAATTTTTGTCAAGCTCGCTCAATTCAACAATACGTAGTCCAATGCTTAGGTTAGTTACACTGTTTACTTTTCGCAAGATTTGTGTTTACAATACAATTTAAACGTTTCTGAATTACTTTCTGCTTTACAAATTTTCCATTATTGTCCCGCAACTGATCACGACATAAATTCATTTTTAATTTTTCTATAAATTTTCTTTAACGCTCCGAAAAAGTGTAAAGTTAGGTTAATATAAGACAGAACGCAACGTTGTCATGTCTGTAGTTTCAATGAATAAACATGTAGTTGTGTGTATATGTACACATGCTGCGTCCGGGTATACGAGTAGTATAGCCTCTGAACAAAAATAATGAACACTAGACTACTGATATTCCAAATATTTTACGTTTACCCGCGCATTTATTCTTTGACCGGACGGTACCGAAGAAACTACCTTACGGTGGGCCCAAAGGTAAAAATTACTTGGGTTGAGGTTAGGAGACCGAGGTGGCCAAGCAGTAGGTGCATATTGACAGCAATCATCTGTTCATATAAAGAATATGTCGTGAAAAATTGGAACTGGGACAAACAGTGTAGCATGTACGGTGGTTAATTAATGGCGATTAACAACATACTACTTAGTTTATTTAAGGAATAAGTTGTTATATCATACATCTTGAATGGGAGAAAGAAATACGTCTACTCTATAAACGCCACCTGTTGCCGATTTTAGTCTTTCACGACTATACGTAGTAACATATTGCGACAAGGGCGCAGGTGTATGTTAATAAAGTCTTGCAGATTTGCTTTTTAAATGAGGAGCAAAGCCTCCCTTTGTTTCGCAATTGCTGGGAAAAGCTTTGCATCCGAATTGCGAGTACATATATGAATTTTAATGTTCGACGTTAAACGATGCAAATTTTATGGGTTTACACGGATTCGCTGAGGGCCGTCGGATGAAACCGGATCGCTTTGATGGCACAGGAAGAAAAAAAAATGAGAACGTTTTTTTTACTTTAACGAAAGAGGAGACAGTTTTGTTTATTTCAACGAGGAAATTGGATCTTTCGAAAGTGGATATGTTTTTGTTAACAATCTGATGAATACAGTATCAATTAATAATAAACAACAAAACAAAAATCTGGAATACCTACATGCTCTTTGATTTTTTAAACAGTCATTTCCGGTGAGATCTCTTGTGACTTTAGAAGTTGTCATTAACTTATTTTATTGGTCTTAAAATCAACGCTATGTGCTTTGTTGTATTTTTGAATTCTGTATATTTATCTAATTGTGAGTTTTTTTTCTACTAACTAAAACAGTTCTACTAACAATGAAATTAATTCTCTTTTCAGTCATGAAATCGTTAAAACTTATTCCAATAATATCATTTTCATTAAAAATGTTTTCACGAGTAGGTATATTTTACAAAAGAAATATTTGCTTTTTATCATTTGATAGCTACGACCAGTTAATTGGATTATATTAAAGCATGACAACTGTGTCTATATCTGTGCCCTTACAAGTAAATCCATTCATTCCGAAAGTAGCGAGCAGCACCGAAGAGTGACCCCCTTTTCACACACTACGAGTATGCCTCTCATACCTTCTGTCTATGGGCACGAAACCTTGACATTTCAATTTGACATTAACGATTTTTAAATACGAGAATTTTAGTTTGTGGGTACACGTTTTGAAATTCGCACGCATTATTGAGAGAAAGTATGCAAGTTGTGACCTCCAGTGTAAACCATTAATAATGAAATTTATGGTAAAGTGCAGATCGAGTGTTATGTAATCACGTAACACAAATGGAACAGCCTTCTAGACAGAACGTTGCCAATCGTCTACAAAAGTGCAGACTTATCTGATTCGATTCAAATTAACAACCTTGTAAATCTGTGGAAAGCAGGTTATCAACGCAGGTAAATAAGTTTCAGGGGCGTAGCGTGAGAAAAGAATCTAGGGATGTGATAAAAATTTTATAAGGGGGAGAGGTATAGTCGGATGTATGGTAGGCCATATGAAAATGGTAAAAATAAAAAAAGACACTAACCTAAAATGATTATGTCGAGGTATATATCCTAATTTTTAAAATGAAGATCAATTCTTCGGTTTTTGTTTATCCAGCGAAAATATCTATCACTGTTTCTTCAAATGTTGGAGACGATCTCATATCTTCAATATATAACAAGGCACTTTCAATATTTATTAGGTAATGCTAAAGCTGACAGTAGGTATTTCTTGCTTTTGAGAATTTCGCACATACGAGTCTTTATTCTTTATTCTCTTCAAACATGAAAATGATCTTTCCGCGGAACTGCTTGTGGTGGGAATAGTCAAAATTAAACGACACAATTTTGATGACTCCGGGAAAACAGAAGATAATTGAAGGGACATAATATATTGGTGAAGTTCAAACACAGTGCTACTTTTCATATCGGGATCACGATAAATCACTGAAAGTTTACTTTTTAAACGAGTTGCATCAAAGAATGTTCCATAGGTATGTAGGTATCTACTAAAGAAGAAAAAAGTTCGTTAGGAAAACGTTTCACGAATGAAGTAAATTGTGTGGAATCTAGATTTAAGAATTTCAGTTTAGAAATTTCACTAAACCGTTCACTAATGTTCAAAGTAATACCGTCCAAAATTTCATAAAACAATCATGTGTACGTGTTTTTCTTATCTTCTTCAGGAATTAAATCCAAACGCACTCTTTTACTTGGTGGTTGATTTTCTAATACAAATCTGTCCACACGGTCCCAAATGTCACTAAACTCGTTTCTCATTTTTTAAATATGTGATTTGAAATCGGCGATCTTTTTATTGCAGTAACTAATATCTGATATTTTTGTCTTAGACCTTCTGTACCTAGAAATTTTAAACATTAAAGACTCTCGGAATGTGAGGATATTGCAGAAAACACTGCTAAGAAAAAATTAATATCAAAGACGCGCAATAAAGTTAAAGGGCCTCTAGCATAAATAACGGTTTCTGGATCCCATCCCTCATTTTCATTTTCCACAATTACCTGAAACAGCGCTTCCAAATCTTCCTTATGTTATGGCGACAGTCGCTAAGATGCGTTTACATAATCGCATAACTTAGTCCGGAAATAACGACAACACCCACTCGAGATTCCACTGTTAACTGCGTAAGATCACTGACTTTTACGCCCATGTAACGCGTAGCTTGGATGTAACATGGCATTTCACCACTGCAGCAAGTAACGCGGGAGTCCAATGATTTCGGGCGCCTTCACGGCCGATTGGAAATAAAAAAGTTGATGGTAGCGTTTAATTAACACTAATTTAATTTAGTTTAATTAGAGTTAAGGTTTCAGTATTTATGTACGTGTGTTGTTGGCTAATAAATATTTGATTAAACGTTACGTTTCTCTTAGCAACGCCGTAAAGTAACGAACAGTGCGCAAAATAGTCCGTTTTACGCACTGATAATTATTTTACACATTAGTGTAGAAGTCTTAGTTTACACACTGTCAGAAGTCTGTAAATTAGCATGTTATGCGCTACTGTAGAATAAAAATTCGCAAACGATCGGTCATTCGGTTGCAGATGTACGCAGATCGACTGTCGGACGAATAAACTTTTCTCTCAGTGTAACCTATTAAAATAAACATAGTAGAATATTTATAACGCCGATTCACAAAAATATTTGTGGGCATCCGATCCGTAACCGCCAATAAACGGTGCGGCGTTTGATCCATCACTACCTACAAAGGAAATAGCGACTTCGGTCGGCCATTACATTTTTCGAGAGCGCTCCGTGCGTCGAGAGGGGCCTCCCCACTTCCCTGACGCCGGCGACCGTTGTTTACTGCTGCTGCTACCGCTGGCTGGCGAAACAACGGTACAATTGGTAATCACTGGGGTTATGCGGCGAAAGTAAATGATAAGTAATAAGAAGAATAAGGCAAAGCCACGTCACTTTCTGCCAAGCTATAGGAACCCATTCGAAGAAGCTTATCTCCTTATTTCTTCGAATGTTATTAATAGATGGACGAATATATATTTACTTATTTAGTATCGCGCAGATGATAACGAATTTATATAGATATTTTTGGTAATTATACAGAGAGCGACAAAAGTATTGCACGAATTCGTTACACTGAAAGAAACATACATCTTATAATTAATTAGTCCGTATTTACGTGATGTTATGTTTATTTCACAGTAATATAGTTCACTTTTTAGTAAAATTATTTTGTACTTAATAAATTCCTGGACAAAATTAAGACATCAGTGAAACTTCAAATTATTACTCTTATTTTTTGATTTGTGATATACTTAAATGATTTCAGCTAATGTTTAACAAATTAGAATGGTATTATCGGGGAAAATATGAATAAATAACAAAAATGAACAATTGTCAGATTGCAATGAAAACGGTGTTAATGGAAAAAAATTGAAGGTGAAATTAGATCGCAAGAATTTTAATTCAGTAGGCATATAGGCCCTCCTCTAGCTTTGATCACTACTTCCATTCGTTTGGACATGCTATTGTTCAACTGGTGAATGGTTTCCTGAAGGATATTCTCCAATTCAACAACAACGACTTGTTCGAGTTCTATAAGAGTCATAGGGACAGGTATGTGGCGTCTAACTGATCGTTTTAGTGGATCCCATGCTCTATGGGGTTTATATCTAGGCTTCTTGGTGGCCAGTCCATAGTTGGAAAACTCATAAATCGAAGGTAGTCCAGGAGGGTCGAGCGTTATCCTGCATAAAAATGAAATTGTCCTCAATTTCAGTAATTTTTGGTGAGCAGTGGCGTAATAGCTGGTCTTCAACTGTCCAAACTTCCTTCATTAATGCTTCTCCTGGCCGTCCAGAAACTGCTACATTTCGAGCTGCTAGGGCTCTGCTTAGCTCTAAATTGGTAAAATTCTCGTTTCTTGAAGCCACATGCATAATATACCGCTAATCTCTTGGATCTGTAAACGTCCTACGACCTTGTCCTGCTGTTCTATAGTAATTTCCAAGTTTATTGAAACGTTTCATTGTTCGACTAATTGTTGATTGTCTAAATTTTAGTAAATTAGCCAGATATTGCTGGCTATGTCCCTCGTTAACCAAAAATTCCGCTTTCACTGCAGTTTTTTTTAAGTTGCATGGACGATTCATTTCTTCTACTCTAAATGTACCTACTGGACAAAGTGTTTCTCTTGATGCCATTTCTCTTTTGTTAAATTTTTTAACCCAAGATGTGAAAACTAGAAACTTGGAGCTTCAATTTGCTATTTTTTTTAATTGCTCCGCGACTATTTTTCTCCAAGTTACAGCCCTTTGAAAATCACGCCTTCATCCCTTAGTTTTTGTGCCTAGTGTAGTTCAACGGCAACCCACTGCTAATTATTTTGTCAAAAAGTTTTAATTTGGGGCCTATTCACCTTCCATGTCTAAAAGACGTATCCCGCTAACTCAGAAGCTAGATATTGTTAATAGTGAAACAAAATAAGTATGGAAAATAAGTACTTAAGTACTTCAAAATTGCAGTTGGTTACTTCCATGGAAAATACTGCAGTTTTTTTTTACATCGCTCTACCCCCAACAAAAGTGCCTTCACGTATTTTCAACGACGTTTTGTCTTATAAAGATGGTTCTAATACATAGCTTATTAAATTAACGTTTTATTTATCATCGTTTCAAACATTTGTGGTTTAGACAGTTGCGTCATTCTCTATTACGTAATCGGAATTTCACTTCTTCTAAAAGTAAACAAGTATATAATAAACAACGTCTTATTTCATAAATCTACATACAAACTGAGACTATGAATGAACATTGGATAATAGTCACTTTTATTAAATTTTACGAAAGTATACGCGAATTATTTACTATTTGTTTTTACACCTTTTTTTATATTCAATTATATGATTTTTCAATGAGTTTCTCGCCATTTTCCTGTTACACTCTTGTCAGGAGTAGCTGTTTTCATTTTAATATTTACTATTCACAGTTTACTTTCAATTTACTCTGTTGTTCAAAAGTATCGCACTACTCACCGATTTAGGGAATACTTTCCTGTTATAAGCAATATATAAGTCATAGGCGGCGCACAATTTATATAATGGATCTTTGCGCGTGTATCAATCTAGTGACGACGCATGGATCACATGCTACACCATGTCCAGCGACATGTTTCAAGTAACTACGTATAGACAGTTAATAATTTGCGGAACAAAATGCAATTATGAAGTCACGTCTTAACTTTATTGTAGGGGTATAATTTGATTCATTGGCGCCTCGATACTTCTGTAAAATTTATTTCATTTTTGTTGAATTTATTTTGATTTTTGTTGAACTTATTTCATTCATTTTGATGGATATATCACTTCCATTGAATGTTTTTGTACAGAACCTTTTAATTAGAACCCGACTGATGGCAATTATTCACAGCAAATATTTATTGCTTTGAGAATGTGGAGCAAACAAGATCATATGTATATTTCGACTCGAGGAAATGGAAATAGCAAAAAAACTGACCTTAAACGTCGCTTTGCAACGTTGTGTAATTTGTAAGTTCCATCATATCTTTTTTAGGAATTTACGGGGAGCTTATCGATAATAAGCTTGCCATCCTGCTATTTCTATTTCCGAAGACGTAAAAGGAAGTAGAAGAAATGTATAGGAAAAATATTTGTTGTCAGTTGTTACGTATATTCAAAGCTTCCTTTGAATTAAATGTGCCTTTACTACTTACTTATATAGGCAATCATATGCAACGTGCAAAATTATCATTCTTCGACTTTTTTTAAAATTGAGAATTATTTTCCAGTTCAGCCAGACACAGTTATAACGAGAAATAAATATAGGGGTACTTATATAGGGGTTTAACGATTAGTATGTATCTATCAGGTAATGCTTATTTAGTAAAAAAAAAATTAGTAGTATTTAGACCACCAGTATATATAGTTTTTGGAAACGCTACCTATTTTTTCAGCATTAAAAAACTATGATTGAGTTTGGAAAAACCTGACATATATGTAACTCGTTTTTGCAACTGAAAAAGCAAAAAAAAATAACGTACTGGAAATTACAGACGGCAATACTCAAAACGTGTATTGCCATCCTAATTATAGAATGTTTTAGCGTCTGGAGTTAAAAATAAAAGGATTGTGCATTTTCAATTAGAAAACACAAATTAGGAAATGGCATTCATCCAATTGCTCGCACATTTGAAAATACGTGGAAATGTCTTCCTGTGAAACAGTCATTCAAAATCACTTAGGCAGACAAGGAATATGTAAGTAGATTGACTACTGACAGATCAAGATGCATAATAAAAATAAATATGCATAATAAATTTCGCCTGAAAATAAACCAACACGCTCCCATAATGACATCATTTTCTGCACAAACTAAGGAAGTGTGTGATATATTAATTACCCAAACTAAAGACAGACTTGAGTTTAGAGAACACCTATTAGCGTCGAAACTATTTTTCCCCAATATATTTAGTGAGTATGAGAAACAATTCCCCATTCAAGATTTTGACAATGTAACGAAAACTTAATGGATTTTTGGACAAAGTTAAATTGAAAAGTGAATTAACGGTTATATACAGCAGGGAAGATTTTCGCGAAGCAGCAAGTTGCTTAGCAATGTTGCAATTATTTATAGATCGAAACCTGACGGACCGCTTTAGTGGTACTGTTTTATTATTTAGATTAATTTGTATCATACCCCTGACAAGTGTTGAGAGTGAACGCTGTTTTTCGACGCTTAAAAGAAGTAAAAACTTTTTGAGAAATACAATGACGCAAGACAGACTAAAATTCACTTTGCATGATAAATATGGAGAAAGTGCTAATTGCAGCGATTCCAGATTATTAAAATCTGGATTTTAATGATCTTGTAATTGACGTTTTCGTGAATTCCAATAACAGCCGAATGAATTTTCTATATAAATAACCTCAGGCTTGGACATAGGTAAGCTTATTTTAATTTTTAGTTTATTATTTTATCGATTACACCCCCAGACAAAAATTACACCGGCCGTCACTGCTAGAGAGAGCCATTTGGCAATAATTGCATTTGTAGCTCGATTAAATTGAGTTACAAATAAAAAATATATTCTATTCAAAGTATTTCAACGAGAAACATAATTGAACTGAAATAAATCTGTGGTGTCGTCAACTGTTGAAAATCTGCTGCTGTAAATCTTTACCACTTTTAATAGTTGCAAAAATGGTGTAAAATATCGCAATTTCTAGTGTAAAACTTTACACCAGTGTAATTGGTAACATTACACTGTCTATACCACTACTTACTGTCTACTAATTACTAAAAAACACTGTCTATACCACTACTGTATATAATATACTGTATACACCACTATAATTCATTTCACATCAAAGTGGTCCCTATATATGGTGTCCTGTGGTGTCCCTATATATACTCCGGTTGTGTTTCAAATTGTGCACCACATTTCAGGCAATGTATTGATTTGTTGAGTTTTGATTTATTTAACAACAATTTAAATTTTATCTTAAATACAGTATTTGTTTCACAGAAATATATGTATTTAATTATCACTAGCTAATCGAGGAAGGGAAAGGAACTTTTAGAAACGCGAAAATTAAGTGCGAAAATTTTAAAATATATTTGAATTAAGTTCTATGTAGGTATGATATGAAGTGTAAGAATCCTAACAGTTTTTGTTAATTTACTTGAATAGTTAGTATAAAATTTTGCCATGCTTATTAAAACAGTCCATCTTGGGAGGGGGCCGGAACATTGAATGCAACAACAAAGTTACGTGTCCGTGGAAAATCAGTTTTCCACGAGCACGAATTTGATTAAAACTCAGCTTTTATCATCCACCGATGATGTCAACTTCATTCATCTCGATTTCTTTACCTACATTGCGTTTTATGCCTTTAAAATATCATCGATTGAGGCCCGTCGAGTTTTTTTTTCCTGTGATTCAATCAGATTTAGAGAACAATCACCCTATTGTTCTTCAATTTTATGTAGCATTTATTAACGCCACGTTCTTGCGACAAATTAATTTTATTCGCCTTAATTCCTTATTCTCGGCGCAAATTTCGCCACACACACACACACCACACACACAATTACAAAATTACGGTTCCATAAAACCTCGTTAGTACCCATAGAAAATGTATACGGTTATAAAAGTTCCCAGCTTATATGGCCCAATTTGTTCTCACAAATATTTAGATGGCGAATGGCGAATACATTCCTTCTCCTTCTTGTGGTTGGTTATATTAATGGTTGATTCATTTCTTGGTTCATTATCGACAAGCACCGACATCCTGTTCATCCGCCACAATTACGCCTAACAAAGAGTGGAAGTAAGTTTGACCGGAAACGGAAAATTGAATGCGTGAATTTTACGCAGCCGGCAACCGGTATGAAATAACGAAATCCGACAAACGAGAAGAAAATCGTTTTAACCATTTATTTATGTGTATATACATGTTAAATCACTAGTTTGGATTTAAACTTTTTAAAAACAATTTATTTTATTTAACGGACGAACAAGAATTTAGATGTGTGAGTATAACAATAATATCAATACTAAAATTATACTGCTCATGCAACGGGTTTGCTGCGACTTTATAAGTTTCGTTATGCTGACATTGTTGAGAGTAAAGTTAAAATATAATTGGCAAAAGATTAATTTAAAGAAAGAACATTATAAGGTTTCAGCAAATCATCATAAACGTTGGTTACAATGTATATAGTTATATGATAAGACACGTAGCAGTATTAAGTTACGTCTGGCTTTCAGATAACATACTGAAGGTTTTATGTTACCTGATAATAAAGTTATAGAAGTGTGAGAACTACTTTGAGTAATGAATGCAATACAATATATTTTATATAACAACTCCCCTTTTTAACAAAAAGTTGGTGTTATACAGCAACTTTTCAAAATAAGTAAAATTGAAATTAATAATTATGAATTTAACGATTATTGAAGTTATATAATAATAATAAAGTTAATTGAGAATATGAAGCCTTAAGTTAAGTTTAAATTATACAATTAATATTTTTTAAATATAAAATTTACAAAATTAAAATATATAGAGTCTTTGAAACCGATTTATAACTGAGAAACATTAGTTCAGTTCGATTTCTTCCTCTGGGGTTTCATCTTTGGATCTGATCGATGGTCTTCTTCTGGGCAGGATGCTCCTGAAGGATTCTCTTAAGCGTTTAGAAGGTCCAGGTGGAGGTGGTGGTGAATTTGTTGTGAGGGCGATTGCTAATCTGTTTCTCTTTCGGCATTTACATAAAATATATAACAAAATGAGAGTTACTATTAGTGTAATGATAAAATAAGTGAACCAAGAGATGTGTTTGGTGACAAATGGTTCATTGATCAAATCGTCTAACGTTCGAGAATACTCGTCCAATTTGTGTTTGGCAATCTCGAGGTCTTCCACATTTAAGTTATTCAATTTTAATGGTTCTAATTTTGGGATTTGGATGTCATCGGGGATTCCTTGACAACAATTAAAGGGAATTAAAATGGGGTGATCACTAACACTGGTTTGCGAAAAGTTCTTAGGGTCAGTTTGTATTTTTGTCACTCCTATGAAAGCACTACATCCAGGTTGCAATTTAAGAATGGAATTTTTATAAATGATCTCTGTCTTGGTGTTTATTTGTTTGCAATTTACAGTAATTTGAAGTGGTTCTGAAGTAATTGTTAGCCATGATGAGTCTGTTAGTTGTTGGACATTGTAGCCTTTTGCAAATATTATTGAAGTTTGGCAGCTCTCAGGTAAAGTTTTTAAGTGTTTCAGGATTTGGGCTTCACATATAGCATTGTCGTCGATGGGGTATGCAAATAGATTGGAACATATCTTTGTGCCAAAGAAAAGTGGTTTACAGTCTTTCAGATTTTTGATGGGTATGTACATCAAAGAATCGACGTCACGCGCTAAGTATTTTTGTGATGAAGATAAAACATGATATAGACCAGTTCTATTATTTAGGATAGGGATTGGATATAATCTAAAAAGGGTGTATCTTTGTTGGTCTATTAGAGGGATTTTTAATACAAATACCAAGTCTGAATCAGTTTGGTATGCTTCTAATTCCATAATATCCAAATATTTGGCAATATTGGAAGATTTTATAATGAGTGGTAAATTGTTTTGGTGTAAATTTTGTGAAATTTCCTGAAGCGAGGTTATCAAATTTTCAGGATTGATTATCGACGTATGAATAATTTTTAATCGCGCGAAAGTTATTGAATTTAGAATATCATTTAATTGATTCTCGATATACAGGTAACTTTCCATGAGAAGTTCACATTTTTCTAAAAATCTTAATTTTGCTTCAATTACTTTAATTTTATCTGCTGTCCTATAAATTGCGTCTGATATTATTTTTATATCTCTATTGAAGGTGGCTTCATCAATTTGCAACTTTTGTATGGTAGCGTTAAAATTCTTTATGACGGATGTTGTTACTGAGATTTGATTTTTCATTAAATTTTCTAATTGATGCTCGTCATTAGTTAATTTATTGATGCAATTCATGTAGTATTCGCCATCTTCGGAATCTAAATTTCCTGTAATTGACTTAAATATTGTACCAATGCCATTGAGAATTCCACGTTTGTAACGTTTAGTATCAAAATAAATTTCGCTTAATTTTTCTTGAATTGAATTTGAAATTTGGGTTAATAAGCTGATGTGTGTTTTTACTTCACCTCGAAAAAGGTTCATGTTTTCAAATGTGGGGTTAATAGCGTGTAAGAGAATTTCAAGCATTTTCTCGTTATGTTCAAAAGTGTTCTTTATTGATGAAATGTTTTTGTGAACCAGAAGAGTCCATTGTTTATTTGTTACAACGATTTCGCTGTCTCGATGATAATATATTCCAATGGTGTTGTTTATTGGAGTAATGGTGTATTGGGATACTGCTGCTCCAATCAGCAGAAGAAACCTGAAAATAATTTAATTCTCAAAATATGGTTTCATCCTGTCGAAATTGACTTTTGTCGTTTGTGACGTTTCGAGATTTAATAAAATTGCAGAATTTTGAAAGATTTTTATTATTTCAAAAGGACCGTTAAATTTATTATGTAATTTATCTTTAATTTGAGATTCCTTAATATAGACTTTATCGCCTATTTTAAATTGTGTAGGATGTTCTGGAACGTTTCTATCGAATCTTAATTTAGCCTTTTCTTTTTGAAGCTCAGTTTTTGTGCGTGCAATTTTATAATAGTATGAAATTCTATTATTTAGGTCTCGTATATATTTTGAAATCAACTCCTTTTGGTTATACAAAGTTTCAGGTGGGCGACTGGACGTATGTCCAAATACTAGCTCGTATGGAGAGAAACCGTGTGTTTTATTCGTCGAGTTATTATAACAAATAACAGCGTAAGGAATTACGTTTAATGGATGTTCATTAGGGTTTTCAGCCTGATTAGTACGAATCATCTCTAAAAGTGTGGAGTGAAATCTTTCCACAGATCCGTTTGATTGAGGGTGGCTAACGCTAGAAAATGTTAATTTTATGTCGTATAAGGTACATAGGTCTTTAAGTAATACATTGTCGAATTCTTTACCGTAATCCGAATGTATACGAAGCGGAGTACCAAAATGCTGAAAGTAAAGAAGTAATGTATTTACTGTTGATTTAGCGGATTTATCCTCTAATGGGTACGCTTGAGTAAATTTGGTTAGTTCATCTCTAATAGTTAAAACATAATTTCTTTTTGGAATTTCTAGTATATCGATATTTATTCTTTCAAATGGTGTTCTTGGTGTTTCAGTTATCACCAGGGGATTGCTTAAGTTTTTCCGTAAAGTTTTTGTTTTCTGGCATATTTCGCAATTTTGAATGAATTTAG
Source organism: Rosalia funebris (assembly GCA_037954035.1). NCBI lineage: Eukaryota > Metazoa > Arthropoda > Insecta > Coleoptera > Cerambycidae > Rosalia > Rosalia funebris. The sequence continues at coordinate 5,161,171 of JAZFAV010000002.1, read as the reverse complement.
TTACGTCTTTAGTTAAACCGGGCCAGTTATATTTATTCCTTATTCTCCGAATGGTTTCGTTTATTCCGCGGTGTAAATTTGCTTTTCCTGTATGGTTTTGGTCTAATATTATCGGAATTTGATCTTCGTCAGGCGTCTTAGTTATGTTTTGGCAACTAACTAGGTTTAAATCTTTTTCAGTGAAAATAAATGACAACATTTCGAGTATTGGCAATTCTAAATTGTTTTCAATGAAATATGTTTTTGAAGATTCGAAAATGTCTTTGTCTTTGTAAAGAGTAATAAACATTGTTTCGATTATCTCTTCGATGTCGAAGGGTAACAAAACAATATAATATTTTCGGTTTTTCACCGTTTTACTCGTGACTATATTAATTTTATTGTGGATAAAATTTGGTTTTTCCTCGAAAATATCTTCGATTATTTTATAATGTAAGTCTTCGAGTTTGTCTTTTTGGAAAAACGTTATTATGTCTTTATGTCCTTTGTCCAATAATTGATTGTTCGTAATTTTAATTTTTGAATAGTCTATTAGTGACTGGGTTTTATATAGGTGAACAAATGTATTTAATTCTTGTAAAATTGATTCTGGTGAAATTTCGGTATTTTCTGAACTAATCGATTCGTCGTCTGTATTTGATGTTAAAATTTTGTTTTTGAAATCCACACATTTTTGAAAATGGTTAATTTTGATACGGGATAAGGCATCCGCATTTTTATTAATTTTGCCAGGTTTATATTCAATCTGGTAGTCGTACTCTTCAAGTTTTAAGCGCCAGCGTGCTAGGCGACTACCGGGGTCTTTAATAGAGAAAAGCCAGGTAAGAGGTCTGTGATCTGTTATCAGTTTGAACTTTCTACCAAAAATATATGGGCGAAAATGTTTTACAGCCCAAACAATAGCGAGGAGTTCTCGTTCTATTGTTGAGTACTTTGTTTCCGCACTGCAGAGAGTTCTGGAGGCGAAGGCTATGGGTAGATCTTTACCTATTGGACCTTGCGAAAGTACAGCGCCAATCGCAAAAGCGCTCGCATCTGTTGTGAGTAGGAATGGCTCGTCAAAATTTGGATACGATAGTATGGGGCTTGAAGTAAGGGTTTGTTTTAAATCTTCGAAAGATTTTAAACATTCTGAATCGAAATTGAAAGAGGTGTCTTTTTGCAGTAATTTAGTGAGAGGTTTGGAAATTTTGGCGAAATTATCAATGAATCGTCGGTAATATCCGGCGAGGCCAAGAAATGATTTAATCTCTCTCTGGTTAGTTGGTTGGGGAAAATTTTTGATGCATTCGATCTTAATTGGATTTGGTTTTACACCTTCTTTGGTGACGAGGTGACCTAAATATGCAACTTCCTTACGAAGGAATTCGCACTTGTCCGGTTGAATTTTTAAATTAGCTTTTTGAAGACGTTTGAAGACTTCGGTAAGCCGTGAAACATGGTCCTGGATTGTTGGGGAATAGACGATTATGTCGTCCATGTATACGAGGCATCTCTCGTTTTGGATTCCTATTAAAATGTTATCCATTACCCTTTGGAAGGTTGATGGGGCATTTTTCAAACCGAATGGAAGCCTATTAAATTCAAAATGACCGTTTTCGACTGTGAAAGCGGTTTTTGGAATGTCACTGGGTTCGATCTCAATTTGGTGGAAACCGGAGGCCAAATCGAGGGTGGTGAAATATTGACATTTGCCAAGTTGGTCTAAAAGATCAGAAATGTTTGGTAAAGGGTATTTATCTCCTACAGTTAACTCATTGAGTTTTCTGTAGTCAACTACGACACGCCATTTTTGTTTACCTGACGCATCAAGCTTTTTGGGGACAACCCAAATCGGTGAAGACCAAGGGGAATTTGAATGTTTGATAATACCTTGTTCTAGCATTTTCGATACTTGTTTTTTCACTTCCTCTTTGTGAATTTGAGGGTAGCGATACGACTTTGTAAAAGTAGGTTTAGCATTGTTGGTGTCTATTGTGTGTTTGATCTCATTAGTAAATGTTAGAATATCTCCTTCGAGATAGAAAATATCTGAAAAGTCTAGGCAAAGTTGAGTAATTATTTCTCTTTCTTCCTCATTTAAGTGATCAAGACGAAGTTGTTGCCTTATTTCTTCGCGTCTATCTGTATAAATTTCAGAATTATATTCGTTTAAATTATTTAATGAAAAATTTTGAATTGGTTCTAGTTTAATTTCGGAAAAATCTATTATTTTTGGGACTGCGTTTGCGTTTAATACGGAGGCAAGAAATTCTCCTTTATTGTTAATTTTGACTAGTGCATTAGGAAGTCGTACTTTATCTATTTCCATAGCTGTTAATATGGCTTCTGTATTTACAAGATTACATCGAAATTTTGAAATTTGTTCTGTACGAGGGTTAATAGAAATTTTGTTGAGAAATTGATTATTTTGAACATTTTGTTTTTTATTATTTTGTACATTAGTGGAATTTTCTGTGGCTCTGAATAAAGGTACAGTTTTGAAATTGGTAATTAATTGTTTATTTTTTATGTCAATAATGCAGTTGTAATGTTCTAGAAAATCGGATCCTAGTAATCCGTCGAATTCAATATCAATATTATGAATGTAAACTTTGTGAGGATCGTTGAGAGTAAACGGAACGAGTGTAGATTCATTAATTAGAATTTTTTGATCGGTAATTCCCTGTATTAAAACGTTTTCGGGAAAACGTTTAGAATATTTTTCACAAGTTTTTGGCTTAAATATGGATAGTCCGGCACCTGTATCTATTAATATTTTAAATTTTTTTGTAGCATCTTCAATGTAATATAAGTTTTTGGGATTTACTGTAAAAAGGGCACTTGATATTCCTCTATTTATAGGAATATTTGTTTGTCTTGCTGTTGGTTGGTGTTTAAATTCATTATTTGAATTTGGTTTTCTAATTCCGTTATTTCGCATAGCTGTTGATCCGGTGGATGATCTTGAGCTTGAGTAGTTTGCCGAAAATCCTGATCAGTATCAGAATAATTAAATTGGTCTGTTGAAAAATAATAATTTTGTTGATATGTTGGTTCGTCTGAATATGAATCTTGATATTGTTCATAATTTTGATCGCAATTGTAGTTATATTGATGAGCGGTATCATCAGCATATTGTGCATGTGAGCTGTACTGATGAGCAGTATCATCAGTGTACTGTGAATCGTATTGATGAGCCGTATCATCAAAATTTTGGTTCATTTGAGCGTTCATATGATGAGCTCTTTGTTGATTATAATTCGGATTTGGCCGAATTATTGGTGGTCTTGATTGGTTTGTATAGTTGGGATTCGGTTTAATAGCTGAAGGCCTGTTTTGTTGAAAACTGTTTTGCTGGTAATTATTTTGTTGGAAATTTGAATTCATCGGTCTATTATTTCCATTTGGATTAAATTGAGGTCGCTGATAATTTTGATTTAAGTTGGATGATTGGGCCTGATTAAAATTTTGTTGAAAATTAGGCCTAGAAAAATTTTGGAAAGGTGCTGAAGAATTTTGTTGTTTCGTTCGGCACTCATTTATTGTGTGTCCATTACGTTTACAATATGTACATATCTTCTTAGCATTTAGTGAATTAGGTGGTAATGGTTTGTTCGCTTTTTGAAATTTCTGAGATTCAAAGTATGACAATTGAAGTTCTCGTTTAATCCTGGATATTGCTTGAAGCATATCCATAGGATTACTTGCTCTTATTATAGACCCTAATTTTGGATCCAGCCCTGTCAATAAAGTGTTAAGAGTCATTGTCTCGATTAAATTTGATTGTGCGGTTTTTTGATCAGAGGTTAAATGCTGTTTCTGAATCGCTGCATGCATTTTCGCATTATGCGTTTGCAAGCGGGATACAAAATTTAAAGCGGATTCGTTTGATTGTTGATTAATTCTTTGCAAGTCCTGAATTAGAGACGTAAGGTCCCTAGAGTCTCCAAAGTGAGTCTCTAATAGATATTTAATTTCTTCCCAAGTTGACGGGTTCCTAGAATTTACTAGTTCAGCGGCTTTTCCACGTAATTTATTTTTAACATGGAGAGTTAAAAGTATTTTTTGATTATCGACCGCCATGTCGAAAGCGCATTTAATAGCATTTAAGAATGTTTGCAGGAAAATTTGATTTCCGTCATACTCCGGAACAATTGAGAAAATTTCTGATAGTTTGTAAGGTTCTAAGATAGCTTCGTTTGCCATTTTTATAAGTTAATTAATTATTATGTTTAAATTAATTGTTGTAAAGTTATTTAATTAAATACAATTAAATAAAAATAAATTTGCAGATGGGAAGGATAATAGTTTTTGGTCTATATCCTGTATAATATTTCTTAAAATTATAAATAAATGTTTCAAAGGTAACGTGTCAATTCTTTGACTTACCAAATTTTGTCCATTCGTCTTCCGGCCAGAGTCCACAACCAGTGAGGCAATTCCGTGTTCTGGAAGCGGGGTGTCTTCGGGAAGGATGGCTTGCAGAGGAGAATCACAAACAGTGAGGGCAGGTCCGTGTTCTATCTGCGATTTCCCCTGTTGTTTTCTTTGTTTCTTTGTAGATTTGTTTCTTGTTTCTTTTGTTGAAGTCTTCGTGTTTCGAAGTTGCTTCTTTGAAGTATTCTTGTTTCGTGTTTCTTTCTTCTTGAGCTTGTTCTTGATTTCACTTCGGAATTGGAATTCCACGTTACTAGTGAGGCAAATCCGTGTTCTAATAACGCGTGAAATCCTACAACGACTGCGCCAAATTTGTTAAATCACTAGTTTGGATTTAAACTTTTTAAAAACAATTTATTTTATTTAACGGACGAACAAGAATTTAGATGTGTGAGTATAACAATAATATCAATACTAAAATTATACTGCTCATGCAACGGGTTTGCTGCGACTTTATAAGTTTCGTTATGCTGACATTGTTGAGAGTAAAGTTAAAATATAATTGGCAAAAGATTAATTTAAAGAAAGAACATTATAAGGTTTCAGCAAATCATCATAAACGTTGGTTACAATGTATATAGTTATATGATAAGACACGTAGCAGTATTAAGTTACGTCTGGCTTTCAGATAACATACTGAAGGTTTTATGTTACCTGATAATAAAGTTATAGAAGTGTGAGAACTACTTTGAGTAATGAATGCAATACAATATATTTTATATAACATACATCATCGGTCGATAATAAGAATAAACACTTTTTCGCACGGATTATAAAAAATATTTTTTCCACAATCATTAACTATAAAAAAAAAGTGAATAAATACTAAAATTTTGGTTTTGGAAAAATGGGATTAAATGTAATACAATACTATCAATTTTGGTTGCCATAAAAATTGTAATTATTTTGATCATCGAAACGTCTCTACCAGAATTTCATAAACTTCACGAAAGACTTCATTGAATTGGTATGTACCTGACTCATACGCTTTTCGCAATAATGAAGTAAACAAAGTAATGTAAACGGATTCATTGTCTACTTATTAATTAACAATAATTCATTCATATCATTACGAATATGCCAAATATTAAATAATTCCGTTATCATTGTTATCGACATCGCATTAAATATAAACTGATCTACTTTTATTTTACAATTCCATATATATATATATATATATATATATATATATATATATATATATATATATATATATATATATTAACAGCCATTTGTTAAAACAATAGTTTTTAAAACTTGGAGCATGCCCAAATTGTTTATTTATTCCAAGTTGATACGTAAACGATGATGGTTGTCTGAAAACTTCATCTTCTTCTGTTAAATCTTCAATTCCGTGTTTAATTCTTCATCGAAACATCATGAAGACTGCACTATCTTAAATGCACAGACCGTTGAAAGAAGAGGCCCTTAACTTAGAAGAAAACTGTGTTAAATTTTAACACAATTAAGTCGTTGTAGGATTTCGTTGAGTTGGTGTGTACCTACTTGTGCTCTACGACAATAAAATGAACAGAATAACGTAATAATTTTAATATCACGTATAAAATCTCTGTCAGTAACTTATAAGTGGGAAATCGAGAAAGGAACCACCAAGCCGCCAAGCGGCTATCAAAGTAGTTCCCGAATAGCAAAGCTATTACATAATCGCTCTAGGAAACAACTACTCCTCGGGCTAAAGCCCCGGCAGGCATTGAATTATACCCAGAAGCGATCCTCGACCCCTTTCTCGTGTTTTTGCACGATCAGATAAGGTTTCAAAAAATAAAACCAGCCACAGGTAGGATTCGACATTTGTCCCGGATCGGAACCGAACGACATACAGCTGTTTCGAACTTGTTAGTTCTCATCAGTGCCGCATACGGTACACCGATTCAGGACAAATGCCGAATGAACTTTATGGCCTATACATCTTTATCGATACGATCTCTGTCAGTAACTTATAAGTCGGAAATCGAGAAAGGAACCACCAAGCCGCCAAGCGGCTATCAAAGTAGTTCCCGAATAGCAAAGCTATTACATAATCGCTCTAGGAAACAACTACTCCTCGGGCTAAAGCCCCGGCAGGCATTGAATTATACCCAGAAGCGATCCTCGACCCCTTTCTCGTGTTTCTGCACGATCAGATAAGGTTTCAAAAAATAAAACCAGCCACAGGTAGGATTCGGGAACTACTTTGATAGCCGCTTGGCAGCTTGGTGGTTCCTTTCTCGATTTCCGACTTATAAGTTACTGACAGAGATCGTATCGATAAAGATGTATAGGCCATAAAGTTCATTCAGCATTTGTCCTGAATCGGTGTACCGTATGCGGCACTGATGAGAACTAACAAGTTCTAAACAGCTGTATGTCGTTCGGTTCCGATCCGGGACAAATGTCGAATCTTACCTGTGGCTGGTTTTATTTTTTGAAACCTTATCTGATCGTGCAGAAACACGAGAAAGGGGTCGAGGATCGCTTCTGGGTATAATTCAATGCTTGCCGGGGCTTTAGCCCGAGGAGTAGTTGTTTCCTAGAGCGATTATGTAATAGGTTTGCTATTCGGGAACTACTTTGATAGCCGCTTGGCGGCTTGGTGGTTCCTTTCTCGATTTCCGACTTATAAGTTACTGACAGAGATCGTATCGATAAAGATGTATAGGCCATAAAGTTCATTCGGCATTTGTCCTGAATCGGTGTACCGTATGCGGCACTGATGAGAACTAACAAGTTCGAAACAGCTGTATGTCGTTCGGTTCCGATCCGGGACAAATGTCGAATCCTACCTATGGCTGGTTTTATTTTTTGAAACACGTATAAAATGTTATATAAAAGTTATTGGGAATTTCAAATTTAAAGTCTAAAAATAGGTTTTAACTAGATTTTTCTTTAATTTGATTAATCCAATGTTTTAAATTTGTGTGCTCTTTGTGTTTTATTTTAGTTCATTCAACATTATTTACATTACAGTATAAATACGTTCTCGGATGATTGGTGACGCGTGTTACGACTGCAATGATAGCCTGGAAAATGCTAGATATGACGCGTCATATTTAACCTGAATTGGCCTTTGCAGTCTCTCTTGCAATAAAGACCAAGAGACAGCATAGGCAAAAGCGAATATAAAAAATGTTACAATAAGGGCGCAAAATGTGCAAGATTTCAAATAGAACATGGTTTTCTCTAGCAAAGTATTGAAATATTTATTGATTTATAATGTAAATATTTGGGAATTATGTATGGAATACATCGAGCAAATGGCCGCTACGGTTTTGGTGGCATACGAGTACTCTTCTGCCGAAATTTTCAATGACGGTTTTGCATAAATGTGGCGGTATTTCGTTGATACAGCGGTCAATTTAGACCTTCAATGCTTGGATGGTCCTGAGCTTGTTGACGTAAACCTGAGACTTCAGAAAATCCCACAGATAAAAGTCAATAAATGTTAAATCGGAGGATCGTGGTGGGCAATTCTGGTCACAAAAACGGGAGATGACACGACCAGGAAAAGACTCTTGCAAGATGCGCGGTCGCGGACGATGCAAATGTCTCGCGGGTGGTATGACAAGTAGCACTACCTGCTGAAACAAGATGTCTTCAAGAAAAATATCACCCAATTGAGGAACAAAGAATTGGATTATCACGTCGCAATAACGTTTGCCATTTAACAATTATTGACTTATGGAATCATGACAGCCAAAATGGCGTGTAATTCAAATCCTTGGCTAGTACTATAACACCCTATATTTGGGTTTGGTATAGGAAGAACAGTTTGGTGTGCTTAAGCATACTCGGGCGTAGGCTGACAGGGATGATCACTTCTACCTGAAAATATACGGATGTAGTAAGGAAAGGGTCAAGGGTTAAAATAGAGGAATGACTATGAAATTCTTTCGAGCAAATAAGAATTTATAGATTTCCTTTAAAAATATTTACTCTACGTCAATAATAGGCTCTAAAAATTTGATTATATTTTCTAATAATATTGCATACATTAAGTTCGTCTGTATACTGTTATATATTTCTATAGTTCATACAAAACAAAAAGCAATGCAGGTCGTCATAATGTACCTGATGCGTCAAAGACGACCACCGTTGCCACATTGCCAAAAATACTATAGAACTCAAGGAAATGTCATAAGACTAAGGTTATGTTCTAACATTTGTAAAGTAAAATTTGGAGCTAATTTTGTATAAAAGTCACTTTAAATGAACCCTATTTGTTTCAGAAAGGTGCTCAGTGACATACGACAACCATCTAATACCTGTTTTGCTCTTAGTTTTTCCCATAATGACGATAACTTTACCTGTTATCCTGTAAATATGAAAGTTACTCCAAACACTGTACATTACAAGCGTTTTTTTGTAGAAAGTACAAAAAAAAATAAGTACATAAACACTATTTTATTGGTATCTCTTTTATTAAGTATAGGTACGTTTATTGGAGGAGATTTTAATAATTCATTGTTTTCACTTGCTTGTGAAATTTTACTAATAAAGGGTGGTCCAAACATAATGCACGATGTTAATTGTGAGTCACACCTTAACGTCAAGTTTTTTGCCCAACTTAATTTGACATTTCTTTGTTTCCGTGTTTGACAAATTCAACCATGGAGAGGTACATAATTGAGCAGCGCGTTAAGATTGTTGAAGCCTTTTACGAAAATGGGCGTTCATATCAAAATGCATTTCGTGCACTTCGTGACTTTTTTGGTCAGCATAATCGACCACAATCGGGAGAATTGTGCGCAAATTTCAGCAAACCGGGTCTGTAGGAAATGTGAAAACACCTGTGCATGCTCGCCCAGTTCGTTCTGCGGAAAACATTGCTGTTGTTCGCGATAGTGTAGCAGAAGAGCCGTCAACCTCGACTCGTCGTCGTGCCCAACAATTAAACATCTCACGAACATCACTGATGGGAATTTTGAATAAAGATTTGAATTTACACGCTTACAAGGTTCAATTGACTCAAGAGCTGAAGCCTACTGACCATTTCAAGCCTCGTCAATACGCCGAATGGTTGGTTGAACAGACAGAAGTAAATGGTGACTTTACAAAGAAAATCATCTTCAGCGATGAGGCACACTTTCACCTCAGTGGATTCTATAACAAGCAGAATTGCCGCAGTTGGGCAAATGAGAATCCACGAGTGATTGTTGAAAAGCCGATGCATCCACAAAGAGTGACTGTTTGGTGCGGCTTATGGGCTGGCGGCGTCATCGGGCCGTACTTCTTCGAAAATGAGGTCGGCCAAGCAGTTACCGTAAATGGTGTTCGCTATCGCGAGATGATGACGGACTTCTTGTGGCCAGAAATTGAGGATATGGACCTGGAAGATATGTGGCTCCAACAGGATGGTGCCACTTGCCATACAGACAACGAAACAATGGCACTTTTGCGCGAGAAATTTAATGGCCGTGTTATCTCACGTCGTGGCGATGTTAATTGGCTGCCACGATCATGTGATTTGACACCGTTGGACTTCTTTCTTTGGGGATATTTAAAAAAAAAGTGTACGTCAATAAGCCAAGAACAATTCAAGAGCTAAAGGATGAGATAATTCAGCACATTAACGACATTGAACCTCAATTATGTCTCAGAGTCATTGAAAATATGGACCATCGGATAGGTATGCCACCGAAGCCGTGGCGAGCATTTGTCCGACATTTTGTTTCACACATAATTGTCATAGATCCTTCATAGATCATAATAAAAAATATTAAAATAATTCTCTGAAAACTTTTTGTTTTATTTACAATTAACATCGTGCGTTTTGGTTGGACCACCTTTTAGTTGAAGCATCTAAATTCAAAGCTGCTGCTACGCGCTAAAAAAGGTTATGTTACATAATTTTCAAACATTAATTTCCAAAATGTAACTTACTTCCGTAAACAGATGTTAACGACAGCAATGGTCGTTCGTTGTCCCGTTCTTATTCAAAATAATGAAGCAAAGCTATTACCAATTCTTTACATCGACTGTTTAATTTTTTCGGCATTGTGTAAATATTAAGTGGACTGTTGCACACAGCCCAACGTGTGCAACAGTCGGAATATTTATGGTGCTTGCGCTGGCTAATGCCCGATACTTTTATTCTCAAAAGAACTGTTTTCTTACTAACTTGTGGCTAAAACATTTCAGAAATTGAATAGTAACATCCGATAAATTTGGCACCACGCACGCATATGTCAATTGCTGCCAGCCTCAAAATTGGCGCCAAATTTAAATTTATGTTGATTAAAAACGAATGAAATTCTAAGTGTGATGGTAATTAATTACGTCACACGATGGCGTGCATTGCTCTTTGTTTTGTATGAACTATACCAGTATTTGTAACTTTAAAGCTGTAGTCATTAAAGTTATAAAGCGACATCGCCCGTCGCTGTTCATCACAAATTTCCATTCTTGGGCGGTAAAATCCGCGGCTCGCTTTATTTGCGCCGCGTTACTTGCGGAAAATAGTGCTAGGAAAATATATTTTTAGTGGTGCATAAATCCGGCGTCTCTCGAGCGTCGGATTTTAATAAACGACTTACTCGCATCGCTGTCACAATTCATCAACTTCGCGAGCCAGATAGAAGCGATCCGTCTAATAATACTCGGCAACAAAACAAAACTGGATTAACGCCGGAACGCAGATCTGTGCGGTCGCGAGGCGTACCATTAACACGCTGTATAATATCGCAAGAAATGAATTTGTTTAATCAAGCTTTAGAAAGTCATTGTGAGTCGACGATATTTTGCGCGCAAGAAAAATACGAGGTGTTTATCGGTTTAAGTGAATGTGAAAGCCGAAAGTAAATGTACTATTGTACCAGAAAAAAAAAACTTAATATACCTAGGGTGAAATAACCTCGCATTAGACGTACACTGAGAGAAAGCAGTCCACTAAAGTAGCTTGCTAAAAATTTCTTAAGGTAGTTTCTCCGGCACAGTCTTGCCCAAAAATAAATGCGCGGGTAAATGTAAAATATTTGGAATATCAGTAGTCTACAATTCGGCTATTATTCTTGTTCAGAGACGGTACTCTATCCTCAGACACTGCATGTATGCATACGTATGCATACAACCACATGTTTATTAGTTGAGACTAAAGACATGGCAACGTTGCGTTGTGTCGCATTTGAATCTGTTGTGATTGTGTATGTCTTAAATTTAACCTCACTATAAACTTTTTCGGAGCGTGGAAGACAATTTATAGAAAAATTAAAAATTAATTTTTGTCGTGATCACTTGCGGAACAATAAAGGAACATTTTCAAAGCGGAAAGTAATTCAGAAACGTTTAAATTGTATTGCAAACATGAATCTTGCGAAAAGTAAACTGAGTAACTAACCTAAGCATTGGACGACGTATTGTTGAATTGAGCGAGTTTGACAACAATTTATTACACTGTGAACGTGAAAACGTTCTTTCAATTGAAAAAATAAAAAAGGAAAGTCGTTTAGGACGAAATCAATTTTAATCTGTAATAAAGGAGATGTTCGACATCAAAGGTGAAATGTAAAATTATGATGTAAAATTTACATTTTACATCATAACCAGTGGCGGTTTTATTGTAGGTGCATTTATGCAGTGAGCTCCCTTAAAAATTCCTAAAAATACCTATTAGGTGTTTACTATACATTACATTATCATTATACATAGAATGTTCCGATATCAAACAGTCTCGCTTACAGCTTGCTAGATATCGCGAGAGTCGCCAGCCCTAGAGTTTATCAGATTTATCTACGGGATATAAATCTGCAACTCTAAATACATAGCGCGTTCAGTTTTCATCTAGCACACACATCAGATGACCATTTAAGCATGCGTCAGAGAGAGAGGACCCGGGCGCGTGAAACAGGAGATTTATATACGCATGTATATGAGATTTGCGTGCATTGCACGGCCAGGCAAAGCTAAGTCTATTCTGTAAGCTTTGATGCAAGTGCATCAGGTTTCCTATTGTATTGTCTTATATTGTATTGTATATCATTGTATTGTCTATGGAATCTGGGCTGTTTACGTGGTCACGTGTTGTTTGTATTCTTATATCCACAACGAGAGAGAAGAGATCGCAATGGCGGCATATTCGGTGGAATATATAAAGGAACTTTTTGACACTGCGGGAAATGATTACAATACAAAAAATTAGGCTCAAATGTTATTGGGTTATATAAATAACGATAGTTTAAATACTGGCTCGCGTTTCGCCAAGGTATGCCTCATTGTGAAATCCTTTTTAAGGGGTTTCAGTCTCGATCATTGGATGCTGTCAAGATGAGCAGTTAAAAACCCGGACTAATTCCCCAAATTCGCCTGAAAAAAAAAACAATACGATCCCATGATATATCATTTTCTGCACAAACTAAGGAAGTGTGTGAATATTAATTACCCAAATTAAAGACATATTTGAGTTTAGAACACCTGTTAGCGTCGAAATTATTTTTCCCCAATAAATTTTGTGATTATGAGAAACAATTCCCCATTCAAGATTTTGACAATCTAACGAAAACTTATGGATTTTTTGGACAAAGTTAAATTGAAAAGTGAATTGACGGTTATATACATACAGCAGGGAAGATCTTCGTGAAGCACCAAGTTGCTTAACAATTTTGCAATTATTTACCGAAACCTGACGGACTGTTTTAGTGATACTGTTTTATTATTAAAATTAATTTGTACCATACCCATGACAAGTGGTGAGAGTGAACGCTGTTTTTCGACGCTTAAAAGAATTAAAAACATTTTGAGAAATACAATGGCGCAAGACAGACTAAAATTTACTTGATAAGTATGGAGAAAGTGTTAATTGCAGCGAATCCAGATTATTAAAATCTGGATTTTAATGATCTTGTAATTGACGTTTTTGTAAATTTCAATAACAGACGAATGGATTTTCTATATAAATAACCTCAGGCTTGGACATAGGTAAGTTTATTTTAATTTTTAGTTTGTTATTATTTTATCGATTGCACCCCCAGACAGAAATTACACCGGCCGCCACTGCTAGAGAGAGCCATTTGGCAAGAATTGCATTTGTAGCTCGATTAAATTGAGTTACAAATAAAAAATATATTCTATTCAAAGTATTTCAACGAGAAGCATAATTGAACTGAAATAAATCTGTGGTGTCGTCAACTGTTGAAAATCTGCTGCTGTAAATCTTTACCACTTTTAATAGTTGCGAAAATGGTGTAAAATATCGCAATTTCTGGTGTAAAACTTTACACCAGTGTAATTGGTAAAATTACACTGTCTATACCACTACTTACTGTCTACTAATTACTAAAAAAACACTGTCTATACCATTACTGTATATAATATACTGTATACACCACTATAATTCATTTCACATCAAAGTGGTCTATATATATATATATATATATATATATATATATATATATATATATATATATATATATATATATATATTGTGTCCTGTGGTGTCCCTATATATACTTCGGTTGTGTTTCAAATTGATTGAAATTTAATGATTTTTCAATTGACATTTTTGCGAATTCCAAGAACATACGAATGGATTTTCTATATAAATAACCTCAAGCTTGAACATAGGTACGTTTATTTTAATTTTCCGTTTGTTATTATTTTGTCGATTGCACCCCCAGACGAAAATTACACCGGCCTCCACTGATCATAACTTGAAAACTTTTCTATACATCTTCTCCAAAAACAACTCATCCATACATCAGTTTATTACGAATATTTTGAATTAAAAAAATCGGTTGTTGCCCGATTTGTTAAGAAGATAAACATTCTTAAAACATGCCAGTTTAAAGGTTTGCTCGGTAAGTCGAGAACTTGTCAATTAGCGCCTGTTTGTGTATCACAAACAATATCTAAAATTGGATTTAGTTCTAAACGACTTTCCTTTTTTATGTTTTCAAGCGAAAGAACGTTTTTATATTTACAGCATCTTAAATTGTTGCCAAGCTCGCGCAATTCAACAATACTTAGTTACAATGTCCAATGCTTAGTTACTTCATTTACTTTTCACAAGAGTTTCGAAGAACTTTGTACTAAAATAAGACGAGCCTGTCGCGAAATCAGAATTCCAAAGCTAAAAAGAGTAGCCAATCATAATCATAAAATGATTGAGAAATTCATTCAAATTAAAGGATTAGTTGGGAGAGGCTACATCCGATAATTAATTAAAATTTTTATTTATGTGTACTGAGTAATTATCTCAAAAACTTTTACTTTAAATTGTTTGCTTTATAATGTTTCCTCCACAAGTTACTAGATTCGTTGTGTACAGTAACAATACATTTTAATGATTACTCGATGACAATAATTTTACTTTCTATTTTTTAGCTGTTATTAAAGGGTTTAAGCAAAAATGCTTACTGTCCCTTATTTAGTTATATCTTTATCAGTTATCAAAGTTTTATCAATGGCCGGCCAATAGATTTTTCTTTTCAGTGTAAATTAATAAACCAGTAATAAAACGGTAATAAAGATATACCAGTTCATACATGTCAGAAGCTTACAACTTGGAATTCGCGTCAACGAGAATAAACTAGTATCATAATATCTCACCAAAACGCATTACTTAATGAGATACAGCCTTTCCAACGCCTACGGCGTCTTAAGACTTATGACAGACATAGAAAAGTGAAGAGTCTATTTAGGCTACTCCTAAATGTCGTGCGCTAGATTTGCTCTTTGTTGTATAACACGGAGAAGTAAATCCGACTTTCATAAAATAAATACGCCTCATCTCTAAACATATTATACTACCTACATTTCATATTTTACACAGAAAGCTTTCACCTCGAACTCCGACCTCCGCTTTTCAATTCCAGTCCGCTAAATAGAAATCAGTTTCAGCAGAGCGATCAGAAATAAATAGCGTTATCGTTTTGTTTTTGCGTTGCTGGCCTACTATGTTCGCGCACTTTCCTCGACAGCGAATGTGAATGTATGTATGAATACACATACAGAGTGTTCCAGAATAAGTAAGTAATCTCTCAGACACGTAGAAAAGTTGAGCAAAAAAACATTTTTTTAATATCCTGTGTTGCTTTTATCGTATTTGTATGAAATGTACAACAGATTAATGTTGTTAGACTCATGGGGTAAAACCCCATTAAATTTAATTGCACTGCATCAATTTTTGTGGACAAAGACCTTAGCGAGCGTTTTCTTTCAATAAAGGCATGAAGGTTACATAAAACATGCAATATTGTATAGTGGAATCTTTTACAACGGAAATGAGTAAAACAACAACTAAATTTTATACCATTATATTTTCACAGAAACGTGACTGCAGTTTCGACAATTTTTATGTCATTTTCAAACGATGATTCAACTAAGAATAAAATACAAACATTCTGTTCCTATAATATATACTATCCAAATACAGAGACTAAGTGTTATGACAATAAGCAGGTAGTTAAGGTTTACAAGAACGTGTTTCATAAATGGTGCCCATAAATCCCGACCATCAAATTGTGGGAATTTCCATGAATATTATTAAGAACTATTATACAGGGGGTTAATTAATTTGGGTAACAGTAAAAAGAGGAGAATATAGTACCGTCATTTGGGGTGGAATTGATCAAAAAAATATATTTTTGTCGTTTTTTTCATAAGTAAAAATGAATTAGTGGAGAAAAAGTATTTAGGCATGTAGAAAATAGTAATACAAATAGAATTGTAAAATATTACTGCCTCATATTTTCAAGTATAGCCTGTATACGGTAAAAAAGTCGTGAACAATCTCATACATGCTTTGGGGTGAAATTGTTCACACCCAATAGAATGCATACGCCGCAAGCAAGTAAAACGCAAAGTGATCAATCTCACCGGCACTTCTCTACTCCAAATACTTTAAAAGTTATGACATTTTTTAAAGTTCGGGGTGACTTAGATCAGTGAGGATGAGATTGATCAGCATATGTTATTTAACATAACTGACCATTTTTTTACAAATAAAGACAAGTGTATCACTACAAACTCTTTATTTATGAACAATAACAATATTATTTTGTTGTATGTATGTTAAAATATAAATGAAAATTAAAATTCTGACAAAAAGAAAACATGCACTTTGTAAAAGCTTATTTCATTTCAAATATGTACTTTCTGGAAACTTCACCACTTTTCAACCACTTTCTGGAAACTGTATTTAACCGAACCATCAACATTGTTTATGGAGGGATTTGGTAAAATGGCTAATATATCAGACATATCTGACACAAATTCATCATCCTTCTGAACAGTGTACAATTTTTTTGCTTTGTCCAATGACTTCATGTCTAATAAATCTACTTCTTTTTTTCCTTCTTTGTTCTCTGTCACCTTCTGTACAATAGCTGCATAACGATATACAGTTTTCTTTCTAGATCCTCCATAAATCTGAACCAATACGAATTTTCCAGCTACAACTTCATTGTCTTGTGGTTCAAAATATTGCGTTTCTGCACAAACATCGCCATTTTCATCCTCTAAAGAATCATGATCATGATCAATCTCGCCCCATGCATACGATCAATCTGACCCCATGCAATAAAACGCCAAGTTTTGTGGAATATAATGAACAGATTGTTTCCGGCCAGACATGTGAAGGTCACAAAGCATGAACAACTGTGTACATTTCATTGAAATAGAAAAAATCTCATTGGATTATAACTTACCGGACAAAGTTCTAAGGGTTCACTTTCACAGAATAACACCACTTTATAATATACTGCCGTTTTCTTACTAAATATGAAGCAGCTAGATGTTTATATGTACACATTGCCGTCGGCCATGTCTCTGATATCACCTAGCGGTAGAAAATGGCGCGTTCAGATTTGTGGTTATGGCGCTAAGTTTAAATGTTCAAAACAGTGATTTAGTGATCAATCTCGCCCAGGAAGATCAATTCCACCCCAAATGACGGTATATCTACTTGATCATTTAACAAGCTAAAATTATCACTATGGTTGTATTTATAGATTTCTATTGCTTCTAACCAATAAAGTTTTAAACCTTTGCTGGCATAGAGTAGGAATTTCATATTATTAATATTTGGGAAATTATGTCCACTAAGATATGATTAGCAAAAGTAGAATCTGTTTTTTATAACCTGAAGGATCTATTGTGATCAAGGTACCCACCTTACGTCCCATTTGTCCTATATATGTGCTATTGCACTCTGAGCAATTTAACCTATAAACTCCCGATTTTTCATATTTATTAGTTTAATCTTTGGCGTTATAAACTTGATAACCCTTGTTGGGGTTTCAATGCTACATTGATTTGATGGTCGGGATTGCACCAATTATGAAACACGTTTTCTTGTAAACCTTAACTACCTGTTTATTGTCATAACACATAGTTTCTGTATTTGGATAGTATATATTATAGGAACAGATCGTTTGTATTTCATTCTGAGTTGAATCATCGTTTGAAAATGACATAAAAATTGTCGAAACTGCAGTCACGTTTTCTGTGAAAATATAGTGGTATAAAACTTAGTAGTTGTTTTATTCATTTCCGTTGTGAATTATGAACTACCACAGAGTAACGGCTTCCTCGATTAATTTCTGGAATCTTTTATTTTGAACATTATTTATGAGCGTTGTATGTGGAAAATACTGCTGCTGGTAGCAGTAATGTGACACATAAAAAACAAAAGTTTTTCTGAAAAAGTTGTAGACAATTTAATATAGATTTTATGTAATACCAAATAAATAAGAATAAGTAAATATAAATAAATAAGAAGAAATGTTTATAAAGAAGTATAAGAAATAATGTTGACTATTCATAATTTTATATTTATAAAATGTTTACTTTTTTTATTAATAAAATGTTTATTTTTTAATATTTCCTTAATTATTGGTGAATTTATCAATACACAACAAATATGTACAATGGCATCAACGCCATCAACGTGGTTAAATAAATAAGTCTGAATTTTATTTAAAATTTGATAA
Source organism: Rosalia funebris (assembly GCA_037954035.1). Lineage (NCBI taxonomy): Eukaryota > Metazoa > Arthropoda > Insecta > Coleoptera > Cerambycidae > Rosalia > Rosalia funebris. The sequence goes on along the minus strand of JAZFAV010000002.1, from coordinate 5,142,830 downwards.
GTTTTAGTCTTTGCAATATTCTCTCGACATGAATTCTGACACAGGCAATATTGTTTCTTGAGTTCTCTCTCTGGAAAATGCACGTTTGTCCTGTAGAAAAGGTGGCATAACTATCCTCATTTACTTCCAGCCTCGTCCAAAACTCGTCTTAGTTCTGGAAAAACATTGTGTCCGTCACAATGCCATCTTCCAAATAATTTGTTAATCCAGATTATACAGTCATTTGTAAATCACTTTTCCTTCCACTGCTACTTTAGACTTACATGAAATAAAGCCTCCAGGAGTAATACCAATAGGCAGCTTCTTAGTAAACCCCTTTTTGTCCATTTCTATCGATTTCTTGCACTGTTCTAATTTCCAAGCTGCCAAGGAAAATCGATAAAATTTGCATTTACTATTTCTTCCGGTATTATTGCAATTTACAACACAGCAACTATAATGGCCCATTTAATGGACAATTAATGTCACCCACTTAGAGGTCACTTCTCCAGGGAGCATCGCTCTAACGGATTGCATTGACAAACTTGCATTATGGGCTGTAGAGCCCCATCTTGTCTGGTATCTAAAGGTCGGTATACATGTGCACGCCGCGCGCGTGCAGTATGTTCTCTAGATTAGTACGGCGTTTTCGAGTTGCGCGCGAATCGCACGCACATCACGATCCACCTCCTGTGGGTTTTTTTCGACGAACGCTTTGTACGTTCGCAGTACAGATTTGGACGGGAGCGCGAGAAGTTCAAATCCATATTAATCTCGGTACCATTTCGTTTTTTAAACAGGTTAGTATGCCACCAACGTTCTCTTTTTGCACAAACTCGCCATTAACAAGAAAGCATAACTCATCATCGAAACGGCGTAAGTTTTATCATGCGATAGAGACATGATTATCTACAATGCAAAATGTCTACTAAATGTTCGTGGGTTTCCTCTGGATCGCGGAAGGTTATTCAAAATAAATAATTTCAACAAACATTGGACGAGCAACGAACGCGGGACGCGCAAGTTTATACCCACCTTAACAAACACGCGCGTGCGAATATGTACCACTACCGCTTTCCGAGATGTTTAAAAAACAAACGAGGAAAACATTTCAGGACACCTGGTATATATATCTTGTATCCGCCCCTGAAGTATGTGCGAGAACTGCCGGTTTTTAGTAACAATCACATCACCAATCTACCGAATACAAGAGTGCCCATGTATTCAGCACAACCAGGTGTAACCTTCACCAGATTTCCTCAGATTCATTTGCTTGGCGACAGTGGCGATAGAGATGAGTAATGTTACGACGAATTTGCACAGTAACTTCTATAATGTAACGAATGATTAGAAAAAATGATAGTTATTTATTTACATCAATATTATCGGCGCGAAAGTCTCCGTTTAATACGTAACTCGTGACTATTAAATCTGCGGGAATAAAAAAGGCGAAACGGCGATGTCATGTCGAGCGAATAAAAGTGTATTGTCGCCATAGTTAATAGTAACACGTAATTCCAAAGCCGGTATTTTATTCTGCCAATGGTTAATGACCGTACATTACACAGACTTCGCTCCTTTTCATGGCCATAAGGTATGCTACATGCATCAAATGGTAATTGTTAGTTCCTTTATTGCATATTTTGTTTATATAAAAGGCAAGTAAAAAACAGAAAAATAAATTGTTTGTTGACTGGGCTTAATTTGTTACCAAGGAATATGTTGTGAAGCAACGATCATCATTTTCATTGTTGACTGAAGTACTTAAGAATATTATCTATTTAATATTATAAATTTTGTGAATATATTATTACACACCGTCAACAGTCTTGGACCCCCCCCCCGTATATTACAAATTTCAACTATGTTTATTTTGTTTTAGTTGCTAGGCAACAAAGGTGAGTTACTTAGCTGTCAAAGAAGATCAAATAAATCGCTAGACAAAATATTGTTTTGTTTAGTTACAATTTTTTTAAATATTTGCCAGTTTTATTGCATATTTAGCAAAGCGAATTCGATACTTTCTTTCGTTATAATGCCAGTACGTAAGGTTTCTATATTTAATAGGGCAAGAATTATTGCTTTGCACGATGCTGGACACTCCAATCATCAGATATCCGAGACGTTAGTCATTCCTAGATTTTCTGTTGTGCGAGTAGTGTATGGGTATCAAAAATTAGGGACAGTGGAAAGAAGACCACGTAGTAGTCGGCCTCGAGTGTCAAATCAACGGCAGGATCAGTATTTAGTTCAATATGTCCGTAAATACCGAAATGCTTCAGCTCCAGCCCTCAAGGCTCACTTTCAAGGTACATTTCGCCCTCTATATATCGACCTCTATAGTTCGAAGAAGACTCCATCATGCAAATTTACGTCCTTTAAGGTCCTTATAGGTACCCACTATACTTCCACGACATCGAGCTGCCTGCTTTCAGTGAGCACAGGAATGTAGTGATTGGCTTTTGCAGCAGTGACGATGGGTCTTATTCACAGATGAAACCAGAATTGGACTGGTGAGTGATGACAATAGGCAAGGGGCCTGGAGACAGCCAGGTCATCAATAGAGAAATGTTACCCGTGAGGTTGCTTCCTATAATGGTGGGACAGTAGTGTTTCGGGGAGGAATAATGTTCAATCGCCGTGCGCCGTTACTTTCCATAAATCAGAATATGGCAAGTTAATTTTATAATGAAAGTGTTATCAGGCCCATTAATTATCCCTTACGCGACGAATTAGTTGACAATTTCATCTTCATGAACGACAATGCGAGGCCACACCGTGCAAGAACAGTTCAATAGGTACTTGAACGGGGAGATATTACCGGATTAGATTGGCCAGCTAATTCCCCAGATATGAATCTCATTGAGAACATATGGGACTTTGTTTCTAGAACAATTCACAAACGCATAAATCCGCCCCAAAACGCGGAAGAATTAGCTGCAGCATCGATAGAGGAATGGAACAATATTCCTCAAGAAATTATCAACCGTTTGATTGTTTCAATGGACAGGAATGTCAATATGTTACTGAGAAGCAGAGGAAGCCATTAATGACTATTAAGTTGTAGTTTACTTTCTTAAAAAATATGTTTTGTTAATTGTTGTCATAATAAATTTACTTAAAAATAGCAATGTTTCTCTCATTGTTTTTTAATTGACTAAATTTTTAAAAATTATCCCTGTATTACAAAAAAATACATTTAGAAAAAAACTTACTTTGAAAAACAAATATATATAAAAAAAAAATTATTTACTAATACCAAACATCGGGGGTCCAAGACTTTTGACGGTGTGTGTACTTACTATATAGTTTCAAAGTGAACTATGGGAATTTTAAACAAAACTACACAAGACACAACTTAGATGCAACTTACTACAAGATGCAAATTTTAAATAAAGCATGCTTTTCTATAGCGAAGTATTGAAATAGTTGTGAGTGGCAGAGCTAAGTGATCTAAGTCCCAAAAACATTTTTTCCCGTTTTTTATACCAAAATGTTCTACAAACCAAGGCCAATGCAGTGCTAAAATCTATCTCCTAATTCGTTGTGGAAGTAGTTCCACCAAAAGCCGACAGACTTCGTTTGTGTAACTCCACTAGTCTATTCTCAGCTAGTTGATCTAAGTGCCACACATCAGATAGAGACTTCGCATTAATTGAGAAACGGGCTAAATGCTCAAAACTTCAGGTAGTGGCTGATGTGAAGAAAATAAATCAAGAAAGCTCGTCCCTCAAGGCCCTTTAAAGTGCCTAGACATGAGTCAAAGACCATTCTATGATTTCGACAAAGCTTCAAACTAATACATCGATACGTCCAAGTTAGATATAACCCAAGTTTCTTGGCTAAGAATAACAAAAGAAAATCCTGCCGTAGTTTACTACAAGAAAAACTTCAGTGACTTAGTACTTTGAGATGCGTCGAGTACTAAGAAAAAACAAACGTAAATCTGCAGTCTCTTAGGTCTGCTGCTCTCTCTGCATCGTCCAAGAAAATACCTCTTAGTGCCAACAAGAAAATGGACATCACGGACATGCTCGGTTTCATAGACGAGAACAAGACAGTTTTCGAATACGTTCTGAGTACCTAAGAATAAAAAAAAACATAATAATGCGGTACTTAGATCATTTTCAAACATTTTTCACGATTTAGATGACAGCATTTTTTTCCTCAACTTTTTTTTTGTAACATTCTTCATTGTGAATATTTCTAATTTGATGCTTTTTCTACAATAAATTTGAATGAAAATTGGATATTCTGTGCAGTTTTTCTTCATTTCCCGAAAATTTGGTTTTTGGCACTTAAATCACTTAGCTCTGCCACTCTACAGTTATTAATTTACAATGTAAATATTTGGGAATTATGTATAGAACAATACATCCGGTACATTATTTGTACATTTTTAAGTTTGTTTTAAGCACAATCCCACTGTCTTCTCTTTATTCTATTTTGTCTTTTCTTTATTATTATTATTATATATTGTATGTTAGAATTACCTATTTCAAATAAAGTTATAATTATTAAGAAATACTATCCAGCTGAATTTGTGCACCCAAGACGTTATATGAAACAGTATATTATGTGTACTGTTCCATAAATAATTACACAGTTATCCAAGCAGACGCAATACGCCAAGTCGATTATCCCTGACCTAATGATACACATTTGTTTCAAATGCAATATTAATTGTACTTCAACCTTGAATTTTTCTTCAAAAATTTCATTTGAATAGGTGTCTTGTAAATACCATTATATTTGGAAATTCCAGTACATAAAGGAATTAAGGGCTACGCTGATATTTTTATTAAATAAACTGTACTAATATACCATAGCGAACAATAATATATAAAAAATCCAGGGCGATTTCTACACGCATATTATTTAGAAAAAAAAAATGGAAATAAGTTTAATAGTTGTAATACCTAGACTGTGACAATTCTGCCATTTGTTATAAATAAAAAACATAAAATGCCGATTTATAGGTTAGATTAGGTCTACCACAACAGGTATAGGAAAAAGTGTGAGATTCTCTAGGTATGCGTAGAAGAAAGAGTGAGGCAGCATTCGGAGGGAAAGGGATGCAATTTACGTGAGGCCAGATCGAACTCTGTGTACATTCACATTCAATATATATTCATCGATATTCACTCTGCAAAGGTGTTAATGCGACTGAATAAAGACCAGGCTATTTACTGCGCACCTCGTGCACGCGATCCCGTGGGAACAAGTCTCAAAACTGCAATATCGCAGTTTTGAGACCTGTTCCTATTCTTGACGAGCTGTACATTTATACGTGTTTAAAATGAGGTAATTGAGGGGTAGCTACATATACTATGCGAACAACCAAATTGTTCATATATGCTATTAAAATGTCTTGTTTATATTTACGAAATTTAGCCGTAATTTCAGTTGAGAAACGAAGCTCGATGAATTTTGATAGGCACTATCTTTTATATGGCCACTTAGAAAAAGTTCGACTGGGTTAAAGTCGGGGGGATATGGTGGCTAATTACCGACAAACTTAGGGTACCCTAGCGCTATTACGCAGTCACCAAAGTCGTTTCTAATGGTCTAAAAACGGATGTTGTACTATGAAGTCGCGCCGCAGGCTGCATACACGACAGCAAATTCTCGTTTCTTTCGAAAAAACGAGCAGAATTTCAGTGTTCAAGACGAATACATTTTTTTATCGTTGTTTTCTATAAAAACTAGTGCCTTCTAGCGGTCTGATACCGTTGCTATAATTTTCTTAGGATGCAGGTAAGTGTTTAAAATAACGACATGGGCGTTGTCGCTTTCCCAGATTCTGTAATTTTGGTTAACGTACCCCCTAAGTGGGCCCCATCAAAGATAATAATTTTGTAGGGATCAATTTCCTTGTTCTCAAGTTTGTTTATTAGAATAGCGAAGCTTTAAAAGCAATAGAAGTAAGCGCAATACGTGCAGTATTAATATGTATAGCAGTGGTTCCCAAAGTGTGCGCCGCGGTGCCCTGGTGCGCCGTAGAGAGTATAGAGGGGCGCCGTGGGATGCTCTTGTTTACCATTGCCTGGAAACAAAATTTAGGTATTCGCGGCTACAAAATAAACAATTCAAATCGCGCGCGCTGCATGCGTCGCTCACTCGCCGATAGGTACTTATGTTCGATAGTCGTCGAGACCCCCTCCTCCCGCGCTTTGACCCGCCCGCCATCCAACTAGCTAAAGACGTTGCATTACGTCCATTGCTTTGTTTTGGTTATGTCGCTTTGTTTGTGTTTTTGTCAAAATGGACAGATTTTTATGAAATAAGCAAGTCGGTAGTTCAAGTGATAGTGATCAAGCTTCTACAAGTGGATTTTGGACTTTGGCTTTACTTCAATAGAAGTAAACAATGAAGAAATACCACAGTGTGTGTTCTGTTTGAAGATTCTGTCGTCAGAAAGTATGCTCCCAAGTAAGCTGAAGCGACATCTTGAGACCATTCACCCTCCTATGGTTGAAAAATCACATAATTTTTTTTTTTTTTGGATATCGGTCCAAAATGAATACCCAACTTTAAGTTCAAAAGCATTAAGAATTCTCATTCCCTTTGCAAGATATTATTTATGTGAGGCCGGATTTTCAGCTGCAGCTGTAATAAAAAGCAAATATCGGTCAAAGATAAATGTGGAGCAAGAAATGAGAGTAGCGGTATCAAACCTTATCCCGCGCTTTGAAAAAATGTGTGGAGATCACCAAGATCACACGTCACATTTATTAAGTTGTCATTGTATTTTATGTCCTATTTTTCTTAAATTATAAATGTTTCTTGCGTGTCAATGAAAATATAAAAACTCAGCTTCATATTGCGGATGTTTTAATTTTTGTGCCTATCTACCTAGTACCCTTGTACCTTCTTTCGAGTACTAACGACTACGGGGCGCCGAGACAAAATATTAAACCTGTAAGTGCGCCGCGAACTGAAAAAGTTTGGGAACCCCTGATGTATAGTAATAATGTGTTAATGTTAGTAACGGATGCAACTGCTTACATGGTAAAGGCGAGAGCATGTTTGATAGGCAGACACCTCGATATGATATTTCTGAGTAACAAGAAGTTAAGGCTGAATCGTTAAAAGATATATTATTTTTTCAATTTGTTTTTTTATAAAATTTACGTATATTCACTTTGTTTAGTGGTAAAGCGCATATTTACAGACAGAAATCATGCGCGACGTACTTTAAAAGTTATATAATTATATTTAAAATTAATATGATATTTTGCATTTGCACTTTTCTCGCAGTTTGTAATACCGGTCTTTCCAGAAATGATTCCAATTGTATAAATTTAAATACATAATTATTTCCACTGACTAAACGAGATGATAATATATTTTAGATGTACTATAGATGTTACAGGAATAATAAACGCAGAAAGTCCATACAAATAAAATATATAAGTTTACGTAAAATGTGTTTATAGTCGTGATTGCCGATTGGCCATCTAGGTCACCGGAGTTGGTTCTTTGAAATTTTTTTTCTACACGGTTACTATCAAAAATAAATAAATGTTCAAGTTTGTAAACTTTTTATGTACACATATTTTGTTAATCGTGTTGATACGGCAAATTTGTTATATACCTCTTAACCACAACCGACATTCTAATACACATGTATATACATATTTCGATAGCAATGCTATCTTCGTCAGCAAGATACGTTGTTTTTTGTTCGAATGCGAACTTATAACAAATAATATAATAGATGTGTTGATGTGATTGAAACTAATGGTATGGCATTTCTGAAAACCACAACAGCATTATTCAGTGCGAGTGTTTTTAGTGCTTTCTAGTTAAATCGTGCTGATTATATTAAAATACTTTTGAGAGATCGTTTTAGTTGTATTCGTTGGATTGTAAAAGAATTCAAATAATAAAGGATCGTACCACCTTTTTACTTTTTCGCACTCAACTATACTAGCGGAAAAGTAATGTAATCGTGTAAAGAAAAGCGGTAGAAAAAATTTTTCTTTGTTTATTTTTCGTTTTTCGGCCTAAAAAAAAAGCTTTTAAAAAGTTTTGTCTGTGTGTGTGTCGTCGTTGTCGTCGGCATTAAATCTTGTTAGCATGATAATTCAATTAAATCGTGTCGGATCGATCGGGTTTCGACCGATTCTGATTAGGGACGTCTACCAGACGACATCTATTGATTTTGAGGTGGATAGGACACACCTCACCCTGTTCATGGGTCATGATAAAGTACGATTATGGACTATTTGAAAAAAGTAAAACTGTCGCATAAAATACATATTCTGCATCTATGTGTTGGTTTATTTTTTCTCGGCCACTCAATATCGAGATAGAGAGATGTTCTACGTGCGGAAAAGTCCGTTTTAAAGTTTTGAAACTGTTTATTTTAAATTTTGAATTAGAACAGGGGCTGTGTAAATACGATTTAAAGTTGGAATTTTACAAATGCTGAAATAACCGAAAACAGTCAACGTCTATTCAGGATTATTTGTGTATACTCCGACATATTTATCTGGAGGAAATGCCAAACTGATAAAAGTCAACAACTTATTTTTTGTTTACTCAATGTTTTGACAGAGATATTTACCAGTAACCAAGATTTTATCGCAACAATAACATGTTGATTTGACCTAGTGTAGTTCTTATATATGAGAGTGAAAAAATTAGAGAAAAAATTAATATAAATGATGGCATAGTAGTTAAATTCTAAATACTCACATGTCTAGAGCCATAGACAAGTTTCTTACCTGGAACAAAAGAAAATTAAATTTTATATATATAATTTAATAAACAGTGGGTGGGTACAAATAATTGGAGGTATGTATTAAAATAAATAGAAAATAAAAAAATACATCACAATGTTATACACAAGACAGGAAGTTTATTAAAAGTTATTATTATGAAAAATAAATTTCTTTGTAGTTAAACAATTTATAAATAATAGAATATACAAAATACCATCAACTTGATATATACACATATACAGGGCATTTACTAAAAACAAAACATTCAAATGACTTGTTTTCAAGGGGATATGTTTTGACATAAAATCCATATTGTCATTTACACCTACTTCCGTACACAAATAGTCTATTATCAAAATATTCAAATAGGAATTTACGCCAAGTGATAAATTCTCAGAAATGCCTTAATCATGATACGGAATGTTCCAACTTTAAAGGCATATAACAATTATAGAAACAAAAATTAAAGCGCAAGAAGTAAACATAAGGGCAAGTGAAAATGAGGTCGTTATTGATTCATAACGTAGATATTTGGGAACAAGACATCCGATAAATGGCCACCACGGCTTTGGTGGCACACGAGTACTCTCCTGGCGAAATTTTCAATAATGATTTTGCATAAATGCGGCGGAATTTCGTGGCAATATCGTGGCGGCCAATTCTGATCACTGAAACGGGAGATGACATGACGAGGAAAAGACTCGTGTGCGATACCGTCAATGTTTCACGGGTGATATGGCAAGTGGCGCCGCTTGCTGCTGAAACTATATATCTTCCAGAGCAATATCTTCCAATTGAAGCACAAAGAACCGAGTTATCATGTTAAGGTGCGTCTACATATGTAACAAAAGTCCGTCGCGAACATCACCGCGTAACGTTTAAAACGTTACGCGGCGATGTTCGCGACGGTCTTTTGTTACATATGTAGACGCACCTTAACGTTGTCGATGTGGCCATGTGTATCATAACAACGAACATTTCTTTTGATGCGACGCAAGAAAACCGACAACCGATGGATCGCGGTGGTGTTACACGACGGTGTTACGGAGTTCCGTCTACACTATGCGGCGATATGAACGCGATGAAGTTCGCGACAGGCTTTTGTTACATATGTAGACGCACCTTTACAATACCATTAGCCATTTACTGTTAATGCATTACTAAGGAAAATGGTCTAATGATTCCTTCAGATCAGTATGCATACCAAACAGTGACACGTTGGGGATACATTTGTTTCTGATGAATCATTCATGGATTTTCTGAGCCCCAAATGCAGCAATTTTGTCTATTAATGAATTCATCAAGGTGAAAATGGGCCTCGTCGCTGAAGATGATTTTGTCCACAAAATCGACATTCACTTGTTGGTGTTCAATGATCCAATTGGTGTATTTTCCTCGCTGTGCATGGTCTGTTGGCAGAAGTTCTCGAGTCAATTGGACTTTGTAATGATAGAAATGCAAATCTTTAGTGAGAATACGGTGAATAGTGTCTGTTGAAGTGTCCAATTCTTGCGATGACGAATCGAGTTCCTTGGACTCTCGGCTACACTCTCGCCAACTGCCCTGATGTTTTGTTCTGAACGACCACTACCAGGTCGTGTTATGTATTTCACATCAATAACTGAACCAGTACCTACATGCGAATTTTTCGATTATTCTCTTCACAGTTGATAAATGTGGAACATTATTTCTACCGAAAATGGGACGCACTTTACGAATCAACAAACAAGCATTTTACGTAGCAACAAACTTTCACCATCTTGATAGTAATGTTTAACAATAAATACGCCCTGTTGTATCGTGTAGGGCTCTATGTTTACTAACTCCTATCTGTCTGCTATCGACCTGTCACAATTATTAACCCATGGAATCATAAAAGCCAAAGTGGCGCAAATTTTATATAAATTAGTATTTATAAAAAAAATACCATATATCATACAATTTTCACTCATATTTTGCATATTATTTATATTCGTCGAGTTCCTCGTCTCCTCTCGTCCTTAGGTTTGAGTCTCAATGGGAAAAGTATGGAACCTCTCCCTGGATATGGGTGTACTTGTCCTCGCCTCTAGGTGTACCCTTCCCCTCCGTAGCCTGCGGCTTTAGAAAGTGGAATTTTCTGTGTCCAAACTTTCTTTATATTGTTCCACATACGAAACACAGCTTGTGCTCATATCTCAAAAACAAAAAACAAATGCTAAATCAATTTTTATTATAAAAAATATTTATGGAATGTTTCTGTAGAATAGCGAGTGTACATAGAGAAGTAAGTATAAGGCTATATGTATGTATGTATATATCAGACAAACCAGATATAAGGGCTACGTGGATGTTGTTAAGAATTGAAAATTCTACCCTGTCGCTCAAAAATAATGAAAGAAATATATGGTATGTGCCATTTTTCTTGTTGGGAATAACGATCTCTGAATCCATGTGTGAAAGAAGATTAAACATCAATTTTTTAACCATATAGATCTTTTTTGAGTTATAAGTATAGAAAAAATAAAAGTCCTTTGCCGAATTCGAAGGATTGCTCAACTTTATATCATGGTCATCAAGTTATTTTGAAAACTAACTAACGCAAGACAATTTTCTTATAACAAGATATTTTTCCGCCTGAATTTCTTTTGCCAAAAAAATTTCTTAACTGTGAAAGACATTTTACGTTAGACTTTCGATGAAGACTGCGATATTCCTGTAGATTTATTTGTCCATTGCTGAGGATAAAGAGCGTTGCCTATTATTACGACAGTTGCTGCCTCGTTCCCATGGCTGTACTTCTATTTACTTTATGCACTGACGTGCTCATTACGTTATCCCTTGCCAGATAACGAATTTCATCATGTTATTCATACAATATTAAAACATATTTTACACAGGTTCGATAAATGTGTGAGAACATCGATTAATTGTATAATTAAATAACTCACCGAATCTATTAGAATAAACCTGCTGCCATATATTATTCGGATTTGCACGTCGCTATTCCTCCAGTACACGTGTTTAAACCGACATCACTATGTTACTAGCACAAGGCACAATGTCTGTTGCCGTCAACAAATTTTAAATTTCTCGAAACCATGTAACGCACGAAAAACAAAGCACATCCCGACACCACACAGCACGACAAGTAACTAAATCGGATTTGTTAAATAGAACTAACCAGTTTTATTCAATTATCAGTTCGAGGAAATCTACTAATGTACAACAATTTCGATAACAGCAGCCAATGAATCATCTGTTTTTAAATTGCTATGCAATAGCGCGTCCACCACATCTGATATACATACGTATGTACTAATGAATGTATGTAGATATATCCAGAAAAAGAATACGTTGCACGGCCATATAGAGACCGGTAAAGATATTTCACATTTTGCTAAAAATAATTAATCAAAATCCGCGATTTTTTGAAAAATTATGGGGCAGATCGGGTACGATTTTTCAGTTTTTTCGGATCGGTATTCACTAAGAAATACGTTGCAAGAGGATACAGGCAGCGGTAAAATTATTGCACAATATTTTAATATTCATTTTAATAATACCATACAATTTATAGGCGATCTCAATAAACTGACAGTTATTTACTTTCACAGGGAACAAACATCCTTTTAAAAACATCCTGGGATAGATCGGGAACTATTTTAAAGGGTATTCAGGTAAGAAATTCATTCCAAACCCATACAGGGAGCTGTAAAATTGCTAAAGGGAGCTTGATAAAATCACTTTTGATAATACCATACAATTTAAAACCCATACAGTAAACCGACAGTCATTTGCTTTAGTACAGGTAGCGGTAAAATTATTGCACAATTTTGCTAAATATAATTATTACCAAAATTCGCGATATCTTTTCTTAAACGCCGTAGAATAGATTGGATACTATTTTAAACGTTATACAATAAGAAATACGTTGCAAGACTATACAGGGAGCAGTAAAATTATTGTACAATTTTTCAAAATTCATCTTGAAAATAACATACAATCTAAAATCCACTTCGGTAAACTGACAGTTAGTTGTTTTCACACAGGGGAGTGGAAAAATAATTGCACAATTTTACTAAAATTAATTAACCAAAAGTCGCGATGTTTTTTGATAAATTTCGGGATTCAGTAAGAACTACGTCGCAAGACTATACACGGAACGGTAAAATGGTTGCATAATTTCAGTCATTTGCTTTCATATAGGAAGCGGTAAAATTATTGCACAACATTGCTAAAATTAATTATTACCAAAATTCGTGGCATATTATTGAAAAATCGTGGAAACATCGGGTATTATTTCAAATGGTATTCAGTAAAAAATACATTGCAAGACTATACAGTGAACGATAAAATTACTGTACAATTTTTTAAAATCCATTTCGATATCATACAATTTAAAGTCGATTCCAGTAAACGGGCAGTTAGTTGTTTTCACACAGGTAGCGGTAAAATGATTGTACAATTTTGCTAAAATTAATTAACCAAATTTAAAAATTGAGATAGATTAGTACTATTTTTTTACAGTCGTTTTGATAAAACCATGTGCAATTTAAAGTCGATCTGTCAGTAAATTGACAGTCATTTATTCCCACACAGAGAGCGGTAAAATAATTGCACAATTTTACTACAATTAACCAAAGTTCGCGAAAAATGTTTTTCGAAAAATCGTGAGGTAGATCGGTAGTACTTTAAAGCCCACTTTGATAACATATGTAATTTAAAGCCGCTTTATCAGTAAACCGACATTCATTTGTTTTCATACAGGAAGCGGTAAAGTAATTGCACAATCTTATTAAAATTAATTAACCAAAGTTTGCGAAAAATATGTTTTTGAAAAATCGCGTACTATCTTAAAGTCCGCTATGATAACATATATGTACTTTAAAGCCGATCTATCATTAAACCGACAGTCATTTCTTTTCATAGAGAGAGCGATAAAATATTTGCATAGTTGTGCTAAAATCAATCAAGCTAATTTTGCAGTAAAGGGTTGAAATCATAGTTGAAATATCATAAATCTACTGTAGAAATGCATATTAACATTGTTAATACGAATATTATTAACAAAAAAGAGGCACTATTAAAGTTTTGTTAAATATCAAAGCTTCGTCCACTGAAGAGATGGTTTTTTGTATCCCGGCACCATTTTATTAATCGTTTACATGATGCACAGTTTCGATTTAATGAACGAGGCGACATGTTACTTTAATACTTATTCGTCTTTCTGTTTTAATATACAATTAGGGTTTATAGGAGAATTAAACAGACTGTGTGGAGGAAGCGCGAATAGAATGAAGAATGCGTTGCGTGTGCATTTCTCTAGAAGCTGAGACGATGGGAGATATAAGATCAGAATCCATATAAAGAGCACGTTGAACGGTTTGATCTATTTCGTCAGATTGGTATTTTCGATATCCTGAGCCTAAATATAATGTTAATAATGCCTCTAACACTGCACTGCTTTTATGTACCCTTTAGTGTTTGTGAAAACATATGTATTTTATGCGAAGGGGTAAAGTAATGTGTCAACATTATAATCTGGTACAACTTTGATGATTTTGACTTATCTGATGATAACTTGCCATTGTCTATCTTTGTTAAATCTAAGAAAAGACCAACAAAGAAGCGCTTTGGAATAAAAGACGAAGCCGATTCTAAATGCGGTATTTGTCTCACTTTAATATTATTTTATTTTTAATAGATTTATTAGATCTATACCTACATTTTGTACACTTGACACTATACTAGTTGGGTTATTCATGAAGTTTAAATTTTTACATATTATAAAGTGTGCACCTTTTAGAGCTACTATGTTCCATGGATAATAACTGCAAGATTGTAAATAAATTTTAGTAAATCGGTTGTTTTTTGTTGGGAGTTAAGTCGAAAATAAAGTTCAAATATTTAATTTTGCAATAAATGTACTTACAAGGTACTAAGAATAAACGATCTTTATTTTCAGTTCATTATTTGTCTTCTCCGTGGATTGACGTAATAATCTTTACGTAATAGTAACAAAAATATTTTCAATTTATAGCCGCTTATTCCATCAAAGATTAGGCTTTTACTAAAACAAAACGTGATATAAAATTTCGTTATTTAGAGACATTTTTATAAACTTTGTTGTACCTGTATATTTTATTCCGTTGTCAAAGAATGACTCTTACTATAAAAAACGCATTATGGTAACGATTTCGGATATTTTCAACCGGTGCTTTGTTTCATCGACATGATGTACGGCTGTTGGTTTGATATAGAGTATATTATATTACGAGCAATATGTCTAAGGGTGATTGCATTTTAGTACGTAACTTTAAAATTAAAATACATTTTGTTAACGATCGCTATGTAGTGTATACATTCCAAAGAGCATTGTAAAACATAAATGCGTAAATATTTTTGCGCCTTTTCAATGAGACAAGTTTCTATTAACCATAAGTAAAAAACAGTTAACCCTAAAAAATGAGCTTCATATTTAATTCAGAGCTTGCCATGAAAATTAAGCACATCTGGGGCTTAGATAGAGTTAAAAATTTCTCCAAGTCATTTCGGCAACGTGCGCCATGACCAAGAACTAATATCGAAAATCTGGTACTTATATAAAACTTATATAAAAGCTGGGACAATATACGAGTATATATAAAAAATTACTAAAATATATAGTTCTGGACAAAATTAATGCATTTTTAAGACATTTCATTATTTCTTATAATATTTTTATTAGATTTCTTTGTCATTAATTGAATGAAACACTTTGTCCAGTATACTTAGAATGGAAGAAATGAATCTTCTAACATCTAATCTGTTCGTCTAGAAATCTAACAATTTCTAGACGAACGGCCATGAGAAGGTTTAATGAAGAAGGACTTCACAAAAAAAGTTTCGGAAATAAATAACTGAATGCTCTTCATGCCAAAAACAACTTCGTATATTCTATTAATCTTATTATTGTTATGCTTCAACTGAAACCCCCAACCATTTTAATTAGCATCACGTACATAACCGCAATTAAGTTTTTCATAAACCTTTAATAATCGCGATTGTTGATAAGCCTAAATGAGTTCCCATAATCATTACCGATTCCGAAATCTTCAAAGCGATTTCAATTAGGCGTTGCCTTGTTTCGCCTATAAATATATAAATAAAAACATCAAATAGCTCCGAAAGGCGTATATATACAGAAAACATAATAAGCTTCTCACAAAAGAGCTTCAAAGAGGAATGCCACAAAGTAAGATGTAAATAATTAAAAGTTCACGCTTTTATGAGACTTATAATTCAATAAATTGGAGGTTGTTTTTATTTGCTTTGTTTTTGCTTGCGAGATTGTTATGTTAATGGTATAAAATGTTGCATTTATCGGGAAGAGGAAACCGTCGCCTTGCGGTAAATAGTAGGGACCGGTCAAGGTAAACAGGAGACGTATTTTTACGAGGGGGCATGTTCTGTTAAATAAATAACTTGGAATGTGGGGATATGTTAACATGTGTACTTGATTGCAACTATGTTGGTCGTATTGATGTAAATGCAACGTCGTTTCCCACTGAAGGGTATCATGAGCTCCGTATAGGGTTGCCAACCATACTTTATAATAACGTATCCTACTTTATATTTGATAAATATACTTTTGTATAAAAATAAAGTATGCGAAAATACACTAGGCATAAAAATTAAGGGATGTAAAAAAATCTTAAATTTTTGGGGGATTTTCAAAGGGCTGTAACTTGGAGAAAAATAATCGTAGAGCAATTAAAAAAAAAAAAAGAAAATTGAAGATCTATGTTTCTGGTTTTCATATTTTGAGTTCAAAAATTTTTTACCATTAGCCGTTTTTTTAGTAATCATAAGAAAACCATCGGAAAAAAATTGGAATCATTTTAATAGAATAGACAATCAATCAAGAAAACAGATCAAGAAAACAGATCAATTAATAAATAAGGCGAGTAAGGACGAAATCAAGAACGCAGAAACTGAGTGGGAGGGTATCAAGAATAGTCTAGATTCCGCGGCTACGGACGTTTTAGGACACGATATAAGGGAAGCTAGGAAGCCCTGGATAACGGACGAAATCTTAAACTTAATGCAAAAGAGACGAGGCTACAAAAACAGACGAGACGAAGAAGGACTGAAAACTTATAAGTCGATAAAGTAGGAAATCATTAGAAAATGTAGAAAAGCGAAAGAACAATGGATAGAGGATAAATGCAAAGAAGTAGAAGATAAGTTGCAAGTAGGTAAGACCGATGAGGCTTACAAAATAATTAAGAGGAACTTCAGGGATATAGGAACAATAAGTAGAAACGTTAGGAGTCAATCGGGGGACATACTGATCGGAAGAGAGGAGAAAGCGGATAGATGGAAGCAGTACTTAGGAAATTTATACGAGGGTCAGGAATTAGGAGATATATTAGAGGAAGAATCTAGCATCGATAGGGAAGATGTAGGAAAACCT
This sequence comes from Rosalia funebris, assembly GCA_037954035.1. Lineage (NCBI taxonomy): Eukaryota > Metazoa > Arthropoda > Insecta > Coleoptera > Cerambycidae > Rosalia > Rosalia funebris. The sequence goes on along the minus strand of JAZFAV010000002.1, from coordinate 5,125,685 downwards.
ATATTGAGAGAGGAATTTGAAATAGCACTAAGGGAGCTAAAGAATAATAGAGCGCCGGGGGTAGATAAAATACAGGCGGAAATTTTGAAATGTGCGGGACAGAAAGTAGTAAATAGGATGTTTGAACTGGTAAAATACATATACGAAACAGGCGAGATGCCGGAGGATTATAAGAGGAACGTTATCGTTACTATACCGAAAAAGAGAGGAGCCGACAAATGCGAGAACTTTAGAACGATTAGCCTAATTTCTCACGCGTCAAAAATCTTAACTAGAATAGCGCAGAAGAGGATGAAAAATAGAGCGGAGGAAATACTAGGAGAAGACCAATTCGGGTTTAGGCGAAATAGGGGAACTCGCGAAGCTATTCTGGCGCTAAGAGTAATGTTAGAGAAAACAATAGAAAAAGGAAAGAACGCTTATATAGGATTTGTAGATTTAGAAAAAGCTTTTGATAACGTAAGATGGGAAAAAATTTTCGAGATACTAAAGAGCGCGGGAATGAAGTATAGAGATAGGAGAGTAGTACACAATCTATACAAAGAGCAAACTGCTGTTATAGAAGTAGAAGGGGAAAAAAGGGAAGTAGATATTAGGAAAGGAGTAAGACAAGGATGTACGCTATCACCACTAATTTTTAATCTGTACATCGAAGAGGCGATTAATGTCATAAAAGATAGAGTGGATTTCGGGATTAAAGTACAGGGACAGAAACTAAAAATGCTGAGATTCGCGGATGATATAGCAGTATTAGCATCTAGTAAAGAGGAATTGGAATCAGCGTTGAACGAAATGGAGGCAGTGTTGACAGAGGAATACGGAATGAGGGTGAATAAAAACAAAACTAAAGTGTTAGTGTGCAGAGGGCGCGAGAGCACAGCAAAAACGAAAGTACAAATTAATAATGAAAGATTGGAGGAAGTGCTCGGGAGTAATAAACTTAGAAACAAGGAAGAGATTTTTGAAAACATATATATGGAGCACGGCACTATACGGCTGCGAAACCTGGACGGTAGGGGAAGCAAGTAGGAAGAAATTAGAAGCTTTTGAGATGTGGTGTTACCGAAGAATGATGAAAATACCATGGACTGATAGGGTTAGAAACGAAGAAGTATTGGAGAAAGTCGGCGAGAAAAGAAGTATGTGGAAAAACATAAGGATGAGAAGAGATAGAATGGTAGGCCACTTGCTGAGACATGGGGGAATAGTCCGCGATATTTTGGAGGCAGAAATAGGAGTGAAGAAAGGCAGAGGTAGGCCTAGATTAGACTACTGCTCACAAATAGTAAGGGATGTAGGTTGTAGCACAATCAGCGAAATGCGTAGGTTAGCACAAGATAGGAGAAGCTGGAGGTTAGCGTCCAACCAGTCTTAGGACTGATGACCTAATGATGATGAGACAATCAATCTAGATTTCTCTGAAGATGTTCACCATACACCGGCTTCCATGAATTTACAACTATTTATTTGAAATGACTACCCATTTATGATAAACAATTTAAAACTTTATTGTTTACTTTTCTGGGTGTATCGCGACATTCTTCGCCCTTCTGAATGTCCATAAAAAATACAGCTTTAAAACGTTATCCATACGCAACTTTAAAAAAATATGTCATTTTCTCTTAAAGTTTTCACAGCATCACGATCAAGACTATTCCCCAATGTGACATAGGGGTGGAATGCACCCACTTAGTTTTATCAACCCTCTCAATGAATTCCAGATAATATGACTGTTGGCAAAGTTTACAGATTATTTATTCTGTAAACTTTGCTGTTGGTGCTTCTTGTTTGATACCCAGCTGTTATTTTATCATTATTGTTTATTAAATATTTATTGGAATAATCTTCAGTAGTTTCGCGAAAGTTCTTGAAAATCGTATCGGAATATCCCAGCAGTTGTTCGTTTTAACGCGAATCAGCGCATTAAATAATAACCGCAATCAAGTATTACGCCGTTTTCTGGCATCTATTAAACCTCGCCCCGATACACGAATAACCTCTTAAGGTTCCTTAAATTTGCTCCAAACCAGAACTTACATAATTACGTACAGTAAATTACCTCGAATTTGAGTAACATCCAAACCACCGTAAATAACTTGGCGCCTCGGTAAAAATAGACCATAACGAATATAACGCGATGCTCTTTAGGTTTTATTTAACTGCACAAGTAATTGGTGGTTGCTGTGGCGGTGATATTTCTACTTTGTATTAAAAATAAAACGAGGAATTTAAAACCGCTTCGCCTTTTAAAATATGCATATGTAGTCAGTTTTTTATCTCTATATTAAGAGATATTGAATTACAATTTCCTGCTTGGACGTTGCGCGTTTTTTGTTAACAGTTTAATCAAAAGGTTATTTAATTTATTTGATATACAAGAATGATTAACAATGGTGAAAGTACTGTAAAGTATCAAAACTAAACTTATTATTGTTAAATTTCTATAGGTATATTTATACATTAAAAAACATAGCAAAAAGCAATAATACAAATAGTTTCGAGTCTCTGATTTATTTTCTTCTTTGAGAATCTCTCCATTTTTAACAAAAAAAACTTCATTTTGTAGTTTTTCTTGTGTAATCATTCGTTGGATGTTCTCTTTTCAGCATCCAGCAGTAATCTGCCATCATCGCCACATCCCATCGACCCTGGGATGGGTACCTCCTTTCCATCTCCTTTAGGTCTTGATAGAACCTTTCATCTTGCTCTTCACTAACAGCACCAAGGAACCATCTTCTGGAAGGTAGTCCAGATGAGCATGCAGAAAATGAAGTTTCATGCTCGTGTTGCAACGAAGTTGCTTAAATTTATCCAGCATTTTCTTGACAATTTCCTCCTACTGCGAATGTTTACAATTTCCTAAAAAAATTTCTGTTCCATTTTTAAACCATATCCAAGATTCATTTTTAATTTTTGTCATTGTTTCTTCAAATTGTTGATTCTGCATTAATTTTATTATTTGTGGTCCTACGACAATGCCTTCCTTTAATTTTGCTTCAGAAAGAGCTGGAAATTTGCCACATAAGTACTTAAAAACAATTCTCATTTTTATCAACCAGATTTGTATAAATAACGTTTTCTGAACCAGGTGTTAACTAAGTTTATAAAATATATTTAGTGTATCTTTACAACTTCTAGGCATTTTTAAAACAAAATAAAAGACACGACGCGATGTCACGAGTAAACGTACACACATTGAAAACGTACTACAGCGACTATGTAAATACCCGAATAGTATAAAACCGGAATATCCCCACCGGCCATCACTGTTTCGGTAAATCCTCCACATTTGTGTGTACGCTTCAAACCGATTAAATACAGGGGCGCCTCAAAGATTGAGACAAAATTTAATTTTATTGAACCTCAGTTTTAAAAATTACAAATTATTGTACAATGTACAAATATTGGTGCTGTAGTTCTGTAGTTCATGGGATGTAACTATGCCAAAAAGTCAAAAAAGTCCTATTACAAAATTTTTGTTGGCCTGTGTAATTCGGTTATGTAGGGTAATTAACAGGCTGTTCAATGATGCCCCATTGGACAGACGGTAAAATGGTATAGGATGTTTTAATAACCGACTACAATAGTATGGAAGTGAGAAATAATGACTTGATGTCTTTGTCGTAGCTTGTACCCGTAATGCGGTATGTACCTGTTGGATATATACCTAAATAAATTATGTCGGTCGGTATATTTTTAATATACTGTATTAAATACATTTCTAATTATAAACGAGGACCTGTTTCGTCATATATGGGGCCGCTTTGGCGTATAAAAATGCCGAAATCGGAATAGAACACGCTGGCGTTAATGACGCGTTTGATGGGGATTATATTAAAATTTATTTATCGTCAGTGCATTGCAGCGGAATACCCAACGACGGCGCCGATTGCGTGACACGTTGTGACGTGCGTAGCCAACACGTACACAATATAAACGTCAACACGATCATAACACGCATCGTGGGTGTTCGTTAGTTCCATTTCTATGGGTGACTTTACTAATTAACAATTAATTTTGTCGCACTAACGATAATCAAACGTACTGCGAATGGAGAAACGCCAAAAGTAGAAGAATCGCGAATCTGGTTATATGTTACACCAGGAAGTTATATAAAATGTTGCATATTCCATATAGGAAGAGTATGTTATTGAATAAGCATAGACGGTTATAAAATAATCGCTGGTTTTATGTAATACAGACTACAATGTGACGAGATTTATTTACGTATCAATTTCTTTTTTATTTCTCGACTAGTAAACAGTGTGTTTAAGATAAGGAAGGGGACAGTATTGAGATCTTGGTATCGACATGAGTTACATTGGTGAAATAATATGTTCTAATGTCACCTTTTGAATTTACCCTTCCATCGGAAGTAGTATGGATCCAAACGCATTCGGGCGCAATGCATCCGAGAGATCCCATAATCAAATCTTACACAATTTAGATTTTAATGCCGTGGAGACTTAATTAAACGCTTATTTTAACTAATACAATACAATAATAAATATTTCACACTAGTTTCTAATCGCGATAATTAAATTTACATAAAGAAACTCATTTAATGTTGTAAAACGATAAATTTGGAAGATATTTATACGAGAACCAGCTATTGACAAGTTTTCTCTGTTTTAAAGACAAAACAAACATAAATTAGTATTGAACAATATTTTAAATACAGAAAAAAACACCTATTTCTTTAAGTAAAAGTCATAAAGTTATATATAAAAAAATATCGGATGTGAATTACAAAGAAAAGTTACAACTAACTGTCTATTTTAAGTGTAAAGAATTATAAATGCTCTTCATCACTTTAGCATGTTCCAAACAACAATAAACGTCACATTGTTGGTAACGATATTTAGTATAAACCAATAATTCAATCCCAAATTCTGTAAAAAGTAATAATAAGTAAGTGTAGAGATCCCAAAAATATTACTCCTATTAATTTAAATAATAAGAGAAATCTAACAAAATATAACAATGAAAATAATGACGTAATCAGGCGCAATGCATCTGACAGATACGGGTGGCCCATACAAGGCCAGGGAATGCAGTAAAAAAAAATCGACACCATATTGAGAAGAGTGGTTTGGAGCTAGGAAGCTATGCGGGAGTTCGAGTTAATATTCGTAATACACACGAAAGGGCAAAGAAAAAAAGTGACTGCCGAATCTCACAGATAGGCTGCGTCCGACGGAGGGTTAACAAGAGCGATTACCAATTTCTTGTCCGACATACACAGGAGCAATGCGACTTTTCGGTGGCTTAACATTAAAATTCTGCGGATTGAGGAAGATTTAATAATCAATTAATAAAATAGATCTTAGCGAGGAGGTACGGCATGTGTTAGAACCAAAGTTGTCACAAAAAAGTTATTCACAGCTCTAAAGTGAAATTACTAGTGAGGAAACGGGGGCGTGATAGTTCTGAAAGTAACGAAGAAGACTATTAAAATTAAAATGTTAATATTCTACGTTTTTGACCCACTTAAATACAATGTTTTAATGTCTAAAAAATATGTTTATTATATTTTACCAACTTAACCATTCTGAACTATAATTTTATGGATGTATTACTATAGAATCGGAGACCGCTAGAATAGAATCGGATCGCGATATCGGATCGGATAGCGCGCATCGGATTGTAATGGAATAGAATTGTGAACTAATAGAGACCAAAACCATCTGATTATGAGAAGAAATTTACGAAAAAAAAATGATATTAATTTTTGTCATAAATTACTATATATTCGCTCCTCTGTGCGATGATTGGTTTCCGAGAGACTATCTATCATTGACTTAATTATGTTAAATATGATCTATGATCATGTTTCTTAAAAATAAAATATTTGAAATTGATTTTCTTTCAAAAGTTAATAATGATACGAGGGAGGTTCAAATATAAAGGAGAATTTTTTTTTAGGTCCATTGAAGACCAAGAAAATTAACCAAAAATACTTTATTTTTCTACGTAGTATCCCCATATGTTTACACATTTTCCCCATTCAATTGGGATATTTTTATGCCATCACTGTAAAAAGAGAGGGTGCAAGTCTGGAGCCAATGCATATGAATGTCTCTACTCCGACATAATCGTTGCTCTCCTAAAGCCTCTTTTAACGGCCCAAAGATGTAAACATCACACGATGATAGATCCAGACAATATGGTGGTTGTTCAACGGTTTCTCAGAAGATTTCCTCTAATTTCCGACGTGTTTGGTTTTCCGTATGAGGCCTGGCACTGTTGTGAAGCAAAATGACGTCTCTGACACGCTCGTCTTTTGCTTTGATAAGTAGCGGCTTTCACTTGGTCCAAGAGAGTGCAGTAATAATCAGTATTAATTAGTATCAGGTCGTGAAGGGAATCCAGTACAAGAAAGCCTTGTAAATCCTAGAAAACCGTCGCGAAAACTTTTCTCGCTGACAAACGCGTTTTGGCCTTCTTCGGGATGAACTCTCCTTATTTTTACCATGCTTTGCTCGCTTACTTGCACTCGAGAGTATAATGACGAATCCAATTCTCGCCACAGACACCGAACAGAAATTACAACTAGAAGGTTCACTGTAAGCACCGCCCGCTAAGTTTCCCTCCTTACCCTGTTCCGACATCCAGCGAGAATTAGCTAACTATCACGTGGCGCATGTATAGTATCGTACGAGGTATCCCCCATATACTCAAGAAGGCCGCCGTTCAACAGCTGCATGGCGGCATGCCCTTTGTAAGCGTAAGATAAAAGTACCGCTGGAGAGTGAACCTTATAGTTGTAATTTCGGTTCGGTGCCATAGGATCAATTCGACTAATTGTAAGGAAAAGTTCTTCCTCAGTCTGATAACACGCGAGAAACCGTTGAGAGATATCAAGTAGAACGTTTTTACGAAAGAAGGTGCGTGGCACCCGACAAGCTGAAATCTTGCTGGAAGTGAGCTCATCATGAATGATCGAATGGGTACTCACTCCCATGCTGATGATTACGAATACAAGGTCAGGAACCGTATGAATGCATTTTTCGGTTAATCTCGTCCTGGGTCGTGGGGTTCATTCTCGACTCTCTCTCGCCTTTCTGACAATGTTTTGTTATCAGTTAAAACACTCGCGACTGTTATAGCATGTTTTCACGAAACTGTTCTCGCAATCTTCGCACAATTTCAGCTAGACGGACACCCTCCCCTGTCAAAAACTTAATGATGAAGCGTTGGGCAACAAACCGATGTACATTGCTCTCGATCATCTCTACTACTGCCATATTAAAGTTCTTAGGGCTGCGTTGGTGACAGTTCTTGCCTCCCGTTACACCCGCCTACGGTTCCCACCAGTATTCAACCCCGCCATGCCCCCTCCAATACAGCCCGCCTGAAATTATTATTTATATTTGAACATTTCTCATATATCACTAGTAGTGGCATATACTATTCATTTCATCGCTATTTGCCAAATAAAAAACTCTTTTATCTTGCCGATAAACGGAACAGTCTGCCTGAGCCTAGGCATAAAAACAAGCCACTGTGTTTTGAGATTTTTTATTTGGCAAATCGCGATGAAATAAACTATATACGTTTTTAGCTTTTTTCATCCACCACTAAGAATTAATCAGGAATTAAAATTGGAATAAAGTCTCCCGAGTACGACCCTGACTGATTGAAAAAAGATTAATGAAGATGATTAGTATTTCCATTATTATATTAACATATAGATACACATGTTAAAAACTTACAAACCACCCAACGCCAACATCTGGTTACGCGATAGAACAAAACCCGAAGAAGAATTTGACAACAGTCATTGATATGCAACAAACAGAATTCTCCCGGATATTAATGAACGGATTTTTTTAAATGCCATTTTCTCATTCACTTTTATAGTAATAGACAAGGCAGCCTGTTTAGTTCCTCTTAGTTCCGGCGAGGTACTTGAAAATTTAATTAAAGAGCCTAAGAATCCGCACGACAACTTGACGACATGTGATAATAATTAATCAAAACAAGTTTATTAAGGCGGCTACAAAAAACCGATTAGGATGGGATTATTGTGACATGGCATATTTCTCGAGCCATGTAATTTACAGCCGTACTGTATCAATTTGTCATGTCGACTGGTTGTTAAATTGTGAAATTTAATTGAGATATGCGGAAGGAAGGTAGAGGAGGAATAGCAATATTGTTAAACAAATATGAGAGGGTATTGGTAAACTAGTACATACGCAAACAACAAAATATATTAAGAGTGTTCTATGATGTGAAAAGTATTTGGAAGATATACAATAGCTCTGAAAACTATTCGTACCTTCGGCGATAGTACCCATGGCGCTGTCTGATCTTTTCTGTTTTCTGTTTGACGGATTTGTATTGTACTAACTGTTATCCTAAAATGTGTTTCGGCACGACACTGGTCAAAAATGTCAATTGATTGATTCATACGATTGTTACCTGTGACGCACACGCAAAGAATCATTATATAAACCATAGTGTACACTGGTTGTTACTTCCATATTAGGAGAATACATATGCAAAAAATCGGAAACTATTCGAAAGTTGACTTTCATTTATTTAAAATATATGTGCAACGAAAGTTACAAAACTATTCGTACGATTACTAAATACAGAACAATTGTTTTCCCTAAATGTAATATTTTGTTGGCCCACCCCTTTCTGCAATAACATTCTATAGGCGCATTGGCATGCTGCTAACTAAATTCTGAGAAACATCTTCATTAATGCTGTTCCAAACTTCTTCAAGTTTTATTTTTAGGGTTTCCTTACACGATACCTCACATTTTCTTACTCGTGTTTCAATTTCAAACTACAGATTCTCAAATGGATTGAGATCAGGGCTTTGGGGGGTGTTTTAACTCGATGAGGAACATCGTATAACAGTCGCTGTTTTACAATATACGCCGTATGTTTAAGATCGTTATCATATTGGAAGTAGTATCCGTCGTTTAACCCTAATTTTCTCGTGTTTGAAACAACATTTATCGTAAAATGTTTAGATACATATTTAAATTTATTCATGATTCCATTGATAACTAAGTATCAAATTACCAACACCATTGTTACTCATGCATCCCCAGACCATCACAGATCCTCCCCCGTGCTTCATTGTCAGATTTAAATGTTGCAATTTCAATTCCGTGTTGGTTTTTTCCACATAAATTTTCGTCCGTCCGTTTCGTATTATTCCTATCTGGGTTGTACTTCGAACAAGGTAATCTAATATTTTTTTAGTTATTTGAGGCAGTGAAAGATTCTCCAGGGCCTCCGTATAGAATGATCGAATTGAAAGTGTGAAAAAACGCTTTGAGTATACTTTGCGTCTGTCAGTGGCAGTGAAACTTCCAAAAAGGATTTTCTTAATACGCGAAAACACGTGAAATAATTGTAAGACTTATTATTATCTTCCACATTTACTTGTTTAATACAATACAATTGAATATAATTAAATCATATCGTTTAAAATATAAATTTATTTAAAATGCCAGGAAAATAATGAGGGCGAGGTGATCCGCCTCTCTGATTAGTGATCTAAAACTCTCCGTGCTCTGATACGCTGGACTAGGATTTCCATGCTTTGATTGGGTGCAGCGACGGGAGGGGGGGATAAAAGTGGGAGGGGTTACAGAAAAAGTGGTGGGGGTGGTCTCCAACCTCCAATTTTAACCTACTATTTAGGATAAATGTAATAAGAATCAATGAGAGATTAGTAAACCGAAAAAATAATCCCGTATTGATAAGGTAAAAATTTGAAATCATTTTAAAACTTCAATCAATTCGTTCATGAAAAGTTTCACGCATACTGAGGTTAATTATGTAATTTGGCATAGCCTTGCAAATAATAGATAGACGAATTTAGGATTTTTATCCCTTGATTTTTGTGCCTAGTGTATTCGTAGGCATCATAAAACATGCGTGTGACACATAAAACATCTTTAGGGATTGGCATGTTCAATCAAAGTGGATCTTTCTGCGTAAATCGACATTACCACTTTTGAAAAATCAAAAATATATTCGATGTCTCCTAACGTATAGACTCATGATCAGGACTTATGAATACATTTACAAAAAGCAATTGAGTAGGTACATTAAAAAAAGGCAAGCAAGGCTTTGAAAACCACTTGATTAATCAAACAGGTGTAATTAACCAGTTAATTAGACATTTCCGTATTCTTGTTTTGTTTAGTATTGGTAACCATGTGTTATTTTTTTTATTCCTAATATAATCTGACGTTATCTGTGACATAAATCGCCGTTATCGAAAATTACACACATATTTTGATTAAATTAAATAATAAATAACATACGCACACAATAAGACGTTTATCGTAAATCCCTCTAAAACTGTTCAAGGTCATTCTCGATTGAATGTTATTTATCTTAATTTGCCGCTAATCAGCGGCGGCTTTCGCGGGACGAACTTACTGCGATGTCATAACAGCGTTTCCTAGAATCCATTTGGAATATCCAGAACAGGCGGGAGAATTTGCTAGCTTTCGTTATTAAAGTAAAACTACGTTGTTGCTTCTACGTCGCCGGTTTATTAAATTGGCAACAGGTTCGTTCGCTAAATATGATAGAGTTGTAAAATTAGTCGTATGTAATAATAACACAGAGACTACATTAGCCCAACTTTGGAAAATTAATTCGCTCTGCGTCCCGATGGCACTGCTAGGTAACGAAGTTCGGAGGTATCCACTGCCGGCGCACAGTGACACGAATGACCCAAAACCCTGGACATGGACAAAGAATTAAATAAAAAAAAACTTTTAAATATATTAGGGTGCATTTGTCTCTAGGATCACTTAGTAGAAGCTCTAAGAGTTATGTCGTTAATGTCAAGATTTCGGAAAGCCTACTGGGGGTGTGACAACTTTGTAAAGGTATTCACCTGTAAAAGAAATAATATATAAAGCGGTTTTGCCTTTAGGGAAACTTAGCAGAGGCCCTAAGGGTTGTCTTTTGGTAATATAAAGATTGCAGACAGCCTGCGCAGGGTGTAATTGCTCTTTCCCAAAAACCTTGTACCTTTTTCATTAAAAAATCCTAGCATATGCCAAAAAATATTAGGGTAGTTTTGTTTTTAGAGTGACTAAGTATAAGTCCGAAGGATTGTGTTTTGAATATCAAGGTTGCGAAAACCCTACTGGGCGTCTGATGTTCTTTTTAACATATGCTTCGTTAAAGTGCACTATTCATTTCATCGCTATTTGCCAAATAAAAAACTTTCTTATCTTGCCGATAAACGGAACAGTCTACCTGAGCCTAGCCATAAAAACAAGCCACGGTATGTTTTGGGATTTCTAATTTGGCACATAGCGATGAAATAAACTATACTTTGTTCATTAAAAAATTCATAGCATCTGTAAAACAATATTAGGGTGGTTTTGCTTTTAGAATTACTTAATAGAGGCTCTAATTGTTGTCTGTCGTGACTATCAAGGTCGCGGAAAGGGTATGATGACTTTTTTAAGACACACTTCCCCAAAAATTTTGTAGTTCTTTCATTACGAAATTCGTAGTATCTGTAAAAAAATACGGGGCGGTTTTATCTTTAGGAAGACTTAATGGGTGCTCTAGGGGTTATATGCCGTGAATATCAAGGTTGCGGAAAGCCTACTGGGCGTGTGATGATTTTTTAAGATATGATTGCCCAAAAATCTTGTACTTTTTCCTTAAGAAAAAAATTCGTTGCATCTGTAAAAAAATATTAGGGCGGCTTTGCTTGAAACTTAGCAGAGGACCTACGGGTTGTTTTTGGTTAATATCCAGATTGCGGATAGCCTACCCAGGGTGTGATATATTTTTTAAAAATTACTTTCCCAAAAGTCTTATTGTGAAGCAATGCCTAGTGAAATTTGTTTGGTCCTTTAAATTTAAATAGTGGGCAATTTTATAAGGAATTATGCCAATTGTATTAATGCCTACCGGCTGATTGGCGAATCTTTCATTTTTGTAAAACATGAACAACCGAACGTGTGAAATCTTGCCGAATCGCAGAAATCCAGACAAATATTTCTAAGATCGTACGATGTTTTCTAGTTACGATATTTTCTATTTATTGTAGTGAATATAGCGAATATAAGCTTTAATATACGAGGGTGAATCAAATATAAACGAGACTTTTGGTCCTGAGTAATGCGTGAGGGTTCCCGCTTCGTGGGGTGTTGGGTAGGGATGTCAGGAGGGGGGAGAGTAGGTGGGCGACCTCGCTCGTTCCTTTCAGTACCCGTCGTGACGATGTCTGAGCAGGAGGTGTCTTCGTCAATTGCGTAAAGTGTTATCATCAAGTTTCTCGCTACGGAAGGTGTAAAACCAGCCGAAATCCTGACGAGATTGATTTGCGCAGTTCAAGGAAGAGACACTGTCCCGAGATACAGTGTTTGCATGGCATAAACAGTTTGTGAAGGGTCGTGAGAAAGTTGAAAATGAGAGCCATGATTGCCGAACTCGCACCAGCGACAAAATCGTCCGTGTTCAACAACTTCTTGAGGGTTACAGGTGTCTGACCACCAATGAGATTGCCTCTAAGGTTGGAATAAGTTATGGAACCATTTTTTGGATCATCACAGAGGAGCTAGGGTTTCGTAAGGCGTGCGCAAGGTGGGTTTCTCGCCTTCTGACAATTGAGTAGATATTGCATCGTTTTCAGGTGTGTGAGCGTCTCCTAGCGGAATTTCGGGATGAGGGAGACTCGTTTCTCACTCACGTTATCACCTGCGATGAAACGTGGGTACACCACTATACCCCTGAGTCGAAACAAGCGAGCAAGGAGTGCAGGCTCGGTCAGTAAAAGCCAAGTCAAGGCTGTGAGCAGGCAAGGTTTTGGCTACTGGTTTTTTTTTTTGACCAGCGTGGCTTTTTGCACCTTGATGTTTTGCATGATCGCCGGACCATTAATGCGGCGTATTACTACGATAATTTTAAGTGAGGTTAGATTTGCATATCGCCGCGAACGACATGACCTACCGATGAGAGAAGCAAACCTTCTCCATGACAATGCTCGTCCCCATGCAGCAGCCCTGACCAGAAAAAAAAATGGAGGAATTAGGCTGGGAGACACTTGAACATCCTCCCTATAGTCCCGACATATCGCCCTGCGACTTTCACCTCTTTGGTTCTGTCAAGGAAGCCATGGGAGGGCAAAGATTCAACGACGATGAGGTTGAAGCCTACGTGCGCAATTGGCTGAAGACACAACCAATTTAATTCTACGAGCAGGGCATTACAAAATTACCTACACGCTGGGAAAAATGTGTTTCCAGATCATGAGATTATGTAGAAAAATGAGCTGTTATTCTTTTTTTTTTCAAGTTCAAATAACAAAAATTGAAAAAAAAGTCTCGTTTATATTTGACTTACCCTCGTAAGTAGTGAACTCAAGCCTTAATCTAGCTAGCAACCTTAATTGATAAGCTTTAATCACCAAATATATTTTCATGTGAATTTAGTATTAATATATCTATGGGCGAGATTATTGTTGTATGAAATCAATTAGTCAACAGGGTAATTTAAAAAATATTATAGAAAAATACTTGTTTATTGGGATTATTTTAATTTGCAATGAATATCATCTCTGATGTGAGAATTGTGGACAAATAAAATTGTATGCAAAATAAAAATTATCTAGAGCAGTATTTATTTACAAAAGAGTTTATTTGTATCAAAATACATTTTTTAAAGATTACATTAGTTGAACAAAAGTCCTCGCCACTTATGATAGTAAATTTTTATGTGTACGTTAAATAACAAACAAAGAATGAGCTCAGCATATTCTTCTTATTTGAAATCACTAATTTTGGGGGTGCAAAATTCAGAAAAAAAAATATTTCTTACCCATTGCGGATGTGGCTTTGTTCACTTACCTGAAAAATAAATATTATGTTTAATTCTGCTGTTTGTTTTATGATACAAGAAAAAATATGAAACATTAGTAATAAGTTGATAATGATTGAAAAACGTTTGTTATATTTCAGAGATATTGATTTCTTATTAAATTTTAGTGAGGCCACCGAAACATCTTTCCATATATGCAATGTTATATAATATATATATATATATATATATATATATATATATATATATATATATATATATATATATATATATATATATATATATATATATATAAACCTTTAATTCCAGTAACCCAGTTATACTTAATCCTTTTTTTAATCTAGTTGCTGTAGTCTTTCACAGCATATTTTTGGTTGTCCAGATTTACACATACAGGATATATGTACATACTTATTGAAGATTAAATGGTATACTCAGTACACAACTTAATGTAATTTGAATCTACCAAAATAAAACAATAAAGTTTTATAAACTCTTGAACAAAGTTTAAGATCAGTGAAACTTCACTACTTTCATTTTTTCGAAGATTTAAATTATAGTACCTATGTGATATTATAATTAAAGGATTTCTACTAATCTTTAACAAATTAGAATGGTATTACTATCTCATTACTGCACTCAGTACAGTAAGGATTTTATTATTTCAAGATAATAGATAGAACATTTATACAGATTTTTATTTTTTCATAGTATAATTTGTTTATTCTTGAATGCCAGTTCTACGCAACGTACACTTAAACGCGATTTAAATTTGATATACACAATTCTAATTATACAAACGCATAATAATTCCCTATTATCTCTCATTAGTTTCATTAATATGTAGTATGATAATAAATGTGTGACACACTGCTAAGTGTCAGTCAGGGACATCGATAATTAATTTTAATAATGGAGAGATTTGCAATTGTATTATTAATTTGCAATTACGATTATCGCAGTCAAGTAGCATTTTGTAACATAAAAAATTTTAATACTCATATCTGTTATTTAAATTCTGATGTATACAATGTGATTTTTGTGTTAAGTATTCTGTGAGTCGATTATTTGCATTAGTTTAAGAATAAAAACGTATTTATACTAGTTTTTTTATTTGTAATTTATAAACGTGAATTAGTAAGGGTCGATAATTAGGGGTATAATATTACGTAAAAATTAAATATAATAAAATTTTTAACATTTACGTTTCAAACTATATAGTCGTCTTATTTCAAAACTACCCACCCACCACAACTATTTAAAACGTTTCGAAATATTCTTCCAACCAGAATAACAAAAAATTTGAGTGAAAAAATTACATGGCTGGAAATCAGGACACTTGTAGTCCTTCCTCTTTGGTAGTTCTAATCACACTGATTGTGAGACTACAGTGGGAGATGCAACGTCTTTAGATAGTTTGACTGTGGCGATACTAGCGCTCAGTGTTTACAGCGGTAGAAGAAATAAGCTGTATGCTAACTAGCCCCGGTCTCTCCTATTATTTGTTTTCTTTTTTATAAAAATAAATATTTACGTAGACACATTATGTGTCTTTGGTATTATTTTTTTATTTAGATTTTTCAAAATCAATACATGTATAAGTAGGTTCTTTCATGCATTGCCATAAAAAACGTCGTGAGATCAAAGCAGGCACATAACTAATCATCCTGTATTTGAATACTGAAGCGGATAACCTTGCATTGTCTATAAAATACTACCATTCATGGCTAAGTGAATAAGTATTTAGCAAAGGTGCGTTAAAATTTAATGCATGATTGGGACTACTGCTAGACTGAAAACCATGGAGAGTAAAATGAAATATTAGATACAAGATAAACGGCAGAAGCAAGATAACTTCAATCAATCGATTTATCAACTGATGGAAACATAAAGCGTACGATAAAAGAGACACGCTGCTGATAAGTATTTATCTAGTTGCATATTTAAATCATTCCTCACGGACCCGGGGTACCATGTCAGCTTATCGTTCTACTAGAAATACGTTTTAATATTTTGTAAGCCTTATTATTCAAAATTTAACGCATAAACAAACTTACTTTATTTATAAATATCACAGGTGCAAATACTGCTAATGCGATAGATAAATATCAAGGTTTAAGCAATTAAATAGTTATATAATATATTATGTGGAGTAATATACATGATATAGCTCTAATTGTTAACAATTCAGGGTCAATATGTCCAATTAGCTTCTAACAAATAAGATACTGTATCATGATTTAATGCACAGATGAAATGTCAATAATATGAATTGTAAGGATGTGGACTACCAGAAATGGTGGCAATATTTTTTATTCTATTGGTAAGACTATGTATAGACGTATTGTTGCTGTTAAATTTTACGAAAGCGAGTATGTATCGTATGTATGTCAAAGGCATACTCGCTTACACTACACTGACGAGACCCAATATAAGGTCGAAACCGGTCTGTAGTTAGCGGTATCCTGTGATAAAGGACGCCTTGCATCTTCCTTGTGATTTTCGAGTAATCCAAATCATTGTATTTTAGTTCTATGTTAGAACAAAATACAGCAAATTTCGCCATGTAATTCAGCGCCCGTCGGCGTCATATAGCCGGGGGAATGTAATTTGTTTTAATCCTTAATGTTTAAGGAACTTACAGAGATGGATTGGAGTATAAGCCTCCACATCACGGCAGTGATTACTATTAGCTTAGTATCAGCCATTTGGCTCCACCTTCATCCCTGTGGTTGCTATTGCCATTGTCCTATTGATTTTATGTATCTAAAAATCGCATACTCTGAGTAATTTTCATATAAATAGTTCCTATTTCACAGATATCTAGGTAATCTGTATATAATGTGTCGATCTTTTTATTTATTTTTTTTTCAGAAATATTTTTAACTCTTCAGTTATGTTCATCTTTCAAGATACACGAGAACCCTAACACAGACTAACGACAATTCTAAAACATGTGTATAAACTTCTAAGCATTTGGAGGAAAATCTTTCCCTTGTTTTTTCAACTACTCTTCTGTAGGAAGCTCTCCACTGTTTCATTTGATGACATTTTTTTTCCTTTCAAATATTTCTTCAGTATTGGAAACAGGTGTTAGTCCGAAGGGACAAAATCTGGTAAATAGGATGGATGATTAATAAATTCAAGAGAAATTCATTCCCAAATCGCGATGAAAAACGGTTTCATAACAGATGTTCAAAATTTTATTCGATTTAAATTCTAGCCCCTTTTTCGATCCTCTAGAGTTAGATCGTGTCAAAACTTTCTGGAATGGATAAAAAAAACTGGGATTCCAACATGTTTATTGATGATGTATTCTATGTGTTTAGTTTCGGTACACGAATTCGCGCTACCGCGTGAATTCCATTTTCGCGTAAAAAGGTGGTTCCACTTTTTCGCTATAACTTAAAAAAAAAAATAGTTTCGTACAAACCGTTTTGGAAATATATTGAAAAACACGGTTTCGAGAGAAAAACGCGTTTAAAGTATTACGGAAAACACGCGCTACCGCGTGAATTCTATTTTCGCGTAAAAAGGTGGTTCCACTTTTTCCCTATAACTTTTATAAAAAAATAATTTCGTACAAACCGTTTTGGGAATATATTCTACGGATAATTAGCGAACAAAAAATGCAAAAAAGTTGATTTTTTGGTCGCCTCTGATGAGAACCTCCCCTGAAGTAAACATAGATGATGACTTAAAACCAAATTGTAGAGCAATCTGTCTTAATATCGAATATTTTGTGGAAACAAAATAGGCTTATTACAAGAACATTATCAAATTTAATAAAATTGTTAACAAAAGTTAGAAGATTACTGATTTGCGGTAGGTTTCTACTAAATCATTAACCTAACCATAGGTTGATTTAAATATAGTATAGCGTTATAAATAGGACTGATCGAAGTTGGCATAAACCTGGTAAAATAATGTTGGTACAAATTTTCGTAACGTTCTCACGGTTCCTATTAATGGACAATATTTATCAGCCTATTATATGAAACGGGTTCTAATAATCACAATTTATTTTTCAGATATGATCAAATTATTTAAAAGTAACTGTAAATATTACTGTTTCACAGTACACTTTTTGCTGGTCGATATTAATGTGGAATCCTAACGAGATGGCAAAAGATTGTCATTAAGGAAAGTTTACTAACATTAACAAAAAAAACTCGTTCCTCGTTAACTTCACCAATAAAAAAAATCTTACAAATATAAAACCGTGTCATTATCAACTAATACTAATATTTATGCTGGGCCTGTCGGTTAGTCGTTATGAGGCGAACGAAATGAAGTCAGAAGATAATTTAAGTTCAGCTTTCGGCTTGTCTTCTCTTACGCAAGATAAATGAATCAATAAAGCGTATAACTTTTTTACAGCCGTACAATTTTTTCCGGCTTAAGATAAAGCGATTCCGACGCTCTCTTCGTCTCCAATAAATAAATTTAATACTGTCGAGCTTATAAGAAGTACGTCTGGGGTAAGTATTTGCGACCGATTCACCTAATTACCACCTCCCGACTTTAATTAATTATTTTCCTCGCTGTTTTCGACATGGTCGTAGTTCATATTACAAAATTATTTTTATTGGGAAACGACGAAACAAATGGAACATGAGATTGATCGGTTTTATATAACCATAAAAAATGTTACTTAAATAGAACAAATTAATTCCGGCAATTATTGTAAATGTTAATTAATTTTTTTTGTGAGATGCTATCGACATCGCCGTGACGTGACGAAAATGATTATTTAAACGCTTTGGACACTTTTTTTTATTAAATTTATAGCGCGGTATATCTTGAGAAAATTAGTGGCAAATTCCAATAGCTTAGGTCTGAAATGCATATTTTAGTACTGCCAATACACTTCGCGGTCAAGTTGTTGGGCTGTGAGTGAGCGGGACCGCTGCTCTTTAGACTCCGTAAAGAGCAGTGGTCCCGCTCTCATCATTGGAGAACCGGACAGGCCCGGTTTAGGGGTGAGCTTTTATTAATGCAGGAAATTATCTTGAACTCAAATTCATTACTAATCTTAAATACAGAGTCGACTAGCTTTTTGTTTGAGAGCATTCCTTTGAATATTTATATGTTCCAGTTCGAGAAGAATGCAGATGGAATTCCTAAATTAAATAATATATATATTGATATTAAATGTTTGCTTATGTAACTACTTTCTATACATAAAAGTACATTTTGAATTCAACCAAAATGTGCTACTACAATACATGAAAAAACATCATCCCTTCAAGATTCAGCTGGTTTAAGAACTAAACTAAGAAGAATAGGTCAGAACGAACATGAATTCAATTTTGCGTGTGCATTTTCATCATTGGATGATGAAAATGCACCGTTAAAATAAAGTTAAAATTTTTAAAACAAAATAAAAATACACGACGCGATGTCACGAGTAAACGTACACACATTAAAAACGTACTACAGCGACTATGTAAATACCCGAATAGTATAAAACCGAAATATCCCCACCGGCCAACTCTGTTTCGGTGAATCCGCCACACTTGTGTGCATGTTTCAAACCGATTAAACACAGGGGTGTCGCAAAGATTGAGGCAAAATTTAATTTTATAGAACCTCGGTTTTAAAAACTACAAATTATTGTACAATGTACAATTACAAATACTGGTGGGTGATGGAAACAAAAAAACAGTGTTTCTGTAGTTCATACAATGTAACTAAGCCAAGAAATCAAAATATTCCGATCACAAAATCTTTGTTGGTCTGTGTAATTAATTACCGAGCAGGGAGAGTTTCTGGTAAACGTATCTAACGGGAGAGGGCAGCACTGCCAACCCACTTGTCTACAGAAAATAGTTCTCAAATAAGTAAATAATATTGTAATGTATAATATACAGGAAAGCTATATTTCAAATTAGAATCACTTATTAATACAAACTGTCAGGCGGTAAATGGTGCGTCACCTACATAGAAAAGCATAATTAATAATAATTATCCGTTTAATTATCATGAAACTGGAGTAGTTTGTATGGTTATTATGTTGTCGCACAGTCTACCGACTTATTATTCATAATCACCGGCAAACAGTTCACTTCTATCTATTATCGTTCGACAATTATTACCGATTGTTTAACATGTCAGTGTTCGCAATTAGACGTTGTTTGTTTACCGGGCAATTTGCATAAGATACTGTCATGTCACCTTTTTTCGAGGCACGCTCATAACGAAGGCCATCTCCATTAGGAAGCAAGAAGGCATTCGAGACGGTATCGAAGCTGTAAGAGTTCTTCCTATCGGTACATTGTAATAACATCGGAATTAATTTCTCGTTTGAATAGATGACTAGGTAGTTGCCATTGAGATATTGGACGTGGTTGCATAGCAAAGGCGCAATTTATTACCGACACGTATCTTTCGTTTACCGTAGACTGCGGGAAATTACTGGTTTTGTTTACATGTTTTTTTATCGGCTTCACAACGAAAGGGATATCTATGTAATTACAACAAATTGCTGGTTAACAAGATGCCGTTTTTTTTTTCTCTAATTAATTGTCAGCAGTAATTTCAGACATTGCCTGCGTCCGATCCATTGCTATTGAAACTCGAAAGTATTTGTCACTAGTCGGGGGTACGTAAATGTCACGCCTTTATTGTGGATAGAAGACTACAACCGGCACTATTTTTTATTTATCTGTTACGTTACGTTACTGTTTATCTGTTATGTTATGCCAACTACCCCGTTACAAGGGTGCTTACATCGTGATTACTAATGCTGTGGGCAAATCCACTAATCTTAGCTATTCTAAAATAATAATATTCATAATAATAATTCACCGAGATAACTGTCTTTTAGGTTCTAAACAGTTTTAACGTAACAGTGTGATAATAACGCTGAAATGAGGTAAGTGGTCGACGAACCGTAGTGGAGGAGGACCAACAATGCACTCTTCACGGCCGCTAGGGCCGTAGTTGATCGTGATTTATGGGTCGATGTGTATGTACGGTCTCCGCTGTGTTAGTTGAAACGTTATAATTTAACAATAAAGTATGTCGCACGAGCGAAAACTCAGAAAACGTTTATGTGCTCACGAAGTAAAGAAGTTTTTGGTGTTTTTGATGATTTATTCTACAATGGAGCGGAAGTAAAATGTAATGTATGCGATAAATGCTTAATATGCTGGGCCAAATCCGATTGTACACCTTGTGGCAGCATTCGACAATGTGTTCCTAAGGTACATGCACTAATAGAGAGTACAAATAGTGTTTCTAAAATCTCCTAAACGTTTTCGCGAGTTTCACAGAAAATGTCCTGGAATGCCCGAACCACCAGAGCCGATCCTTACACGTTGGGGAATACGCTCGAAGGCAGCTTTTTGAATTCAGTTGAATTCAATAAAACAATTCGTAATATAGGACGTATGTTCAATAAAAGAAAAATTTAGCTGGAAAGTCTCTTGGAACGCATTTCTTGGAGTGTTATGCAAGTTTCTTGTCGCATTTATTCCATTTTCTGTGATTGGAAAATGGTGCCCTTTCAAGGTTGATATCAACGTTGAAAATAAGGAAAAATCCATTACGGATGAGTCTGGTGTCTGGCATGTGAGGTGGTTGGGACAGGACTGTTGTCTTAGAGCCAATTAATCAGTGATGAATGTGCAAGCGTGTTGTCGTGGGGCAACACCGAAGACCTGCTTACCCACAATTCAGGTCTCTTTCTTCGTATTGCTTACGAATGGTTTAAAATTCCTAAATAAACCTGTTTGTTGAATCTTTGACCACGTGGAGAGTATAACGCACAATACTTTTCCAATATAAAAAAAACAACAATCAGCATCATCTTGATGTTGAGGTCCCTTATATGAGCTTTTTTCGGTAGAAATTCCAATTTTCCTACCCATTGCGATGATTCCAGTTTGATTTCCATAACATATCACTAAACCCATGATATAAGCTTATAATTTTTACGTTTATGTATCTCCTGACTAATTGCGACACGTCTCTTTGTCTCTATGTTTGAGAGTCAAAAAACGTAGAACAAGTCTTGCAAATACAATGCATCTCAAGCTTTTTGGTTAAAATCGCATACACTCCCTCAGCAACTTTAACGATTCTCAAGAATCACAGCATGATCTTTGTTCACATGATCATTGTTAGTTGATGGTAAAAGTTATCCAAGATCTTAATCGATCGATATTTCGCTTGTTTTAAAACATCTAAACCATTCATAACGTAACGTTTAATCATAGGAAACATTTCTGTAAAGTTTTCATCAAGTTTCACACAAACACGTGATTTGTGAATACGCTGGATGTGGAAACAATTTGAACTTCAATTCGTTAATTTTAGCCATTACAATGACTCACGATTGAGCAGGTACATTGTCATGGTGGAATAAGATCTCTTTCTTCGCCAAATGAGGTAATTTTTCCTTCATTTCGTCAATCAAACGGTTTAATAATATTTTGCATAGTATTCACCATTGATGGTTCTTTGGAGTTGGTTTACTTGCTCCGGTCCATCGTTTTGACTGTTGTTTACTTTCAGGAGTGTAAGGCTGGACCCAAGTTTCATCAACAGTTACAAATCGACGCAAAAATTCGCGCACCTAACACAGAGCCTCTCCATGAACAAATGTTAATGTAAAATATTGCGTACACGTTAGTTTACATCTCAGTAGTCTCCGCTATCTTATTCACTCTTAATCTGCGGTCCTCATCTGATGGTGCTATCTCTAGCTCAGGCCGGAAACCTTTCACCCCACCCTCGTATATCACGCACCGCGCATGCTATAAATACTAGTTGGCGGGATCTTCAAACAGTCCGGTTTCTAACTGAAAAACCCTCGTATATAATCTTCGTTAGTAATCCTCTTGCCATATAAACAACGAACTCCTCTCTCAATCTTCTTTTCATCGCAATGTTTAAAACAACTCTTTACTGTGCCGTCGAGAATGTCGCTTGTCAATCATCGACCTCGATAGATGAATGAAGCTCGTTACTGTTTGTTAGGTTTATTTACGTAATTTTTCTTGAACCTCTACGTCTTTTGTGTATATACACGACTTGTGTGTATATAGGACAGATGATTTATTTTGTATCGCTTATATGAAGTTCCTATATACCCTAAACACATCGAAAGAAATCTCCGTTCTGAATAACGGAATCATAAACTAGATAGATATTCCTCATCTGCCTGCTATATTTGCAGTAGGCATAAGATATTTATAAACCTAATAGAGGTAAATTAATGACACTCATTCGATTGCGTCGAAAGGTTAAAATAAATAAAATGATCGTAAGCTTGGTGAGTAATACAGGTTCTTTATTTGAGAAAATTTGCCTTATCTGGATATATATTTGTTCATTGAAACGGTACGACTTAGAAATGAAGAAATTAATTAGAAACATAATTAGAAAATTCGCCTTCTTCTTCTTTTAGATATATCGTTTATTTTTGTTGATACTAATTTGGTTTTATTGTTCATTTGCCTCTTCCACTCTCTATCTCTCTCTTATAATCTCCTTAAATAATCATTAATTTTAATATATAAGAGGTACCTGCACCGAAGTACCTATTGCGCTGAGTATATATTAGATAATTGAAGTACGTTATGACGGGCGGCGTTTTATATTGCGCTAACACCAGGCAAACGGACATTGGTATAGACATACGACAACACAGGAGCAGATATTGCTATTAAATTAAACACCTGAAAGTGTGTATTATATAGATTACCTGACTTGCATGATGCATTTAAATTCATATAGAATCGTTGGGTTTGAAATTGCGCATCTATTAGTCAATAAAATTGTATATCGCCTTATCTTTAAAGTGACGATGTTAATGATTTTTATTTAAATTGTGACATTCATTAATATAAAAGGTGTTACAATAGGAGCGCAAAATGTAGATGTCAAATAAAACATGGTTTTTTGTAGCAAAGTATTGAAATATTTATTGAGTTATAATATAGATATTTGGGAATTATGTATGGAACAACACATCCGGTAAATAGCCGCCATGGCTTTGGTGACACACTTTGCTGGCAAAATTTTCAATAACGGTTTTGCATAAATGTGGCGATATTTGGTTCAAACAGCGTTCAATTTCAGCCTTCAACGCTTGGGTGGTGGAGGGCTTAAAGTTTAAAGTTTGGACACACAGAAATTAGAACATCCTTCCCCAGAAAGCCCACAGGCTTGTTGGTATAAACAGGATACTTCAGAAAACCCCACAGAAAAAAGTACGGTTCTGGTCACCAAAACGGGATATGACACGGTCAGGAAAAGACTCATGCAAGATGTTTCACGGGTAATATGGCAAGTAGCACCGCCCTGCTGAAACCAAATGTCTTTAAGAGCAACATCTTCCAATCGAGGCATAAAGAACTTGGTTATCATGCCACGTTCGCCATTACCGTTAATGCATTAGCTGCTTCGATTTCAAAGAAAAATAGTCCAATGATTCTTTCAGACCACAATGCACACCAAACAGTGACACGTTGGGGATGCATTGGTTTCTCATGAATCATTCGTGAATTTTCTGAACCCCAAATGCGGAACTTTTACCTATTAACAAAGCCATCAAGGTGACAATGGGCTTCGTAGCTGAAGATCATTTTGTCCACAAAATCGGTCTTCACTTCTTGTTGCTTAATGATTGGTGAACTATCTTCGCTGTACATGGTCTGTTGGCGGAAGTTGTTGAGTCAATTGGACTTAGCAGAGATGCAAATCTTCAGTGAGAATACAGTGAAGAGTGGCTGTTGAAATGTCCAATTTTTGTGCACGATGACGAATCGAGGTTCCTGGACTCTCGGCCTCACTCTCGCGAACTGCTGTGATGTTTTATTCAGAACGACCACTACGAGCTCGTGTCGTGTGTTTCATATCAATAACTGAACCAGAAGTTTCGAATTTTTCGATTATTCCTTTCACAGTTGATAAACAATGTTTAATAATAAGGGCACGTTGTTGCATCATGCAAGCGCTCCATGTTTAGTAACTCCTATCTGTCTCCTATCGACTTGTTACAATTATTGACCTATCGAAATATTACAACCAAAATAGCGCGCAAGTTACCTGAAGACCCTTTTTATTGTTTTGTCATCTATTATGAACCATCATGTAATAAGTAGCGTTATATATTAATGGTATAATTCCCCATTTATAAAAATGTGCTTAGGTTGCAAACTAAATAGATATAAGTATAATGTGAGCATTAATCTGATTAGTTGTGAATTAGAAGTCGGCTTTAATAAACCTCTCGAACTAGTCTCTGTGTTTTCGTCATCTCGTTACCCTCGACGTAACTCGCAGTTGAAATCTTGCGCTCTTATTGTTAACACCCGTTATAACTTTCATGTAGAATGGTATATACAGCAACTCTGTGAGAATATAATAAATGTTGAACAAATACACGCGGATCATTTATGTCATAGCTGCATATTCCTATATTTTGAGAACTGACGTACCCCGAAAGATGAAACCACGTATCGTTAGATGAAAAAAAAAAAAGTTTAATCAGATTGTCATTCTCGCTCATTAAATTAACAAATAACGGGCGGTATGCAAGACGTCTGCTGTAGTATGAGGGCAAAAGGGCTTGTACAATTGCCTCTTATAGGGATGCATGCCCAAATTCTTCAGAATTACTTGGAAAGTTCAATTCCTTGGAGGAGGAGACAGGACTTCCTAGGGATAGAAGTTCTGTCGGCTCTTGTTCTATACGAAGGGTTCATCCGCCAGCAATTTTTTGATAAGCCACAGAGCCAATTTCGTGAAATACACCAAAACAATTAGGGTACGCATCAAAATCCTTTGGTATTGCTAGGCCTAGGAAAGGCTCTCTAGAATTGTCAATATATAAACGTTAACTGTATTTCCAAACTCAATTAACTAGTACACCAGATCAAAATTGGCTTCAGCCATCATTAAAAGTCCGCTTAAGACTATAATAGCAAAAAAACTGTCACCAGAATTGTTGAGAAACCCGCCAATCACCACCACCTTTGACCAAGACCATTTCTCGTATCTCGCTCGAAACGCATTTCATCGATCAAGTTGGTATCATCAGGAGATGATTAAAATTGAAAGGACTGGAATATAAGCACACTTTGACCTTCGTGATTATGGGTAGTCTGTCTAAATATGTTATAATCTGCGGGTGAACACCAGCAGCGTGCTGTTGTTGCCGTGGCCGCGTATAAATAGCGCGTGACCCTGTTAACAATCTAGCGTCCGCCGTTGCGATTCGAAAGTTACACCCGTTAGGTCTGGCAGCAATCATCCTACTTGATTTTTACCTCCGGACTGAGGTCACGATATTATCGAGCGTCAACCAACGACAAGTAAAATGAGAGCTGCTGATGCTTTTCTCCGGCTTGGACTGATTTCGATAAACGGTTCTAGACCCGTTAATTAAGGAAGGTCTCAAAATCTTGTATACAGGGTGATTGGGTAAAACCGATCATTACAAGGATAGGTCGCACTAATAATCATCAAGTTGTTTGGTGTATTCTTATTGTATCTGTGAAGCATATTCACTCTATTACTAGTGAGTGCTATTTAGTAGCACTCCATAAGTAGGTGCAGTCACTTTTGGATTTTTGTAAAATGTAATATTAGAAAATTACATTACGTGGTATAGTTTTGGTTAATTAATAACGATGTATGACACTGATGTATGTTATTTTACATACATACGTCTTCAGATGTGGATATCAAGTCGTGTCAAGTCTAGCGACCATGTGGACCGTGAAATAGGGCCACACAATTTCTTACGAGTACATAGTTGTTTAGCACGTTCCCAGACGTGGATATCAAGTGGTCAGGTCTGGGGATCGTGCGGGCCATGGAATAGGGCCACGTCCACCTTAGTATTGGTGGATGTGGCCCTATATATCTAGTATATTATTTAGGTGTATATTCAAAAGGGACGCTCGAAATTTGTTAGGATATAGCGGCCATGTTGTTAAAGTAACATCTGTAAAACTTGTTGTGAATTGTTCAGTAGTGTATGGCAAATCACCATGGAAGGTTACAGCGTTCAACAACGTGTGCAAATCATCAAATTTTATTTTCAAAATCAGTGCTCCGTTCGAGAAACGTTTCGCCAAAAAATCATCTTTAGCGACGTGGCCCATTTTTGGATGAATGGATATGTGAACAAGCAAAATTGTCGGATTTGAGACGATACTAATCCACACGAGATACGCCAGCATCAAGTGCATCCCGAGAAAGTCGCTGTTTAGTGAGGATTTTGGCCTGGCGGAATCATCGGTCCGTACTTCATCCAAAACAAAACTCACATTTCCATAACCGTCAACGGTGAGGGCTACAGATCGATGATAAACACTTTATTGTAACCTAAATTGGATGATATGGATACCGACGACATGTGGTTCCAACAGGACGGCGCTACGTGCCACACAGCGCATGCCACGATGGACATTCTGCACGAGAGACTTGAGGGCATGATTATTTGCAGCAAATTCAGCCACATGTATGCGACAAAGTCATCGAAAATTGGACTTCCCGAATATGTGTCACGAAGCAAAGCCGCGGTGGATATTTAACGACGTTATATTCCATACTTAATGTCATAAAGCATTCTTTGAAACAAAAAAAAAATTGAGTGGATATCTCACACACAATCTGTTTTATTTACGTTTAAAATGGAGCGTTCTTATTGAAAGACCCTATAGTTCCCGAGATTCGATTGGTGACTATCGAAATTCGAACAACCTGTAGAAACGCTAATATATGCGTTAATTTTAAAAGAAGTTATACATTCTACATTTATCTGTATTCTACCTGACAATTGCTATGCTTCACCTTGTGAACGAATTGTGTGTATGAACAAGATTTGGTGAATTAAAACGCATGTCTTTTAATTTAGTAAATTTACAGAGACACTTAACAGATAATAGCGGACCTATAACAGATAACCGACACCCTAATTACCCGAATTAAATTACTTGATTTAAGACAAGGACGCAAATTTATTCCAAGGCGACGCAGAATTGACGCCATTGATTTTATGCCTTAGAATTTATTATTATACACGTAACTAAACGCCTAGGCTTGTAAATTGTTCGACCGTTTATCTTACGAAGTATCGTTATAATGTATACAATGCTTTAATAAAACCCGTAATGAATGCAAGGTGTGATAATAAAATTATTATTCATTGTTGAGCGTTTCTTTTATACGCGCGCTTTATTATTTTTTTTCTGACAGTAAAAATGGTTAAGTACTTGTCTGCCAATAGAAATGGCGGACTGGCATGAAGAATAATAGGGGACGAGAACTAAATCATCAAGTCGTGAGTGTTATACAGGGTCATTCCCGCGAATGGTCTGTTGAAAAATACTGTTAAATATGTAATTGCGTTTTCAAGTATAGTTAGCTATTATCACACTTCCGATTAAGCTGAAACTCCCACAATATAAATATGTAAATACATAACACATTTAGAAGAAAATACATTTGAGACAACTTAGAAAACGTAGATACAGATAATAAAATGGCTGAAGCAACTAAGAACAGAATAAACGAAGTAATGGGTCTTTTTTATTTAAATGGAAATGAAATAGGTGAATGTTAATGTGGATTCAGAAAGAAAAGATCAGTAAGTGCTTATATAAACAAAAACAAATTATAATTAAGATAATAGTAATAAACAATAATTACGGTAATAGTATAGATTAGAAGTTGTCAGCATTTGTTGACTTTAAGCGTATAATATTGTAAAGACAGCAAAAGCTTTTTGAAGTAATGAAAGAGATAGCAGCAACAGTAAATCTCATAAAGTATCAGAAATAAATGCAGTCAAAGGAAGCAATTCAAGTACAGGTTGTCAAGAATAGGAACAAGTCTCAAAACTGCTATATCGAACAGCCCATGAGGTGCGCAGTAAATAGCCTCGTCTTTACTCAATCGCATTGACCTTTGCAGAGTGAATATCATCCCATTCTTTACATTTCTTTCTAAATTAATATAGAAATCCTAATATTATGTCGTAATATTAAGCTATTACGACATAAATAATAAGCAATAGCATATTTTTCTTTTGTGTAAATTGTAATAGCATATGATGCATTGCTGCTCAGTCGAGATGAAAAAGTTTTTTCGGTTTTTTGCGTTTTTCTGAAAAACTATGCATTTTTGGGAAAACATGATCTGATTTGAAGACAATTTTTGTAGGAAGTTTTTTGCTCTCCAACTTTCTAAAAAATGCAGTTTTGCCTATAAATAAAAAATAATGCGCTAGAGTGTTTTTTCATTTGCATAAAAGTATTAAAAAAAAAGAAAACGATTTTCGCCCTCTAGTGGCAAAACCGTGCGACATTAAAAAAACAAAAGAACAAAATGTATCGTAAATTTTTATATCTACAATTTTGATCTCTTGATATTTTTCTCTACAATGCATGTTTTGGCTTAAAATCGAAAAACAGCTCAAAAATAATTCAGCGCGCTCTAGCGGCGCAACTAAGCAGAAATTCGTAAAATTGAAAAGAACAAAAATTGTGGAGTATCGTGAAATCTACAACATCTATATATACAGACATATATATATATATATATATATATATATATATATATATATATATATATATATATATATATATATATGTCTATATCTAAAAAACAACCCTTTTGTTATCATGCGCTAGATGAAAAATATGTTAACACAATCCTAACACAACTTTCTGTATAGATCGCTTAGCTGTAGGAAAAATTTCCCAAAATCAGTGATTTTTTTGTCTAATTTGAAGGGACTATAATATAGAAGAATATGTGATCATTTTAGGGTAAACATTATGGGCATTATATTAGCTCCAATTTAGCTATACATATTTACGCTGTACAAATTCAAGTTACACGTGTTTTCTTATTAGACACACTCTGTTCTCTCGGTGTAACATTTAATTTAGCAACAAATCACTCCAATTTTCTTTATGAGCGCCAGGAAAGTAATTATTCATATTCAATTCTTTAAAGAAAGTTAGCAGAAATAAGTTGGCATATTTTCTCCCAAAATATATTGGGCATTCTAATTAAAATTAAGAAGGTTAGTCGCAGAACCGAATTATTTTGAATAATAACCCCATGGTTACTTGAGACCGTACTACAACTCACCCCGTATATCCCATTTTAACTTATCAACAAAACAATTTAACGAACATCCCCATCATTTCCACGCTAAAAGCAATTTCATTGACGAGAAATCCCGGCGTATAATTTTAACATAAAGGTTTTTATAGAATTACCTTGTTTACAAAGAAATTTTATTTTCATAAGGAAAGCAGGAAAACTTAATACTCTCCCACGTTCCCAACTTTATATACCGCCATCACAGGAATTCTGAATTAAACTTGCGGAGGTTGCATAAAGTGGGGTTGAGTCCCAATTGAATTTTAAAGGAGTTCGCCGTTCGCGTTATCTATTGTCTTCTGAAACGATCATTTGCCAATGGATTTTATCAAAGCGTCTGATGAGAATCAGGCTATTTGTGTCATTTGTTAAATTTATTTTAGGTGTGTAACGGTGCGAGTCATTTTATTTTAATTTCTATAGCTTGTTGCTCCTAATTGTTAGCTTTAAACGTTTATTTTACAACACGCTGAGAATGAATGACGAAATTATTTTCTGTAAACAAGTGGGTTGGCAGTGTTGCCCTCTCTCGCTAGGTACGTTTACTAGGCACTCCCCTAGTGCTCAGTTGGTCAAGTAACGCTCATGTGAAACTATCACAGCCGACAGAATGATTTTTTTCTTAAGCCCGTTCCAACACTTTCGGTGATTTTACCATGGCAAACTTTAAGGGGTAACAGCATTGTAAATTTTTCAAAAAATAAATTTTTTTTATTAGCTTCATTAATTCTTTGAATCTTTTAGAATATGGCGTAGAATATTTTTTTCCTAAAAAAATTTGTCCTTAAAATTTCGCGCTCTTTCCTAAGCGTGTCGAATTCCGCCGACACGACACCTACGTTAAAAAAATGCCTGCTGGGAAGGTACTCCAACAGTCTATTGTACCTACATAGAGTCTATGTAGGTACAGCCTAATGT
Source organism: Rosalia funebris (assembly GCA_037954035.1). Taxonomy (NCBI): domain Eukaryota; kingdom Metazoa; phylum Arthropoda; class Insecta; order Coleoptera; family Cerambycidae; genus Rosalia; species Rosalia funebris. The sequence continues at coordinate 5,094,806 of JAZFAV010000002.1, read as the reverse complement.
TTTACCTTATGATTTGTAACTTCTCTAATACACAACAGATGTCGTTAAGAAATGATTATGTTCAGTCAGAAGCTTTTAAAAAAACGGCACGGCCTTGGAGGAAAAGGTGACTGCCAAATTAATTGATCAATTAACAATTTATTATGGCTTGGAAATACGTCGGAATCCGAACTCCTTGGAAAATATGAAAAATGAAATCTAGGCAACTTTATTTCATAAGTGACCAAACGACGAAAATCTGCAGCACGAGAAGCGCTCAGAATTTTAGTGTGACTGGAAGAAAGCACAAGCAGCGGATTCCTCGGACACCTTCCATCATAAGCCGCCGCTTCCTACGGAAGTTTTTAAAGCCATCAAACCGATTTATGAGGACCTGAGCCGAGGAGTTGCTAAACCGTTGCTTAGGAAGCTACACGCAAAATACCAATGAAAGTTTCAATGCTACTGTTTGGAAATTGGCTCCAAAATCTTATTCAAGTGGCAAAAAGGTATCGAATATAGCGACTGATGTGCACTTTTAATGATGGTCTGACTAATATTCTTCGAATTATGAGAGTTTTGGAGATGGATATTGGCGTTCAATCACACAATTTTTGTCTAGAAGTTGACGCTAAGCGGATCAAGCACGCCGAGATATCTTAGAGAGATGCAGCGAAAGAGACACGCTCTAACATAAAATGTTTGAGGAAAGAGAATGAGGAAGAATATTTAAATATCGAAGGGCAGCTTCTATATGTTATCCTGGGATATCAGATTCATGGTTAAAATTTTTAAACAGTTGGATTTTACATTATAAAACATCAAATACATCTCGAAACTTCAAACACGTTTTTCTCGAAACATGATGTTAATAAATAAAACAGCATGCAGTATAACTCCAACAATTTTTATTCTTTTCATGTTCATTCTATGAACACGTAGATAAAGTGAGTTTTTGTTCGAGATTCAAATTTGCACCAGTTACATTGCGTACCACAGAATACCTTAAATTCGACATGTTTCGCGAGAACGGCTCGAGTGTCGCCATTTTTAAATATTTTTTGATAATACTTTTTCGCATTATACTTAAATATAAGCCTAATAACTTCCTTAAATATTATTCTCTTATTGCTTTTTCTTCCATCAAAACATTTTTTTCAAAAAAGCCTTTCTTTTAGCTTCTTACAGCGCTGTTACCCATTATGGAGCAATGCGCCAACATCAAATTCACTTTCCTGTTAAAGAAAACTGCGGCAGATTCAATGCTTTTAGAAGCTCATGGGAGAGAAGCTCTAAGCCAGGCAAAAGTTTACGAGTGGTTTGTTCGGTTCGAAAGAGGTCAAATGTCACTGGAAGATGAATCTCGTTTGGGTCGCCCTTCAATGCCCCAAACAGGCGACTATGTCCAAAAAGTGGTCGTCGCGGAACAATCGGCAAATTGGAGAACATAACTGGAATTCTCCTGGAGTTCATGCCAAAGAATCATAACTGAAGATTTGAACATGAGACCCGCCGCTTGTTCAACGACTGCTTTCTGATAACCAGAGAAAGGACCACCTGAGAGTGTGCAAGGAATTGAAAGAATAGGCACCAACTGACCCTGATTTTTGGTCAAAAGTCATCACAGGAGATGAATCTTGGTGTTACAGTTATGACTCCAACAAAATAACAGTAGTCCAACCAGTAAAAGACACCTTCATCGCCCAAACAAAAAAAATCACGGCAAGTAAAATCAGATGTCAAGGCCATGATAGTTTGTTTTTTCGACATCAAAGGAATCATTCACGTTGAACTCATTCTTTACAACACTACAGTGAACCAAAATTACTACCTGGAAGTGCTAAAGCGATTACGTGAGGCAGTGAGAAAAAAAAAAGACCTGAATTGTGGAGATCGGGTTTCTTCGTCATGACAACGCGCTTGTCATACAGCGTTGAAAATCAACCAATTTCTGACAAAAAACGGCACAACAACGGTTCCGGACCCCTTTACTCGCCCGACCTAGCTCCCTGTGACTTTTTCTTATTTTCCAGAATGAAGAAAAATCTAAAGGGAAATCGTTCTCAGGACGTAGAAGATGTTAAGAAAAAATCGCTGAAGGAGCTTAAGAGCATTAGTTCAGAAGAACGTACAGAAATGTTTTAAACGATGGAAAAACTGTTAGTACAAGTGCATATCATCTAATGGACAGTATTGTAAGCAACTCCTCTCCGCCACTGTGGACCAAAACTGCTGACAGGGTGTTTCCACAGAGGCTACAATGGGAGAGGACGGTGGGGACAGAAGTCACTTCCACGGGTAGAGAAGACGAGACGAGCGAGCGGAACTTCTCATACGATTCCTTGTGGAATAAGTATTAATATTGCCATTATTTACAGACGAGAGTAAAATTGTTTTTATGACGTGAATGTGTTGTTTATTCGTTTATACCAAACATCCCCTTTTAGTATTTTGAGGCGAATCAACATGTTATCTTAAACTAAAAAAATATAAACAAACGATTCTCGTTTTTTTGTGACACCCCCTATGACTTTTGGAAAAACTCTGCTATCTATTTCGAAATTGAGTGGCCGAGAGAAAATGCACATAAATGCGGAATAGGTATGTGTTTTATGCGACAGCTTTACTTTTTTATGCCTTCTCATGACCCATGGACAGGGTGGGATGTGTCCTATCCACCTCAAAATCAATAGATGACGTCTGGTAGACGTCCCTAATCAGAATCAGTCGAAACCCAATCGATCCAACACGATTTAATTGAGTGATCGTGTTAACAAAAACAATTTCTCAAAAAGTCCACCATTGTGCTTTTTCATGACCCATGAACATGGTAGAGTGTGTTCTATCCACCTCAAAATCAATAGGTGTCGTCTGGGAGACGTCCCCGATCAGAATCAGTCAAAATCCGATCGATCCGACACGATTTAATTGAGTGATCGTGCTAACAAACAAATTTCTCAAATAGTCCACCATTGTGCTTTCTCATAACCCATGAACATGGTAGAGTGTGTTCTGTCCACCTCAAAATCAATAGGTGTCGTCTGGGAGACGTCCCCGATCAGAATCAGTCAAAATCCGATCAATCCGACACGATTTAGTTGCGTTATCGTGCCAACAAGAAATTTTATTAATGCCGACAACGACAGACCCACACAAAATTGTTTAAAAACCATTTTTTTTTATTTTTAGGCCGAAAAATAAACACTACAATTTTTTTTACACGATTACATTACTTCTTCGTGTATAGTTGAGTGCGGAAAAGTAAAAATGTAAGTTAGCGACTTTCAAGTTGTGTAGCTTCTGCGATACAAGTGCCGATAATTAAATGCATTGCTCTAAACGCCGAAAACAGTTTGAAGTTTTTTTGGCGGCTGTTCAACGTCCATGCTTGTTAAACAAATTAATGGGCCTCCGGGCTGATATGTGTGTACAATGGTAAATGAACGCGTACGCTTTTATAAACTGACGCTATCTCTAATATATCATCAAATCCGTACCATAACAGTATCATAAAATTGTGCGCACCATTGAGGCCGCTAACAATGTTTATGTGTAAATTTTGATAACGAAAAGTGTGTCATACGCAATGAAAATATGGCAATGAAATGCCGTTTTATGGGTACACATGTTGTTTCGGGTAAATAGTTTACGCTGGCGTGTCAGATGTAATTTAAATATAAATGGATTCGACAAATTATTTTTATTAATAACACTCGAATTGTTTTGCAAACAGATATCCGGTATCGGACTCATTTGAAATTCTGATTTTATGAATGTATTTATTCAGATTATAAAGATCAAAATGGGATTTAATGAGGTTATTAAAATTTATTTCTTGCTTTACAGATTTATCCGTCCATAAAATATATGTTAAAAAGTTTGATGAGTGTTTCATTTTCGCCTATAGCAAGTCCTGTGGACTCGCGATATTTGGATCGATGTAGGTACCAGCAATTCGGTTTACTTTTGCCATCCTGTTTATTTCTTGTTGTTCGTCAGGGCAGTGTAAATATTTAAATAATTTTTGTCTGGTCTCTATCTTTTGTATAGGGTAAGTATACCGAAAGCTTCCAGTAATACGAGACTGTTTTCCCACAATTTGTAAATTAATGAATAAATTCGTTAAAAATTCAAGGAGTAACTTTTGGGAAAAACTTGTTTTTAATAGCAACCCCCTTTTTGTGGAATGTGAAAGAGCAAATCTTTTTACATACGCTACGATAATAATTACATTAGCGTGAGTATAGGTTAGATAAAAACGAAAAACGATTGTGCATTTTCAAGATACTAAATGTAATGGCAATGATTATTTAAATAATCAACTAAATTAAATATTCACAATGTGCACAGTTGTCTATCTGACAGTATCAAGACATAATAATTTCTTTTAGAACATTGTCAATAACTTCAGGAAATTTAAAATTTAAATTTAAATTACGAAATGCAACATATGCATTTCGTGATTTAAATTTTCTAAATTTTAAAGCCTAGTAACGTATACTTTGCTTTTTAAGTATCACCACAAAAAGTTATCCAGGGGTGCCAATCTAGCGATCTGGCTGGCCACTCAATCGGTTCCCTTCCCCATATCCAACAATTCGGGAACATCTCTTCTAAATAAGCGCGGACAGGTGCTGTATAATAGGTAGGTGCATGCACCATCTTGTTGAAAGAAAAAGTCATTAGTGCAGGAATAAGGTCGTCTCTAAGAAAATCCAAATATCTTGCACCAGTTACGTATGTGAATGTAGCGTATGTAAAATGTGCTTCTCAAATAATTTGTGTTTAAAGCCCAATATATATTTTCTGACGAATATTTTCATGGTGTTTTCTATATAAAAAAAGAAATAGATACTAAAAATCCCGTTCGGCAACTACTAGATTATAGTCTTTGTCGAAAATCCGCATCGGCAATTACTAGATTGTGATCTTGAAAATATTCATACTAACAATAAATTTCATTCAATCAAGTAGCCTTTGAGATATGTCTTGTTTCAATTAGGTATTGCTACGCTAAGTAAAAAATTAAAATCCGCTTGGACAAGAATTAGACTGTGTTTTTGATAATAATCATACTAAATTGAATTAAAATTGAGCTTGGAAATTACTGTGGAACTGCAGTATAAGGCTGTAAGAAGTCTGTAGATGAAAGAGATGAACGATATCGTATGCAAGTCGCCTTAAGAAATAGGCATTCTATCAGTTTAGAGCTAGGCAGGGCCCTAGCAGTAGCTCGAAATGTAGCAAGTTCTGGACAAACGGCCAGGAGCAGGTTTAATAAAGGAGGATTGCACACTATAAGACCTGTTATTGCACCACTGCTCACCAGAGAACATACGAGGTCTGGCTAAAAATTAACCGGACTGGCCTCGGAAATTTCCAGGTAAACCGTCTGGAAGATGATTAGGCAGCTTCTATGAACTCTATCCTCCCTCTGAGTACTACCACCGAACCTTAGTTATCTAGTAAATTTGTAGCGAATGATGAAATTAAAGCTTTTATTCAACCATTTTTGTGTTTATTGCCGCAATCATGTCAAACTTGAAATCCTAACAGCGAGTTAACATAAAATTCCTCGCAAAATTGAAAAAACCAGCTACGGAATGTTTTGAAATGTTGAAACAAGTGTACGAAGATGACTGCATGTCAAATTCGAGTGTTTGAGTGCCACAAGAAGAATGAAAAAAGCAGGAGCAAGCAAGTCAAAATTCAAGACAATATTGATTGTGCTTTTTGATATTTGTGGTATCACTCATGCTCAGTGGGTCCCTCAAGGACAAAAAGTGAACCAAATTTACTATTTGGAAGTTATAGAAACTCTTCGAGAATGAGTGAGGAAGGAAAGGCCCGATTTGTGGCAGAAAGGGGGGTGGATGCTTTTCACCAAGAGAACGCTCTAGCTCACAATACTTTCTCAATTAAGCAATTTATGACAAAAAGAAACATTCCTGTCCTCCGCCCACCATATTCGCCAGATCTATCCAGATCAAAAATTAAAACTGAACTCAAGGGAACACATTTTTCATCACTGGGTGAGGTAAAAGAAAAACGACAAACCTTCTGGCGATCCTTTCACCTGAAGACTTCAAACATTGTTTTTTCCAGTCGATAATTCATATGGTGTGTGGATCAAGAAGGGGAGTACATAGACGGTGATCACTCTTAAAATGTATTAAACACTAAATAAATATTTGTTTGATCCTCAGTCCGGTCTATTTTTAGCCAGACCTCGTAGTAGTAGCTAGATTTCGTTTTGTAAGAGAATTTATTACGTAAATTGGACAATTGACGACTGGAAGCGAGTTTCATTTTCAGATAAAACAAGAGTAAGTATTAATTTACCAGATGGACGTCAACGAGTCTGGCGTAGGCCAGGAGGAGAGAGGTTTGCTGCCTGCAATATCTCTTCAAGGATTCCATTTTTTTGGTGAATTAATAATGTTATAGGGAGGAATTTGTTTCGATGGTAGTACGGATTTGGTTCCTATACGGGGGAGATCCATGAATTCACATTTCTACGTAGAAAACATCGTAAAAGAACATGTGTCAAGGTTTCAAAAAATATTTTTTTAAACCTTATCTGATCGTGCAGAAACACGAGAAAGGGGTCGAGGATCGAGGTATAATTCAATGCCTGGCGGGGCTTTAGCCCGAGGAATAGTTGTTTCCTATAGCGATTATGTAATAGCCTTGCTATTCGGGAACTACTTTGATAACCGCTTGGCGGTTTAATGGCTCCTTTCTCGATTTCCGACTTATATGTTACTTCAACTCCAATTTTTTTCTGAAGTTTTTCATTAACGCCGTTTTAGTTGCATTTAACGTTATTCCTTTCTGTTATTTATTCATTTTTTTTCCGATAATACTATTCTAATTTGTTAAACATTAAATGAATTCATTTATAATCTCAGGTAGGTACTATGATTTAAATCTTCGAAAAAATAAAAGTAATAATGTGAAGCTTCACTGATAACATGTTCAGGAGTTTATTAAAATGAACAACTAAAGGGATAAAAATACTCTTATTAGAGTTGTTTTACGTTTTCATTAGAATATGTCTACTGACATTTAACATTTCGTCGTGATTGCGTTTCCCAACTGAGCATAAAAGACAAGGAGAACACGCGCTATGTGTCTGATATTAAAAATAAAGGCCACAAATTGTGGTCGCCGTACAATCTTGTTAAATTAAAAGGGAATATTTCGAACGTCTGCGAAGTTCTTAAACAGCATTTACCAGCGTTATGATTTCAACGCATGCATGTGCATGGGCGATTTATTTTCATTTTTATTGCATATTGAAGGATATCTACATATGCATTGAGCGGCTTGCGAAACATGGAATGCCGCTGAATTGTCTGAAATACTGCTTGAATTATGTTTAGCCACGACAGCGGGAATAGAAAAAGTAATAATACTCCTAGTCGCTATCACCTCATCCAATGGAAATATATACATATTTTTTGTTAGCATACAGGTCGTATAAATAGAAACAAATGCAATAATCATTTTTAAACAGGTTCTAAAAAGTTTCTCGGTCCTCATATCAGACGCAATCATCGGCCTCGCTTGGAAACTGCATTTTCAGTCAAAAGTGTCAGTAAACAAAAATGCTTTAATTGCATTATAAAGTATCTACTACTATAAAACTACGCTAGGCACAAAAATTCAAGGGTGTGAAAAAATCTAAAATTTTTAGGCGACTTTCAAAGGACTGTAACTTGGAGAAAAATAGTGGCAGAGCAATTTAAAAAAAAAACAAATTGAAGCTCCAAGTTTCTAGTTTTCAGGTGCAATTTTTAGGTGTAATTTTTGCTAAATATTGGTCTTTTCAGTAAATATCACTTGAAACTAAAACATTACAGTAATTCCGTAGTTTTAAGTAGCTTTCGATATATGTATTGTGCGCGCGAGCTTTCCTTTTTTTTTTTATCAGAAAACACTGGCAAGATTGAGTTTTAAAGACACGTTTATTTTCTTTTAGGTTTATATTAAAGTAAAAAGATGACAAGTGAAACCGTATAATACAAGTGAGAAACTGAGCTGAACTATTATCTACTCTGGGCTTAAGTATAAATCTTATCTAAACGACAAGGGTTGTTTACGCATTCCGATGTAAGGGTCTCATGCGTGTTCCCATATCGATGTGAAACGTCCTATGTTGATGCTGATATAATTATATATACACTATAACCTACCACAATAAGTTTGTTAGTAATGAAAATGGACCGTTGCGGCTGAAGTTTATGACTAGGCTTTGTTTTGAGTTTAACAATTTATTGATCTAACGGCTGCTCTAAATCCAATGGTCAATGACATTAGGTGACATTAATAAGCAATAGCATAAAAAATACGTTGAGGATTGCACAGTATAAATCGTCTATTGTCACTAAATCAACTTATTTTATTTAGCATGTCGTAGTACCAACAACTGCGCGGTGTTACCTATCAGTTACTTGGAGGGTTTTAAAGCTTTGAAGTAGTTTCAAATTCGCAGCAATGTCCTAGGAATAGTAATGGAATTTTAAAATTGCGTTTATGTGACCTACGAAAATTAGTTCCCCAGCGTTATTTACTACGGGCAAGTTAAAAATCGCATAAAATAAGAATTGCCCGTTTTGATATTAACAGTATACTAATTAAATCTCTAATATTACATTTATTCGTACACAAATCGTGGAGAATTACGTTTCGATTTGTAATATATTATTTTACGACTATATTTACAATTCTATTTAATGCAATCGCTTGAAAATTTCCACGAAAAACGGGGAATTCAACCGAATGTTTTCGCAAATTCAGTGGTCGCCTACAGTTAAAAGATTATTTTTAAACGGTAGTTAAAGAATGTTGTTTTTCCGTGTTGAACGGATGAAAATAAATATTCCTAGTGTAGGATGTGTAAATATTTTCTTTCTGACTTATTACTCCATAAGTGTTATGAAAACACGAGCGGGGTTGTCCACTTTTTTCGTTCTATTCATACAGAGTAAGCTCAACTTGAGTAAAAATGCTCAGACTTCTGGTTTTCATTTTTCTTATTGTAAATCCTTTGGGGAGTAATTAGATTCTTAACTATGACTTAAGGAGAATAAACAAATCAATTAAAATGAATAACATGAACATACATCAAAATCTAGTGGAATTTGAGCTGCAAATCTTGATGACCATTCGAAGGCCCATTGTTTATAAATTGAGACTAATTTTGAAGGGAACTATTAAGTGGTTATACGTATAATTGGGTTTTCCTAATTTAAAATTAGTTATTGTAAAAAGAAAACCCTGACATTCTTGAAAATGATATTTCTTTATTTAGTGCACGCATTTTATTTAAATTACCCTTAGATATTGACCAAACTAATTTAAAGATAGGCCTCAATAATTGAAATTAACAAAAATCTATATCTAATTTATATGAATCATTACCTTATTTGCCCACGTGCATGAATAAATGACCTGCCTTTTAAGCACTTATCAGTTTATTATAGACGCTAGTAGTAGTGCGAATATCCCCCACTGTAATAGCTTGTGTATTATTTTGACATAAAATATGAATATGATAGTTATTAAGAAAGCATCTTATATTTACAATTGTCCTACAAAAACTGAACGTCTTTTAAGTATCAACGAAATGCTGCGAAGTAGAGAGAAAATAAGCTACCATGAAAAAGATGATGGGTTATATACAATTGATCATATATAACATATCTATAGTATTTCAATCATATATAAAATTATGTATTTTTATTTTACCGAAATATTTCATCTACTAATCTCGTTTAGAAAAAAATTCTGTCCTTTACCTTTTTCCTGTGAAGTTGTATAAAATATATTCCATTAAATCATAAAGCTCTGGATGTTATTTTTTAGAAGTTAGCCATAAATTCATTTTAATAATAAGTAATTAATTAGTAAAGTGTTAATCAATAAATTATATTTTGTATATTCTGTAAGTGATATATTAAAAGAGGTATTAATTATTAACATAAAGTCTAAAAGTTCTTCTAGCCATACTGCCAATTTCACATCTATTTTCAAAATGGCTACAGCAGATTTCAAAATGGGCAAGGTCAGGGCTTAAATTTGTGGAACTTAGGTATTAGATATTCTCAGAAAGAACAGAAGTAACAAAAGTATACCATATTATTTTAAATAAACAGAAACTACCTGTTTAACTGGATATGGAACTACCTTTAGAACATAGGAATAAGAAGACCTCGTAATACTTCTAAAGAACAGATTCAATAAATCACCTTGTATAGTATATTAGGAATTATCCACGATGCGACAGTGAGCATTAATCTGATTGCACTGCTTGCGTTAAATTCAAAATTACTTTCAAAATTTAACTAATATTTATTCAATTCTCGTAAATTTATTCCTTTAAATGTATTCAACTGTGTTTGTTAATTTCAATTTAATATTATCTATGAAAATGGTTCTCTAAGAGAAGAGTGTTAGTTTAAATGGTGGTTTAAGATTTTTAATAGTCTTACATAATAGCACAGTAGTAGCACAAAAAATTCCACCGTATCCTAAACTCAACTTATCGAGTTCTACAGTTAAAAAAGTAAGACAAGCAACCCCCTCAAGGTCATCGAAAAGAAAATCTAATTAATCTAAATCTAAAAGAAAAAAATACAAACTAATTAAGTTTTCATAATACGTTTCCTTTGTGTAAATAATAACTTAACGCAATTAATTGAACTAATTATTTAGTCGGAATCAAGCGTTACATTGTGGTTAAAAAAGAACAGCTTAATCCAAGTAAAAAAGCTACTCCCACGTCTACATCGTGCAATGACATTGACAATACCGTGTTGTTAATCTATTCAACATTCATTACATAATTAATTTAAGTTTCGTAGGTACTCCAAGGGTTTTAATAATTTCGAGCAACATACCTTGCTTCAGTACTGCGACGTATAGCAGTGTTTATTCAACAAAGTGTCCATTATATTCGCAACTCTTTAGTAAGACGATTACAGATTTACATACATATTTTGTAACTGTTCCTCGCCACATGTTTTATATTTTTAAATCTTGGCAAAATATCAAGTACTTAATGCAATTTGTTTTGTACAGCATTGAGTTTGGCTTTTAATAAGTATATTTGTTAAGGATGCGACCTCCTTGAAGCGGGAAGACCTGCGAAGAATTTGTCACTTCATTTCTTGACGTTAAGCAGTTTTTAAAAATGAAAAATTCCTATTTTTTACATTAAAATGATCATTAATTGTAATATATGCCTATATGAAAAAGTCTTTCTATTTTTTTCTTGCAAAAACGTTTAACGGGGTCAAGAGCCGTTTTAAACTTGCCGTCTTTTGGGGTACTTTAGTTCTATTTACAGTGGCGTGCATTTGTCGGGTCAAAGGGAACGCACTATTATTAATCGCAACTCCTATTTCTTGTTCGATACAGTAAAAATGTATATTTTTATTATATTATTAAAGACATTTTATTAAGTTGTATAACGAAAGTTCCGAGAAAAATTAAAATAAAGTTTTGATTGTGAAAATTGCGCCCGATATTGCGCATTTCCTGTCGAATCCATACCTTTAAATCATCCAATTGACATAGACGTTGGTTTTTAAGTTACCCCAAAGAAAAAATCAAAAGGCGTAAGATCTGGGGACTGAAGTGGCCAATCTATAGCCCCACGTCGCTCTACCCATCGTTAGGGAAAGATGTGATCCGAGTAAGTGCAAACAGGAAGACAGTAATGAGAAAGTGCACCGTCTTGTTGATAACAAAAGTATGTTATCAGGTATGTCGGGTTCATTTGTATTTCTGTATAAAGCTGTCACTGCTGGAATCAATTACTGTTGTAAAAATTGCAAATATCTTGCGCCAGTCAAGTTGTCATTAAAGAAACGGACACAAAATTCTGGTTTTGCTTAAACATTCACTTTTCTATTCCCTTCTCATTTCACTCGTTCGATTTCTTATTTACAGTTTTATTAAGGACAAATGTGGCTGAATCCGAAAAAAATATATTCTTTGCAAACATTTTGAATTGCATTCGACGATCAGAATCATCTTGGGTTAATGTAAATCTATAAGGGTGCAATTTATGTTTATGTAAAACATTAAGTACTGTAGCATGACTGAAATTCAAATTTAAGCCAATCTGGCAGGAACTGGAGAATGGATTTTCATCCACTTTTACTAAAATGCCAAGTTGTGTATCTGTATTGATTGCTTGGCGACCAGATCTGGGTAAATCGCGTACATGTCCATGTTCTCTGGTATTTATTTACAATTTCACTGACAGAAAATCGTGCTAGAGGGCGGACGATCTTAATGAGTTTGCAGCGATTGTCGTTAAAAAATGCTCCCCCTTTGACTCTGCAAACGTATGTCACTGTTTATAGAAGACAATTCAAAAGACGGCAAAATTAAAATACCTTTTGACCCCTTCGAGCGTTTTTGCAAGAAAAAAATATTTTGCAAGATTTTTCAGGTGTTCCAGACTTATTTTCCAAGGTATATAACAGGTATCTATATCTGAGTGCCCATTGCGCTTAATATTCATCAGATAATTGAAATATGTTGACGTAGTCCAATCAATAGGGAATTCCCCGGTCACTAATTGTAAACAGCAAAAAAAAAATACCATATAGAACATAAAATTTCAAGAAACTTACAGTTTTTTGCTCTCAAAATGGCGGCCGCTAACATAACCTAAAAAATTCGCAAAAGTCAAAAAACGGTTTTTCGCGAATAAAAAAGAAACTTGTGCTCAGATTGGAAAAAGTTAAATGAGAAAGTTGTAGATAATGAAAAAATCTTTCGATTCAATTTTTGTGAGCTCGAATCGATTCATTACTTTTCGAGGCACATCGAAAAAACCGTTGAAAATTGCGTTTTTTTTGTTCTTGCTCTAAAAATAACAATACTTGATGAAAACAACATTTAATAATTTCAGAAAATGTAATGCTAAGTGAGACGAAAACAATCGTTTTTGTACAATTCCAAAATATTCTTTTTTTAAAGTTAGCTGTTTTCGTAAAAAAAGGTGTTTTTGTAAAACGGCTTTTCCATCGAAACGGATGGTCTTACGACTTGTTCGAGGGCTTATTTTCTTCGTTAGGAGTTGTACTACAAATATGTTTTCAGCAACAATCGATTTTTTTAATTTCTTATATAAAAAATTGCGTTTGAAAATGACGTAATTTTCGTACATCGGTTTTTTGGCAATAAATTCTTGTAATAAGTTTCTCATTCAACTTTTTCCAATCCAAGCACAACTTTCTCTTTTATTCGCGAAAAACAGTTTTCTTTTACTTTTGCGAATTTTTTAGATTATGTTAACGGCCGCCATTTTGAGAGCAAAAAACTGTAAGTTTCTTGAAATTTTATTTTCTATATGCTCAATTTTTTTTGCTGGTTACAATTAGTGACCATTTAACATAGGAGCTCAGACAGATTGATTGGACTAACAGGCGGCATTTCATATTGCTCTGCCTTGAGATTGTCGAATATTTGTATAGACACGACAATGCGGGAGCTGTACAATTCAAATAAATTAAACGTCTGAACTTGTATATCATATACAGTACGCAAATTGTAAACTCCAAATTTTACAAGGTCGTACGGCAACGTTTGCGAAACGATGTAGGGAGAAAGAGACCAGAAAAATGGGCCAATGGTTTCCTCTTTCATTACGACAACGCGCCGTGCCACATCTCGCTTCTTCAATTCTGATGATTTTTGGCTGCAAAAAAGATTTCTGAGTAGTAGAGCAAAGGGGCTATCAGACCACCCTCGGATTTATCCGCGGACATTTGATGCGGATGGCATGTGGTCATTGTTGATCTGAAGAACTCTTGGCGCAGGTATAAAACAGGTCTGTACAGGTATAAAACAGGTGTGTATCGGTTTAAAACAGGTATGGTGGTATTAGGAAAAAAACATGACGTCATTAAACAGGTTACCATACCTGTTTTAAACCGATACACACCTGTTTTATACCTGTACAGACTGACGTAGTGTCTGAATAGTTTCCAGCGGAATGTTCTCTTCTACCAAAACAACCGCCAATTGCTTCAATGATGTTGGAAGTGGAAATCTGTTCCTCACTCTCTGCTCTAAAACTCCCCATAACGGTTCAATTATGTTGAGGTCTGACGATTATGCTAGCCAGAGAAGATATTTGATGAAATTCTGATGCTCCTCAAACCAAGACTGAACCTTTTTGGTTGTGTGCATGGGCGCATTCATCTTGAAATATGGTAGTGTTTGGTAGCAATATGCTAGTCATAGTAAGAACTTCATCATTAAGGATATCGAGATATTCATTCGCAGTAATCCGGCCAGTGATGTGAATGAGAGGACCAGCTGAATACTACAACATAGCTGCCCAAATCATAACGGAACCTCCGCCATGCTTGACTGTAGGAAGCAGGCAATCCGGATCGTAGGCTTGTTTTTGGGTTCTCCATACATAAACCCGGCCGTCTGTAGGAAACAATGTGAAGGATGATTCATCGGACCATACCACATTCTTCCAATCATCAAGTGTTCAGTATTATGATCGTGGCACCACTTATTTCACAGCTTAGAGCTGGCTTTCGTTATAAAGGATTTCGCAATTGCAGCCCTTCGATGAATGTTAGCTTTGGGAGCTCTCGACGTACTGTTTTTGTCAAAACAGTATTACTCTAGTGAGTGTTGAGTTCTGCTGTCACTTTCACCGCGGTAGTTTTATGTTGTCTGGCCACAATCCTTTGTAATACTCGTCGGTCTCTGTCAGTTAACTTTGGGTTTCGTCCACCATTCTTCATCGCCGATGATATTTTACCATGTTTTGTGTATGCTGTCATGACCGTGGATACTGTCGTTCGTGAAACGTTACACAGTTCAGCTGTTTTCGTCACAGACGCTTCCGCTAACCGAGCACCAACGAAAACTTGTCCTCTTTCGAAGTCCGAGAGATCACACATTTCACCGATCGCTTGTTTTAGCCGTCGCAAAATAAAGCGTATAATACACTGAAATGTAACCTACAATACTTGGCACGTAAACTGTGCAATACATGCGTCGCATTATTTACACGGAGTAGTGTTGCCAACATGCAACAAGATGTATTACATATATTGCATGGTATTCATATTATTTTGTACACCCCTGTAGATACGTAACGAAATAGAGGTAAGCGTGAAGTATTAATTAATTACGAGTTAGATGATATTACTGGAAGTGTGTCTATTTACACGTCTCTCCATTTCAACTCCTCTAAATTGCTTGGCCACCAACAAGTACCGATCATCATCATCATGAGGTCATCAGTCCTAAGACTGGTTGGACGCTAACCTCCAGCTTCTCCTATCTTGTACTAACCTACGCATTTCGCTAATTGAGCTACAACCCACATCCCTTACTATTTGCAAGCAGTAGTCTAATCTAGGCCTACCTCTGCCTTTCTTCACTCCTATTTCTGCCTCCAAAATATCGCGGACTATTCCCCCATGTCTCAGCAAGTGGCCTACCATTCTATCTCCTCTCTTCTTTATGTATTTCCACATACTTCTTTGGATAGAGGATAAATGCAAATAAGTAGAAGATAAGTTCCAAGTAGGTAAGACCGATGAGGCTTATAAAATAATTAAGAGGAACTTCAGGGATATAGGAACAATAAGTAGAAGCGTTAGGAGTGAATCGGGGGACATACTGATCGGAAGAGAGGAGAAAGCGGATAGATGGAAGCAGTACTTAGGAAATTTATACGAGGGTCAGGAATTAGGAGATATATTAGAGGAAGAATCTAGCATCGATAGGGAAGATGTAGGAAAACCTATATTGAGAGAGGAATTTGAAATAGCACTAAGGGGGCTAAAGAATAATAGAGCGCCGGGTGTAGATAAAATGCAGGCGGAAATCTTGAAATGTGCGGGACAGAAAGTAGTAAATAGGATGTTTGAACTGGTAAAATACATATACGAAACGGGCGAGATGCCGGAGGATTATAAGAGGAACATTATCGTTACTATACCGAAAAAGAGAGGAGCCGACAAATGCGAGAACTTTAGAACGATTAGCCTAACTTCCCATGCGTCAAAAATCTTAACCAGAATAGTGCAGAAGAAGATGGAAAATAGAGCGGAGGAAATACCAGGAGAAGACCAATTCGGGTTTAGGCGAAATAGGGGAACTCGCGAAGCTATTCTGGCGCTAAGAGTAATGTTAGAGAAAACAATAGAAAAAGGAAAGAACGCTTATATAGGATTTGTAGATTTAGAAAAAGCTTTTGATAACGTAAGATGGGAAAAAATGTTCGAAATACTAAAGAGCGCGGGAATGAAGTATAGAGATAGGAGAGTAGTACACAATCTATACAAAGAGCAAACTGCTGTTATAGAAGTAGAAGGGGAAAAAAGGGAAGTAGGTATTAGGAAAGGAGTAAGACAAGGATGTACGCTATCACTACTAATTTTTAATCTGTACATCGAAGAGGCGATTAATGTGGTAAAAGATAGAGTGGATTTTGGGATTAAAGTACAGGGACAGAAACTAAAAATGCTGAGATTCGCGGATGATATAGCAGTATTAGCATCTAGTAAGGAGGAATTAGAATCAGCATTGAACGAAATGGAGGCAGTGTTGACAGAGGAATACGGAATGAGGGTGAATAAGAACAAAACTAAAGTGTTAGTGTGCAGAGGGCGCGAGAGCAGAGCAAAAACGAAAGTACAAATTAATAATGAAAGATTGGAGGAAGTCAAAGACTTCACTTATTTAGGAAGTAAAATAAATTGGGATGGAAGAAGCGATAAATACATAAAATAAAGAATAGCGCAGGGTCGAGTAGCTTTTAACAAAAAGAAATCACTTTTATGCTCGGGGGTAATAATCTTAGAAACAAGGAAGAGATTTTTGAAAACATATATATGGAGCACGGCACTATACGGTTGCGAAACCTGGACGGTAGGGGAAGCAAGTAGGAAGAAATTAGAAGCTTTTGAGATGTGGTGTTACCGAAGAATGATGAAAATACCGTGGACCGAAAGGGTTAGAAACGAAGAAGTATTAGATAAAGTCGGCGAGAAAAGAAGTAAATGGAAGAACATAAAGAAGAGAAGAGATAGAATGGTAGGCCACTTGCTGAGACATGGGGGAATAGTCCGCGATATTTTGGAGGCAGAAATAGGAGACAAGAAAGGCAGGGGTAGGCCTAGATTAGACTACTGCTCGCAAATAGTAAGGGATGTAGGTTGTAGCACAATTAGCGAAATGCGTAGGTTAGCACAAGATAGGAGAAGCTGGAGGTTAGCGCCCAACCAGTCTTAGGACTGATGACCTAATGATGATGACATACTTCTTTTCTCGCCGACTTTCTCTAATACTTCTTCTTTCTTTCTTTTCAAGTACCGATATCAATATAATTAAAAATGACAATAACACCAGTTCAAATAAGGGAGGTACGTTTGCCCCGCGATACGAAAATCATCTTTGGAATTTTAAAACGCACGTGTCGCCTCGTACGCTAATGAAGGATAAAATTTAATTAGAATTGCGCGCAACCGAGTAAGAGAGCGCTAAGCTGCAATGACTGCCACGTGTTATGCAAATACTACGAAAACCGCCCGAGGTTATTATTTGAAACGTGTCTTGTGTATAATGTGAAGTTAGCACTTAGCAAATATCAACCATTGTATTCAGAAATTATTACTACCGAACCGACCACCTTACATACATCTAAGGAAGCGTTTACATGCGAGGCATTTTATTATTCTGTAGGTGCAATAACTGTCTGGCCGCTAGATGTGATTGCATTATTGATAGTTTATGAATTGGCCATGTCGATTTATGAGACATAATTTATTTTATTGTCACGCTTTTAGTATTAAGGCCTGATGCGCGCCATATTCCTCGGCTCGTCTTCCGTTTGGCCATATGTTAACAATTTTTCCGCCTGTCAAACTGTTAAAAAGTTGACGTTAAGTACATTTTAATTTTTTTTTACAAGGGCTTCGTTATTTTTATGTGGCCTTAGAAATGTGAATCATAAACATGGATTAACATTATCCATACGTAAGGAGAAATAATCACTATAATATATAACATAGTGATTTGATTTTTCCGATAAAAATCAAAGTTATTGGTAATACAATTTAATAAATAAGAGCAAGGTGGAAAATGAATGGTTGACGTCTAATATTTCTACAAATTTAGGGTCCTCACATTCTATTGTTGCAAATTAGATCATTTGGAACTATACGATGTGATTTGTGAATAAAACTAATAATATTTGATTGACAAACTGATGTTATTTATTATTCAACATAAAGTGGAGACGACACCGCTACAAATGGAAAAGAATACCGTTCATATGGCCGTCTCGTCTCATCAGGCTTGATGTCATTCGTTTTGAGATTGTCCATAACATGGGCACATAAAACTGATTCTATTTCCCGAAAAACACGTTGAATAATTGCTTTGAAGTCATTGATTGTTGCTGGCTGGGTCGCGTACACTCTTCCCTTCACATAACCCCAAAGAAAAAAGTCAAGATAATTTGGTATGCAACAGTTGTGGTTGCATGTGCTGTATAACACGTTGAACCGTCTTACTGAAACCACATCGACATTCGACAATTTTATTGCAAAAGTCAGCAGCACCTTCTTTCTTTTCTAACACCCAATTAACAAATGTACGTCGTTGTAAATGGTCGGTAACTTTCAATTGCTGTCAATTGAGTTTTGTATACTGATAGATGCAGATCTTTCGTTAAAATTCGATGCGTGGCGGCTCTTGGCAGATTGTTGTCATCATCATGAGGTCATCAGTTCTAAGACTGGTTGGACGCTAACCTCCAGCTTCTCCTATCTTGTGCTAGGAGAGCTAGGAACCTACGCATTTCGCTAATTGTGCTACAACCCACATCCCTTACTATTTGCGAGCAGTAGTCTAATCTAGGCCTACCTCTGCCTTTCTTCACTCCTATTTCTGCCTCAAAAATATCGCGGACTATTCCTCCATGTCTCAGCAAGTGGCCTACCATTCTATCTCTTCTCTTCTTTATGTTTTTCCACATACTTCTTTTCTCGCCGACTTTCTCTAATACTTCTTAGTTTCTAACCCTTTCGATCCACGATATTTTCATCATTCTTCGGTAACACCACATCTCAAAAGCTTCTAATTTCTTCCTACTTGCTTCCCCTACCGTCCAGGTTTCGCAATCGTATAGCGCCGTGCTCCATACATACGTTTTCAAAAATCTCTTCCTTGTTTCTAAGTTTATTGCCCCCGAGCATAAAAGTGCTTTTTTTTTGTTAAAAGCTACTCGACCCTGCGCTATTCTTTGTTTTATATCTTTAACTTCTTTATCTTTATATCTTTAAGTCTTTAACTTCCTCCAATCTTTCATTATTAATTTGTACTTTCGCTTTTGCTCTGCTCTCGCGTCCTCTGCACACTAACACTTTAGTTTTGTTTTTATTCACCCTCATTCCGTATTCCTCTGTCAACACGGTATCCATTTCGTTCAACGCTGATTCT
This sequence comes from Rosalia funebris, assembly GCA_037954035.1. Taxonomy (NCBI): domain Eukaryota; kingdom Metazoa; phylum Arthropoda; class Insecta; order Coleoptera; family Cerambycidae; genus Rosalia; species Rosalia funebris. The sequence goes on along the minus strand of JAZFAV010000002.1, from coordinate 5,075,324 downwards.
AATTTCTCTTTACTAGATGCTAATACTGCTATATCATCCGCGAATCTCAGCATTTTTAGTTTCTGTCCCTGTACTTTAATCCCGAAATCCACTCTATCTTTTACCACATTAATCGCCTCTTCGATGTACAGATTAAAAATTAGTGGTGATAGCGTACATCCTTGTCTTACTCCTGTCCTAATACCTACTTCCCTTCTTTCCCCTTCTATTTCTATAACAGCAGTTTGCTCTTTGTATAGATTGTGTACTACTCTCCTATCTCTATACTTCATTCCCGCGCTCTTTAGTATCTCGAACATTTTTTGCCATCTTACATTATCAAAAGCTTTTTCTAAATCTACAAATCCTATATAAGCGTTCTTTCGTTTTTCTATTGTTTTCTCTAACATTACTCTTAGTGCCAGAATAGCTTCGCGAGTTCCCCTATTTCGCCTAAACCCGAATTGGTCTTCTCCTAGTATTTCCTCCGCTCTATTTTCCATCCTCTTCTGCACTATTCTGGTTAAGATTTTTGACGCGTGGGAAGTTAGGCTAATCGTTCTAAAGTTCTCGCATTTGTCGGTTCCTCTCTTTTTCGGTATAGTAAATATCATATTGTTGTGCAGAACGTTTAATTGATGTGTTTGGATACTCCCGTACACTTTCTATCACTGCAGCAATATTTTCGTCTGACCGACCACGATGAGGACGTATTGGTGTTGTCTTATTAATAACAGAACCCGTCTCTTAAAATTTCTTGATTAAGAAAGATGGACTGTTAACTCTGCAGGCGCAATTCAAATCCTATAGTTCCAACTGAGACACCCTATAAAAAAGCTCACTAGGTTTCACCTTGTTATATTTATATAGTATAAGTCCCTGGTCAATTATGTCAAAAATAATAAATAATAGGCGGTGTCGCAATTGAAAAGGGCGAAACGTATTTGATCCAAATGCAAGCGAAACGTATTTTATAACGTTTAGCAGAACTTGGAAGATCACAACTACTTGATTTCAGATAGTGTTCCCATGAATAGAACCGGGCGACAAGGAATAATAAATTAAACCGAGCAACTAACTAGCTGCGTATCAGATATCACGTGATAATGATATACTACTTCCCATATGTTTATTACGATCGTTCTATTCCCGGAGTACAGATAGAATTTTCTCGACGGACAACAACTTTAAATACCGCTGCATGTGTGTTATGTAACTTCCAGGAACATCAATTCCGAGCTTGACTTACATACATTTCTCCTGGAACTTATTAATTTTCAGGAGATATTATTCCGGCACAGATACGCGTTTGTTTAATTTGTTTGAAGAGGCCATTTGTAGCACAAATATAGAAGTGGGGGAACGATAATTTATTCACCTCGATGTAGTTGTTTTACTTTATTATTTATCGGTATAAAAGCGTTTTCTCGGTATTCATTTTTGAAGCACTAGGCGGAAACAAAACGGTTACAGAGGGCATAATCGAGTTAGGCGAACAGGTGAACTGACATGATGGTATACAATGGAGATATTGCAAGACATACATATTCAGCAAGAACCCGAGTTGTGTGATAATTATACAAAACAGACTACATTAGGCACAAAAATTAAGGGATGTAAAAAAACCTAGATTTTTAGGTGATTTTCAAAGGGTAGTTTGTATTCTATATCAAAATTTTCACTGTAACTTGGTGAAAAATATTCGCAAGCAAATTGAAGCTCGAAGTTTCCAGTTTTCAGAGCTTGAGTTCAACATTTCTTACAATCAGCAGTTTTTGAATAATCATAAGAAAATCATCGGGGAAAAAATTAAAATTTTTGCTTACCTTTCAAAAAGTTTATGGCTTTCAATACATGTTTTTCAGTGATTTCATCATAAATATTTCTTAGTTAATTTTTTACTTTTTAATTTGAGAGGTCTAAAAGCCTTGTACGATGATTTTTCGCTGAGTTGTCGTCGTTCAAAGTAAAAAAATCAGTCTTGACTTTTAAGTAAGTTCTAAGTGTCTTAAAAACTGCGAAGTATTCTTTACAAGTCGTAGTTACTGGTAAAAAAATTTGATGCGAGAATGTTGATTGAAAAAGAGGTAAAAAATTGCGTATTTAGGGATATTCGCTGAACTTGGCATAACTTTGCAAATAATGGATAGACTACAAATGGTGACTGTTTCTTTTCAACCTCAAAGTACCCATCCCAAAGAAACCCTGAGAATTTCAAAGCGCTGCGATTTCTTTTTTCATTATGCTCGGAATGGTTGAATTAGTCGTTTTCGCTAAAAATCAATTTAAGGATGAATTTTTCATTCTTTTAGGTATTCATTTTTTGATGTTGAAAATGCTTCTTTAGCAATAATCCATATTTTGTTTATGAAAAGTATTAATTATCGTAAGAAAAAAAAATGAAAAAACATCTAAAAAAAGTCAAGACCGACTTTTTTGTTTTGAACGACGATGACTCAACGAAAAATTATCGTAGAAGGCTTTTAGACCGTTCAAAGAGGGTTAAAACTATCTAAAAAAACTTTATGATGAAATCACTGAAAAAAATGTAAAAAAGTCCGTGGACCTTTTTAAACGCAAGTAAAAATTTTGAATTTTTTTCCACTGGTTTTCTTATGATTACTCAAAAAATGCTGGTACATGGTAAACAATTTTGTACTCAAATCTGAAAACTATAAACTTGGAGTGTATAGAACTAATTATTTATTAATTTTACAGGATTTATTAATATAATGTATGTCGCTAATGTTTGAAGTAAAATTGATGGAATTGAAATGAGCGCCTTTTGGAGAAACTCATCGGATATGTCCACTTTTATATTCAAAACACATGCACGTGTTATCAACTCACCATCAACCATTAAAAATAGTCGCAATATAATGTACAATATTTTCAAATATTTTGAACATATAGGGTATGGGATACATTTGGTTTTGCTTTTCTGTAAATTATCGTTCAATTTATTGTGTCTGGTATATAAAATATTGATTTAATCAGTGTTTCTGTTATTTTATTCGTTTGTCTCGTCAAAATAGTAACACAATCTCAACATAGACTAAATTAATCTTAGATTAAAACAGTTCACCGAGGTCAAAAATACAAGCTCTTAACCAATTTTAAGATGCCAGCAATTTGAAGTTGACAGTCTCAAGCCTATAACGCCTATTTCATATATGAGAGGACGTGGTTTGTTGACACTCCGAAAATAACTGAGGCGTGTATGTCATTTTAATATGGCTGCTCTAACAAGTCAAGTACTATCAAAATAAGACTTTAACTTAAAATTCCACACTTCAAAAAAAGTTAGCGATTAGTGAAAAAGAGAGGTTAGTATAAAGCAATAATCGATAGGACATGGAATATCAACGTCAACTGCGCTAGCTATATTCGCCCTGAACCTCATAATTCGTCCAGTGGCGTTCTGTCGTAGGCGATAGGTTTTTATTGTTGATTAGATTACCTTACCATTAAAGTTTTGGGTCTCTGGTAGTGAGGTTACTATCCTGCTAAGTTATGCCAGAACTATTCTGAAGCATTGTATTGAATTTATGCTTTTTTTTTCTATTTTAGCAATTAATTGTAATCGAAGACGACATTTATTGAAATTATTTAGCTTATAATTTATTTAGTCATTTTTTAATTCTATATTATTTATTTATTTCATTATTTTTTTAATATAGCGGGTTTATTGCATTCTATTTATTTATTTATAAGATTATAGTGTTAATAAATCGGTTTCAAGAAGTGCTGTATAAATATTCACTCCTCATGAATATATAAATATGCATTCCTTGATCCATAACAGGCGAAAGCCATTTAAGAGGATATACAACATTTTCAAGATTCCGAAGTTGAACAATGGATCAAATTTGTCATGAATTCATTTTTTAATTACTAATCGATTTCCTTTTGAAAGGTCAAAAAGTATTATTGAAATTACTTACATTTATTGGCAGTTATAACATTCTTCAGTGAGTGACTTACCTGTAAAAGAAAACAATATTTAATAAAGCGCAGATTAATAAAGATAATCAATAGTTAGTCATTTTTTCTCCGTCGTACCCTACCTAGCGACTTATATATTTTATTTGTCTTGTTTTTTCTAAAATTGCGGCCAATTAAATAAACAAGAAAAACATTTATATTCTAATGTTTCGATGTTAATAGCCATCTTCAGAGACGCTACAATATTTAATCAACTATAAAACGCTCTTTTAAATTCTGACTACTCATATTCATCTATTTATTGTATGGAATTTACTTTATTTTTGTGTTTTATGCAAGGACTTTGGCGTAACTGAGTTTATATACAATCCTGTCAGGTTTGGCGTGCATTTGTTTATGTTATTGATGATAAGGATAGTTTTTCTCCAACGATAGGAAGTAATGTGAGTAGTGAATGAAGTAGATAAGACTCTATACATATATATTTTTTTTTTGTGTTGTACGGTTTATATGATATTGTAATGTATTTGTAACAAATATTTACAATTTCGCATAATTTTGATATATAGGGAATTAATGTATATGCTATTGAGGATGAAAAATAGAGCGGAGGAAATACTGGGAGAAGACCAATTCGGATTTACGCGAAATAGGGGAACTCGCGAAGCTATTCTGCCGCTAAGAGTAATGTTAGAGAAAAGAATAGAAAAAGGAAAGAACGCTTATATAGAATTTGTAGATTTAGAAAAAGCTTTTGATAATGTAAGATGGGAAAAAATGTTCGAGATACTAAAGAGCGCGGGAATGAAGTATAGAGATAGGAGAGTAGTACACAATCTATACAAAGAGCAAACTGCTGTTATAGAAGTAGAAGGGGAAAGAAGGGAAGTAGGTATTAGGAAAGGAGTAAGACAAGGATGTACGCTATCACCACTAATTTTTAATCTGTACATCGAAGAGGCGATTAATGTGGTAAAGGATAGAGTGGATTTCGGGAATAAAGTACAGGGACAGAAACTAAAATTGCTGAGATTCGCGGATGATATAGCAGTATTAGCATCTAGTAAAGAGGTATTAGAATCAGCGTTGAACGAAATGGAGGCAGTGTTGACAGAGGAATACGGAATGAGGGTGAATAAAAACAAAACTAAAGTATTAGTGTGCAGAGGCCGCGAGAGCAGAGCAAAAACGAAAGTACAAATTAATAATGAAAGATTGGAGGAAGTTAAAGACTTCACTTATTTAGGAAGTAAAATAAATTGGGATGGAAGAAGCGATAGAGATATAAAACAAAGAATAGCGCAGGGTCGAGTAGCTTTTAACAAAAAGAAAGCACTTTTATGCTCGGGGGTAATAAACTTAGAAACAAGGAAGAGATTATTGAAAACGTATTTATGGAGCACGGCACTATACGGTTGCGAAACCTGGACGGTAGGGGAAGCAAGTAGGAAGAAATTAGAAGCTTTTGAGATGTGGTGTTACCGAAGAATTATGAAAATACCGTGGACTGATAGGATTAGAAACGAAGAAGTATTAGAGAAAGTCGGCGAGAAAAGAAGTATGTGAAAAAACATAAAGAAGAGAAGAGATAGAATGGTAGGCCACTTGCTGAGACATGGGGGAATAGTCCGCGGTATTTTGGGAGGCAGAAATAGGAGTGAAGAAAGGCAGAGGTAGGCCTAGATTAGATTACTGCTCGCAAATAGTAAGGGATGTACTTAGGATGTAGTACAATTAGCGAAATGCGTAGATTAGCACAAGATAGGAGAAGCTGGAGGTTAGCGTCCAACCAGTCTTAGAACTGATGACCTCATGATGATGATGATGCTATTGTTCTTCTTTAGTTTATCGCTTGATTTATTGTACATGGTATGTTTCTTTTTTTATAAGCTCATAACATTTTTTAGGGTTGGAATTTACTTCATGAAGGCACATAAAAGCAGACAGAATTGTATATCAATTCAGTTCACCGAAGTATTCGCATAAAACACGGAAAAAGAACATAATTAAATTCCATGGAGCAAACCGACGACTGTAAATAGCCGGAAGTCAGAATTTAAATCGCAAAATTGTTTTATAGCTGGTTAATTATTGTAGAGCATCTGAAGATGCTGATTAAAAACGAAACGTTGGAATAAACAACTCTTCGTTTCAATCTAAACAGACTTTAAATCCCAAGAGATAAAGCGTATAAAATATCATTAATAATGAATAAAAAAAAGTGAGGTGGAAATATAATTCGTTTTGAGACACTTTTATGCTCCTCATTTATACTAAATGGCAAACAGGCATCTCGTTTGTAATCTACTGACAAATGATAACATTGTAACAGTTGGCTCACGAATGTCGGATCGATTTCCCATTAACAATAAATGAAATATTATGACCGAAGTCGTAATGTAATTTGGCCTATTAATTCCCCGACCATTACGCGGTAATCTCTCTATAAGATCAAGGTTAAACGCTTCATTTTATGCTCGGTTTATAGTAAACAGAACGAGTACATGCAGACAAATATGCGGGTCTAAATTTAGACGGAAAAATAACAATGATAGTTGAAGTTCTCACGTACTACTCAGATCGCTGCTGCCAATTTGGAAAAAATTGCAGGAGAAAATATGCGGCTGGAGTTGTAAATACGTCCCAATTAAAGAGGTTTTAACGTTTTTCAGACGATTTATTACCTCACGATGTATGCTGCGCAAAATTATCGCGAACGACCTTCTTTTAATTACGCTTTAAGGTTATTCTCGATAAGGACACGATAAGATATGCGCCGGATGAGACCAGGTGTCGCCCGCAGGCTTTCTTGCCAAGGTCACCGTTTGTCAGATAGGCATCCCGATTATTCATATCTAACATGGGAGGCCTGAAATGGTATTAAATGTGGAGTATTTATCGATATCTTCGGATTTTGCAAGGTATGTAACTAGATAATACGCTAGTAAAGTATTTTTCGCGGGCAGCCTTTGCGCCATCTCGTGTTTTTTTTTTAATCTTGAGTAGGTCGAAGCCTCAGTGTCATATTTATGTTATTAAATAAAATGAAAAAGAAACTATATAGGGTCAAAATCCAGAATTACAATTTTACCGTTTTCCTGGACAATCTTATGAATTACAGAGGAAAAGAAAATGGACTGTAGCAGTGCGTCGTCAAGTTTTTTTAGATCTCAAATCATTATTAAATACCTACATAAAACAAATGATAATTGCCGTTTTGTAAAAAAAAATACAGGTTTTTTAGGCTTTGCACAGACGAAATGATGAAGAAATTTACTGGAATAGACTTTCTTTTTCTAAATTTTACTCAAATTTATTGTTCCTGAAAAATATAGTCAAACTGCATTTTAAATAAGTTGTTGACAGACTTCTGATATTTCTTATGAAGATGCAGCTTGGATTACTTTTCATTGTAATTAGCTGTTTGTTTACAGTATCCCCTACTTCTGCTGTAAGCATTTCTTCAAGTGTTTTGAAAACGTTAATTGTTAAAACAAAAACGTGGATATTTTGTCCATCAAAAGAGGCAATTAAAGGAACATTGCCTCAAAATTTTTGAAACTACCCAAACTGTCGAGCAATTAATTGATTGCACTGAACTTCGTTCCGACCGACACACCAGCAACAGTCGAACAGAGAAATTTTAATATACACATATTAAATTCACAAATCTAGTTCTAGGTCTGTTCTCACCAGAAACTTTTTTAAAAAACGCAGATTGACTATCTTCTCCAGGAACAATAAATTTGAGTAAAATTTTAAAAACAAAATATCATGTGCAGCACAGTACACGTGATAGAAGTGAATACTTTTTTAGAATAGAGAATGAGAGAGATTAAGAGTGAGAGATTGAAAGAGAGAGAGAGAGAGAGAGAGAAGGAGAGGGATAATTTCGAAAGAAATATAACAATATAAAATTTGTGTAAAAAATATTTGGTTTATTTATTATCTACACTATCATCGGCTGGTGGTTCAATTGGTAATACTGATATGATTGGTTTGTGATAACTAAAATATGAAATATATGTTCGTGATTCGATATTTTCTAGATAACGTGTAAAAATTGCATCTATTGTTGCTCCGGATTTTGTTGTTGATTCTTTGGGATTGTTATTTATAAGCAGACCAAATGTTTCTCGAAGAAAGTTAATCAACGTCAAAGAATCATTGGATCCGAAATTTACATTGAAATCTCCCCCGAGAATCAAAGGGATCTTGTCTTCGCCTCTTCCAAGTGCATTTGCACCTGTGTGGCTGTAAACCAGTAGGGAGCGGTGAATGAAATATATTATATTTTCTAGATTTTAACAAGTTAAACGGTTCAAGGATATTATCAAATAATCACAGAACACAGATGTAAATAACGTAAATAATTACAAAACCCAATGATACATATTCGGTACACACGCGTGCTGCTTCAGCTGTTAATATATAGCGTCTGGTCGCGTACATCTATAACGCGCGCATGCGCGACAATAGGGAGACGCGGATAGCCTAAACTGATATATATATGATGTATAGCTCTCTTTCTCCTTCTCTCTACGTTATATATTTTTTCTCTCTCGTGTAACGAAATCTGGAAACGTGACATTTTTTCCAAATCACTCTCCATTCTCGTCAAATATCAGAACGCCGCCAAAGAAGTATTCACTTCAAAAAGTCTATTCCAAAATATTCCAATAAATATTCATCATTTCGTCGGTCGCTATATATGCAAAGACTAAAAAAAACCTGTATTTCTTTCGGCAAGCATCATGTTTTATATATTTAATAAATTTAAGATCTAGAAAAAATAATTACCTTTGACGACGCGCTGCTACAATCCATTTTCATTTCCTCGCTAATTCGTAAGATTGTCCAGGAAAACGGTAAAATTGTAATTCTGGATTTTGACCATCTATATTTTCACAATTAACACAACATTTACGTCTTGATTGTTTCTTCTTCATTTTATTTAGTAACAAATTCGTATTAAAATACATTCATGACATATGACACTGAGGCTTCGACCTACTCAAGATTTAAAAAGACAAACACCAGATGGCGCAAAAGCTGCCAGCCAAAGATACTTTACTAGTGTAAGGTAGTGTATAGTGTGTAAAAGTATTTGATACATATCATATATTACCAATATCTCTATTTACTAAACGGCTGTTTTCGTGTGTGTGTCACGACATTTTTAGGTCGATGTATGAAATGCTTTTCGTTCGAATTTCGGCATTTTGACAAAATTAATATAGTAAATCGACCCGTTCGAACAACGTAGTAACTTTTGTTTTTTGATCCGAAGCCTCTAGAGGCGTGTCCCGGAGGTGTCTTCGATACGAGCGAGGGGGCGGTGCATTACTATTGCGATTTGCTTGCTCAGTTTTGTATTATTCTGCAGAAAAAATGTATAAATTGTGATATACAAGTAGCTAGCGAGTTTTGTAGTTTTTACTTCTTAAAAACGCATTGACTTGGATTTTGCGTTTGAGATGTGACGTACATTGGTTATAAATGTTTTGTAAAAAAGGTTTTACAAAGATAAATATATCATATAGACAATTTTTTGATTCGTTTTTGCCTATCTGTATTTGAAGACGGTGTAGTTAATTGTCGAACCAGCTACGTATTAGTCTTTACTATTTTTACTTTTCCGCATTCCACTATAAGCGGAAAAGTATGTAATCGTGTAAAGAAGAATTGAAAAAACAAAATTACTTTTTGGGTTTATTTTTCGTTTTTCGGCCTAAAAACAAAAAAAAAAATGGTTTTTAAAAATGTTTTGCTGTGTGTTCGTTGTCGTCGGCATTTATTCTTGTTAGCACGATAACTCAACTAAATCGTGTCGGATCGATCGGGTTTTGACTGATTCTGATCGGGGACGTCTCCCAGATGACATCTGTTGATTTTGAGGTGGATAGAACACACTCTACCATGTACATGGGTCATGAGAAAGTACAATGGTGGACTATTTGAGAAAAATTTTTTTATTAGCACGATTACTCAATTAAATCGTGTCGGATCGATTGGGTTTCGACTGATTCTGATTAGGGACGTCTAACAGACGACACCTATTGATTTTGAGGTGGATAGGATACATTCCATCCTGTCCATGGGTCATGAAAAAGCACGATGGTGGACTATTTAAAAAAAGTAAGTATGTGTTGGTTTATTTTTTCTCGGCTACTCAACTTCGAGACAGAGATGTTCTACGTGCGGAAAAGTCCATTTTGAGGTTTTAGAACTGTTTATTTTAAGGAGAACTAAAGTTTAATAGAGAGCTGAAATTTTTGTACCAGTAGACGTAACTATTTAGAGTAATGTTAACGAATTTGTCATCGATTTTGTTTTTCATATTTAAGTCATTATTTAATCTGAAAAGTGAAAAATGTCATACGAAAATACGTTATAATTTGGTACAAAAATAAATTTAAGTGTCCAAAATAATGTAAGTATATTTAATTAATCAAGAATAAATTTAATGTAAGCCATCGGTAACTTGGCCATAATCTAATCGGGATCTTGGGATTTGGAAGGTAATTAAATTTTGCGTTTTGTTACCATAAATCGTCCAGCAAAAGCTCGCCCCTGGAATGGCCTTGAGAATATCCACTTTCAAAAAATAATCACTATCTGCTAGATTTATAAGAGCTATTCTGTATATTGAAATATTCATATCCATTAATAAAATAAAATCTCCTTGAAATCACATTGGGACCGTCTCCTTGTCTATTTTTAAGACAATGCTGTATCACTATTATCCGCAACTGTTTATTACTTAACTTTGCGTAGTGATACACAGAATTTTCTATTTTAAATTTAGAGAATAAAAAGATTCAAAATACATCGATCATTCAGTCGTTATATACATTTTGTGTGACATTATTGTTTATGGCGTATGCGTTTTTCATTTTCTTACCCAAAGCTATGTAATCCGAACAGGAAACCTCGAAATGAACCAGTGAACGCGCACTAAAGTATCGTCTAATCCGTGTTATTCCTATCATTATCACTAAAAGAATCACCGAATACTAAATGTTTAAATTATACAACCCAGTTATCTGAAAAAGATTTATCAATCAAGGCTGTGTGATGTACTGATGAGATCTCTCCTAATTAACTCGAGTAAATATTATACAATAAATGTAGTATTAAAGATAAAAGCGTTTAGAGAAACTTGAATCACGATATACATACTTGATTCAACTAATATAAAGTAGGCAAGTTTGATTTGGTTTGATAAGAAATGTTGTTCCAAATTTGTACAGGACAAGTACAAAATACAAACAGTGTTTTAAAAAGATATATTTTAAAGTATTGTAGATATATTAAATGATGTATCACAAGGGAATATGTTCGAGCAAGTCGTGGACATGGTATTCCGCAACAAACTGTATGGAAGATTTTGCGACGACGACGACTGCGATTCAAACAGTATCGTTTACAGATTTGTGTACTGCAATGGAGGAAGCGATGGAGGACGACAAATTTGATAACAATCTGGTGTTCAGCGACGAGGCGAGAGTTCACAATATTCGGATAAGGGACAAGGAAAATTCACTCATCATATATATCACTCTGGAACATGAAGAAGATTCTTCAAAATTTAATGTCTTCTGCGCAGTCCCCAAAACAAAAGGGTACGGATCTTTCGGTAAACACTTGGCTATGATAGGATTTCAACCTCTGAGTTGTAAGAAACTTGGGACAGTACGCTTCCTGAAGAGTGCGCTAAGCTGGTAGATACAATGCCTGCCAGAATTAAAGCTGCTATTGTCAATAAAGGTTATGTAACACAGTTTTGATGAATTATTCTGAACTGCAAATATTTATGTTTTTTTTTTATTAACAAACTTGTCACTGACATCATAACATAGTAATATTTCATCGAATTTAAGTTAAAAATTTATAAGTAAGGTACTTTGTATCTGTAAACAATATTTTACTTTAATAAAATAGGTTTGAGAGTGTTATTACTTCTATTTTAAAATATTAGTTGTAAAATTATGGCTGGCCGAACTATATGAGCCTGGGCTCCTAGTAATAAAAGATAAGCCCGATTGTATGTTTTGTGTTTTATTTTCAACGAACGAACTGACGAAAAAAATATATAAAGGCCCCCTTTTATCCATCCTTACAATAACAGACCCTTGTGAAATCCCGCAATAAAAGGAGGAAATGGAGAAAATATAAATATACTTCGTTACTCAATTTAAACAAAAATACTATATTTAGAAAAGTTAAATTGAATTCCTAACATTATAAAAACAAATCAATTACATAGCCATTAAAAAACATTATCACTGGATAGTATTTTTGTGGTTTTTACAAATACGACGCATTTATTATATGCCTCTTAACCACAAATGATATTCAATGCAGCCGTGTTTGCAGATACTTTAGAATACTAATTTTAGTTAAAGGAAATATAGTAAATCTGTTGTGAAGCACTCCAAGTTACTTTTATATTTCCAAAACAAATAAATACAACAATAACAAAATATCAAGAATAATTCTGATGTATAATAAATAAGTGGCAATAGCCAATTTTCAAAATACCGTACCGTTTTCATATACTTTTTAGACTTGGTTTCTAGACAACTCCTTTCAGTTATTTAAAACAAATCAGTATTAAAATACGTACAGTAATATTAAGTTGTCTGAAGCACCCACCTCGAATAATCTATGATCTACGCTACGTACTTGTTAGACTAATGACATTGAGTTCGTAATTCAAATTAATTCCATGGCTAGGTAAAGCAATCAGGTGTATATTTTCTATGTATATTATATGTCAGACAAGTAAACAACAGATTCTAATATTGTGTTTTATTAATTCACGCTCTATACCCAGTTGAGTTTTTATTGTTTTTAACGTTCGAAGTTTTTAATTTGTTGCCTACGTTTATGATGGACATGCGACAGACTGAAGTAATTAATTATGTAAAACATAAACGGCATTGAATTAATCCCTTAATTAAATCTGTTAAATTCGAGTCTGTTATACCATACCGAAAAAAAGAGGGGAATTTTGCCTGATGTTTAAAATTTTCTGGGACCAATTGGGATATCTTGAGCACAATTTAAGATAATCCTTTTTCTGTTCATGGTTTTTTAAGATGACCACTATTACGATTTCTATTTCACACGATACTTCAGTCAACATACTAATACATGTATTGTGTAAATGTGAAAAATTATACAGATCCAGAAAATCGGTGGATTTAAATAAACAAAAACAATGGAATGGCGTGAAGAAATATAACGTTTATAAAAAAAAATAAAAATGAAGTTTATTTGATACATTGTTTACCGAAATTAAACAACTTATTTTGAGTACAATTTACTAATAGTATGAAATTTTAAAACATATAACTTGACACAGACAGGATAAATAAGTATTTTGCATTTGAACCACTTGAAATGTGCGTACAACAGGTTGTTCTAGACCATAATATGTCTGGATATTCTGTAAAGAAAATTTTAATACCGATAAGAATCTAAAAAAGTCTACCATATTCGTATTTGAAACACAGATCGTACCTTATTTATAACTACATTATTTGAAGTACTGAAAAGACTAATTAGTAACCAATATATAATCCTAGGAAGAAACTGGAACCTTCTGTGTAACTGTTATATTTTAAGTATATTAATTAAGTTATTTTAAGTATTAAATTATAGTTTTTGGAGATACAAGTTACTATATACTAGATAAATTAATATGTAGTAGCATTTTAATCAGTACCTAATAGGTATTCATTATTTCTTTATACTCTCACCTGCTTTCATTCAATAAAATAATGATAAAATAAAATAAATTTAATTCTCTACATTCATTATACCTTGTATTCGCCTCCCCTAACCCAGCTGTAATAAGAGTTATTCTGTTTTTGATTGATTTCTGTTATATACATGAGCGTATAGTATAAATGTATGAAATATCTGAGTGAAACCTGTTGATTGCTACTAGATACGCCGATCGTGAAATTTGTGAAGGTATCTTTCAGAGTATTACGAGAATTGCTCAATTACTTGAAAAGGTCAGCTATCGCGATGATTCTTGAAAGTCCCCATGTCAATTAAATGATTTTTGTGGCATTGCATCAAAGCTGTCTCGTCGAATTTATTAATAATACCTGGAAGAGACATGGAACATGGAAGAGACCCGTTTTACCTACTAAAGTATTTACTTGAATATATGTACATATATAAATAATGTTATGTTATTTATGCATGTATTAATATTTTAACTAATACTACCAAATATGGTAATGGACGTAGTAAGTATATTCTTATTATAGTGACGGAGAATTAAGATAATCTAAATCCTATTTTAACTATCCAGGCGTGCTTGTCAATTTTTAATTTGTTTATCATGTTTTATTGAAATAATTAAATTTATCGTAAGTTTTGCGTCTGATAAATCAATTCGTAGCGGTAAAGTCGAGGGTCGCAATCGGCACTGTCAATCTGCTATCGGCAAGTCTAGAGCAAGGCCAACGCGACATATACAGGATGTTTCCAGATTTGTTTTTAGCGGGAAATAAATCTTCTCACCTTTTACCAGGATACCTTACCTTCGGTAGTTTGTAATAATTATGTCAATTCATCGAAATTACAAAAAGTGTTTTATCAACTTAATTTGTGGCTAAATGCGTTGGTTGGTATTATCAAAACGCTACCCAAGTGATTCCGGAACAAAACATATACTGTAGTGTTACGAAGTTTTTGAGTGAACGTGAAAAATAACACGTCTCGCTTGGCGCTTTATATCGAAATCTTTAGAGAATTTTCAGAGTCACTTTGAACAAAAAGAGCCGGGCTATGCAAATATGGATGTTCTTTAGGACATCAATAATGTAATTAGAGTTACACTTTGTTTCATGAGAGGAAAATCTGTAAATATCTTAGTGGAAGTTTTACTTGAAAAATTGCTGGTTGTACATATAAGAAGGTGCGTTAAAGAAGGTTAAGTACTATGACAGGCTACTAGATTTGTTTTAATATTCAGTAAGCTATTAGAGTGAATAAGTTGAGTAAAATTAGGGCTATTTACGCTAAAATATTACTATGAAGGGGTACTCTTACAATTAGTGATTCACACGAGCAGGCCAGGATTATACACAGACTGATCCAGATTGATTGAAGGTGACGTCATATAGAAATGTTATTAATACTAACCATACTATGTTAACACTACTTTCGTCTAGTAGTAGACGAATAAAGGTTGATGATGATAGAAGTGCACACGTCTATCGAAAAAAATCTCTGGTAACTTTTTCTGAAAACTTATCAAAGCTTTATCTGGAGATATTTGGAGGTTTATTGATTATAGTGATTCAGTTGGAGACGCCAGTGAATTGGTCATGTCAGGTTAGTGGTTGCAAGAGGGTTATTATCACCAAGACGGTGTAACAACTCAGACTGTTACGGTAATTTACAGTTTCTTCAATAATGTTATAGCCAATGAATGATTATCCCTAACATGTGGGTTCGGATTCAGATTTTATAAGGGAGAGGGTAGGCGGAGCCCACATGCACTTAGGCCATCATATCGTGTCCATTGTACTGCCTTCATCAGGGCTGCCAATTTGTGGCGAAACACAGACCTCACTCTCTCGGCCATTCCACTGAGTGAATGTACTGAAGAAGTGCATTTGGTGGTAATCGACGAATATCGGTCGCTTCCAGCCAATCGTTTTGTTCGGAGCATATCCTAAAGGGATAGCTCTTTAGGATATGAACAATCAATCCTATTAAAATTCAAGATTTGTACGAGACAGATTGAAGCAATGTTTTGCTAGTTTGCTGCAGGGTGTAGCTAAACGTGTCTTGCTTGCCTACAACTGCTTTTGACCCATCTGTCTCTGTAGCAGTCCGGCGTGTAGTCTCTCATAGAACTTCGAATAGCTCCTGCTGGTTTCGGTCCCAATAGAGAGTCTCCAGAACCGTAGCATGCCAAGGTATCCGCCTTCTCGTTTCCGGATTTCCGCGTGTCCCTTCACTCAACATACTGTCACGAACGCCGGGAATATTCGAAATCATCGTGAGCGTGCGGAGTTGACTTCCAGTGCGTTCTATACTAGAAGGTTCGCCAAAATTCTTTATCTAGAAACGTATGGAGAGACGTTCTACTGCCTATATAAGATTTGTGTCGTCCAGCCAGGAGTTAGTTGAATCTGGACCGCGATAGTGTGCGATACGGTGCGAAGAAAGTGATATACAGTGCGAAAGTTAGTTTATGAAGTTAAAGTAGAAAGAAAGTTAGTTAGTTAGTTGGACTTGTGAATGTTGAGTTGTAAATAAGTGTTTGAAATAAAGAACTTTCTAGTAAATTCGTTACAATACAGTGGTATTATTAGTACTGCAATTGTATAGGGCCATCAACGTGGCCCTACTGTCTGTGAATATTCCTGGCCCTACTGTCTGGTTTTGGTAATCATCAGTAATTTGTCTCATCTAATAATTCTATAAGTCAATTGAGATTGCACTAAAGCATATCTAATACAGAACTTTTAAGTGTCGTGTGTCTAAAAATTCTGGTGAGTATTTAAAACAGGATAATATGCTTCTAATTTTGTTTGCAGTATGTGAAATTTGTATGTTCCATCTTACATGTCGCTATACGTATTTCACGAACTCTGCCTCTGCTATTTTTATATATTCATCAATCATGAGTGTCGAATACTATGTAAAGAGTAAATATTTGGTTTTTTCTGCATTTAGTAAACGAGTTAATTTCTTTCTCTCGAACCATTTCTTTATTTTATTAAAATCGTTTTATGTTCACGTTTCCTCAAGAGCTCGATTCATACCAACCAGATGGCAGTATCATCAACAAGACTCAATATTGTGCCACTTGTATTTCGGGTAAGTAATGTATATAAATTGTTAATAAAAGGGGACTTAAAACTGTTCCCTGTGGCACTCTATAGGTAATAGTGTCCGGATTACTTGTACTATCAATACTTATTTGCTGTTTAAGATTACTTAAGTAACTCTTTATTACTGAAATTGCGTATGGTGAGAGGTCGTCAACTCGCGAAAAAAAATCTCGACGAAAAAGTTTGAGAATCACCGATTACCAAAGTTAGTCCATGGGCCATGAGAAAGCACAACGGTGGAGTATTTGAGAAATTTCTTTGTTGACACGATAACTCAACTAAATCATGTCGGATCGATCGGGTTTTGACTGATTCTGATCGGAATCGTCTCCCAGACGATATCTATTGATTTTGAGGTGGATAGAACACACTCTACCGTGTTCGTGTGCCATGAGAAAGCACAATGGTGGACTATTTGAGAAATTTTTTTGTTAGCACGATCACTCAATTAAATCGTATCGGATCGATCGGGTTTCGACTGAATCTGATTAGGGACGTCTACCAGATGACACCTATTGATTTTGAGGTGGATAGGACGCACCCCACCCTGTCCATGTGTCATGAGAAAGCACGATGGTGGATTATTTGAGAAAAATTGAAAAAAGTAAAACTGTCGCAAAAACACATATTCTACATTTCTGTGTTGGTTTATTTTTTCTCGGCCACACCATTTCAAGATAGAGATGTTCAACGTGCGGAAAAGTCCGTTTTAAGGTTTAAAAACCGTTTACTTAACTCTTAACGATGATACTTTAACTTTGATCCCTGACTTTTTCATATTAGCTTTTCAACTGGCTAGGAAGTAAATTTAAAGCGATCATTCCACATCTTCGCCCGCGTTGTTTACACACGCTCCAACGGGCTCTTATTAACGAAGCAACTAATTTGTGTAAATTTGTCAGTAATGCAAAACAATTAACAATTTATATACAGTTAGCTAGACCGAGCGCGTATACATAAACTCTAACAGTAAACCCGGGGCAACAGAAAAATCTCAAGAGTTATAGTTAACTAACAAATGGCTTTGCACGTCTAATTAAATCCTACGGCATCCGTTGCCACGCTCAACTTCGCAATTTTCAAGTATTTATTTTCTGCCGTATTAATCTTTCGGACGTTTTCAGAACATGAGATGAGCGACGAAATTACAACTTAATTTGGATAAATGTTACTGCTATTGTTCAACATTACTCATACATTCTAATTCTGATTTATTTATACAGGGTATTAATCAAGAACTGTGAACCACGAGACCGATAAATGACATAAAACCACGTAAGCACGTTCCATTCCTACGTCCTATTATGGAACGGTCTTAGTTGTCTTCGAAACTTCCTGATAGCAGTAATGTTTTCTGGATACCCGAAAGGACCAAAAATGTGGCGACATGCCATGGCAAAGAACAGCGTAATGGAAAAACACCATTATGATGGCAACGTACAGCAATTCTTTGCGAGCCGGTTTAACTTTTAATTCGTCGCGATAGTTTTTAGCAATATCTGCTTGCTTATAATGACGCTTATAAGAAGAAGAGAAAGAAGAAGAGGAAAACGGCGTGAAAAACGGGAAGAAGAAAGGCGAAGAGGAAGAAGACGTTAACAATTCAGGTGCGTAAGACAGTGCTTATAATATTGTTTAATTTTTATACTAATTCTTATGTTTTAGATGTAGTATAAATATTCTAGGAGCAATATACAGATATGTGTTAGACAAAAATACTGGATCCACGTATAATTTTCCAATTTTTAAAGATATAATGCTTGTTCAACTTATTCCCAATACTGAAAATATATATTTTCTCCCCATTATCATAATAGGGAGAAACCCTATATGAAAAATACTATTTGCAGCATTCTCGTTTCTGTCATGAATTTTTTGTGAATACTATTACGGATCGATCAATTGAGTTAACGCATTGATTCCTTTTTTCTTGTCGGTTCACGTCACCGCTGAAATACATGTCAACGATTAAGCCAGTAATCAATATAACCTCGTTACATGCAGCCGGTACGATTTTATACAAATATCAACTTCATTGCACATTCGCAGTCTCCGGCCTGGTAGCCAAGTGGTTCACGACAAATTATTGTTATTATTCTGACCGGTCTCGTTATAAAATGTCAACTTAATTCTGTAAAAGGTATGCCTTTCAGTTAAATTACTAGTTTCGTTTGTCGCAAGTAATGGGGATTATTAGTATGTCTATGTTAGATTGAGTACGGTAAATACGCTCGTAAACCTGTTTGGCTTTAAATTCAGGAAATTCACGTAATTCACATGTGTTGGGAGGAAGTGACGAGGGAATAGAGAATACGGTGTGCGCTCACTCGCGGTCAGTTCCACGCGAGCTATAAAAGTGCAGCACCCAGCTTGGCGGCCATGACGTGGATAGGCGACATATCCTATACTTCTATAAAGGTGGCTGGGACAATGTGAATCGTATAGTCGTCCAAAGTGGTGGACTATAACCCAGCATTGTAAGCTTGGATTCGTTTCCCAACCGGGGGAGTTTGGCACCACTCCTTGAACATGGTTGTGTTTGTCCTTGTCTTTATGTGTACCCTTCTCCTTCCCAGACTTGGGTATTTACATAAGGAACATTGTAACTACTTATATTAGAGGTGTAACTCACAGGAAATTTGGAGGACAACCCCAAACAAAATACCAACTGTCTTGTAGATATTACCCCCAATTTGTAGACTGATCAAATTGTCTATATTCCTCATATATTATCTCGAATTGTTTGTAGATTATATCTCAGATCACCAGCAGATCACCTCGGATTGTTTACCCGAGAATTTATTTTGAATCAATAAATCTTGTTAAACATCAGTAATATCGATCATAGAACTGCACATGCATAATTGCTTAGAACAAACCTTAAGAAAAAGATAAATATTCATGTTTTTCAGTGCGATAAAAGATACAGAAAAACTATTGTATGGTATATTAAGCTAATTTTTAGGACAAAAGCAATAAGCAAGCAATCGCAGCCTTTTACTTCTTTCAGTTCCAGAGATGTAAAGCATTTATCAAAAATGTGCAAGTTAAAAGCAAGGAATATGCAAGCATCAATTTATGATATATTTGGAGGGTTTAAAGCGTAAGTGGATCATGACTATAGAGGAACTATTAGATATAATCATGCTTCCATTAATTGTATGTAGTTAATTCTATGAAGCTTTTCAGAACTTCACCTAGTGCTGTAGTTGTAGAATAAATCAAATTATTTATTAATAATGGTAATGACGTTGTACAGCTTATCAAGAATAGGAAAAAGTGTGAGATTCACTATGATACGTAGAGTAAGGCAGAATTCGGAGGGAAACGATTGCACTTTATGCGTATTCAAAACTATTTCATCTGTACTATGAACAGAAGTATGCTTTTGCAATGTACACAAAAGAACAATATGCTGTTGTTTATTATTTATTTATTTATTACTACTTTAGTAATATTAAGTTGGGATTTATAGATATAGAGTTATTTAGAAATAAATAAGGAATGGGATTATATAAAAACCACAGATAAGATTGTATAGACTCATGGATACTTCGCTGACTGTGCACTCGATATTCACTCTGCAAAGGTCTCAATGCGACTGAGTAAAGACCAGGCTATTTACTGCGCACCTCGTGGGCGGTCCGACATAGCAGTTTTAAGACTTGTTCTTATTTTTGACAAGCTGTACATTTGTTTAAAACAAGAAAGTAGTAGACTTGGTTTACTTGTGTTACTACATATGACGTATATCTCTATTACATTCTTTATTAAGAACAACAAAGTTAACATTTCTATTCTCGTTAAAAATAAATAACAAAAAATATTCATCGTACCAAAAACAAAATGTCAATGGAAAACGTCAGAAAATGTTCTTAGAACTCTATTACGCGCGTTATCTCCATTTGATTACAAATAGGCGTGATCCACTTGTGCTATGAACCTTTTATATATTACAACTTATATTTTTTTATGGCAGTTCCTGTATCTTATTACACCTTTTGATTGCAGTTTCAATATGCTTCTCAATGTTCTCTATTTTCCCCGAAACGAATAAATACTACTATTATTAATAGAATTAATTCATTGATATCAGCTGACAACGTTGTTCAGGAGAATAAGTGTTTACAGTGTGGTATAGGGTGCCCAGAAAGGATAGGAGTATTTCAAAGGCATAAATTCAATAAAAAAAAAACTACGTCAGACTTTTTTTAAGTTTTAGACAAAGTTTTGGAAATTTAAGTGCCAAAGATTATGTTGTTCAAATGTTGACCCTCGCGCTGCTTACACTCTTTAACCGAAAACGGAATTTAGCGGCCCCGCGCCTACACATCTCTCTGGAAACGGCGGCCATTTCGGTGCGGATGTTGTGCTTCAATTGTAGTAGACTTCGAGGTCTGTTTTCATAAACTTTCTCTTTAAGGTATCCCCATAAGAAATAATCAAGGGGTGGAAGATCGGGACTTCTCGGAGGCCAGTTGATGGTGCCTCGACGAAAGATCACTTTTTCCGGGAAAAATTGATTGACAAACTCAAGTGATTGGTTTGGGGCGTGGCAAGTGGTCCCATCTTGTTGAAATCATGTTTCCACATTAAAACCTTCAAACTCCTGCAGTTGTGGAACCAAAAGGGGAAGGGTCGGGGGTTCCACCTACCCTTTCTGGAGACCCTATATAAATCATAACATATAACCAGGCAATTATTATTGTTTTATTACTTGGCATTACGTTTTTAACTTTATTTGAATTATTACGAACCCCGGAAGGTGACGCCTCTGGTACGCTGACGAAACGAGCGGTTTTAGCCTCTAATTAACCGAGTCGCATTGTTTGTTTAAATTAAATTAAGCTAAAGACGTTCTCAACGCACTCTCCCATTCTTAATATTCAAATGAACGGCGCGGTGCATATATGTATATAATAATATAATAAATATCAACAGGTGGTATGTATATACACGCACATATCCAACTCTATGCAGGACCCATACCGGAAACACGGTGCACACTGCCGCAGACATCCGTTGCGAGGACCTACTTTAAATTCTAAAGTATTCTTTATTAGGGGTTTCCACCCAAGGGGGAAGCTAAAGCCACTAATTCGGTATCGGGGATTCGGAAGAGAAAACGAGCGTTTTATTTACGGACGATAATACGATTTTACATGGGTGGGCCGAATGTTATGCTTCACTGAAGTTGTTCGGTGGGAGATCGTGCTTCTGACGCATTTTTTTACTCGTCATTATTAACTTTTTAATAGAAAATCGCCTATTTGTTGTGAGGTACTGATGTATAGGATTTTAATATCGGGTTTTTGTCTCGTACAGGCCACCAGTATAGAAGTGGCCCACCAATGTTCTAATTATCTACACGGAGAAAAGTTTGTTAAACGGTCTCAACAACAATCAATTTAATATAAACAAAGCTAAATGGTAATACTGACATAATCATCATTCCATATTGCCTTAGCAGTAGCTTTAGACCATTCATTTCAATTATATTTTACATGTTTTTATCTTTCTTGGGATTGTCGGTCAGTTGAATTCACAAAAAATGGTTTAATTTGTACGTTTTGTTCTATATAAGCATATTTATGAAATTAATAAATATAACTACATATAATTATAAAGATAACTGGTAATATTAACACAATTATTATTGATTATACTGGGGAATAGTCAATTTATTGCCAGGAATTTAAGAGTTGATTTTGATTGCCCTCATAATTGCTTATTTTACAATTATAAAATAAAAAATCTCGTTTTGAATTTTTTATATATGAAATCTAACAAGAAAATAAAGAATAATTTATGCAGAACATATTAAAAAATAATAAAAAAGTTTTCTTGTGCGATTTTCTTTTATATTTTTGCTGTGAACAGTCCTTCTGAAGATTACAACAGTAATCGGCCATCATGTGATATACAGTGTTTTCATTTCAAAAGTATCCCCCATTATTTCTTTTAGCAAAAAAAATACCTCTACACAAAAAACATAGATTTCTAGGTTTAGTTTAAATCTTAGGTTAATTTAATCGGTGTTTGGATTATGTTGTTCGCTTATCTCGCCAGACTAGTAACCTAGTCTTAATATCTATTAAATTAATCTTACATTAAAACAGTTCAGTGAGGGCAAAAATACAATCTCTTAATGAATTTTAAAAATTCCATCAATTTGCAGCTGCGAAAATAACAAGTATATTAGAACTAAGTATATACTTAGTTCTAATGTAGTTACTCTAATTAGGCAGATTCTATCAAAATAATAATCTAAGTTAAAAGTCCACTTTTCATAAGTCAAAAAAAGCTGTCGCAATTAGTGAAAGAGAGATTAGTGTAAAACAATAGTCAGTAGGATACGGAATATCAACGTCAATTGCGCTAGCCGTATTCGCTCTGAACTTTGAAATTAATTGATCCGACCTAGTCGAGTTCTGTTGGAGAAGGCATGACGTTATTAATTTATTAGATTGCCTCAAAATTGAAGATTTAGGTCTGTGTCAATGATATCACTACCTAAATATGGGCACCTGGTAAAGTTATGCCTATCTATTCTGAAACCCTGTATAAAGTAAGCGTATGAAATAATTATAAATTCTTCCAGCACCATTTTTCCATCAAATTATTCGATTGGCAGAAAACTGTGTAAAAAAAAACCTTTAATTTTGAGAATGATAATAAAAAACGTTTAACAGCTTTTAATATTTTTATAGCGTATACACGATATTTGAAAATAGCGACGGTAGATTTTTTATCGGGTATTACAAACGATTAACACTTCATATTATGTATGTTGGTATGTAAATGTTGTTTACACATTCCGTGGTTTATGTAATCCTTAAAGCCGAGTTAAAATTTATGTAGATATGGTAATAGACAGATTTACCATCAAATCTGTCTCGAACATAGCATTAATTGCTTGATATTTATTAAAAGTTACCTTTACATAACCCATAACCCCCTTTAATGGAACTTTCTATAATATACGGTTTTGTTGATTACACCAAGTAAATTTTAAACTAGGTATAATAAATAATACGATTTAAAAAAAATCCTTTAATTATCATGTCAAAATGTTCAGTTTTGTGAAGAGTAGGAACATGATGAGAGGGTTAGCAAAAATAGTAATGGGACAATAGTCAGGAAAATCTGTAGTACCTATATACATACTTATATTTATTTTATGTTTAATATCAATGTTCTACAGCTTTGTTTTATCAACAATACATGATAGTAATTAACTGACCAAAAGTACCATAAACAACATTTATTGCTATAGAACTTATTGACAGTGAAGAGTTGAATAATTTGTGGGGTTCTACATTAGTTTATTACTTTAGAACTAACGTTTTTGGTTATTTTAAACCTACTTGTTCTGTATGATATGCGAATGGAAGAATCATCGAAACACTGGTACATCTGGTCTCAGTTAGAGCAACTTAGACGGTGCTGGAAATATGAGTGGTCCAAAGAATGGAACGCTGGTTTTATCCAATTTATCGGTTTCACGATCATTGTTTGAGACCATATACGAGGGGGCACTCAAAAGAAACCGAACTGATGTTGTGGTGGGCGGAGTTTTTATAGTACCGCGTTCTGCCGCTAAGCGCGTACAGAGCCACCATTCCCGAATCAGTAAGACAAGCATCGTTGCTTAAGAAGGTTCTGTTCGGCTTATATGAATCTTTTAGTGAGAGTTGTAATTCTGTTGTTACTTCGATGTGAGAGGAGTTGTCCATTCAGAGATTGTTCAGGTTTTCTACCTTGAAGTATTGAAAATTTTGCGCAACAATTTGAGGTGGAAGAGGCCTGATGTGTGGCAGTCGGGCGACTGGTTTTTCCACCACGATAACGCCCCTGCTCACACAGCTCTGTCTGCGCACCAATTTTTGACCAAAAACTTCGTCAATGGCCCGTCGTCGATCTTCCAGGATTATTTCGCGAATTTCTTTTAACATTTTCAACATTCGATTCAAGCTGTAGAAGGACGACCAGAGCGAGGTTTGTCATCAATTGATATTTTATCTCTTTTGAAACGGCAAAACCGTTCAAAGACTTGAGTTTTCTCAGTAGCATCATCCTTGTAAGCCATTTTTAACATTACAAGAGTTTCTGTGCCTGTTTTTCCGAGCAAGAAGCACAACTTTACTGCACGAAAATTAAAAAGCGACGAGCACACAAAACAACTTAGTAAAAAATTCACACAAGCCGAATGGAACCTTCTTTGGTGACGACGCGACGCTTGGCTTACTTACTCAGGAATAGTAGCTTTATACGCTCCCAGCGGCAGAGCGCGGTACTACAAACAATCCGCCCACCACAACGTGAGTTCGGTGATCTTTTGGGTATCTCCTCGTATTTACTGGTTTCTTTCAGATAACGCTCAAGTAGTAGTGTAGTGCACATGGTGGAAAATAAGTAGTTTACTTAAGTGGCGAATTTCACTAAAGTGTAATAAACTTTGCCTTTACAAGATTTAATTATATTTTGCACGGCGCAAATTAAATTACAAAGCCGCCACCTCGAGAGTTTTCAGACACGAGGGTAAGCCTTAGCGATGTGATCTCGAGAACGAATAATATGTTTATAATTAATTGTATTAGCCGCCAGCACTTCCTCTAGTCGCAAAAATACGTAATAAGTATATTAATCGCGCCATAAATATGTACACGCAAACTGAGAAAGCGCTTAATTTGCGATTTATAAGAGATAATATTTCTTTCGTAAAACTGGTTTAAAAAAACTTTCCCTCGTCGACTGTGGAAGTTATGAAGGTTTCAAAATCTCGCCCGTATCGAGAGCCAGACGAATAACATAAAATGGATCTGAATAAAAGGAGGGGAACAGTTCCTCGTAAATATTTTACTTGATATTTACCGAGTTGGCAGTGCGTTTTTATGCAAAAACAGTTTTTCACTGCTACTATCACTATGATTACATTGCCCAATCTGAAAAGACTGTCTATAGGTGTCAGAAAGTTTATAATAAGGTCTTTCAATAAACGCTCGATTTTTAAACATAAATAAAACAAGTTGTGTGAGATATCCACTTAATTTTTTTTTTTTTTTTGAATCGAAAGAATGTTTTATGGCATTAAGTATTTAATATAACGTTGATCAAATGTCCGCCGCGGCTTTGCTTGGTGGCACGTATTCGGGAGGTCCATTTTTCGATGACTTTGTCGCATAAATCTGGCTAAATTTGCTGGATGGCGTTCATTATGTTGACTTTGCGGGCATCAATTGTTTGCAGCTTATTCCCAAAGACCTATGATTTAAGATAGTCCCAAAGGAAGAAGTCTAAAGGCATTAAATCGCAGTTCACGTTGCCGTTGCGCGAGATTACCATGCCCTCAAATTGCTCATGCAGAATGTCCATCGTGACATGGGTAGCGCCGTCCTATTGGAACCACATGTTGTCGGTATTCATATCATCCAATTTAGACCACAAGAAGATCTGTAGCGCTCATAATTGACGGTTATAGTAATGCCAGTTTCGTTTGGTAGAAGTACGGACCGATGATTTCGCCAGACCAAGATCCGCACCAAACAGTGACTTTCTCGGGATGAATTTGGTGCTGGTGTATATCGTGTGGATTGGTATCGTCCCACATCCGACAATTTTGCTTGTTCACATATCCATTCATCCAAAAACAGGCCTCGTCGCTAAAGATGATTTTTTAGCGAGATTTGGATCAACTTCCAACTGATCCAGAATCCAATCAGCGAATACACGGCGCTGTCTATGGCCATTTACGTTAAGTTCCTGGGTCAGTTGGATTTTATACGGGTGCAGACCCAAATCCCGACACATAATTCGTCAAATTCAAGTTTTTGTACATGGCTTTCGGACCACTCAAATTAAAGAGGATAACATTATCTAAAAAAGCTTTATGATGAAATCACTGAAAAAAATGTATTGAAGCAAAAATTGGGAAACTTTTTCCTATGATTTTCTTACTTAAAAACTGTTGATGGTAAAAAAATTTAAACGGAAAATCTGAACTAGAAACTAGGAGCTTCAATTTGCTTTTTCTAAAATTGCTTTGCGACTATTTTTCCAAGTTACAGTCCTCTGAAAATCACATAAAGATTTAGGATTTTTACATCCCTTAATTTTTGTGCATAATGTATCTCTAGATAAAACGCAGATTACTTTAATTCTTGAGAACTTTGCACAGAAAAATTTTGTAATCTGTCATAGATCTATTTTTCGATAAAAATATGCATTTCTAGCGTCACGAACTTAACGTGTATATTTTGAGTCACATTTAATTAACTTCAGTGTATTGTCTTTGTGACGTCACATTCAATCAACTCGAATCTCACTGTATAAAGGTATACACCCGCGCAGCTACCTGCGATTCCTATCGAATAATTCCATTTTACAGTTAATATTGCGGAAACTCGAACTATATTTTAATAGCCTTCCAGCTTACTCGAATACGTCTGAAAAAATCCGCGAAATTAACCTCGCTTACCAATAACGAGGTTGTAATCTAAAGCAAATTTTACATATTTATACAGAGGCAGCTTCTCATAAAATATGCAGCGATTTGAATGTGACCTTGCCCCGGCCAGATTTATTTAACTGAATTTAAATTTTGACGCGTACGATTTTAATCTAAAATAATGATCTGCGAAAATCATAATATGGTTATGTAATATGTAAAGTTGTGTTTCTTGGAAGTGTGCCTTTCAGCAAGGCAAAATTTCATTAGGTATACACAATACAGTTACGTGGACCGGAGTTCACATTGTGTTCCGACTGGTTAGAAATGTAATCTGGAGATAAATCGAGACGCAAATAATATTCAACGTCGTCCTGCCGATACACAAAACTGTATTGATGAGTAATAGACCAGTCATTTTATAGAATAGCGTTATATAGAATATTTTACATGGTTTAGATACATAGAAATCGACATCCTTCTCATAAAATCACACGCTGTGAAGAGTAAACATAAAGACAAGGAGTTACACATAAAGACAAGGACAAACACACCCTTGCTGAGAGAAAAATGCCTCCTGTTGGGACTCGAACCAAGCATACAATGACGCTCCAATACTGAGCTCAGTTCGTCGTCACCTTGGATCATAGTACTAATAACATTATCGCAAGTCACCTTTATAGGAGAACACAATTGGTCACCCATCTATGTAGTGACCACAGATAACATTGCAGGGTGGTGTATTTTTGTAGCTCTGCGTCAGAGTAAGTATAATTAGATGCGATATAATAGCATAAAACCTAAACAATAATTCCTGACAGGTGAACTTCCACATTAAGTGGAAGTTCATTAGAATTGAGAGAAAGCTACACCACATCCGATGTTGCTCTTGAGGGTATGACACATTATCCTGTATTGAGTATGAGCAAGATGGTCAGAAAGTGGGGGCAGCTGATATGCAGCGCGAGTAGTGGCAAAATTCAGAAACATTTGTAGGTAAATTTACACCTAATTATACTGGGTTATACACGCGGTTGTATAGACAAAATATTAAAAACCGATAAATAATGTCTCAAAACAATGCTCTAAGGTAGCGTGTTGTGTGGTTGGTTACAAAAACAATTATGGTAATTTTCCAAAGTGTCATTTTTACGTTTTTCCTTCTGTGCCACATTAGAAACCTCAGCGAGAAAAGTGGATAACTGCGGTCAATAGGAAAAGGTAACCTACCTACATATCTTGCAGTTACCGGGTCACCTCATTTACACAAAATATATTAATAATTTTTATATATTCAGCGTTGATGGAAATCTTTGGCAACCAAACAAATATAGTAGAATATGCAGTGCCCATTTTGTTGGTAATAAAAAATCGGACCGTCCCTTAAGTCCAAGTTTTATTCCAACAATTTTCCCTACTGTTTACAAGAGAGGAGTGTCAAACAAAATCGACAGGTAAGAAATACACCATTTTTTAAAATAAATTACGACTAGTGCATAGAAAGATACAAATAAATTTTTTCGTCAGATTTGAAAGATATTTTAGAAGACAAAAACAACCCATTCTTAAGAACACTTCTCATTTGACGGGCGAAAATCAGTGTTAAGATAGTTAAGGTTAAGATGACATGTCTCATCGCATAAATATGTTTATATTTGTGACCTTGTTCAGACACATAAGTACAATCCGCTTGTACAACGTTTCGATCATTAGTTACCTACAAAGTGAAATAAAATATCAGTTACATGCTAACTGATAGCCGCATAAAATGATGAGAAAACATATTTCGTATTTACAAGAAGGTCAACTTGTAGGGTGGTGAAGTTACAGACGTTTGTCGGATATTATTAGAGGTTATGTCACCTCTGATAACACCCAGGTCCAGCTCAGGCGATCGTCGTTCTTCTACTCTCCCGACATGAGAGTTTGCAAGGGCGATTCCTTTTTGTATTCCTTGAGCATTAAAATCTATCGTGTGACTAACGGCTCCGAATCCTGATCTCAATATTCTCTCCATATTTTACTGTTTTTTTGTAAATCTATGACTATGATAATCTGTGGTGATGACTTCTTTGTATTTCTTAATCTTTGCTTTATTTATTTATTGCACTTACATTTTCCTCATAACTGCACTATTAATTACATTTTCAGATTTTCCACGACCGATTTTGCATTTACAGTAATGGTAAACAACATAAAAGTACCCTTCGTTAGGGACTGCGATCTCCGCTATTGGCGCTAGAAGCTAGCTCGCACACACTCAATAGGAATTGATAGTGTGAGTTTAGTAACCTGTGGAACGTGAATGGCCCTTCTTATAAAGATTTAATATCTCAATAAGCTTTGATTACATCTGTAGTCACTAAAAACCCACTGCTGCTATATAAATCATGTTCTCAAAGAATCGCATCGATGATTCCTACTAAAGATGAAATCGCGATATGTAGTTCCGGGACAGCCTGGTGTAACTGAGAATTTTTTTCTGCTGGAAGATGCTACATAGCACATACGTATATGTGGAGCATATTTTATTAAATATTGTTATTGTATTACAAATCCATCCATCAAAGGTCTGCACCTGTCTGAAAGAGACACTGTACCTTTGAGTATACATCGGTAATATGTAGGCAGCACCCAGTAGGGCACGTGTCGTTGGTCACCATAAATGACAGGCCGAGCCAATTCGCATCCCCTGAAGCTTGATGTTTATTTACTCTAAATAAACTCGGCCCTGGCAACAATAAAATAAGTCTTATCACAATTTAAATCCACAAGAGGCAGAGACTGTATCTGCTTCACCTTCTCCGCATAGAATGGTAAGAGTATCAGAATATCAGGTATTATAAACAGGTAACAGGTTTTTATCAAGTAAAAATAGGGCCCGATTACATGTAAAACATTGACATTTAATTAACAATACGCTAACAGCAATAACTAGTGAATTACGCATTATGGAATCTACTCTCCTCCTCTGGTCTGACATGAGGCCACGTGTTATCCTAAACCAATCCCGTTTTCGGTAAAAACGTATCTAAAAAAGTTAAATTTAGGCTATTTCGTGTACATATAAAAATTAGGTATTAATGAATCTCCCCTATTAGTGAATTAAAACTATTTTGAATCGATTATTTGTGGTCTCTAGGTCGTTGCAGTATGCACTGTGTTTATAAATATTTTCAACAGTAATAAGTTCTCAATTGAGTGAATACATATACCTACAATATTGAAATATGCGTGAAAGATTGTATCTTAATAGCAGCAGATGCAAGTGACTGTGAACCTACGGATCATTTCCGTATATTACGCTCATAAAAGTCCCAACGAATTTACAGATAAGTTTTCTATTTGGCAATGTAATATTGGCATGCAGCTAGTGTTGTAGTACTGTCTCCGAATACAGGTAAAACAGTTGTAACCGCGTTATCAGGTATATTAATTGTACCACTTGCAAAAGGGTATTTATTGGGGTGGTATAAAATGTAAATTTTATTTGAGGTGAGCTTGAAAACATATTGAAAGTTGGGTTGGCAGTAAAGGACCATGAAAATGATATTTATCTATAAGATGTTATAGATCTTTACTGATTTATGTATGTATTTACGAGGGAAGTACCTGGACCTGACGTATAGATTGTCGTTGTTTGAAAAGAATGACTATGGTAGAAAGTACCGACCTTATAAAGCTAAAGTTTGACGACACTACGTTGTTTACTATTTGTTGGGCAGCCATGAATAGTGAACGCTCTGTGAATCTGTAAACATGAAAAAAATTGGTCATCGTTATGTGATACAACTTTCATTTGAATTCGTCAGTCTAACCAATATCAAAGCGGAGCTAGATTCTACTCTAGGGGAGTCTGCTCTGTCGTTAACAACAGAAAAATATTGGGTGGCAGAGTTTAAACGAGGCCGTACGAGCTGCCAAGACGAACATCGCAGCGGTCGACCAAATGAGGTGACTACGCCAGAACTGGTGAAGAAACTCCACAAAATGGTATTGGATGAACGTCGACTGAAAGTGCGCGAGCTAGCAGACATGGTAGGCATTTTAAAAAGTGTTGTACTTCGCATATGGACAAAAAATTTGGACATGAAAAAGCTGTACGCAAAATAGGTGCCGCGATTATTCACAATGGAACAAAAACAACGACGCGACGATGTTTCAATTGATTGTTTAGCGAAGTTTCGCAGGAATAACGCCGATTTCTTGCGTCGATTCATAACCCTGGATGAAACATGGGTCCATTACTTTATACATGAGACGAAGGAACAAAACAATGGACTGACAGGGGAGAATCGGCTCCAAAGAAGGCGAAGACAGTTACATCTGCAGGTAAGGTCATGGCGTCAGTTTTTTGGGATGTGCGTGGGATCATTTTCATTACTCTTCAGAAAGGATGAACAATCACCGGCGAGTATTACGCGAACTTATTGCAGCCTTTGAGTGATGACATTAAGAAAAAATGGCTGCATTTGCGAAAAATAAAGTTTCATTTCATCAAGATAATGCACCAGTTCACACATATGTTATCGCGATAGCCAAAATCAATGAGTTAAAGTTCGAATTGCTTCCTTACACATCCTATTCGTCAGATGTAGCCCCCTCGGATTACTTTCTGTTTCCAAACTTGGTGAAGAATCACCAAGAACTGACTTGGTGGTAAAAGATCTGCCAACACTGAGGTGGAGTTTGCAGTTGATGGCTATTTCGAGAAGCTCGACGATTCTCACTATAAACAGAGTATCGAAGCTATTGAACATCGCTGAAAAAAGCGCATCAAGATAAAAGGAGACTATGTAGAGAAATTTAAGATATTGTAACGAATTTATTAGAAAGTTCTTTATTTCGAACACTTATTTGCAACTTAACTATTTACATGTCCAACTAACTAACTAACTTTCTAAACTAACTTTCGCACTGTATTACACAATGCACTTTCCTCGCACCGTATCGCTCACTATCGCGGTTCAGATTCAACTCACTCCTGGCTGAACGACACAATTATTATATAGGCAGTAAGACGTCTCTCCAGACGTTTCTAGATAAACAACTTTGGTGAACCTTCTAGTATAGAACACACTGGAAGTTAACTCCACACGCTCTTGATGGTTTCGAATATTACCGGCGTTCGGGATCGCTCGAGGCGTTCGTGACAATATTTTTTCCCAAATTCATTGGTGTCTTTGTTCGGGTACTTCTGGGGCTACCCTCGTACATATCTGATGCATATTTCACGACAAATATCGCGTTACTTCTTGGTTAATGATTTATTTGTCAGTACAATGATACAACATATTTCTTAAACATACGAGTATTTTCATGCTTGCTATGAATTTCACATATACTGGTATACAGTTTGAGAAAAACTGTATACGATAACTGGAATCATATTGACAATTTTGTAAGAACATCCATTAATTTGCAAATCTTCTAGAATTTCTAGTGCGCAATTAGTTCTCTTATAAGACCATTCAGTGAATTTATTATTGAACCGAGTAATTCTGTACCGACGACTGCTCTTAAACTCGTAGTGCCCTATGGGAATTAAGATTCAATATACTGTATGCTTTATCATCAATACGTCATCGCCTCACGTTGAAATATGCCAGATATTCCAAAGAAGTCTCTTAATCCGCCGGTAAATCTCATGGTAGCACATTCCAAAAGTGTTATTGCAATAGTGCCTCGTGTTGCAGTTTAACCGAACATTTGGCTTTAGTCGCTATGAATAGCGATCATAAAGCTGCATGGACAGCATATGATTCTCTTGATCAATAGGAAGACTGACGATGAGTAAACATAAGGTTTATACACGTAGACGATGAACGATTTTCAAAAGGAGCGCTTCTTGCTCCACAGCATAATTATGGCTAAAAAAATGTAAACCTGTAATGATTTATGCATGAGAAAGACACTTTATATTCCTCTAAGGTAAGGAATAACAGTTCCTTAATACCGTGCAATTTTCTCTACATGGCAACGATAACCGAATCTAGTTGTCAAGAATTAAAATACTAACATCCTTATAATTTTTTTGCTCCGTTTTAATCCCGAAATGGCTCGATAGTTATATTTGTTTAGGAAAAAAGTTAATGGCACTGGTTTCCTAACTATAATTTATCTCGAATATTACCACTTGCACGATTTCATGACGCGGATGCTCCGATGGACTCCGAATAGGCTTCTACACCGGTCAACTGATCGTCATGAAAGTTTGACCACAAATAATATTCGTCAACAGAAGTAACATAGGCGTAATGCCACCCGGCTCGGTCCGCTGTTTTACTTCATTTTTGGGGCGTAGCAACGCGTGCGAGGTACCAGCTAGATAGTATTGCTCATCAAGAATAGGAAAAAGTGTGACATTCTCTAGGTATGCGTAGAAGAGTGAGGCATCATTCGGATGGAAAAGGATGCACTCTACGCGCGGCTAGATCGAACTCTGTGTACATTCACATTGCACATACTTCATCCTGCAAAAGTCTGGAGTAAAGACCAGGATATTTACTGCGCACCTCGTGGGCGGTCCGATATCGTAATATTCAGCAGCCCCTGCGGTAGTTCACTGGTAAATTACTGTACAAAGGGCGCTAGTTGTCTTGCAGTGTGAAATCGCCGGTAAATTTGAACATAAATATTTTTAAATTTTAATATAGACGTAACGGACGATGTAAAATTAATAACAAAATGAATTTATAGGAAAATTATCTGAACCACAATGTATTACGTAACGATTATTATTGTTTACCGTATAGGTGAAACTGAATTAGGTTAATTTGCAATTATAAAAAATTTGTTTTCGTGTATTCCTGCAATAATTTTTTATTTACACGTGATATGTATACATACGTATATAATCTGTCTGAAAAGTGCTGAAACTTATTCTATGAACATTTCTGTTACAAATAAGAGAAGTAATTTTAAAATATTAATTCACAGAGGAAAATGCAAATAATATCGGTTTGTAGTATATACTACAAATTATAATATTGTAAATTGGGAGTAATCAAAGTATCGTTGAAGGGAAAATGAAGCTATCTATTTCACTGCACTTTGCCGAAAATAGAACACGCCACAATATCGCAAATTTTGAACACACTTGTGTACAATTGTGGATAACAATTTAACATGGTAGGTATCTTTAGTGTAAATTATGTGTTCCAGTGTATTGTGAAACGATTATAGACAGAAAGCTTCATTGTCCCTTTAAGTGAAGTTAGAGTTAAGATTTGCACAATCGAGCAAGTTTGTTCTTTTCGTAATTGCAAGCGGGCACTATGCAACGTCGTATCACACGACGCATTTTCTTTTTTACTTTCGGCGGATCCTCCATTTTACACTATTATATTTATATACTGCAGATTCATTACAACTCGTGATTACGCGTTTGTTTACACGTAAGCGAGGTTACGTTTACTGTTACTGCAGGTGAGGGACGTAAGAGAAAGGGGGAAACGACACTGCAAGAGCACTAGCACCCCTGGAGGCCGTTGTACACGTAATTGCAAGCTTGCACTACGTAAGATATAGGCAGTGCCAGCCCCCTGGTTTTGAGACTTGTTCCTATTGTTGATGAGCTTTAAAATTTCCTGACGCTATGCGCACAAATTAATGTAATTATTTTTGTAGTTTAGTAGTGTAGTTATCTAGAGAAGTTATATCCAGATAATTTCATCTTCTATGATGCCTTTTACCATGTCTTTTTAGTTTGCATCAATCACACAAGCCAATTTGAATTAATTATTATAACTGTTTACAGTGTATACTGAGGTAGTTTTTATGTTGTTCCATTTCTCGTCATCTATACTCATCCATGTTTTTTGTTCTGAATATCACAGAGGAAAGCTCTTGTGCAGAGGATCTTATATCTGTTTGGGGAATAAAAAAGCTTGTATCAAATGCATATGCTTATAATCAAAATAACGCCAATAGCAGAAATGCCAACGTATGTAGATCTAGTAATATGGCATCGTCAGTATCTATTATATCACTATTTGGTAAACGATAAACGTAGGGGAAAAATTGCGATGAAATATGTTAAGAATAATACGCTTTATGAAGACGCCTACACTTAATTTCGAGTCGCCATAAAGCGTTCATAATTATTCTTCGTAATATTCTTATAAAAACAGTTTGAAACTGCCATCGGACTGATATAACTGCAGCTTTGCAAGATCGTTGTTCAATGAACTTGTTCTTCCGGATTATGTAGTGGAATAATCGTCTTGACGTTTTAGCAATCATCCTACCAACTCAAAGAAGGCGATCTTTGGGTTGCTTGGAGGATGATCAGCAAAACGTCAAGGCCAGTTCGACAACGACCATGACATAACCTAAAATAATTGACTTCATTAAAATCGGGTTTCTACTAAACTTTATACGACACAAATTTGGTATATTCACAACTAAAATTTTGGATAAACGCCTGGATAAATCAACTGCTGTTTTTAATTGACCTTATAACCTTCTGTTTATGATGTCATTTATTTTCAAGCTATAGCTACAATGTCTTAAACTCTTAGGTGAGATCGAGAGATATGCTAGAAAATTAAATATGCAGTACTGCTTCCATCATTCCTGTTGGTAGACTTTCAAATCTAAATATTGGCAAATGGGTGTAAGCTGCTTTGTTTGAACTTCTGATATATTGAAATTCAAGTATTTTGGATGTACCTAAATCTGGAAATGCTACTAAGTGTCCCTTAGAAATTCTATATATAACTATTTCCTGAGTTATATTTAGGAAAACAGAGCTCATTATACCATACTTCTCGCCAATATCTGTCGCATATTAATCTTGGTGTTTATACACTTTCCTTCGCCCAGCGACTTGATAGAGAGCAGTAGCGTTGCTCAATATTAGAGTCCCATTTATGGAGTGTTCGAACCGCTTAACCAATCTTGTTGATTTACAAAAGTACATTTGTTTACAATAAGAGTAATTCTAAAGATATTACGTTTCTGTTCAGCAAATTTGTCATTCGTTATCAAATATGTACTTCCATCGGATGGGTCTTCATTCAATTCTTGAATATACTTAGCTTTGCATTGCCGTTTGTATATTTCAAAAGTCTGAACAATGGTGTGATGGTGAAAAGGATATTCGAATATATCTATTTTTGAGTATAAATCTCATTGTCACAATCATTTTGAGAAGTATAATGTGGCTAGATACAGGTTTAGATTAGGCAAAGGAGATGTGTCAGATTATTCATTACATTTGGAAATATAATATAGAAGTTTTAACAAATACTTTTTAACATAACTCGTGGCATGGATCACATTTAAAAGTCCAACTGAAATTTCAAATGTAACTTATCTGTATTTTGTTTTCAGACTGAGATATATTCACGCATTATTTTTGATTACCCAATTTAGGTAATGAAGCTTTCTCAACACGATCTATTTATAACACAAAGTTCGTAGAAGTTTATTTTACTGAAGCTTCTGCATATTACTTTCAAATGATCTCGAATACTGTCATTACTTTGTCCACATCTTTGTTTAGTCGTGTATGTTAATATTATACTTCTAAAATTCATTTTAACAAGGAAAACAACCTCAAAGATAGGCCTCAATTTTCGCATATTAATTTCGTGTATTAAACTTCGTTTCCTGAGAAGCAACAATAACTTTTCAATGATAACACTACACGGAAAGTTGAACGTTTACATAACGGTTTATCAGGCTCAAGGTTGTTGTATTTCATTAAACGGGTAACTCAAAATGAGTTCTACATCAGTTCTGATGTCCTCAGACTCTTTACGTTAAAACAAATCAGATTACATCGTAGCTCGAAATTCGATGAAGTCGCAAACAGGTGGGTGTTATCTAAAGGAGCGCAGTTGTATCAGTTGGTGTTTATCCAAAATCTCATCAGATTCATAACACCCTTAAGGCTAGTACACACTCGTAGACAAAATCGCGTAACTCGTAACTATAGACAAAAATCGTAAGTCTATTTCCCGACTCGAATGGAGAGAACTTGAGACGTGTTGCGGAACATTTCGCAGTGTGTACGTGTTTATAAGCAGAACTTGTGCTGCACGTGCTGGTTGTACGTCCTACTTGTTGACTATTTTCAAATACATACATAATGTGGTCCACGAAAAAGACATTATTATTAATAGGAGATTTTCATAATTCACGTTGCTTAGGGGATATCACATCCCCTATAAAAATAAGACTATAAAAAACGCAATAAGAAGCTGACTTTGGAAGAAATTGGCAAAAAATATGGAACCTCCTCGGCTTCTGATGTGGAAAAAAATCCACAATTTAAAAACTCAAGATTTAACGTGAGCATAGACAGATGAAATAGATGAGTAGTCGAGGTGTGCAGGTGTGGATGCGCGAAATATTCTCTAGATTATCTTGGATTTGTTCGCGGCTGTCTAGAGACGAAATTGGCGATTGGTCCATAGACAGTTGCGCGATTTTGTCTACGAATGTGTACTAGCCTTTAGAAAGAAGTCCCTTGGTACAAATCAGAAGAATTTCGTACTGTAACGTCAACAGAGCCTGTCGCCTCTCACCTCTTAGCAGGTACGCCGCCAGCATCATGTCCCTAATTTGCAGCTGAACGAAAGGGTTGTTTTGAAACCCGAATCCCAATGGCTGCACGATCGGAGGAAGTGGACCGTTGATGAAGAAGGGGGTGTGGGTGCATCCCCCACCCACGCCCCCGAATTTCTGCGGATCGATAGAGATCTCACACAATTTACAAGGCATCTTGATTTTCATAATGACGAAGAGATTTATCACTTGTAACAATCACAATAATTTTACTCGGGTTATCACAGCACTATTTGATCACGTAGTAGGCACGATTTTTCACTAAAATTACACGGGGGGAGATGAGGGGAAGGGAGAACAGGCTCCGGAGGAACAGCAGGTGGCCAATTAACTTGCAAATCACTCAGCGAAATACCCATAAATACGCTCGTTTAATTACACTGCTTTATAATTGTCAAGAGATCGGGTCGGTTTCATCTCAAAAAACTCAATTAATCGCTGCGACATTTAAAGAATTACTCCGCCGCACACACATACGCACTCGTTCGCACACACTTTCGCGGAAAAAAACCGACTCCCAAGAAGAAAACGGTTCAGTAAAAACGTCGCACTCCGTGCCGCTCCTCATGAATATCTCGGTGCACTGCGTAGAAAAAGTTGCTAACAAAATACTCGGACTGAATTGTTAAAATGTTCCGTACAGTCAGTCAGTGAACCGTGTTAAGTCTGCTCCGAGCGCCTTACTTAAACATTTATTTATTTCCAAATAAAAAAACCAGATCCGGAACACAACGTAAAATGTCCAAAACTAATCGATGTTCATGCACTGTATCTCGGAACAACAATTAAATACCTGTTGGCGATAAACAACTACGAAGCAGATTGAAAACCGAACAAAAAACGACACAGCACCAACCTAACGGCAGTCGACACTCGACTAACCTAACCTTTAGCGTGTGCCTCGGTCAGTTCACTCTAGAACCTCATTCTCCGCGAGAGGAACCAATGAGATGAGTCCATCGGCCGACGTCACGGCTACGTCACGAACGCTTTGTAAGTGGCGCTCCGATCCGCGTAGATATCGTATAATATGCCGGATTCTGGAGATCGTCGCTCGCCGGAAAATATTGTCGCATTTTTAACGCCAATACAATGTAGGATGTCTCGATGATTCCAAGGTGTTTCGGGCACGTGCCACCCGCTCGTAAAGGCCTGGTCACAAACTAACAAACGTGAGGGTGAATAAGGTACACTGAGAGAAATGAGCCTATTAAATCTCCTCATAACAGTTCATAAAAACTACAACACCATTAAAACAAAATTAATACCGTAAACTGGGGTTACTTTGCACCATTTTTTATGGAAATTTTAAAAATGGTTGAAAACAACAATTGATACAACGTAGTTAATACAACGTAGATGAAAGTCTCCTTTTTTTACAAAACATAAATAAAAGCTTTAGTAGCATTGCTTTAGTCTTATTCAATCAAAAAACAGTCAACACATGGATTATTTCTTTTTTGCTGAAAAGTGAAGTAAAGTCCACCAATGGACAGGGGTTACTTTGCGCCAGTTTCTAAAATCCATTGTAAAATACGAGT
This sequence comes from Rosalia funebris, assembly GCA_037954035.1. Classification (NCBI taxonomy): domain Eukaryota; kingdom Metazoa; phylum Arthropoda; class Insecta; order Coleoptera; family Cerambycidae; genus Rosalia; species Rosalia funebris. The sequence continues at coordinate 5,035,965 of JAZFAV010000002.1, read as the reverse complement.
TATGATATATAAGATAAGAAAGCAAAGTAGGTACTGCTACACGATAGAGATTTCCCCAACGCTGAAATCTATGTAAAATAAATTCAAAAAATTTAGATTTTTGTATCTGCAATTAAAAAAAAACAAAACTACATTCTACAATGAAAAAAAAACAAGTTTCTAAAAATACAAATATACAATAACAAAACCGAAAAATATAAAGAAAAAGAGTTGTCCAGTTTAGAAACTACAAACAATCCACGTTTGGACACTTGTTTACTCTAGACTGGAGATTAATTAAATATAAAAACAAAACAAAATAAAAATTAATGTTATATATTTTTTTCTCGAAAATTCATTCAGGTTGCGATTACAAATTCCTAAGATATAATAACTTCAAAAGTACTGTGACGTATTTTATTAGTGGCACTCCGCTTTCGCGACCCTGTATACCTTTCGCGACCTTATATTCTGTGCACAGTGTGATAATTTCTTTGGTTCCTCTCATCTTCAATTTGAACGCTCTTTTTCCTTCTTTTCGTTGCTACTAATCGTAGAGTTAACATCTATTTCTAAAGCAAATTGTCTTCTAATAAGAATTAATTAATTGTTTCATTTTGCAATAATTCTTAACGTCTAAATGACGGATTAATTTAAAGAATCAAGCACGACTAATGTCGGATTAGTGTTTTATAAATTCAAGGCGAGACTTATATTCAAAATGTGCAACTGAGATATCTACTTTTCGTTCATATTGTTTTTCAGCTGACACTGGGAATTTTTTTCGTGACGTAAATATTATCAACAGGACTAGCGAGGACAATTTTCAAACATATCAAGAGATCCAAACAAATAAAACACCTTATTTGCAGTACTTTGGTTTAATTTGTCCGCCCGTTAAGAACGATCGTTACAGTACCCATATTTCTCACAATAATAATCAAAGACTCTTTTAAAATACCAATATAATATAATAGGAGTATAATTTATTTATGTAGTATCATTATATACTACAAGTATTATTGAAAATTAATTATCTATATTTACTAAACGGCTGCTTTCGTGTGTGTTACGAAATATTTAAGTCGATGTATGAAATAATTTTCGTTCGAATTTCGGTATTTTCACAAAATCAATAAAGTAAATCTATCCTTGCGAACAACGTGGTAGCTATTGCTTTTTGACACAAAGCCCCTAGAGGCATGCTCCGGACGAGGGGGCGGCGCAATATTATTGCAATTTGCTTATTCGTATTATATTATATTGGTATTTTAAAACAGTATTTGATTATTGTTATGAAAAATATGGATACTTTTGAAGTTATTATATATTTAGGAATGTACAATAGCAATCTGAATGGATTCTTGAGAAAACATTTTTATGACATTCATTTTTCTTTTCTTTTGTACTTATAGGTACTTATTTAATAGACTTTCAGTCTATCCATCCGTATTATACATATTTTAAATTTAATGGTACTTTGAATTTATCGAGTATCGAGTATTTATCGATGATGAAATATATAGCTCTGAAGGTTTTGCAGAATTATCCACTGCGCAAAAATGCCAGCAAATATATAATAAGACGAATGATGATTTAAAAATTTATATAAATTAATTTCATTTCTACTATGGATTATCGTCACTTCAGCAATCACAGAGGGAGTTTTTTTTTGTGATGAATATTAAGTGGCGGGACGAAATAATTTCATAAAGAATGAACTATTTATTGATCTAAACTTAAATATAGACTGCAAGGATGCTGTGAAGCTGCTTAGCAGTGACAATTATTTGTTGAATATCGCTAAAGGTAATAAAAAATATGTTTTTAAACAAAATAATAAAGTAAACTAAATAAACAGTTTTAAAACCTTAAAAGGGACTTTTTCCGCATGTAGAACATCTCTATTTCGAAATTGAGTGGACGAGAAAAAATAAACCAACACATAAATGCAGAATGTGTTTTATGCGACAGTTTTACTTTTTTCAATTTTTCTCAAATTGAAAACGCACCGTCGTGCTTTCTCATGGCCTGTGGACAGGGTGGGATGTGTCCTATCCACCTCAAAATCAATAGGTGTCGTCTGGGAGACGTCCCCGATCAGAATCAGTCACAACCCGATCGATCCGACACGATTTAGTTGAGTTATCGTGCTAACAAGAATAAATGCCGACGACGACGACAACGACAACGACCCACACAAAATGGTTAAAAAACCATTCTCTTTTGGTTTTAGGCCGAAAAACGAAAATTAAACCCTAGAAAAAAATTTGTTTACACGATTACATTACCTTTCCGCGTATGGAGTGCGCAAAAGTAATAACACTTTATTTTGATACAATGTACTTTTTCTCCTACCTTTAACAACCAATATACTTTATTTGCTCAAACAAGATGTGGCAAGCCTAGCGCAGGATTCAGTAGAATGGTCGAAAACTATTTTTCAACTCAAACATTTCCTATAAAATAAAGTGTCTACATTCAACCCCATACCACTGATTACATTGCACCGGCATAATAGAGATGTTGATTGCAAAACTAGGATCTCGCGAAATGACAAATTGATAGCAGCTTCCTGAAATATTCAGGATTACGCGATAGCATTCCATGCAAAATGTTCGCTAATTCGACATCAATCACATCAAATATTTCAGGGATCAATGCGAAAATTCATCTAATTCGAGCGGTATTGAGCCGGGGGTGTCTATACGTGTCTTAATTACATACATACATCGCTCCCAGATATTCCAGTATTTTGTCTACTCTCACCCCACGCGAATATGCCAATTTGGCGTGTATAAATTCTGATCATAATATAATGTAGCTATGGTATAGGTACTAGATAAAATGGTTACAGATTGGTTTAAAGTTACATAAAGTTTTTTTTATGTATCACTTACATGCTTTGTGATGGCAACTAACATTTGCAAGTCACTCAGTGGGCTACTATGATTTAGATTGACGCATAAGATAACTTGTCAATACAAATTTAAATAATAGAGTTTAAAAAATAAATAAACTAAAGACAATGTTTCATCATATAGTGTTATTAATAATAGTGACTAAAGCGTCTATTCCAGTGAGCCACAACAGAATCGAACTCAGGCCACTATTATTCCACAGCGATAGTTCACAGAAAATATATCATAATTAAGCCCCGGGTTTGTCATCACGTCACCGTATCGTCAAAACGATCTGGACAACAGAGTAGTTCTTCAAAGTAACATCACCACACATCTAGCACTATTTGCGCGTATGATCACATGAGTAGCTGCTCTAAATGTCCAATAGTCAACGAGCGACGTCTGTCAGTAAATATCCATTCATAATGTGATCATAGCCATTCTACATCAACGAAACTCAACGGAGCATACCGAAAATATGAATAATGTTGTAGAGGCTTCATATTGATTTCTGGATTAGAGACATGAACTTCTTTCTGCTGTAAAATATCTACTATAACTGCTATAGTAGAAAACCCCGGATTGTTATTCAAAACTGCAGTAAATTTTTTCTTTATAGCTTTCGCAGTATCGCCCTCCAACTTAACGTTTCTGTGAATGAACCCTCTGGGGGGTTTTAAACTTGTGTGACATTCGCTATCAGGCGATCGACATTCGGATAACAGCCACGGATTGCCCCTGCTACGCGAGGAAGACCATGCGCTAGGCACGTTACATGTAACATATCGTAATTACAGGTTCCGTTCAAAAGTCGACAAGCCGCTTTCATGTACGGCGCAGCATCCGCAGGAAAAAGTAGAACCATGTTTTTGTTTTCCTCAGGATTAACGCCCAGTACTTCTTTTAACGTCTCACCTATTAATTTTTCAACGGTTCGCAAAGCATTCGTCTTTGTCAATATTTTTGATGCTATCACATGTGATTGCTTTGCCGATATATCGCTCATTTCTCCTGTAACTAAAGGGTGGTCCAACCATAATGCACGATGTTAATTGTGAGTACACCTTAACATCGAGTTTTTTGCCCAACTTAATTTTACATTTCTTTGTTTCAGTGTTTGACAAATTCAACCATGGAGAGGTACACAATTGAGCAGCGCGTTAAGATTGTTGAAGCCTTTTACGAAAATGGGCGTTCAAATTAAAATGCATTTCGTGCACTTCGTGTCTTTTTTGGTCAGCATAATCGACCAAATGTGTCCACAATCGGGAGAATTGTGCGCAGATTTCAGCAAACCGGGTCTGTAGGAAATGTGAAAACACCTGTGCATGCTCGCCCAGTTCGTTCTGCGGAAAACATTGCTGTTGTTCGCGATAGTGTAGCAGAAGAGTCGTCAACCTCGACTCGTCGTCGTGCCCAACAATTGAACATCTCACGAACATCACTGATGCGAATTTTGAATAAAGATTTGAATTTACACGCTTACAAGGTTCAATTAACTCAAGAGCTGAAGCCTACTGACCATATCAAGCGTCGTCAATACGCCGAATGATTGGTTGAACAGACAGAAGTGAATGGTGACTTTACAAAGAAAATCATCTTCAGCGACGAGGCATACTTTCACCTCAGTGGATTCGTTAACAAGCAGAATTGCCGCATTTGGGCAAATGAGAATCCACGAGTGATTGTTGAAAAGCCGATGCATCCACAAAGAGTGACTGTTTGGTGCGGTTTATGGGCTGGCGGCGTCATCGGGCCGTACTTCTTCGAAAATGAGGTCGGTCAAGCAGTTACCGTAAATAGTGTTCGCTATCGCGAGATGATAACGGACTTCTTGTGGCCAGAAATTGAGGATATGGACCTGGACGATATGTGGTTCCAACAGGATGGTGCCACTTGCCATACAGCCAACGAAACAATGGCATTTTTGAGCGAGAAATTCAATGGCCGTGTTATCTCACGTCGTGGCGATGTTAATTGGCCGCCACAATCATGTGATTTGACACCGTTGGATTTCTTTCTTTGGGGATATTTAAAATAAAAAGTATACGTCAATAAACCAAGAACAATTCAAGAGCTAAAGGATGAGATAATTCGGCACATTAACGACATTGAACATCAATTGTGTCTCAGAGTCATTGAAAATATGGACCATCGGATAGAGGTATGCCACCGAAGCCGTGGCGAGCATTTGGCCGATATTTTGTTTCACACATAATTGTCATAGATCCTTCTATCATAGTATATATTTATCCTCAACTTCTACATAAACCGTAAATTTGACAGTGCCAGCAGCTTGCGGCAGTTAATTTTTTCCAGTGGTTGATTCAGTGGGTACATTTACTTTGCCAAATTCCCTATTTACACATTTCTCTATAAAGTCTTTAAAACTGGTATTGTCTAGTTGGGTCCACGGAATATTACACCCAACCATGAATTTAACCAATTCGCTATAAAACGTCGTGTGTCTTTCACAAGCACTGCTCTGTCCAGTAACCGCGGTTTTACGGTTTTGGGTAACACCAATGTCTAACAACACCCGATATGCGGCTATGTATCACAATGGGAACGCCGTAATTCACTACCGACATTTATCACCAACACCGAAAATGTCTTTATCCAACGCAGTATTGTTGCGAGGGATGGTTTTGATCGAGGCATTTTACCCGAATACCCGAGTTGTGTACAAACACACACCACTCTCAACTATCACAGTAACTGATCGGACGGAATTGCGTCATCGGTCATCCCCGCAGGTATTTCCTTTGCCCCGCCCTCTATACCTTTATTATTAGCACATAGCGCAATGCACCTCCGACAATACTTTCAATATTTCTAATGAAACAAATAGAACAGCAGGTAGCAGGCGGTCAATGAATACATTTTATTTCATATAAAATTGTCGGTTGATGTCCTACTAATTTATACAAGCAATTAATTTACATTACCAAAAAATGAGCCAGAATGTGGACAGGCTACAAAGCTGACATGAAATGTTTTACTGTATAATTTATTATAAGATTGTAATATTTCTTTACGGTGCTTGTATTTTTAATAGATATTTTAGAACACGTATCTGAACTGAACTGTCTAATGACTCTGAAATGTCCGCAATAAAATCCGGGGTTTAGTGATGTACGAAAATCGTTACCCCAAGGGTGTCAAAAGGGGAAATATAAATTTTTTTCCAAAAATTATGTCCCAAAATTTCACTTAAAAATCCCTAATCACATAGACAATGAATTTACCTACTTATGGATGGTTTGTGTATATTGCTAAACTATACGAACTTAAAGAACAACTTCACAAAAAATAACCGCCTCACATATTCCCCGTTTTGCGAGGATCGCCGCTATTTAAAAGCATCGTTGGCAATCGAATAAGGAAGACCGCAGAACATAAAAAATGAGGAATAGCAGGAATTTGAACCCGGAACTGGTATTCTAGATTTTTTTCCTGCTAGCAAATTGAATATCATACTTTCTTGCTTGATTGCCAACAACAGTTTATAATTTATTCACTACTGAAGTGAGCACTTAATGAGTTAGTAGTTAAATTACTCCTAAACGAATCTTCATTATATATAAAAAAACTGAGGGTTCGCGCGGTTATTATAGCAGGCCAAATTGAAATAATTATTCATATAATAACCACAGTTTACATATGGGTGTTTACAATAATAAGGCATTATAAAGTTCGTTACAAAAGAAAACAAACAATTACAGCCCGTATTTTCCTAGTTATACAGGGTCTTTCAATATAGACGATAGGAATTTATTAGGTTATAGTATAATGGCCATGTTGTTAAAGCAACAAATTTGTTGTGAATTGTTCAGTAGTGTATGGCAAGTCACCATGGAAGGTTATAGCGTTCAAAGACGTATGCAAATCACCAAATTTTATTTGCAAAATCAGTGCTCCGGTCGAGAAACGTTCCGCGCATCACGTGATTTTTATCCTCGCCACAACCGTCCCGCCGAGTCGACTATTCGACGTTTGGTGGCCAAATTCGAGTCAACCGGTTTGATAAATAATTAGCCAACACCCGTACGTCACCAACACGCAATATCTGCTGAAAATATCGCTGCTGTGCGTGACAGTGTACGAGAAAACCCAACGCAGTCGTTCACAAGAACTTGGCTTTTCTGCGACTTCAACTTGGCAAATCCTGTGTCTGACTTGGGTCTGCACTCGTATATAATCTAAATGACCCAGGAACTCAAGGCAAACGGCCATAAACAACGCCGTGTGTTCGCTGATTGGCGAACAGGTCCATTTTTGGATGAATGGATATGTAAACAAGCAAAATTGTCGGATTTGAGACGATACCAATCCGCACGAGATACATCAGCACCAAATGCATCCCGAGAAAGTCACTGTTTGGTGCGGATATTTTTCTGGCGGAATCACCGGTCCGTAATTCTTCCAAAACGAAACTGGCATTACCATAACCGTCAACGGCGAGCGCTACATATCGATGATAAGCAACTTCTTGTGGTCTAAACTGGATGATATGGATACGGACGACATGTAGTTCCAATAGGACGCTGCTACGTGCGACACAGCGCATGCCATGATGGACATTCTGCAGAAGCGATTTGAGGGCATGGTTAATTTGCGCAGCGGCGATGTGAGCTGGCTACCGAGATCTTGCGACTTAACGCCTTTAGACTTATTCCTATGGGGCTATCTTAAATCGCAGGTCTATGCGAATAAACCGTAAACAATTGATGTCCTCAAAGTTAACATAACGAACGCCATCCAGCAAATTCAGCCATATTTATGCAACAAAGTCATCGAAAATTGGGCCTCTCGAATACGTGCCGCCAAGCAAAGCAACGGCGGACATTTGAACGACGTTATATCCCATACTTAATGCCATAAAATATTCTTTCAAATAAAAAAGAAATTGAGTGGATATCTCACACACAACCTGTTTTATTCACGCTTAAAAATCGAGCGTCTTATTGAAAGACCCTTTAGTACGACGTTATCAATTAAAAAAGGTTGGCTTTATTCTTCGTAGGTGTTTCGAGTTTTAGTTATCATCGGTATGACCATACATTAAAAGATATTGATGTTGTTATAAAGTATTTCAATGATTTAAAATTAGAGCGTTAAAACACCTCATAGCATAGGCTAAAATCCTTTCATTGGCAATTATAATCTGTAAAATAGATTCTTTATTAATTAACCCTCATTTAGTCATATAAATTGTCTGTAGGGTTAGGGTTCACTACCACTTTGAAGGTAAAAAATCACGGAATGGTCAAATTAAGGCAAAGGCAGGCAGTTTAAGGAAAAACATTGAAACGTAGAACCTCTTTTTTCGACTTTATTTTTACAGTGGCGAGTTTTAGCTCAGAGCTACTCTTCTACCTAACCCCCGATACTCACACAGACACATACAAACATACCCAGTCGACTTAAGTGGGAACTGAACCTACGCCCGAATTACTCCGAATTGGCAATCTACCCCAGCTCCAACAGAGTGGAATAATCATTACACCAGATTTATCCAGAGAATTTGGAGACCTTCTACGAGAGTATTATGGGATAATTTACCCTCAAAAGATCTGTCCATACTTTTAAACATCCCTGTCAACTCGGATTCTAATCGAAAGCCGAGTCGTGTGAAAAAAAAAACTTTTAATGTATTTGCATAAACCTTTTTGTAAATATAAAGTAGGCTTCGATTCTCACAACTTTATGGGCCTTAACGCGTATAATAAATTATCTAAAACGCTGACTCTGGTTCGGCCATTATATAGATTTAAAAAGGAAATAAAATTATTTCTGGTTGACTGTTTTTATGAAGTTAATGACTATTAGAGTAATTAGTTTTTAATTTGCCATGACGATTTCTATATATACACTTGCATGTCTTAAGGAAAATAAATAATATTATTATTATTTTTTCGGCAGTAACATATACAAATCATTATAAATAAGGAATCGCATCATGAATCAAACATGTGCGAAGCCGTTATTAGATAAAGCATGTATGGAGAAATGCCAAACTAATAACTAATTGTATGCAATAGCATAAATAGATAGCTGACAGTCCTGACCTCCTTAGATCGCGATTTGAAATCCTAAGTTTTATTTTAAAGTGCTCTAAATATTGATTTAGCTCGCATTTAGAAAGATGCTATTGAAATTCAAAGAGAAGCATAATCTTATCTCGGATACTGATGGCAAACGTAATGTATTTACGGTACGATAAATTCATCTTTTGCCGTTTCAATTCACAGAATAGCTGAAGAAACATGACAAATCACTTATTGCTGTTTACTGCGCCCTATTTTACACTCCATTATTAGATATTTTTCGACAGAATTTATTAAACAAAAAGTAACTATTCTTACTTTTCCGGAAATGATTTTAAGTTGCAGTAAAATGACTTTGGAATTGTCTTTTACCACATCTGGACGGTTTAACCCTTTGTCGTCCGACCGGACTTTTACAAGTCCCACGCTTTTACAATTCTTATAATTGTAAAAGTTATATTTTTCTTAGACTAATTTAATTACATTTTTATGAGAAACAGCATATTTCATTTCTGTAAATAACCGTAAGAGCAGAGCTAATCTCTATGTTTATCTTAGACCGGCATTGAAATATAATTTATTGCTTGTGGTTGTGTCAGCACAGGCGTGAGGTTAAAGACGCATCGAATAACGTAGTCAGTCAGTAAGTGGCGATATTACAAAAAAGGCCAGTGTGCGAGTGTGTGTGTGTGAGAGAGAGAGTTAAGACACCCCCGTGCACAGATGCCCGGCTTCATATCGTGGTTCCTTCGAATGCGGCTACTCGCGGTTTGGGGGTGTCGCGGGCCACTCGATTGACATGATGCAGGTGTGTGTGGGTATACCTATATAGTTGCCCCCGAGCCGGTCATTGGGATGCTTCATCGATGGGCGTCCGGGGGAGCCTCTACTCATTTCAGGGTGACGTCTAGCTAGTCGTTGAAGAAAGAATATATGGTTTGTGAGTATATGTATGATAATATTAACCCAATAAGCCAATGTCTTAGTTATGTTTGAATCTATTGAAATATATAGAACCATGTGATATTAATAAAGGACATGAATAGCAGGGGGCAGAGAACCCCCGGTGAGTACTCTCTCGATTATTTATTTATGCACAGAACAGTAATTATTGTTTTTTTGATTTAATATCCTGCCACTGGCCTGCCAAGTTATTGTTTTCACATAAATAGAAGAACTGCATTGTGATGACCCGCGTGTGGTACCTACAGAGGTATGTTTACTTAAGAAATACTTATTAAGTAATTTTATATTTTTACATAATATTGTGACTATTAGATTTGAATGCATTTAGTCCTGAAGGAACTCTTCACTAAGTACATCTTTTGCTTTATTTGACACATAATTGAAAACATAACCCCTAAATTTAGACTCACAAATAAACATTTTATACAAGCACGCAGTGATATTGGTAGTTTTCTGGAAGGTAATTTTATTTGATTTTTAGAATAATGTTTGATTGTCAGTATTATTGAAAAATGCATGAAATTTTAAAGAAATTAATTTATATATTAGTCTGAATTAATATGTTTGTCAATATTTAATCCAATACATGAGTAATTTGTATTTCTTAATTCGAGATTCTGCAGTCCCGTCAGGAAGTTAATTTCTTATAAATTATTCATTTTTATATTCATATTCGTTAATAAGGTAAAAATGGAAAATCAGTACTCTGGTAAGAAAAACTGGTTGTGGAAATAGCTTTTTACTGATAAGGAATTGCTAGAGAAAGCAGACAAAGTTCAGTTTGAACTAGAGAATTTGCCGGATGTCGATCTGCCCAGTGAAATTGACAGTGATGAGGAGCATCAACAGGTTGAAGATAATGTCATTGAAGAAAGTACAGTTCAACCCGATATTGAAGCCCGAATTGAAAAAGAAAATACTTCAAAAAAAGCAAAATGTTCACTATGAAATACTTCAAAATGAAGTAGACAGGAAATGGAAGACCGTTTCTGAAAGAGGAAAAGTATATACGAGGGTGAATCAAATATAAACGAGACTTTTTTTATTTATTTTTTTTAATTTGAACTTGGAAAAAAAAAGAATAACAGCTCATTTTTCTACATAATCTCCTGATCTGGAAACACACTTTCCCAGCGTGTAGGTAATTTTGTAATGCCCTGCTCGTAGAATGAAGCTTTTTATGTCTCCAGCCAATTGCGCACGTAGGCCTCAACCTCTTTGTGCACCTTGCGCACACCTTACGAAACCTTAGCTCCTCTGTGATGATCGAGAAGGTCCTTCCATAATTTATTCCAACCTTAGATGCAATCTCATTGGTGGTCAGACGCCTGTCACCCTCAAGAAGTTGTTGAACGCGGACGGTGTTGTTGCTGGTGATGCTGGTGCGAGGTCGGCGATCATGGCTCTCATTTTCAACTTTCTCACATCCCTCCACAAACTGTTTATGCCATGCAAATACTCTAGCTCGGGACATTGTCTCTTCTTTGAACTGCGCAGTCAATATCGTCAGGATTTCAGATGGTTTTACACCTTCCGTGGCTAGAAACTTGATGATAAGACGCTGCGCAATTGATGAAGGCACCACCTGCTCAGACATTGTCACGGCGGGTACTGAAAGGAATGAGCGAGGTCGCCCACCTGTTCTACCCCCTCCTGACATCCCTACCCAACACCCCACGAAGGGGGAACCCTCACGCTTTACTATTGCATGCCCAGGACCAAAAGACTCGTTTATATTTGATTCACCCTCGTAGATCATTAGAAGGAGTCCAGTCTAATTACTTGGAATCCTGTGAAACTCCTACTGATATTTTTATTAAACTACTTGATGTGTAATGTATAATATTCTATATCAGAGTAACTTATTTGCTGTACAAAAAGGTAAACTCTGAACTTAGAAAGAGATGAATTTTTTTCTTTCATTGGCATAAACATAATGGGGCATCACAAATTCCCCAGTTGGAAAAATAATTGGAGCACTAGTAAAGATTTAGGTGTACAAATTGAAGGAAACGTAATGTCCCGAAATAGATTTGAACAAATTTTTTTACATGTGAGTGACAATTATATGATGCCACGAGATGATGAAGACAAAGCTTACAAAATAAGTCCGATGATAAAAACATTGAATGAAACATTCCTCAACCCAAACAATGAAACCAGAGAACTGATCATAGATGAATCCATGATCCGCTTCAAGGGACGCAGTCTGAAACAATACAACTCCACGAAGCCCATAAAACGCGGATACAAGATGTAGTGCATTGCTGATATGACAGGATTTTACATCTAAACGCCGAAGAATCAACTATAGTGTACCAGTCGATGTATAGATATGTAAGGGATGTCGAGACAATCCTTAGAGCCTCTACTAAGGTATTCTAAAGACAAAACCGTCCTACTATTTTTTTACAGATGCTACGAATTTCTTTTTATGAAAAAAGTACAAGAATTTTGGGGAGGTGTACTTAAAAGAAACATTACAGCCCCAGCAGGCTTTCCGCAATCTTGATATTCATAACAGACAACCCTTAGAGCCTCCACTAAGTAGTCTCAAAAAAATATCTCCCTCATATTTTTTTATCGATGCTAGGAATTTTTCAGACAAAATCGCTCTAATATTTTTTACAACTGCTATGATTTTTTAATAAAAAATATATGGGACCGAAAGAAGCATATATTAAAATAACATCAGGCCTCCAGTAGACTTTATATAACCTTGATATTCACAACGGTCAACCCTTGGAGCGCCTATTAAGTTCCATTCCAATTCCAAGGACTAACCCGCCCTAATATTTTTTTACAGATGCTACAAATTTTTTAATGAAAAAAGTACAGGATTTTTGGGGAAGTAATCTTAAGAATACTATCACACCCTCAGTAAGCTGTCCGAGGGTGTCTAAATGCGTCGAAATGTATGAACAAGACAAGAACATGTCAAGATATTGGAGGATTTAATTTCGAGAATAGTTTAAAAAGAAATTAAGTTACACTTGCTTTAAAACTGGCATACTTAATCAAAGTTTCCATTTAATTTAATTTACTGTATGTACATATTAATAAGGTAAAATAAATTAAATTCAGGTTTAAATATTATGTGAAATTTGATTTAATAATATTTAATTTTTCTATATTTACACAAAAGCGTGATAACAATAATCTTACCTACCCAATTTTAACTGCTTATCCTTATACTGTTGACTTCCTATATCGAAGATTTAAGAATGGGTTTACAGGGTGAACTTCTTGACGTGTTAATTAGAGTAATTATTAGGTACATCGTGAACAGCCTTGTGAAGTGACGGTAGACAAAATTTACAATGAATTGATTGACCATAACATAACGTTTACAGTTTCATTAAAGGCTGGTTTAACAACCTAATAAACATTTTCGTTACTGAAGGCTTGTGGGTTAAATATTGTGAACACATCGCCGCCATACCATTCATATAGAAAGTCAAGCAGTAGTAACTGTGAATGGTTTACCCATTCGGAGAAGTACTTAATCTTGTTGCCTACGATATTTCGTAGTTATATCGTCTCTAGGATGAGATAAGATATATCATTTTAGAATGGTATATCAAAAGGGAAGTCCATCAACCAGATTTCAAGAATACGGATACACAAAATTTGGTTCAGGTTTTTCGTACCTTGACTAATGCTAGCGCCATTAGTTAAGGTTTCACTATATATACTATAATAATTCAGTTAGATTTCAAGGGTGTCACCATATCGCCGATCCTTGTATATGCACAAATTGATATCCATGTATATAAATCCCTGTATATAAATTGAAAATGATTTAAATCGCAATAAATAATAAACGATTACACTAAATGTAAATATAAAATAATAATGAGGGTTATTAATTTTATTTTTAAATTATTATCCAACTATGCATATACAAAGGTGTGTATTTATTCGATAAATATTTAATGTGAAAAATATGAACAAACCGTTTTGTTCTATCATTAATAACAATATGCAGCAACAGTTCATTAGTTTGCTCTTCCATAAACATTATAATCCCCCCAATTTAATTCAGCGCAGCATAATGGACATTCCATGTAATTGTCACTACTTGTATATTTTAAATAAAAACGGCTCTCCTAAAAAAACTGGCTACGTTCAATTTAACATTGACCTAGACCTTGCCGAGCACAATTTATCACAATTTAATCTAAACACTCGTCGACATCGTTTATTTCATCTGTATATATGTTTGGATAAACAAATAAACCACGATAAATCATTTCCGACAATCTAAGTGAAATTTCATTACGTTGGCATTGCTCTTTGATGCATAACTTTTTTTGGTTTATTTTCTTCTAACCCAGGCACCATTTAGGCATTAAAAATGATTATTATCAAATAAAAAAAGGAGTGTGGGTGTCTAATATATGGTCATTGAGGTTGTCGTACTCACTTCCGATGGCTTTATATTTATTTTTGATGTACACTAACAATGTTTTCTCATTTTTTCACTATATACGAGCTCAGGCTCATAATACTTAGTTCGGCCAGGCCGAATCCACCTTAAAATCAATACGGATAATAGGTGTCGTCTGGGAAACGTCCCCGATCAGAATCAGTCAAAACCCGATCGATCCGACACAATTTAATTGAGTGATCGTGCTAACAAAAAAAAAATCTCAAATAGTCCACCATTGTGCTTTCTCATGACCCATGAACATGGTAGAATATGTTCTATCCACCTCAAAATCAATAAGTGTCGTCTGGGAGACGTCCCTCATCAGAATCAGTCAAAACCCGATATATCCGACACGATTTAGTTGAATTCTCGTGCTAACAAGGATAAATGCCAACGACAACGACGACACACACACAGCAAAATTTTTTTAAAAACCATTTTTTTGTTAGGCCGAAAAAAGAAAAATAAACCAAAAAAAAATTTTAGTTATTTCCACTTTTTCTTTACACGATTACATTACTTTTCCTAAGATTCGTGGTTTAGAATAGTTCCGCCGCTTCACTAAACTGTTTTACCTCATTTTCATTAATAATAACAGCTGCAGTTTGGCAGGCATTTTATATATCTACCAGCTTAACGCACTCTTCAGGAAGAGTGCTATTCCAAATTTCTTGCAATTTGGTGTGGAGATCGTTAACTGAACGGGCTGCATGTTTGCGCAACTATTTTCTCATTTTATGCCACAATGTTTCTATTGGCGCGAGGTCTGGACTGCTAAAGGGTCATTCGACAACGGGGACATTATTAAACTTTGACAGTTTTTAGCATTATTAAGCTTCGACAGTATACTCGTAAAGTGAGTCGATGTTCCATTGTGTTCCACGCTATATTGCGTACGAAATAGAACAGGCAATTTAAATCTATGATTAAGTTTATTTGGCAAAATTAGAGAGACAGTTGTTGATTGTTTCATAGTTGATTGTAGCGATCAAAGAAATCGAAGGTTCTAATCAAACGACTGATACCTTTACATTACTTCATAAAGCTAGTAAACAATACTAATTTGATTTTTGTCTTCTTGTATTCTGCGACTCTGCGGTACTACACAATAATATAGAGACACAAGGTCTCTATATTATTGTGTAGTAACGAATAGTTACAATACTATACTCTGATTTCAAAGTTGTAGGCAGTAAGTAATTCGCTCTTTGTTTGCCTGCTATAAGAGGCAAACAAGAGAGACAAGGCGCGTGCTAACTGTCCGCTCGCGACTAAATATAGCAGAGATAACAAAGTGCAGGAAGCGGTATTTACAATTTACAAGTAAAACAGACACGAGAATTGTTGAATCGTATTATCAGCTCATAAAAATAGTGTTCTATACCTTACTGCCCACTACTTTGAAACCGTCTCCTAACTATATTGTCTCTTAACTATTCGTATGTAGAATATAACTGAACATAGTTGGTCTGGTTTAATGACAAGGATGAGGATCCTGATCACACATCAGAATTTTCCAAATTATCGTGTAGCTTAGAACATCAGCAAATAGAGCTGTGGAAATTGGAGTAGAGAAACTGTCAGAAAGTAACAATGATTTAAAAAAACTCAATAAATAAACTGACTTCTTTGCTTCGAACGACGATAACTCAGCGAAAAATCATCGTATAAAGGCTTTAGACAGCTCAAATTAAAGAGGATAAAACTACCTACAAATTATGATCAAATCACTGAAAACAATTTATTGAAGCCCATGGACCTTTTGAAAGGCAAGCAAAAATTTGGATTTTTTTCCGATCGTATTCTTAGGATTACTCAAAAACTGCTGGTGGTAAAACATTTTGAACTCAAGAAAACCAGAAACTTGGAGCTTAAATATGCTTTTTTTTTTAATTGTTCTGCGACTATTTTTCTCCAAGTTACAGCCCTGTAAAGGTCACTTAAAAATTTAATTTTTTTCCATCCCTTAATTTTTGCGCCTAATGTATTAAAATAATAATGTTCTGCAACTATAAAAGTTTCTCGTGTCAGGGACTTGGGAGACATTTTCACAAAACATTAGTTTCGAGGAGTACACTAATTATTTTTTCAAAATTGACAACATAAATAAAATCGTATTGTGGCTGAAATAGCAAATTACTGTCTAATAAAACACTAAACTAAATGTATTAACTTCCAAAATATCCTCACACTTCTACCAACTGAGTTTAAACACTTCACTTGGTAAAGTTTCTCAAAAAGTTTTTAAAAACAATATGAATATAACTTTGTCACCACGTTGTATATAATTCAAACAGTCACACGTTAACTGTAGAACGCATTTTTTTTCTTTGTAGTCTGTTACTACGGAAACGCTGTAAAAATCAATGCCCTTTCTTTGTTCTACTAAGACCACTAAGTATAGTATTCTTTCAGCTGACATCCTTTAAATTAAAAGAAACTTATGTACATATTATTATATACTTCGTACGCCACTGTATATTTTAATCTAGTTCGGAATAAATTGGTTCATATTCTCACATTTTCCTCTACATTTAAAACAGCCCAACATCGAAGCTTTATGAACTTTCATATCCAGGTGATTTTTATTCGTTATGTTTACCCAATTTAATAAACATCCCCTTTATTACCCGAAAAGACTATTAAGAAAACAAAACGCTTTAACGAGAACAATATAACACCTGTTAAGTTTGCGTTGTTCATAACGAATTGAGTAATAGATCGATTACGTACATATATGTGTGATAACCTGTTAACCTATTGATTGAACGATATTGGAAATGAGAGCGTTCCATTCTGTTAGTCAAGCTTTGACGTGGCATTTTAAAAATGGGTTAGTTAATTCTATAGGTGTTATTAAAATCAATTTGAGAGGATCAGTTGTCGCGCCAGTCGTGCTATTTATAAGCAAATAATTAGCAGAAAAATTATGTTTTAAAAATATTACCGTTTACTATAATATATTAATAGATATAAAGGTTAATTAGAATACTAATTTTTTTAGTTAGGACTAATTAAATATAATTATAGCTTTAAATACACCAGGCAAAAATTAAGGGATGTAAAAAAATCCTAAATTTTTAGGTGATTTTCGAAGGGCTGTAACTGGCAGAAAAATAGTCGCTCAGCAATTTTAAAAAAAGAAAATTGAAGCGCCAAGTTTCTAGTTTAGCAAGTAGCTTCTAGTGTACTTAAATATCAACTAAAAAATATCGCAGACTTCATAGCCGCAAATAATTATTGAATAACAAGGTAGGCAATGGAAGACACAAAAGTATTGACTTACACACGTCATCTACACACGTCGCTTAGATAAAGGATAACACATGCTTGCTGCATGCAAATGTATAATCCAAAACCAAGCAGTTTCAGTGTGTAGTTCCCCTAGCATATTATGTGGTGAGTGGATGATGGTTTGATGTGTTAATATGGGGAAAGTTCGTGAACGATCTTTGGCGGAGAGAAATTTAGTAATTGCCTACCATAATAAGGACTATTCCCAGAGAAAAATTGGAAATAAACTAGGAATACCCCTAAATACAGTAAAAAAACGTTACGAAAAATGTCAAAAAGGATAAAACTCTAATAAATAAGTCACGAACAGGGCGACCAAAACTTTTAGATCCACAAACACAACGAAGAATTCTAAGGCGTGCTCGAGAAAATCCGCATGTAAGTGCAAGCGAAGTTTGTACTGAAGTGCAAGAAGCAATACCTACATAAAAATGTAAGTGTAGAAACTGTGCGTAGAAAAATAAGGAAGGCTGATGGTATGTATTGTCGGGTCGCTCGTCGAAAACAATGGGTCAGTGTTATCAACAAAAAAAGGAGGATTAAGTTCGCAGCGGAATACGTGATTAAACCAGCTGAGTTTTGGGATGGTGTGCTGTTTAGTGACGAATGTAAATTTGGGCAAAAACTGGGCAATCTTTTAACAAAGAAAACCTTCAGCCTGCAGAAACAGTAAAGAATGGTGGCGGCTCCTTAATGGTTTGGGGGGTGCATGTCGACGGCTGAGGTGGGAAACCTTCCATAGAGGGGATAATAAATAAATTGGTGTATTTAGACATCCTAAAAAGGAATTTAGTCACCAGTGCTAAAAAATTGGGTCTATCAAACTATTTTCTGTTTCAACGGGATAACGACCTAAAGCTCTGTGCAAGAGTTGTAAAGGAATGGATTTTATATAATGTACCCAAATGTCTATAAATACCACCGCAGTCGCCGGACATGAGCCCCATAGAACATTTATGAGCGCATCTTAAACAGTTATTACAGAAATACAGTATATCAAACAAGGAGATATTAAAGCAATATATTCAGCAAGAATGGGACAAAATAAGCCCCGATTTCACAAAAAAAAAAAAATAGTCCGGTCGAGAGACTTCAAAGCGCAATGAAATCAAAAGGCTATCCAACATGGTACTGATTAAATTTTGTTATGTTTTGGTTATTTACCGCTGTTCGTGAGTCGATACATTTGTGTCTTCCATTACCTACCTTGTTATCCAATAATATTATTTGCGACTATGAAGTCTGCGATATATTTTTAGATTATGGTTTATATTCAAGTACACTAAATAAAGAATATCCACAAGATTGAGTTTTATTTTTTACATACAATCAAAACTTTAAAACTTACTCAAGTTTCTGACATACCCAGGTGAGTCAATACTTTTATGACTGACTGTATGTTATAAACATTTTAATGAATGGATATCAGTTTTCCTTTTTATATCTCCGTTTCAAAGTTAAAGGGCAGGGAAGGGACTTTGGACGCACTATATAGAGAAATATTTTCGAGATTATCACACCTGCTCGCCCAAATTTACGGCTTTTGCTTCAACGCTGATCCTGGCAGCAGGATCGTCTGTGCGCGAATAGAAATATGACATCCATCCGTATACGCATTCATGCTGACATCACCTCGCCACACCTCGTAGCCCATAATTCCTATAAATCCCCACAGCGAAATTTGCGTCCATTGTACGAACTTTCCCCTATAGAAGTCCATCCCAAAGAACCGTACGGTCTGCCCACGGCTGCACGTACAGTATGTAAAACAAAGATCTGACCAAATCTAGTAGCGGGCAAATTGGTCAACGACCTTCTGTCACTAAACCGTTTATATAAGTTAATATAAACATTAGCTATTTCCTTACCACTTCTCACTTTTAATTAACAAAATAACGTTGCATTATTATTATTTATGGTGTTGTATGCGTTGTCTCGTTCCTTTCACCGATACGGAAAATGCGCATTTCCACTTACCATGCATGCCATTCAACATAATTTCTATTAATCCCGCAGACATTGAACAGTGGCAATGAACTATGTTAATTAGCTGAGCACAATGAAACACGTTTCTCGCTTTTTTAGCTCGCTCATTGCCTTTTTAACATTTGCTACGAGTTGACTATTTAATTCCTGCTGAAAACTCTGCTTTTGTTTTGCGAATGTTTTAATCATCGACGGCTTACCGCGCTTCGGCGACATTACATTTATAAATGGGACCCGTGTTTTTATAACTGCGAAATTTATTGTCGCGCATAATTGAAAAATCGTGTTATACTAGTTTCATTTATGAAATACAATGCGTCACTGCCGAGAGGGTGGCGTACTGTGTTTGTATACAGAGTTAGTCGGAATATTATACACGCAACACGCGCTAGAACAATACGCCCGATACGCGAGAATCGTACGATATAACAACTATTACTCTGCCGCATGTTTTAGGCGATCAATATTCACATAGTGCAAAATAAATGATAGTGCGAGTATTTTAACCTTAATGTTAATCATCTGTACATTTTATTTTCACCTAAAGTTGTACACTAGGCACAAAAATTAAAGGATGTATAGAAATCCCAAATTCTTAGGCGATTTTCAAAGATCTGTAACTTTAAGAAAAATAGTTGCAGAGCAATTTTAAAAAAGCAAATCGAAGCTCCAAAATTTCTAGTTTTCAGACTTTACGTTTAAATTTTTTTTTATCATGAGCAGTTTTTTGAGAGAGGAATTTGAAATAGCACTAAGGGGGCTAAAGAACAATAAAGCGCCGGGTGTAGATAAAATACAGGCGGAAATTTTGAAATGTGAGGGACAGAAAGTAGTAAATAGGATGTTTGAACTGGTAAAATACATATACGAAACGGGCGAGATGCCGGAGGATTATAAGAGGAACATTATCGTTACTATACCGAAAAAGAGAGGAGCCGACAAATGCGAGAACGATTAGCCTAACTTTCCACGCGTCAAAAATCTTAACCAGAATAGTGCAGAAGAGGATGGAAAATAGAGCGGAGGAAATACTAGGAGAAGACCAATTCGGGTTTAGGCGAAATAGGGGAACTCGTGAAGCTATTCTGGCGCTAAGAGTAATGTTAGAGAAAACAATAGAAAAAGGAAAAAGCGCTTATATAGGATTTGAAGATTTAGAAAAAGCTTTTGATAATGTAAGATGGGAAAAAATGTTCGAGATACTAAAGAGCGCGGGAATGAAGTATAGAGATAGGGGAGTAGTACACGATCTATACAAAGAGCACACTGCTGTTATAGAAGTAGAAGGGGAAAGAAGGGAAGTAGGTATTAGGAAAGGAGTAAGACAAGGATGTACGCTATCACCACTAATTTTTAATCTGTACATCGAAGAGGCGATTAATGTGGTAAAAGGTAGAGTGGATTTCGGGATTAAAGTACAGGGACAGAAATAAAAAATGCTGAGATTCGCGGATGATATAGCAGTATTAGCATCTAGTAAGGAGGAATTAGAATCAGCATTGAACGAAATGGAAGCAGTGTTGACAGAGGAATACGGAATGAGGGTGAATAAAAACAAAACTAAAGTGTTAGTGTGCAGAGGGCGCGAGAGCAGAACAAAAACGAAAGTACAAATTAATAATGAAAGATTGGAGGAAGTTAAAGACTTCATTCATTTAGGAAGTAAAATAAACTGGGATGAAGGAAGCGATAAAGATGTAAAACAAAGAATAGCGCAGGGTCGAGTAGCTTTTAACAAAAAGAAAGTACTTTTATGCTCGGGGGTAATAAACTTAGAAACAAGGAAGATATTTTTGAAAACATATGTATGGAGCACGGTACTACACGGTTGCGAAACCTGGACGGTAGGGGAAGCAAGTAGGAAGAAATTAGAAGCTTTTGAGATGTGGTGTTACCGAAGAATGATGAAAATACCGTGGACTGATAGGGTTAGAAACGAAGAAGTATTAGAGAAAGTAGGCGAGAAAAGAAGTATGTGGAAAAACATAAAGAAGAGAAGAGATAGAATGGTAGACCACTTGCTGAGACATGGGGGAATAGTCCGCGATATTTTGGAGGCAGAAATAGGAGTGAAGAAAGGCAGCGATAGGCCTAGATTAGACTACTGCTCGCAAATAGTAAGGGATGTAGGTTGTAGCACAATTAGCGAAATGCGTAGGTTAGCACGTGATAGGAGAAGCTGGAGATTAGCGTCCAACCAGTCTTAGAATTGATGACCTTATGATGATGATGATTTCATTATAAAGCTTTTTTAGATAATTTTATCCTCGGTAAGTTGATAATTAACATTTTTTGATAAGAAAATATGGATTATTGCTAATAAATATTCTCAACCTCAAAAAATGAATGAAAAATAAAAAATTCATCCTTAATTTTAATGATTAATTGATTTTTAGCAAAAACGACACATTCAATCGTTCCAAACACAATAAAAAAATAGCAGCGCTTTGGAACTTTCAAGTTTCTTTGGGATATTTTGAGGTTGCAAAGAAACAGTCAACATCCTTAGACTATCCATTATTTGCGAAGTTATACCAAGTAAAAGGAATACTCGTATCCCTAAATACGCAATTTTTTACCACTTTTTCAATCAACATTCTCGCATCGAAAATAATAATATGAATATAGCGGGAAAAAAATCCTACTAGCTGCTAGTACGAAATTAATTCTATTGATTATATGTAAATTGTCATAATTAAAATAATGGCAATTTATTAATAATAAATGTTTTATTCATTTATTGCTGACAAGTAGATTCTATAGATTACCCATAGATTATCACATGGATTATATAGAGTATAAAAAATAGTATCATCAACCTCCTTTATTAATGTTAATATTCCGAAATATATGTATGTATATCTAGAATGTCTCTTTTGTACGATTATGATAAAAAATAACGATGTCTTAATATTTTTATTGTACCGATAAGCGATAAATATTAACAAATAAGACTTAATTATCAACGAATTACCGATACGAATCTGATAAGGCTACAATTGTTTTGAAGAACAAATATCTAATATTAGAATAAATAAATATTAGGCCAACAATGAGTTTAGGTTACTGAAAATGTTCTATAAATATCTGGGCAATGTTGAAAATATTCAGATGTTTTCTGAAGTTCTTATTTAATTTTGTTTCCTATTCAGTGTTGGTCAACGCACTTTCCAAAAGTGTCTAGACATATTTATGTGATGACTCATCAAAATAACTGAAAATAGATATGCACTTCAGTATGTCTCATTCGAAAGGTTACTACGCATAAGCATTTAAAATCGGTTCAGAGAATAGTATTATAGATTGTATATGGTTTAAGTAATATATTCTTCCTTATAGAAAGTTTATTGTTATTGAACACTCGGGCAATTTAAGTATAAATAGGTGTATATATATATAACAAGGTAAAGTTGTATAAATACTCGCTCTGTATGAACATCCTGTATTTTGCAAATTATAGTAGTTAAATGGTTTTAAAAGCTAATAGGTCTTATATAGAACATTATTGAATATTTTAACTGTTTTCCGTAGATAGATCTACGTGGGAAAATAGTCCATAGAAAGTTTTTGAATTGTGAAGAATTTTCTTTCAGGAATCCATTTTAATTCAACGAATATACAGGGTTGTAACATAAAGGTACATAATTCCGAGTAAATTAAACGGTGGATTTTTCAGTAAAAAAAATAGATTTTTTTCATATTCAGATGAAGTTATACTGAAGGATTTTCGTTTCCAAGCTACAGGGCGATAAAACATTTGAAAAAATTTAGTTTTTAAAAAATTAGAAATGATAACTTTCGAACATTAGAAGATAATGAAACGAAATTTTAGCCGCAGCTTAATTTGATAATACCCTAATAACAAGATTGACTTCGTAAGTTACTCAGTGGCGTGCGTACGCATTGTACCCTAGGGTTTTCCGAAGAAAATTGTGATACACCACTGGTAAACATATTTTTTTAATATTTATTTAAGATCCACTTTTTATTTTAAACAAAATTACCTTCTTGCGTTTTATTTGTAACTCTTGTCATTTTCCCGTATTTAAAATTTTTGTAAACACCATTTTTTCCCACTGCTAACATAGGAAAATGAAAGTAACAAAAACATTATCAAGTATATGTTTTCCTGTTACTAGGGCATTATCAAATCAAGCTACGGCTAAAATTTCGTTCCATTATCTTCTAATGATCGAAAGTTATTAGAGAAAAACTAAATTTTTTCAAATATTTTAGCGCCCTGTAGCTTGGACGCGAAAACCCGTAGAGCATAACTTCATATGAAAAAAAAATCAATTTTTTTTTACTGAAAAATCCACCGTTTAATTTATTCCCAGCCTTTATGTTACAACCTGTATTGGCATGTTTTCTTCCGCAACAGGTTTTTGGCTGACAATATTTTTGTTGTTGTAGTTCTGGTTGAGTTATGATGAAGAATAGTTGTTTTTCATTTTGCAACACTGAAAATTGCATAGACAAAACATTTTCTAAATAATAATGGTCTCGGTTGATTAAAAAAATACGGGATGATTAAAAAAACGGTAGGCTATATGTAAATCGTGTTGTTTTATCATCATATTTTCTTATCAATAAAGAAGACTGTTTTCGAAAAACTGATTTTTAATCCCTGCGCGATAACTATTCTAGAGTACACATCTATGCAATCTTCATATTAACGTCATCTGTTGAAACGTCAAGGCAATATGGCTGGTGTTGATTTTTGATTAATCAACTTATGCCCAAATGTTGTTGTATCTCAATAAGAAAAAATAATTGTGTTGGCTAATTTTATTAAATTTCTTTGCCAGAATGTGTTGAATTTTATAAGACGCTCGATGATTTCACCGAAGAGATATCATGTATATGTACCTAACCTATTTGTGTTTCGCAATGATGAATTAAACAAGGCAATGTAAATGTATATTTTCTATTTATCACTTCTCGTTTATTGTTTGGTGATTATTTAATAATAACATTTAAATTTTACCAAGAATATTATCTAATTAATAATTAGATATTATTCACATTTTCAGCGAGAATAGAATCTCAATAAGCAGAATTATTTATTAACAACTGTTAAAACCTGAAACAATGTGCCTATTTGCAAATAATCAACTTATGCTCAAATGGTTTATCTATCCTAAGATAACAAACAAGGTCATTGTAATGGCCAAGTTTATTAACATTAATAGATATTAGATGTCTGAAAAATGTCAAATTATCATTTTTTATATTTGTCGTTCACATTGTCTACTTACTAATCGCTAATTAGATCTACATTCAATCTAATTAATTCTACATGAATGTCTCAATTACTAAATAATGAATTTAATAATGGGTACATTATTGATATGGGTGGGTATGCCGCCGTTACTACTACATTAACACTGTTTAAATTATAATTTTTAATTTCAGAAAGGACTAAATTCCCTCAAGAAGAATTATTAGTAAATATTCAAATGCATTTGTTACTTATTGCCCAAGAAAAACGTTCACGTCAGGATAGAATCATGATATCTAATTGGAATGCTCGATAATATAAAGTACTATTTCAAATATAATAGGAATTTGGTTGCGTTCTTCACGAATATATAAATATTTTCTAGTCTTCCATTAACATATATGTATGTTACGGCAAAAGTGCGAATTCGGTGCATGTGTACATTGTCCGGTTAAAGTAAACATCATCCAAATCGAGTGGTAAATGTAAGTTAACACTAATAATTGACGAGTATTGCCACTTTTACCGGAAAATGTACACATTTACCTATGGATGGTGGTACTCCGGCCAAAGTTTATCGACTGATGATCAAAGTTTTACGCACTTTTACCAACAAGGCAGGCAAGATTATACATTTTCCGGCGAATGTGTACATTTGCCGTTACAAATAGACGTACTCTTACCGTAGCATGTACATACAGCTTAGCAAGAATAAGAACAAGTGTAAGACTATCCCTGGTAAGCGTAGAGGAAAGAGTGAGGCAGCATTCGGGGGGAAAAGGATGCATTCTACGCGCGGCCAGATCGAACTCTGTGTACTGCTCATCAAGAATAGGAACAAGTCTCTATCGGACAGCCCAAGAGGTACGCAGTAAATGCTGCCCTCACTCTCCCTTCTACGCATACATAGAGATATCTTACAGTTTTTCCTATTATTGATGAGCAGTACATTCGATACGCTCGATATTCACTGCAAAGGTCTTAATGCGACTAAGTAAAGACCAGGCTATTTACTGCGTGCCTCGTGGGCGCTCTTCAGTTTTGAGACTTGTTCCTATTCTTGCTAAGCTGTAATTCATTTTGTATATTAAAAAGAAAATATATAATAAAATGCATTACATTACAAATGCGTTTTATTTTCCTTCATTATACAATATGGATTGTAAAAGGTATAAAATTTAAATAAAGCTTATATCAGAAGTTGGTGAAGTTTACGTCACATGTTGTGTTGATTCTACTCCATTACTAGTACGAAAATTCATACCGGCGAATAATAAAATTCTACTGCGACCTTGAGGTGTTCATTTTCCACCAAACTGATGATCCCTATATGTACTCCGTTTGGTGTGAAATTGGTACAACACATTTTACAGAGTGGATATCTTAAAAAAATACTGGGATATAAAGATTGTTTGTATAAAACACAAACACTGCTTGAAATACAGCTTGTCAAGAATAGGAACAAGTGTTAAAACTCCGATATCGGACCGCCCACGAGGTGCGCAGTAAATAGTCTGGATGTATGAATGTACACAGAGTTCGATCTTGTCGCGCGTAAAGTGCGTTATTTTCCTTCCAGTCACTGCCTCACTCTCTCTTCTACGCATACACAGAAAATCTCACACTTTTTCCTATTATTGACAAGCTGTACAATTGTCGGTCCTCTTAAACGATCTTTTTTAAATGATAGGGTTTATCTATCATTCTGAAATCATGTCTAAAGTCGTGCAAACGGGCCTATAATTTACTAGATCAGAGGCATCTCCATCCTGCAGAACAGGGCAAACGCTAGCCGTTTTCCAAACTCCAAGAAACGTTCTACGGTACGACCTTAGGGGAATGAAAAGGGGTCGTCTTTTAGCTTTGGAAGGTTTATCAACATATTTTAAATCCGCGCACCATGCAAACAACACCCTATATTCGCCGAATAATGATTTGTGACAAATGTGGCGTCTGGTAATAACCGTACCGGGCTATCGGCTTTTGGGATAAGTTTTAAAATCAGTCAATTCCCGCAACTCGCCTCGAAGCATTGTCTCTTCGTTCAGTACTAGCTTAATCGCTATTTATTTATCTTCAAAAAAAAAAAACGTAGCTATAGCAATAACATTACTAGGATCAATCCACTACACGATACGTAGTGGATTGCACCTTTGCAGAATGTGCATTCTTTTCCATCCAAATGCTGCCTCACTCTTTTTTTCTACGCATAATAGAAAATCTCACACCTGTTTCTATCTCGATCAACTGTATATTGCGTTTACCAACTTGGGGTTATACTGTTAATGCAAAACGAGTTTTGATGAAAGAAGTTGATTGCAAAAAATGTCTTTTAAAATACTGCTTAGAAATAACAACAAATGCAGTTTATTCAAGGAGAGAGATAGAGGAGAGGGATAGAGAGCCGAAGAGGAATAGAGGGATAAAGTGGTAGTGGAAGAGTGAAGTGGAGAGGTAGAGGAGGGAGAGACAGAGAGGAAATCACATATTAAACGTTTCCATTCATTGATTGTATTTCGCGTGTTTTCTATTTCTTAGAATTTCGGTCAATCAAAACTAATGAATAACTTTTTAATCATACGTTACAGTTTTAATAAACATCTTCAGAGAAAATCGTATATCGGTTATATGGGTATGATTAATTATTTATATTTTTGTCTGTGATGTGTAAAGGTCTTGGCGAAATTCTGTTTATTTATCCCAACACAAGTTAAAAACTTGTCAAAGATCTGGTTAAAGGACAAATTAAAAATATGAATATTATTAAAATATTCATTATATTTTTTGCATTAAATAAATAGGAGAGTTTCTAGAGTAACTGGTGTTACATAGCCCTAAGTTAAACACATTACAACCGTGGCGTGGGCAACATACTGCTTTGCATTAAGAGTAAGATTTTCAGTGAAAAAAAATGGTAAACTAACTTTATTATTAGATATTTTGTAAAGAAGCAGGTGCATATTACGCCATAGTTTTATGACAATATAACTTAAAAATTTTATAATACGTTATGGTATCTTCTTAAGAAGCATAATGGAGGTTAATTTATAATTAACAGAGTTAAACAATTTTACTTGATTTCTTTCTAATATTTCTGTAATGGATGTAATGTAACATGGATTCTAAATTACTGAAGCATATTCAAGATGACTGAGAACCAAGGAATTACAATTTTTGAAGTGAATACTTCTTTGGCGGCGTTCTGATATTTGACGAGAATGGAGAGTGAATTGGAAAAAATTTAACGTTTCGAGATTTCGTTACACGAGAGAGAAAAAAGATATAACGTAGAGAGAAGGAGAAAGAGAGCGATATATTTGGTATACCTAAAACACAGGCTTTGTTACAAGACAGAGTATACAGATATATAATATAGAGAGAAAGAGAGCTATACATCATATATATCAGTTTAGGCTATCCGCGTCTCCTTTTTGTGCGGTCCTTCGTCTTTAACGCCCACTCATACGCTGAGTCCAAGGTCTAAGTTGTTTGAAGGGGGAATAGTTTAGGAAGCATCGTACGAGCAAGAGAGAGCCACGTATTCATTGAATACTAGGCAATAGAAGAAGATATAGTATGACGCGTATGCGCGCGAGTACGTACAACTCTGACGCCACACGGGAGTGGAGCAAGAGAGAGCGATATAAACTCAGTACGAAGCGATAGAATAGGATAGATAGATTGTCGCGTATGCGCGCGTTATAGATGTACGCCTCCATACGCTATATATTAACAGCTGAAGCAGCACGCGTGTGTACCGAATATTTATCATTGTATTTACGTTATTTACATCTGTGTTCTGTGATTATTTGATAATATCCTTGAACCGTTTAACTTGTTAAAATCTAGAAGATATAATATATTTCATTCACCGCTCCCTACTGGTTTACAGCCACACAGGTGCAAATGCACTTGGAAGAGGCGAAGACAAAATCCCTTTGATTCTCGGGGGAGATTTCAATATAAATTTCGGATCCAATGATTCTTTGACGTTGATTAACTTTCTTCGAGAAACATTTGGTCTGCTTATAAATAACAATCCCAAAGAATCAACAACAAAATCCGGAACAACAATAGATGCAATTTTAACACGTACTATGTGCTGCACATGATATATATTTTTTTTTATTTGGGATCATAAATTTAGGATCTGAAATATCTATAAGCTTCTAGGAAATCCTAAATTTGTATAAGCTTTTCGACAAATAGCTTCCTTCAATCCTAAATTAATCTTTGAGATTAATTTAGATTTGAAAGATTTAATTTAGTGTATAATACCTAGATCCCTAATTGTGTCTACTTTCTTTAGTCATAAGTGAGTTTTGTGAGTTTATAAAAACATTTTTGAACAAAATAGTTCCCTTAAAGGCTCAGTCTTCAGGACGCAGTCTGCGGGCAGAAGATTACACATAGAGGTGAGGACAAACATAATAATGCCCAGAGAGTGGTGCCAAAGTTCCTTTGTTAGGACTCGAACCCAAGCATATAATAACTGGAATACAAATACTGAAACCAATTTGTCACCCCGGGCCACAGTACAAATGATATTGTTGCGAACAATTTGATATCTGTATTTTGATCAATATAAATTGCTCTCTAAATTCGGTCATCTTTTTCGATAAAAATGCATGTGCATTTGATAGTAATTTGATAATAGTGTAAGAGATTATTAGAAAAACGTTTTCTTGAGTAAAGTACCTTATACCGATTTTTTTTTGCGAAATTATTCATTTTAAACGAGCTTATTCCGGTCCTGGTATACATAAAATGACTACCTGTGATGCGCTCCCCTTACAAATTTCTAGAGCAAGAAAATTTGTTGGCCTCTATATACTCTTACATACAATAACGTTCCGGCAAATACCTCGAATAGAACGCGAACCTGACGACGAAGACGATAAAAAAATCGTTGAAGTTTCTTTGATGATGACAGTACAACTGTACCCCGTTTTGAGGAACCCTTACAGCTGGAGGCGTAATAGGGTGTAACACTCCACCCCCGCCCTTATATCTCGGATCTTAACAACGCAATGATTTCACAATATATGCCTCTATAAATATGCTCCGATTTTGGACAGTCAGATAGAAAATGGAGAATATATAGACGGGATGGTTTTATTTGCATTTACCACGTGATGAAAGTATTAAGTAAACACTAAAAAGTGCTCTAGAACATTGATAGTTTGACATGGAAATTAATTATTTACTTAAACATTCACGATTTTTTGTTTTAGCGCTTCAATTTCTGTCAGTTCTTTTTTAGCAATGATGTTTTTAATTAGCTTGTTCATGTTTCCAATAATAGTAAAAATAATAACGGAGATTAAAATGTTTAATAAAACGATCATTAATCAGTTCATCAAACTATAATCCCCTTACTTGATCAGTTTTCCATGTCGTATTAAATTTATGTTAATATGATATTATACTGTGACTATCATTTACCGACATTTAAAAGCCATAAATCATACGCTGCACTATAGTAAACTCCCCTCACTAGGGGGGTTTAATTGGACGACACCGTTTATGTCTCTTCTAATCGATTCAACCAGATGTGAGTCCGTCAGAAGAGAAAAGAGGTCCGCCATTTTCTTTTACATTCAAATAACTTATAGTTTTTTAACATACACTAGGCAAAAAAAATTAAGGGAACAAAAAAATTTCGAAAATTTTTTAGTGATTTTTGAAAAGCCATAACTTTATGAAAAATCGAGAAGAAAGAAAAGACATTTCGATGCCTGAAGTTTATAGTTTTGAAATCGTTTAGCAAAAAAATTCTGAGTTACGGTTACTGAGTAATTCAAAGAAATACTGGGAGATAACAATTTTCCAATTTTTTTACGAGCGTCCCTGGGCTTCGGAAAAAAATTTCGGACTAAATAAATGCAAAGATCGGTTAGTCTGTTTATTTAGATTTAATTTGGTTTTTTAACAGACTCTGTACGACCATTTGTTGCTAAGATATCACTGATATCACTACAAAATTTTCGGAATTTTATTGTTCCCTTAACTATATTAAATAGTGTATTCTGATTCTGTATATTTGCTCTACAATGAATTTAAATTTTGGACGTTTCCCTCAAAAATGGCAGCCTTTATAAAGATTCAAATTAATAACTAAGAATACTGATATAATGAAAATTTTAAGTATCTACGCATTGGAAACGATGATCCAGTTCACTTTTTTATGTTTGAGTACAATGTTGTAAACAAGTGAATATTTATTATAATAAATGTTTTTGAAACAATCACAAAAATCCTGATTTTTGGGCGACGATTACATTTTTTTAAATGGTAAGTTCTATTTTTTTTATTTCCCTAGGAATCGTTGTAATTTAAATTCTAAACTAGTGTAAGTCAATCCCGATTACCGGCTGGTTAACGAACAAAAATATACCACCGCCTCGGGCGTCAGGAACAGTAATTAATTTTATCGTTTTTACGCCTCACGGGATTTTCCTATAAAAAGTTTATTTCAACAGTTATTCCGTTTTAAATGGGACATATTAAAATGGGACTATTTTAGTTTAACACTATTTATCTTATAAACGGAAATAGGAAACCCCTAATATAAGACAGTTATAGTCTGAAATCTATAAATTTTTGATAAAAATGAGGGGCTGCAATAAAAAAATACCATAATCTCACAGAACAAACTCTGAAAAAATTTGTATTTCAGTTCGTCTATTTCAAAAATAAGATTGGCTTGACAGATTTTTTAAATGTAAAGAAATTGAGTGTTATTTTTTGGAAAAAGTTGAATAACTTGACAATGCCGTAATGGCATTTCAAGTGTCTTTATGTTATTTATTAATGATGATCTGTGATGAGTTGCAACTGAGGTTGTAAAAATTCGTCGACCATGTTGAATCATCGTGTTCAGAAAATAAATCAATATCGTCAATAAACATCCATAAATGTAAAGTTTGCTCCTATGCCTTAAAGAAGCAACCACTAATAGATGACTATTCTCTTACAATTAATGGTACAGTTTTTATACGTTCCGAAAATATTTCTTGGAAAGGATCTTGGTGTGTACTTTGATGATAAACTATCGTTCTCTGGGTATATCAACCGTGTGGCTCTTACTGCATATAAAACCTTTAGTTTCATGTTTAGAAACACATCATTTAATAACACTGCTACCTTAAAATCGTTATATTTTGCGTTAGCTTGTTCGAAATTAGAATATTGTAGCCTTATTTGGTATCCCCGATATCCAAGTAATATTAATAATCAACGTGGAGATATGTATATAACGACGTTTCTTAAAGTATCTGTCATTTGGCATAGATAATTATTATCCAGTAAGAGGTTACGATCATACTCTGCTGCCACAAAGATTTGATATCCAGTCATTGAATACTAGAAGAGTACTTACTACTCGTAGCTTCTCATTTCTATTTAAATTGTTTCATCATAGTAGATGCACTCGCGTTACTAAGCATGTTTGAGTATACGCATACCTAGATTAGGCTCTCGAGAAGAAAGTATGTTTTATTACCAGACTGCAAGAACTAACACTAAGTGTTGTTAAAATCGCCAGTGTTTGTAATGTCACTTAATCTTAATATAATATCTAGTACAGGAACGGCCATAATCAAGTACCCGATTTGAAGCGCTCGTAACTGTTTTATCTGACAGCTTTCGTTAGTTTACTTTTGACATTTCTCCAGTCCACATATTCAAGTTTTATTATGAATCGATACACATTAGAGGAACGTGCATAAATAGTAATTTTATTTATTAAAAACAATGAATCGGTTATTTCAACACAGCGAAATTTTCGCCGAAAATATCCTCACCGTCCTGCTCCAACTGGAAAGACAATACGCCGCTTATGTCAACAATTTCGGCGTAGTGAGACAACGGCTGATGCAAGGCATATTGGACGACCACGAACAGGACGCTCAATTGAAAATATCCGGCGTATAAGAGAAAGCATTGCAGAAGATCCAAGAACGTCAACAGAAAGACGCGCCACACAATTGGGCATGTGTCGGACGTCCCTGAGGAGAATTTTGAAGTTAGATTTGTACGCATTTCCATACAAAATCCAGGTGGCACAGCAGCTTCTTCCCAGGGACCATCAACAACGCCTGCAATACTGTCACAGTCTCCTAAACCTTAACGACAATATTGACGATTTTCCATATAAACTGATTATGACCGACGAAGCTCATTTTCACTTGAATGGATTTGTAAATAAACAGAATGACCGCTACTGGGGTACAGAAAACCCTCGTATTCTTCAGGAAAGACCACTACACCCTTCACGAGTCACTGTATGGTGCGGCGTCTTTGCCCAAGGTGTAATTGGTCCATATTACTTTGAGGACGATGAAGGCACTGCTGTTACGGTCAACGGAGAGCGCTATAGAGCAATGCTAAATAAATTGTTGTCACCTCAGTTGGAAGTCCTAGGACTGGAAAATATGTGGTTGCAACAAGACGGTGCGACTGCGCACACATCCAGAGAGACAATGGTCATGTTGCACAACATGTTCGCTGCGCGTTTAATTTCTCGATTTGGCGACTTAGCGGGGCCTTCGAAATCGCCAGATCTTTCGGCTCCTGATTTCTTCTTATGGGGTTATCTCAAAGGAAAGGTATACGCCAATAACCCTCATACGCTACAGCAGCTGAAACATAGTATCCGTCAAGAAATAGAGGATCTAACGCCAAATGTCTTGACTCGAGTTATGGAACATGCCGTAAAAAGAGCTCAGATGTGCATCGCAGTTAGAGGCGGTCATTTGACTGACATCATCTTTAATTGAGTTTAGGCTTAAACTTTAAATACAAATAAATGTCCTACCCATATTTTTTGCTTTTTATTTCCTTGCATTGTACACGGCCGCTACTTAAAATCGGGTATTTGATTATGGCCGTCCCTGTACTTGAGATTTGAATAATTGTACTAATAATGAGTTACTTTCTTTAAGGAAACAACAACTCTTTACTGTCCTGCAAGTCATATTTACTGGAGTATTCCATTGTTAATTTAAGTTAAAGTTATTTAGAGGTTACCCCTTCGTTATTTATTTTTTAGTTATATAGTAGTACACACATATATGTATTCATTTGTATTTCTTGCAATAAATGGATTTTTCTGTTGGGCAATAAAGGTATTACTATTATTATTACTAAAGAGTCAAAATCAGAAAACCCAAATCCTCACAAAAGATCCTCTCCAACTGAACCAAATAAATTTATAAAATGTAAATTCATTCTAACGTGTCAAGTATCTCATGTGCGTTTCTTTCGGGAAAACTGTCATACGACCACAAATTGCTACCTGTTGCGGTGTACGGTAAGAATGATGGATCATTCTGTAACATCATTAGCCGCATTAGGAGAAGGTAGCCACGGCATCGGATGCGTGAACCTGCCACAGGCTAACTATATGATGAAGTAATTAAACGAATTTATGAACTCTAATGAATGTGTCATATATTAAATAAGAATACGTGAAATATTATACGTTGCATCTGCAATGTTTCGCTGTAACGGCTGTAATTAACAATGATACACGAGAAAAAAGTTCGAATAAAATACGTCCTGAATTTTGATGATTGACTGGAATGGATATATTAAAAATAGATTCAGATTATTTGCAAAAACTTGGTAGATAATTAAGAATTACTAAATCACCTAATCACTACATCCACCTAAAATCTTAAAAATTTTCGATAATTTTTTTTGTATATTATTATAGTATGAAGGCTTAAGAATACATTCTGAAAGTTTCAAGTCGATATCTTTAAAATTTACAGAGATATAAAACTTTCAGTCACGGGGTAGAGGGCGGCTAATGCTGCTCCGTGCGCCCCTCAATGAGCGCCCTCGTCGGGTGCGGAACAATGATCGACTTAACTAATCAGCGATAACCTTGAGGAATCAGTTTCATACATTTTTTCCTACTATATTATAATAATGTACACGCACAAAATCTCTCGCGCTGAGAAAGACGAAACAAGCACAAGAATTCATCATCCTGAAAAAAGGCCATCGTTCTTTGAATCCAAAACGGTGCCCGTCATATCTCGAGAACCTATCGACAGATTCATTTGAAGTTTGGCATAGTGACGCATTAAGCCGTTGTTAACGGAATGACTCATTTTTCAAACAACCAAAATTGTTCAAACAAATGACCCTTGTAACTGAGGTTTTTACCAGATTTTCGTACTTCAGTTACATGTGCCGTTTTTTTTTTTTCTTTTTTAAGAACAATTTTCGGAAACGGCGATCGTCAATCTGTTTCGTATGCACTTAACTTCATGATAGCTTACTATTTTTGATTTCAGATGATCAGTTTTAGCAGAAGGAAGGGACACCACAAACCGGGTCGCAAAATACTCTCCACTTCCGGCGGGCATATCTCTTCCGGTTTTAAAGATTCTTAAATTGTGTTCACTACACCATGTTTACAATAAATTTATCTTCAAATTAAAAAAAAATTATTTACCATTATAATTATAATTATTTACCAAGAAAATTCATCCCGAAAATCGACTATTCTTTCATGTTTCTAGGTGTATGTAGCCCCTTAAAGTAATAGTAGCATGTATTTCTATTACAAAAATTTGGCCGCTATCTGCTGACTTTTGCATAGATCGCTGCACTGCGACATATTTTTGGCTGTGATTGTACCGATTTTTTTCACGTTACAGCTGTGATTACAGCGTAGCAACACTGCAAGCGCAAAACTCGGTGCCTACCGTATCGCGATATCGCAATTGTGTTTACTCATGCGCCTTTTTCGATCGCGTTCTTCAATATTACATTGAATATGTCAAAAATAAAACAAGGGAATTTGAGGGCGGGAAAAATATGTCAAATGACGTCTGAAAGTGGCGAAAGCAATGAATGACGCGAAAAAAGCTTCAAATCTAACCGCGAAAAAAATTCAACTTGGAACTCGTATCATCGATTTAGGTGAATTGAAGCAGAATTTGAAGTGCCATTCATGTAAAGTGTTATTGTCATTAGAAAACGCCGAGAGTGAAGTAAGAAGTGACTTACGATCCATTTGGGCATTGCGATGTAATACCTTGCCACGTAACATTCTTTGCAACGTTGCCACGGTGCGAGAGTACGTAATATAAATCGAAAAAATTCGTAACTTTTTATCATGATTACGTTAGTTTCAAAATTGTTCTAGAACGTTATCTTAAAGAAAATAATTTCTGCAAAAATCCCTTGTTTCTAACGATTATTATGGAGATTATGAGCTGTTATTTTCTTCGAATATAGCCTTTACATACATATATAACGTGTCCAAATATCATTGAAATCAGTTAAGCCGTTTTTGACAAAAAAAATATTATTTGATTTTTCGTTTCTTTCGATTTATTCAAAAACCAAAATAGATAGAGATTTGAAATTCGTAGGATCAACGTATCTTATTAGTACCAACATACCCTCAAAAGATGATTCAGATATCCTTCTGGGGCCGATTCACTATGCTTATCGTCCTATGGCCTTTGCCGCATTTTGTCTAACAGAGTTATGTAGCACTAAAATACAGTGATTCAAATTATTCCAAAACCACAAGGAAGATGCAAAGTGTCACCTATCTCAGAATATCGCTAACTTCAGACCGGTTTCGACCTTATCTTGGGTCTCATCAGTGCATTGTAAGCGAGTATACTTTTGACAGATGAGGCTCACATCTAGTAGACGTTGCTACGTTCCACCTCAGTAGAACGTAGTGGCACTACCAAGAGATGGCGTTTGGAAATTTCAAAATACTAAATTTAATGGAAATGATTATTTAAAAAATCAACTGAAGTAAATTAAATTTCTATCACAAAAGTTTGAAATTCTATCGAGAATCCTCGATACACGATGCAATATCACACTGAAAATCACCAAAAAAATAATGAAAATAAAAAGAGTAATACCTTGTCATTTGCTGATAACTCCGATGAAATATACAATTTTTCTAACTATTTGTAAACTTCTACTAAGGCAATGGCCTAAAATGAAGGATAACGCTACTCAAAGCGGAAGAAAAGTTGACGTTTTAGTTATAACAAATATGTTAAAACTTTTTTTATCTTATTTTTATTTATCAGGGACAGATGGTGATGAACAGATTTGGCAAGGCATAATCGCTCTACTAATACCTCTACAGCTTTGAATTATAAAATTAAAACGTAGCAATCTGTGAAACCATTATAAGAAGACAGGGTTTGCCTCTCGTCAGAATTCGTAAACACTCGTTTCTTACCGGTGCGGTGGCGTTAGGTGTACTACGAGTAGAGGAGGAAATGCCATCTAAATTTAAAGCATGGAGCGATTTTTATACGCATACTACTAAATCTTAGACTCTTCCCTTTACACTAGATTATATATTATGCTCAGTATGTTAGTAATTAAATATTATTAAATAATAGTTAATAGCAATTATAAATATTAGAATTACGACAATAATATAACATATAATAATAATTCATTTGATAATTACTTCTTGGTGCCTACCCTGGCGAGCCCCCACTCCTATTTAGATACGTCCCGGAAGGTGGAAATAGGTTTTTAATAAGGTAATTTTTTAGTTTTATTTTGGAAATGCTCCACTCACACTTTGGGAACCACTGAATTACCACATTTTTCTTTTTATTAGATACAAGTTATAGATTGTATTAGATCATAATTGTCACTAAATTTATACTACGAGTCTTTGGAACTACATCAGACTCGTTGTTAATCCCAGATAAATACATTAAAACATCCATGTCAGCCAACCCATTAAGATTTCATAAGAATCTCTACATCGCCTCAACTTCAAGGTTATGGCATTGACCCCGGCAACGCCAAAATTACAAATGCGATTAGCATAATCGATGCCCAATTGATAGCAATTGCTGGATTACAGATACGTCTTGCTGTTTGAATAAGAAACGAGACATTTGTAGACTACCGCAGAACGGTATATTTCCTGCAATGCACTCACTGTACGAAGTCAAAACTGAAACGTCGTTTAATCCGAATCGTGTAAGTCGGGAGGCTGTCGTGACGTCGCTTTATATCTAGAAGCTTCCGGGCACGCTTACGTCAACCCGCACAATATACACCTATATAAGTCTTAAAAGATACGCCATATATCAAATCGGAGAGATAGCAGGATGTATTTCATGAAATCGCTGCAAGGTTAAGACGGATGTGTGTATGTCTCGTTTTAGGAGAAGCGGATTTCACTGCTGGATCGTTTCTGGAGGGCGAACGAATGACGTGACAAAACGTTTACGAAATCACAAAATAAATTTGAGTAACATAATGTTTTGGAATACAAACATGTCAGTCAAGGCACAATATATTATCTACATTATGCTCGTCAACTTTACACTCTTTGAGTGTAAAGGTATATAATTTTACATATAGGTAAATATAGGGTACATATAGGGTAGTGTCAATTTTTTATGACTAGTATTATTGAATAATAAACAGATAATAAACGAAAAATCACAGATACAAAATATGCATTTACATTATCTTGTTTACTTCATCGTCGCGAAACACAAGTGTTTTAGGTACACAGTAGTACACATATATACATATATTTTCGGTGAAATCACCCAGCGACTAATGCAATTCCATGCATTATTCGGTAATCTTTTCGGTCAGCAAACACATTTAATAAACAGGACCAACACAATTAATTTTTGCTTCTTGAGGCACGCAACAGCATTTGGGCGTAAGTCGGTTAATGATAAATCACGAATAGCCATATTGCCTCACATTTCAGCAGTATCGCCGTGAAGACTATGCTCATCAAGAGTAGGAAAAAGTGTGAGGCTGTCTAGATGTGCGTAGAAGAAAGAGTGAGGCAGCATTCGGGGGGAAAGGGATGCACTTTACGCGCGGCCAGATCGAACTCTATGTACATTTTCGATATTCACTCTGCAAAGGTCTCGATGCAACTAGGTAAAGACCAGGCTATTTATTGTCCGATATAGCAGCTTTGAGACTTGTTCCTATTATTCATGAGCTGTACATGGATAGTTACCATGCAGGGATTATAATCTACCCCATGTGGAGTAAAGTGTACTATATTGTGGTGTATTTATGTTAATTTTATATCTAAAATATATAATATTTAGTTTACAATGACAGTGGTGTAAAATTTTACTAATTAGGCTGGTGCTGAGTTTTATACCAGAAATAGTGACATTTTACATCACTCTCACCCCATTAAGAGTAGTCAAGTTTTATCACACCAGATTCTCAACAGTGGGTTAGGGAATTGAAGCAATATTAGAAATTAAAAAATCCGTTATAGACTGTAGCTACTGTTTGATCACTGAAAAAGATAATTAAAATAAATTGTAAAATATATTGATAACATGTATTTTTCAAAATTAGTACTGAGAACCGCCATGTCTTTAACATAAAAAATATATGGTGTTAATCAAGTACGTAGATAAACTTTAAGAAACATGGTTCGTGGTTTTAAGACAAATAGTAGGCGTGTTGTCAACGTATTCGAAAAATTTTTGTTCGCCTCTTTCAATTATAAGAGATATTGTTTTTTTATTTTCTTTTTTTTATATACATACATATATATGTATAAGGAAATTGAATGTTCCTATCCTCTTGGAAAATCAAAAAAAACTTTAAATGACCTAAAATTGTATATCAAATAGCTCTACAATGCGTCTTTAAAATAGAAATTATAGATACTCGAGGTTTTTGTCGAACTTCTTTGCCTTCTTATCTGGTTTATTTTCCCCGGGCGGACATTTTTTAAAATAAAATTATTTTAGAATAAATGTAAGTTCATTATTAACTCAAAACTAAATAATAATTGAAGGTCACTTAGAATAATATATTTACGTTTACAAAATATTATTCATAAAAATGTTAAAATGTGTAATACGAAGTCTGCAGGTGGTAAAAGAAAACACTCGGGGCGGCCGTCTAAATTTTCACCAACAATAATGCATGCTATTCTGGGGGAATTATCAATTTCTGGAGCGTCATCTTCTCAGGTTGTCCGTCGTTTTAATTTGGATTGTGATTCCAGTCTCATAAGAAAATGGGCGGCGAAGTCAAGACATTTTAAATGCGAAATATTTTTAAAGAAACCTGCACTTAAGCAGCATCATATAGAGCCAGATTAAAATTTGCAGAGGAGTATGTTCAAAATCAACCGTTTTTGGGATACCAACCACGTAATCTTTAGTAACAAAAAAAAATTGGATGGACCGGATGGGTTTAACTATTATTGACATGATTTACGCAAAGAGCGAAAAATTATGCCAAGAAGACCTCAAACAGTTGGTTCTGCTATGATGTGGGCGGCCTTCAAAAAGAGTATGCAACGCCAACTGGCATTTGCAAATGGCAGAGTGAATGCGAATGCTTATTAAAATCTGTTAGAAGATTACCTGTTACCATTTTTAACCCTTACTGAAAATGATGGTGCAATATTTCAACAGGATAATGCATCTATTTATTCTGCAAGGTCCACAGAAAACTGGTTTCAACAGTATAGAATCGACCTTATGCCATGGCCAGCATTAAGTCCTGATCTTAACCCGATAGAAAATCTATGGGGGATTATGGCAAGAGCAGCCAAACCAACAAAGCCTTCAATTTAAAGTGCTCATGAAGTGAAGCCTCGAATTGTAACTGCCTGGGGTGAAATTCCAAAGCAACTTTAAACTATTTAATAAATAGCATGAACATTCGCTTATTAAATGTAATAAAAATAAGAGTAAAGGGACCATGTATAGCCCAAGTAAAATATAAAAACAACAGTGAATTTATACAATTTTTTTAAACAAACTACAGTTTAATTTTTTACAAACTACAGACCGGTTTTTTCATAAATCTGTTATTCACCAATACATGAGATCCTAAAAACTTCTAATTTCTCGTAATATACCACTCCAATATACCCATAAAATTATTTTCAGTTTTGAGTTTTACACATGATGCAGTGCAAATTAAGGGTGAGTCTATATTTTTCCAACAGGACTGTATATTCATAATGACACAGACAACATAAATAACCCTTTCACCTCAATAAACCCAATTTCTGGCACTACAATGCCCCAGTAGAATGTTCCACGTAAAGGCCAATCTGTTCCGAGAAAACCAGATTAGTGGCAACGCCTGAACATCAATTTACCATGAAATATTTAACAAGAACCTCATTTTGTGAATAGATAATTACTCCATGATACTTCCGCTGCCGAGCATGATTGATGTGAACGGCTCTAAGCCACGAACTTGGCGTGGACCAATTAATTACACGGCCACGGAGCCAACAGCATAAAACAATTCACAATGTCGGAAATCGTCGATATTATTATGAACTTTGCCCCAGACAAAAAATACTATTAGAGTGGAATGGACGAGGGTAAAATGAGCGATAACATTAGGCTAGTGACAATTGACCGAGCTCGACAATATTTTGTTAATGTAAAGTGTTCTAAATAATATACAGTGAGCATGGACAGTTTAGAAAAAAATCGATAAGATCGTTAAAGGTGTAATTAAAAAAAAAAATGCAAAAAACAGCTCAATTTTGTTATTTAAATGTGTATTTTGTGGTATACGTATTTTTTTTTTTTGCGTCATCACAGTAGTATAGCAAAGCGGATTCTGGCTCACTCTCGGATTTGTCCGCGGACATTTGATGCGGATGGCATGTGGTCATTGTTGATCTGAAGAACTTTTGGTACAGGTATAGAACAGGTCTGTACAGGTGTAAAACAGGTCTGTACCGGTTTAAACCAGGTATGGTAACCTGTTTAATGACATCTTGTTTTTTTCCTAATACCACCATACCTGTTTTGAGAGTGAGCCAGAACCCGCTTTGCTATACTACTCATCACTGTTGGTGTTTTTCCTTGGTGGCCTTTATCTGATGATGCCATTTAAGGTAGTTTCTCCGGTACCGTCTGGTCCAAAAATAAATGCAACTACATGTTTATTAATTGAAACTAAATACATGGCAACGTTGCGTTGTGTCGTATTTTAATGTTGTGATTGTGTATATCTTATACTATACCTGATTGTGTTTACTTTCTCGAAGCGGCAATGAAAATTTATAGAAAAATTAAAAATGAACTTTTGTCGTAATCACAGTTAGTTGCAGGTCAATAAAGGAAAATTTCGGAAATCGGAAAGTAATACAGAACTGGTTAAACTGTATTGCAAAAATGAATCTTGCGAAAAGTAAATAGAGCAACTAACCTAAGCATTGGACAACGTATTGTTGAATTGAGCGAGCTTGGCAAAACTTTAAGATGTGAATGTAAAAACATTCTTTCACTTGAAAAAATAACAAGAGAAAGTCGTTTAGGCCTAAATTCAATTTTGTATATTGTTTGTGACGAATAAAATGCATGCCGCTACGGTGCCAAACACTAATTGTACCTCAAGAGAGCACATTTTTGACGCACCCTGTTTGAAATTTTGTGGTACAAGTAGGTTATATACTGTAGTTTCGAGAAATTTATAGCATGTATTTCCATATCTTCGTCTGATACTGATCGTAGCTTTTATTTTGCTGTTTCTAAATTTTGTTATCGATTTTATCTAGCTTGATGCGACTTTTTTAAAAATTCGTTTATTTAACTATTTTAAAATTTTGTATTGTTTTTACGTTACTTGATTATGTTTGTTAGGCTACACAACAATTTTTATTATCTACTTTCACAAGTTTTCACAACATGGTGCGT
Organism: Rosalia funebris; assembly: GCA_037954035.1. Lineage (NCBI taxonomy): Eukaryota > Metazoa > Arthropoda > Insecta > Coleoptera > Cerambycidae > Rosalia > Rosalia funebris. The sequence goes on along the minus strand of JAZFAV010000002.1, from coordinate 4,993,438 downwards.
TTAAGTGAAACACAACAAATTGAAATTTTAATAGTGGTTGGCTATGACGACAATTATGCCAAAGGTCGTCCTACTTTTTCAGATACATAGCTGGATCTGTTACTAGCCCTGCAAGAAAATCCTTATCAATCAACTTACAAAAACGCATCGGAACTTGCAACGCGTCAGTCATCTGTGTTCAAATGCCTAAAAATTAATAAGTGGTACCCATATAAAATACAATTAGTTTCCAAGCTTCAGGCAGATGACTTCGACCACAGAATATAATCTGCGAGTTAAAGATTGAGCGATGATAACAACACCAATTCCAAACCAGCCTGTTTTCTATGACGGGACCACTTTTTTAAACCCATGAAACCCCCCATAGTTAATACGGGGGCCCACGGAGTCTCCTGAGAAAACCAATGTATGGCTAAGAATTGTTGGACCCACAACTGTAGAACCGTTTTCTATTGACGGTCCAATTAACTGTTGATTTGGAGTTTTACAGCACTTGTAGCGCTTGATCCAAATAATGAAAATTCACGAATACCAGAACAGTTAACTAATGGGTCACCATCATATGGTTCACGAATTGTGCCCAATTACGTAAACACTGTTTCTTAAGATGTAGATTGATAGAAAAGGCGCTATTGAGGGGTCAGAACACCTCCGGATCTAACTCAGCTGGACTATATTTTTATGCAATTATTTTAAATACTAGTTATATCATTGCAGACTATACACTACTGCGACATCAAAAGATATAATTGGGAATTATGTAAGACTGATTAAAGCTGCAACGTTAATTAAAGTTTTACAAGAATTTCAGTTTCAACAATTTATTTAATAGTATTCTTCTATTGATAGCTTCGATTTTCGATCGATAGATTTGATTTTCTAATAGCTTTTCATAACATTGTCCCTGATTAAATTGCTAAAATATTTGGTGTTTCTCAAAACAATTGTTATTTAATCTACCACAAAATTTGAGGCATCCAGGTAAGGGTATTGTCATTCAAAAACTGTTGATGGGCGATAACGTCAATAGTTTACAATATATGTAAAGATTTACTGCCTATGCAGTAATAAATAAAATACATTTTTATCAAAATAAAATATTACCATATTCTAAACATTTAATTTAATTTTAAACTCATTAAATGAGAGATAATTTTATAATTAAAATGACAGAAGAACATATTGAACTTTGCAGACTCAGAAATTTTCTGTGTTAAACAAACTAGACTTTGTTTGATCATTTAAGCGTTTACTGTATGGGGCAAAAATATAATTTTTATTTTATCTCAAATATGGAATTGTAGTTCAAAATAGATTCTGTATAAAAGATACGAACAAACTATTCGTTAGATGAAATTGAGTTTTGCTATTTCCAGTTCTTGCAAATCGATTGTAGCTATGTAGCTGGTACTTACTTTAACTTCAATTATCGGAGAACGGTAAAAACGGAGTTTGTAGTATATCAACAGGAATACCTGAATTTCTGCCAAAGAAGTGTTATCGACCTTCCGCCGGCATTGGAAACCTATTAAACGTATAAAAATACGAGAAGGCATTCTGCAGCTGGCAACTTAAATCTGGTATTTCAACGTATGTACGTTTTAACAGACCCTCATACATATTTTAGGAAATGTAAACACGAGACTAACTGTCTAGGTTTAATTTATTTGTTTTCTGTATTAAATTATATGTCTTTATGTCAAAACAAAACATTAAGAGATTATTTAATATGTAAAGGGTGTTACAATAAGAACGTAAGATTTGAATTGCGCGCCATTTTAGCTGTCATGATTCGATAGGTCAATAATTGTGACAGGTCGATAAGAGACAGGTAGGAGTTAGTAAACATGGAGCGCTACACGATACAACAACGCGTCCTTATTGTTAAGCATTACTAGCAAAATGGTGAAAGTTTGGTTGCTACGATTCGTAAAGTGCGTTCAGTTTTCGATAGATCTAATGTTCCAAATTTATCAACTGTGAAAAGAATAATAAGAAAATTCAAAAGTACTGGTTCAGTTATTGATGTGAAACACACGACACGAGCTCGTAGTAGTCGACCAGAACAAAACATCAGGGCAGTTCGGGAGAGTGTGGCCGAGAGTCCAGGAACCTTGATTCGTCAACGTGCATAATAATTGGACATTTCAATAGCCACTCTTCACCGTATTCTCATTAAATATTTGCATATCTATGCGTACAAAGTCCAATTGACTGAACAGCTTCTGTCAACAAATCATGCACAGGAAAGAGTTCATCAATTGGATCATAGAACAAGAAGTAAATGTTGCTTTTGTGGATGAAATTATCTTCAGCGACGAGGCCCATTTTCAGTTTGATAATAAGCAAATTTGTCGCATCTGTGGTTCAGAAAATCCACGCATGATTCATGAGAAACAAATGGATCTCCAACGTGTCACTGTTTGGTGTGCATTATGGTCTGAAGGAATCATTGGATCATCTTTCTTTGAAAACGAAGCAGGTAAAGGTTTTAACGGTAAATGACAAACGTTATCGTGACAAGATAACATAGTTCTTTGTGCCTCAATTGGAAGATATTGCTCTTGAAGACATGTGGTTTCAGCAGGACGAAGCCACTTGCGCCACTTGTCGATACCACCAATGAAACATTGACGGTCTTGCACGAGTCTTTTATTGGTCGTGCCATCTCCCGTTTTGGTGACCAGAATTGGCCGCCACGACCTTGCAATTTAACACCTATGGACTTTATTGTGTGGGATTTCAAGCATCAAAGGCCAAAATTGAACGCTGTATCAACGAAATACCGTCACATTTGTACAAAACCGTTATTGAAAATTTCGCCAGAAGAGTACTCGTGTGTCACCAAAGTCTTGGCGGCCATTTACCGGATGTGTTGTACATAATTCCTAAGTATCCACATTATAAATTAATAAATATTTCAATACTTTGCTATATAAAACCATGCTCAATTTAAAATTCACATATTGTGCCCTTATTGTAACACCTTTTATTTTTATGCTGATTTTATTGCTCTTACTGTAAATTTATTGTGGAATTCCAGACACGATATTATAGTCGCAAAATAAATATAAGGTATCACTGGACACCTGTTCCCTAAAATAATTTATGGAAGGGTGACCGTTCCAAAGCCTAGGGGGCGAATGTACCACGCTTACGTACCACTCTAAACGCAAATTGACCTGTTCACAAATTTGCCTTTGAAAAACCAACAACCCAGTTATATAGGGTAGGTTACTCTCTTATGCTTATGCTATTAGCATTTAAAAAGATAGAAACTGTTTTGTTGGCTAGCTATGTATATAGGGTCGACGAAATTCACCCTTGAATAGGAAATTTTGATAATTATAAGAAATATGGAAAAATGTAGTCTCAATCCTCGAATCCTTGATCTCTTCTTAATAATTAAGAGAAGCTTATTAATGGTAAAAACCAATATCCAAGTTAGCCTTTTTGACATTAGTTTTTTTGTGTGTATATAGGGTGTCTTGGTTGGAACTATAGAATTTGAATTGCGCGCCATTTGTGTTCTGTCATATATAGGGCGTCAATATTTAACGACTGTCATCTACAAACTATACGACGTCAACATGTCGCGATTAACAGTTCAATAACGAATAGTTGTACAACTATTTTATGAAAGTGAGCAACAATGAGAATTTTCAATGAGACGTACCGATCGCCGTATCTCTAGATCATATTTACTACTGAATAAACTTACAAGATTTGGTTTTTCAATAAATTTATTAAGCCTTTTGAAGTCCTATCTTTCTAACAGAAAACAATAAGTTGAAATCAATGGTTTCAGGTCCCTTGAGTATGGTGTCACGTCAGGTGTGCCTCAAGACTCTATTCTTAGCCCCTTGCTGTGTAATATCTTTATTGACGACATTGTCACTGTAATATCTGTCAATTGTCTGTTATATGCTGACGACGTTAAATTATTTAAGGTTATTACTTCCCTGGATGATTGTGCTCTTCCGCAAAACAATCTGTCTAATCTTCTTAATTGGTGTTCTAGTAACAAACTACATCTAAACGTATCTAAGTGTAATGTTATGTCCTATTCCACTAAATTATCTCTAATAATATACGATTTTAGGTTAAGCGGCGATACTCTTCAAAGACCTAGCACATTCAGAGACCTCGGCATAATTTTTGAAAAAGACCTGTCTTTTGCCGCTCACGTAACTAAAGTAGTGTCTGAAGCGTTGCATACATTGGGTTTCTTAATAAGGACTACCAGGGATTTTTCAAACACGGATACATTGAAAATTCTATACTTTGCTTTTGTCCGATTTAAACTTGAGTACGGATCTTTAGTATGGAATCCTTATTATCAATGCCATATTAACAGCTTGGAAATGGTTCAAAGAAGGTTTCTGAAACTACTATGGTTCAAATCTGATACTGTGTATTCACCTATTGGTTTCCCTCAAAATGTCATGATTTGAAATGGCAAGATTTGCAATGATAGCACTTGACGCGAGGCGGGAATGTTGTTCTCAAATATTTCTATATAAGCTTATACACAATATGTTTGACTATCAAAACCTATTAGGCAAGCTGAATTTTTATGTACCTCAATTGCATGCTCGAACATCCAAAAGCTTTTACCTCTCTATTCCGCGTACTAATATTCTAAAACTTTCACCCCTGTTCTTAAAGTAACTAAATACAACAACAACTGTGATAAATTCGATACATTTAACTGCACTCTTCTGTTTATTAAACATTGTTATGCTTGATCCGCATCTTTGTTTTTTTTATTTTTCATATATTGTTTCATATACCTAGGTATTAAATATTTATATACGTATTTGTATTAAATTTGATTGTTATGTTTGTGAAATTTATTAATCTAATTAGAATGTGAACACTCACTATACTTTCCTGCTCTGTAAATGGGTTTTCCTGTACAGTAGTTGTAATAAATCATCATCATGAGGTCATCAGTCCTAAGACTGGTTGGACGCTAACCTCCAGCTTCTCCTATCTTGTGCTAACCTACGCATTTCGCTAATTGTGCTCCAACCCACATCCCTTACTATTTGCGAGCAGTAGTCTAATCTAGGCCTACCTCTGCCTTTCTTCACTCCTATTTCTGCCTCCAAATAATCGCTGACTATTCCCCCATGTCTCAGCAAGTGGCCTACCTTATCTATCTCTTCTCTTCTTTATGTTTTTCCATATACTTCTTTTCTCGCCGACTTTCTCTAATACTTCTTCGTTTCTAACCCTATGAGTCCACGGTATTTTCATCATTCTTCGGTAACACCACATCTCAAAAGCTTCTAATTTCTTCCTACTTGCTTCCCCTATCGTCCAGGTTTCGCAACCGTATAGTGCCGTGCTCCGTAGTCCGTACATACGTTTTCAAAAATCTCTTCCTTGTTTCTAAGTTTATTACCCACGAGCATAAAAGTACTTTCTTTTTATTAAAAGCTACTCGACCCTGCGCTATTCTTTGTTTTATATCTTTATCGCTTCTTCCATCCCAATTTATTTTACTTCCTAAATATGTGAAGTCTTTAACTTCCTCCAATCCTTCATTATTAATTTGTACTTTCGTTATTGCTCTGCTTTCGCGCCCTCTACACACTAACACTTTAGTTTTGTTTTTACTCACCCTCATTCCGTATCCCTCTGTCCCAACACTGCCTCCATTTCGTTCAACGCTGATTCTAATTCCTCTTTACTAGATGCTAATACTGCTATATCATCCGCGAATCTCAGCATTTTTAGTTTCTGTCCCTGTACTTTAATCCAGAAATCCACTCTATCTTTTACCACATTAATTGTAATAAATAAATAAATAAATATTTACGACAGATATAGATAATGTTTCAGAGAACAGATAGTATTCAGGATAAAATAGATCTGAACGCCAGGCATTATAGAAAACTAACAAATAAAAATCGGTGTTCAGAGTCACGCAAGCCACGACTGTGCAGAGTTTTAAACAAACAAAAATTTCACCCCTGCAAATTACAAACCGTTCATTAGCTCACAGGCCCAACACAGACTTAAATTTTGCGAAATTATTTCAGAAAAAATATAACCTGAATATTCAAAAACAATTTGTTTTACCGATCAATCCAAATTTTTCCTCAATGATAATGCGAATACTCAGACGGTATTGGAGCGATACGATTCCTCATCTTTGGCCAGAGCCAAAAACAATATCTGCAAAACGTCAACATGTGGGCACGGATTTTGGATCACGTTGTTGGACTTGTGTTTTCATTTCGAAATTTAATGAGAGACATTCGGGCAACTTGCAGAATGCTATTGAGCCACTAATTTTTGAGATTTTAGAGGAAAATGATGAATTTTGCGACCTGGAAATAATTTTTTAACAGGATAGTGTTATCCCTGCGTCATTATTATAACGCAGTAAGAGTTTATTTCAATGAACAGTATCTATAGGTGGATTGGTAGAGCAGTACGATAGAGTGACTTGCTTGGTCTCCAGTTATTGTCCAATTATTGCTTATATTATTATTGAATTAACCCCACTCCAAAGTATTGTTTTGACTCAATGTTATTTGTTTTTAGCCTTTATTCGTATACACTAGCCTACGTATAATGTATATAAAAAGCAAATAAAACACTCCATTTATTTAGCCGGCGTAAAATACTCTTTAAATATATAAACAACTTTTCTCTCTGTGAAAATATGAGCGCTTGCTTATTCCCGAGAGCGAGAAATAAATATCTTACAAACGTCTCTTACATCTTACTTATATATACGTACATATTTATAAATACCAGTTATGAATATAACCCGTAAAGAGTTATCTCGTTCATTTTGTTTCAGTTATTTTATATTTCATTTACTCATATTCCTTCTTTAGTGCAAAAAAATGTCATTAAATTAAGACAATTAGGACGGGATTTTTACAACTTTTTAAATTGGGTTTTAAAGTACTACTTACAGTGTGATGAAAAGTGTCTACAGTGTAGTCAGTTATTCTTACCTGAAAAAAAAAAGATAAGAGTTTATAACATGTAACAACGAATATTTGTTTCAGTGGCAAACTTCAATACAGTATTCAAGCCAAAATAATAGACCGACAAAATTTGGTTTTACTATACATATTTTTATTTTAATATTATTCCCACCATATAAGTGCATACATGCAGTTTTCACAAAAGATTTATGATTTTATTTTGAGACTAGGATAGACACAATTCCCCCCTACCAGGCGCCCACGTATACACCAAGTTTTATAGTACAGGGTCTTTCAATACGGACGCACGAAATTTGTTAGGTTATAGTGTATGGCAAATCACCATGGAAGGTTATAGTATTCAACAACGTGTGCAAATCATCAGATTGTATTTTCAAAATCAGTCCTCCGTACGTGATTTTTATCCTCGCCACAACCGTCCCGCCGGCCGAGTCGACTATTCGACTTTTAGTGGCCAAATTCGAGTCAACCGGTTTGATAAATAATCAGCCAATACCCGTACGTCACCGAAACGCAAGGTCTCCTAAAAACATCGCTGCTGTACGTGAGAGTGTACGGAAAAATCCGAGGCAGTCAATTTCTCGTCGTTCACAAGAACTTGGCCTTTCTGCGACTTTAACTTGGCGAATTTTGCGTCGGGACTGGGGTCTGCACCCGTGTAAACTCCAACTGACCCCGGAACTTAAGGTAAACGACCATAGACAACACCATGTGCACTGATTGGGCTCTGGAGTAGTTGAAAGTTGGTCCAAATTTTGCCAAAAAAATCATATTTACCCACGAGGCCCATTTTTGGATGAACGGATATGTGAACAAGCAGAATCGTCTAGTTGGGACGATACCAATCCACACGAGATACGTCTGCACCAAATGCATTCCGAGAAAGTCACTGTTGGTGCGGATTTTGTTCTGGCGGAATCATCTGTCCGTACTTCTTCCAAACCAAAACTGGCATTGCCAAAACCGTCAACGGCGAACACTATAGATCGATGATAAGCAACTTCTTGCGGCCTAAACTGGATCATATGTATACCGACGGCATGCGGTTCCAACACGACGGCGCCGGCGTTACGTACCACACAACGCATGACACGATGGATATCCTGTACGAGCGATTTGAGGGCATGGTTATCTCGTGCAGTGGCGACGTGAACTGGCCACCGAGATCGTGCGATTTAACGCCTTTAGACTTCTTCGTTAGGGGCTATCTTAAATCGCATATCTACGCGAATAAACCGCAAACAATTGATGCCCTCAAAGTCAACATAACGAACGCCATCCAGCAAATTCAGCCAGATTTATGCGACAAAGTCATCGAAAATTGGACCTTCCGAATACGTGCCAGAAGCAAAGCTGCGGTGGACATTTGAACGACATTATATTCCATATTTAATGTCAAAAATATTCTTTCAAATAAAAAAAAATTGAGTGGATATCTCAAACGTAATTTGTTTTATTTGCGTTTAAAAATGAAGCGTCCTTATTGAAAGACACTTTACCATCATTGCCATATAAACCCCCCGTACACAGTAAGATACTGTAGATATAGTCCTTCTTTTTATGCAAAGCATCATAAAATACGAAACAGACTTGTGCATTTTCGAGGAGAAAGCCTCTCGGTCCGTGTTAAAGCCGCATGGAATCCTCTTCAAGCTGAATAACGCGATTGTCCCTTACAAATAATAAATTCCGAGGTTTTGATTCATAAGCTGGCAGACAAAGCTGCGTCTATAAAAATCGCTAGCTTGTGAAATTGTGTAAGTACATTTTAGATGATGGATCTCTCTCTTATTGACTTCTCGCGTCGAATTTTCACTTGACGTCAGTGACATTTTCCATTTGGGAGATAAAAAAATAGAAATGTAGTCTCACATCGGTTCTATTTGCAAGGCCATCTAGCGAGCCTTATAAATAACTTACGATTAGCAAAGAGGAACTAACGGCAAACCCTGGCGGATAATAATAACCATGTAATGAAACAAGCCTTGTCGAGGATTACTAGAATAAGGAAATCATGTTTCTAACGCATGATATAACTTAACAGTTTTACATGATGACTTTTTATTTAAAGACGAAGACAAATTTTTTTAGTAACAAGTAACGCGGAATCATTCTACGTCCGTCACTAACATTAGCACCATGTTAGTGACGTTATGTTAGTGTTACTATTAGTGTTATAGTTAGTTAGTGTTATTATCTTAATGGACTGCGAAATATCGGTCCATAGTTATATTACGTCTGCGAAAATTCACAACAGTCCGCAATAGAACTAAAGCCTTTAAATGTTGTCGTCGTCTCGAAAAGCATTTCTTCACAGCTAAGGTTGTGCTGTGGATGGTTCCACGTAGAAACGATGACAAATACACCCATGACTCGCAAATAGGTGTCAAACCTCCCGCCTTGGAACTCAAACCCAACCACGCATGCAATAGCACCCCCAAAACTACGATCTAGATCGCCACCCCAAACCACAATACGAAATTAATTTACATTTTTGCAGACAGATTTTTAAAATACGATAGGTTTAGGTTAGCCATCCATGTTCTAAGCACAGAGCAAAGCGCTGCACATTAATTAGTTCCGCGTCAGACAAACCGATCTGAATACCAATCAGGTTCTCACGACGTATTGGACACTTTTCCAAGTTCATAAGGTAAAATAAAATAATTATTACGTGATATTTCGTTATAATCTAAATAAAAAATAAATTGTTTTGTATTTGTGCAGGGGTTCTACCTTATTGTTGAAAAATAGAACCTGTAAAGCACTGGATAATAATGACGTCTGTCACGAGGCCACGCTTTATGCCCCGGCGATTCCGATTGTCCTATCTAAAAGAAAGAATAACTTAAACGAAATAAATAATTATAAGAAAGTATATACAGGATGTCAGCACGACCATTATTTCCTAAGTAATTAATTACCAATTTGCTTTGAACGACGATAACTCAGCGAAAAATCATCGTACAAGGCTTATAGACAAGGCTTATTGAAATCACTCAAAAGTCCGTGGACCTTTTGAAAGGCAAGCAAAAATTTTTAATTTTTTTTTCCGACGGTTTTATGATTACTCAAAAACTACCAATGGTAAAAACCCAAAAAAGTTAAATTTCGAATCCAAGATCTGAGAACTAGAGAATTGGATTTTCAATTTGCTTTTTTTAAAATTACTCTGCGACTATTTTTCTCGAAAATGGCGGTTTTCCCTTTGAAAACCACCTAAAAATGTAGGTTCTTTTACATTCCTTAATTTTTGTACCTAGTGTATAAAGTTACGCCAGAAACTAGCCTGACATCCTGTATATTTATTAGAACAAGGGTGAAAATTTTCCCTATTTACAGTTAACCCACAGATAACTATGATTTATATGAACATATGATTTATACGAACATTTATTTACAATCTTCAATATAAATCATAGTTGTCTGCTATTTAAAATCTGCTGACGATCTTCCTTTCGATCCAAAAGACATTTATTCTAATTATCATGTATCAGAATCTCAAAAATTAAATTATTTTTTATCAGATGAAATAAAAAGATGGTAGGTAATCTACATCGTTCGAGTCTTCATGGAAAAAATACATCGGACTTCATAGGGTCATGGCTTACGAGATCATGAAAATTTACCATGATTGTATTTGAATGAAACATATAGTCCGGTCAAAATAGACATTCAAAGTTACAACAAGAGCTGAAAATTGGTACGAATGTTTGGAACGCCATTATAAATTAAATGTAAAAAGTCCTGATCGATCCCACATCTGTAAAAAAATGTATTCAAAGTCAAAGTTCGCAAATATGGGTTTTTTGCATTTTTTAGCCAGGCGGTAAGTTTTATCATAAAAATAGATCAAACAGAAATTGTAGATCATGCAATTATCTATAAAAATTGTTGTTACACTTTTTTTCTAAGAATCACCATTTCTGAGATATAGCGATTCAAAAAGTTAAAAAGTTGTGTTCTCCATAATATGCACGAGTACGCCGCCTATATATGTACATCATTCTCGGTCCACTTCAATGTTGAAAGAAAAATTTACCACTGAAAATATTTTTGTCAAACAAGATGATAATGACGCTGATCCTGATAATTGAAACAGCAATAGAACAATTCAACTCAACAAATACAACTATTGTTGTTGGTGAAGATGTTGATTTATTGGTATTACTTACTGCTCGAACTCCAACCGAAAAAATTATTTATTTCTTAAAACCTGGGAAGGCTCAACAGCAATCGGAAACTTATTCATCTAAAAGTTTATCTGCTTTTTCAAAATGCCAAAATCACATACTATTTTTGCACGCAATAACTGGTTGTGATACGACATCAGCAATTTTCAAGAGGGGTAAAACAACAGTTTTTAAATTGTTTGAAAAAAAGATTTAGTTAATTGTGCTAAAGTTTTTAAAGAGAGTAACTCTACTCCACAAGCTGTAATCACCAACGGAATTCACTTCCTTCTTTCTGTATATGGAGCCCCAAAGAAAAAAAACAACCTGCTTAGATAAGTTTCGATACTTATCTTTTGTAAAAAATACTCGTAACAATAAACGAGTGCAATTAGCTTGTCTTCCCCCAATCTCTGCATCTGCTCATCAACATCTACTTCGGGTATATTATCAAGTTCAAGTGTGGCTTGGTAATCAACCGGACCCAGAAGACTGGGGTTGGAAGTTAATTGACAATACATTGGAACCAATCCAGACTTTACTCCCACCTGCACCGGAAAAATTCCTCAATACAATTTTTTGCAATTGCAAAAAGGGGTGTAGTGCTAAATGCGGCTGCAAAAAAGTTGGATTGTTTTGTTCATTAGCATGTACCAGTTGTCAAGGCCAGTCGTGCTCCAATGTTGAGTCCCCATCAGAAGAGGATTCTTACGATATCAGCGAGGAGACATCTGATGCATCCCTGTTAGAGCAATTTACTTGTATCCAACAGGAGGAGGAGGAAGAAGATGAAGAAGAAGAAGACATTACACTTGAAGTTTCATTAGATAATTATCAATCAGACGAATAGTTTTCCCCAATTACTCATAATTCACACCGCGTTCATCATTTATAATAGTACCATTTTTTATTTAATACAATATTAATTAATTAAACAGGACTACAATAGATCGTGGAATAGGCCTACCGGTGAAACCACGTTAAAAAAACGCGCCAAGTACACTACCTCACATATGGCGTGGAAACGTGTGCATATTATGGAGAATACAACTTTTTAACTTTTTGAATCGCTATATCTCAGAAATGGTGATTCTTAGAAAAAAAAGTGTAAGAACAATTTTTATAGATAATTGCATGATCTACAATTTTTGTTTGATCTATTTTTATAATAAAATTTACTGTTTGGCTAAAAATGCAAAAAACAATATTTGCGAACTTTGACCTTGAATAAATTCTTTTGCAGATGTGGGATCGATGGGGACTTTTCACATTTCATTTATAATGGTGTTCCAAACATTCGTACAAATTTTCAACTCTATGCGAATTTTTGTAAGCGTACCCCTATTTTTTGAGCTAAATTGACCGGGTAAATATAGATTACTGTTATTACTAATAGTTCACTGTTAGATATTATTGGCAACATTAATCAATAAACGACATGTGGAGGTATCTCTCTGGAAATTTCAATCCAATAACGCGCGAGCATCACAGAATCACAATTAGCTTATTAATACACACATATCTATTAATATATCTTCATATTACAGCGTAACCACTAAATTAAGTCCTTATGTGCGCCATTATTGTTAAATTGAGTATAAATGGATAATGGCCGAGCTAATACAAGGGTCATTTAATAGCCCAGTATGGTTATTCAGTTAAAATGCCGATAAAAGAAGATACTGCACTGTAAAACGTATTTGTCAAATAATGACGCTCGGGGCGGTTTCGAGCAAATATCCAGTAAAAAAAGACCTCCGTGATAGAGGAAAATGCCGTGTAATATATTGGGGGCATTAGACAGAGAATGGACGAAATGGGATGTTACTATAACGTAACTACATATAGTAATATGGGGTAGTTACTTCGAGTATAAAGACCTAATTCCACTCACACAATTTGTTACAATCATTGCAAGATAATGAATTAAAACAAGTTTATTAAAACTGAACGAAGTTTATGCAATATATACTTTCCAATATATTGCGTGGCAAATTTTGTGTTCGAATAACATCAAAGAAGGTGGTATAGAAACACGAGAAAGAGGTCGAGGATCGCTTCTAGGTATAATTCAATGCCTGGCAGGGCTTTAGCCCGAGTAGTTGTTTCCTAGAGCGATTATGTAATAGCTTTGCTATTCGGGAACTACATTGATAACCGCTTGGCGGTTTGGTGGTTCTTTTGTCGATTTCCGACTTATATGTTACTGACAGAGATCGTATCGATAAAGATGTATACCCCATAGAGTTCATTCGGCATTTGTCCTGGATCGCCGTACCGTATACGCCACTGATGAGAACTAATAAGTTCGAAACAGCTGTATGTCGTTCGGTTCCGATCCGGGGCAGATGTCGAATCCTACCTGTGCAGGTTTTATTTTTGAAACCTTATCTGATCGTGCAGAAACACAAGAAAGGGGTCGAGGATCGCTTCTAGGTATAATTCAATGCCTGACGTGGCTTTAGCCCGAGGAGTAGTTGTTTCCTAGAGCGATTATGTAATAGCTTTGCTATTCGGGAACTACTTTGATAACCGCTTGGTGGTTTGGTGGTTCCTTTCTCGATTTCCGACTTATATGTTACTGACAGAGATCGTATCGATAAAGATGTATCCCCATAGAGTTCATTCGGCATTTATCCTGGATCGGCGTACCGTGTACGGCACTGATGAGAACTAATAAGTTCGAAACAGCTGTATGTCGTTCGGTTCCGATCCGGGGCAGATGTCGAATCCTACCTGTGCAGGTTTTATTTTTGAAACCTTATCTGATCGTGCAGAAACACGAGAAAGGGGTCGAGGATCGCTTCTAGGTATAATTCTATGCCTGACGTGGCTTTAGCCCGAGGAGTAGTTGTTTCCTAGAGCGATTATGTAATAGCTTTGCTATTCGGGAACTACTTTGATAACCGCTTGGTGGTTTGGTGGTTCCTTTCTCGATTTCCGACTTATATGTTACTGACAGAGATCGTATCGATAAAGATGTATCCCCATAGAGTTCATTCGGCATTTATCCTGGATCGGCGTACCGTGTACGGCACTGATGAGAACTAATAAGTTCGAAACAGCTGTATGTCGTTCGGTTGCGATCCGGGGCAGATGTCGAATCCTACCTGTGGCGGGTTTTATTTTTGATACATTACAATAACAATTAGAATTGTTATTGTAATGTAGCAAGAAATAGAATTAATTCTTTGGATAGGTATGAATTTCGACAACAGATTTCTACTTGAATATGCAGTTCGAGGAAACTTTCTTGGTTCAACGAGAAAACCGACAGTTTTTCATTAAACCGAAGATTGCTATCGTGTTCAGGAGGTCGATTTATGCCATATTCTATGTAATTTGCGTTGATTTTAAGACTTTTGTTTTTTCTAAAAAAAATTTCTTACTATCGTCCACCGATTTTCTTTCGCAAAAAACGTTTTCATGAGAACGTTTCACGGCAGATAGTTAAAAGTCAGACAAAAGTCTTGTGGACGTAAGAAAGTCAGGCAACTTCAATGGCGAATTCAGATTTCTTCTAAATCTAGAGATTCTCTAGGTTGTATGAATTTTGAAGTTGCTATTTTGAATCTGCATTTTTACATAAAAACCAATAGTTTTTCATTCAAACGGAAACTGCTACCGTATTCATGAGATTGATTTACGTGATATTCTAAGTAATTTGAGGCGATTTTGAGATTTTGCATTATCTAGAAAATTTCCTTACTATTTAAGTTCATCGATTTCCTTTCGTAAAAAGACGTTTTCTTGAGAAACAAACCATAAAAAATTGGGAACAGGAAAGGCAGGCAAATTTAATGGTGCCTTCATATATCTCCTACATTCAGAGGTTTTCTAGATAGGTCTAAATTTCAAAGTTGCTATTTTGAATATGTATTTTTAAACACTTTCTCGGGTTTACGAGAAAACTAACGGCTCTGCATTAAAACGGATTTGCTATCGTGTTCAGGAGATTCTCCTATAGGGGAATTACGTCCTATTCTATGTAATTTGCGTCCATTTTGAGACTTTCGTATTTTCTACAACATTTCTTTAACATCCATCGATTTCTCGGTTTCATCGGTTCCTTGAGAAAAAAATCCGACGGTGGCCAAGACGATCAATAAATTACTTTTAAATATTGTCAATAACGTCAATTGTAATTTCTTGCTTTTAAATATTCTTTGTCCAGCCTAGTAACGTATACTTTGCATTTTAAGTATCCCCACAGAAAGTATTCTAGGGATGTCAAATCTGGTGATCTATCTGGTCACTCAATTGACCCCATTCTCCTTATCCAACAATTCGGGAACATCTCATCTAAATAATCGTGGACAGATGCTGCATAATGGGGAGGTGTACCGCCTTGTTGAAAGACAAAGTCTTCTTCTACATTTGGATATAAAGTTATTAAGGTTACCAATTAGGTTCAAGTAAAATAAATAGGGACCCAGAATCCTTCCGTCGATTATGCCCCACCACACATCAATTTTCTGGGGATTTCAAATGTGATACTCCATCATCCATTGGAGGTTTTCGAAACGAGTTGTATCAATCTGACAGCAATAAAAAAAAAACATTATAGGTCGCTAAGACTACTGATATGGCAGCCAATGTACAATTTGAACATTTATTTTAGTTGATTTTTTAAATAATCATAGCTATTATATTCACACAATCAAAAAATGTGCACTTTCACAATCTGTAAGATGAAATCTACTTCGTAGTAGATTCATTTCCTACGAAGTGGCTACTACTAGTCTAGTTTATATTAAACAAACTTCGATTCATTTATGAATGCTTATGTCGTTCCCACTATTCGAAAGAATCATGAGGGTAAATGTGTCAATTTCGACGATGCATGCATGAAAATAAAAAGACGGTGCACGTTATGTAAATGTATTTGCGAAAGACTGAATTTCAATGGCGGGGATCGTCGCAGCCACGAGGATAATCGATTTCGAATTGACAGCTAATATCCTGTTTCATAAAACGTTTTCTTACGTCTGAAAAACCCTGAAAGCTCTATTCGACAAGTTATTTTTCAGTCTTGACGTTTATTGATTGCGAATGTAAAACAAGATATTTGTGTATATTATTCTTTTCGTTTTCTCCCTTCCCTGCCATGTACCAGCGATCAAGTTGGGCGTTCCGATAAAGTTTGTGTTTCCTTTTGAAAGGTTGCGTCTGATAAGCGAAACAAAAAAAAATTCGTGAATTACGGTAACGCTTTATCAGAACAATACCTGAAATATGAGGACAGGTTATTTTGTAATATAGATAGTCACGAAGAAAACAATTTGGAATAACATTTTGTTATGGTTACTGTGATATTTGTTTGGGAATCTCTTTCGATTAAAACCCACTAGAAACCCACAAGAAGGCGACTGTTTCTGAAAGCGCTTGGAAAAACGTAGTTACATGACACCCACCCACTTCAAGATGAAGTACCAGGTATGTATGTAAATATGAAACAGGAATTTGCCCATAAATGGCCTAGCTAGTTTTGACATCTAATAAAGGTTTCTATTTCACAACAATACAAGTTTCATACAACGTCGTTTTTAATAACGTTGAACATGTCGAATGTTGTGCCTGGAAACTACGATTTGCGGACAGCATTGATTTTCTATTACCATTTGAAGAAAACTGTTGCAGAATCGTATCAAATGCTTGTCGAAGCCTACAGTGAGCATGCTTCTGGTAAATCACAATGCTTTGAGTGATTTGAAAAATTCAAAAGTGACACTTTTGAAGTGAGAAACGAAGAACGTGGAAGACCACCAAAAAAGTTTGAAGATAGCGAATTGCAAGGCATTATTGGATGAGAGTAACGCTCAAACGCAACAAGAATTCGCGGATCGATTAAATGTGACACGAGAAGCCGTCTCCATATGTTTGAAAGCCATTGGAAAGATCCAGAAGATGGGAAAATGTGTTTCACATAAACTGATTGAAAGCCAGCAGGAAAACCAAAAACCATTTGCGACATTCTGCTCGCCAGGTACAAAAGAAAATCATTTCTCCATCGAATTGTAACTGGCGATGAAAACCACTATTTCTAAACCACTTTCGATTTCCAGGCGAACTATCGACATCGACTGCAAGGCCACATCGCTATGAATGGAAGACACTTCTGTGTTTCGACCAGAATACCAAAAAAGGCAACAACGTGATTTTGCTTCATGATAATGAGCCATCACACAGCAAAACTGGTCAAGGGAACAATTGGGGCGTTTAGTTGACTTTCACATGCGGCTTACTCACCTTGCGGATTACTACTTTTGCACCGATGGGACACGCACTTGCTGAGCAGGGCTTCACTTCTTATGAAAATGTACGAAAATAGCTTCATGACTGATTTGCCTCAAGAGCAAGAATTTTTGGTATAGAATCCACAAATTGTCAGAGAGATGAGAAAAATGTATAGCTAGCAATGGGCAATACTTCGAATAAACTACTTTTTATCATTTTCATACAATAAACCTGTGTAAAAAAATCCTGTTTCACATTTACATACCTGGTAATATACTTCATTTCATACCAGACACGGATCTAATACGGATCAGACACAGACCAGTCACGGTACCTAACCGGACCAGGCCAGACAACCAATTTTTATTGTATAAAGGATTTAATGTTTTCTGGTTTACATTAGAAAAGGATCTAGGTACATTATGATATTTGACCATCGCCACTATTGAAGATTCACAACCCTTTCTTCAGAAAATGCAATGCTGTGAAAACATATAGGCTTACCCTTAATTTGGACTACATCATGAGTAAAACTCAAGACTGAAAATAATTCTATAGATATATTAGAACGGTATATTACATGAAATCCGTATTTTTAATACGAATTTTAATCGCCTCTGGAATTTCGTTCCAGGCAGCTACAAATCGACGCTTCAATTCATCAAAATTTTCAATTGACAGCTTTGTTGGATTGTATACTGCTCTTGCCATAATCCCCCGTAAATTTTCTATCAGGTTAAGGTAAATACTTAATACTGGCCATGGCATAAGGTCGATTTCCTACTGTTAACACCAGTTTTTGTGGACCTTGCAGAATTAATAAGTGCATTATCCCTTTGAGATATTGCACCATCATCTTCAGTAAGGGTTAAAAATGATAACAGGTTAAGTAGTCGCATTCATTCTGCCATTTACAAATTCCAGTTGGTTTTTTATACCCTTTTTGAATGCCGCCGATTTCGTAACATGAACCAACTATTTGAGGTGTTCTTGACATAATTTTTCGCTCCTTTCGTAAGCCATGCTAATAATAGCTAAACCCATCCGGTCCATCCAAATATTTTGTTTTTCGTCGCTAAAGATTACGTGGTCACAAAAATTTTTGTTTTCAACATTCTTCTCTGCTAATTTTAAACTGGCCCCTATGTGAAGCTGCTTAAGTGCAGGTTTCTTTAAACATTTTTCATGGGATTCAAAAAATGTTAAAAAGCAACACACCGGATTCAAGATTCATTGTCGCGGAGCGTCCCGGATGCAAGAAAATGAATCCCAGACGCAGCTCTGCGATAAAGAATCCGAACAAAGAATCCCAGTGCGTACTAGCCTTTAAACATTAACTTTGCTTTGCGTAAAATGGTCAACACATTCTGTTGACCGTGCGAAAAATTAATTTTAAACAGTTTCAAAGAACCCTCTCGGATTTCGAAGTGTGTACTACTACAGACCTCTTTGACGATGAAAAGGCTGAGTTTGGACAACCTAATATAAACGTGACTTCCCAGAAAATAATCACGTGTTTTTCACGTGTTTAAATGTGCATGTTTAAAAAAATAAGGTAAATAATTACCTTATTTCTTTGTATAAATGGATTTTGAGGGACAGGCGCCACTTTTACATCTGAATATCTAGAACAGTTGCTGCTAATTTACTTGCAACTCTACAAATGACTAATGTAGAATACGTCATTGCGGGTTGAATGACGTATTTATGGCTCCTATATTTTGGATATTACAAAAACCCTAACTAAAGTTAGTAATACATGTCTTAAAATCCACCTCTGAAATATCGGGCATGTTCGAACAACTACCGGTCTTTATTCGCTTCATCAGACTTGGATATCATTCTCAATCTCGGGCGTATATAGCTGTCTCTTTCTATGATCCGCCATTAATCATCTGTTTAAATTACAACGACAACCGGGGTGGGAAAACATTAACGGAATCGATATCTAAATTATTATACGCGATTAATGTTTATCAATGATATTAATAATCACCAGCGGACCGGTTGCTCCCGGTTCAAAACAGCTCCCGGCCACTGGTTATTGTAGCTTCATTACGCATACCAGTTTTTGCATGAATATTGATTAATCACGTAACGTTGCACCATATATCGCGTCAAACATGTAATTAACATTCAATTGCAGTGGGTCTATGAGTAAACAATGACTGTATTCTGTAATGACTATTCTGGTGTGTATTTAAGAAAACGGCGTTTGAGGTTTGAGGGATTGTCGATTAAAGGGTAGTAGAGGGTAACATGTAAGATCATCGTCAGGTAAGTTTTATATATACGATGACATATGCGTTTGCAAAATACTAATTTTCAATACAGGTCCGTATCGAAAGTAACAGGACGGTGCAAATTTCCGACTTATTTGTTCTAGGCCAATGTCAGAGGCCCTAGTTTCGACTAATATATTTACTTTTAGAGTAGAACTGATTGTCATAGTGCCTATGGGAAAAATTGGAGACGATAGTGGCACAATAGCATATCGAAAATATCTTGGACATGCAAGATAATATCCAATATAATTAGATATAAGAAATATGACGGGATAAGGCACAGACATTATCTTTCCGTTGTCTAAGCTTTTAGAAAAATACACACGCAACGCACTCCTAATTCTACTCGCACTTGCTGGATTAAATACTGGTGGAATTGCGAGTACGTTGCGAGTAAGTTAAGAAAAAGTAAACGCCTGGTTACATAGTACGATCTGCTGACGTGACAGTAGACAGCTGTGAGTACAAATGCAGTATTTGTACACTCGCATGACAGTAGCTCGACAAGCCTCGACCGGTCATACGATGAGAGTAGCTGCTAGTAGGGATTGCCCGAGAGACTGTAGTCAAGTGTGAATTTCGTTGTGTGCAAATGTACGAGCATACGAGCTACTGACATTTTGCAAAATCGTGCGAATTGACGTCCGAGTCACATGCGACCTGCTGCCTTGTGGGTGTGGGGGAAGGCGATGGGTGAGTAAAAACAAAATATGTTGAAGTAACTCGGATGCAAGTTACTAACCGACTCGCACATGACATAAACTCGTATGAGGCGGTCATACGATGTGGATAGCTGTACTGCAGTAACTGACTAGGCCAGCTAGCATCCTAATTGGATAGCATATTTAATTATATATATATATATATATATATATATATATATATATATATATATATATATATATATATATATATATATATATCCCTGTATTTTTGCGAACTTTAATCTAAATTTGCTATACGGCTGTTTTGTGTGTCAAGAAATTTTTAGAAACGGGTGTGTGTCAAGAAACTTTTAGGTCGATGTACGAAATGCTTTTCGTTCGAATTTCAACATTTTGACAAAATCAATATAGTAAATCGACCCTTCCGAACAAGACGGTAACTTTTTTTTTATCCGAAGCCTCTAGAGGCATGCTCCGGAGGTGACTTCGATATGAGCAAGGGGATGACGCAATATTATTGCTATTTGCTTACTCGTTGTATATTAAAACAGAAATATGAATAAATGTTGAAATACATATGTAGTATTGTCCATTAAATTTTAATGGTCTCTATTTTAAGGTCTTTAAAAAAACGTATTCACATAGAGCTATGGGGCGCGACAGAGACACGTGGTGGAAGACTACAGAACCCCGTTAGAAGTTTCACACAATCGTGTAATGTCCACATTACAGATGCGCCGTATTGGCCTCCACAAGTCATTCCAGTCGACAGTGTTGTTTTGAATAGATATTGAAGATATGCTTTTGATAATGATAGTAATTCGACGAGAGCGTCGACGACAAAAAAAAACAGGAACTATTGGACTCATTTTTTACTTCTCAAAAGAGGTAGTATATTAGGAGGTAATTACTTACACCCTCTTTGAAGATTTACTACTAAATGGAGCTAAATTTATGTGTAAGTCTTTTTTGATGAACTGTTAATATGTACTACTCATTCCATCGCTATTTGCCAAATAGAAAACTCTATTATCTTGCCGATAAAGGAAGTCCACCTAAGCCTAGCCATAAAAACAATCCAAGGTTATGTATTGCGATTTTTTATTTGGCAAACAGCGATGAAATAAACTATAATATGTAATAATCAACAGTATTCAAAAAATAGACACATCAATGAGACGATGACTCCATTCGAGCAAACGAGAGACTCGCATTGTCATTGTATTTGTATACTTACAAAGTTGATTTTTTTGACTGAGCAGAAGTTAATCAAAATTGGAGACAAACTGTTTTTCCTGTTTTTTGTCAAAAAACAGTTTCCCAAGAGTTCTTCTTAGCTATTTCATTGGAATATTGAAGCTATTTTTGGTTTCATATTCCTGAAAGTTCTTGTATTACATTTATAAAGTCTTCAATGTTGAAGTTCTCACCATGCAAAAACGCGCGTACGTGTTGCTAGATTGCTCCGATCTGAGTCTGTTGCATGGAACTTTCCTAATTTAAACAATTGGGTGGCAAATAATATATTTGGTTTGTAACTGAAGCTTGTTGGCTGGCCATTATATTAATCTTTATCTAAATTTTTATGAATAAAGCATGTAAACAGTGGAACACATAAAAAGAGGCCAGATATGTCGAATTCATAACGATTTCGTTAGCTTTGTCAAGTTGCCCAGTCGAAGTGCGTAATAAAAACACCATCTGTACGTGAGATACCAAAGAAAATTCTGTGATCAACGTCATAGTATCTATGGATAGTATAATGATTCTTTGCGTGTGTGTTACAGGTAACAATCGTATGAATCAATCAACTGACATTTCTGAACAGTGTCGTGCCAAAAACACATTTTAGGATACCAGTTAGTACAATACAAATCCGTCAACCTATGACAGAGTAATAAAAAGGGGAGTAATGAAATGAAATAAATGAAACAAAAATGAAATAGATTTTACAGAAATATTGAGACGCCACCAATGAATCATATTATACAATAAAGCTAAGACGCGACTTCATAATTCCATTTTGTTCGGCACATTATTAACTGTCTATGCCGTACGTAGTTGATTGAAACATATGTCGCTAGACATACGTGCTGGTAATTGTGGCATATTAGTAACAATTGGAAAGATCCATTATACAAATTGTACACTTGATCTGCTTCGATCATCATCTACGTATTTCGTCAACACCGATATTAGCTAGGTACTAACTTTAATTTTTTTAATTTTAAAGGAAAAAAATAGTAACACCGTTATGGGCCAAAATACACCAGTGGCAAAAATAGATTTACAACTTAAATATCTATATAGTATATTAATAAATAAAAATAAAAATTCCAACTAAATTTACTTTAGAAGATTTTGTAGACGGTATCTTTAACAAGTTTGAAAGAATTAAAGTCTTAGAATTCGGTCTAAAATAATCAATTCAACGATATATCTCCTATCCGTGAATCCCATCTTATCCTCAACACTTCTGGAGAATGTTCGAATTCGATCAGCGAGAGAGCATATTTTTCATGGAAATTTCGTCGATTTTTGTTCAACACCGAATACAGGCATATTGACATTTCCGTCAGTATAATATCTTATATAAGTACATTGGGACTAATGTATATTACAGTTGTGTAAGCTATGCTACACAGCTTCATTATGTATTCCCTTAACCGGGCTGTACCCCGTTCTTATCGCGAAACTTCGGTGTTTGCCGAATTTGCAGACACGGCTCTTTATACGCATATCGAGAAATAATGGAATTGATTTATGTCATGCGAAGGAAATAGTGTGCGTTTACGTACAATACCCTACTTTTTCTTGGCTCGAGTTTATATTTCTATCTTAAATAATAATCATTTAAATGACGATTCCACAATTATAGATTAAATAATACACGGAGAGAAATAATTCTTTGATTAAAAAGAATCTTTGCTTTTAAAAAATCGTTCTTCCAATACAGTCAAATCAAATTTGTGCATTAAAACACTAAATGGTCGTTATTAAATAAAACATTTCTTCTTTATATTTGATAACATGTGAGTGTCAAAATGTTTGTATAAAATGGTTATTTTTTAAGTTATTTTAAAATAGTTAGAAATTTTCATAATTTTTTTAATCTAGTGGTTAAAAGATAATAACGATTATTACAAAAATTCTGTTAAATTTCAACAGATTTTTGATAATTCCGTCTAGAAGAAAATTTTAACCATTCTCCAACGTTTCTGGTGCAAAGTATGAAATTTACACGTTAAGTCATTCAACTTCATATAAATCATTTATACTCGTAATGACAAATTTCCCTGTTTATTGGTTGTAGTGTAACTTCTTAAGATTGTTTAACTGAGAAACTAATGGTGTATCACAAATTTTGATATATCAATAGTTATTAAGTGGCAGGCATTCACTGTGGTCTAAAAAAATTAAAAAACTGTAGTAAAGTATTGGTGTAGAAAATATTTCTTAAAATAAAAGAAACATATTTCATACAATATATTTAAAAAATTTAGTTTAAAGTCCATTCTTATTTTTTCTGTGTAGGCATTCCATAATACATTATAACATTTCAGGATCTTTGTGGTAGGTCCGAGAATATTTTATGTATATATATATTGACACTATTAATTAGTCTAATAAGCAGTAATTAATTTGTCGTTGATATCGATTTGAAATAAAATATTTTCCGTGTTTAAAGTTGTTATGAAAAAAATTAGAGTCCTTGTTTTATTCTCGTTGACTATAAATTTGAGAACTTTAGAACGATTAGCTTAACTTCCCACGCGTCAAAAATCTTAACCAAAATAGTGCAGAAGAGGATGGAAAATAGAGCGGAGGAAATACTAGGAGAAGACCAATTCGGGTTTAGGCAAAATAGGGGAACTCGCGAAGCTATTCTGGCGCTAAGAGTAATGTTAGAGAAAACAATAGAAAAGGGAAAGAACGCTTATATAGGATTTGTAGATTTAGAAAAAGATTTTGATAATGTAAGATGGAAAAAATGTTCGAGATGCGCGGGAATGAAGAGATAGGAGAGTAGTACACAATCTATACAAAGAGCAAACTGCTGTTATAGAAGTAGAAGGGGAAAGAAGGGAAGTAGGTATTAGGAAAGGAGTAAGACAAGGATGTACGATATCACCACTAATTTTTAATCTGTACATCGAAGAGGCGATTAATGTGGTAAAAGATAGAGTGGATTTCGGGATTAAAGTACAGGGACAGAAACTAAAAATGCTGAGATTCGCGGATGATATAGCAGTTTTTGCATCTAGAAAGGAGGAATTAGAATCAGCGTTGAACGAAATGGAGGCAATGTTGACAGAGGAATATGGAATGAGGGTGAATAAAAACAAAACTAAAGTGTTAGTGTGCAGAGGGTGCGAGAGCAGAGCAAAAACGAAAGTACAAATTAATAATGAAAGATTGGAGGAAGTTAAGGACTTCACTTATTTAGGAAGTAAAATAAATTGGGATGGAAGAAGCGATAAAGATATAAAACAAAGAATAGCGCAGGGTCGAGTAGCCTTTAACAAAAATAAAGCACTTTTATGCTCGGGGGTAATAAACTTAGAAACAAGGAAGAGATTTTTGAAAACGTATGTATGGAGTACGGCACTATACGGTTACGAAACCTGGACGGTAGGGGAAGCAAGTAGGAAGAAATTAGAAGCTTTTGAGATGTGGTGTTACCGAAGAATGATGAAAATACCGTGGACTGATAGGGTTAGAAACGAAGAAGTATTAGAGAAAGTCGGCGAGAAAAGAAGTATGTGGAAAAACATAAAGAAGAGAAGAGATAGAATGGTAGGCCACTTGCTGAGACATGGGGGAATAGTCCGCGATATTTTGGAGGCAGAAATAGGAGTGAAGAAAGGCAGAGGTAGGCCTAGATTAGACTACTGCTCGCAAATAGTAAGGGATGTAGGTTGTAGCACAATTAGCGAAATGCGTAGGTTAGCACAAGATAGGAGAAGCTGGAGGTTAGGAGCATCCAACCAGTCTTAGGACTGATGACCTCATGATGATGATGGCTATAAATAACAAAATGACAAGCGAAAATACTTTAAAACAACATATAGTTTAACTTGTTTCATAAAAGGCCTTTTCAGATTAAATAAAATCATTAGTTTTATTATTTCAGGCGATTTATAAAAGACGACTCGGCAATTCGATGTCGAGTTCATTTTTACTCGAACAAATATATTTTAAACGGATTAAGCCAAACTCAAACTGAGATTCAAATTTGTATACAAATTTCTCTGTGTATATATTCCATAAGACGCAACAATGTAAATATGGCAAATATGATTAAATTTGAAAATTCCTTGGGCGCAATTTTTTTAATATAGAATTATAAAAGAAACTTCGGCCTCTCGGCCTTCGATATTGACAAACATTTTGGGGCGTTTTACATGAAATAATTATGCCCGACAATTAAAAGAAATCTATGGTTCCATTTTGTTGATATATTGCAAAAACTTAACGTTCTCAACCTCAAAAACTAAACATCTCCACAAAGAAATTACAAAAAAAAATTATCGACGATAATCTATCTACTTTCCTGTATTTAAAACTGAATCATCCTCTACATGGATTTAATACTCAAATACATATTTATTTTTAAACGCTCTTTCGTAATATAAGAGAGCTCTAACATTATTTTTCTTTTTTAAAGATAGAGACGTTGTACGTCCATGCATCCGGTTGCAATTTAATTGGACAGTTAAATAAAATCCAACGAAAACCCACCGGTGAAAATAACTAAAACTATTCAAGCAACAGGTGCAATTAAAGGAATTAATAATTTAAAGAGCGCTGCAATTTAAACACCGACTTGCACCGAAATATTTACTTTTTATTTTGTAGTTTGTTATTTATACGACTACGGTATGCCATTTGTTGATCAATCAATTAAAAAGATCATAATGTTATTTGTTTTATAATATTCATTTTAACACGCTTTGTTTACGTGGTTTCATCTATACAGTGCTTTTGTAAAATAAAGAATAAATTCGTTAATATTTCAAGGAATAACATTTGGGAAGAACTCTCTCTCTCTCTCTCTCTCTCTCTCTCTCTCTCTCTCTCTCTCTCTCTCTCTCTCGGACTCGTCAAATTTTATTTTTAGTTGTGCATTTTTTTAAATATAATGAATGGATACATGGTGATTCATGTAGGGGATATGATGTCATCGATATTTTTTTAATAACACTCCCCTTTTCTAATTACAGGTGAATTTCTTCAGGAAGTGCCAGAAAAATGTTTGAATATTATCACATAGATCTTCAATGCAATCCTTCGGATTCATCATTTTTCTAATCTATAGAAAGTAGCACAAATAATTATGATTCCTAAACTTGACAAAAAAGCAGGAGAGGTCATCTCAATTTCTCAATATACAATACTTTTTCTCAATACTCTCAAAATTATTTGAAAAGATCTATCCGAAAAGGTTAAATCTTATACTTGAAGAATTGATCATCATCCCAAATTATCAGTTTAGATTTAGGAACAAGCACGGCGCCATTGAACAAACCAAGAGAATTGTCAATGAAATCAACAAAAAAAAACATTGAAAGGAAAAGGTAATGTTCTGCTGTTTTCTTGGGTGTCAGCCAGATATTTCATCAAGGACTATGGTATAAAATAGAAACATCTCTCCTATAAATACTTTCTAATACTGAGATTTTATCTTAGGAATAGGCATTTTCTGGTGAGACACGGCTGTGCATATACCAATCTACATCCTATTCCATCTGGTGTGCCCCACGGAAGTATGCTGGGATCAACACTCTATTTAATTTAGATTAACAACAGTTGCTACAATTGCAGATGGCACCGCAATATTAGCCTTCCACACAAATCCTATTCAAGCATCCAAGAACCTTCAAATTAACTTTTTTTAAAAGTGACTTTTTTGCTTTGAACGACGATAACTCAGCGAAAAATCATCGTATGAGACTTTTCAAAATCTATTCGTGACAATAAAAATTGACTTTTCATTTGTTTTTTGACTTAATTCAGAGCCGATTCTACAATTGAACAAGGAATTTTTGCAACAATGTTTCTCCCTACATACTTGTTGACATATTTGCAAATTTGATATCTTAGGAAGAATTCTGTTCAGAATTTTTGAATTTCTGCATTCCAGATAATATAAATATGTCCAATAATGGTGGAACTTGGTGAATTTCGGGTATGCAACAGTAATTCCCATTATAGTAATTTTTATCATTAAGTATGTTTAGTCAGATGCTCCCAAACACTTAATGTCTTCTAGTCCAAATACGTCACTTTTTTAGGGCGATATCCAATATTTTTGTTTTTCAAAAACGCCACTTTGAAATGTAAAGATAATCATTTAAGAAAATGGTTCACCACATCAGATAGACTCGCAGAGGAACTGTACTTTTCTATTTTCTTTTTCATAAAACATACAAGCAAGACGGCTTTATAGACCTTGTATGAACCTCAACCTTTTTAACAGTACTAGCTTCAGATTTTTCTGGTAAAAGGGACATGCTGTAGACTTCGATATCAATTTCGTCCAATTTTACAGTTTTTGCTAAAAAGACTACAGATAAAACTTTGTTGATGAAATGACAAGAAAGTGTCAATTTTTAATTAATTGTTGATTTTTGCTGTCACTTTCTTTCGCTTGGTTAATGCATCATAGAAAAGCAAGGCAGATGCATAGTTGTTTATTTACAAACCTATTTAGTGGTCCTTTTACTTTTATTTGCGCAGATATTACAAACAATATATTAGCCACGAGCTGTACATAAGTTACTATTAATTTCATCGCTATTTGCCAAATAAAAACCTTGCCGATAAACGGAAACAGTCTACCTGAGCCTAACCATAAAAGCAAGCCACGGTATATTTTGAGATTTTTTATTTGGCAAATCGCGATGAAATAAACTATACTTTTAAGGTCTCGAATGGATAGGAAAGCTCGGCCCTAATGACTCTCGATTTCTTGAATAGCATTCTCGACCTCAAAAATATGATTTACAGTTCACTACACGTCTTATTTAGGATTTTTTATCAACTTGATACACGCCAATTTGCCATCGAGTTATCGTCATAAATAAGCTCAACGTGGTCGGATGCATTCATCTTTCACCACGAGTCGACTAACGATATTTATTGAGGCAACATCTTATTGTTGGCGTTTATTTAGTTTTTACGTTTCGAATGAAACGTACACTGATGGCAGATGTTTGGAGCAGATGGTCCTTAAAGAATGGACGGCGCGGCATATCGACGACTTCTTTATCTTTCTCCTTTTCGGTTTTGTGCATGGTTTACATGATTGTTATCTTGAATGCCTTATTAGTCGCCGAGAGGATAGCTCAAGCGAGAAGACTGACTGCGTCGCATACACGTCTAGTTACATTTTGAAAATATCGGCCTACTTGGATTTTAAAAATTTGCATGTAAGATATAGACGCAGTATAAGGTCGAAATTTCTAGAATAAACTTTTGGGACTTATATACGTTGTAATAATATTTGTAACATAAATATGTGTCAAGATTAAAATTTGTGATACAAATTCTGTAGTAACGTTTTATAATTATACAGACAGATCTAGATTGATTGAAGATGTCGTTGCATTTTAATAAACCTAGTAAGTTTTCTATTCCACTAAAATTAGTTTGTTATAGCAACAGTTAGCGCTCTCAATAGTGTCACAAATCTAATGACGATCTCTAAACTTCAGAGATTTTTAAAATTCACTATAAACTATTTACTTAAAATAGAAGTGTTAAGATGCACGATGTTACTTGTGAGTCACACCTTAACGTCAAGTTTTTTGCCCAACTTAATTTGACATTTTTTTGTTTTAGTGTTTGACAAATTCAACCATGGAGAGGTACACAATTGAGCAGCGCGTTAAGATTGTTGAAGCCTTTTACGAAAATGGGCGTTCAAATCAAAATGCATTTCGTACACTTCGTGACTTTTTTGGTCAGCATAATCGACCAAATGTGTCCACAATCGGGAGAATTGTGCGCAAATTTCAGCAAACCGGGTCTGTAGGAAATGTGAAAACACCTGTGCATGCTCGCCCAGTTCGTTCTGCGGAAAATATTGCTGTTGTTCGCGATAGTGTAGCAGAAGAGCCGTCAACCTCGACTCGTCGTCGTGCCCAACAATTGAACATCTCACGAACATCACTGATGCGAATTTTGAATAAAGATTTGAATTTACACGCTTAAAAGGTTCAATTGACTCAAGAGCTGAAGCCTACTGACCATTTCAAGCGTCGTCAATACGCCGAATGGTTGGTTGAACAGACAGAAGTGAATGGTTACTTTACAAAGAAAATCATCTTCAGCGACGAGGCACACTTTCACCTCAGTGGATTCGTTAACAAGCAGAATTGCCGCATTTGGGCAAATGAGAATCCACGAGTGATTGTTGAAAAGCCGATGCATCCACAAAGAGTGACTGTTTGGTGCGGTTTATGGGCTGGCGGCGTCATCGGGCCGTACTTCTTCGAAAATGAGGTCGGCCAAGCAGTTACCGTGAATAGTGTTCGCTATCGCGAGATGATAACGGACTTCTTATGGCCATAAATTGAGGATATGGACCTGGACGATATGTGGTTCCAACAGGATGGTGCCACTTGCCACACAGCCAACGAAACAATGGCACTTTTGTGCGAGAAATTCAATGGCCGTGTTATCTCACGTCGTGGCGATGGTAATTGGCCGCCACGATCATGTGATTTGATACCGTTAGACTTATTTCTTTGGGGATATTTAAAAGAAAAAGTGTACGTCAATAAGCCAAGTACAATTCAAGAGCTAAAGAATGAGATAATTCGGCACATTAACGATATTGAACCTCAATTATGTCTCAGAGTCATTGAAAATATGGACCATCGGATAGAGGTATGCCACCGAAGCCGTGACGAGCATTTGGCCGATATTTTGTTTCACACATAATTGTCATAGATCTTTCTATCATAATAAAAAAATATTAAGATAATTCTCTGAAAACTTTTTGTTTTATTTACAATTAACATCGTGCGTTTTGGTTGGACCACCTTTTATAACACTGTATGTAGTTACCCTCTTGGCTAGCGTGATGATTGACGAACTACCACCATCATCACGAACTGGAGACGATCCGTAAATACTTTGCAGCATTAGGTGTGTTTCCATATTTGTCTCGGAGATATTTTTGTCTCAGTGATATTTGTCTCAGAGAATGATGTTCGCTGTGGTGAAAATATGTTCTTATATTTAGAGAACGACCATTCGACATCTA
The DNA here is from genome assembly GCA_037954035.1 of Rosalia funebris. Classification (NCBI taxonomy): domain Eukaryota; kingdom Metazoa; phylum Arthropoda; class Insecta; order Coleoptera; family Cerambycidae; genus Rosalia; species Rosalia funebris. Next base: position 4,962,832 of record JAZFAV010000002.1, on the reverse strand, counting down.
TTGATGTAATACAGGCATGCGTCAAATACTCTTTGCAATCACTTAACATATCTGTAGATGTACTATCATTATTAGTATTATCATCACAAACTTGCCTTACTCTGTTAAAATCGGTGTCTTTCTTTCACACTTTCGAACTTTTGTTTGACTAATTTTTTGCAACACATAGGAGTGGATTTAGTTGGATCACTACGAGGTGCGTTCAAGTTCTAAGGTTTCAATTTTTTGTTTCATGACTGGGAGCAGATGGACACATGCGGTTTGGTTTACAATACGTATGAAGTCTTTGTGAATGCGTGACAGAGATGGCAGCACTGTACGACACACAGATCCTCTAGCGGTGACGGCGAGAGTGAGGAGTGTTGTTGACACTTAAAATGGCGACGTTTTCGTTACAAGAACAGCGAGTAACAATTCGTTTTCTCCACTTGGGTGGTGCAACACCCGTTGCACTAATCTAAACCGGTGCAACTAACCCGTTGTTCAAAAGAAGAAGCAATGTATCTCTTTGTTCTTAAATTAAACTTAAAGAATTCATTTCAGCTCTCTTCTACACGAACTAGTGTTATCTTCTTTATACCAACTGTTTTTGAAAGATGACAGTATTGAGATCAGGATGGTTAAATAACTGTAAAACCATATGAAGTGCACATGTACCGTCGTTCACGTGACGTAGGACTGGAATGCACCTACTTGGTTTAGCCTATATATTTCATTAGGAATCAATTATAGTTCAACTAATATATTATATATGCCAACTAAACATTTTGAACTAGTAACCAGTTTAATACCTAATTAATACTTCAATTCGCATTTTATGAAAAATTTATATCAAATCTATGGCGCCTTCATTTTTCACTCAGTAATTCAGTTGCGGAGCAATCTTATTTCACACCGCTTGACTTACGTAATTTGCTGTTACACCACGAAATATCGTAATCTCTGTTAGAATCTCTCATACATGTAATTAAGGCATTATCTTACTAAACACCAACCGACACTTTTATTAGGCATTTTAATTTTCTTGTTTGTCGTTTTATAAGCCTGTTGCACAGGTTGCGCGAGATTCGAATTTTAATGAGCGGAGAAATAACCATGTAAAACATTTCAAGCGGGAGAGAAAAGGAAATAAAAAATCTAATTTATTTACATAGACTTCTACTTGGTAGTGTTAATTACGAGTTATTAAAATAAGCGGTAGTTCTTAGGAGATTTATGATTTACTGCCACCAACAGTTCGTTGGCTGACAAATTCTTGCTTCATTGGAAGTATCGGGTTATCTGAATTTTGTCGTGAATGTGTACAGAGTGTCAGGATAGTTTCCGGCATGAATTTAGAAGGATAGTGGCCCAATTAACGGATACCTGAATTTTAAATTTTAAGATAATCTAATAAAAATCGTCCCCCACAACAGATCGTACTGGGTCGAGTCAATAAATAGTTAGATTCACGGTGAATACAGCTAGCGCAGTTGACATTGATATTCCGTGCCTTGCTGACTATTGATTTTGAACTAATCTCTGTCTTTCTGAAACCCTGCATATTAAGTTGAATATGGATGTATGTAATTGGAAGTTCTATGGATGATGATTATTAACGTTTGAGCTTCCACTTCTTATATGGAATAGGTACCCTATATATTATTTCTTCATTTGATTACCATTTAAATACAGTCTGCAAGTAATATACAGTGCGAGGATTTCTCTTTCATACATTGCTTTGCACAAAAAAAAAAAAGGAAAATCACGGATTTTACAGAGCCCGGCAGAGATGTATGACGATTTTAAAAAAAATAACTCTGTTGTTTTTCAAGGAGTGAAAAATAACGTTATTTAAGTGGCGATCATTTTTTTAAAAACACTCCTGTAAACGGGTAGAAAAATTATCCATGCACCACTGTACCACGTCGGGTGGAATAACTGTAATTTACTTTGTTATTCTATATATTATATGCCATCTATATTGTTATATCCCACTTCAAAATCGGGCTCCGAGTAGGGACACTACCGTACCTTCCAACAATAACGATTTCGAAACTTCAAACGAACGAAACAACGGAACGACGGCCTCTTGGACGTGTCGAGTCGTGTCGTAAACAAAAACATGATGCTTGAGCGTCCACGACTTCATGCCAACTGAAACGGCATCTCCTGACCTTCACAACCATTCCGACAACATTGACCTCGTCCACTGAACTGTCATATTCATTTCAAAAACGTCATACATCTCTTCCGGACCCTGCACTATACCAGATTACAAAATTTCAAAATAATATATGGCGGTCTTCGGGGTGTGTATAGTGAAATGATACCAGTGGTTATGTTGTTGCTATAGCTACGTTTATTTAGAATAAATGAATAGCGAGCAATCTAGTACCGAAGAATGTTTCAGGACAAGTTGCGGGAATTGACTAACTTGATAAACTTATCCCAAAAGCCGATAGCCTGGTGCGGTTAGTACCAGACGCCACACTTGTCATAAACCATTGACCTAATCTGCTAACTAAAGGTTTTAACAAGTGGGTGGCTGGGGCATAAAATAACGTAACTTAAGGTCTGGGATGATCACATTTTTATCCCTGTCACTCGACATACGTTTTGTCTGTTCAGATACCAAAACTCTCAAAATCGGAGATCTGATCATACTTGCCTAAATACCATCGGTAAAAATTAATACATCTCTAGGAGATTTGGGTACCTATAAGTTTTACTTTAATCTTATTTTATATGGCATAAATGTAATTTTAAAGCAATCGAATGGTATTATATTTCAAATCCCGATTTTAATTAACTCAAAAGCTGTTTTGAATTTTTCGGAAGGAAATAGAGATTGTCTCTGCCATTTACTCATCCAATATTGGCAACATTTTTTCTATTTGGTTTAGAATAAGTTCTTGGTCGACGTGTTGAAAGAAGTCCAAAACGTTTTAAAGTTCATTATATAATATTTTAAATATCTTTCTACTTGGTTGACTTCCTTCTGAATCTCTAAATTGATATTACATATATAGCAGTAGTTAGACATATTTCATATATGTCTGAACTAATGGCGAAAGTTATTTTATTTACTTTTCCCCACTCAACTATACCAGAGCGGAAAAGTAATGTAATCGTGTAAAGAAAAATGGAAAAAGTTTTGTTTCTAGCGTTTATTTTTCGTTCTTCAGCCTAAAAACAAAAATAAATGGTTTTTATAAAATTTGTGTCTGTGTTTTGTCGTCGTTGTCGTCGGCATTAAAATTTCTTGTTAGCACGATAACTCAACTAAATCGTGTCGTATCGATCGGGTTTTGACTGATTCTGATCGGGGACGTCTCCCAGACGACACCTATTGATTTTGAGGTGGATAGGACACACTCTACCATGTTCATGGGTCATGAGAAAGCACAATGGTGGACTATTTGAGAATGTTTTTTGTTAGCACGATCACTCAATTAAATCGTGTCGGATCTATCGGGTTTCGACTGATTCTGATTAGGGATGTCTACCAGACGACATCTATTGATTTTGAGGTGGATACGACACACGCTACCCTGTCCGTGGGTCAAGAGAAATAACGATGTAAATGTTTATGTTCATCTGAGATTTTAAAACCTAAACATTTAATGCGTTGTTGATTTTACATTGAACGTAAAAACATATATTCGGCCTGTATCATATACGAATGAATGAGAAAACAAATAATTTCGTTCGATCACAAACGTATTAATATGGCACTGAAGCAGTCGCCAATGAAAAAAGTAAAACTGTCGCATAAAACACATATTCTGCATTTGTGTTGGTTTATTTTTTCTCTGCCACTCAAGTTCGAGATAGAGATGTTCTACGTGCGGAAAAGTCCGTTTTGAGGTTTTAAAACTATTTATTTCATAAGTGACTTCCACCCTGTTTGATATAATTATGCCTATAAACATCACCCGCACTTTCTTCTTCGCGAATCGGACGCGCCACCAAGACCGACGGGCGCATTTAATTGATAGAGATAGAACCACCTTTGCGGGGGCAGGTGTTTCTCATTTACAATAGGACAGGTGGTACCCAACGGACCGCCCACCGCCCATGCCTCTAGGTGTTTTTTAATAAACGGGCTTGTCGAAGAAAAAATATCTTCTAACTCCTTTCGGCATCTCTAAACTGTTTATAAATTATAGGCTTTATTTTAATGGCCTGCGTATTCGTTGTTGTTGCCATTCGCACATTAACTGGGTCTCGTCCTCGAAACAGTACCGGGGAGTTGGAATTTGTACAAAGGGATTAAATATTTCCACATAAATTTTTAAGGAAACACTTTAGAACACATTAATGTTTTTGTTTTCGAAACTGTAATACATTCAACCGTAGTTTTTAACTGTTATGAAAGGTAAAAAACTGGTTTAAAAAATATAAATGGGAATTAGTATGTAATTTCGTAGTATAGGCATGTCTTAATAATGTAAAGATGTATATTGGAATAATTATCAAATAAAAATAAGAAACGTCAATCTGTCAGATAAAAACGGTGACCAGCAAAAATATTACTTAGAAACTATGGGGCTGGTTCATCGGACCACCCCAGGTATGTGTATTTCATCCCTATGCCGCATTATGAACAATCTGGATATACTTAATGATGAGTAAGGCTGTAGCATCGAGAAAAAATGTAATGAGACATTACTTACTTACGTGTCATTATACCGGTCTTTATGTCTTGCCCCCTTTGCTATTGATATGGCAATTTCATTTTTATGTTTTGCCACGCGGTTGTAGTTGGAATGTGAGGAAACGTGTATTTAGATGCTCTTATTCCAGTTTTAAAAGATACAAAAATTGCATGTAAAATCGTTAAATAAACGAAAAATGTTTATGGATATACCGGTCAGTTTTTGACTTGTTGCAAAAAAGATACAAAAATTGTGTGCTGGTTTATTAGAAATTTTTTAAATTAGTTAATGTATTTTATATTAATCCTGCGAAGGAGCTGGAACCTTCGATGCAGCTACAAAAACAGGAGACCAGTTTTCGACAAACACGAAAAGATTACACGTTTCACCAGCCAAGTTGACATCAACAGGAGATAATTAAAACTAGTTTTATACTACCTTTACTTTCGATTTATATAAATAAATACAACAAATATAAATTAGAGGTAGTTTAAAACTAGTCTTAATCATCTCCTAATGATGAAAACCTGGTTGGCGAAATTGAGGATCGAGAAATGGGTAATCTTTCAGTGTTCGTGGAAAACTGGTCTCCTGTTTTTATTTCATATTAAATATTTATGTATACGTGATAAAGACTCGACTCGACTCAAAATCATCGTACAAGACCTTTAGACCACTCAAATTAAAAAGCATAGAATTATCTAAAAAATCTTTATGATGAAATCACTGAAAAACATTTATTGAAGCCCATGGGGACCTTTTGAAAGGTAAGCAAATATTTGGGAAAAACATTCCGATAGTTTTCTTATGATTACTTAAAAAATATCGATGGTAAAAAATTTTGAACTCAAAGTCTGAAAACTAGAAACTTGGAGCTTCAATTCGCTTCTTTTAAAATTGTTCTGCGATTACTTTTCTCCCAGTTACAGCCCTTTGAAAATCACCTGCAAATTTTGGAATTTTTTACATCCCTTAATTTTTGTGCCTAGTGTATGTATGTAAAACTAATGGTAAGACTTGCACTATGGTTTCGTCAGTAAATCACTGCCAAACTGTCATGAAATTTTGTCAGCTTGTTATATCGGGCCGAGCCTTGCGCCTTTGACCGACCACCTTGATCAGGGTTTCTTTTTTATTTACCTGTACCAACGTCACAGCAATAGACGGCACGGCACGCGCCAGGTCATTTGTAACGCAAAGGACCACTGATACCCATCAATTATTATCTCCGGAATCTTTTTATTATTCGTCGTGACATCCAATTAGTTCTGAACATTCTACCTTGTCCTGTGCCCAATGATTATCGATACAAGTTAAGGTGTAACTGATGATTTATGTTGATTCTTATTGATTTAGTGAGGGGGGATCTGAGGCCTTCCCGGCTTTAGAACCTCTCGTTTTATTACGTGTATTACTACCTGTAAACAATGCGTTAATGGGTTTGTTCCAGCAGGCATCCTCAACCAGTTCAAAACAATTCGATTGGTGGAAAACAGTTCCTGATTGAACACCGAATCAATTTAAAGTCCAAGGGCTAGAAGCTTTAGGGCGGGTATAGCCTAAATATCTAAAATCTCTATCTTTGTTGGAATGAACCCCAAATATTCGTGAAATCAAGTTAAATAGTGAGAATTAAAAAATATTGGAACTGTGGGGTTTTATCTTGTGGATCACTTATCACAGATGCATTAACTCCATGAACGTCAGGCTAAAGAAAACAAATTGGTGAAACCACAATGCAAGTTATGTATATACAGATTTCTCCAATAGTACAGCTCGTCAAAAATAAGAACAAGTCTGAAAATCTGCGATATCAATTCGTCCATGAGGTGCACAGTAAATAGCCTGGTCGTTAGTCAGTGGCAGTGGGACCTTTGCAGAGTACATATCGATGGATATATATGTACATACACATAATTCGATCTGGCGGTGCATAAAGTGCATTCTTTTCCCACCGAATGCTGCCTGACTCTTCCTTCTACGCAACACAGAGAATCTCACACTTTTTCCTATTTTTGATAAGCAGTACGTAATGTTTTTCCTTGGCCATGGGGATCTAATTTTGTGGTGATAATAGTTGAATCTTGTACTTTAAAATTATATTTCGGAAAAATTCGTATTTAAATGAATGGCTTTCGACATTTTATTACGTCATTGTGAAAATAATGTCCCGTAATTACAGGTGTTCGATGAATAATGGTAGTCTAAAAGAAATTTGTATAATCTTATAGGGCTTATTTCCAGAATTATGCAAAAAATATAAAAATAGAAAATTTATTATTAAAATTATTAAATTATGCTTCTCACCGAAATGCCAAAAATGAAAAGATAAATCTTATGGAAGATATTTTACTATCATTTTCCTAAAGTATGCACTATTGAAAATCTACCGCGGTAAAACAAAAAAATTGTGTTGGCCAAATTTATTGCAACTTTTTGACTGAATAACGTGTTGAATTTTATGAATCGCTGAATGATTTCACCGAATTGATATTATGTACACCATGTACCTAACCTATTTGTGTTTCGCGACGATAAAGTAAAAAGGGTTACATAAATGCATATTTTGTATCTGTTATATCTCATTTATTGTTTGTTTATTATTTAATAATAATAATATATAAATTTTACCGAGACTATTACCAAATTTTTATTTTCAGCGAGAACTAAATCCCAATAAGAACAATTACGAGTATTAACAATTGTTGTTAAAACCTAAATGCACTGTGCCTATTTATGATTTCTAAATAATCAACTTCGTCTGTCTTCAACTTCTTCTTAGTCTGTGCTAAGAAGCCAACAGTCATTATCATGGCCAAGTTTATTAAAACTAAGACATTGGATGTCCGAAACACATTGGAAAATTCAGTGGAGGATTTCGTAAGGTAGATAGTTCAAGTGATATTTTGTCTCTTCTCCTTCTCATTGTGCACTTACTAATAAGAACACACTAATAGTATTAAGAATGTATCCCATTATTAAATAATGAATGTAATAATTGGGTACATTCTTGATTATGTTACTACATTAATACATTTAAATTATAAGAAGAATTATTAGTAAATATCCAAAGGCATCTGGATATCCCCGGAAGAATATTCACATTAGGATATATCGATACATATAATATAACACATCAATATTTCATTAGCGCTATCGAAAAATTAACTTTGTATATTAAAAATAGAAATTTAATGAAGTGTATTTTATTTCACAGGCGTTTTATTTTCGTTATATTATTATTGTATTAGGCATTATACAATCTAGACGGTAAAAGGTGTAAAATTGAAATAAAGCTTACACCAAAAGGTGGTCAAGTTTACACCAGACATCGTGTTGAAGTGAAGTCTTCGGTTTTGTCGTGATAATTTTGCAATTTCTTATTCGATTTTTGGATTTTTTCCCGTGGGAAGTTAGCAGAACAGGCATTAATCTCATTTTACGATGTCTTACGGGGATTAGTTTCCGTTCAGGAATTTACCGTTTGCCTTCATTTAATTAATCGTGACATCTTCGCCGGGCCACATTTTTCAATTTTTTTCAGATTTTTGGATTTTGTTCCCCGTAACTTAACAGAACAGCTTTTAGTCTTAATTAATTAATCCTCTGGTCTTTTGTGAAGATGTAAACTATCAATTTTCTTTCGTGGTTATCTATTTTCTTTCGTTACTTCCAGTTTTGAGTTATTTTACTAATATTGAATTTTTTTTTTAAATTTTGTTTGTACCATTTGTTTCCAGTTAAAAAGCGGCAATTTCCTATATACTTACTTTTAACAAAAATAAGAAAATTTTGAGAGATGTTCTGCTAACTTCATGTGAAGTTAGCAGAACACTCAAAATTTTTTTAAATTGAAGAACGGTCAAATCATAACTTTCAGGATTAATTAACGGTTAATTAGCGGCAATTTCCTATATACTTACTTTTAACAAAAAAAAAATTTGACAGATGTTCTGCTAACTTCATGTAAAGTTAGCAGAACACTCGAAATTTTTAAAAATCGAAGAACGGTTAAATTATAACTTTCACGATTAATTAACGGCAATTAATGAGCCTATGCATTTTTCGATTCTTCAAAGTTGCTCTGCTAAGTTCACACTGATCATTCTCTGGGCATATTATTGAAGTCTACATACCGAATGGCAAGCCTGCACCCTATAGGGTTTAATTAAGTGTAATCTTAGACTTTTTCTTGCCAGTAATCCTCCAAAGGACAACCGGAGCAGATGTTTCGGCAGCACATGACTCGAGACAAAGATTCTGTGCATTAAACATCAGGTAATGCGGTGTGAAATTCGAAAACAGTTACGTCGCAGATGCACAGCTTAAATTCACGTTTCGCAGGTAACAGGAAGTGAATAACAGCCCCCATCCCGCCGGATCGCGGACCTGTTTTGAGGCTCCGGTTTGGGGCGCGTTTTTCGATGAATAAGTTACTGTTTAGTTGTTCGGGCCACTTGTCTCCGTAACCTCCGAGCAATTTGCATACGGGGTTGTCGCTTCCCAGACCGCCAGCCCCTAACGAGGAAGACTGCATTGTCGTCTGTAACGTGTCAGGAGACGAGATGATGGCCAGATTTTACGATCGTAATCATAATTAAAATACAAGTAGGTAGCTGAATGTGGCCCTTCAAGATGGATTAGTTATATCGCAGGGGTATGTTGCAACAAAGTGCTCCCCTATTTGTATTCATTACTCATTACAATATTAATAACTCTATTCAGGAAAAATATGGATAAGACCCCTTACTGTGTCAGATCTAAATTTAATGGAACACCAATAATTTCGTGATAAGGTAAAGGTTGGAATAAAATGAATTAGTTTGAAATTAAGACAGTTTTGTTTTATTTCTTAAAAGGTTACCCCAGTGTCTTACTTCAACCCAGTTTATTTTAATTTTACATACAATTTTAATCATATTTCACGTCTCATACCTTAATCTAAAATAACTTGTTTTCAAGAGAAATTACAATTTGACTATAAAAATAATATTTATTTCATATTAACATTTTTAATAAATGGCAAACGTGTACCAAGAAATTAAAGTGTATTAAGTTAATAGATATTGGAATTGGACTTTCTAAATGTCCCACGGTGGTTAATTTTGGAAATGCAGATAAACATACTTATTTTATTACAAACATTGGTATTGGTCTTTCCAAAAAAATATTTATTTTTGAATCTTTGGGCACTTTTTCCGCGATAAATATCATGTAAAATTATATACTTGTATTACAATTACAGTAATATTGTTACATAATGTTTTACAATAATATTAAAACAATTGTTGACACGAGGCTGTTGCTACCTATTTTTTTATAAAGCTACGTATTTTATTTACGTATTTATTATAGAGATAGATATATAAGTTGGTAACTTGAGGTCCCCATTGCGTGATGTTAGCGTAAAAACCGGGGCTATCTCAGCAGGAGCGGCAGGTCGTGGATAGGGAGACCAGCTCTTCATTAGTAATATTTATATATTTTTATAGATATCTATTAATAATTAATCACATGACATATTAACATGACAATTAACAAACATTATAATTAAAAATTATAATAGCATTTATTCTCCCAATCAAAATACATATATCTGTATGCCTCAGGTTATGGAGGGGAGGGTTATACATAAAGACTAGGACAATCACCGGACTCCTCCGTTGGGACTCGAATCCAAGCATACAGTAAGACCCCAATAGGAAGCCAGTCCGCCACCCCCGACCCATAGCTCGAATGACACTGTCGCGGCCACCTATATAGGTTATTGTGACATTTTATTGATAGTATATTATACATTATTTCTTCTAATATACGTATTTCATATGGCTTACTATATCTACCTCTGATAATACCCGAGACAGCAGTGCATGGTAGTACCAAAGTGGGCCACACTGTATAGTATGTTTATACACTAGGCACAAAATTTAAGGGATGTAAAAAAAAATCTAAATTTTTAGGTAGTTTTCAAAGGGCTGTAACATGGAGAAAAATAGTAGCATAGCAATTTAAAAAGAAGCAAATTGAAGCTCCAAGTTTCTAGTTTTCAGATATTGAGTTCAAAGTTTCTTGCCATCAGCAGTTTTTGAGTAATCATAAGAAAATCACCGGGAAAAATTGCTTACCTCTCAAAAGATTCAGAGATTCCATAAATTTAAGTTATCGTCGTTCAAAACAAAAAAGTCAGAGATTTGACTGTTAATTTCTCATTTTTTTTCTTACAATAATTAATATTTTTTGATAAAAATATATGGATTATTGCTAAAAAAGCATTTTCAATCTTAAAAAAATTAATTAAAAAAAAACAAGAAAAACTCATCTTTAAATGGATTTCCAGCAAAAACAACAAATTCAATCATTCCGAACACAACGAAAAAAACAAAATCGCCGCTCTTTAAACATTATAGGGTTTCTTTGGGATATTTTGAAATCGAAAGAAAATTCCTAAATACGTAATTTTTACTTTATTTATTTATGTATTTTCGCACTGAAAAATTTGTTTTTATTAAAAACTAATAACTACGACCTGAGAAGAATACTTTGCAGTTTTTAAAACCCTACTTGAATTTTTTATACGATCATTATTTCCGGAGTAATTAATTACCAAAATCCAAACTGCCTTTTTGTTTTGAATGGCGATAACTCAGCGGCCTTTAGACCACTCAAATTAAAGAGGATACAATTATTTAAAAAAGCTTTATGATGAAACGACTGAAAAACAATTATTTGAAATTGTGAACCTTTGGAAAATCAAGTAAACAATTGGAAAAATTTGTTTCGGATGGTTTTCTTATGATTACGCAAAAACTGCTAATAGTAAAAAATTCAAGACCTTCAAGATTGAGGTCAAAACACTAGAAACTTGGAGGTACAATCTGTTTTCTTTAATTGCTCTACGACTATTTCTCTCGCAAGTTACAGCCCTTTGAAAATCGCCTAAAAATTTGCTTTCAAGAATATAATTATTATTTTAGCAGCACAAATAAATGGTACAATTTTGAGTTTCGGTTAGTAAATAAAAAATAATTTAGTTCATACACAAATTTTGACAAAAAAAAAATCATAATTTTTTGTATGGTTCAGTTGACGAGTTAACTATCACTCTCAATGTTATTTCTCGTTTCAACATGGACGGGAACAATCTAATATTATCCCATTGTTCGAAATAACCTGCAGGGAACGAGTATCCTAGTTATTATTTTCATATAACATGCAACATCGTTAAACGGGAAGACGTGACTTGGTTAAGGATACGCCCTAAAACTGATCATAATTAGAAACAACCCCAAAAACGAGTCACATATTAGTAATATTATTGTACTTCCATTTAATATAAACGCCGAAAGAATCGCTATTTCGATGCGTATAAAAGACAAATAAATATTACTTACAATTAGTCACCAATTAGATATACATTTTAATTATTGGTGTTTTCCAAAATGTAAAACAAATAAAGTAGTTCAACTAAGGGCAAAGCTGTATTTCAGATATCCAATACACGTGGAGAGATTTAGAGAAAAAACATAATTTTAAATTTTAGGTTCACTGTGCCACTATAATAACCTATTTTAGATTATTATTTTATAATATTGTACGTTTCCTATCAACAGATTATTTGTTTTACGTGTTTTATTTTGTTTTTATTGATATTTTGACGTCACTGTGAATTTTTCTCCTGTATATTTTCAGCTACATCCAATGTACGTTTGGTTATTTTATTCTCCTATTATTTACTTGGTTATTTACTGACATTGTCCGTGTTGTTTCTCGTTAGCCGTCGAGGTTTTCATGTAAATATCTGTGAGTGTGTGGCTCATTGTTGTTATATCTCTGCTTTATGTTTTCGGTCAATGGTACTGTGTGCTTATATTTGTGTATTATAAAACTTCTGTGTTGTCTCTCTTAATATTATTTTATGTGTATTATACCAGTATTGTTATGTAATGTTTGTATGTTTATGTATCTGTCCGAGTTTGTTAAGTCATAGTATTTTGTTTTGTGTTATTTCAAGACTTTTGTATTGTGTGTCAGATATGCCATGCCACACTGGGTGGGCGTATGTTATTATTGCCCTAAATATGGTCTTATATAATAGTAATTTATTTTTATTATTCATTGTACTGTTTGTGCAAACGAGCGGATATAATTTACTTAATGCTGCATATGTGTTTGTAGGTTATTTGAAATGTGCGTTTTAAATTTCAGTTACTTGTCTAAGGTAACTCCGCGATAATTGATTTTTCTATATTTTTTTTAATTTAATAATATTTTTGGGTTCTGTGTGTCTGTCAAAGGAATTGTATATATACAGCTACACCGCGTATAGAACGAAATAGTTGTTAGCCAGAAAATCGCACTGCAAATATCGCTCCAAATATAGAAACTTCGATAAAGCCGACATGAAAACAAATCTAAATTCAATCAAGTGACATAAAGAGATAGAAAATGTGTCACCGGCAGTCAATTGCAGAGCTGCTCTCTTTCATTAGTTATCCTATCTGATTACGACGTTCATTTCGGCAATTCACAAGTTTGAAACGTCTGTTGTCGATCTGCATATATTAGAGATTTCAGTAAATATAATGGCAGGGGAATATTCGGCGGAACTTTTTAACACAGTTAAGTTAGATTACAGGCTTTATAAGTACTCGTATACTCTATAAGGGTGTCTACCATATTGAAGACTTATTTTTAATAAGAGATACAGCTTGATAAAATGTCCTACGGTGAAAAAAAAAAAATAAAATAGTCCTATAATAAGAAAAGTGAGTGAAAATGTTGATATACACAAGATATTTTTTAACATTATGGTTATCACAAAACGTTTTGTATAGAGGCATCTCGCCTTCAAACTGAAAGGAAACGTTCAGAAAAATATGTATCTATTCCCTACGTCCTCGATTCACCCACGGTATTAATAAAATTTTTAAATATATAGGGATGACGGTAGTTCATTCGTCAAAAAATAAAGTAAAAGAACTTTTAGGCAATCGAAAAGATAAAATTAACACAAATGACAGGTCGGGGATTTACGAAATCAGCTGTAACGACTGTAGTCAAAGGTACGCCGGGCAGACCAGACGATCTATTCAAACCAGGTTCAAAAAGCACATGGCGCATCTCAAATATGGTAGAATAGATAAGTCTAGTGTTGCCTTCGAGAACAACCATAAGATAGATATTAGCAACTTAAGATTAAGATAGGAATGTAACAAATGCTAGACAGCTAGATGCATTTGGGAAGTTTAGAAATTGAAACATGTAAAAATAGTATGAATAGTGACAGAGGGCCTATTCCACATAGCCCACTTAATTGGTTAGTTACTCACGACTCACTGAGCCGCAGCAGTGACGGTCGTAGTTCAGTGAGCCGCAACTATGACGATCGTAGTTCAATGAGCCACAACCGTGACGGTCGTAGTTCAATGAATCGCAACCATGACGGTCGAAGTTCAATGAGCGGCAATAGTGACGAGCAGGACTCATTAAGCCACAGCAATAATTTAGGTATAAATAGGATACATTGTTAGCATAAGATTAGATTTAATCTTCTCCACATGATGTTAACTTTGTTGGCGAAACGGCGTCGAGTGTAGTGTTTAGTGTTTTGTGGAAAACTAAGTTAATGTTATCTTCACACCAAAGATTCCAACCTACTCCAGTATGCATCTCGAACCAACTAGATTCATCATTCCATCACTATCACCAGATTTTATGTCCATAAAGTTAGAAAGTCAACTTTTGCGAATCAGTCTCGCAATAGCATAGACATTTGCCGTTTTTTAGCCATTAATTAATCGCGAAAGAAAAAAATTTGCCGCTTTTTAATGTTTTTTTAATATGGGGGTGTCCTGCTAACTTCATATGAAGTTAGCAGGTCACATAAATAAAAAAAGCGATGTAGCTTAAAATTTACCGTTTTTTTTTGCCGTTAAAGAATGGCTACGAAGAAAATATTGTAGGATTCGTTTTATAAACGAAAAAGTTATTTACAATGGATTTTAGAAACTGGCGCGCAAAATAACCCCTGTCCATTGGTATTTTATTCCAGTTTTCAGCAAAAAAAATAATACGTGTCGAATGTTTTTTTGATTAAATAATACTAAAGAAATGTTAATAAAGCTCTTATTTATGTTTTGTAAAAAAGGAGACTTTTATCTATATTTCATCAGTTTTTTTTCAACCATTTTTAAAATTTCCGTAAAAAAAATGGAGCACAGTAGCCCCACTTTACGGTAGTTCAGTATTCAAACAAAATTCAGTTTGAATAACTTTGCATTGAAGATAAATATCTATTTTTTCTACCCCTCGCCCGTCTCAAGTATTTAAAATACTTATCATCATAACCAATCTGATGCGAGTGTAGTCCAGACGGAATTCAGTTTGAAGACACGCTTTAGTAACCTCGTCCACCCCACACCACTTCCCTGTGACGTCATCTCTAGGTATATGAAACCACTAGTTGACAGAGACGGTAAATAAATCCATTGCGTCTCTAATTCTTTCCACTTTACAATGATTAGTTCTACTTTATTGCACGTATGTATGTACATATGTATGTAATGGGCGATGAAACGTATTAATTTAGGATAACAGTCGTTTTTCCTCGGGCAATGCTTGGAAATAATATCGCAGTAGTGCAACGCACACTTGCCTGTCTTGCTGGTGGCGAGAATCATGTCAGAATTCAGATATAATCCTCCTGCAGTTCCTGCACAACACTGTGAACTTAAAGGTAGTCACTAAAAATAACAAACGCAGAGTTACATCGCATTACCCGCCGGTGATCGGTCCGTTTTTAAGACCCACTTGCGGCGTGCACAGGAGCAAATGCGCACATTGTTTTTACGTATCGCACCGCAATGTTTCTGCGTTGTAGGTACCCGGCAGGCCCGCCGAGAGACTCAACGTGTTTACCTGTAAACGTCGCGTCGTCGGGATCGAACGTGCCGCAACGACAGTAAATTACGATCCGCCACGCATTACTGTCCTGTTATGTAACAAAACAACCCGCGGAGATGTGATTCGACGGTGGAAGAACAAATCGCCAACTGGAGCGACGCGTAGCAGAATTGAAGTCTCTAGAACAGTCGCGAAAGATTGCCGCATTGGGGCTCGGGAAGACGTCGGGCGGCCGGCGCGGAAATTTTCCTTCTTTACATGGCCACGGGGATCGCGCATGACTCAGCCCGCCGTTGTTTTGAATAATCGGGGTCGCCTGCCAGACTGAAGGGGTGTTCGGTTTGTGGGAAATTCTATGAGTATTTATTGAGGCCCGGCCCGGCGGATGGTTGCGCAAGGGCCCCTTTCGGGGACGGATTTTTGTTGGACTGACGAAGATACTTTAAGATATCAAAAATTATTGGTATTTTTCGCTGGCAAATACGAGTAATACTCTCAAAACTATTTTATTAAAGAACAGTGGTAACAGACACAAAATGTAAACTTTGAACTTAAATACGATGAAATATTACTACGTTATGATGCGTCAATGATAAGTTTGTTAATAAAAAACATAAGATTCGCGGTTCAGAATAATTCGGTCAGTTGCTGAAATGCATAATAGGCTAAATATTTGTAGTGTTTTAAAACAATATATAATCTCAATTCTTGTCAAAGTGAAACGGATATTATAGTGTATTTTCGACGCGTCTGCTAAAATTTTCTAAAAAACAAATGGCACGTGGCGTGGCATTAAGTGAAGATATGCGAAAATCAATTGTTAATGCTAATAAACTGGAAATTTCGGCTCAGAAACTATCTGCTACGTATTCGCTGCCTAAATATACTGTGCAAGGCATTATCAACTTGTATTAAAAAACTGGATGCACGGCCCAAAGGAAGAAAACTGGTCGACCATCCAAAATTTCACGCTGAAATCAACATATTCTGAAGAGGATTATGAGTATAACAACAAACCGACGATCCAGTGCAAAAGAAATTATAGTACTATGGAGTCAAGCACTAGGGAAAGCAAGTAGGAAGAAATTAGAAGCTATTGAGATGTGGTGTTACCGAAGAATGATGAAAATACCGTGGACTGATAGGGTTAGAAACGAAAAAGTATTAGAGAAGGTCGGCGAGAAAATAAGTATGTGGAAAAACATAAAAAAGAGAAAACATAGAATGGTAGGCCACTTGCTGAGACATGGGGGAATAGTCTGCGATATTTTGGAGGCAGAAATAGGAGTGAAGAAAGGCAGAGGTAGGCCTAGATTAGACTACTGCTCGCAAATAGTAAGGGTGTAGGTTGTAGCACAATTAGCGAAATGCGTAGGTTAGCACGAGATAGGAGAAGCTGGAGGTTAGCGTCCAACCAGTCTTAGGACTGATGACCTCATGATGATGGAGGCAAGCCATTGGAAAGAATATTTCTGTATCCACAACTAAACGCTCAATAAAGAACAAATTCTACAAGGTAAAGTTTGATTCCTTATATTTTACTTTTGAACTTACCGATTTCTCCTTCAGGCAAAATGAAACCCGTTATTAAGTAAACGACAGAAAATCAATTGGTTACGGCGGGCCAGAGAATATAGGTACTGGACTTGGCACCAGGTAATCTGGAGTGACGGATCCAAATTTGAAATCTGTTTGGGTGATATTAGAAAACGTGTGCTAAGAACCCCACAGGAAACTTATCATCCTGACTCTCTGGTTAGGAAAGGGAAGTTCCCTGCGTATCTTATAATCTGGGGGTGTGAGTGGTATGGGCGTAGGAATAGCATTTTATAGATGGTACTGCGACAGCAGAAAAATATAAATAAATTTTGACAGACAGTTCACTGTCGTTAATACCAATATATGCAGGCACTGTCACGCAGTACATTTTCACACAGCAAAAACTATGAAAGATTAGTTTGCAGAACATAATGTCTCTATTATTCTAAATTTTTAGGTAATTTTCAAAGGGACGTAACTTGGAGAAAAATAGTCGCAGAGCAATTTTAAAAAAGCAAGTACTCGCAAAGCATAGAGCTTTGGGAAGTTGATATACCTGATAATAGCAATAGCAATAGCAACTTATAGTTAACGACCAAAGTCAAGCATATTTACGTTGACTAAACTGACGTGAAGTAAACGCATTTTCCATATATTTTCGTTATATAGACCTTGGAAAATAGAAGGTTTCCTTTTTGAATTTGCTCAAGCATAACCGATACACTTCATAGACACCACGTATATTATTATACAAATTATATAACGCATATACCTACATAAGTAACATTCAAAGGAAGAGCTAGTAGGCAACGCAGCTTGTTATTTATTTAATATAATACGTAAGTGATGGTTTTTCTATAATAGTATTTTTATAAAAGCACAAATATCGCTCTGTACGTATGCAAACTCGCCCCTTTACTTCCGAAATTCAAATTTTAGCTTCCTAAACAAACATGAGGTTGTTGGTACTGAAAACGAGTTGAGGGGTAGAAGTGTCTCATTCCGCCATTATATAACCTGTATAGATAATGGAGCGGGGATAGTGCTGGGAGGTGAATAAATTTAGGTCAAAGGTCGCGAAACCTTGGCGGAACTAGCCTAAGCCGTCGCGTGTGTGTGTGTGCTCTGCAGCCGGGAAGTTACTAAATTCAGGAGATTCTTTCGACACCTGAGTATCCGACGAAATACGCCCGATTGAATTATTTCATGCTGGTGCAATCTGGAAGTGGATATTTGTCGTTTCTGCTGAAGTGGTATGGTATTTGTTTCCACTTAAAATTCTCCGCGTATGTGCAAGTGTAGTTAACAAGATATTGCTGTTCTACCGAGGTATCAAAAATGATCTCAGTATCAGTAAAAGATGGTTATTGAATTAAAGCTTATTATGCGTGCCCGATTGTAACTCACAAAAAATGTGCTGATAGATCGCGATCGTTCCTACAGAAAAAGTTTTTTTTTGCACACCAAATCAATTCTTCGATTTTAGTGAGGCGTAGTTATCTATTCTATCTTCATAAAATAGCTGATCATTCTTTAGTTCTAGCAACAATTCTTTCTCGATAGAAACAGTTGCTAAATATTTCTTCTTGGGAAATGGTATTTCTTGAATACGTCTTTATACGTTTAAGACAAGAAACGCCTCTTTCCACTGACGCACTTGTTGATGGAATAGATAAAATTATACAAAACAACTTGTACGTTTCTATAAAAATGTCTATGTATTCATTCCGTTTTTTTAGCAGTTCATACAGCGGTATAGTTCTGTAACTTTCATCACTATATAACAGGCAAAGTTCGTTTTTTAAGTCGTTGATGTTTGGTAAATATATTTCCATAAAACTGTTCCAACTTTTCAAAAGCATTAGAAGGGAAACACGGGCTATATTGTTCAGATTTTGCAGTATCAGTGAGACAAACAAATTTCAACTTTTCGCAGTCCTGAAACTTGACGTCTATTTCCATCGAAATATGGTTCAATATTTCATAAAAAGGTGATTTATATATTGTACTAATGGCTTCGTTAGAAAGATCAGCATATTATCGTTTTGTAATTTCTAATTCCATCATTCTACTTGCTTTATTAAAAATTGTCTTAAAAAAGTCGACATTTCTCTTTTTGTTCAATATTTCACGTGTCTGTTTTATTTGATGCACACAAAAATTAATATCTAATGATTCTCTTTGTAGGATATCATATAGAATATCTGGGCAGAATCGGTATGTTTATATAATGCCTTCATAATATTTAAAATATCTACAAATCCATTCCTGTTCCAAATAAATTGTTTATTAGACAATAGTAAACAGGGACAGCAATATAGTTTTTTAACATTGGGCTGCTACATAACCATTTATAATTTGTGACCTAGGCAGATTTGAAATTTACATTATAAGATTTACCAGATTTCTTAATCTCCTTTTTGGCGAATATTGATAAATCAGTCATAGGTCTTCCTTCCAGTAAAACGTCTCTTTTTTCTTCGTCTTTTCAGCGACAAAATGGTGTTTCCAATAAATTACAAATAATATCGTTAAGTGGATTCATTATAAATAATGTAAATTATTGTTTCATTTAATATCGTCACTAACACAGTTGAAAAATCACTAATTATACGATCACTCAGTTGGTTAAATATTAAAATAAAAAAGCAAATCTAAAAATGATGAAAACACAACGCAAATTCAATAAACCGCTCAAATTCAAAAACAGACCATGGCAACCCGCTGTAACAGTGCATATTTGAGGGCACTCGATTTTCATCTCTGCACCTGCGAGTTATTTATATTATAGATAACGCGCGCATGGACTATTGAAGATTTAAAGGACGTTTCAATGTAAACACAATGTTTTTAGTAGCATAGCGGCATATTATGCTTGACATAAAAATATAATAGGTTTTTCATTCAAAATTTATTTGAATGCACATATTAAAGACATGATTATATATCCTAAATAATTAAAAAAAATCACAGTCTCAATTTCTTTGGTGAAGAAGCACTTCACCCACTTCACCTAAATATCCGCCACTGCTTTGAAAACTCTGTCCAAATTGGAATTTCTTAGAGAATATACTGAACGATTATATTATATACCAAGATATTTCTTTATTTAATGGTAGACTTCTGACCGCTGCGACCTGTTTCTACGCCTATTTCTTCTGAAGGCGCTTGACAGAATGACCAGGAAAATGTTATATTAAGTGATAAACTTCATTAGTATGTTTATAGCTCTGCAGGGATTGGACAATCAATTGGACAGAACAAGCATTAATGAGACAGAGGAAGGGATAAAAACATCATCAAGTAGATATTGTATCATACCATCTACATCTGCATTTCAAGTTAGCAACTATAAGATCAATTGATCGCGTTATAACTCAAACAACTAACAATCAAGCGTCAAATTGGTATGAAGAGGATAAAGGTATGAATTTTTTGTTCATTCAAAGTACCCAAAGACATAAACGTTGAAATTTATGAAAATACCTAATGAAAATGTCGAGGAAGTGAGACTTATATTAATACACTAATTTAAGTCTTCACGTAGTCAAATAGTATTTATCCAAACGTTCATTATTTGTTTCATATAACGGATTAAAATCCGAGACCTTAGCGCTCTCTGGAGTACCTCAAGGCTAAAATTTGGGACCATTATACTTTATATTATTTATTAAAGATTTCTCTGGGAGGAGGAAAAATCACAAATTCGTAGTGATCAAGATATAGCTATGATACGTATAGTAAAGACAATGTAACAGTTGTTAGAAGCAAGACAGGATATCAAGAACAAATACGCACTGTCACAGAATTATAATAGCTATGATACCAACGTACAATGGTAGCTAACTTCTTCATGGAAGCATTTGAAGAAGTATTACGTTATAGAAAAGAGAAACCGAAACCCTGGCTACGATACGTGAATACATTATGGACCCTCCCCATATGGTCAAAATTTACTTCCTTCAATCATAAGATTAAAATTCTATAAGGGCGAGTCCACACGCACTCAGGCCATCATATCGCACACATTGTGCTACCTCTATCAACTTCACTTTTTCAGCCATTCCACTATGTAGATGTACTGAAGAAGGGTACTCGGTTATTTAGCTCATCGTTTTGCTGTGAGTACAGGACAGATTTTCAGAATATCTCACGCAGAGTCTCCGTCGATTAAAATATTGAATATTAAAAGATTAAGCTGGAGACGGACTAAGAAAGAATTTTGCATTTGCTAGATGGAATTAATAAGATATGCGATGATTAAAGTAATTTGAAAATGTCAGAGGAAAGTTTTAAAAGGCTTGGAAAGAATGGTTACACGAGAGACGTAGTCAAGACAAAATGTAACCACTAATCAAAATAATAGGGGGGCCAACAGTAATCTGGTGTAAACGATAGACTAAGAAGAGTTTTATCCAAGACTAAAATAGATCTACAATTTCGAATAATTTTCAAGAGATGTAAAATAATATTTAATAACATTTTCCCTTGTTTGTTGCCTAACAACTATATGGTTCATTCCATGCCTCATAATTACAATTCAGAGCAAGTAAAGAGCAGTAGACCTGTTCGACATTATTCCTCGATCAAAAACACCACGTTTGCCAGAATATTAACACGATCTACACTTTGGTGGTGTTAAATTATAAGGAGGCCGAAATTATATCAGAAATTATTACTGGCGACTCCGCCATTTGTAAGACTCGAAATATACTGGTATATTTTGTAATTCATTTTTGTTTTAAGATATATAAAATGGATCAATATCTAAAATAAAATTAATATTTGCATAATTGAAGAATTGGGTAGTCTGATCTAGTTGTCTAATAGATCTCATGGTAGTCGTTGGTCGTGTAATGTAGACGACGTCGATTGGGTCAGATTCAACGTCTATTTTCTGTACAAATCATCTGATACCAACTTGTCTGTTATTACAAAGATCGTAGAACCTTCGCAGAGATTTAATCCAAATTTTATAAATGTAAAAAAACTCAGATATATATCGCCACCTTATGTTGCTTATGTATTATTTACTATCAACTCGATTTCAACAAGTTCAGATTATTAAATAAAAACAACATATAACCTTCATTACTTATATTTGGCAAATGGAAGTTTTAATTAAAATTTAGCCAGAGAGGAATTTACACTAGGCACAAAAATTAAGGGATTTAAAATACAACATTTTTAGGTGATTTTCAAAGGGCTGTAAGTTGGAGCAAAATAGTCGCAGATCATAATTCTAAAAATATCAAATTCAAGCTCCATGTTTTTAGTTTTCAGATTTTGAGTTGAAATTTTGTTGCCGTCAGCAGTTTTTGAGTAATTATAAGAAAATCCAAAAAAAAATCCAAATTTTTGCTCGCCTTTCAAAGGGTCCACGGACTTCAAATAAATTATTTTTAGGGATTTCATCACAAAGAGATTTTAGAAAATGTTATCCTCTTTACTTTGAGCGGTCTAAAACCCTTCTACGATGATTTTTCACTCAGTTATCGCCTTCAAAGCAACAAAGTCAGTTTTGGCTTTGGTAATTCATTACTCGGGAAATGATTGTACAGAAAATTAAAGTAGGGTTTTAAAAACTGCAAAGTATTCGTGGTTATTGGTTAAAAAAAATTGGTGCAAGGATGTTGATTGAAAGAGAGGTAAAACATTGCGAATTTAGGGATATTCCCTTAATTTGGCATAACTTTGCAAATAATGAATAGACTAAAGATGTTGACTGTTTCTTTTTAACCTCAAAGTATCCCAAAGAAATCTTGAAAATTTCAAAGCACTGCGATTTCTTTTTCATTGTGTTCTGAATTATTGAATTTGTCGTTTTTGCTAAAAATTAATTTAAGGACGAATTTCTCATTTTTAATTTTTTGAGGTTGAAAATACTTATTTAGCAATAATCCACATTTTTTATCAAAAAATGTTAATTATTAGAAAAAATAAAAAAAAAAGTCAAAAATGACTTTTGCTTTGAACGACGATAACTCAGCAAAAAATCATCGTACAAGGCTTTTAGACCGCTCAGATGAAAGAGTATAAAATTATCTAAAAAAGATTTATGATGATATCACTGAACAAAATTTATTGAAGTCCGTGGACCTTTTGAAGGGCAAGTAAAAATTTGGAAATATATTTTCCGATGGTTTTCTTATGATTACTCAAAAATGGCTGATGGTAAAAATCTCAAAACTAAAAACTTGGAGCTTCAATTTGCTTCTTTTAAATTTGCTCTGCGACTATTTTTTTCCAAATTACAGCCCTTTGAAAATCATCTAAAAATTCAGGATTTTTTTACATCCCTTAATTTTTGTGCCTGCGAACTGTAGAGACCATAATACACTATTATGGTCCCTACAGTTCGATGATAATTTCCTTTGCAAGGAGATCATATTATACACGGAGAAAACAGTTCCTTAAATGGCAACAAATATTTGTTTTATTTGATACAGTCAGTTTACAATACATAAAACTTTATTTAATAGTGAAATCGTTATCACTCTGTATGGAATCTAGTGTTTTCTTATATTGGACATTTTAAGACGAATAAGAAAATTTGAAGGCTGCAGCTGAAGTATGATAATATTGGGCGTTTTAACAAATAGAAGAATTTTTATTTCTTCAACAAGTTCGCAAATTTGTTGGCGAATTTTATTGTTGAATTTTAGTACTGTTCAATTTCAATACTCAATTGCACAGTATTCTTAAATAATACATACATGGAAAGCCTTTTCACTCCTTATTTTTCATTTTTGAGAGTTGTTTGTACGCACAATTCAAAATTCATTCACATCTCAAAAACGAAAAACAAATACACAATTATTTTTACGTCAGGAAATATATCTTAAGATAGCGTAGAATGTTTAAACTATCTTACAATATCTCGTGTGCAAAGAAAGTTGTAAGTCAAGTTCAAGAAAAATAAAAAATTGCCATGTATTAAAATAAAATGAAAGTTTTCTCCAGTGATATGATAATAAATAACTAAGATCGCAGGGGCCACCAAGATCACCTGACCTGAGTCTCTTAGACTTCTCTCTATAGCCTCATTCTTAAGTTGGTGAATACAAACATAAATTAAAGTGGAGGAGTTGCGATAAAAAGAAGATAAAAGAGATCAAGAGAAGATGCCACGAATATATTTTAACGTACTTGTAAAGATATTTTATTCATTTATTTATTTATGTATTATTGTTGTATATATTGTTCTAGCTTTCTGACTTTTGAATGTATTTTCAATTACTAGACTTTGTACTAAAAAATGTTATAAACAAACAACTGTTATTAATAATACCAAGTAATATACCGTTCTAGAATCTTTATCAAACTAATTTTTGCTCATTTGATTTTTCTGATTTGGCGATTTTTCTGTAAGAGTAATTTTTTACAAAACTGCTAAAGAAATGCATTTTTGTTTGAGCAAAAATATTGTAATGATTTTTAAAAGTTTTACCACTTATTTCAGTTCGTCCTATACAATTCGAGACATCCAGTATGTTTATTTTATTTGTTAATTTATTAATAAAAACGCTAGCACTGTTTTCAAGAGTTCATAATGCTTTCATAATTGATTTATACTGTGTTTTGTCTGTATGATAAATTACCTTAAATCAAGATTTATATGATGGACCCAACATATTCGACAAAAAATGTTGTAGCACAGTCGAACGACAACGCGAATTATGAAACTTATTTGAGTTAATATACCGCGGTATTGCTTTTTGTATCGGGCCCGGCTAATTATAAATGAGTTATGACATTAATTAACGAAGTTTAGAAGAAATTAATTAGCAACTTACGTAAAGTGGTTATGCGGAAGCTGATTATTCAAAAGGGTATGCAGACGGTAATTGAAACAAAGATAAAAGCTTTGTTTATGAATGTTTTGTTAACACAAACACTTGATGCATATTAAAGGAGTTTCCCGGCATATTACAAAGTCTTATCGTGAAACGATATTGAAATAGTTATTGTCGATAACAGTACTCGGATATTTTTAGGAACAGTTTGTAATTTGTAGTTAGTGATTTATTGACCCCGCTAGTTTATAGATATGCGAGGGGTATTCAAATATAAACGAAAATTTCAGGCAAACGATCTTGGAAGGAACAGGGTGGGATTGGGTTGGGTACTGGTAGAAACTGTAAGAGGAAGAGGGTAATGGGGGTTGAGAAACGTCTAAATATTTTAATATTCTTCACTCCATAGATTAATGTAAAAATCTAATGTACTTAAATCTAGCGAGCCACCGGATCACCAAAATACCCATTTACCGCTATAATATAGTGTCAATAAATAAGTCACTTACCGTGTACGTATCCAGATTCTCCCTGTATTGGCGCATGGCCTGGTGGTATGGTCGAGTGGGGGGAAGAGAAAGCGCTAGGACACCCATGACGGAGACCTGTTAAAATAATGGGAAGACTTACATTGACTACTTTTGGAAGTATATTATCAATTAATGCAGCAGTACCAATATAATTATCAAAACGTATCTTGATCTCAAGTCGTTATGAAATGAATCGTCCGTCTTATATTATTTCTATCATCATTTTGAACGAATTCTGTCAAAGTGAAGTCGCTGGTTATACGAGCCCAGGCTCATTATAGTTCGGCCAAGCATAATTGTACAACTAATATATTTAAATAAAAGTAATAGCACTCTCAAAACTATATTATTAAAGAAAAATATTGGTAACAAAAACAAAATATGAACTTTTAACTTAAATACGATGAAATATTACTACGTTATGATGTGTCGGTGACAAGTTTGTTAATAAGAAACATTAAGATTCGCGGTTCAGAATAGTTCGGCCAGTTGCTGAAATGCATAGTAGGCGGCTATACATTTGTAGCGTTTTAAAAGAAAATATAATCTCAATTGGTGAAAAAATAATAACACGGGGCATTAAGTGACGATATGAAATATCTGCTACGTATTCGCTGCCTAAATCTACACTGCAAGCCATTATCAACTTGTATAAAAAACTGGATGCACAGCCCAAAGGAAGAAAACTGGTCCACCATCCCTACTGTCACGCTTAAATCAACATGCTCTGAAGAGGATTGCCACAACAAACCAACGATACAGTGGAAAAGAAATTATGGCACTATGGCGGCACCATTGCAAAAAATATTTCTGTATCCACAACTAAATGCTCAATAAAGGAAATAAGATACAAATTCTACAAGGTAAAGTTTTACTTTTTACATTTTACTTTTGAACTTACCGGTCTCTCCTTCAGGCAAAAGAATAGCAGGTAATAACGGCTATTCTTCTATTGTCTAAACGACAGAAATCAATCGGTTACGGTGGGCCAGACAACATAGGTGCTGGATTTTACAACAATGGTACCAGGTAATTTGGAGTGACGAATCCAAATTTGAAATCTGTTTGGGTGATACCAGAAAACGTGTGCTAAGAACCCCATAGGAAACTTATCATCCTGACTGTTTGGTCAGGAAAGTCAAGTTCCTTGCATTTCTTATAATCTGGGGGTGTATGAGTGGTATGGGCGTAGGAAAATTGCAGTTGGTAGATGGTACCAGAAGAAAATTTTGACAGACTGTTTATTGCCGTCAATACCAATATCGCGTCAAGGCACTGACGCGAATACAGTTTCCAGCAGGATGGTGCTGCGTGTCACACAGCAAAAACTGTCAAAGCTTGGTTTATAGAACATAATGTCCCTGTTATGGAATGTCCCTCTAGCATCCCAGACCTCTCGCCAATAGAAATATTGTGGCATAAAATGAAAAAACAGTTCTACGCACCAAATTGCAAGAAATTTGGGACAGCACGCTTCCTGAACACTGCGCTAAGCTGGTAGCTAGAATGCTTGCCAGGATTAAAGCTGTTATTGTCAATAAATGTGATGTAACACAGATTTGTTGAAGCGGCCGAACTAGTTTCAACTGCGAATATTAACGTTTTTTACGAGTATTAACAAACTTGTCACTGACTCATCATAACGTAGTCATATTTCATCGTATTTAAGTTAAAAGTTTATATTTTGTTTCTGTTCTTATTTTACTTTAATAATATATATATTTGAGAGTGTTATTACTTTTATTTAAATATATTAGTTGTAAAATTATGCCTGGTCGTACTATTATGAGCCTGAATCGTATATAGTCAGACATTTAATTTAATTGAACTATATAGCCCCTAGAATGTTGTGTCTATACCAATTTCTAGTTGGCTCATAACGGCGCAATATAAAACGCCGCCCGTCATAACGTATTTCAATTATCAAACGTAAACTAGAATCAAATAAGATCTGTTAAATGAAACATCACATGTTGTGCTTGAAAAGGGAAGTTAAATGGAAGTAACTCTACAAAAAGAGGAATAATTTTCTAATTGTAATCGTAAGCCATAATTTTGTAGTGAACAAACAAATTTTTCAAATACTGCTGACGAAATTTGCGATGAGATTATGGTCAAATTCATTACATGCTTGTCAATAATAGCAACAAGCTTCAAAACTGGGATATTGGATCGCCCACGAGGTGCGCAGTAAATGGCCTGGTCTTTACTCAGTCGCATTGAGACCTTTGCGGAGTGAATATCGAATATTATGATTGCACAGAGTTCGATCTGGCTTTGCGAAAGTGCATCCTTTTCCCTCCAAATGATGTCTCACTCTTTCTTCTACGCAACACAGAGAATCTCACACGTTTTCCTATTCTTGACAAGCTGTACATTTTCCTATAAATTATGAATAAAATGTTCTCTCGGTGTAGTACACCGCATCTACCAGTACAATTTTGTACTATATAAAAATATAATTTTCAG
This sequence comes from Rosalia funebris, assembly GCA_037954035.1. Lineage (NCBI taxonomy): Eukaryota > Metazoa > Arthropoda > Insecta > Coleoptera > Cerambycidae > Rosalia > Rosalia funebris. Next base: position 4,934,956 of record JAZFAV010000002.1, on the reverse strand, counting down.
CTTCGACGTAGGTACTCGATAATAGAGATATTCACCCTAATCCCTATTCCCAATCGTTTGAGACGCTATTTCCAAAGGTTGCCAGGATGAAAAATTAACACCACCCCGCATATCGCGCGGCATCATTAAAAACCCCGAGCCCGAATGACGGGCGCATCCGTCAACAGGCCATCTGGTATTTAAAACATTCCCCTCCGCGGGATACTGTGGCGAAAGTAAAAAATAATTTAGTAACGAAAAAGGGGAAGAGCCGAGGCAGGCTGTTACTCGTTCCTTGGCGGATTAGGATCTTGATTAAATTTTCGTCGTTCCGCTGTACCCTGGTCAGCTGCGGTAATTTGACAGTAACACAGCGAAGGTCTGCGTTATTTAATGGACATGCATACGGGGATAGCGAAGGTGGCACGTTTTTTGTATGTCACCCGAAAGTTGCTTGGCAAAGGAAATATAGCTTTGGCACGACATTGTGTAAAATGAAAATTTTACACAATTTTATACACTAGTGTAATAAAGACTCATTACTCACTGTCGGCAGTGAGTAATGAGTCTTTATTACACTAGTGTGTAAAATAACCATCAGTGTGTAAATTCGACTACTTTAGGCACTGATTTTACTTTGTGCATTGCTAAAAGACGCTAAACACGACATTTCGCAGAAATAGACAGAACTGTTGAACATTGGAAAAGATTGGGCATAAAACTTATTATGTAATAATTTTCACGAACATCGAAATATACGTTACATACCGTGCATTTCGCCAACCACGTTATCATCATTGGAAGGATATTGAAAGCCAATTTGAATTTTAATGGTGATCAAAATGAAATGATTAAAACTCAGTTTAAGTTTTAATCAGCTCCTGATTATGTCACTTGGTTGGCGAAACACGCGTCGAGAACGTGTAATTTTGCAGCGCTTGTGAGAAACTGATTTCCTGTTTTATTTTTTATTTTAATTATATATTTTTTTTTTGTAAATTAATTACACAATCTGCAGTTTGAAATACACTCTTGAACAAAATAAACACACCAGCAAAACTTTTCATTATTTCTTGAAATTTTTCCGAAGTTTTAAATCCTTAAACATTTTATGTAGGTGACCTAGGGTATCCTCTCTCACTATTGATAAACAACTACAATTGTTTGACAGAAGTAAAATAACATTTTGCAATTGTTTGTTAATAAGACATTTAAAGCTGTTTAAATTGATTTATAAAATGCAATAAATTCAGTTACGCTAATGATTTCATTTTTAATTTAATGTCAAGTGAATGAAACTCTTTGTCCAGTACACTTAGTACAGAAATAAGGAGATTATAGTCCAACCCCTCTGCAAATGCCTTATATAATAAACCTACCTACCTACTACCTACTGCAAATGTCTTATACATATAATAGAAACTACCAAGAGATGGCGTTTGGTACGTTTTACTGCGGTGGAACGTAGCAACGTCTACTAGATGTGAGCTTCGTCTGTCAAAGGTATACTCGTTTACACTGCACTGATGAGACCCAGTATACAGTCGAAACCGGTCTGCAGTTAACGATATCCTGAGATAGGTGACACTTTGCATCTTCCTTGTAGTTTTCGAGCAATCTGAATCACTGTATTTTAGTGCTAACTCTGTTAGATAAAATACGGCAAATTTTGTCATGTAGTTCAGCGCTCGGCGTTTGGAATATAGCCAGGAGAATAGCTGTTTTGACCCAATTTGGTTACTTCTTATTATACAGGGTGGTCCAACCATAATGCACGATGTTAATTGTGAGTCACATCTTAACGTCAAGTTTTTTGCCCAACTTAATTTGACATTTCTTTGTTTCAGTGTTTGACAAATTCAACCATGGAGAGGTACACAATTGAGCAGCGCGTTAAGATTGTTGAAGCCTTTTACGAAAATGGGCGTTCAAATCAAAATGCATTTCGTGCACTTCGTGACTTTTTTGGTCAGCATAATCGACCAAATGTGTCCACAATCGGGAGAATTGTGCGCAAATTTCAGCAAACCGGGTCTGTAGGAAATGTGAAAACACCTGTGCATGCTCGCCGAGTTCGTTCTGCGGAAAACATTGCTGTTGTTCGCGATAGTGTAGCAGAAGAGCCGTCAACCTCGACTCGTCGTCCTGCCCAACAATTGAACATCTCACGAAAATCACTGATGCGAATTTTGAATAAAGATTTGAATTTACACGCTTACAAGGTTCAATTGATTCAAGAGCTGAAGCCTACTGACCATTTCAAGCGTCGTCAATACGCCGAATGGTTGGTTGAACAGACAGAAGTGAATGGTGACTTTACAAAGAAAATCATCTTCAGCGACGAGGCACACTTTCGCCTCAGTGGATTCGTTAACAAGCAGAATTGCCGCATTTGGGCAAATGAGAATCCACGAGTGATTGTTGAAAAGTCGATGCATCCACAAAGAGTGACTGTTTGGTGCGGTTTATGGGCTGGCGGCGTCATCGGGCCGTACTTCTTCGAAAATGAGGTCGGCCAAGCAGTTACCGTGAATGGTGTTCACTATCGCGACATGATAACGGACTTCTTGTGGCCAGAAATTGAGGATATAGACCTGGACGATGTGGTTCCAACAGGATGGTGCCACTTGCCACACAGCCAACGAAACAATGGAACTTTTGCGCGAGAAATTCAATGGCCGTGTTATCTCAAGTCGTGGCGATGTTAATTGGCCGCCACGATCATGTGATTTGACACCATTGGACTTCTTTCTTTGGGGATATTTAAAAGAAAAAGTGTACGTCAATAAGTCAAGAACAATTCAAGAGCTAAAGGATGAGATAATTCGGCACATTAACGACATTGAACCTCAATTATGTCTCAGAGTCATTGAAAATATGGACCATCGGATAGAGGTATGCCACCGAAGCCGTGGCGAGCATTTGGCCGATATTCTGTTTCACACATAATTGTCATAGATCCTTCTATCACAATAAAAAATATTAAGATAATTCTCTGAAAACTTTTTGTTTTATTTACAATTGACATCGTGCGTTTTGGTTGGACTACCTTTTACATAAAGCTATGTTTGCTAACCGTTGACAGTAAGCACAAACAATATTATATCAATGGATTGAGAATAAAGTATGCCATCTAATACTGTAAAAATATATAGGGTATTCCATTTAAAATAAAAAAGTTGATACAATGTCCGGTCACTTCCGGAAGCGACATGTTACATTTTATATATGCAGAGCTTGTAAAAAACCTACTTTAACACCGAAGTCCAAAAAATTGCGTTTCTAGCGTCGATAATTAAATAGTTATAGGCTGGGGCGTTTTTCTTGATACACCCGGTACATATGTACATAAATATACAATGTATGATGCATATAATTTTGTAACTTATTTTTATCTATTACATACTGTTTGGTTAAAAATAATGGCAAGCAATTGAGCAAAATGTTTTACACAACATCTACGTTTCCGTTGCATCGATTACTCATTATTTCTGTACAGTCATATTTTTGTATTAACAATGAATTACGGAGTAAGAATATAAAAAGTTATTGTTGAAAGCTGCTGACTAATTATTTATTGAAATACTGAATACAGTGGCCATGTATGTGGCCAAGGCACGAGTGCAAAGTGTGCTTGTATTGAAATCTGACACGAATAGGTAAATTACGTACATATATAAGAATATATTGTTTCATTTTAGAACAATTTAATGGCAATGGAATCACGAATAGCCAAACTAAGGATTATGTAAAATTAAATCTATAGTAAAAAACGTAATGCTTCTTCAGTATCGATAAATTTTCGGTCGAATATATGTAGAACTAAGAATTCCTCTACATATCTTCATGTCCTCTTAAAACATCTCTCAAAACAAACATCTATCAATGTTTGGCCTTCATACCTTTTTCTAAAATACGGAATAAATATTTCCTGTGTTTGTTATCGTTTCAATAAGAATTATGAAAAACAACAAGGTGTTATGTGTTGTCAAATATAAATTTGTTTTCTACAGTTATATAATTAGAAATATAACTATATATGTTTTTCTTGTATATTCACACAACTATGCCTATATGCTGTATATTCACAAGGCACCGTCGCAACTCTATGCGAATTTAAAATAATAATAAAATAGAGATGCGATAATGGGTTTTCATTTTAACTAAAGGTCCCTACACACGCTCCGGTTTTCACGCCGGCTTGCCTGCGTAAGCAAATACGCTCCGGTTTGTCTGACTTCTGAGTTGTCTCCACACTGCATAGACGTTTTTCAGTTGAGGTTTCAGTTTTTCGTTGTGAATAACAAACTCAGAATCGCATCTCTACTTACTTATATTGCTACATATAAATTTTATCTCCAACATCATAAGAATCGGACAAAACACACAACAAGTTCTCTTCTTAAGCATTTTGGCTATTCGTTGTATTAAAATAAGCAAAAAAAAAACAAAAAAGAAATAAATGGATTAAAGATTGGCTTTTAAAGAGACAACATTTCTCCATTATCAATTTGCCAGCTAAATTAAAGACTACAAAGGCTGATTGGTTTAACTACCTTCATATGGATTAAGAATAAGAAACATACATATACAAGGATAGCTCCGGTACAACTCTATAAATTCTTTGAGAAAATCTCTTGAATAATTTCTGGTGTCCATATTTTTACTTTAAATGCAACAGGTATGAACTGAACCCAATGACAACTCATCCAAAACTGTCGTATTGGACTGGCGTGTCAACACACATGCCGGCTTGCCTGCACAGACATGTTCGTTCAGGCCAAAATATCAGAACCGAACAGACATTGCACAGGCCGGGCTTATGGCCCGTGCAGGCCGCCTGAATGACCCATACACACTCAGGCTTAACTGCATAAACCTAGCCCGCGCAGGCACGCCGGAGTGGAAACTGGAGCGTGTGTAGGGGCCTTAAAGGTTAAGTAATAATAAATAAAGAGGAGCAAGTTCGTCTTGAATGTTGTAAGTTTTAAGTACGTCTAGTAATTATATTAATAAAGCGGTCCAATTGGTACAATTTGGGAAGACTTACCAGGCGATAACTGATGAGCCGGCATCGGAAGAACATGCTGTGGGGGACCCATGTGCTGCTGACTATGGAGCACAGGATGATTATGTTGAATGCCCGGCCCTGGAGGCGGCTGCATGTTGGAGAGCGCATCCAGGGGCGTGTAGGACTTTGACGAGGAGGGAAGCGAATCGCTATTACTCTGCAAAATTTAAAAAGCGTCTTTTCATACCTGACAAATATTCGCACTATGACGGTCTTCGAAGTGCTGTGTGTAGTGAAATGATATTACGTTGTTGCTATAATTATTTTTATTTGCAATAAATTAAATAGCGAGCAAGTTAGTACTGAAAGAGGAGAATGTTTCGGGGCGAGATGCAGGAATCGACTGATCTAAACTTATCGCAAAAGCCGTTGGCCTGGTGCCGTTAGCCAGGTCTGGAATAGTCGCATTTTTACGCCTAAGAAACCAATGTGCCCTGGTTCCGAGAACTAGCTAATATACAAGGGTTTCAGTTTTCTAATATTTACACAACTTAAAACTAATATATACAAAATACCATCATGGCTGTCACATGGTAGGCGTATGTGGACCCACAGCACAAAAACACAATCTCGCATTTGATACTAAAAGGGAAAGACATCTTCCCGTCAACTTTGGAGGTTATAAAATCCGCAAAGAAAAAATTTTCGAAGAAACTGCACATTAAAGCATAAGTTACAGTAAAGAAATAAAGAAGCGGGCGACCGAATTATTTCCATCTAATTATTCTCAGTTACAGCAAGGTTCCGGAACTGCATATCGCATAAATGAGAAATAGCATGAGAAATAGGTGAAACAGGCGACAGTGTGGAAAAGCTGAACCGGCTCCAATATATAGACCGATTTTAGTTCATTGCATATCTAACACCTAGAAATAATGGATCCTTAAAATTTGGAATAAGATTCATCAAAATAAATTCAACGTTTTTTGGGGCACTTCTCGAATAAATCGACTTTTATTTTTAAAACACCTGCAGGGGTTGTTTTTAACTCCTCGCCATCAGCCACACTAACCCTAACAGCCCCCTAAGCCCTAACTGGTATATTTCGAAAATGAAGATACTGAGTGGTATAACGCGTTTTAAAACATTTCTGGTATCTAATTATTTATTTCAAAAAGAAAAACTAAAATCGAAATTTGGTTAATAAATAACGGAATTTTACTATTACATACAACCAAACTGAACAAAATAAAATTATTCACAACAGTTCTTCAAAGTGACCACCATCCTAAAGCTATTCGACCCTGGACAGCATTTAGACAAGAATTAATTTTGTCCGGCGAAAATTCATAAACAACTTCCCTTCTTCTAATCTTTAGATCTTCCACGCTTCCTCACCAATTTACGTAAACCCTACTGTTTAGGTAATTCCCTAAGATCATCCCATGTTGGAAGACTTTGGATGTCATTCGTCTCATCGACAAGAAAGCGAGGATCCTCGTATGCATATCCATCTCTTTGGGAATGTTACGTTTCAATTTGTATTGTACATAAACAGTTTTAAAACCTTAAAACGGACTTTTCCGCACGTAGAACATCTCTATCTCGAAATTGAGTGGCCGAAAAAAAAAAATAAATAAACCAACACATAAATGCAGAATATGTGTTTTATGCCAGACAGTTTTACTTTTTTCAAATAGTCCACCATCATGCTTTCTCATGACCCATGGACAGGGTGGGGTGTGTCCTATCCACCTCAAAATCAATAGGTGTCGTCTAATAGACGTCCCTAATCAGAATCGGTAGAAACCCGATCGATCCGACACGATTTAATTGAGTGATCGTGATAACAAAAAAAAAAATTCTCAAATAGTCCACTATTGTGCTTTCTCATGACCCATGAACATAGTAGAGTTTGTCCTATCCACTTCAAAATCAATAGGCGTTATCTGGGAGACGTCCCCGATCAGAATCAGTTAAAAGCCGGTCGATCCGACACGATTTAGTTGAGTCATCGTGCTAACAAGAATAAATTCCGACGACAACGATAACGACACACACAGCAAACTATTTTAAAACCATTTTTTTTTTCTTTTTAGGCCGAAAAACGAAAAATAAACCCAAAAAAATTTTGTTTTTTCAATTTTTCTTTACACGATTACATTACTTTTCCGCGTATAGTGGAGTGCGAAAAAGGAAAAGTTGTAATACACATCTCCATTTCTTCCATTTCCGCTAATTCTCTCGTTCAATTGTTTGGGGTTTCCCTTAAATAATTAGAGCATTGCTTGAAGCCTCAAGTATGTATGTTATACCATACAATGTGTTGTGTGAAGCTGATACGTTATACAACTCATTCAACTATGAGACATTGTTGGGCGTGATTTGAGGAAGGCAACATCCAGAGATACCATAAAAGACGCCACAGAAGACGTACCACGACGGTACAAGACGCATTAAGATCACATTGAGATTGAAAGAAACTGATTTACGTCTACTTCAGTTAATTCAATAACAGTGTAACGAATAATGGGCGACCACATGTGACAAGGATAAGTGGAAGATTCCCAAGTAAATCCTTTCGCAATACTAACCCTAGAAAGTATCCCATTATTAAGAAGACCAATTCGCATTTTGAATTAAGATTAAGGTAGCAATAAATGAAGAGCAATTGTGGAGAAATTGGGAGATTTATTGTAAAAGAGCTTAACAGACTAATCGTGTCGAGAGCAGGATGTATCGTTAGACAGACAAGGAAGAATGACAAGTTAGGCTAAGCTACCTTCCGCTATAGTGCTGCCCCCTTAAGCAATTTCTCGTAAACAAGAAACTTACGCGGTAATATTTGAATACATTTCATTTTAATATTAACAGTTCAATCATGCAAAATTTGCGCTCTCTAATGAACAACTTAGTTCGAGAACTGCTTAAGGTTACAATAGAAATAAAACCTCGCCAGAACTGCTTGCCAAAGTTTGATCAACTTTCAAACCCATTGCAATAAACTCAGCTATTTGGACGCATAAATAAAATATGAACTTACATTATCCGGGGCGCTACTGGAGGAAGACTGCAAGAGGGTCTCGGTAGCGACGGCAGTCGCAGCGGTCTGCGTGTGACTGGTGGCGGAAATTCTGTATTGCATTCCTGCAATACTACAGTAGCCCTCGTGGTGAGTCGATCGCGTAGTGCTGTTCACGTACACGCCCGTGATGGTAACGTCGGTATCTTGATTGAGGATGACAGCGACCTTTTTGTTGGGCGTGGTATGCACCTCGATCAACTTTCGGTCGTCTTCCTTTTTGTCGTCGTCATCTTTCGTGTCGTTATCCGACGCGGCGAAGTACTCCTCGGAGGAGCCGCTGTCGTACGACGACGAGTCCTCGTCCACGTCCTTCGGGGCTTTGGTCGGCCGCTTCTCCACCGAGTAGCTAGCGGCTAGGATGGCTGTAGCGTTTAAACTGGCCATCCTCTTCCGTACGACCATGTCCTTGAGGTCCATCATAACCTCGTTGCGATTGCGCCTGCGCTTCGCTTCCTTTTTCGACTCGTCGCAGTCTTCCTCTTTCTCTTGAGTCTGCTCTGAAATCTTCTCTTTTTTTACAGCGCGATCTGAAGAGCTCTCGTTGGGACTCTCGTTGGGGCTCTCGTTTCCGCTGTTGCTATCTTCCGAGCTCGAGGAAGTCTCGTGCATTTCCCAGTGTTTTCCCACGGCGCGCAGACCAGGAACCGACCTTAAGGTTCTGGTAGGCGCAGGTTCTGGGCTTGCAGGAGTCCATTTCTCTTCGGATTCCTCGTCGATTTCCTTCTTTAAAACCAGTTCCTTTTTAACTGGCACCTTTGTCTCTTTCTTGGGTTCCTTTTTAGTGTATTCTCGTTTGATGTTGCTAGAATCGATGATATCCAAAATGTTGCCTCTTGTTTCATTTTCGTAAAGGCAGTGGACTTTTGCCAATGCGTTTAGAGATGCGACGCGATGTCGTTTTGGTCCAGTCCAGAATCCGAACAACTTTGTTTTGCATATCTCGTCCTTATTCAGTTTCTTGGAGAGCATTACACGTTTTTTTATTATTGTCACTTTTGGTTTGGTCTTAACTTTACGCTTGACGACAGGCTTTTGTGGTGTTTCGGGAATTGGCTCTTTCTTAATTTTAATTGGTTCTATATTTGGTTCGATATTCGAGTGTTCAACGTTTCCACTGGAACGTTCAGAGAGCTCCTTCAAGGTAATGTCATCAGACGTGTAGTCCGAAGAGGCGTTAGATTGTGATCTATTAGCCTTCTTCAGTTTCTTTTTTATTGGCTGATTTTTAATTGGGGTTTTCACTTTTACTACGTCAGATCTTTCTTTCACTTTCATCTTTTTAATTAATTTAGTTTTTGTATTCGATTTAATTTCCCTGTTGGCTTGCCGTAAAAGTTTTTCTATAGTTTGTTTCTTGACATCCTCATCAGTTTTGTTTTCCTGACTAGTTTGTCTGGTCTCCGTTCTGGTTCGGAGATCCGAGCTACATTGTCTAACTTTAATTTTTCTGAGAGGTGCTTTTGCTACTTTTGTTACCTTTGTCTTTACATTAGGGACGACAGTTTTATACGGGACTTTCTTTTCAATTTTTTCGACCAGCTTCTTTTCGGTTCTGCATTTTCTCTTTGCCTTTTCCTTCGGTGGCGTGGAAACCACTTCCTTCACAATTTTATCCACACTTTTTCTAACGTTCTGCGCACTTGGTTTCTTGACAGTTTTTATTTGAACTTTTGCCTTAACTTTGGATTCCTGTTTGGGTACAATCTTTTGCGTGTTACATTTCCGTTTTTTGAGAATCTTACCACAATGTTGCGTCTTTCTGGTCGCTCTCGTAATCAAATCGAGTTTGTTATCTATTAGGATAGGCTTAATAGGCGTCAGTTTACCCTTTATAACAAAAGATATGGTTTCTGATATAGTATCGCGAACTGGTGATTTAAGGTCTGCCATTTTCTTTTTCTTCGTCGGAACTGGCTTTTTACTAGCAGCTTTCGCCGTTTTCTTAGTGGATTTTACGGAAGTAGGACGCATTATAGTAGAATTTTACCGGCTCTGGTTTTACGGTTCCATGTTGACGACGAGACCTACAACAACAACAAAAAAAAACCATTAAAATAGATGTGTCTAATTGACCTGATATTTATTTCCGTGCAAATGCTAATACAATCAGACTAGATTAATCAATTCAACTTCATTGCAACAATTTTTAAATAGAAGTATATGCATAATAGGCGAAGTTTCCAACTCACGACATATCGCCATGTAAACTAATGTATTCTCATCAACTTTAATATTATAATTGTCCAGTAAATGTCAGGTCATATATCAGTTTCAAACAGTTTCTCTTATACTGAAACAGGTGGTATAAATTGTGTTTTTATAACAGGTGGTGTTTTTACTGTAATATAAGCAATGTGGTCTAGTTTCGTTATGAATGGCTGAGAAAAGTAAGTGTTACATTGTGTTATAATTAAACATACATGTTATATGTTATAATTAAATGCCTTATTACATAAAATAAATTATAACCTTATATTTAGTGCAAAATTACAACATTTTTCTTTCTAAAGGGTGGTCCAGCCATAATGCACGATGTTAAAGTGTATTCGCCGAGTTCTGAGACCACCTCAAAACAAACATATGCGCGTGATTGTCACGTGGGCGTGACGTAGCCCAATCCTCATTGGTTGCATTTTTAACATCCAGTTACAGACTATCGTTCCTTCAGTAGTGCACAATTTGCGTAAAAGTATATTTGTATTTCTGACATATTCCCACAAAAGTTTTTACAAAATCAAAGTGTTTTCACTAAATATTTTTTTATAGAAAACTATTTGAAAATCTTTTATACATTATCTTTAGCATTACCAAACACCAGAATATTAGTTGTTAGAAAAATAATGATTACTTTTACTACTTTACTAAAGAATGATTAATTTAAAATGTGGTTGCAATTGTTGTATTTGAAATTAATTTTTAAATTTTTTAAAAAGAAGACAAAATTATAGTTATTATCATAGTAAATCATTAATTATTATTATTAGTATATTTCTAATAATTTTACGCATGGATGGCTCTTGTGAATTAAGCATCTGTTAGTTCACGTGAACAGTGCATGCATTTGTTTTGATGCGCTCTCAGGACTTTGTGAACATACTTTAATTGTGAGTCACACCTGAACGTCAAGTTTTTTGCCCAACTTAATTTGATATTTCTTTGTTTCAGTGTTTGACAAATTCAACCATGGAAAGGTACACAATTGAGCAGCGCGTTAAGATTGTTGAAGCCTTTTACGAAAATGGACGTTCAAATCAAAATGCATTTCGTGCACTTCGTGACTTTCTTGGTCAGCATAATCGACCAAATGTGTCCACAATCGGGAGAATTGTGCGCAAATTTCAGCAAACCGGGTCTGTAGGAAATGTGAAAACACCTGTGCATGCTCGCCCAGTTCGTTCTGCGGAAAACATTGCTGTTGTTCGCGATAGTGTAGCAGAAGAGCCCGTCAACCTCGACTCGTCGTCGTGCCCAACAATTGAAAATCTCACGAACATCACTGATGCGAATTTTGAATAAAGATTTGAATTTCCACGAGTGATTGTTGAAAAGCAGATGCATCCACAAAGAGTAACTGTTTGGTGCGGTTTATGGGCTGGCGGCGTCATCGGGCCGTACTTCTTCGAAAATGAGGTCGGCCAAGCAGTTACCGTGAATGGTGTTCGCTATCGCGAGATGATATCGGACTTCTTCTGGCCAGAAATTGAGGATATGGAGCTGGACGATATGTGGTTCCAACAGGATGGTGCTACTTGCCACACAGCCAACGAAACAATGGCATTTTTGCGCGAGAAATTCAATGGCCGTGTTAACTCACGTCGTGTCGATGTTAATTGGCCGCCACGATCATGTGATTTGACACCGTTGGACTTCATTCTTTGGGGATATTTAAAAGAAAAAGTGTACGTCAATAAGCCAAGAAGAATTCAAGAGCTAAAGGATGAGATAATTCGGCACATTAACGACATTGAACCTCAATTATGTCTCAGAGTCATTGAAAATATGGACCATCGGATAGAGGTATGCCACCGAAGCCGTGGCGAGCATTTGGCCGATATTTTGTTTCACACATAATTGTCATAGATCCTTCTATCATAATAAAAAATATTAAGATGATTCTCTGAAAACTTTTTGTTTTATTTACAATTAACATCGTGCGTTTTGGTTGTACCACCTTTTATATAGGTATCGAACTATTTGTCTTGGAAGAAAATTCTGTCTGATGCAGAGTTAGAAGAAATTGCTAATAATTTACATCTATTTGGAAGTCAAGATAAGACAGAAGACTTATCTGGTGATGATTCTGGTACCTATTTATCGGATACTTTTAAGGAAGATATGTTTCATACAGCATGTGACAGAGTATAGATGATTTTAATGACCCTGTGGTAAATAGGAAGAAATAGATTAGACCCAGAATTTATATCGAAATATACGAATTAGAAATAAACCAACAAAACAAATAATACTATGGTTAAAAAAACATTTGAGAATTGATGAGGATGATGAAAATTTCACGAAACTTACATCTGCCACAGAATATACTTGGACTGGTATTTTTCTACACCAGGACCTTTTACTTTTTTTCTATTTCTTTACATATTATTTCCTATATTGAATGACTGAACAAAGTAATTTATATTCCACACAAACAAATGAAACATAAATATTAGATGATATTTAGGTTAAGACTAAATGTGACAAAAATGTCTTCGTTGGCCCTATTTATGAAATAAGTAAACATATAATTGAGCTGTTTCATAAATTAAAAGGGTATTTAACTCTCTAGCTGTCTCTAAAGTATTCACGTATAATCGACTAGAACTAATTTCAAATGGGAGAGGAGCTAAGCTTTGTACTTTCGGCAAGTACTTAACTATATGGAACCAGTTGCAGTCTCGTGGTTTAGGTATTCATTGATGGGGTTTTCAGCAATACACTCAATGATTGGTTTTTCGAAAAATAAGACAGTGGATGAGCAAAACCAAACATTGTTTATGACTACATCGCAATTGCATTTGGAAAACGGATTTGAACATTTGGGCATTTGGAAAACGGAAGACAAAAAAGTAGAGACAGTAATGTTTGTTGAATTGTTTAGTATTCCAATAAAGGTACCCTTTATTAGGCTAACAGTTTATCCTCTTGTTCATAAAATATCGAGCTAACAATAAGACAATTTGAATAGATGCTACTAAAGATGGTTTTGCTAATGTGGACTATTTTCTTTAATTCCAACGCAGTCTGATCATGAACAGAAAGAAAAAGTAGGAGGACAATTATATGAGACTTTGTTCTAGAGTTTATATAGCATAATTTTAATGTAAACGAATTGATTGGTCTGCAAATCCACCCGATATTTTTCCCTTAAATTCTGCTTGCCTCAAAAAAAAAAAAGAATAACCTGTAATAAATAAGTCACTATCAAATCAATCAATAACATACCTACTTGCAATAAGACAACAAGTATATAATGAATAACTTAATTGGCAATACTTTTTCGAAAAATAGCTTGAGAGATTTTTTCAAAGATTTTGAGAGAAGTAAGTAAAATGAGGTAAAAAAACACAGTATATTGTACCGAGCAAGACTTCTGCGTATGTCTTACTTACTTTCACTCAAATTGGCAATTTCTTTGAGTTCAAGATCACGGCATAGCTTTAAGAGGTTTTTAAAAAAAGGATGTGGACCAAAACTTGAAAACTATGTGTAGGTACATATAGTACATAATAAAGTGCCTTGACATGCCTGAACGATGTTTTGAAAAAGAAATTGTGACAATTTTACAGAATGTATAAGACTCTTTTTGAAAGCACTGTATATTTACTATTTACATTTTCTCACCCATTGTGTTTAAATGCCAACAATTACAGTGTAATTGAAAAAAAAAATGGCCATCAAATCTTGGTTGGTATACGTTTCTCAACAATAAACAGCTTCGTAATAACGAAAGTAACGACATTGTTTGCACTAAATTACACGCTTTCTTGATGAAAATGGAAACCTGCGCCCTTACTGCTATTATCTTAAAGACTATAATGTACCTTAACATTGATTAACCCTTGGTGAAAGGGATATGCCAACGATTATCCATTTTTTGGTAAATTTTCTAAGAAACACCAAAGTACACGGGCTAATTGTAAAGGAAAACTCATTTTCAGCTATTTAACAAATATTCACAAATTTCTTTCTTTATTTTGTACGTGGGAAAGAGACAAAAAGTGTATTGTTTACCTTTGGTTACGATGTTGCACATACACACACACACTCACACACTAATTAAAATAAGCACACAGTCACAGTCACGAACACTTTATAAAACCCGACTAGTATCTAATTCGAGGGTGTAATACTGTCCACGATTATTTTTTATACGTTAGTTTATATTTTCACGAAATCGGATCGCATCGAACTGCAATCTCCCCGCCCTAGATACGTGCTGAAACTTTGACAGGCCACCATTTTAAGCCAACGAAAAAACTCGGAAGCTTTCTCAAAGCCTACTGGCATCTCTTAGCGTCGCTCGCAACTTATAAGACTGCAAGCTTAGATCATAAGGAGGAATCTATGCACCTAAATTCAGGCAATATACATTGCCGCCTACGTGTATTGGTGGCTGCCTATTAAAAAGATATTAAATTCTAAAAAAATAATAAAGAGTCTTTCAATAAGGTAGCTATATTTTTAAACGTAAATAAAATAAAAGAAGTTGTATGTGAAATATCCACCCAATTTCTTTTATTTTATGGCATTAAGTATGGAATATAACGTCGTTCAAATGTCCGCCGCGGCTTTGTTTGGTGGCACGTATTCAGGAGGTCCAATTTTCTATGACTTTGTATCTGATTAAATTTGCTGAATGGCGTTCGTTATGTTTGAGGGCATCAATTGTTTGCGATTTATTCGCATAGACCTGCGATTTAAGATAGCCTCAAAGGAGGAAGTCTGAAGGCGTTAAATCGCACGATCTCGGTGACAGTTCACGTCGCCTTTGCGCGAAATAACCATGCCCGCAAATCGCTCCTGCAGAATGTGGCATGCCCTGTGTGGCACGTAGCGTCGTCCTGTTAGAACCACATGTCATCGGTATCCATATCATCCAGTTTAGGCCACAAAAAGTTGTCTATAATCGATATGTAGCGCTCAGATAGATGCTATCAGATCAGCGCTATCTAGAAGTTTACTTCTTCACATATTCATTCATCCAAAAATGGGCCTCGTCGCTAAATATGATTTTTTTGGCGAAATTTGGGTCAACTTCCAACTGCTTCAGAGCCCAAGCAGCGAACACATGGCGTTGCCTATGGTCGTTTACCTGAATTTCCTGGGTCAGTTAGATTTTATACGGGTGTAGACCCAAGTCCAGGCGCAAGTTCCCTTACCCTTCAACTAATAAGGAATTCTGCCTTATAGCTAAGTATAGTAATTCTTGTGTTTCTTATGTTAATTTGTTTATGATAATGTACAGGGTTTCAGGACAATTTCTGGACTATTATTCTACATACTGGGCTTTTATTTAACCCTTCGTCGGGTGCAATCAATCTGCGCGATCCGACAGTCACTTTTTTCTTTGCCGTTCTGCCTAGAAGTCTTCTTGATATGGTGTCAATTTTTTTGGTGCATTCCCTGGCCGTGTATGGACCGCCCCGATCTGTCAGATGCATTTCGCCTGACTAAGTCATTATTTTCACTTATATATTTCTTTTATTATTTATTTAATAATATTTTTTGTGGTCTCTACACTTACTTATTCTGACTTTTTATGGTATTATTATTCAAAATTAACACATTTGGGTATTAAATTATTGGTTTTTACTAAATATCATTACCAAAAATGTGACGATTATTTTTGTTTGGAACATGCTAAAATGATGAAGAGGATTCATAATTCTTTACACTTAAAATAGATAGTTACTTATAACTTTCTTTTGAATTCGCGTCCAATAGTTTTTTCTATATAATTTATATATAAAATTGCTTTATTTTCATGAGTTTTACATGAAAAAATAGGTGGTTTGTTTTCTATATTCAAAATATTGTTCAATACTAATTTATGTTTGTGTTTTGTCCTTAAAACAGAAAAAAACTGTCAATAGCTGGTTGCCCTGTAAATATTTATTGTTTAGCAACATTCAATGAATTCCTTTATGTAAATTTAATTATTGTGATTAAAAACTAGTGTGAAATATTTATTATTGTATTATATTAACTAAAGTAAGCGTTTAATTAAATCTCCACCATATTAAAATCTAAATTGTTTAAATAAGATTTGATTTTGGGATATCTCACATGTATTGCGCCCGAATGTGTTTGGATTCACACTGCGCTCGAGGGATGGTTAAATTTACGATTGAATAAAAGCAACGAAATCTTGGCATATCGTTAAACATTTCTCTCAGTGTAACAATTATTTATTCCGAGAAGCCCCTACACGAGTAGGTTTACAGAATGTTTACATGCCTCAATACGAGTGTGCAGTTACAAATGTGACACATTGACCCAAGACTATCTTAACGGATTCGTGAATACCCTACATTCCTTTGGAGTATCATCTATCGGGTCATTTCCAAAATGCAGGCAGGTAAACAATACGCATTGACGTAGGTTATTTTGGCTGCTTGGCGTGTCGTTGAACTCGCATGCGGAACGTATGTGGGTAGTGCTTATCAGAGAAAATCGTGCGGAAAAGATGTCATGTGCTTTTCTAAAAATAGTAATGAATAAATACATTAATAATAGAATAAAAATATAGCTCGCCACTTGTCACAATATGTTGCGAATTATTATTTTTATAGAAGTGATGCCTTGTTATGATTATAGTAATGCATGCATGCATGTTCCACTTTAAATTTCCTTTTCTACTTCTCCATTATTTCTCCGCGATCATCAATTTTATCTTATTTTGTTGCATGTGTAGCGACGCATTAAATTGGCGCATTAGCAAGGATAATGAGTGTGCCTCGATAGCTCAGCGGTCAGAGCAACCAACCGGAAATTGGGAGAGCCGGGTTCGATTCCCGGTCAAAGCATATGCACTTTTATCCTTGCTATCGCCAAACATGTAATTTATTCTTCATGTAACCCTACAAAGTCTTAGACTTACAATCCAACAGCGCAATATTGGGTGATCTGTATAATGGAGAATTACCCCCATCTTGTTGAAACAGTGGCATTTGGTACACAGTAATTCAATTGATCTTATTTCCATGTAGCTTGTTGTTAGTGAACATTTCCTTCCTGTCCCTTCGCGAAAATGAAATGTACCATCTGGATGGTCTTCTATTAGTTCCTGGACAAATATCACTTGTAAGGATGAAATTTCTCTTTATGGAGACACTTGCTGTATGACTCACGTTATTTTCTATGTCAATTTGGCGTGGACTTGATTATTTTGAATACTTAATAAAATGTCTACTTTCATATCGTCTTTTACAAAACGAGTGTTTTTTAATAGTTTAATATGTCCAAATCCTCATACAAATGTGGTTTTGTTCCCTTGTGAGATATTGGGGAATCATGATATTTATACACATACAGGACTCAAAAATTTCTAGCAACTTTCAGTTGATTTCTACACAAATTTCCACTCTCGTTCATCATAAAAATTTCTACTCGGTAATTCGATCGTTGTTTTAGAAACAGTTCTATACAGGGTACTTCAATAAGAGCATATATTTTTTACCGCACTCACATGAACCACATTGTATATTTCATTACGAAATACGCACACAAAAATATTTCATAAGTAATCTCCCGAATACAACATTCGACAATGTTATCTCAGACTTACCAATGTAGTAAAAATATTACCTGGTTCTATAGGGTGTCTCAGTTAAAACTATAGGATTTAAATTGCGCGCCATTTGTGTTCTGTCAAAGACAGGGCATCAATATTTAACAACTGTCATATACAAGCCATACGATCAACATGCCTGTGATAGCAGTACCAGTTTTATTTTCAGAGAAATGTGGTTCAATTACTCCACCACTCCAAAATGCCACCACTTCAGCTCTGTGAATATATTTCTCTTTCGTGAACGGCATGGGGATTTTCAACACCCCAAATTCGACAATTTTGTTTGCTGACGTCTTCGTCAAGATGAAAATGTGCTTCATCTCTAACAAAATTTTGTTGCAAAAATCAGCATCACTTTTTCTTTTCTATTACCCAATTAACAAATTTGTACGACGTTATAAACGGTCTGTAATTTTTAAGTGTTGTGTCAACTGAAATTTGTATGCTGACAAATGCAGATCTTTCTTTAAAATCTGATGCGTGGTGGCTCTTGACACATTCAACTGCTGTGTACGACGTCGAATTGATTGATGTGTTTGACTTCTCCCGTACACTTTCTCTCACTGCAGCAATATTTTCTATTGAGCGACCACGACGAAGACGTATTGATGTTGTCTTTTCAATAACAGAACTCGTATCTTTAAATTTCTTGATTGAGTTACGAAATGTTAACTCTGTAGGTGCTTCATTTTGTCCCAATTTTGCGTGAACTTTTCTTAATGCGACAATAAGTGATGGCACATTTTCATAAAACAGTTGTACACAAACTATTCTTTGTTGGACTGTTAATCACGGCAGCATGTAGACGTCGTATGATTTATGTAGTTCCAACTGAGACACCCTATATTTGTTTATGAAATGATTTGGATTAACGTGTGCCCCTCTACTTCATGCTATGTGATATATGTGCACTTTCTTTTTTAAACTACGTTCATTACTAGCAAATAATCTATAGTCATATGACTCATATGTATGATAGAACCACAGGTGGGTATGATACTCACATTTATTTTTCATTACCGTCAAGGTTTCTTCCACGATTTCATTGCATTCTTTATTCACTTTTCAACAATGAGAGCCCAGGCTCGTAGTAGTTCAGTCAGGTATAATTTTGCGACTAGTATCTTAATAAAAATATTTTTTTATTAAGATACTAGTCATAGTCATAGATTAAAACAACATTTTTTTTATTAAAAAAAATGTTGGTACAAGTTTTAGTTAAATCCTTATACTTTGTTAACAATACAAACAGTTATAAGTACAACGAAATATTTCTAGGACATATCAATCAGAATTTTGTCTGTAATAATATTAAGATGGCGGTTAAGAATAGTTAGACGGTTTGATTAAAACTATGTTTCATCACCTTTAGTAATAATAACTGCTGTAATTGTAGCTGGCATAATATTTACTATCTTAGCATACTTTTCAGGAAGCGTGCTAAACGGGCTGGATGTCTGCACAATCTGTCTTTTTAAAATTATATTCCATAATGTTCTATTGGCAAGAGGTCTGGACTGCGAGGAGGTCATTTTATAACGGGGATATTAAGTTCTATAAACAAAACATTAACAGCTTTTGCTGTATGCCAAAAAGCAACATCCTGCTAGAAAATATACTGCCTGTCAGTAGTTTGACACTGTCACATGACACATGACACACTTCATACTGACACATAATTATCAGTTAAAATTTATTTGTATATTTCTGCACAATACGATCTACAAAATGTGATTTTCTTTGTGTGATTATCCCTAATACTCATAGAAACGGCGAGGATAATAAGTTCTCTGTGATGTTAGAAACACGGACATATTTCGGTTTTTCGGCTGTATTCTTTTGTCCATCTTAACTACTTGATTTGGTTAATAGCCGTTTTTCTTTTGCCTAAAGGAAAAATCACATCAGCCGACTAATGTGGGAATCGATCCCACATTCGGATTATTCTGAAGCAATCTAGGCTAACTCCAAGCGATTGGCATCGTTACCCCGGATCAATTCGGAAAACTTGGAGACCTTCTAAAAAGTAATTTACTCGCAGATCTAGGCCCATGCCTCTAGTATCTAGTATCCATATCAATCCGGATTCGAACCGAAGTCGAGCAGTCTTTGTGAAAGGAGCCTCGACTAATAATTAGTCGAGGTTTTTTTTATAAAGAGTACTCGACCAGGGTAGTTCGAAATTCACAATTATTGTTAATTTTCGGTGTGAAAGACCGGAGCCTAGTCCAACAATATTAACATAAAGAAATTACTAATAAAACTGCAACAAAGAAAACAATTTATTTCTCTATTAGAAGAGAGATAGAGAGATATAGAGATAGAGAGACAGAGAGACAGAGATATAGAGAAATAGAGAGATAGAGAGATAGAAAGATAGAGATATAGAGGTATAGAGATATAGAGAGATAGAGAGATAGAGAGATAGAGAGATAGAGAGATAGAGAGATAGAGAGATATAGAGATATAGAGATATAGAGATATAGAGATATAGAGATAGAGAAATAGAGAGATAGAGAGATAGAGAGATAGAGAGATAGAGAGATAGAGAGATAGAGAGATAGAGAGACAGAGAGAAATAGAGATATAGAGATATAGAGATATAGAGATAGAGAGGTAGAGAGATAGAGAGATAAAGAGATAGAGAGATAGAGAGATAGAGAGATAGATATATAGAGAGATAGAGAGATAGATAGATAGAGAGGTAGAAAGATAGAGATGTAGAGATGTAGAGAGATAGAGAGATAGAGAGATAGAGAAATATAGAGATAGAGAGATAGAGAGATAGAGAGATAGAGAGATAGAGAGATAGAGAGATAGAGAGATAGAAAGATAGAGAGATAGAGGGATAGGGGATAGAGGGATAGAGGGATAGAGGGATAGAGGGATAGAGAGATAGAAAGATAGAGAAATAATGCTCTTCTCCAAGAGAAGACCATTATCTCTTTTGAATTTATTTTACAAGTAATAAGTCATTAAAGCGTTCAAGTAGGTTGTCGTAGATTTCTTTATTAAAATGAAAACAATTATATATTGGTAGTGTCCTAAAACCAACGTTTACAGAATTATATTATATTCTGTATACTCTGGCAAAACCTTCCACTAACACTACATCTTGAAATTAATAGGTATTACTCTGGTGATTCCATCGGGAATAGCACGACGTATTACCGTTAGCCTGAATATAGCCCAGGTTTCTCAACTTTAACGACTACAACTTGGGAAATCTCCCAATAGTAATTAAATGAATTGATCCACTTAAGATGCTGTTAATAAACGTAATTAATCATTTTAACGTAACAGGTGATAAATAACAAAAAAAAACGCGTTAAAACTCCAAGAAGATTATTAATTACGCGCGAAAACGAAAGTGCTCTCGATTTACTATCGTTGTAAATTGCTGAGAGATGGAAAACTTCTGTGCATAGTCATCGATTAAAATATATAGCGCAAAGTATGAAAATATCTTTCGTGTGAGGTAAGTGCCATTTATGTTCTTACTTTAGATCTGTGAGCAGCCCCGGATCTACGATTTCTCCGAGCCCGGGCAAAAACTTGACGTTGGTTGACTATCTCACGAAATAAATGTACTGGGTGGAATCTTTTGTGACCGGGAGAACAAAAACCCTTAAATTAGTTTGCACTCTTTATTACTTTTCCGTGCTCCACTATACGCGGAAAAGTAATGTAATAGTGTAAAGAAAAAGTGAAAAATCAAATTTTTTTTTGGATTTATTTTTCATTTTTCGGTCTAAAAACAAAAAAAAAATTGTTTTTAAAAATGTTTTGCTATATGTGTGTAGTTGTCGTCGTTGTCGTCGGAGTTTATTCTTGTGAGCACGAAACTCAATTAAATCGTGTCGGATCAATCGGGTCTTGACTGATTCTGATTGGGGACGTCTCCCAGACGACACCTATTGATTTTGAGGTGGATAAGACACACTCTACCATGTACATGGGTCATGAGAAGTTACAATGGTGGACTATTTGAAAAAAAGTAAAACTGTCGCATAAAACATATGTTCTGCATTTATATATTGGTTTATTTTTTCTCGGCCACTCAATGTCGAGATAGAGATGTTCTACGCGCGGAAAAGTCCGTTTCAAGGTTTTAAAACTGTTTATTACTTATTTGCTAATAACTTTTTCTTATGTGTGACATCAATATATAATAAATATAACCAGTGTAGCTGTAGACAATGCACAAGCCAGACTCTGCACATATATACCTTCAATCCTTAGGTTCCAGAAAATTTTACTATCTAGTCTTGCTACAGCCTTACACGTCGAGCTTTCCGTGAAAGAATCTATTAACACATCAAAGTTCGTTTCATAAGCAGTTTTCATTTTCGATGGCTACAATCGCGAAGCCAGATAGTTCCTGATTTAATGTTGAAATGAAGGTAGGTTTTAATTATTTTTAGTTTCCTGAAACTTCGCTCACAGTTTGCAGATGTCGTCGGTAATGTGCAGTATATCCTTAAAGCTGTACTAATATTGGGAAAAGCTTCTTGCAAGTCATGTGGACACGGACACATATGTTGCAACAAGACTAATGCACTCCCTGTTCGTTGATTCTGATTACAAGTAGAGCTTGATTTTTAAATACGACGAGTTCCTGGCAAAAATCAACTGCGTTTAAGTGTCTGGAATATTCTCGACCTGGATTCGCTTCATTTTTCTCCAGATCTTCAATGGACAAATTTACAAACGCATGGCCACTAAGGAAGGCGAAATTTTCATTCAGGTTCTTCCCACTTTCTACCCTTGCTCCTAATTCTGTTAATTTTTTGTCAAATATTACTTCTATATCTTTGGATAACAGCTAATTCTAGTGGTCTTGATTCGCCCGCGCAGATTTCGTCGTGTTGCCTTTACCTTCTGGAAATTCGTTTGCTTTTTAGAACTGCCACAATTCCGAATTTTTCTGATACAGATAGGTGCAGCTTCTTCGATCCAATATTATATTAGTTTTTCTCTCATTTGAGTTACAAGTTGATTGCTTTCAATAACATGGATCCATTATCAGAAAGGTCCAATATTTTGTTTTTAGAGGGGATTATCACGATCGATCGATTAGTCGAAAACTGTCACCAGATTTGATCCGTGATTCCTTGTTTTAGACAATTTTTTTACGATTGACTAAATATTCTTTGCCAGTTATAAGCTGCAATCACTATAGAAATTCGAAATATTTTATACTTTTTAGACTAAACGTGGTTTTTAAAATGCATATTAATTTTTTTTTATTCAAATAAATATTTTCAAGCTGAAACCTGTTGCTGAAACTGTTAACAGACTCTTTTTTTCAACTGTCATCCAATTCTGAAATATATTTAAATATATGAAAGAACAACAAAGCGGATCAGGACACAAGAAAGCGAGCTAATATTGCACTGTCCACTTCTGAGTTATCTTAAAGTTTCAAGTCTCTAGCTCATCGGGAAGTTAGTTTAAAATCAATTGCAAAAATTTGTACCAAACAGATAGACAGACAAGAAAGCGAGTTAATAAAAACGTGATAAAAATCTATTAATGGAAAACATACCACCGATATTTAAAATTATTACATATGAATGAAAACCTAAAATAACTACATATTTCTTGCGCACAAGCCGAAGTTATGCTCCTAATAATGATCCGTTTTCTCGAAATTAATCCCAACAATTCATCCATCCATTGTTATTTATCCATACGAAAATAGCATAACTTGATGAAATAATACGCATGATATTATTCAATAATGCATTCAGTTCTATAAACAGATCGTTAGGCCCACGCAAACGTCAACAAAGTCATTTCTCACAATTGTTTACCTTTTTTTAAATACCCGTCTAATTTGTAATCGTTTAGCAACAGCCAGCTGCGATAGAAATTTATTGACGGTTTTTCACACCATCGTAAATCGTTGAACACAATGATTCGCAACGAGCAGCATTCTAGTAGGTATGCAAAGCCAATTATGCTACCTCTGTTTTGGTTTCCGAACAATTCAAGGAGATACGCATATTATTTAAATAAGTGCCGTATAAGTGACCTTCTCTATTAATTATTTACACCGCCGACACGAATCCACCGATTATTATTATGATTTCGATGCTCAAATACGACGTACTATTCATTTCATCGCTATTTGCCAAATAAAATACTCTTATCTTGCCGATAAACGGAACAGTCTACCTGAGTCTAGACATAAAAACAAGCCACGGTATGGTTTGAAATTTTTTATTTGGCAAGTAGCGACGAGATAAACTATATACATCGTCTATATAGGAATTAAAACACCAGAATCATGATTAAAGAATAAAAGAGTAAAGAAAGACCATTTTCACCATACCCCTTATACATACCACGTGAGCACGAGGTATAATCAAGAGAAAAATGTAATGCGACAATTTTGATACGTTATCCTCAATTACAAGCAATAATGAGTAACATTAGGGTTGATTATGCTCTAGATTTCAAATAATTACTCTAAAATTATTTAATGTTTAGTTATATTACAAGAGAACATATCGAAGACATCTAATTAAATTAATTGGTGATGATACATACAAATACACTACAAATACACACCGCGTATTGCCTGTCGACAGACTTGTAGTGATATAGGATGTCTCAGTTGAAACTATAGGATTTGTATTGCGCGCCATTTGTGTTCTGGCAAAGATAGAGCACCAAAATTTAACGACTGTCATCTACAGACCATATGACGTCAACACACAGCAATTAACAGTTGAACAGCGAATAGATTGTGTACAACTGTTTTATGAAAGTGAGCATAATTCATTTACAGTTGCATTAAGAAAAATTTGTATAAAATTAAGACAAAATGAAGCGCCTACAGAGTTAACAGTTCGTAACATAATCAAGAAATTTGAAAAAGCGGGTTCTGTTAATGTGATAAGGCAACACCAATACGTTCTCGTCGTGGTTGGTCAAATGAAAATATTGCTGCAGTGAGAGAAAGTTACAGTTACAGCGTCGTACATCGGTTAATTGGGTGTTAAAAAAGAAAGAAAGTGATGCTGATGTTTGCAACAAAATGTTGTTCAGCATATTTTCATCTTCAGCAAACAATGATGCTCCATCTTTGACACAACATAAATGGCGCACACTTCAAATCCTATAGTTCCAACTGAGACACCGTATATTATTTTCCTGAAATTGCACAGAAAACGCCTTTATTTGAATATAATGTGTTCGACATGTAATGCATTTTACTATAATATTATTGCAATATTAAAGAACAATCTGATGTATGATGTAATCTCATTACATTATTTTTTATGATCCAACACAACAAATACAGATGGTGTCCAATTTCTATGGGATTGAATTGGTATCTTACGACATTCAAGGGTAAACTGATCCAAAATCAACTGGTTCTCTTTTTTTTTCCAAGATACTTGCTTAAAACCTAAATTTTAATGTTAGTTTTTACTACTGTCTGAAACTAAGCAGATATCGTCTGCATTTGACCTTAATTCATTCGACGTAAATGTGCTAAATTACCGCTAATCTAATGAATTTCATCTACTAGCTATAGTTATGCATTTACTTTATTTTATAGCTTTGCCAAAAATATATTTTTTATCGTAATATTACGCCTTGTCATAATTTCTATATAGCTAAATAAATGCGTAGGTCTTTATTTATATTGTAATTAATATAATTTAGAACGTCATATCATCTTTTTATTTTCACACTTAACACAAACTTACTTTGGAAAACCATTTGTCTTTTTTATTATAACATTTAACTAATCAGGGATGCAAATCAGACAGTCTGATATTCCCCTGAGAGAAATTAGCCAGAGATCGGTATAACAACGATTGTGGAGCTTATGTCTAGTTACATGACTTGAATTTGTATTTCATCATCATCATCATTAGGTCATCAGTCCTAAGACTGATTGGACGCTAACCTCCAGCTTCTCCTATCTTGTGCTAACCTACGCATTTCGCTAATTGTGCTACAGCCTACATCCCTTACTATTTGCGAGCAGTAGTCTAATCTAGGCCTACCTCTGCCTTTCTTCACTCCTATTTCTGCCTCCAATATATCGCGGACTATTCCCCCATGTCTCAGCAAGTGGCCTACCATTCTATCTCTTCTCTTCTTTAAGTTTTTCCACATACTCCTTTTCTCGCCGACTTTCTCCAATACTTCTTCGTTTCTAACCCTATCAGTCCATGGTATATTCATCATTCTTCGGTAACACCACATCTCAAAAGCTTCTAATTTCTTCCTACTTGCTTCCCCTACCGTCCAGATTTCGCAGCCGTGCTCCATACATATGTTTTCAAAAATCTCTTCCTTGTTTCTAAGTTTATTACCCCCGAGCATAAAAGTGCTTTCTCTTTGTTAAAAGCTACTCGACCCTGCGCTATTCTTTGTTTTATGTCTTTATCGCTTCTTCCATCCCAATTTATTTTACTTCCTAAATAAGTGAAGTCTTTAACTTCCTCCAATCTTTCATTATTAATTTGTACTTTCGTTTTTGCTCTGCTCTCGCGCCCTCTGCACACTAACACTTTAGTTTTGTTTTTATTCACCCTCATTCCGTATTCCTCTGTCAACACTGCCTCCATTTCGTTCAATGCTGATTCTAGTTCCTCCTTACTAGATGCTAATACTGCTATATCATCCGCGAATCTCAGCATTTTTAGTTTCTGTCCCTGTACTTTAATCCCGAAATCCACTCTATCTTTTACCACATTAATCGCCTCTTCGATGTACAGATTAAAAATTAGTGGTGATAGTACATCCTTGTCTTACTCGTTTCCTAATACCTACTTCCCTTTCCTCCCCTTCTACTTCTATAACAGCAGTTTGCTCTATGTATAGATTGTGTACTACTCTCCTATCTCTATACTTCATTCCCGCGCTCTTTAGTATCTCGAACATTTTTTCCCATCTTACGTTATCAAAAGCTTTTTTATATTTCATACTGTATTTCATACTGTAGGTAAATTCTTCATACTGAGGTAATGTTTATTTGCGTTTATTATACAAATATTACATGAATTAATTTTACCCTAACCGTTATTACCAACTTTAAAATATTAAACACAAACCTGAACTTTTTTTTTAATTAGGAAGAACGTATCGTTTCGATTTCATCGGGAATTGTTTTAATAAATTAGAAGCAGTTTTGTTAGGTTAATGAATAAAATTAATGACAAATAAATGCCGATTGTTGATATAGCAAAGCAAATATAAACCTTTTCTTAAACAAATAATAATTTCTAATATATTAGCAAAACCTGGAAAATATAAATATGTACATAAGATATGATTTAATATTTTTATTTATTAAGAAGGTAAGAAACACAATTGTGTGAATGAAATGTTACGTGTCAAATAAAACTGAATAAAGCAAATAGAATAACTGACATATTAATATATACCGAAAAGATGAAATTACATTGTTGAAAATCTGTCGTGGTAGAACTTTGCCACATTTATTGGTATGAAAATCATGTAAAATTTCGATTTTTGTTGCAAAAATTAACACTAGTGTAATTAGTAAAATTTTACACCACTATAATCATAAACTTTTATACAGTTTAAGTAGGTATAAACTAATATAGACCACGATATAGTACTTCGCGTGGGGTAGTTTTATTTGGCAGATGGTAATTTTTCAAACTACTGAAGTGGGGAGATTACACTGCACTGACGAGATCCAATATAAGGTCGAAACCGGTCCACAGTTAGTGGAGATAGAGGACGCTTTACATCTTCCTTGTGGTTTTCGAGCAAACTAAATCACTATATTTTAGTACTAACTCTGTTAGACAAAATACGGTAAATTTCGCCATATAATTCAGCTCTCGTCGTCGGCATATAGCCAGGAGAACAGCTGTTTAAGCCTAATTTATCTGGTTCTTATTACATAAGGTATTTGCAGGTGATGTGAAGATATCTCCCCACTTTAGTTTGTAACCAATTTATGTCCAAAACTGTTGTGTGGCTCGAAAAGCAAAAATTAATTGTGTTGGCCATGTTTATTAACATTTTTTGCCAAGATCTATGAATATTGTGTCGAATAATATGAATTGCTGGTTGACTTCACCGATTACCTATTTGTGTTTGGCAACAATGAAGTAAACAAGGTAATACAAATGCATATTTTGTATATCTGTCATTTCTCATATATTGTTATTTATTAAAAATATAATGTAAAATTTATCAAGGATATAAACACATTTTGAATAATCAATCTATGCGTAAATTGTTTGTCTGTCCTAAGAAGCAAACATAGTCATCGTCATGACCAAGTTTGTTAAAACTAGTATATATTAGATCTCATTCAAATTTTCACAAATTTGTTGAACGTTGTTTGGTTCTCTTAAAATTTATGGGTAATCTCTATAAATACATTCAACTTTCTCTCACCCTGTAAAACTGTTCATAATAGCGTAGCTATAATTATTTGAAATGCAATTTCCATGTACTTGGTTTGAAATTAATGAGCCTACATTTTTTAATAACTTATATTTGTCAAGCATATGTCGAATGCACTAATTTACACTAAGCAGGAGTCCCGATTAGGCAGGAAGAAAGAGAGTTAGTTCATTATGCAAATGGTTTGTTATGTAAACACTTTCATTAGAAATAAAAAAATATGTAAAAAGTCTGCCTAACATTCTGATTGTTAAAATTCAAATTACGCTTAATTTTATCTGAAGATCTTTGCATTTTATTTAAAAAACTTTCAATTGATACATATTTGAATGTTAATTAACTGTAAATAAGTAAACGGATGTAATCACTATTGTGTAAGACTTATTGTTAATAAAAAACATTCAAGCGATGAAAATAACGTTCCTCGAACTGATTAATTATTTAAATATTTAATTTACATTAAATCATTTTAACTAGAACCTAACATTCCATAAATTAAAACTAATTTTTGGAACTTTTTTAAAAATGGTATCCCGTACAGCTTATTTTCATTGATAGTTCATTTTGCTTTAAAAATTAATTTGTCCTGAGCTAGGCCATCAAAACTCATTAAAATAATTACAAAACTATCATCGACCGACGACTAACATCCTCAAATTCATCTCTATAAAATAAAAAAGAGTCACAGGAATTTTGATTTGAACTATTGCGAGAAATAAATACGGGGACTGCAATTATTTTGTTCAAAAAATATGGAGAAGAAAGTAAATCGATTTAATTAAAATACATTGGCCTACTTTCTTGAGAAGATTGATAGTTTTTTATTAATTATGTTGCTTGTTATAACTTTTTGTGTTTATAGTTAATACAGAAGTGGAAGATGACAATTAGAATGCGATATATTGAAAATATTTTATTTTAAGGTCTATGTTAAACATCATAGGTATCCGTATGTGATCACCAAAAGCAATAAACGTTCTTGTAGCTATTACATAATTATTATTTCTATAGAATATCAAGGACAACAGACGTGTTTTTTGAAAGGAAAATACAGGGTCTAATGAGGAAGAGCGGAAATTTAACTTTTAAGAAAATGAGAAAAAATATTTATTTAGAATATTTATTTATTATATACACTCAATAATATATCATACGATCAAAAGTTAACTCAGAGTAAAATACTTAATCCACGCACTAATATTTCCAAAGATGTCGACTTCATCTACATTTTGACTTCTTTATACTCGTAGTCATGTTCATTTTCTTACAACATGAGGGTCAAATATGGAATAGTGGAATCACAACTTGTAAAAAGGTCTAACGGTAACAAACTTTCTGTTTATACTCAACTGTTGTTTATAGAAGCATCTATGGTTGCACATTAATGCTCCCAAAACATTAAAGTTTTCTATTTTTAGCCTTGAACCAATTTTTTCTGGAGAGTTAACGATATCAAGATCCTCCAAAAGACTAATGTAAACTATCCTCCATATTCTGAAAAAAATATTTTTATATCGTTTGTTTTAAAACATTTTTTGTTTTGTATATTGTACATAAAAATAATACTTTTGTCACTTATATGGTGTATCATATATCGTCACATCTATCAGATCTTAATAAGGTAGATGAAATAAGGTAAAAAGAATGTTTAATCAGATGTTTGACAAGAACGAACAAAATAATGAAGGGAAATAAAAGATGGCTTTGGGAAAGTAACATGTAACTCAAGTTTTTCAATTTTTTTTCAAATAGAACAACTAATACATTAACACTGCATAATTGTTAATGATCTATTTTAAACACATGTAATTACAAATAAAATTAGAGGTGATGAGAGCGAGAACTGTGAAAATGTATTATTAATTCATGCATTACGTAAGATTTTTTACGCAAACGTATTTATCCCATGTTTCCATTATTATTTTCACATTTTTAATAACTGATATGCGAGGCAAGACCTGCGAAGATAATTATTATCTCTGTGCTTATTTCGCCACTAAAATTACGAGATGGTAATGATAATAATACAGGTTTTTGATTGTAGAAATACCCACATAAATGGCGAGCGATTTCTGTAGCAAACTAAATAAGAAGTAGAGAAATTGGCTTGGTAAAATGTGTTCACTTTCATGTTACATCAGCGTCGATTAAAATACCATCCCAAAAGAAAGTCGATGTAAATCGATTTCAACTGAAATGATACCTTTTATAGCAGAAGAAACAGTGAAATTGTGTTATTTATTTTAATGTTATAATAAGTGATTGCCATAAATGCCATGTGTTTTATATCTAGTATTAGTTTACGTTTGATAGTACATGCAATAGTGGATGTGAGACAGTCTTGTCTACTCCGCATTTAAAATATATGATTTAAATTGATCATGCATGATGCATAAATTGCGTCCAGGATATAACCTCAGGAGACTGTGGTAGAGTAAGTGGTAATTACTAAAATGCAAGGAAATATATAATTTTTACAATATTATTTACATTTCAAAAAATAAAACCCGCCACAGGTAGGATTCGACATCTGTCCCGGATCGGAACCGAACGACACACAGCTGTTTCGAACTTATTAGTCCTCATCAGTGCCTTACACGGTACGCCGATCCAGGACAAATGCTGAATGAACCCTATGGGGTATACATCTTTATCGATACGATCTCTGTCAGTAACATATAAGTCGGAAATCGAGAAAGGAACCACCAAACCGCCAAGCGGTTATCAAAATAGTTCCCGAATAGCAAAGCTATTACATAATCGCTCTAGGAAACAACTACTCCTCGGGCTAAAGCCCCACCAAGCATTGAATTATACCTAGAAGCGATCCTCGACCCTTTTCTCGTGTTTCTGCACGATCAGATAAGGTTTAAAAAAATAAAACCCGCTACAGGTAGGATTCGACATCTGTCCCGGATCGGAACCGAACGACATACATTGTAATAGCTTTGTTATTCGGGAACTATTTTGATAACCGCTTGGCGGTTTGGTGGTTCCTTAACCTATTTTGATTTAAGGCCTGGTTACACAGTGCAAGCTAGCATGCGAGCTGGCCTAGTCAGTTACTCCAGTACGTCTATGACCGCCTCATACGGGTTACTGTCATGTGCGAGTCGGTCAGTAGCTTGCATCCTTGTTACTTTTTTTCGCTTTTTGTTTTTTTTCGAAAATATTTTTTGTTTTTATTAGCCCATCGCCTTCCCCACCACCCACAAAGGCAGCAGCTCGCATGCGACTCGGACTTCAACTCGCATGATTTTACGAAATGTCAGTGGCTCGTATCCTCGGTGTATTTGTACACAACGAAATTCACACTTGACTGCAGTCTCTCGGACAATACTTGCTTACCTGTGTCATAGCAGCTACTCTTATCGTATGACTGGTCGAGGCCAGTCGAGCTACTATCATGCGAGTATACAGTGACAGTAGCTGTCTACTATCACGTCAGCAGCTCGTACTGTGTAACCAGGCCTTTACATAACAAATTAGCTGTCAATACAAGGAAATTATACGGCGTCTTACCTTATTTTCAAAAGTTCGCGCTTCGCCGAACAAATTCGATTCACAATAGCGCAAAGAAATGGTGAAAGCTCAATATATACATAGTTATTAAAAAATAACCGTCAGCATTAAGCGGAACTTGCACTTTCATTAAGATAAATTATATATCAAGTGTTTGTTAATTTATGTTAATTATTATCTGTCTTGTTCACTCAATTTTACAATTATTTTAACAGTCTACGAGAAACTGTATTAGTTATGCCGCGCATTCTAAATGTAATGAATAAAAACCATCAATCGAAAGGTAGACCATGCCATTTACTATGATATTTGAGAATATTTATAACGTTCAACATGACTGTGACTTCATCCATATCCTCATAACAACATTTTTCCTTTTTATAATATATATCGATTATTATTTTAATGATAAATACAATTACATTAGTTTTATATTATTTATACAACAAATATTGAAAAAAAAAACACCAGGAATTCTGTCAAAATAAAAAAAATCTATTTAGTCCAAGGGCAACTGGTGGTGGACAGTTTTGATGAAGCATAATTTGAAAAGGGATGTTTTCTACTTAAAGTATTTCTATATACGAATATTCCAGAATATTTAGCAAAAACCAACAGAAAGAGGTAGAGTTACACTCCTTTACTTGTCGAAAGTAACTCTCTTTATGAATTTTAGTTAAATGTTTTACTTTAAAATACTAATCTCATACTAGTAATATATACTGATAAAGATCTTGTAACCTTTCTACAGCTTAAATGAAGTAGATTTGATGGTAAAGAAGGCCGTATGTATATATTGGTTACTTCAGTTTGATACATGCCTTTTCCAAGTTTTCTTCCATTTATTAGATAACTGTTTCTTGAAAATATGAGTTTTAGGGAGAATAAATAAAAACAATCACCACACCCCGATATACCCTCTGATACGTCGACATTCTCGACAAACAATCCTTATACTCTCTACTAAGTTATCCTAAATATGAGACTACCCTGAGACGCTACAATTTTTTTTATTTAAAAAATACAAGATTTTTACAGGACAAATATAAAAAAAAACATCACAACCACAGTAGATTTTCTCAAACTTCGATATTCATCACAGACAAACTTTAGTCTCTACTAAGACACCCTTAAGATAAAACCACACTAATACTTTCTTTACAGATGCTATGATTATTTCATGAAAAATGAACAGGAGCTTCAAGGAAAACAAATAAATAATTCTGTTTAAAATTCACGTGAAGATATAATAAATAAAAAACATTTTTCCTTGACAAAACTAACAAAATCTGATTGAATTAAACAAATATTAACTGCGATAGTATATTATATTCGATAAAAGTGCAAGGCCACGCAACAGACAATAAATTGCGAAAATAATAGTTGAATAAAAAGGTGTAATTGGTTTGATTTTTCAAAGATAGCTTATTTACATTTTCATGCGTCTTATTACGTTTACATAAGGTCAAATATAATCACAATTGAATTAAGAGGTTTAATGCAGACAAAAATACACAATAAAGTTAATTTTCTACGTATTTATTACAATATAAGAAATACGTAGAAATGCTAAAGGGTAACCATCGCCGTCGATAAATTAATGACTAAAACGAATTATATATTTGAGAATAAATTACGGAAGTTTTTATAATGTACACTTTTACATACTTTATGTTGCTCGCAGATCGTATTGAGAAGACTTCATTATTTAAATTGGACCATTAAAAACTTCCGTAATTTATTTTCAAATATAACGCGTGATCTGAAAATGCATTTTGTAATCGCAACATTTAGTTAGTCACGCAAATAAACACTATATTTTTAAAAACTATATAGATCTGTACATTCGAAAATAGATCTGTATATTCACATACTCAGAACTCAGAACGCATTTCTCACCAGAATTAACTGCTACCGTGTATTTCCATGCTATAAGCCGTATATGGCTTCTAGCCGTATAAGGGTGATTTTTTTACTTTTCCACGCTCAACTATACTAGTGGAAAAGTAATGTAATCGTGAAAAGAAAAATGGGAAAAAATTTGTTTTTGTTTATTTTTTGTTTTTCGGCCTAAAAACCACGAAAACATGGTTTTTAAAAAATTTTGTCTGTGTGTGTGTCATTGTGGTCGGAATTAAAATTTCTTGTTA
This sequence comes from Rosalia funebris, assembly GCA_037954035.1. Classification (NCBI taxonomy): domain Eukaryota; kingdom Metazoa; phylum Arthropoda; class Insecta; order Coleoptera; family Cerambycidae; genus Rosalia; species Rosalia funebris. The sequence continues at coordinate 4,901,003 of JAZFAV010000002.1, read as the reverse complement.
GCAGGATAACTCAACTAAATCGTGTCGGATCGATCGGGTTTTGACTGATTCTGATCGGGGACGTCTCCCAGATGACACCTATTGATTTTGAGGTGGATAGGACACACCCCACCCTGTCCATGGGTCATGACAAAGCACGACGGTAGACTATTTAAGATTTTTTTTTGTTCACACGATAATTCAACTAAATCATGTCGGATCGATCGGGTTTTGACTGATTCTGATCGGGGACGTCTCCCAGACGATACCTATTGATTTTGAGGTGGATAGGTCACACCCCACCCTGTTCATGGGTCAGGAGAAAGCACGATGGTGGACTATTTGAAAAAAAGTAAAACTGTCGCATAAAAGACATATTCTGCATTTACGTGTTGGTTTATTTCTTCTCGGCCACTCAATTTCGAGATATAGATGTTCTACGTGCGGAAAAGTCTGTTTTAAGGTTTTAAGACTATTTATTTTTGTAAAGGGACACACGAGTATGCTGTATGCGAATTTTTTATATTAATTTATAAACTATCAAATAATGTTTGGTGGTGGAAAACCATTCCCAGTTTCATCGAAAATCACCTTAACTTTTGAAATTTAAATGAAAATGGGAAAGAAATAGAAAAAGACCTATATTTTTAGAGAAAATATAAATATAAGAATATGTAAAGACTTTTTCTATACAGAAAGTTATTTCTGATTTTAGAGATGTGGTTCTATTTGAAAAATTCTTTACAAATGATTGAGCTACAACACTGAACAAAAATATAGTGTATCACATTTAAATTTAGAAATGTAAGGTCAAGTAGTGGCAAATATGGGGTATCTCAGTTGGAACTATAGGATTACGGGTACATATTTCCCGAATAACATGTTGAATGTTTGCTTTGAGATCACTGACTGTTGCTAGCTGCGTGACGAATACTTTTCCCTTGACATAACCCCAAAGAAAAAAGTTCAATGGTGTTAAATCACACGATCTTGCAGGCCAATTCATGTCATCATTCCACGAAACAATATTATCAGGAAATTTGGTAAGCAACAAAGTTATTGTGTAGTCCCGAACATTTTCTCTCACTGCGGCAATATATTCATCTGACCGACCACGACGAGGACGTATTGGTGTTGCCTTATCAATAACAGAATCCGTCTCTTCAAATTTCTTGATTGAGTTACACGGACTGTTAACTCTGTAGGCGCTCCATTTTGTCCCAATTTTGTGCGAATATTTCTTAATGCTACTGTAAATGATCGCTCACTTTCATAAAACAGTTGTACACAAACTATTCGTTGTTGACCTGTTAATCGCGGCATAGTGACGTCGTATGGTCTGTAGATGACAGTCGTTAAATGTGGACGCCCTATGTTTGACAGAACACAAGTGGCTCACAATTATAATCCTATAATTCCAATTGAGACATTCTATCCGTTATATTTACGAAATACGTGCAAAATTTTTGAAAAATTGTTTATCTATAATAACATACAATGCAATACTATGCCTGACAGCGCAGAAGTTTATTAATCTCCTTTTAGACAAATGAGGAAGCGTCTAGAGTTGGCTGAAACTTACTCGATTCACTTGATTCATTGGAGAAAACAATGATTTTTGAATTTAAAGTGATTAATAAGTGAAAAAGTCACAAGACATAAAGTGGAATGGATTATAAATTGTTATATTAGAAAATATTATAAAGATAATATTAAAAAATCTACTTGAGGCTGAGGATGAGGCTTGGTTACTCCTAAGGATGGATGGATGGACGGATGGATAAAAATGTGTTGGAGATATGCTTCAAGATAAAAAAAGCAGATTCATCATTTTCCACGTGGCGTCTCTATGAATGAATAGGTATCAGAAAAGAAAACCTGCCACGGCTAGAAAGAATTCAACAGCTGTCCCGGATGAATTGTTGTTGAATCCTACCTGTGGCGGGTTTTCTTTTCTGAAACCTTGCTGATCGTGCAGAAACACGGGAAAGGGGTCGAAGGTCACTAATAGGTATAATTTAATGCCTGGCGGGGCTTTAGCCTGAGGAGTAGTTGTTTCCTATAGCGATTATGTAATAGCCTTGCTATTCGGGAACTACCTGATAATCGCTTGGCGGTTTGGTGATTCCTTTCTCGATTCTCGACTTATAAGTTACTGAGTGGATAGGTAAGGTAATTGCCTAAAATTCCGTGGAAAAAGATATAAGCCTCAAACGTAAATCATTACGAAGACATGTATATATATATATATATATATATATATATATATATATATATATATATATATATATATATATATATATATATATATATATATATATATATTCAAAATAACTAAAGCCAGGGTGTAACATTTTCCATGTTTTTTCCATCGAGTGGAAACTGACATATTTGACGGGTTTTAGAGCGGTGTTTTCATGTCCATTATCTCGTTGTGGTCAACGATAGCGGTTAAAGAAAAAACGTCTTATTTTATTATATAACAATTTTTGCATATTTTCTAAACAAACTTAGTGCACAATATTGATGTTGAATAAATGTCAATATTTACTTAGAATCTGCGTATGTATGTACTGCAACATGTGAATAATAAAAGTCAACAGTTTCGTATAATCTAATAAACATTTACGGACGAAAATTATGAAACTCCACTTATTCGTTGTGGAATGTTGATTACCTGGGAGTGTTCCGATAAGTCTCAACGTTTTTCGCTGTCTCTCTCTCTCTCTCTCTCTCTTGGATAGTTATGCTATGCTATAACAACAATCGTGAACACGAAGACAGCTGGTCGTAGTCAAGGTGATAAGTAATGCTTGTTTTATATCTAGCCTAGAGGAAGGAAAGCTGTGTACGAACCGTGCGTGATATTTTTGTAAAGGTATAACCAAAGTTTACAGAATAAATAAGTATAACCCAGTACGGTTCGGGTTCTAATCGTGCCAGGCATTTTGAAATAATAAGTCGTTATTATAAATAGTAACGCTTTAGTAGAATTTAACGTTAATTACACCACACGGACATGTCGTACGAAACCATCTCCTCATAGTTAATGGGTATGGTTACGGTTGCGGTAGCAGATAAACGACGGGAAGTATCTCTGTGATTTAAGTCATCAAGGCAGCGACAGAGATATGAACGGTAACACACCTTAGGAACTTTATTTGCCGATGTAAAAACGCTATATTGTATGAATTGTATGCTCAAGTTCAGTTCGTCAAGAATAGGAACAAGTCTTAAAACTGCGTATTAGATAAATAGGAGGCTGCGGATAAAATAAAAGTATTGAGTCGCTACTTAGTAATTTCTTCTTTATTTATATTTAATGTGCTATTCGAAGCGGCTCTGTCTATATCGTTTTAAAAAGGCGTGCGACACTACTATCGACTAATCTCGTATCTTTGTATATATACAGGGTGGACCAGGTTTTTGTGTCAAACTTTGACAGTCGATGGGAAACGTTTTTTTATGAAAAATAATCCATATAAATAAATCTCCTAAATTGCTTTGTTTTCGATATACAAGGTGTTAAAGTTAATTTTTTTAACAGTGTATTAACAATATTTATTTTCAGAATTAATAACTAAAACTAATCTAAACAATAATTGAAAACATTAACAAAAACAGTTATAAAAATTGTTCAAAATGAGAACCACTCTTTTCAATACACAACTTGCGCCGACGTACAATAGACCGATTTAAATTAACTAGATGTGGTATTATTTCATTGCAACCATTTCTTATGCGGTTAATAAGTTCATCTTGTGTGTTCACGGGAGTCGCATGAACTTTCTCTTTTACAAAAATCCCACAAAAAAAAGTCTAACACGGTAATATCCGGAGACCGAGGTGGCCATGAAACTGGACCCCCTCTGCCAATCCATCTTTCCGGAAAATTATTGTCCAGTCAATTTCTAACGTTTCTGCCAAAATGAGAGGGACATCCGTCAAGCTGAAACCATGCATTCTGTCTTAAAATTATCGGTATTTCGTCCCACATATTCTGATATTCCGTTTCTAGACTGGTGAAGTTTTCTGCGTTTAAGCGTCGAAGGAAAAAATAGGGCCCAAACAAATTGTTGTAAATCCCTATCGACACATTTATACTAAATTCAACTTGAAAATTTCGTGGACAAATGGCGTGAGGATTTTCATGTGCCCACACATGTTGGTTATTGAAATTAACTGTACCACGGCGGGTAAAGCAGGACTGGTCAGTCCACAATATGTTGTTTAAAAAATCCCTATTTTCTTGACTTGAGTGAAGGACCCGGCGACAAAAAGTCATTATTTTCTCTTCGTCTCCTGGATGTAAGCCTTGAGCAGGTTGTAGGTGAAATGGACGCCTGTGATCTCGTCTTAGAGTACGAAGTACATTGAATTTAGAGGTGCGGAGAATACGATAAGTTATACGGGAACTCGTCGTTGGATCTCTGTCAAACTCGTTTAATATCCGTCGAGAAATTATTCTTTGTTGTAGGTTTTGGTTGGTATTATTTCGATCCCCATGTAAATTTCCTAAACCTTTCTCTATTAATTGCTGGTGAACTCGTGTGAACACATTACGACTAGGATGTCTTCTCTGCGGATATCTCCTTCTGTATTCTCTAGCGGCCGCCCTTGAGCTTTCATTAGAAAATCCATACACAAAATGGATATCCGCTATTTCTCGATTTGAAAATTTAAACGGCATTTTGACACTACTGGATAAGTTTTATGTTAAAATTGTCAATGATTGTCATGAAAATCAACGCCAACCAGGCATGTCAAACATTGATTATCTCGAAAAGTGACAGAAAAAAATTAGAAACTAAAAAAAAAAAATTTAACACCGTGTATATCGAAAACAAAGCAATTTAGGAAATTTGATTATATGAGTTTTTTTCCTAAAAAGACGTTTCCTATCGACTGTCAAAGTTTGGCACAAAAAACCTGGTCCACCCTGTATATTCGTTGGAACAAATAAACATCTATGACTGCATTTTAGTACTTAGTACGTTCATAGTACGGGTGCATAGATGAAATACAAATCTTACTTAATTCTATACTTAACAAAACAGAATATATAATAAATTCGCTTATTTTTGTAACATCAATATACAGGTTATTCAACACGCCCTCTCAAAAATAATTGAATTTTTAAAATTTAAAATTTTTCTAATTAAGACAGGCCTTAACAGCAGTAATCTTTTTAACTTAGTCAAATAGTATTTATCCAGACGCACATTATTTGTTTCATAAAATGTCTTTAAATAAGACCAAGACCTTCATAGCGTCCTGGAATGCCTCAAGGCTCAAATTTGGGACCATTGTTCGTTATCTTCTTCATTAACGATTTGTCTGTAAGCAACCGTTAATATACGACTATTCTCTTGGTGGTTACTACGTTCTGAAAATATTAAGGCTCTTGGTGTGCACTTTGATGATAAACTATCGTTCTCTGGGCGTATCAACTATGAGGCTGTTAATGCATATAAAACCTTTGATTGCGTGATTATAAACTGAATCAATTTATTATACCTTTGATTGCGTGATTATTATGAATCAACTATAAAATATTCAAGAGCGTTTCTTAAAGCATTTGTCATTTCTCATAAATAAGTGCTATCCAATAAGGGGTTATGATCATAATCTGCTTCTACAGACATTTGACATCCAGTCATTGACCTCTAGACGGGTGCTTCCTAGCCTTTCATTTTTATTTAAACTATTCTGTAATAGTATAGATGTATTTGCATTACTAAGATAGTATACGCATACCTAGACTAGGCTATTGAGAAGAGAGCTAAGAAGTCTCATTCGATTGTACATTATCGACGTCAGGTCAATATTCCGAATAGGTAAATATGTGGTGCGGTATTTTGAATCAATACATAATTGGGCCGAATTTATTTGAGAAAAATTTAAACGCGGAACTTGAAATTTTTGGAAACTGAGTTTTCAATCGAAATTGAACATTTGACCTTTATTGCATACAACAATCTGATACTTCAACTTAATATTCCTTTTAATTGGTCTCCGAGAGTTGCCTGACCTGACACCCTTAAAATTTTTTTTGTCGGGGTTTTGAAGTGAATACTTCTTTTTGGCGGCGTTCTGATATTTGACGAGAATGGAGAGTGAATTGGAAAAAATGTAACGTTTCGAGATTTCGTTACACGAGAGAGAAAAAAGATATAACGTAGAGAGAAGGAGAAAGAGATCTATACTTTTGGTATACCTAAAACACAGGCTTCGTTACAAGACAGAGTACACAGATATATAACATAGAGAGAAAGAGAGCTATACATCATATATATCAGTTTAGACTATCCGCGTCTCCCTATTGTCGCGCATGCGCGCGTTATAGATGTACGCGTCCAGACGCTATATATCAACAGCTGAAGCAGCATGCGTATGTACCGAATATTTATCATGGTGTTTTGTAATTATTTACGTTATTTACATCTGTGTTCTGTAATTATTTGATAATATCCTTGAACCGTTTAACTTGTTAAAATCTAGAAGATATAATATATTTCATTCACCGCTCCCTACTGGATTACAGCCACACAGGTGCAAATGCACTTGGAATAGGCGAAGACAAAATGCCTTTGATTCTCGGGGGAGATTTCAATGTAAATTTCGGAGCCAATGATTCTTTGACGTTGATTAACTTTCTTCGAGAAACATTTGGTCTGCTTATAAATAACAATCCCAAAGATTGTAGAGTGATTCGTGCACAATTGGCTCCTGACGCAACCAGCTTCATTCTACGATACTGGGACAAAAACCTTCCTCTTTGCTGGGAAAAATGTATTTGTAAAGCAGGAGACTATGTATTGTAAAGAAATAAAAAAACATTGTGTGGTTTTATGAAACCACGATGCAAGTGAAACTTTTTTCGGATTGTAGGCATTTAACTGAAAATTTTCGGAAAATTATTCGATTTAGGGTATTAAAATCGCGTTTTTAATCTTAACTTAATAATTGGAAAATGGGAATGATAATGGGAAATCACTAGTAGACAAGATATCCAACTATAAATTTTAATTTCAATCTGCGTATTAGAGTACGGAATACATAATAAATACAATCATTCAGATGATAGACGTATATTAAAAACTGAGACCAATATTTATTTAAATCATTGAATCATTCTGAACTTCAATTATTCTATCAATAACTTCATCTTCGCCTTGAGTCTCACAGTCTATAAACGCAACTAATATTTTATGGTAACTAAAATAAGTAAACAATGACTTCATTCCATTTTCTCAATGTATCTAGAAAAAGCCTCATCGATGGTAGTACCATATCTCGTGGTTGGTATATTTCTATCATTTTTCATTTCAAGATTAAATACTTCTCTCAAGTATTCAGTAAGTGGAGCAGATTCCTTTTTCTTAAAATCTGTATTGATATCACCAGATAAAATAACAGGCATTCGCGAATATATTTCTCGAGAATGGAAAATTTGTGCCGAAGACGTAGCAAATGGAGCTAGATGAAAACCTAGAAAATCCATGATGTCATCTATTCTTTGATTGACTTTAATATAAATTGACGCAATTACAAGTTTTCTGCTGTCATCAAGTTAACAAATAGCTGCACAAACATCTCCCACAACAGATTCGGAAGTAGTTGCTTAACCAATACTCATGTTATTTATGTATGCTTGCATTTCCGACTGAACTCTCAATGAATTGTCGTTGTTTTGTAATATAGCTACTCCACCATATTGAGAATTAATATGTTTCTGTCGACGCACACAGTAGAAATTGGGAATATTTATCTGCTCAGTATTTTTTAACTCTCTCGGCATTCTGTCTCTTACGGCGTAAAATTAATTCATCGTCGGATATTTTCGCACTGTTCTTGGTTCTTCCCTCGTTGACCGGTATATTTGACTCACTAGCTGTATCGTTGTCCATTACGATCAAGTGAACAACAAAATTTACATCAATACACTGATCAAAACACACAAATACCGCGGAGCAATTGCACGAATGAGTGAGAATATAAATGCTACACGGTCAGCTGATGCGAGTCATGGGCGCCGCCATATTGGCCTTGGCTGCTCTGCCGAGCGCCTTTCACTTTACCCCTACTCCGCGGCCGACTGTAATGCGACATGCGATAGATGGACGAGAAAATTTGAGGTGATGGAAAAAAAGTTTCACTTTAAAAATATCTTTGCTTTTGTATTTCAATCAATAATTTTCTTTTAAAAATATAGTCCCGTTTATAATTGATCCGCCCTCGTACAATTACTAAGCGGAAAACATAACAAACGATGGATCAGAAAATTTAAACGTGCCATTTTATGTTAATAACAACGATGGAATTATTAGGAATGTATGTATGAAAGAATGTATGTACTAAGAGTGCTAGTTCTCTTCGTGTATACATCAAATTTTAATATTTTCTCTCTATTTCTTGTTATCAATTTAACAAGAAAAGGTAATTTGTTAATTACTGTCAATTTCGTATGCAAAATTTGTCGACGTAACGGTTGTTTCATATTGAAACAAAACTATCTACCATATGTCTGTATTTGTAGTATGGAAAACCGAATAAATGTCACTATCTGACCCATACTCTGGGAATATAATTATTTTGTTTACGGCTATTTTCTGTATGTTGGTTTTGATTTCTCTAGAAACTATGAGTGCTATTTTCGTTTCTTTTTTTTTTTTTTGAATAATAATAGACAATACTCGACACTTCCGCTACAAAAGTGGATTTTAAACGTTGATTATGCTCGCCTACAAGAAGGTCGTTCATATCATCATATTCAGCAAGATGTAATAATAGACACCGATACCACCAGTACGTTAGCTCACTGGTCCCCGCCTATGATTACTTACAATTCAAGTATTCTCGTGCCGGCATCCCAGGCTTAGCTGTAAGTTATCGTGCTGAGTTTGTGGCCAGTGTACCATTGAAATTCGAAGACAAAGTCTCGAGGTACACGCAAGGTACCCTACGATAGCCGGTCGGTGTTCTCGCCCGGAATATTTCCGTTTGATAGTAGAGTAATACTAATTCGAATACAGTCGCATATTGACACACATAGACGTAATAATTGAATATTTGCTCTAGTTCCTTCAGGTGTCGGTTTTGTCTCATGGTTTGTTCTCGGTGGTCTGTAGTAACATGTGTTGTGGTCTGTGAATTAACGTAACTTGTACAATATTGGACCATAAGTCGAATGTAAGTTGATATTTAAGACGTATTTACATTGTATAAAGTAATGGTGTTGGGAAAGCAGAAACCCCTATGACGGGGAAATGATATAACCCTATCTTTGTATGTAGAAATCTAACAAAAAAAAGGTAATTATCTTGTCTATATAGTCTATGTAATATAATAGTCTATATTAACAAAACAAATTTCGAAATGGTTATTTAGAGGTAACAAACGTCGCCGTTGCCTGGATTTATCAATAATGCAAGTAGCAAAAATCAGTACCCACATACCTTATTCTTGTAGAAAAATATATGGTACATGTAATATACCAGATATAAGTAAACAATTCATTCATTTTCTACTCAATTTACGATTTTTAAATAAAACTTCATCGCATTAAGAAAGGATGTTACTTCTACTACAAGATTTGATGTAGCTCCGTTCTGTTGGTGCAGAATGAACCAACAGAAAAAGCTTTATTAAGTCTGTAATTGAGAAATTGTGTACAAACCTAATTGTAAGTAACACTCGTCAGTTACTGCGTGCTCAGATAAATATGATCGGTTCAAAATTCGCTTACTTGGGATATTGGTACATGGACTACCATCATTCAGAGTGGATTATCTTAATACTAGTACCAACAGTATTTTGATTGTTTCATTTCAGGAAAACATTGTATATTAGAAAAAATATTAGTATTTTTGCTAAGTTTAATTGGCATCTCAACCAATCAAAATTAACATTGTATCGACAAAAATCTTGCAAAACTCCAAACGGCCATCAGGCTGGTCGTCGTTAAGTTCTTGACGTAAATAAATAAATTTTATATGGATAATAGATATTTATTTTTTTTTATTTTATTTCTCATTATTGGCAGTATGTGTTTTGTACGTTTATATATTTACAAATACACCATAAATACAAACAATATTAGTATCATTGAATACGTTTTTTCGATACCTTTTAAAAGAGGTGTCGCTTGCCATAGGGTTCCATTTAAAATTATTGGTCACAATGACCTTGTGACGTCATCTTTGACGCATACGTCATCTATCATCACTAGTAGGGAAGTTTACAACCCTTAATATTCAGTTACCAAATTTCACTAGTTTATGTATAATCGTTAAAAAGATAAGAGGGGGGGAGGGGACTTTTGAATAGCACTGTATGTATATAAACATAGATATGACATTATATTATGAAATTTCATATTATCAATAAACATATGAAAGTCATATTTGTATCTATGACAATCAAATTTATCTTCAACATGCGACACCGGAAAGAGACAACAACCTGACGACTACCTACGTAAAGAGGAACAGGTCTGTCAGTAGTTGCACACATTCATTGTGCGATGAAACGAGTGCTCGCTCAAGTATACTTTATTGTAAATTGAACTAATATTGTTATTAGACTTAAAAATCTCGTGCAAACTTCCTTCGCAGACTATAGTGGACAAGTTGGTGAGCGATTTTCCCGAACTACAGTTTGTACTGCAAAAGTTTCTATAGTGCCTTAATAGATACAAAACGTACAACTATGTCAGTGTCTTGCATATAACATGTTTCGCAAACGGTGTCCATCGTCTTCCAGAAACATTTTTAAAGAGCCTTCTGGAAGAAATTGACTTCAAGACGAATTGCCGAATACGCCATTACCACCATCTGTTGCCACACGTTGAGGCATATAGTTAGAGGCAGCAAACTGCGCAATGCGACGCAGCACCTTCTATTTTATCTTACACACTCAGAGTTCAATGACCCAACTATTCGAGAAAATTTAATGTACATACAAAGTAATTTTGCAAGAATTTATTTGTCAATAAGGAATATTGAGTGTACACCTACCTCACCTGGATACGCAATAGTTAATGCAGAATACATATTTGATCTGCTCCAGTTCATTTTTCAGTTCGCTTTGCTGAACGCATGAAACCTATATTGGTTGCTTTGGATACTATAAAGTCGACAATGAAAAGGTAATATATTATTTATCATAACTTTATATGTGTATTGCTTATCTCCTCAATAATAGGAAAAAGTGTGAGATTTCTCTATGTATATGTACATAGAAAAAAGAATGAGGGCAGCATTCGGTTATTTACTTCTTCTTGGAATGCCTTGACCATTATCGATCGTTAGCGATCACAGACTGGATCATGTTAGCTATCATAACTTTATTAACTGCTGAGCGGAAAAGTTGTACAGTTGTTTTTTAAACCATTGCCTTAAGTGCTTCAACCAAGATGTTCTCCTTCTTCCGGGGCCTCTCCTACCTTCTATCTTTCCTTGGATTATGTGATGAAGAATCCCATATTTTGCGGGTGTCGCATTATGTGCCCAAAATATTCCAACTTTATCCTCTTTAAGGTTGTCGTGATTAGCAGATCCTCGCCATTACTTGGGTTGAACGTTTTACTAGGAAAACGTTCATTAAAAATGCGAGTAGCTGCTGTAGCGCAATAGTTATTATAATATACAATTCTAGCAATTATTTTCTTCCTTGGAGAGAATAAGTAATTTACTTAAACTAATATCGCTATTTACTTAGACCGGGCTATTTACTGCGCACCTCGTGGGCGGTCCGATAGAGACTTGCTCTTATCCTTAATGAGATAAGAGCAGTATGTCAGCGCGGTGTCCTAGATCCGCCCCTGACTATTCTGTCGCACAATTTCCTCGCCAACATAAACAATAATACTTCTCCAAACACCACAGTGGAACCACACACGTTCTCACTCTCACATAAAATAATATTGATATCGCACCGCACCTATATCGATAATTTCACTTCCTGTTGTTGCCGCCCCTGTTTGCCCACGCGACCAGTTTTTGATCCAGGTCATTCGTCATTCGAATCCTCTGTGTTGTATAAATTCAGCCACCGGCCTTTCATGCACGAAGGTAAAATGGGGATTCGCGTGATATCTGACGTTTATCAGTGCATTGAATTGCTAAACAAGCTTTCCCTTCCTATTGACAACAAGAGAGATAAAGGGGCGACGATGTCGTTAAGGCTGTACATTTTTATAGAAAGCGACGAATAAGTGGCGTGAAGATCAAAGGGTATTTTGCAGGTTGGTGCAGATCTGCAGATGGTTGTACTAGAAATATAGATTTGACTAAAGGTTTATAAAATCTACTTTGAGAATATAAATCTGTGTACTAAAAAAACGCATTTTGTATATGACATTTGCGTTTGCATAGCAACAAGAGCACTTTTTAAGGGCGGTACTAACTTCTCAGACTGTTTTCCAATTTGACATTCGATCCGTTTCTGTTCGACACTTTTTCCCGAACACCGCAAGCTTATACATTTCTTGATGCGTGTTTCGCCAATCACCCAAGTTGGCATCATCCAGAGATTATTAAAATTATAGTTTATTACCATGTTTGAACTGGTAAAATACATATATGACGGGCGAGATGCCGGAGGATTATAAGAGGAACATTATCGTTACTATACCGAAAAAGAGAGGAGCCGACAAATGCGAGAACTTTAGAACGATTAGCCTAACTTCCCACGCGTCAAAAATCTTAACTAGAATAGTGCAGAAGAGGATGGAAAATAGAGCGGAGGAAATACTAGGAGAAGACCAATTCGGCTTTAGGCGAAATAGGGGAACTCGCGAAGCTATTCTGGCGCTAAGAGTAATGTTAGAGAAAACAATAGAAAAAGGAAAGAACGCTTATATAGGATTTGTAGATTTAGAAAAAGCTTTTGATAACGTAAGATGGGAAAAAATGTTCGAGATACTAAAGAGCGCGGGAATGAAGTATAGAAATAGGAGAGTAGTACACAATCTATACAAAGGGCAAACTGCTGTTATAGAAGTAGAAGGGGAAAAAAGGGAAATAGGTATTAGGAAAGGAGTAAGACAAGGATGTACGCTATCACCACTAATTTTTAATCTGTACATCGAAGAGGCGATTAATGTGGTAAAAGATAGAGTGGATTTCGGGATTAAAGTACAGGGACAGAAACTAAAAATGCTGAGATTCGCGGATGATATAGCAGTATTAGCATCTAGTAAGGAGGAATTAGAATCAGCATTGAACGAAATGGAGGCAGTGTTGACAGAGGAATACGGAATGAGGGTGAATAAAAACAAAACTAAAGTGTTAGTGTGCAGAGGGCGCGAGAGCAGAGCAAAAACGAAAGTACAAATTAATAATGAAAGGTTGGAGGAAGTTAAAGACTTCACTTATTTAGGAAGTAAAATAAATTGGGATGGAAGAAGCGATAAAGATAAAACAAAGAATAGCGCAGGGTCGAGTAGCTTTTAACGAAAAGAAAGCACGTTTATGCTCGGGGGTAATAAACTTAGAAACAAGGAAGAGATTTTTGAAAACATATGTATGGAGCACGGCACTATACGGCTGCGAAACCTGGACGGTAGGGGAAGCAAGTAGGAAGAAATTAGAAGCTTTTGAGATGTGGTGTTACCGAAGAATGATGAAAATACCATGGACTGATAGGGTTAGAAACGAAGAAGTATTGGAGAAAGTCGGCGAGAAAAGAAGTATGTGGAAAAACTTAAAGAAGAGAAGACTTGCTGAGACATGGGGGAATAGTCCGCGATATTTTGGAGGCAGAAATAGGAGTGAAGAAAGGCAGAGGTAGGCCGAGATTAGACTACTGCTCGCAAATGGTATGGGATGTAGGTTGTAGCACAATTAGCGAAATGCGTAGGTTAGCACAAGATAGGAGAAGCTGGAGGTTAGCGTCCAACCAGTCTTAGGACTGATGACCTAATGATGATGACCAAAAGATACTTAGTTAATTGCTTGTACTCGTGTCTTTAGCTCCTCTAGATTACCAGGTTCTGTGGCATAAGCTTTTGACATCAGGTGTTCTCATAGGAACAATTCTAGTGGTGTCAGATGCAGCGATCTGACTGGCCACTCTATTGTACCTCTTGGTGGGATCCATTGACTAGGAAATCTCTGGTCATTACTTGCACATCCCAAAAAATTCGTCTATGTGGAGGAACTCCATCCTGTTAAGGTAATAAATCGTTTCCATTATCGTGTTATAATTATTGAATGATCATGGAATCTCGCATTCTTTAATAAATCAAGATAAATTTATCCATTTAAATTTTGAGGAATAACAAGAAGGTCAATGATATTTTCCAGAATATATGCACATACATAGTTTTCCTTGTCTTTGCCTATGATCTTTCCTTTGAAGATAAGAATAATGGTTATCATCAGGTTAATACCTGCAGGTGCATTTAGTAGTATAGCAAAACCGCTACGAGTGCAACCTCAAACTTGTTCACGGACATTTGATGCGGATGGCATGTGGTCATTGTTGATCTGAAGAACTCTTGGCGCAAGTATAAAACAGGTGTGTACAGGTATAAAACAGGTCTGTACCGGTTTAAAACAGGTATGGTGGTATTATGAAAAAAATATGACGTCATTAAACAGGTTAGCATACCTGTTTTAAACCAGTACAGACTTGTTTTATACCTGTACACACCTGTTTTCTACCTGCGCCAAGAGTTCTTTAGATCAACAATAACCACATGCCATCTGCATCAAATGTCCGCGGACAAATCCGAGGTTACGCTCGTAGCGGTTTTGTTATACTACTGCATTTGTTGGTTGTTTCTATAAAAGAAAACGTAACATCATATCAAAAACAGATTTTTAAAGCAAATTTAGTTTTTTCGAACACGGTCGGACAGGATAATGCTTGAAAGGCTGTGAGCGGTGATCCCAAGCATTTTCATTTAGCTCATGTAAAACTAATTTTGTAGGGGTACATTGGAATTTGGCAAGTTGAATTTTTACATTTTGAATTCAGTCAACTTCTATTTGTCCAAATACACTAATTCGACCAGTTTCATTAGTTTCGGTATTGTATGTGATTATGTTTTCTATTTCCAACTGAATCAGTTTCATCAAATGTTCTCATAAGTTCCATTATGTACTTGGTTTGAACGTTTTTGCCAGGAAAATGTTCATTAAAAATGCGACTAGCTACTGTAGTGCAATCGTTGTTGTGATCATACAATTCCATCGATTGTTTTCTCTCTTGGAGAGAATAAGTAATTATTGGATGAAGCCAGAGGTAAGAGTAGTAAGGCAATATTCATACGGGATTACTTGGATGGCACTTGTCCATTCTAAGTGACTACGGGAGGTGAAGATATGGCCCATGGGTCTGAAGACAATGACCAGAGGCTACTGCAGAGGCTGTCAGAGACTGCTGAAGCATAGTCGAGGGCTAAAAATAATAACCAGAGGCTGAAGACAATCACTAGAGACTGCTGAAGTCATGGCTGGGGGCTGCCACAATCTGCTGGCTGAATACACCAGAGCTCTGGGGTTGCCAAAAGTTAAAGACGTGCATAGACAATGGCTGGGGGCTGAACGCGCAACAACAACGTAATTATTTATAAAGTGTTTACACAAATGCTGTCAGCAATTTTAAGGCAATTGAAAATGAATCGCATTCGAAGTGTGATGTAATTGAGAAACAATGTGGCGTGCAGGGCTATTATAAACACGTCATAAACGTCATTTTTGCGCGTTCAGCCCCCAACCATTGTCCATGCACGTCTTCATCCCCTGTAGCTCTAGTGTCTTCAGCTAGCAGTCTCTAGCAGCCGCCACCCATGTCTTCAGCAGCCTCTGGTCATTATCTTCAGCCCTCACCCATGTCTTCAATGGCGTCTGGCAGCCCACTTAGCACTTGGGCCACCTCTTGATGACTTCAGCAGCCTCTGGTCATTGCCTTCAGCCTCTTGGCATGTTTTCAGCTTCCATGGTCACTTCGGATAGACACCTGTCATTCACTTCCAAGCGGTCCCCTAAGAACATTGTCTCGCTACTGATAAGTTCTGATTTTCCTTTTAATTTAATGATTGATTCTTTATGATGATTCGGTTTTTTTAACTGAACACTAACTAACTTTTTTTATGTAATATTTTGAAGTGCATAATCGAGGGGTCCAAATAATTATTGAGCTTTATTGGGTATTTTTTTTTATTTAAATTGTATCTGTTTCTTATTAGTCGATTGAATTAAACCATATTTAATGGCTGTTTTATTTCTTATTTTCTGTCACTTATGTATATATTAATCAAAGGTTTAGTAACAGGTATAATATATTTCATTGCTATTTGTCAAATAAAAATCTCAAAACATACCGTGGGTTGTTTTATGGCTTGGCTCAGGTAGACTATTCCGTTTATCGGCAAGATAAAAGAGTTTTTTATTTGACAAATAACGATGAAATGAATAGTACAACGAAAAATTAATTCTCTACGTGACTGGTCAGTAGTCTATTTACAGTCTATTTGAAGGAATTGTTGTTTTACACAACAACGAACTTTATCACGCCACATTTTTTTGTTGTCGCTTAGTATATATTAGTAACATATCCCTAATAGAAACGCTTTAATAGCATGTACAATTCCGTTCCATCGGCAGAATGAACCTTAAATATTGGCAAAAAATGTCATTCTCTACATGTCTGCTCGACAGACAGAAATAATAGTTTTTTCCAACCGCCAACATTTCGATCGAGAATTCTCTAGCGGGTATTATTTTTAACAAAATATATCAACAATTTCATAACGATTACCACTATTGAGAATTTACTTTAACAGTTAATAAACTGCTAGAGAATATTTTAAATTACTTCTCGCATTCCTCAAGAATATTATCAATAACCTGTTTCGGTATGTTATTTCGTTGCACAATAACCTTAATCACCACCCATAGCGTGTATTTCTTTGCGTTAGTAAATTTATATAGTGTTAGATATATATGTATGTAGTTGTTGCGTCAAATCATATTTAAAAAAAAAATAGTATTTGAATTTTTTGTTGCGTTTCTTAAGGCGGCTACACACCTTCAGTTTATTTGTGTAATTATCTGTCGTAAATAACTGTGAAAATCGGTACATTCACCTAAACTAAAGTAGTGGCGGCTCGTGGTATCCATACTAGATGTATGAGCTTCATCAACCGTTAAAAATAGCGCCGCAGGCAAAAATTTTTCAAATTTTCAAGGTCACGCGTTTTCCTGGTACTTCATAATTTCAATGATTGAATTTCATTTATACAAAAATATAGACTTTCACAAGAATTTTTTGAACTTGATACCTCTTTGTTATTCGTGAATAATAATAGTTATTGTGGGTATAAATAAATTGGAATAAACGAAATATATTTATTGAGTATTATACCTATATTATGTAAATTGGGTTGGCAATAATACATTATTTTAGGGCGCTTTAGGGTATAGGCCTCCTCCTCCCCTCACAGCTTTCCTTAACCATCGCCATTATTGACTGACAATTACAAAGTGGATACCTACTACTTTTTATAATTTAAATTAATGCGCCTATCTTTAATTAATGAAAATTTGTTAATTATATTTTCCGTGATGTCATCAGATTTCTGAAGTGTGCTAAATAATTCCTTTTCAATTGAAATAAGTGCAAGCGACGATAAACGTTCATTCTTCATAGAGTTCCGACTATGCGTTTTAATATGTTTTAAACAAGAAAAATGTCTTTCAACCGATGTACTTGTTGCTGGAATTGTAGCAATTAAAACAATAAATTTAAAAACCTCTGGAAATATTTCTCGAAATTCATATTCCACAAAATATTTCAACATTGACTCGATATTTAATGTTTAAAATTGATCATCACAATATATAACCCAATATCCCCAGTAATGTCACGGCTTACTCAATGCGAAGGCGTCTTCGGATCTGCCGAAGAACGCCGATCTACTTCAGGCGCCGAATGCATCCGCCTCCAACTGCTTTATTTAAAGAATATAACTCGCTGCAGACGTCTGAGCTGCGATTATTTTGTCATTATAACAACGCTGTTTGTCGTCTACCGACATCTGGTTGACGTGTAGCTATCGATTTTCAGGCGGTGGGATGGAGAACCGAGCCTGGTCTGGTTGTTCTGTTTAGGAATAAAATGATTTAATTCGGTGTTTACGGCACCAGCGCCGCCGACGGCGATAGATAATTTAATTAGTATAAAGTAGTTATTATTAATTATATTAAATATTTATGTATTATCAGGGAGGTTAACAGTTCATTGTAATTGCGCTGTTATGAGAAATGACATAAAATTTTAAAGGTAGGCGGCGCCTACCTTGCCTACCCCGACGAGCCGCCACTGAACTGAAGGTGTGCAGGCTACGTTCAGTTTTCGTCTCAGTTCCGTCCCATTTTTCTTCAGTTCTCTCCTCACTTTCGACAGATTTGGTTCAAAAAACATTCAAAATAAATAAAGTTCAATGGGCGACAGAAAAATATGAGCCGCAGCTTGTTGTATAATGGCAGCTGTATTGCTAGAAGAAGAAGGAAAAACCGCCATGAACGTTGTTGCAAAGATTGGTATAAACGCCAAAAGCGTATTTTTTTTTGAGGCCGTGGCCAACATGTACACAAACAGGATGTTAACTGAGCAAACTGTACGATGAACTGCATAAACTGTGCAGATCATCTTTGCAAAAGAGAGTCCAAATGCACAGATTTTTCGTATGCGTAAATACCGGGCTAAACTGAGCAGTTCACACAGTTTATCTCTCAGACATGGCGTCTCACCTGATAAACTGCGCAGATAAATGGAAGGTGTGTAGCCCCCTTAACATTCATTTATCCTCAGATATATTGAAAGCATATTAGAATGTATTTAGAACAGATTAAAAATGCCATTGTATTGCATGTTAGGAAATTAACATACTCGTAATTATGCGTTCTTTTCAATACAATAATATATAATATGCATATTAATATTGATTATGTTCGCGAGAATATGTGAAATAATAAAATTGTTCGTGATAAATTATGATATATATATATATATATATATATATATATATATATATATATATATATATATATATATATATATATATATATATATATATATATTTGGGAAATACTTACGCATGTACTTACATTCACTTATTCTTCCATACAAAACTTTTAGATAATTTGAAAATATTTTGGAAAGAATTAGGGTTTTAGTTACATAGTATGTAGTTTAATTATGCGTAGGTTATTACACATCCATACATGATGTTTCAATTAATTATTACACATACACATTATTTATAGTTAACATAATTATGAAGGGCCCTGTGTACTGATCAAGTGATCAACTAAACGTTAATAGTGAATAATGCTTGGATAGCAAATAGAATGCCGAATGAAGATTGTAAATATTGCAAATAAATTAAAAAAAATCATAACGAATAATAAGTTTTATGACGATGTTAATAAAGGTTGGATCATTTGGAACTATAGTATGTGATTTGTGAATAAAATTAATAATATTTGACAAACTGAGATTTTAATTCTTCAACACGAAATGGAGACGATACGGCTACAAATGGAAAAGGATATTGTTCATATGGCCACCTCGACTCATCTGGCTGACTCTATTCCCCGAATAACACGTTGACTATTTTCTTTGAGGTCATTGATTATTGCTGGACGGATGGCATACACTTTTCCCGTGATATAATTCCCAATAAATAAACTCAGTGGTGTTAAATAACATGATCTTGCACGCCAATTAATGTCAGCATTCCACGAGACAATTTGATCAGAAAATTTGGTATGCAACAGTTATGGTTGCGCGTGATGTATAACACGTTGCACCGTCTTGCTGAAACCACATATTGTTCAAATCCAAATCATCAGTTTGGTAGAAAATGAAATTGTTTAACATGTCATGATACGTCTCCCCATTTACTGCGATAGCAGTACCAGCTTCATTTTCAAAGAAGTATAAGCCCAATTACTCCACCACTCCAAAATGCATACCAAAGCGCGCTTCTCGGTGGATGCATTTCTTTTTCGTGAACATCATGTGGATTTTCAGCACCGCAAACTCGACAATTTTGTTTGCTGACGTATCCGTCAAGATAAAAATGTGTTTCATCGCTGAACCACATTTTGATGCAAAAATCAGCATCACTTTCTTTCTTTTCTAACACAATTAGCAAATGTACGACGTTGTAAATGGCGTGCAACATTTAATTGTTGTGTCAACTGAATTTTGTATGCTGACAGATCTTTCTTTAAAATCCGATACGTGTTGGTTCTTGACACCCCGGCAGGTATGGAAGATGGAGAAATCCGCAGAAGAATAACGATAACCAACAAAGCCTACGCAATGTCCGACGTACTTAAATCTAAAAATGTCCACCGTAACAACAAGCTGAGAGTATACAAGACAATAATAAGGCCTATTGCAAGTTATGGAAGCAAAGTTATGGACAATTGCATATTGCATATTGAATATTGCAAGTTATGAACCATGACGGAAAGAACAAAAAATATGCTCGATACCTTTGAAAGGAAGGTACTGAGAAAGATACTGGGACCAGTTAAAGACGATAATATCTAGAGAACCAGATTCATAAGCTATATAGTCTTTCACGCTAGTCTTTCAACCCCCACTCTCAGAATTTATAAGACTGCAACGGTTACAGTGGGCACGGCATGTGGTCGGAATGGAAGATGAGAGGCTACTAAAAAGAACGTTAAACAGTCGAATGTACGGAAAGAGGCCAGTGGGGAGACCCCGGAAACGCTGTGAAGACGAAGGACAAGAGGATGCACGCGAACTTCTGGGAACCCGAGTTTGGAAAAGAGCGGCAGGAGACAGAGAAGCGTGGAGGCGGAGGAATTAAAGGAGGCCAAGGCCCAGCTTAGGCTGTAGCGCCATAAGAAATAAGGTGGTTCTTGACAGATTTAGTGGTTCTGCATGTCGTCGAATTGATGTGTTTGGATACTCCTGTACACTTTCTCTCACCGCAGCAATATTTTCATCTGACCCATCACGATGAGCACGTATTGCTGCTACCTTATCGACAACAGAACTCGCCTCTTCAAATTTCCTGATTAAATTATGAACTGTTAACTCTATAGGCACTTTATTTTGTCCTAATTTTGTACTAACTGTTCTTAGTGCAACTGTAAATGATCGCTCACTTTCATAAAACAGTTGTACACAAACTATTCACTACTGAACTGTTAATCGCGGCATGTTGACGTCGTATGGTTTGCAGGTGACAGTCGTTAAAATATTGACGCCCTATTTTTGACGAAACACAAATGGCGAGCAATTCAAATCCTATGGTTCCAACTGATACACCATATATGATAATATATGTAGATAGGAAGCATTTTAACACATGTTACAGTTATATTAGGTATTTATGTAGTGTAAACTGAAATTTATTTCGTAAGGTAGAGTACCGTGTTCAGTAGAAACGTTGGAAATTTATTTTCTCCAAAACTATGCCCGACCGCCAAAAACCAAAGTAAAATTCGTTGTTAGCGATCCCAAAAATTGGGACGTAGCCAAGATTTCATGAGAAATTATATGCGAAAACTAATTTACTCGTATCTGTTTTAGCCAATCAGTATTTTTTGCAATTCCAGTGCAACTATATTGAAAACGTGATGTGATATTTTAATATGTACACGTCACTGTAATCAATATACATAATCAAATAACAAACTCTAAACATGTATTATGACTATGCTTTACTAATAAATTCTGCCTACATACAGCAGCATTAAATAAACAAACAAAATATTTTTAGTGTCTAAACAAAAAAAGTATTACACCACGACCATTAATTTCTCGATGTTGATAGCTACTGAATTAATTCGCTATTAATTGCGTTAATAAAAAACACGTGAGCATTGCGACACCGCCGATTTACTAATAGTTGTTTTTTTACATCGGTACTCCCAACTGGGAATGCAAATTTTGCATAGCGTCTTGTGCAATGTCTTAAGAGACACGGTTGCCTGTCCAATTTTATAGTAGTAATTTCGTTTAAATTAGAGTCAAGGATTCTGTTACCTATCGACGCTATAAACAAAGGCCGAACTCTAATACATGTTAGTTACAACGTTTAATTATAGAATTTAATGAGATCATTACGTTTATACTTCCTTGGTGTGGTACAAAACTGCCGTTTCGAATATTCCATTCACGTTTTGTTTGTTTGCATCTTGGCTGATTATCGCATTGGATTCACAGCTTATTGATTTTGGAATTGAGATGTAATTTATTTAATTTAGGTTATTCAATACCAATCCGTTTGATAGAAATACCTACAGTTATTGTATACATTTACATAAATGGGTTTTATATCCTATTTACATATATTATACACTGCTTTCGTAAAGTAATAAATAAATTCCATAAAAATTCAATGAATAAATTTTGGGAAAAGCTCTGGGACACGTCAAATTTTATTTTTAGTTGCGCACTTCTTAAAATATAAATAATACATACAGGGTGATTCATCTAGGAGGTATGATGTCATTGATATATTTTTTTAATGGAAACCCCCTTTTCATTACGGAATGTGAAAAACAACATTTTTTTACATAAGCTATAATAATAATGACAATATCGTGCGTATAGGTTATATGGCGGTCCTCGGTGTGTGTAGTTAAATGATACGAGTAGTTATGTTGCTATGGCTACATTTCTTTAGATAAATTAAATAGAGAGCAAGCTAGTATCGAAAGAGGAGAATGTTTCGGGGCGAGTTGCGGAAATTGACTGTTCTAAACTTATCGCAAAATCCGATGGCCTGGTGCGATTAGCTAGGTCTGAGATGATCGCATTTTTACCTCTAGGAAGCAGATGTGCCCTGGTTCCGAGAACTAGCTAATATATTGTACAAGGGTTTCTACTTTTTAATATTTACTACACTTAAAACTACAAATACCATCACGGCTGTCAATAGGCGTATGTAGAGCCATGTGTGCCCACAGTTAGATAAAAAATACGAAATGGCAATGATTATTAAAAAAATCAACTAATTTAAGTGTTCAAATTGTGCAGCGTTGGCTGCCTGATAATCATAGCCTTAGCGTATTTGTTTTTTGGTTTCTCGTTATTTGTTTAAATAATACACTTCCTATCTTCTGTTTGGAAAAAGCAGTCGAAGCTGTCTGTATCCGGGATACTCATTTATAAAACACGGACAACACCTATTCCCGACATTGATAGTGCCGGCGCTTGGGATAGAACCAAGATCAGTATCGTACGGACCGTAACTGTCGTCATATCTTGGCTATCGTGACAACCATATGGCCGTAATGTGACGGGAGATATGAAGACGATATCATTGATGAAAGGTTTCATCTTTTAATACTGAACAAAAAATGAGAAAGTTATGTTTATTTCCAATCGTTTTCTAATCAGAACTTAAAATCTCCATTGGTAAATTTTGTGATGCAAAATAGGTGCAATTAAATGATACGAAAAGCTATTGTATGCAATTAATCACGTGATGGATCCAAAGGTTTCCCGTGAAAAATGAAGATGATTGCCAAAAATTCCGACAATAATACGGATCTTCTTGAATATGTTTTTTGTTAGATAAGTATTAAATAATCACCAGAAAACTAATTGAATTTTTTGCCATTAATCCTCTAGCATATTTGAATACTGAATCAGAATTCAAATAAAATGCTTTATAAAATTAACAGAAAAATAACAGCAAAATCAAAAGCAATTTAATACCTTTGACGTGACTATTTATTTTAGATTTATGGCGGTCTTCGGGGTGCTATGTGTGGAGGAATGATACTAGTCGTTATGTTTCTATAGCTACGTTTATTTAGAAGATAAATCGAAAGCGAGAAAGCTAGTATCGAAAGTGGAGATGATGTGTCGGGGCGAGATGCGGTAATTGACTTATTTAAACTTATCACAAAAGCCGATGAATTGGTGTGGTTAGCCAAGTCTGAGATGATCGCACTTTTACCCTTAAGAAACAGATGTGCTCTGGTTCCGAGAACTAACTAATATATTGTACAAGGGTTTCTATTTTCTAATATTTACAACACTTAAAATTAATATATACAGAAAACCATCACGACTGTCAATAGGCGTATGTGGAGCCACGTGTGCCAACAGGTTTTAATCCCCAACATTGCATTTCATGCACTAGTCATTTTGCGAAGTAATATCTTCTAATTTGATATATTCTATGACACTATTTTAGTTATTAATTATACTGTGACTTATAGTCTGCATATTCGGGAAGTCTGAGTATTTTATTTAATACGGTAAAGCATTTGTGAGCTATTTGAAGTTTAATAACGTTCGTGAAGTTGTCTGTAGATGTATTGATAAGTAAAAAAATATCCAACAAAGCTGGAGACGGTGAGTTGACAATAAATCTGTAGCAGCACCAATTTTTGTATTACTTCACTCGGCTGCCTGGTGACGCGCATTACGATTACAGCGCTGGGTGTCTGTAGAACAAAGCCAGCTTAATTATAATAACAGTGTTTCCTGTTTGTTTTATCTTAGAACACTACAACTTGTTATGAGGAAACGTTTTTGTAAGTTTTATCTGAGGAACGTACATTCGAATTTGCCATGTGTTCCGCACGATTTCTGCAATATTAATATGTTTTATGTGCCCGCCGCCACGGACCACTGATTTTAACCATGGAGTTATTACAAGTAATTCTAATTATTTTACGTACTAACCACATTTTCACTTCAAGGCGATGTGTTTCTGTTTCACGGAGAATTATTAGAGTAGATCTGATGAGTACATGTTGGTTTTCAGTCCGGTTTACTGGTAATTAAATTTCCTTTTATGACTTAATATATTTACACATACTAGTAATAAACATAGTAATTATTGTTATTGATAATTATTAACAATTGATTATAAAAAATGTATTATGGTGTACAGGAAATTTATATTTGTATGCTTAGCGATTAACTAATATCCTTATTTTTAACAACAGCAATGTTATTAATAAACTAAAATGGGTGATATGTTCTAAGCATCATCCAAGTTAAAAAACGAAGCCATTCGATACCTCCATTTCAGAAGGGAAAGCATAATCGAAATTGGCCTTATTCCTCATTCATATTAAAAACAACAAGTGACACTGTCGATGCGATTAAGTTGTAATGGAAATAATGCAAACACAAACTAGTCAATTGGAGAAATCTAATAAAATCAAAGCTGTATACTGTATTTATCAACTTTCGTATCAAGAATACATCCCATAAGAATTACCATTTCACAAAAACATTTTCACAAGCATTTTTCTGAGTTATTTATTCAGTTGGAATTTTTTTGTTTGAGGTTCACCATTAAATGATGTAATTATCGATTGATTTTTTTAGTAAGAATTCAGTTTTGACTAAATACGGGATGTTCGTAACACACTATGTAGTAAAATACCAATATTTTTCAATTCAGAGATAGCTGTCTCTCGATAGTTTCGTAACATTCCCCTTTTGGATCAATTCTTATCCCAGTTATTAAAAAAGATATATAGTATTAAAGAATAATAAGTTTAAAAAAAACCGACCGAGTTGTTTTCTATAATTTTGAAGTCGGTGCCAAGTAAAACATAAAAAAATATATATAATACCTTTTGACTATAACAACGAGTTCACATATAAAATTGCCGAGGGCCGGCATTCGAATTACTAATATTGTATGGCATCGACTTCAAAATTATATAAAACAATTAATAATAATTACATAATAAACAATAATTTCTTAATTACATTAAACGGAACAACAAATAAGTATTAAACTGTTGTAGAAAACATTTATTTCTTGCTTTTTAGTGTTACTTAATTGTTTTTAAGTAAGATGTAACTATTTTGGAGCTATACTGAATCCAACGCAAAAAGAATAATTAAAGTCGGTTCATTAACACAAAAGTTATACCCGAGAGTTATATATAAGTTAATTTGGAGTTCACTTATGAGATCCAACTTGGGACCGATTCCGATAGAACTCAGTTTCATTGAAATTCCCATTCTAAGGGATCCCATGCGTATTCCATAAGATTAATGTCTAGATTACGAGCTGGTCAATTATATAAGTAATATTAACTGATTACTTTTATAAATTAAGGCTAATAAATTTTGGAATTCATTTGTGAAATCCGACTTTGTAGAATATCATTTTAAATTGTTCCATACAAATTGTATAAGTCTAATATCTGACCTGCAAGTTGTCTAACTAAATATTACCACATTAATGATCTTTGGGTCGTTGATAGCTATATTGGCCACTGTGCCTATATGTTATTGTCGATTAGAAGAAAAATAGCCCCTATGCAAGAGGAATATGGTGTCATGTGAGATTCTATAATACCCCTTATGAAGAATCGACTGTCATTCTTTCATCATTGCCTATCATTAACTCGGTATACTGATAGAATAAATCCCTCTCCATACCATAATTGTTCCATCTTCAATTATCTCCATGTGTCAAGACGTTGCGAACGATGCTAATCTGACCTGTAAGAGGAGTATAAAATATAATCGCTCTCTGGAGTATAAAATCTCGAACCGTCCATGAAGATTACCTTCATTCAACCATTATTTAAGACTCTAACTTGAATGGGTAGTACGTCAACGTACTCCCTCGTGATATACTCATCGGACAATCTGGTATACCTTTTGTGATACGTGAGGGTATAGAGAGACCATTATATTCTTCGTATATTCCATTCCTGAAGATGGGATTTAACAACTTTTAAACAAATGTTTACATTTCCTGCTGCTAAAAGGTTAGTTTGAAGTATTCAAGTGGCGAAATTTCAAACTAAATCATCTATAAATGTTATTTATAGGTGTAGTAGAGCTCATCAAGAATAGGAACAAGCTTCAAAACTGCGATATGGGACCGCTCACGAGGTGTGAAGTAAATAGTCCGGTCCATACTCAGTCGAGTTGAGACTTGCAGAGTGAATATCGATGAATATAATATTGAATATGGATGTACATAAAGCTCAATCTGGCCGCGCGTAAAGTTTTTTTTATCACTGCTATTTTTTTATCACCTACTCTTCACCTATATCTCTCTACAGCAGACTCTTCATTTAGAGACGAAATTTATATATCGATCGCCTGCTACAAGCAAGCAATTTAGCCATTCGAATAAATAAGATAAACAGTACAAGTTAATAACCGTAGCTAATTACCGTTTTACGTTTCGGTTTTTTCTCGAGACTTATATTTAGACCAAAAAGTTTTATTGCGTTCTGCAAGCTCGATAAGCGTCATCCCCTTTCGTTTAATTAAAATTTATGTTGTGCGTTAGCGGCTCAAACAGAAACATAATTGGATGAAATTAGAAAAGTTAAAACGAAAACTTATTCACGAAGCGTTTTTAATTGCTAATCTTTAATTGCCAAATGGTGTAATTATATGTTGGAATGATTTTTGTATTGAACAAATCTAATAGAGTCGTTGTTTCAGAGATGTATTTCAAGATGAGTAAATTTATTAATAGTAACATGAGTGGATGAAATGTTTGAAAAGTGTTTTTCAAAGAAGTAAGTAAGTTTTCAAAGAAGTAATAACTGGATTTCCATTTGAAACAGTACCAATAAATAAACAGGTTGTTTGCAGAGGTGTCCAGTATATAAGAAGTGACTACTATTCAATATTGAGAATAAGCCAAAATATTATTTTGGCATATAGTTGTTGCAAGTTGGTATCAGTTGTCAAGATCAATAATCAAAAGTAGATTGGGCAGATTAAGAAAGGAATTGTAACTTGATTTAAGGAGCATATGGCTCACTTAGAGTATGGAAAATTGGAAAAATCTTCCGTTACTCAACATGATTTCGAAAATAATCATAGAGTAGATTCTAGTAACCTATAGTTAGTTAAAACTATGATCAATAACAGACTGTAGGATGCTTTTATATCATATATAAGATAATAACATGTGTAGGATAATGACATGAACAAACACAAGGGATATCTTATATTATCTTAGATATGGGATAAATTTACCCTATGCCTAACAGTCTATTGTTTCGGTTGATAATGTGAATGAGGACATTTCTACCCTTCCTTAGGAATATCTCTGAAACCATTTGAGCTGCAGCGAGGAAATTTGGTACTTGAAGTATCTTCGAGGACTTTCATGAGACCATTGAACTAACCCTATTGAACTGTTGAAGGGTGTTGTTTACTCAGTAAGGCACTGGCAATCAGAAACATGCTCGATAATGACCACTTAGAACACCAGGCCTCAATCTACTAGATTTTTTATTTGCTGTTATTTGACATCTTTGTTATAGGAAGACCCTGTACGTTATACAGTTGAACTGAAACCACGTGTGATAAATGAATTCAGCTTTCATAACTTTTTTTATTTTCTTTAAATATGTAATTAAATTTACAATTATTGGAACCATTAGTAAAATAATTCAATATTATGAGGTTAAAGACTAAATAAAACCTTTATAAAAATAAATTTTCGCTATATAAATATAGTGAAACCTCTGGGTCAAATAATAAAGAGAAACCAGAGAAATTTGTATTCAACGAACACGACGATGTAAGTTGCGTACATGACAAACCAAAAGCCGCCTTATGTGAGCCTTATTGACAGTTTATGTAAATCCAAATAGAATTTTAATCGTTTTGTGGAAGAGTGATTGATTGAATGAAACTTCTGAAATAAACAATAATGAGATGCAAACCCGTGAGAGAGATTGTCTCGGTGCGTTCGTTACTTTGAAATATATGGATATAAAAAATAATGATCTAATGATGCTCTAAAGGAATAGTAGTAGTTTTTTCAAAACTAATTGAATTATGTTACTTCAGCTAATTTGAAATAAAGTGTAACTTTCACTATTTTTTGTACAAATGAAAATGTAATTATTTTAGTTTAGTATGTCATATCGGCTGTACCGTTATGGTGTAAGTGTATATGTACTTTGTCAACTTAGATTTAAATTGAATTCGATTTAAAAGCGATTAATTACTTAATACGATCTTATGTGAGATACGATGAATACTCAACTGAGTCGTGCGACGTGGAGCACTTCGCTCCGCTTTCCCAAAATGGGTGGGTGACGTATCATGTAATATTCTCCTGTAGAGGTGGCTGCGATAATGTCATTCGTACTGTGGTCTGGGGTGGTGAACTGGGTTTAGTATAGCATAACAAGGAAGGAGAGGAGGGTTGGCATTCCTCCCTGACCATGGGTGTGTTTGTCCTCGTCTCTATGTTCTTTCTACATTTATCCTTTGTCTCCACAGCCTAGACTTTAGAGGAAGGAAGTCGATTTCTATATCATCAAACTCTAAAAAATGGTTGTCTAGAAGAAACAATTATCTTCAGTTTTGACTATTTATCATTATACAAAATATATATTGATATGCAAAATCCGTTAGTATCCTAATTTTACAGTGACTTTCTCCGGATGCATTTGGTGCTGGTGTATCTCGTGTGGGTTGGTATTGTCCCAAATCCGACAATTTTGCTTCTTCACATATCCATTCATTCAAAAATGTGCCTTGTCGCTAAAGATGATATTTTTGGCGAAATTTGGGTGAAATTCCACTTGTTCCAGAGCCCAATCAGCGAACACACGGCGTTGTCTATTGTCATTTACCTTAAGGTCCCGGATCACTTGGATTTTATACGGGTGCAGACCCAAGTGACGAGGCAAGATTCATCAAGTTGATGTCAGAGAAAGGCCAAGTTCTTGTGAACGCCGAGAAATTGACTGCCTCGGATTTTCCTGTATACTCTCATGCATAGCAGCGATGTTTTCAGCAGACCTTGCGTTTCGGTGACGTACGAATGTTGGCTGATTATTTATCAAATCGATTGACTCTAATTTGGCCACCGAACGTCGAATAGTCGATGGTGATTTGCCATACACTACTGAGTAATTCATAATAAATTTGACAGATTTTGGATTAACAACATGGCCGCTGGAACCTAACAAATTTCGAGCGTTCCTATTTAAGGACCCTGTATGTATAATGTTTCTTTTGTTGCATAATGCATATAGATTCCTAGTAGATAATGGAACCCAATAAATAGAATAAGCAACTATAACTTTCGCTAAAACGTCCAAAATAGAATATAAAATGTGATCAATATAATTAATCTCAATAATGTTTTATACATGTTCATGTGTTCAACATCACTCAAGCCCCGTCCACAAGCCGCCACTGCTCCTATCCTCTCCAATATCCACACGCATTAGCCGATTACTTTCTTTAATGCGTTTGCCTTCTCTTTTACCTTGGGGGTACGTACGAGAGCGGAATATTAATCAGATTATGCTTTCTAACCTTTGTCATTTGGAAACAAATTAATTTTAAACCGGGGTTCGGCTATAAAATGAGACTGCGACTAAAGAAAAACTAATTTACATTATCGATTGCTTATTCTCGTTTGCGTAGAACGCCCACAGTGGCAATTTGACGTTGTGGAACACCCTCGTATCATTAACTAAGACATCACGGGGTGAGTTTGCGAGGGTGGCTGCAACAGGTACGTTGGCGTCGGCTACCGTGAGCGAAGTTCGAGAAAGTTCTAAACTCTAATTGTATTAAACAATCCTACTTTATATAGTTTACAAAGTATATGTAGAAAGAACCAGATTGCAAGGATGCACACAGAAAATACACTAGTTGTTAAAACAAATTTCTAGTATATGAAAAGTATTTTCGTGTAGTAGAAATTGACGCTTTCATCAGTGTTACCAATCTGATAATTTGATCCCTGAATTTAAAAAATTTTTAAACTACTGAAATAAGGAGTTTATACTCCAACCCATCTGCAAATGCCTTATATACGTAATAAGGACTAAACAAATTAGGTCAAAACGGCTATTCTCCTGACTATATGCCAAACGCCGAGCGCTGAATTAAATGACAAAATACATAGCCAAGATAATAGCTGTTTTGACCTAATTAGTTTAGTTCTTATTATATAAGGTATTTGCAGATGGGGTGGAGTATAATCTCATTATTTCAGTAGTTTGAAAATTACCCTCTGCGAAGTTAAACGTTGCATTATAAAGCATTTTTAACATTATAAATATTATTAATAGTATTTTAGCATTATAAACATTTTACTTAAAACACATACTTTAAAAAGACAATGAAAGAAGTCGACTATCAAGTTCCAGAGAAAGTTTTGTCATAAGAAACTCTGGAAAATCATTAAATGTCATTAAATAATCTGACAGTTTGCTGAAATTTACAATACTTTTGTCTGCAATTGGTATTTATTTATGCGGATTTAGGGCGAAGTTTAAGTTAGTGCTATTATTCCTCCTAATCACCGGGCATTCACACGGACACGCACTCAGCCAGTTGATGTAGGACTCGAACCCACAAACGGATTACTCCGAACTGGCAGTCTAGGCCAGCTCCATTTAACGATAATAAAATTTATGACAAACAAATACTTTCAATGCTTATTTACATAAATAACTATTTTGTGGAATTTTGCTGTCTCTTTTATCATTCTGCTCGCCAAGAATAGGAAAAAGTGTGATTCTCTAGGTATGCATAGAAGGAAGAGAGAGACAACATTCGGAGGGAAAAAGATGCACGTTACGCGCGGTCAGATCGAACTGTGTGTACATTCACATTCAATATATATTCATCGATATTCACTCTGCAAAAAGGTCTCGATGCGAATGAATAACGACCAGGCTATTTACTGCGTACCTCGTGGACAGTCCGATAGGGCAGCTTTGAGACTTGTTCCTATTGTTGACGAACTGTACATATGTGTTTTCTAATCCAGCGGATTAAATATTTTTGTTTAAGGCAACCTCCCTCCCACCTTTTAAATTTCTTTATTATTTTTTGTACATCCGCAAAAACTCGTGTTATTCAAAATTGTTTTATTTGTTTCTTTGAATATCCACCTTCATACATCAGCGTTAAAAAAGAACACATTACGGAAAGTTTCTATTGTACCTCATGTAGACGTGAGAAAAATCAACAAATTCAAACAGTATCACATTTTATCAAAATTATAATACACCAGAGAGAAATAAAGTGCATGCATGAGCCATATTGGATATTATAATGAATCAGTTTCTTGTTTAGTTAATGGTCGACTTTATTAGACATGCACATGAAACGTTTATATTTATTCAGAATTCGTTACGTATTAATAGAAATTTTATCGAGAGTAAGTAGGGTAGAAGGGTTCCAAAATGGTTTCTGAACGATCGATCAGTCGTTGAACTTACTGGTCGAATAAATCGAAAAATAGGGTTAAAAATTTTTACACAAGCGCAGTTTTACTGTAATTTTTATTGAAAATGATGTCATTTCTGATAAGTAAAAAGTAGACAGAAAATGTTACTATTTCTTTAGGAAGTGCAATGATATACGTATAAAATTTTGTCACACATATAGGCGTGTTCCTATAGAAGTTAATTATAGGACTAAAAGAAAAAGAAAACCAATTTTTTTGTGAACACCGAAAGATTAAACTTTACTTGATGCGTGTTTCGCGCCAAATTGGCATCATCAGGAGGTGATTAAAACTCAGAATTAATCATCAGGAGATAACTTAGTTTTAAGCATCACCTAATGACGCTACATGGTTTCGGAAACCAACATAACATCATCAAGAGATGCCTCAGAATAGAGATAAAAATTTTGCAGACACTAGCACAGTTTCAGTATGTCTTTTATCGAATTTCATGTTACTATTGTTAATAACAGAAGTAAGAATAAAAATGTTACTATATGTTTAGAACTGGCAGTGATATATGTATAAGATATATGCATATTATGTAAGGAACGCTCTGTATATTAACAATTATTAAGGAGTCTCTAATTTAAATAATAATCAACAAAATTGAAACAGTTAATGTGTGAATTTTATTTGTTACATCACAATTCAATTAACAGATCACGAGTAAAAATAATTTTGTTTTAAGAAGACGTAAACTTGTTATAATGTTAGATTCCACAACGTTTTTATTGCATAGTGATACAACTATTAGAGTTTAGAAAACGAGGAAATGTTACACAAAGTTTTAATTGCCGCATATTTAGAAATGTATCTATATGATACCAAGTCTCACATTGTTACAAAACTATTCCCGCAAATTATATAGCAATTATTTACTTATTGAAGCAGCAATAGAAAATTTGTTGTGAAACATATGAAAATTGTTATAAGGAAAATCAATTATTATGTTACAGTAAAATAAATTATGATTTTTAGATAAATTTTAATTTAATACACTCTTTTAACAATCTTATTGAAGGTACTTTAGAATATACAAAAGTATGTGCTTCTTTACACAGATGTCTTTTTGATATCGCTGCAAAAAATTAGATTTATCCTACGAGAATATCATTACTTAAAACAGCATAAAAATTATTATAAATTTTTTATAACCTTTAATGTCTTCAATAAAGGCAACCAATACAATGAACAACATATTTCATGTCAATCTTAATCTTAACAATATTAATAAAAATTAACAAAATATTAAATTATTTAAAATAAATTAATAATTTATTTTTTACTTAAAATAGCAATAATTTAAAGAGAATGATAACAATTACATTCTTTAAATTTATACCTACCTGAAATCTGTTCACCATGGCACACAGTACTTGATATTCAATATTTCGTATTCATTTAGGTGCATGTTAGGATAATGTGTACTTACCTAGTAAATAAATATTAGATATTTTCCGTTTAAGGTTTTTTTACTTTTATTTTTGGCCTCTTAACGAGAAGCACAGTTAATTTGAAGTAGGTATACAGGGTTTCAGAATAGTTTCTGCTATAACTTTATATAAAAATACCTCAGGTACTAAGCAATATAAAAAAATATCTCACGAAATGTTATTTATTTATCTTGTCAGAATAGTAATAATCTTAAAATCGATTAAATTAATCTCAAATTAAAATAGTTTGGAGAGGTCAAAAATACAAGCCCTTAACTCATTTTTAAGATATCAGTAATTTGAAGCTGACAGTCTCAAGCCTGCGTTTTCAAATGTGAGAGGAAATTGATTTTTCCTTTTCACAAATAAAAAAGAAATAGCGCTACGAAAATAACTGAGGTGTGTACTTTATTCTAACCTGGTTGTTGTATCTGAGTGAGTATTATGAAAATAAACCCAAATTCCACTTTCTATATGCCAAGGAAAAACTCTCGTGATTAGTGAAAGAGGCAGATTAGTACAAAGCAATAGCCGATAGGACACGGAATATCAACGTCAATTGCGATAGCTGTCTCCACCTCGAACCTAACGATCTATTGACCTGGCCCAGTGGCGTTCTGTCGTAGGGGGCATGAGGTCCTTAATTTTTATTGGATTATGTTTAGTTTGAGATCTCCTAAATCTGCTCAGATCTGCTAAAGTTACGTCAGAAACTGAAACCATGTTTGGTATTGATTTACTATATGGTAACTTTTGATTTATTTAAAATCAGCGTAACTAAATACTTAATCATTGACAAAAGATGTCATTTGTTGTTAAATAGTAACCAACAGTTTTACGTTGAAGGTAAAATGGTGAATAAAATTTGAACGCAGCATAAAAAATATGGTGCGCTGTTGTAGATAATACAGCTGATACCAACTTCCAATACAACTATTTTGACAAAGATCTTATTGAATAATTCTTTCCAAGTCTTTACACAGTAGCTGACTCTCTTCCGGATTTAATGAAATGTCCTCACTCTAATTCGAGCTATCTGAAACTCTATATTTACAGTTATTTCAACAACGCATGTAAAATGTTTTGAGCGTTGAGTTTGAAATTTTTCTTTGTCATAATATGTCAAGCCCTAAATTAATATAAATTTACTTAGTACAGTTTATTTCATCGCTATTTGCCAAATAAAAAATCTCAAAACATACCGTGGCTTGTTTTTATGGCTAGGCTCAGGTAGACTGTTCCGTTTATCGGCAAGATAAGAGAGTTTTTTACTTGGCAAATGGCGATGAAATGAATAGTAATTAAGAATAACAAAGTAATCCAAGTTATCACTTCAAAAATTGTGACATAATACCTGTCTTTGCTCAACTGCATTTAAAACTTTCAACTGCAATTGAATGAGCTATTCTTAGACACACAGTAATGCTTCTGTTAACATTTAATGGTCGCTAATGAAACCACTAAGATAAATACATTATTTACATAAATACACCTAACACAATAGCTACATCCCAGACAATGCCTGGTAGAGGAATCGTTTTTCTTGACCTTGCCGAGAGCTAAATATTACGTGATAATTACAGAAACGTCAGATAGTGTTTGTTTGAATGACATAATCCCTGTAAACAATTATTTTTTGCGAAGTTAAACCTTGATATCATCATTCCGAGGGAAAATAACTTCTGAATCATAATAACATAACATGGAATAACACGTTATCTAATCTGGAACTGTCGTAGTCTAATAATGTAATTGAGGTATCAGGTTTTACGAATATTATTTTATGATAATGAAACCCTCTCGTAAAAAGTTATTAGATGAAATTCTATTACTAGTATGGAATATCGAGCAGACGTGCAGGAAAGTGGAATGTGATAATGCTATCATAAAAGGTTATTTTATTGCCCTTTATTTTTCATTTATTAATACATTATAAAATAATACTCGTATTTAGGAAACATCTAATTAATTTTTGATTAATGGAATAAAAAACAATACTATAAAAAACGCTTGGAATAATAACAGTTATTTAATGTTACAAAGTGTTGGCGTTTCGATTTCTTAGAAATTCTGCAGTTCGAGTTTGAAAATCACCCAGACATGTCAAACGATATTTTTGAAATATTATTTTGAGGAAGTGAATTTTAATAAACTTGGCCATCACAATGACTATGTTTGCCTATTAAGACAGACATACCATTTGAGCATAAGTTGATAGTCGTTAATAATTCTTCTTAGTGGGATTTAGTGCACTCTGAAAATTAAAATTTGATAGTATTCTTAGTAAAATTTATACATTATATTACTAAATAATAATCGGACAATAATGACAGATACGAAATATGGAATTGTGTTACCTTGTTTACTTCGTCGTCATGAAACACAAACAAGTTATATACATATACATAATATCTATTCGGTGAAATTATCCAGCGACTTACCAATTCTAGTGGTGTAAAATTTTACCAATTACATCAGTGTTAAGTTTTATATGATAAATGCTGGAATTTTACAGTACAATGGGGAGGGGGGGCAATGTTACAAACGAAGCGATATCCCCAGTTTCTGACAGATATGGTGCATTATTATTCTTCAACACAACCCTAGACCTGACAGTGTCCACGCTGTATCTATTCTCTAGGGATTAACCCCTCGGACAGGACATATTTCTGTGCAAAATTCGACTCTCAAATTCACTACCGTAAACTGGGGCTGCTTAAACATTGTTTGAGAGGTTTTTATTGGTTTTACAAAAAATTACGACGTTAGTTCGAGCTCACTATAGCTTATCAAACCAATAGAACCTTTGGCTTTAAAATCTGTGAGAAATGGCGCCCCTTGGACCCCCAGTTTTTTTATTTAAAAAGGTGTCAAAGTAACCTCTAGTCCGGGGTTACTTTGACATAGCATTATTTTTGATTAGAAGTCAAAGTTAAGAATAGTACGGGTTTATTTGACACCTTTCATTCAAAAAATATAAATGATTTCACATTTTTATAATTGTTTAAAGGGCAAAACATAATAAAAAAAGTCTTTGGATACGATATTCATTTAAACAATTTCTTACTCGTCAATAGGACTTTCGTTACAACCTTATAATCAGTCTTGTGTCAAAATCAGTCATTATAAATAGTTAACAATTTTATTATTATTATTAACAATCTCTTAGAAACATTTAAACTTAGTCAACGTTTACAAAAATAAAAAGTAGAAAATTAACCTGAATCTTCACATCGCTCACACTCGTAAGTCAATTTTTTAGACCCTCTGTTACAAATGCCACATACCTACTGGAGACAGGTGACGCAGCAAATCCAGTCTTTTGTTGAATTATAGTGATTATAATCACATTTGCAAATTGTGCACAGGTTAACCTCGTCTCTATTTTTCTTCATCTCACTAAGTGGGATGTTTTCATCTTCAGATGAACTAGAACTGTCATTAGGTTTTTTTCGTTTTTCGCCTTGTATCTTATTTTTTTCTTTGAATTGGGTACAGATCCAGCAGGTCTTTGGGAAAGTCCAGAAGTTGATACAGTTGTTGGAATATTCTCTTTATTTTGCTCAATATTAGCTTCCTCTTCGTTCTGCACCGAAATGGATTTCTCCTCGTTTTGCTCAGAAACTGCTTCCTCTTGATTTTGCCTTATAGTCGCTTCAGCTTGTGTGGCCTCAAAAGACTGTGCTTCAACATTAATCAATTGAATTCCTGGTCTGTGGAGGATTTTTTTTGCCTCTTCTGTGGTGCAATCTCTCTGAATTGTAACCCCTCGTTTCTTTGAGGAGTTCGAGTAAGCTATTGTCGAGAATTCTTCTTGATTCTTATGTCAGCTCAGACGGATCTTTCGCAGCACAGCTTGGGGAGCGAATGGATAAAGTCCGCAAGATCAGAAGGAGCTTTGCAAATTGTTTTTTAATTTGGGAGTAATAGCATCTATTAACTTTTCATTAACAATGGAAACTGCTCATCTGGTATCGACCCCTTTCTTCTAGATTCTTGCCTCCATTTATTAGGAACTTTACGTCACTGTTTTTCCATGGGAGCGAATAGCCCGACATCTAGAGGCTGTAGCATATGAGTTGAATTTTGTGCAAGAGTTGTGAATTAAATGTTATTAGCTAGTGCAACTTTTATGACTTCGGTAGTAAAGTAAAAGGCTACCATCCCTCCCGCCTTCCCTGCGTTCTTGTCTTGCGCGAAATTGAAGGTCAAACACACAAAAACGTTCTGTGTCAATGTGGCCCCAAAAAATGTCAAAGTTACCCGCAAGTCAATGTAACCCCTGTTTACGGTATATTTTGAATAACAACTAATCTATAAATTGCCCAAACCCAGCTGAAATAATAATAACCCAATTTTTTTAATTCGACAAAACAATATAACTTTAGACAGTTCATCTTTCATAAGGTGACAGTATGTGTCTTGTTTGTACAGTTTTTTTTAAATATGTTGTCTTAAATACCCTTATTCAATTACGTACAAACAATAATCTGGAAGTTTACTTGCCTCCAAACGACTTCGCCATGTCAGTGAACCCGTCAATGTGGCTGCCTTGTGCATTATTGAAAGTCGGTCAGAATTCAATAATTAACAATCTCCCGTTGCCACTCATTAACACTCACTTTTATCCTTATTCTAGAAATTCAGACCTGTTTACCAGTCGCTGGTTTAATATAAATAAACATGGGATGAATGTTATGCATTCATGTGGCATTCTTGCAATTCTTGTTCCTTCTTCATGTGAACCTTGACACAAATACAGAGTGGCCTCCTATAATTTGATTGGAAATTAATTTATCAAAGTTTATGACAGCTACAAGTTACGAGGGGGTACCCAAAAGAAACCGAATTGATATGGTGGCCGGAGTTTTTGTAGTACCGCGTTCTGTCCCTAGAAGCGTATAGAGATATCATTACCGAGTCAGTGAGCCAAGTGTCGTCCCTAAAGAAGGTTCCGTTTGGCTTGTGTGAAACTTTAGTGAGAGTTGTTTTGTGTGCCCGTTGTTTTTTTGTTTATTCGATGCGAAATGAGTTGTCCATTCAGAGTTTGTTCCACGGGGTCGGGCAGTTAACCAGGCTTTCTACCTGGAAGTTTTGAAAATATTGCGCAATAGTTTGCGGTGGAAGAGGCCTGATTTGTGGCAGTCGGGCGACTAGTTTTTCCACCATGATAATGCCCCTGCCTACACAGCCCTGTCCGTGCGCCAATGTTTGACCAACAATTTCCACAACTTCGTCAATGGTCCGTCGTCTACCTTCCAGGATGATTTCGCGAATTGTTTCAACATTTTCATCGGTTCGAGCCGTGGAAAGACGACAAGAGCGAGACTTGTCATCAATTGACAATTAAATGATTGTCCATAGACTCAATCGTTTAACTTCTGGTTTCTAGACAACGCTCGTGAAAAGCTGCATACTATTCTTAATTCTAGACTTAAGAAGACTTTTTGAATCTGGCTAATTTTTCTATTTCAAAAGAAGAATCAGGGTAGGCTAAATTTTGATGACTCTGAAGTCAAACATCTACATCATAGCTACTAGAATCTACGCTGATAGTTCAAGAATGCTGGGAAAGTGTGGATATGAGACTCTCTCTGAAGATCTCAACCTCCGAATTAGTGAGTCACTGGCCGTCCATGCCACAGTATCCCAAGCTGAGGTTATGTGGGTGCTATAGATGACCAGAGAAATTACTATTCAGGAAATCAGTAGAAGACCCATCGGCATATTTGCAGACTGTAAGGTCGCTTTGATGGCCCTAAATAAATGCAGAACTATTTATGGTCTCTTTGCGTACAATGCAAAGATTCAGTGAATGTGCTAGGATTAATAAACGATGTCATTTTATGTTAGAAGGTACATGTACGGAATCATGGAAATGTGGAGACAACCTTTGGTACATTCCAGGGGCTTTCTACAAGGTTCCAGGGGCTTCTTGCTAAGGTCGAAATCAGCAGTAGCGCTGATGGAGAATGAGCCTAAGTGGTTGCGCATACATAAACAGTACTACTTTTTATTTCATTTAATAAATTGAAAGTAGTAATTGTTTTAATGTTAAGTAACAGTTGAAATTGGTCGATACAACACCGCTTCTACCCTATACTGATATACTGTAATGGAGTATCCCGTTATGAAACAAATTATGTATGCAAAAACGCCTATCAAAGCGTGAGCGTTTAATCCCCCACTCAACTCAATAATCAAATTAAAAAGTCCTCTGTGGAACATGTTTGGATCACTACGAGGGAATTAATGTTTACAAAGTTAATTTAAAAGTTCTCCAGATCTAAAGTGCAATCCCACCCCGCACGTTGTATTTTCGATCGATTTAATGAATTTTATCGTGTAGGTCAATGTGGTAAAGGTTAAATTTTAGAGTCCATCACACAGGACAGTGGAAATGTATGACAGTTACAAAGATAGTGATATCTTTGGGACTAGTTCTCCATAGAATTGCAGTAATCTTATTTTAATACATATAGGGTTTTTAAAAATACGTATTATAAAATATCAAACCTTTGACAGTCATAACGAGTTTGACACACTTTATCAAATATTTAAATGAATTATATAGAACTCACTTGCTTCACTACATTTACTTCCAGGGTCTAAATAAATTAAATTTTATCATTTATTTGGGTTTTTATCATTTATCACGGTTTTCTTGTGAATGAAAACCCCGATTTCAACTAACTTTACCAGTGCATCATATTTTCTTATTAGGTACGCGATATTAGGTGATCAATATGTATCCTTACCATAAATAAAAATATAATACTAGTACACAGTCTGATCAAAGATGAGGTGTAAATAACATCTTGTTAAAGGTAGGAATGTGCATATAAAGGAATACTGGGATTTCGGATAAAATAGGGTGTAAGTAAATAATATATACTTCATACTATAAAGTCTGAAGGTACTGCTCATCAAGAATAGGAAAAAGTGTGAGATTCTCCAGGTGTGCGTAGAAGAAAGAGCGAAGCAGCACTCGGAGGGAAAATGAAGCACTTTACGCTCGGCCAGATCAAACTCTGTGGTACATTCACGTTCAATATATATTCATCGACATTCACTCTGCAAAGGTCTCAATTCGACTGGGTAAAGACCAGGCTATTTACTGCCCACCTCGTGGACGGTCCGATATCGCAGTTTTGAGACTTGTTCTTATTCTTGATGAGCTGTACATCCAAACGCAAAATAGTTTTGTATCATTTATATGATTGTTTAAGCGTACCACTTCTCTGATTGATTAAGAATTTCTTTTAAAATCATGGTTATTAATTATGAAAATATGTCATGAAATATAACAACAGTATTATTATTATTTTGTATTAATGAAGACGCTTTTATTGAAATTAGTTTGGAACATTTATAATATACTTAGAAAGAAGTTCTAGCAATTCTAAAAGTTAGCAATAATTCTAAAGCCTAGTCCAGACTGTAAACAATGTTTCTGAACAATGTTCCCAAAATTACCGCCGTCATCGTATTTATTGCCATTAAGACCTTTCTTTATTTACAGAAATCTTACAGAATATTTTATTTCCTAAGCAATGGATGAGCAAACCGCTTTGGTATTGGCGTTACAGTTAGTGGCCCTCTTCTCCATTGCGGGCGCTCTCTTGTTGTACCTGTTGTGTAAAATACGAGCTGGCAATGGTTCTGAACTTTCCGATAGTGCTCCAGGTGCAGGCAAACCAGTACTTGTAACCTCATGTGACAATGCTTTTGGCCTACAGGTAAGGAAATGGAAAAATGGTTACATACAAATATAGTGACAAATCAAATACAGTAACATCTGAAATTCCAGTGAATTTACTTTTTTGTAACTACTATTAAACTACTAAACCATATTAAATCAATTGAAAGGATCATCCTTTCAATTGGCACATCAGAAACTGGTCCGCGATATGATGGATGCGAAAATGTATCTAGTTAAATATTATAAAAGAGGATGTAAACATTATTTATGTAGTTAAAGTGTAATATAATACAAAATGTTCAATGTATCTCATTTATAACTGTTATCTAACAAATAACTTTTACACAATTAGTCTTCTTTTTGTGTCGGAATATTAGTTTCCCCCCAAACCCGCTTGAGAATAAGGCAATTTATAACTAATACACAGTTTGCTATAATGGGGAAGACTTGCACTACTACTCACAACATCGTCAACAAATTAATGTGTACTTAAAAAACATGCCGTCTTCACTCATGAACATGTTTGTGTTTTGCTGTAGTGTTATATTATTTTATTAGGTAAGGACAGACAAAACGTCTCCCGAGACAAATTATTCTTTTTCGATAAATTAACATTTTTTTAATGGAACTTCAAAAATCGCAACAGGGACTGTAGGAACAATGGAAAACGTAAGACGAATGCCCTTTAAAAATCATACATATACGTCTTACATTCAGTGCAGCTGCCAAGTTTTCTTTTTCTGAAGAGAGTTTTCTGAAAAATGCCTTAATTTTATGATACAACTTTTCCAATTCGAACTCTGCGTCGATCCTCTTTGTGTCTTTATTTTTATGGGGACGATGTTTAGAGTACTGCTATATTCCACCTAACCTAAAGACATATACACTGACACACCTAGCCGATTGATGTGAGAATCGAACCTACGCTCGGACTACTCCGATCCTAGCTCCAAGCAAGTGACATTGGCATGTCGAATCAATCCAGGGAACTTGGAGATCTTCTGCGAGGTAAATATCGAGTAATTTACCTTCAGAAAATTTGATCATATCTATAAACATCCATCCTAATTCGAATTCGAACTTAAGGTGAAGTACCAAACAATTTTTGCCCCCACTTGACGTTGAACCCGGGGAGTCGGTTGCGAAAGTCCCAATTTGTTGTCCACTACAACATTCGATCGACATTCTCTCTTTCTAAAAGCTTGGAACTTTTACCTAGAAAATCCCTCACGTTAATAACCCTTCATCGATATTGCTCATTACTGATTATATCATCATTATTATCGGTATAAACAGATATTATAATAATGATGTCATATTTTAGCCGTTTGCTTCAAAATAGACGATTAGAAATATTTGAGCTTCTTCATTAGGAGTCGAATCCTATAGATTGACATGGAATCTCAGTTATTTCCTCAAGTCGAGATATTGCATTAGTAGCGTCAAAAAATCGCATTTATATTAGGATGTCTAAAAGCGAATCACTTGTTGCTTCCATCTACTCTATTTTATCCTATTAAGTAGTCTAGGAAACAGTTTAA
The DNA here is from genome assembly GCA_037954035.1 of Rosalia funebris. Taxonomy (NCBI): domain Eukaryota; kingdom Metazoa; phylum Arthropoda; class Insecta; order Coleoptera; family Cerambycidae; genus Rosalia; species Rosalia funebris. Next base: position 4,858,109 of record JAZFAV010000002.1, on the reverse strand, counting down.
GATCTATTTTTTGCGTAATGGTATGTACGCTCTTCTAGAATGACAAACATCCATTAATAATTTTAATAGTCTTGGAAATGCTTATGTACATCGAAGATTTTCTCCTCCTATTTTTTCCAGAATAGAACGTTTTCCTCAAAGTAATTTTGAGAGACAATAAGATCTAGTTAGCAATAAAAAATATTATCACCTTACTTTGTGATAAAAAAAAAAAACATCGGAACATTGTATACTTACAATATATTGTAAGAATGCGATGGGTATTCTGTGGAATGCTCGAAGCAGTGGTAAGAAAACTCAAGCGCTTGCTTCGCGTCTACAACTTGGATGAGTAACCTATCGTATTCTCCTAAGGCTGTAACAGTATCATTGATATTATTATATATATATATGATGATACATTAAGTAGTGAACTGGGGTTAGTACTGGGAGTGTCTACATACTTGGGGTCGAGTTCCAAGGTGGAGATTTCGGCGCTTCTCCTTGAACACGGGTATATTTGTCCTCGTTTATATGTGTACTCTTTCCAACCTGATGTTTTAGAAAAAGGAAACTGATTTTTCTGTCGAATATTTTTTAGACAATTATCTGACTCTAAACTCTGGCAAGTATATTAACTTTATGTATTCCATTACTTAGATCGCACTTCATCTGGCCAGTCGGGGATTCAGGGTCTTTGCCGGGCTGAAAGAGGGAGCTGCCTCAGGGTCTTCAGACGATTCGGTTTCTTCCCGCGTTATCAGGGGTTGGCAAAAACACCGAGAAAGCATACAGGGGCCTGGAACTCTCATTGCACTACCTCTGGATGTAACCCGGGAGGATCTCCTTCACGAGGCAGTGGATATCATTCGGGCCCATCTACCTGCTGGCGAAGATGGTGAGTATGGGATGTTTTATGATTTTTTAAATGATTTTGAGAGTTTTCACACTATTTTTTTGTGAGAATATTTTACCGTTATTTATTTTTTGTATATATTTAATTATCTCCTGGGTAATAGAAGTTTTTATTCTTTGAAGAAATATAAAAATTCATATAACTAATCAGTCATAATTAATATAAGAACATAGAATAAGTGTTAATGGCAATTTGTTACTATTATTTTATAATAAAATTCAATCTGTATAGAATGTTCACTCGTTCACTCGCCTCAATATACTCGTAGAAGTAATGAATATTTACTTAAAGTAAACATTTGCACATCATTTTTTTATTATCTTACAGTTATATACACCTGAGTATTTCTGACTCGATCCGTGTTCACCCACAGATTTAAATAATAGACTACGAACTACATTCTCAACATCAAGTGTTCACTGCCAATTACATTACAATATCGTTAAGTATTTGTGAAATCTATGCCATATGTGCCTACCTACACAATAAAGCTAAATTAAGATATTTAGCACTACCAGAAACTAACTGCCCACGACCTGATTTGTTTATATCTAAATTTATTAACAAATATAAACAGTTTTCCTGACGTCGTTACCTTAACCTCTTAACACATTGAACGCATTCTTATATACTCGTAGTTAGAATAAATAATAATATCTGGGCTGTTTGCTGCAAATCAGTAACCTAATCTATGAAGAAAGAAGTCAGAAATTGTATACTTGATGACTTACGGATATATGTATGTGATTCAGTTTCATTATTTAGACTTTGTAGCCCATTACAGGATTGAATACAGCAAATGTTAGGAAGCAGATTTAGTCGAAGCATTAGTTCCAATTTTGACAATATATCTCAGAGTTCAGACAAGAGTATTTTTTCCTCGAATTCCTCGGGCGTGGATTCGATTCCCACATCAGTCCGCTGGGCGTGTCCATGTGACTGATCCAGGGTTAGGTGGAAGAGTAACCCTCGCATCTGTAAAAATAAAGACAATAACGGAAATGAGACATCCTGAAGGCCGCCCAGTTAGAATTTCTAGTAATAGTTTTCCTAATTTTCTCTTACATAACCTCATACAGTCAGCTAGTCGAGATAATCGGATTGAAAAATGATCCATTAATATAAATTGAGAATGACCATTTTTAAATAGCGATATCAGATATTTTTAAGAACACCATAATCGTCCATTAATTAACAAAATATGATTAAAATCATTAAAAAAATTTGCATATTGTAATAAACTAGTAAATATTAAATTTAGAATATATAGAGGGTATTTGATCCTATGCTCAAGTAAAATAGTGATCTTTTAAATATTCTCAAACACGTAACTTCTAATTATATCGGTTGTCAACTTCTTCACTTTCAATCGAATGTTATAGGTACCTCTTTTTAATATTTTCCTGCCCGAAGAATTTACAGTTTTTTTAGCATTCCGATATTTAAAACTGTATATCGCAGCAGATTATAAAATTTTAAAAATCATATTTGTGCCAGTGATAGTTCAGATTTATAAACTTCATTAAACATTCCGCTAGACGATAGAACACATACAGAGCCCTCAGAATTTAACAGCCAATATAGCAATTCTCAAAGTGGTGAAAGCAGTTTTCCACAAAAGAGATTTCTTTCTTTTCTGAAAAAAATCGACGTCCATAAAGTACTGTACTGCGATCGTTGTCCCGCTTTCCCCTAAATAAATACTCTGTTAACTGTTGTTTCTCAAGTTTACTAGTACCCTTGGGGCTCAATTTATTTTTGTTGATGAGTAACCTTCCATCCATTGAGAGAGGCAGGTGTGTCGTGCAGAAGCCAATGACCTGAAACATAAGAAAATAATTACCACCAAGATGTTGTCTCTTCGATGTCGCTGGTGGAAATACAAGGGGAATAAATAGTGCATCTGACTGTAATGATACAGTTGAATTGCTTATAAAAGGGAAACAAATTAATAATGTTAATTAACAATAATTTAATCAGGTCAGTAGATACAGTTTTATATATAAAACAATTTTGTTGAAGTAAAGTATATTGAAGGATCTTTTGTATACAGGGTATTTACTAATTTGAGGGTTTGTTTTTAATCGGGAACACGTCTTGATATCAAGAACAAATTGCTGAAATTGTTCCTAGAATGAACGTGAGAGATTATATAAACACCAATATCCCAAGCAAAGCAGAAATCAAACAAGTGATAAAGATGCTGAAAAACAATAAATCTCCAGAACCAGATGACTTACCCGCAGAAGTCATAAAACTAGATGCGACCTTATTAACTGACTTGCTATATCCAATATTAATAGACGTCTGGAGCACAGAACAACTTATACATGGATGGAGTGATGGGATGGTAGTAAAGGTACCAAAGAAGGGGGATTTAAGTCAGTGCCAAAATTGGAGAGGAATAACACTGCTAAACACAGTCCTCAAAATCCTGGCTCATATAATACATACGAGACTGACTCACATACTGGATGACCTCTATTAAGACCTGAGCAAGCGGGCTTACGGCCCCACAGATCATGTATTGATCAAATAAACACAGTCCGTATAATTATAGAACAGTCAGTCGAGTGGCGATTCTCAGTATACCTAGTGTTTATAGACTTCGAACGTGCATTTGACAGCATACAACACAAGGAACTCTGGAACGCATTACAGAGAAAAGGAGTTCCAGCAAAGATAGTAAACCTCATAAAAGAGCTGTACAAGAATGCGCAAAGTAGAGTATCCCATCGAGGACTACAAAGCCAACCCATAACAATTAAAAAGGGGGTACGGCAAGGGTGTATATTATCTCCCCTTCTATTCAACATAATGCTAGACGAGGTCATGAGAAGAGCCACCACGGGACAGCATGGCATATGGTGGACACCATTCACAAGACTAGAAGATCTTGACTATGCAGATGACATTTGCCTGCTCGCACATAACCATGCAGATATAACAACTAAATTAAATAACCTCGTAAGAGAAGCTGACCTCATAGGCAGCATAGTTTCAAAAACAGGCGGTACTGAAGATGATGTAAACAACCGCATCAAAAAAGCCAGACAAGCATTCGGGATGTTAAACAGTGTGTAGAAATCCAGAGAATACTCTAATTCAACAAAAATAAAAATTTTCTATTCCAACGTCAAAGCCGTACTTCTATATGGGGCAGAAACATAAAAGATTGGCCGACAAACCATTTCCAAGTTACAAGTCTTCATAAATCGGAGCTTACGCAGAAGTATGCGTATTTTTTGGCCGGTCCAAATGCGTAATGAAGACCTGTGGAATGTAACAAAGCAACAACGAATTGAAACTGAAGTCAAAATGAAAAAGTGGAAATGGATAGGCCACATACTGCGTAGAGAAGACCATAACATCAGTAAGAAAGCTTTGGAATGGAACCCACAGGGTAGCAGAAGAATAGGAATGCCAAAGATGACATGGCAAAGAACTGTCAGAGGAGAACTAGAACAAATTGGAAAAACGTGGCAACAGACAGCCCAGAACAGAACCAGATGGAAGGCATTTGTTGAGGCCCTATGCTCCTGAGAGGAGTTAAGGACATTTTATATATTATATACGTCTTGATAAAATAAATTATAGTATACAAATAAATTATAAGACGACCAAAACTTTGTAATAAAACAACATAAAGGTATATATAACATTTTACTTACATTTTACAGTACTTCCATACACCTTCTACTATTTGATTCTCTCTTTGTGAAAGAGGAGACGACTGAAATAAAAATGAAATCAATAAAATCTATTAAATACTTGTATTGTATTATATTGTAGGTATAAGTAAATCGACTACCAGGCAAAGCGAGATCAGCACATTTCTACACTGACAAAAAACATTCGTTGCTTTATATCAAAATTACAAATTTCATGACAGATTTTAAATAAAAACCATCCAAAATCCTATATTATGAGCTACGGTATTATCGCTTGAAGAAATACCAGAATACTATTATGTAAAAATGTAGGAACATTTCAGAAATGGATATGGAAAAATGGAAATTATATATGGATTGCGTTAGGAAAAAATTGTAAACGCTGTATATATCGCCTCTCCTTGACAGTCTTCGCCTTCTCAAAATCGTTTTCAAGAAACACAAATAGCCCTTCTTTCCTCGCCACCAGAAGTGTTTCTCAAATCGATCATCCTTTGCAGGAATATGGGCAGTAAAGACTGTACTTTCTTCTCTTCAAAGCTTCTCGACAAACGTCACACTGGGGTCTGTCGAAGACAATGTTCAAACTAGAAAGTCGTATTGGGAAGAAATGTGAGAACACAGTCGTAAATATCGTTTCTTCTTGCCAGTCCTCGACTTCTCGAAATCGTTTTCACAAGTAGTCTTTGTGATTCCCAAACCAATCATCGTTGTACGAATATGGGTACTAAAGGCAGTACATTCTTGTCTGCAGAATTTCTCGACAAATTTCGTACTGGGGTTGGTTGAAGACAATACTAAAACTAGGAGATTGTGTTGAGAACAAATTGAGAACACTGTTGTAAACACCGCCTCTTCGTGCTCTTCTTGAAACTTTTTTTAATAAGCAAAAGTAGTCGCTTTTTCCTCACCACCAGAAGTGATTCTCATATCTATTACCGTACTTTTCAGGAATATGGGCCGTCATAAACACCAGCGGACTCTCCTTCCGAGGAAGACTCGACCAGCAAGACATAATTCACTGGGATGCTATGCTGAAGACGAACGTCGTCGGTATTCTCAGAACAGCGAGAAAATTCCAGAACCTCCTCCGCAACGCTGGCGGTCGAATTATAACTGTAGGTGCCACTAATAACCTAGGGGTAGGATTGGTTGCGTACGCGGCTAGTCGGTACGCTGCCGAGGGAGCAAGCAACGCTCTCAGACAAGAGCTGATACCTTTAGGAATCAAAGTCATCACGATTAATCCCCAGGGTATCCAGCCGGAGGTATTGTTTATTGCCCCCAAATTGAAACAGTAAGTGTCCACCAAACTTAAGCTAGATAAAGTGTTGGTTCATGCTGTTAACTCATCTGAATCGTAGTTCCCTTCCAGAATAACTTACAGAATCAAATTATTTTTGCTTCTTTATTACATTCAATAATTTACGTAGACTCTAATCTGCTCCTCTACTAGATTCCTATTAGAAGAATCTATTGAGCATCTTGTATGTATGAAGGTTGTTGATGTTAATAGTACAAACATAATTTGATCAACCTATTTTGTTTCCATGTCATGTACTCACGTGGTTTGTATTTCAGGAAACAAGAACAAGAACAATCGGAGACTTCCGTGGAGATGGGGAGTTGCTTGGAGTACCAACCCGTTCTTCTAACACCTAGGGCTCTGCAAATCTTGGACGTAGCCATAACGACTAGGACGCCCAAGACCAATTACAGTTTGCAGGAAAAATCTTGGTCGAAACACCTGCAAATATTGAAAGTCGTTTAGAAGTTCATTGTCGCGTTATCTTCTAATACCACTTGTTATTACGTATTTACCATGTTTACTGCTGTTATTAGTTGCTACTTTTATTAGCAGTAATATATATCAACAAATGGTGCATCTGTGCCATTATATGGATGATATGGATAATTAATGGAAGACTTTAATGGCGCGAATGATGAAATGAGATGTTATCCTCAAGCGTGGTTTAACTGGGCATTTACATTATACATATATACAATTATTTAATGAAACACAATAGAATGTACTTGATATGATATGTCTTCTAGAAGAAACTAACTAAGAACTAACACAAGGGGATTATTACACAAAAAAAATTAAATTACTTTAGTCACTATTTTTAAAACCATCGAAACTCGTAGCTATATACTTTCATTGATGATTATAGGGTTATGGTTTATGGTATAACACAATCCCATAAACCTTTAGTACGTAAACATTAAATGTATAGGTAAAACTTGGCCTAGGGAACCAACCCATAAATCAATAGTTTCTTTACTTATAGTTAGGGTGGAAAAGGTATAAAGTTATCATTAACCAGAATTTAGAAATGGTGACTATTGGAAAACTATGCTCACAAGTTTAATCAAAGGAATGTTGACACAATACAATTGAAAAGATTATGTGATGTAAATACCTGGACAAAATGTACCTAATCATAGGTACATTCCTGTACACCAGGTATTTCTAAAGCATATTTATAAAATCCCTCGTATTTTCATGTGAACGTTACCGTATGTTAGAGAGAGATGTCGCGATTATATGTACATGCGTGTTGGCTACTATTAGCTATTAATATCTTTTAGTTAAAATCGTTACTGTTGTTTTCCTGGAATTAATTACTGCTACCGTTTGATTCAATAGAATTTAAAGCCACAAAACTTAATTTTTCTAATTGATCCTGAATAAAGTTGGTTATAGGTTTTAGAAACACCCTGTGCAATGCAAATACCATTTTGAAGCAATTTCTTGTTGCCCAATAATATCCAACAATAATTTGATTACAAACAACACACGAGGCATTAGTAGAGTTGTATTTGATTATTTGAGCTGCTTAATTCTTATTATATTGATATTCAGTGAAAATTGATCTATTTATATTTACGATAAACCTACGAATAAATATCCAAATGGTTTACATCATGAATAATAAATTGAGAAAAGCATCTAGTTATTATTACGTAAATTATTACAATAGTTAAATAGATGAATCTTAAGGGAGCCGCCAATACAATAGCCACATAAGACACCAGATCTAATCCCTATTTTGAGCTACGATAATGGTCGATCGTGAGTGCTTTCTTACGCAAAGAGTCAGTGGAATTTCATCCACTTTTCCGTACAATAAATGTATAAGTAGATATTTAGCTGGCCGAAATCCTGAATAATAAAGAAAGAAGGAAAAGATGACAAAGGAGGAGAAAAATTATCTAATTATTACATAAGGTATTGTTATGGTAATTAAGTGGGTGGCTTTAACAGGTGGTTAAATAAACCAATACAATGGCCTTGTGAGTCACTAGATCTCACCCTCTAGGTGGTGCGTATTTTTCTTCGATTTCTTTTATGAATTCTTATAGTCATATTACCGTTAAAATTAAATAAAGGTAATACAAGCTGCGGCTGAATATAAGCTGAGAAATACGTGTGAAAAAAATTTCGAGAAAATTTAGGAAATTAACATCATTCTATTTGTTAAAACAATCATCATCAAATAGACATATTTTAGCCATCTAACATTGGAAGATCAATAAGTTTGTATAAAAGAAAATGAAAACAACTCGACATTTTCCTTTAAAATGTGAATGTGAAAACTGAAAAGTAAATTACTTGTAGTCTCATTGAATTTGCGCCGAATTTTGGATATTTTGAAAACGTTGGGCGTTATAAAATTTACCGTAGTCAAAAATTTATTTCGTACTCAAATTATATTAAATGACAATGACAGTTTTTCAGTTGGCATCGGTCACTAAATAGTTAACAAAACCTACTAGCAAAGGAAAAAATAATGTATGAATACCGACTTTAACAAGAGCAACAATTCACTTTATAAAACTGAAAATGAAGGAAAACTGTACATCAAATACTTTGTTCGAATCCTGAAATTAAGTGGCTCAATTACTGAACGAATTGTCAGGGTTTACGATAAATAACGTGTAACAGAATTTGAAGATACAATAGAGATTGTTACTTAATTGTATATAATGATTGTATAATCGTCTATGTTCGAAATTGACGAGCTTTAGTGAAAACTAATTGGGCAATCATTGGACAACCAATTGACAATTCATCAGTTCAGATACCCATATTAAAAATTTAGAGATGACTGTACGTATTCCATCAACTATATACTTTTCTGGCTTTTTTCTATGCTGTTGTTTGTAGATCCCCTCTTATTTTGTACTTTGTATACCTACTTATCCTGATACATATATACTTTACTTAGAGTTATAATGGTTATGTAATCAAATGCAGATAAAATCAATGATATAGACAGTGTGTTACCTTAAATACCTTCTGTAAATATATACGTATGTTAGCATTAGATTTGTATATATATATATATATATATATATATATATATATATATATATATATATATATATATATATATTTTTTATAGTAATAAAGAATACTTTTTGATATAATATAATAGGCAATTTATTCGAAGTCAAGAAAATATAAAGAAACTTCTCTGCTTTTACTTATATCTGGAACATACTCAATGATATGATTCAACATTGAGCAACTTCGTCGATTTTATCAGTCGTTATGAGGCTCGGTATATAAGAGAATTGGTAATCAAAAAGAAATGAATAAATAAGAGAACTTACCAACTCATGCCTCAGTCGGTCTCGGTTTCTCACTATAAAGGCCTGGATACACACTGGGAGCTGCTGACGTGACAGTAGACAGCTACTGCCACTGTGTACTCGCATGACAATAGCTCGACTCGCTTCGACCGGTCACACGATGAGAGTAGCTGCCATGGCACAGGTAAGTAGATGTATGCCCGAGACACTGCAGGCAAGTGTGCATTTCGTTGTGTGCAAATATCTACGTTGGACTTCAAGTGTATCGTACAATGATGTCACAAAATATACAACAAATGACAGTCCGTACCACAATAAGAGCGGTTACAAAAGTACTTTGCGCTGAAAGCACTGTACAAAAAAAGAGGAAAAACATAAGTACTTAGGTTAGGGATTGATTGCAAAGGAAAGATTTAGGGGCAACACATACAATATTTAAGGAGCTATATAATGAAGATCCCCGAGAAGATAAAGCAGTTATGAGAGTAACACATATACAAGTGGAAATACTCGTTTCGCAAAATCGTGGGAGTTAACGTTCGAGCCACATACGAGCTGTTGCCTTGTGGGTGGTGGGAGAAGGCGACTGGCGAGTAAAAACAAAAAATGTTGAAGTAACTCGGATGCGAGCTACTGACCGACTCGCACATGACAGTAACTCGTATGATGCGGTCACACGGTGCGAGTAGCTGCGCTGCAGTAACTGGCTATGCCAGCTCGCATGCTAACTCGCACTGTGTATCCAGGCCTTAAGACCGGTGCCGATAATGAAAGTTTGTCACTATGTAGGTTCTTCTCTGCAGTAAAACCTTGACGACTATCACTTAACAGCAGTTTACGCAATGAAAAAGTCCTTTCAATGTCCACTGTCACCGACGGAAGTTATCTATGTATACTCGTGGACTATATTTTAATAAAGTACGAGATACCTCTTTATGTCTACTCTTTAGAAATGAATATATATATATATATATATATATATATATATATATATATATATATATATATATATATATATATATATATATATATATATATATATATATACCAAACGGTTGTACCCAGGATTCTTCGTGAACACATCCTGCAGTTTATTTAATGACAGTACTGACTTTACGTGTGTTGTGGTTGTTTATTCTTTGTTTAACATTATCTAATACCAAAAACTATTCTTGTAACCATAAGCCATATGTTTCCAGTTTCTTTATTACTGTAATCAATTAAATTAAAATATTGTATTAATACTGTATTAATTAAAATATACAAAAAAGTAAATTATATTAAAAAAAATAACGCTAATTAACACTCCTTAAAATATTTATTTATTTTTTAAAATAACCTGAAAATAATTTTAAAATCGAATAAAAATATTTTGACCTATCTTATATAGGTAAGTATTTTTTCTCTAAAATTGCAGAGGAGGCTTAGCCTCCTGTGCCTCCCCTAACCAGTCGCCATTGCATCTGTCGTCTGTCAATAGTGAATTCTTCTTCACTATTGACAGACGACAGATGCCTTTCCAAGCAAACAATAGTATTTGCTTGAAAAATATATAATTAATAATATACGAGGCAGAACTTACTGAAACGATATATGAACTTACTTACAATAAAGAGGAAGACTTAAATAGTAAATTATTTCTGTTTTTAAATAAAATTTATAAACAGAAAGCACAGCTGTATTTGTATCATAACATCCTTTGCACAACATTATAATGTGGTATAACAACGACTAAAATTACTTTACTTATTTACTCTTATAGAAAAAATATATTCAGCAGTAATTTACTGTTTTTTTCCTTGTAACATTTTTGTTGTGAGTGTGGGAATTTTGTGAAAAAACTATAAACGTAAAACTAATATTCTTTGATTAGAATCAAAGACTGAGATCACTTGGGTGGAATGAAAGAAAAAATCGGTTGTAATGTTATACATTTTTATTGCTGCAACATTACAAAATGGAAATGGTAAACTTAAATAAAGTTAATTAAAGAAAACTTTAAATTAGATCATCAAAGACAATAGCTTTATAAGAATTTGCTACTGGTTGGTTGTAACTGTTAGTATTTGTCACAACAGCTAAACCGTTTGCTCCAACCAAACTATTTAAGCGACTGCTAATTTGGTTTCCCGTTGAAGATGCTGTCAATGCGCTCGATATTCTTACTCTGTGATATTCAGGTCGTTTGTCGGTATTTACTAGAGGTGGGTGCTAAAACAAAATAATGAATCCTACAAAATTTCTGATTTCTCTGATTTTGATTTCAATAGTTTTTTAAAGAGAAATGCCATTCTACATTTTTGTTTTATATTCTGAATTTTCATTTAATTTGCTCATAACCACAATAATAATCTCAATACTCATAACCTCAATAATACAGTAATCCAATGAGGACACAAACTCGATGAGGAGGCAATTATTTTTTTGGTTATTGAGAAAGGACTACTCGACAGTATTAATATATGGTCTAGAAATATTACCCGTTTGCACAAGAAGTTATTAGACTAATCGTCGAAATTACAATGATTTCTTTGAACTGACTCTTTTGAGCAGAGTGGCAGAAGGAATTGCAAGGACAAGAAATGCTAATCATAAGAAAACTACTAGAGCATTTGAAACTAGTAACGAATAATATCCTGTTATCCTTGATAAAGGGTTTTCAGAAGCTTGGTCGATATATTGGTGTAGAACTTAGATTATCACCAGGAAGTAGCTACTAATCTTACAATTAGTAGGTTTTGGTAGTTTTCCCCTCTCCAAATCATTCGATTTAGCCAGGCAAAACTGTGGAAGTTACTATCTCATTTGCATAACGTAAATCATTCAATTCCGTTTGTTAGTCAGAATAGTCTAGCAATATATCATCAGGAAGTAGTTACTAATTAGAATCTGATGTTAGGTTTTGGTAGTTCCAATATAGTCCCCTCTCCAGATCAATTGAGTTAGCCAGGGAAAACTGTGGGAGTTACTGTGTTATTATCGTAAGTCATTGAATTCCACAATCGTACATCAATCACTTAACACATTGTTGTACTTACAATATTAACTGTGACTACTGGAAATTGATAATTCGCGTCTCTTTCGAGGAACCGTAGTGTTGGAATGACGAATAACAGGCAGGTGACGCTACAGGAAACGGGATTTCCAGGTAGGCCAAAAAATATCTTGAACACTCCTCTATAATTTAGAGTTGCAAACGTTGTGGGTTTCCTAAAAAAATAGTAATAATTACTGTTGCATGCATCGGAGATCTGTCATAACACGTTTTGTTTTGTAGAAACTTAAATGCCAGAAATATTTTTGAAGTACTAAATAAGATATCATAACAAAAAATTAGGATTAATTTGATATCAACTATCAGACCCCCTTTCGTTTCAATTTAAACTTTCTCCATTCTATTCTCAAACGAAACAATTTCAAAGACATTAAATTATACAGTACCGTGGAAAATCATAGACTCGAGCTCTTTAATGGCATTTTTATACCCCCTGTAAGAAAGATTAATAGATAAATAGCGATATTGTTCTCGAACTATAACGTGCTTATGAGTTGCTCTGTGCATTTGGCAAGAAGTCCTGCCGCGCATGTGTCAATAAGTAAACACTCAGTTTGATTTAAACAGTGAGCGAGAATGTACACCAATACACATTTTGAGTAACGATTTGAGAGAATTATTTGCAACTAATTTTTAAAATGTTAACGACTTGGAATGTTTGTTTTATGTTTTGTATTATGCCGCGTAGTATAGAATTGAACGATTTAGAAACAAAGTGCTGTAAAAGAAATTTGAGACTTGGAATCGAAAATTATGGTAATAGAAAGCGCTTGGGGCGGCCCTCTAAATTTTCACCAACGACAAAGCGTGCTATTCTCAGGGAATTATCAACTACAGGAGTGTTATGGTTTCAGGTTGTCCATCGTTTTAATTTAGACTGTGATCTCAGTCTCTTAAGAAAATGGGCGGCGAAGGTCAGAATATTTTAAATGCGAAAAATGTTTAAAGAAACCTGCACTTAAGCAGTATCATATTTAGGTCAGATTAAAATTTGCAGAGGAATATGTTCAAAACAAAAATTTTTGGGACCATGTAATCTTTAGTGACGAAAAAAAGAAAATAATTTGGATGGCCCGGATGAGTTTAGCTATTATTGGCATGATTTATGAAAAGAGCGAAAAATTATGTCAAGAAGACCTCAAATAGTTGGTTCTGTTATGATATGGGAGGTTTCCAAAAAGAAAACTCAACTGGCATTTGTAAACTTCAGAATGAATGAGACTGCTTATTAAAGCCTATTCGAAGATTACCTGTTTCTATTTTTAACCCTTACTGAAGATGGTGGTGCAATATTTCAACAGAATAACGCACCTATTCATTCTGCAAGGCCCACAAAACCTGGTTTCAACAGTATAAAATCGACCTTATGCCATGGCCAGAATAAGTCCTGATCTTAACCCAATAGAAAATGTATGGAAGATTATGGCAGTATACAATCCAACAAAGCCTTCAATTGAAAGTGTTGACGAACTGAAGTGGCGAACTGTATATGCCTGGGGCGAAATTGTGGACGCAACATTTAATAAATAATATGAACATTTGCTTATTAAATGTAATACAAAATAAGGGTAAATGGACCAACTATTAGTCCAAGTAAGTAAAATATAGAGACACCAGTGAGTTATTTATATTTTTTTCACATATATATTCAAAAGTAAATATTCTAAAAGTTCCTCAACAACTCGAACATAAACTTCCTTTATCCATAGATTATTTTCCACATGACACGTTTCCTCGTGCTTTGTTATTTCTAATGTTTGTAACATCAACTTTTCTTTATACTGTGAAATATATATTGGTGATAGGCCGTTGTATTGCTACTAGGGTCAAAGACATTGTACGTTGCTATATTTTTGGCCCTACCGTTGTACTCATCTTAATAACACTGGAATCTCCATTGGCGATGGTTCAAACTTCAAAGATGGTTAATTAGAACAGGAGTTATCCGAATACTAAGAGTTACGTAAAAACTGAACAAATTGAAAACATATCTTATGGCATTATTTTAGTAACGGAAAATAGTTACCCTGGCTTCATGTTCACCCTTCCAAACTGGATGGTAGCATTAAAATCTTCAACAAGAACTCTTTTAAGGATATCATATTCTCCCATGGATACGCCTCCTGTGGTAATGACAATGTCGTTGGCTAAAAACGCCTTTTCCAAAGCAGCTTTTACATCATTTGGTCTGAAAATTAGAAGTAGAAGTTTATAATTCCACGTCGAGAAGATGAAGATAAAATACCTACTCGTCTTTTACGATACCGCAATCTATTGTGTCATAGCTGTATCTCTTCAACAGGTGGGTCAGTGTGGGTTTGTTGCAGTCCCGGATTTGACCGGGTCTCAAAGCTTCTCCAGGTTGTTTGAGTTCGTTGCCCGTTGATAAAAGCCCTATGGTTTTACGCCTGGCATACATATTATCAAAAATTATATTGCTCTGTAGTAATAAATTCCGTCATACAAAGAAATATGAGGTCTGATAAATAAATACGGCAAACGATTATCTTATAGCAGAAACTGCTGACGCTACATCTGTGCGAAATAATACGTCAGATCCTTTGAAACAGTCAGTGTCAAGTTCCAACAAGTTGTGACTTGATAGTTGGCTTCCAGAGCCGGAAGAGTAAAATATTTACCGTGTCTGTCGCAAAAAAGTGCCAAAGAATCTCATGAAATGTTAAAATCAGTATATGGTGATAACGTCGTGACTATTAAGACTGTTTACTAGTGCTCTGAGCGATTTAAAAGCGGAGATGAGTCGGTTGAAGACGAGTAACGGTCGGGACGTTCATCGACCTCAAAAACAAACGAAAACATTGCAAAAATGAAAAAAAACGATTCGCTCAAAGGCCATTTACTACTCGAGAGATCGAGAGGGCTATATATGGAGAAATAAATCAGAAAAATGGGCCAGTGACTTCCTCCTTCATCACGACAACGCACCGTGCCACATTTCGCTTCTGATCCGCGAATTTTTGACTGAAAAAAAGATTCCGAAAAAGATGTGAGGGCTACGACGGAGTAGCTGCAGATCCCTCCGCGAGAAGCCTTCCAGAAATGCTTCCTATTATGGACACAACGTTGGGCTAATTGCATATCGGTAACCAAAGACAGTACTTTGAAGAAGATTAGTTCAAATTTGAAGTAGGCTTATTACTTTGTTCATAATAAAATTATACACCGTATTTTTTTATCAGATCTTATACGATTTTCTTGAGTTTGGAGTAGATTTACTATTGTATTGACTTCATTTATCGTAGATAATGACTATCTATCACAGATCTATTGATCTATAACAGATATGTGAAATAAAAGAATACGTTTTTAAAAACTCCCATGGACTTTATGATGGTGCATATTTTAGTTTCTTTTACTTTTTATACACAAAATGTTTAAGAAGGTTTAAAAGTATTGACAAAGTTGAAAAATTTTACTAAAACTTAGTAGTAACTACTCACTTGAATATTTTTATTTCCGTTTTTCCAAGCATTGCTAGAATACCTACATGTGCAGGTGTAATACGATCATACATATTCAATACCAGAGATTTAATTTGGACATCGCTGCCAATGGCTCTACAAGAAAAATATGTTTTTAATGGCAACACCCTTTTTTTATGAAACCAGAAATAGCACATTTTTTTACTTACGCTGCGGTAATAATTACACTAGCGTATGCATAAGTTAGATAAAAAAAGGAAGAAAAACTATTGTGCAATTTCAAAATACCAAATTTCGTGGCAATGATTATTTAATAAATTAAGTGTATCAATGGCTGCCTGGCAGACATAGATTTTAACGTAAGTGGTTTTCTTGGCTAGTATTATTAAATAATAGGAAAACGACTTTGAAAAATATACGTATAGACTAACTAATAGTAATATACCTGATATCCTGGCCTACTGTTGGAGAAACATTTATTCGTATTAGTTCCTCCTGAGTTCCATCTGGAGATCTCTTAATGATAGTCGTGTCTTCTACTTGTACAACGGCATCTGCTCCCGCAGGAATCGGTGCTCCCGTGGATATTCTTATAACTTCGCCCCTTTTTAGTACCTCCTCGCAGGGCTATGCAATGAAAAATGCAGAAAAAACCGACAGTGTTACAGGGTTCCTTGTTTGAGCAATCTTAACACTATGGACATTTAAAAAATGTATGTTGGAATAGAACAATTTTGATGGACTTCGATCGGTAATGCTGCGTGGCAATTTTTTTTGTAATATGAGTGACTATTTGACGGGTGTAACTATTTTTTTACGAAATCTAAGGTGTCTACGAATATTGGCATTGCAAATAATTGAGGGATAACTGTCCATCATCTACCACTATATAGATTGGGTTGTAGAACTTAAGAGGGGGAATTTTAACACATATAAACGAGGGATAAAATGTTGAGAACAAATTATTATGTCCATTCCAGTGAATATTGCAGATGATCTCAATATTTGAACGCATTTTTCTTTATTTACCGCGATTTTCGTATACACTTAAGCACCGAACAGAAACTAAGACTAGACGGTTCACT
Organism: Rosalia funebris; assembly: GCA_037954035.1. Classification (NCBI taxonomy): domain Eukaryota; kingdom Metazoa; phylum Arthropoda; class Insecta; order Coleoptera; family Cerambycidae; genus Rosalia; species Rosalia funebris. The sequence goes on along the minus strand of JAZFAV010000002.1, from coordinate 4,841,361 downwards.
CTATGCTTCGCCCGCTAAGTTTCCTTCCTTACCCCGTTGCGTCGTCCAGGGTGAATTAGCTTTTAGTACATGGCGCATGTATACCGTCAGTCTCGATACAGATTGCCGTAGGACAAATATTATACCGGTCGGATTTTAGATTGTGAATTTTATTATTTTGCGTTTGAATAGTTAAAAATGGCGCTGTGTTCTGCTGATGGCTGTAACAGTAAAATAGGATCTAGCATCTCATTTATTCGGTGTCCAAAAGATGAAGCTAAGTAAGATAATTGATTACGCATTTAATAAGGTTATTATAGCTCGGATTAGATATATCAAATTTATGTCGTATAGATATTAAGTACTTTTTAGATGTCAGAGTTTCAAAAAATCATTACGATTTGTTGGCACTCATAAGATATGTTAATCTTACACTGGATCAATGTAATAGTAGAATAAAAATTTACAGTTTACATTTTCCTGAAGACTCTTTCCTAATTAGAAATGATTCGAAGACTCGTTTGCATTATGGTGTAGATCCTTCATTAAATTTGTTAATAAATAATAGTAAGTACCTTTTTCAAATTTGTTTTGTTAATATTTCTATATAAATATAAATATGTATATTTAATATATACAAAAAATGTATATGTATAGTTTATTTCATCGCTATTTGCCAAATAAAAAATCTCAAAACATAACCTTGGCTTATTTGTATGGCTAGGCTCAGGTATACTTTTCCGTTTATCGACAAGATCAGAGAGAATAGCATATATTGAAATGTATAGAAATGAATAGTAACGGGTGTCCAGAAAGGGTAGGGGGTATTTGTAGATTCAATAAAAAAAACTAGAAGTCATAAAAAATAAATTGTTTTGTTAATTTTTAGACAAGGTTTTGGAAAATTAAGTACTAAAGATTATGGTTCTCCAAATGTTGACCCTCACGCTGCTGGCACTCCTCTAACCGTAAACGGAAATTAGCCATCACGCGTCTACACATCTCTCTGGAAACGGCAGCCATTTCGGTGCGAATGTTGTGTAATACATAAAGAAGAGAAGAGATAGAATGGTAGGCCACTTGCTGAGACATGGGGGAATAGTCCGATATTTTGGAGGCAGAAATAGGAGTGAAGAAAGGCAGAGGTAGGCCTAGATTAGACTACTGCTCGCAAATAGTAAGGGATGTAGGTTGTAGCACAATTAGCGAAATGCGTAGGTTAGCACAAGATAGGAGAAGCTGGAGGTTAGCGTCCAACCAGTCTTAGGACTGATGACCTTATGATGATGATGATGATTTCTCGTAATATATTAAGAGCGAAAGGGAAAGCTAAAAAGATATTTCTGTGATGATAAACATGGAAGAAAAAGTGTATGAAGGTAAACATATTTTGTATTATTTAAGTAAGATGAGACCTATTTTTAAGTTAGAATAGACATATATTTGCTCCACCATGTATTAATTATTTTAGATAAGATCACTCAGACGACAATGTCACTTTCCGCAAACTCTCCGAGGAAGAAGTTATTAAAGGAGGACATAAAACTTTAAAGAGAGCTGCAGGGTCATCGAGAGCTGCAGGGTCATCTCAGTGCAAAAAAAAACTGGACGCCGTATTCCGGCGTCCAGTTGGAAGATATTTACAAATATTTAGAAGAAAATTATTCAGAACAATCCAGTAAACTCTTAAAGCCGCAACTGCAATTGTTAAATAAAGCTCCTAGAGGGTGTAGGTACACGGACGAATTGAAGCAATCTGCATTAAGTGTTTATTTTTTAGGATCTAAGGCAATAAATAAATTAGCTTGTTCAGATTCCAGTGGTGCAAAACTAAAAGATATATTTAAAAGTGCACCTTTTACACATCCGTTTAGAAGTTTTACATTAAATTATTTTTTGTTCCTCTATACTAGAGTGAGTTTTTATTATACTATAAAATTAGCAAATCGCGATATAAAAAACTAAAAATTTTAAAAATAAAATTCCAAGCTAACTAAATTAAAAAAATTGTGAGAACATTTGTTTATTAGCTTAGCAATCTAGTTTGTAAATGATGCGATATTGTTGTCAATATATTCGCAATATTAATATTTCCTCGTTTGAATAATATTAATTGTAGTTTATGTACTGTTTTATCTCTATTAAATGTCAACAATTTATGTAATAAACGTTAATAAGTCATAGCTACTATTTTACTTCAACAAAATGTGTCCGTTAAGAAATGGCTCTACATTTAATTTACCAAAGTATTAGTCCTCGACGAAATAAATGATCCTAACACGAAGTATACCCCGTATACTTCGTGTTAGTATGCCTTTGTAAGCGCATGATCAAAGTTCCGACGGTGAGTTGACCTTCTAGTCTTAGTTTCTGTTCTGCGGCTTACGTAATTTAATGTGACACTCAATTCTGATACCAAATATACTTCCTCGATAAATGTAAACAATTTATCGAAGAGTCGAGGTTACCTGATCTCCAGCTGCTGTTACATTTCTAACCACCCTTTCACCATCACCATCGGAAGCCCTCACTGCGTATCCGTCCTTGATCGAGGCTGGAAATGGCGGGATGGGTTCTAAGGCATATACATTCTCGGCAAGTACTCTGTCTGTGGCCTCATCAAACGAAAGTACTTTCGTCTCTAGTGATGGTACACACTCGCGAGTAATAATTTTGAGAGCATCGTCCACTTCTACCATGGGATAAGGAGATTGGCGATCTCTAGCTGCTACGTTTGACAAATTTACCTGTTTATCGAGTAGATTAGAATTTATTTTAGAAGATTATCATGGATACTTGGCCAATTTGTTAATAATTATGATGTGCTAATGATCATTCTCAGCCCTCCTGTGAGTTATTTGTGAATTAATAGATATTTTTCACGAATAGTACATACCGGGCGTCAACGAGATCATGTATTAAACCATTTTCTTTTTGGAATAAAATTATTAAATCTGAAATTCTTGTATAGGAGTAAGTTTAGTTATACTCAAGTGTAATATCAATACCATTTTCCATTTTACCAAGAATGTCATCACCTCTTCAATTTTTAAAGGAGAATTTCTGATTCTATATCCTTGCTACACAATAAATCTATTTTTTTAGATTTCCCTCAAATATTCCGTATTTACTTTCCGTATTATTTTATAAAAATAAAATTCATGATTGAAAATCCTTGTATAATGAAAATTTTCCAAGTAGGCATTGGAAATGATAATACGAATCATTTCTTGTTTGTATGCAACATTGAGCTGAATATTTCGTATAATAAAACTATTTGAAAATTAAATATTTTTCAATTTTATGGATATTTATATTTTTTTCTCGATGTTTGAACGAAAATTAATGTTTCATTTTTTTTCCAAATAGTCTGTGTTTACAATTTGAAAAACAAATTGAAATAAAGTTTTAAAACCTTAAAGCGGACTTTTCCGCATGTAGAACATATCTATCTTGAAATTGAGTGGCTGAGAAAAAATAAACCAACACATAAATGCAGAATATCTGTTTTATGCGACCGTTTTACTTTTTTCAAATAGTTCACCATCGTGCTTTCTCATGACCCATGAACAGGGCGGGGTGTGTCCTATCCACTTCAAAATTAATAAATGTCGTCTGGTAGACGTCCCTAATCAGAATCAGTCGAAACCCGATCGATTCGACACGATTTAATTGAGTGAACGTGCTAAAAAAAAAAAAAAAATTTCTCAAATAGTCCACCACTGTGCTTTCTCATGACCCATGAACATGGTAGAGTGTGTTCTATCCACCTCAAAATCAATAGGTGTCATCTGGGGGACGTCCTCGATCAGAATCAGTCAAAACCCGATCGATCCGACACGATTTAGTTGAGTTATCGAATTAACAAAACAAATTTCTCAAATAGTCCGCCATCGTGCTTTGTCATGACTCAAGGACAGGGTGGGGTGTGTCCTATCCACCTCAAAATCAATAGGTGTCGTCTGGGAGACGTCCCCGATCAGAATTAGTCAAAACCCGATCGATCCGACACGTTTTAGTTGAGTTATTGTGCTAACAAAAAAAAATTTCTCAAATAGACCCAAGGGAGGGAGTGGTGTGTGCTATCCACCTCAAAATTAATAGGTGTCATCTGGGAAATGTCCCCGATCAGAATCAGTCAAAACCCGATCGATCCGACACGATTTAGTTGAGTTATCGTGCTAACAGGAATAAATGCCGACGACAGTGACGACACACACACAGCAACCAATTTTTAAAATCCATTTTTTTTGTTTTTTAGGCCGAAAAACGAAAAATAAACCCCAAAAAAATTTAGTTTTTTCACTTTTTCTTTACACGATTACATTACTTTTCCTCTAATAGTGGAGTGCGGAAAAGTAAAAGAAAAGACTAACTTTCGTCCAAACATCAGGAAAATATATATAACTTTTCCCCATCATCTTTCCCAATATTTACTGAGGCTACAAAAAAACTTAAACCTGCAAAAAACTGCTTAAAAGGAAAAATGTCAGAATGGATTCAGCGCAACAAAAGAAAAAAAAAATTAAAACAGTCTAGGAGAGTAGCCTGTAGAACCCTACATGTATCTCTTTTCTGTGCTTATATATCGCCACGTTTTTAAAAAATGTCATGAATTTGACATCCATTAATATCTACCTTGCTTTTGCTGGTTGTAGCTTGGACCAAACGATGGGCGTCCACGATAGGCTCTTTATTATTTGTCAAGAGGTCGACCGCATGAGCGATTGCATTCTTAATAAACCCAAAGCACTCTAGAGCTCCTTTCGGGCTGCCGGGTAGGTTTACTATAAGGGTTTGGGCTTTAATGCCGCATACGGCTCTAGAGAGCATCGCCATGTCGGTGACTGCCAAACTCCTTGTTGTCATGGCGTACGCGATGCCCGGTACTTCTTTTTCAATTACCATCCGTGTGGCTTCTGGGGTAACATCCCTCGGAGACAAACCCGTTCCACCTGGCAAAGGTATATTCTAATAAAGACGTAATATTTCGAAGGCAGGGAATCAAATTCACAAGTATTTTACATTTACTTTTCTGTAACACTGCCGAGACAATTCATTTGGTATAGAGTGAAAATGTTTGTCTATTTTATCCATCCTAAATACAAGGAAAATACGATATAATGATACTAGCCTGTTTTTGCGCTAAATATTCGAACACTGTTTGCACTGGCACTGTTTTATCAAACAAGTTAAAACAGTACTATTCACTTCATCCCTATTTGCCAAATAAAAACTCACTTATTTTGCCTATAAACGGAACAGTCTACCTGAGCCGAGCCATAAACCAAGCCACGGTATGAGATAAGAGCCGTTTGGGATTTTTATTTGGCAAATAGTGGTGAAATAAACTATAAGTGGTATATAGAATTTCATTATATTTAATATAATATTATAAATCGTTCTATTCAAGCATGTGCGCCTATAGGAGAACCTCATTGCGGGTAGTACACTGATGGGTACATAAAAGACAAGTCACCGTTATGCATGCACCCTTATGTTTCAATAAGATGATTACGTTTGAATAAGATATAAAAACATTCCTAATTGAATTATATTTACTTATTTTGAATTTTTCAAAAATGTTGATGCAACTGAACTAAAAAAAACTGTAGTTCAAGAGACAAGACATTTAAGTAGTTTTATTTACTGTCTCAAAACTTTATGGGTTATAAGAAAATTAATTTTAATCAGAAAAATGTAATAAATCCCCACCTGTTGTCAATATAACATTGCATCCATGATCTACCCAGAGATCGAGAATATTTTTTATTTCAGTAACGTCGTCTGGGATGATTTTCCGAAAATTTACGGACTTCGGGAAAAATTTATTCACTTCTGCTGCCAATGTTAAACCAGATGCATCTTGTTTTAGGTTATTGAAGCATGTATCACTAACTGAAATGAAACTTTTATATTAGACATCACACAAGTTAGCTACAACATTTTATCGCTGACATATTTGTTATCAGGTATTTCTAGGTTTTTTTCCTTTTCTTCTTCTAAGTACAATGTGAAAAAAAGCTTGGAATAAAAGTATAATCGAGTTTTTGACACAAAGAAACTGAAACAAAAACACGAGACCAGTTTTTGACGTTTCTACGAATATTTTCAAACACGTTGGCTTATCAGGGGATAATTAACACCGATATTAGCTTGAATTGAACCGAAACAAATGATGATTAAAACTAATCAGTTTTAATCGCCTTTTGATAATGTCAGCTTCGTATGTGAAACACGAAAAGTACTGTGTAATCTTTCGGTACTCGTGGAAAACTAGTTTCCTGTTTTGGTTGGACACCCAAGGATCCAATCCTTTTCACAGGAAAAAGAACCTCATTGATTTATCCTCATCAGACAGACAGTTGAAGAATGTGAAGCATTGGAAAGGGGAGTGGGAAATTGTGGAGATAAATTGCCTAGTACAAAAGTCTAGTCCAAGTGCAATATTTTTCAAGCTTATGCAAAGTAATGAAATAAGTGTTGAATAATAAGCTCTTATTTTAGCTCAGTGCCCAATATTTTTTCACAGGCACTACGATTTTTTCATGAAAGAAGGATCAATATTTATAGGGAGATTAACTAAAAAAATCACCATACTTTCAGTGTATTCTCTAAAACCTCAATATTCACCACAGACTACCTCTATGGTCTCTACTAAATCACTGTAGACATAAGATCGCTCTAATATTTTTCTTACAGACGCTACTAATTTTTTTACTGTAAACAGGATAAGGTTTTTAGGGAGATGAAATAAAAAATATCTACAGAGCCACAGTAGACTTCTTGAAACCTCAGGATTCATCACAGACAACCCTTATACTCTCTATTAGGTCATCCTAAAAATAAGACCCCCCTAATATTTTTTACAACCCATACGATTTTTTCGTTATAGCACAATAATTTTTTGGGAAAATAAATAAATAAAATCGCTACACCCCGCAGTATGCTCTCTGAAACTTCAATATTCATCATATATAACCTCCTTACTAACTTACCTTAAGCATAAGATCGCCCTAATAGTTGTTTTATAGACGAATTTTTCTTATGTAAAATGAACGAGATTCTTAGAGAGACAAAATTAAAAAAAAACACCACAACCACAATAGACTTTATTAAACCTCTATATTCATCACAGATAACCCTTAGAGTCTCTACTAAATCATCTTGAAGGTAAGTCTGCCCTAATATTTTTTTTACAGACGCTAAGATTTTTCATTAAAGGAATAAGATTATAGGGAGATTAAATAAAAAAATCACCACACTTCCAGTACGCTCTCTAAAACCTCAATATTCACCACAGACTACACCTATAGTCTCTATTAAATCATTGTAAACATAAGCCCGCTCTAATAGTTTTCTTACAGACGCTACGAATTTTTTTACTGTAAACAGGATAAGATTTTTAGGGAGAAAAAATTAAAAATATCAACACAGCCACTATAGACTTTTTGACACCTCAGTATTCATCACAGACAACCCTTATACTCTCTACTAGGTCACCCTAAAAATAAGACCGCCCTAATATTTTTCTTACAAACCATACGATTTTTTTATTAAAGAATAAGATTTTTTTGGGAAAATAAATAAATAAAATCGCTACATCTTCCCTCAGTAAGCTCTCTGAAACTTCAATATTCACCATAGACTAACCCTATGGTTTTTACACTCAATCACTTTAAACACAAGACTGCTCAAATAATTACTTTACAGACGCCACGATTTTTTTTTCATGTAAAAAGGACAACATTTTTAGGGATAAAAAATAAAAAAAAATCCACACAACCACAGTAGAACTTCTGAAACCTTGATATTCATTACAGATAACCCTTATAACCTTTACTAAGTCACCTTAAAAATAAGACCGCTCTATTTGCCTTATTTTGATAGTTGGGTAGATTCCTTAATAATTATCGTGTGCGATGGAACTTACCAGTTAACACTCCGAAGGTGATTTTACTCATTTCTGAAAACAAAGAAATATATGTGTTAGTTGGTGGCTGAAATAAAATAAATTATTCATCAGTTTTTTTATTGATGTCTGGAATGATTAATTTTATCATTCAAATAAAGCAGGATAAAGAGCGTTCTTTGGAATGTCGATTTTTTATTTTTGTTTAATTTAAAATCGGTAAATACATTGCTTCCCTTGTTTCCATGATTAGCACGCCACTGGTTTTTCTATTTGAATTGCAAATGTGGGTTCTCGAAAAGAGAACATTTAAATTATCCGAACAAGAACGCTTATGGAGATATTTTGTAATGAATTTACCTGTGCAGTTACAAAGGGCAAGATTCGGTAATTATTTACTGTAAAGTAAAACACCCAAATCCTCACCAAACATTGGTTACCACCTATTTTCGGGGGCGCTGGAAACGAATTTTTCCGCTAGATTTCGAGAAAACGAATTTTCAACTTTCCGCCACTTTTCCTCATCAAATAACTTATACTTTATATTACATGGATACCTAACATTAATGTAAATAGATGCTATAACACTTCCTTTATACATATCATACATTAAAATTGTCATAAAACGTATTAATCATTACGATTTTTTGATTTACTTGAAAATCGTTTCAAATTGAAAATTCATTTTCTCGAGAACTGTGTCAAGCGGAAAAACTGAAGCCAGATTCGTTTCCAGCACCCCCGAAATTAGGGGGTAACCAATATTGGTGAGGATTTGAAAATTTTACTCTACAGAAAATGATTACCTAGAGGTGCCTCTACATATGTAACAAATGTCCGTCGCGGACATTGCCGCGTAACGTTTAAAAAGTTATGCGGCGATGTTCGCGACGGGCTTTTGTTATATATGTAGACGCACCTTAACGTCGTCGATGTGGCCATGCGTATCACAACAACGAACATTTATTTTGATGCGACGCAAGAAAACCGCCAACCGATGGATCGCGGTGATGTTACACGACGTGACGGTGTTACGGAGTTCTGTCTACACTATGCGGCATATGAAACGAGCGTCTCGCGACAGTAATGATCTTGGCTGTGATGGCGTTTACGCATGTCTTTACAAAATGATTTAACAAAAAAAAAGAGCTGAATTAGTAATAGGCCTATGTGATATTGCATCTTCAACTGAAGACGAGCATCGGGTTATATTGAAAAATTTTTATAAAATTATTGACAAGTTAAATAGAACAAAATCTGTTGATCTAGAAACTACTGAGGAGACCAATACCAATAAAAAAATTGAACAGCAGGTACGTTTATTTTGTACAAAAAATAAAAGGATAAATGAAATTAAAAAACCTACCCTGGCAGAAGAAATTTATATTAGGGACGGTCTGTTGAATAACTAACAATAACGTAAATATTCACACGAATTTGATCATACTTACACTTAATTTAATTGATCGCAAGTTTGCTTATTTTTTATTTTGAGAGAACAACGTATATAGGATACCGCTACAAGGGTGGCTTTTCTTGCTTGTATTCATAAGATTACGTCACCGCAGCCAAGATCATTACTGTCGCGAAACGCTCGTCATATGAACGCGATGAAGTTCGCGAGGGAGATCGCGACGTGCTTTTGTTACATATGTAGACGCACCTTAAGATTCATACCGATACGAATTTTCGTAACCGTGGCGTAACCAATACCAGGGTACTCTTCCAAAAGAAAAGAGGCCAGACATGCTGTAAATGATATCTAAAATAACATAAATGTATCATATTTAATATTTAGTGAAGTATTTTACAGCCTTGCTGATATGTTCACTATCTGCAATCAAAGCGAAAAACGTGTAATTAAAATTACTTTGTCGATTGGTTTATTCGCCTTATGTTTTGATGGAAATTTGTTCAAATAGAACATTGACAAACATCTCGTATTAGGCAATCAATGATAGTAAACACACTTAATAAACCGTGACCGTTCATAATTCGCTTGAATTAGTAATTAGTTAATTCACAGCTAAAAAAACTGGTCAATCTGGCAACTGCGCAATACGCGAAGATAGTGAACCTTCATCGGCGATTTGTAGACGACCTATGCGTTCGTATTTTCCTCGAGTTTTACTCGGATTGTCTCATCCTGTCCGCTGTGTAACGTGTCAGGGCCAAGCTGGACCGTTTCCCACGTCTCCAATTGGTTCTTATTAGCTAAATTGAGCACCTATTGACACCTATTGATCTATTCAATCACCCCGTAATTACTAACCTGCGTGGGCTCGAGGAACTGACACAATAATAAAATAACAATCGGCGAGTAAGTGGAAAACACACGGCCGGCGACACCAGCCAACGCAGGACTCTCACTGATGCGAGGCAGAGTGAGCACGCGTGGTGGGCTGTTGTCAAATATACCCACAGTTTTTCGGAGTTTATCGCAGTATTGTACCGCGTATCAAGACTGATATTAGTATGTACAGCTCGTCAATAATAGGAAAAAGTGTGAGATTCTCCATGTTGCGTGGAAAAAAGAGTGAGGGCAGCATTCGGTTATTTACTTGTTCCTCTATTCTTGTCGAGCAGTACTTCTTATTACAAAATAATGCTGAGTCGATGGCATTTGTTGTAGAGACTACAATGGAGGCCGATAATAGTTACTATTCGTTAAATAATAGTATCGGGTTGTAAAAAAGGTTCGTTTTATTTCTTAAGTGTTTATTATTAACATTATAGTTATTACCAATTATTTTAATCAATAATGTACGTTCCTCCATTTTCAATAACTTTCTCCCATCTCTCAGTAAGCTTCATAATACCATTTTCATAAAACTTTGCGATTTGCTCGCAATAAACGCTTTTAAATTATTTCTGACTTCCTCATCATTGGCAAATGTTAAGTTTCGTGTTATCCATGGGATAGGTAAAAATCCGAGGGCGCGAGGTCTGGAGAATGCGGTGGATGGAGTAAAACATCCCACTCTAACTCTAACAATTTCCTCCGGATCTGCAGAAAAATGTGAGGTCGAGCATTGTCGAGTGTGATGGAAGACGACTTTGTTACGATTTACAAATCCTGGGCGCTTTTCCTACATGGCTTGGCTCAATTCTTGTAGTTGTTCGCAGTAAACGTCCGAATTTATTGTATCGTTTCTCGGGAGTAGGTCAAAATACACGATTCCTTTGAAATCCTACCAGACTGACAACAAAACTTTCCTGTGGTGAATCCGTGGCTTTGGTGTGGATTGAGAAGGTTCACCAGATTTTCCAGACGATCTTTTTCGACTGACGTCGTACATGATCCACTTTTCATTTCAGTAACCATATTTCTCAAAAAGGGGTAGTTACGTTGACGAATCCATAACATATCGTAGATGTTGATGCGATCCATTAAATTGGATTCGCTGAGTTCGTGAGGGACCCAAACATCGAGTGTACTGATAAACCCAAGTTGTTTAAGGTGATTCTGTATACTAGATCTTGACGTCTCATTTTTTTTTCTGCAAGCTCACGTATGGTTTGGCGTGGATTTGCCTCAACTAAGGTTTGTAAATGCTCGGAAACGACTTCTTTAGGCCGGCCTGACCTTAGGGCGTCCGTGAGGGAAAAATCGTCAGATCGAAATCTATTGAACTTTTGACACGTTCAATCTTGAATAACATTTTTGCCGTACATAGAACACAATTTGCGGCAAGTTTCAGCGACTCTTTTGCATTTTTTAAAATAAAAAGGCATCACGTGCCTAAAATGCTCGGTTTCACTAATTTTCTATTAAACTCACACACAAAAATAATAAAACAAGTTCACGAGTATAACGGTAGCAAACAACAGTTAAATATCAGGGTTAAATAGGCAGGAAGCTTCATCAGCTGTCGAGCGAGTATATCTAAAGAGACGTCAAAAAGGTCACGGGCCAATTAACATCGCAGAATTGTGTAAAGAACAAGATAAAAATATCAAGAAATATTTTCAAGAATCAATACCCCACATACAATACCCCACCCTACTAGACGAAGAGGCGTTCGACAAACAAGCTTAAGGGCAGGGAACTTACCTTTAGAATAAGGCTTTATGGTAGCAATTCAAGACGGCGTCATATCCACTTGTAATTGCGAGAAATATATAGGGTATCTCAGTTGGAACTATAGGATTTCAATTGCGCACCATTTGTGTTCTGTCAAAATAAGCCATCATTAATGTTGCTTTAGTAAAGATTCCTACAAAATTAGGACAAAATGAAGCGCCTACACGGAGTTAACAGTTCATAACTTAATCAAGGAATTTGAGAAGTCGGGTCCTGTTCCAACACCAATACGTCCTCGTCGTGATCGGTCAGACGAAATTATTGCTGCGTGAGAGAATCGGTACGGGTGTATCCAAACGCATTGATTCAACGTCGTGCACACAATTGAAACTATCAAGAGTTGCCACGTATCGGATTTTGAAGAAAGACTTCACCTGTCAGCATAAAAATTCAACGTCATACATAACTCTGTTGTATAAAAAAATTCCTAATAATGTTGTCTTGAGGAATGCTGACATCAATTGGCTTGCAAGATCATGTGACTTAACACCATTGGGCTTTTTTCATTGGGTTTATGTCAAGGGAAAATTATACGCCACTCAGCCAGCAACAATCAATGACCTCAAACAAATATTCATCGCGTTATTTGGGAAATAGAGCCAGTTGTATGTGTCCGTGTTATGGACAATTTTTCTAAACGAATGACATGAGTCGCGGCGGCCATATGAACGCTATATGACGGCCACGGATGGACAGTCGTTAAATATTGATGCCCTATCTTTGACAGAACACAAATGGCGCGCAATTCAAATCCTATACTTCCAACTGAGACACCCTGTGTAAAGCACATAGATACTCCTGAATAATGCCTATAAATCATTTTACACTGGGAAACTCTGATTGAATGAATGAATAATTGCTTGAGATTACGTGGAACAAAACAGAACTTATTTGTCATTTAAATTACTGTAAAGTTATTTGAAATATTGTTTACTTCCTGTGTATACAAACCCCAGAAATCCGGAAGATACCACTTTATATATGGCTTATTTTTTGGACCACCCGGTAGCGCTGAAGTATTTTCAGAAGTCAACAAATATTTAAAATAGCGAAGACGACTCATATTGCACAAACATTCCCACTGTTACAATTTTTAGAACTTGAAAATATGACGGTGTTGAACTATAGATTCATCTGATGAAAATGAGTGTAAGAAACATTAAAACAACAGTAGCGGCAACACTGCTAATTACATCACATTTCCGGATGAAGTAACAGTAATTTTTTAAACGAATATAAAACGTAAAACGTTTTGTATGTTCCCCATTTTCATACATATTCATTCAACAGTTCTCACAATCAGTCGAACCGTAAATTTGGAATTACAGGTCCCATATTTTTTGTCGCATGGACCCTCGGACCGTTGACGTGCCCTTCTACCTGCAACTAACCCCGCTACCATTCTTCATAGAGACGTGAAAAATTGTGTAAAAGTTTCAGGACGTATTGTGGAACGCTATTTCGATTATAATCGATTGTAACGCTTTAGGGTTGCTCATTTGTGAATTGGAGTACGTGACCTAACGCACGAGATGACATTATATGTAGACCTGCCCACTTCGTTGCCTGTGCAGTGGCGGTCCTGAACACAAATAAGCAACTATGTATAATTATAGTAATTTATATAATATGTAATATTTATCCAATTAGCATTTTAAATCCGAACGAGTGATGTGCCTTGCGGTGAAAAATGTTCGTACATAAGGAAAACGACAGTTTGACATCTACAGTCTTCGAAATTATTTAATGCAGTGAACACTGTTACTATTAATAATGTCAATCAGGTGAAACTTGAATTTTTCTTTATTATACTGACATTATTTTCCTCTAGCATGAATACCTTCCTCGTCATTCAAAGTTTGAGGCACTTAAACATGCTTCCATTTGAGCATATTAAAATTCTATTTGAAACAGAAAATAGAAAAGAAATAGAAAAGGAATTCAAGAACATAAATCATCCTGTAAACACATGTTTTAAACTTCGATATAGGAATTCAAGTGAGAAGATAGGCAGTTAAAACAGGACACAAAATTCCATAATTTTAAAATTCAATTTCATATATTTGAAACATTATTTTGTTTCCATTTTCTCTTACCACAAACACAGTAAGTTAAATTAGAGGATTTTTTTTTCGAAATCACAATCTTGGTATTTTTTGAATATTTCAGAATTAGATTAAATAAGATTTTATAGGTAAATGTAATTTACCTATATTCAGTAATTTAAATTCAACTCAACTCAATGCAAATAACCTACTATTTGCAAATCATAAACGCTATTGTTTTGCGATAAATATAGTTCTTCTATGTTTAAAAATAATAACACAAGACTAGGAATATTTGTGGATCGCCGTAAACAATCTTTATCAGTTGAGAAAAAGCTTAGAAATTCATTTGATCTATTAACTGTTAGAAAATGCCTAAACAAATAACTTAACGCGAATATAATATTCCTTTAGTATAAACATCCAAAACATTCTGGAGATTCCACTATTCCTTGAAACCATTGGGTGAGATTAATCAAATAAAAAAGTGGCTTTAAGCAGTATTGTATTTAGTATACATCAAGAGCGCGAAAATGACTTGGATAATATTTCAAATTCGTTAACATTAATTTATATGAATCTCCACAAATCTGCCTTGTCTGCCTTGTGCGTACGCCACTGGTTGTTTGACAAACTGCGACAGTTTAATTATTACGATCGACTATTTTGGGTATATTTTACTTTAAATATGACCGTAGACGTTCCTGTTCGCCATTTAAGTTGTGTTCGATGAATATGTTTGACGAGAAAATGCGCAAGAGCCGAGAAAATTGTAATGTCGCAGTATCGGGGATAAGACGGGAACGCCGGCAACGCGGCCTTCTTCTGTTTGGGCCCGCGGTCTTGATGGATAACTCTTGAAGTTTCACTTCAGTTTCCCGCCGGTCGTTTGGTAGCGAGCATGCTAGGTTTGCGGAGGCCGGCTACACGATGTTCTTCAAGTTGTTTGCATTTTTGTTATTGTTTGTGTTTGTGGTATCTGTTGAATGTACAACGTGCGAGTCGATGGATATACGCAACGATTTGATAAATCTAAACAGGTTAAGGAATTGCGTCGAAATAGTGGGCAGTTTAAAAATTTTATTAATAGAAAAAGTGAATAGTGAGGCCGATTTCAACGATTATGTGTTTCCTAATCTCACCAAAATTACTGGATACCTGTTCTTCTACAATGTGCGGCATCTGACTTCTATCGGTAAATTGTTTCCCAACTTGAGGATTGTCAGAGGTTATGAGCTGTTTACGGATTACGCGATTGTTCTTTACGACATGCCGCATCTCAGAGAGGTAAGACGTTTTTTTCGGCTTATTTAAACTTGTTTGTTTACTTTCGTGTCATTCGATTTAACCGGAGACTTCATCGCCATAATTAGTGGCCACAAAAAAGAGGTTCAGACGATAGATGTGCGTGGCAAAGAGGTGTATCAGGGTTTGCAGGTTTTTGATAAAATTATTTGATCTTACGTCCCATGGGCGATGACAGAATTTCTATTACTTGCGGCCAATATATAGCACGTTTTTATTAGGTGACGCCTAGATGTCAATAACTGGAGTTAATAGAATGGGACCTATTATTCTTTTCGTCCCTACTCCCTATTCTTAATATTTTTCATCTACTGCGTTCCAGGAAATATAAAGGGAAGCCATAACCTCGGAATCAACTCCCATCGAATATTTGATCTCTGGACTAGATATTAAATTAATATTAAAAGCTCGAAAAAAACATTTGTTAATTAACGCGATTGTTTTCTGTTATAACTCGAACACTACATTGATAGAATAAAAAAAACCCAAAGCGCCGTAAAATGTGGAAAACCTTGGGGAAAACTAAAACACCGTAATGCATAGTTGAAATTCTAATAAAATGTTCGTATCTACATATGTATATTTACATTCTCCACTCATTTCAATATACTTTTTAAGAAAACAGGACTTATTGTGATTGTTTTGCGTTAATCTGTTTTATTTCTTCAGTTAACGATTCCTGTTTTTAGGAATAGAATGAATGACTGATTAAAAGTCTCCAAGGAAAGCCTTGGAATATTCGTAATTTTTTGTTTAGTGTTTTTAACACGTTTCTTGTTTTAATTGACGTTAAATCGTTTTACTTCGAATTCTCTTCATAAGAAGTTAACAGTGATATCTCTATGTACGTTTTTGTTTGATTTTCCACTAACAAGAAAAATAACTCGTCTACATTAAACCCATTACATGAACATTAAAAATTCGTCAAGTTACAAGATCATGGATACAACTTAGTTCCCCAATGACCCAATGAAATTAGAGTTTTAACTCATTTACTTTATAAATGTCAAATAATCTAATTATATTACAGCAATAATTCTTCTGAATATTGAGACTGGCATTTAATTCGTGAATTGTATCTTCATAGATACACTAAATTTCCTTGAAACGCCCAGTTTTTCCGTACTTTGTCCATCTTAATAATATTTATATAAACATATTTACAATGTATTATTTATATTATCAAAACAGACATTGTCTATTATCACTAAATGTTATTAAATACTTATATGATGCAAGTAATTATGCTGTATTGCTAATAATGTTGATAATATTAAATATTATTATACAAAGTAATAATTTGTTCTTCGGCATTTAAGCAAATGCATGGGCACCTCTCAATAAATTGTTTGCCATTGTAGACCTCGGTGCGGACTTTGGTAGTTTGTCCTTTGTTGTTATTGATTTTTTGAAAAATACGTCAACTGAATTTTTTAGAAAAGCAATGACTAACGTAAACATTTCAACGAAAAAATTTCAACCCCCTTCTTTTTTAACAAAAATTTATTTCTCGAAGTTTTTCGAGTACTCACTACAGTACCCCATATTTGGGATTTCTCATATTTATCTTGACAAGATAGGGGATATTTAAAAAATACGAATAACGCAAATATCACTTCATTAACAATATGACATTTGCGGCTTGCGTGTAAACACTTTATACGTTTCATAATTTCCGGGACGATTTTTCCATTTTGATTCTAGTTGCTTCAGATCTTTAAGTAATTTAGCCTATTTAAAATAGACCCTCGATTTTTAGTAACACTACAAGAAGAAATCCAAGGAGTTTAAATCAGGTGAACGTGGTGGCTATTTAGTTGGTGGTCCTCGTCGCCCTATCCATCTGTTAAGGACGGTATCATCAAGAAATCACTGGACATGGACACCAAAATATGGAGGAGCTCTGTTGTTGAAACCAAATTCTTTAGTGGGGATCATCATCATCCTCATTGTTTGGATAAATGAAATGGAGATAAATAAATCGTCATGTCAAAGAAACCTTATTTGAATAAAGTTACAAATTTCTATCATGTTTCTAAAATAATGTATGACATTTTTTAATGCTTTTTTATTTTGCTTCTTTTATATTTTGAACATTTATATTGGATTAGATTAATCAAAATATATACATAGAGCACGTTATGTTCCCTTATTTCAGTAGCTTGTTAAAATCCAATATAAAATTAACGTCGACTTAAAATTGCAATTAATATCTGTTGATTGTGAGTTAAATGATTTATTTATTGACATTTATTTACTTATGAGTATACTTTACTGTTAACTTCTGTATGATCCCGAAATTAAAATATTGTATAAACAAATCAGAGTATATAAAATATTATTAAAACATAATATCAATTCTCCAATAATTTTTTTTTCAAAATCAAAATCGGACATAACAATTAACTGTACTTATTAGGTAAAAATTAAAGATGAATCAATATTTTACAAATGGGTTAAATTTGAAAGAGAAAGTTTAGCAGAATCGGTCAGGAAAAAAATATATACAGGGTGTCCTTTAAAATAATAAAGTAAATGTCTCTTCCGGTGATACCGGAAGTAAAAAAAAAAAACAATAGCTTGGACTAAAAAAAGGATAATTAAACATAATACGAGTCTACCAAATTTAAAATAATACTTTTTTAACTAACCATGCTACGGGGTGATACATGGCTCCTGTGTCACCCGGTATATCAGGCAACCGGTGCTTATAGATAGTTATTAAGGTATTAATTTAATGAGATTAGTTTATTTTTAATAATACATTTTTACTCCTATTTTTTGTGGATTTCGATGTAAATAAATGAATAAAGTTATGTATTTGAGAGATTTACATGTATTCAACACAATTTAAAATAATTTGAAGAAATCTAAAAAGAATATGAACATTATTAAACGAATTTAATCAATCTGGAGGAATCAAGTAGAGTCTCGAGGATTCTAAAGTAAGCTAGAGGATTCTGAAGGATGTTAGAGCAATAAAAATAATTGTGACAAATCTAGATAAATCTGAAAGAAGTCATAGGAGCTCACAGGAAGTTCAAGCAACCTAGAGACATCTACCAGCTATGCAGTCATCGGGCTCGATAACTGGTTTGCCTCAAAATAACAAGAATTTTTCTGGTATGAAATCCAAAAATTGTCAGAGATGGAAAAAATGTATAGTTAGCAATGGGCAATACTTCGAATAAAATATTTTTTATAATTTACGTACAATAAACGTGTATTTTCTACACAGAAAATTCCTGTTTCATATTTACATACTTGTTGTAAATATGAAACCTTTGCGTTCAGCTAGGGATTTATTCATGTTCATAAAGTTCTGAAATAGGAAAAAACGTTTTTTCCATAAGTGATTTCCACCCTGTATTTAATGTTTTGCGCCATTATATAAGTTATATATTTTGTTTAGTAATATTGTCAGCAAGACCCGTTATCTCTCTACAAGTTTCATCGAGATTTTCACCATTTCCTTTACTTCAGATACAACCGGAACTGGAAGTAATTCCTCGATATCGAACCCAGTCATTTACATGGGACTGCGTGCGAACTAAGGCGTCCGAAACAGTAAACAAGTCCGCGAGGCACTGACCTTGATAAATCGAAATCGAATGATTGATGTCGAGAACGTGATAGGTAGAGAAAAATTATTGGCAAGATATTATTTTCGGGAAAAATATTCCGCGGAATAGCCGAAGTATATCATTTATAGAAGAGGAATATAAACAGCGCAGAGGTTATGAGTTAGCTATGCGGTAAACAAGTTTGGCACGTGGCTCGTAGATCGACAGAAATAAACACAGAAACAAGAAAGGAGGAAAGATTCACCGCAAATATCGGTGCCCTGGAGGGAGGGCCTATTAAATTATTAGCTCTGTTATAAGTTATAAGATAAGTAAGGCTGTGGGAAATGTGCTATCAGTGTGAACTTAGCAGAACAACTTTGAAGAATCGAAAAATGCATAGGCTCATTAATTTCCGTTAATTAATCGTGAAAGTTATAATTTAACCGTTCTTCAATTTAAAAAAAATTTAAGTGTTCTGCTAACTTCACATGAAGTTAGCAGAACATCTGTCAACATTTTTTTTTTCTGCTAAAAGTAAGTATATAGAAAATTGCCGCTAATTAACCGTTAATTAATCGTGAAAGTTATAATTTAACCGTTCTTCAATTTTATAAAAAAAACTAGTGTTCTGTTAACTTCACATGAAGTTAGCAAGACATGTCAAGTCATTTTTTTTGTTAAAAGTAAGTATATAAGAAATTGCCGCTTTTTAATCGTAAACAAATGGTATAAACGAAATTTGAAAAAAATAATGTCTCGATAGTAGTAAAATAACTCAAAACTGGAAGTAACGAAACAAAATAGATAAATACAAGAGAAAATTGATAATTTTTGATAATTTACATCCTCACAAATATATCAAAATGTTGATGCTGCACAGAATTCACGTGGCGTGTACAGTCAGATTTGGACCAGGACATGGTCTATGGACTTTTGCACGTGCGACATACGTTCTTTATTAAATTGAAACGTTTCAACTAACACCACGGAGACCGTAGCTACACTTCGATCGATAAATCAATACCAACTACGGCCCTACGGCCGTGAATAAGTTATATTGGTGAATTACCATACATCGTTTACTATCTAATAGAAATTTTATGACAAAATTTTATAATGAAATTTTATGAAAATTATTATTTTAGAATAGCTAATATTTGTGGATTAGCTAAACGAAAGGTTGGTTGCAATAAAAATATTTATGCCCCCACATGAAGCGTCAATGGTATGCAGCGCTCGCCCACAGCCTTATTATACGCTGTCTTCTATAATTCATTATCCTGATTATACGGAATAATTTATCATCCCCGTTTCCTCGAGTCTCCCTCGCCTCACGCGTTTAAGGACTGGCCTCACATGCGAGGGGTGAACCGAGGCACAGCACCGAGGCATCAGATATTGCATACCAGTTTCATCTATGATAACTTCGAGGTTGAATTCTTTCAGTTATTTCAGTCGTCTAGGGGCAACGAACTCACGGGGTTAGTTTTCGTCCTTCGTGGAGGCGATTGGGAGCGATCCGAGGAGATCCAAGGACGAATTACGGGCAATACAAAATTATCCGAGAAAATGCAGAAGGAATCTTAATATTTGTATGTGATCGTGTACACGAGTAAAAAGCGAAAATTTGAATTGACATGGACGTTTAGGGGTATGGCCAGATTTTCTGAAATTATTATGTCTATGAAGTTAGCAGAACAAAGTTAGCAGAACACAATTATGTCATATGGGGAATTAAGTGCTAATTAAATGCGCAAGAAAAATTTTTGCAATTCGTGATTTTTAACATGCGATTAAAAATATATGTGAAATATATGTTAAAGCATGCGATAAAAATATATGTGAGCACAAACATTTTTTCTTGCGCATTTGATTAGCACTTAATTCCCCATATGACATAATTGTGTTCTGCTAACTTTGTTCTGCTAACTTCATAGACATGAAATTAGGTATTCCATAATTACTTCACAGAAAATCTCCAAGTTCCCTGGATTAATCTGCGGTAATGAATAAAACCGGGCGTGGGTTCGATTCCCACATAGGTCAGCTGGGTGTATCTGCATATGCCTGGGTGAAAATTTATTTTTTATTATCTTCAATAATATAAAATTAAATATTACGAATTTAAAATAACCAGCTGTTTGTTGCCTTAACATGCCGAATGTTTTACAAATACAAAATTTCTTATAAGTAATATACAGTGCTATTCAAAAGTCCCCTCCCCCCCCCTCTTATCTTTGGAACGATTATACATAAACTAGTGAAATTTGGTAACTGAATATTAAGGGTTGTAAACTTCCCTACTAGTGATGATAGATGACGTATGCGTCAAAGATGACGTCACAAGGTCATTGTGACCAATAATTTTAAATGGAACCCTATGGCAATCGACACCTCTTTTAAAAGGTATCGAAAAAACCTATTCAATGATACTAATATTGTGTCTGTTTATGGCAGTTTTGACAACTGGCTTTCAAAAACCGCAATATTGTGAAAATATGGAGATTAAAATTAACCAACAGCCAGACTATGTCAAAACAATTTGTTTTAGTGACGAAAGTACTTTCTATCTAAATGGAAATGTAAATACACAAAACGTGAGATATTGGAGTGACGCAAATCCTCACATGTTTCGTGAAACTCAGTATCCCGAGAAGGTCAATATTTGGGCAGGTATACTGGGAAACCACATCGTTGGGCCTGTTTTTTTAAATACCAACTTAACCGGTGAGGTGTATCTGCAGATGTTGCAAAATGCAATAGAACCGTTAATCCTTGAAATTTTGGAAGATAATCAAGATGAATTTGACATTTTGGAAATAACATTCCAACAGGATGGTGCTCCTCCACACTATTACGGTGCAGTAAGACGGTATTTGGATGAAGAATATCCTGGTAGATGGATTGGACGACGAGGTTCAATGGAATGGCCGCCTCGATCACCGGACCTCACACCTTTAGATTTTTTTCTGTGGGGGTATCTTAAATCGAAGGTTTACGCCACTCAGCCTGACAATATTGATGTTTTAAAACAACGTATTGTTACAGAATGTAGGGCTATTTCCGCAGACACATTTGAAAAAGTACGAGAAGAGTTTCGCAATAGGATGCTTTACTGTCAGGAAGTAGATGGAGCTCACTTCGAACAATTACTATAAGTAGGTACTGATTCTTGAATCTGTAATTAATATTATTTCCAAGTTTACTGATTACTGATTTAATCCATCAAAACTACCATAAATACAAACAATATTAGTATCATTGAATACGTTTTTTCGCTACCTTTTAAAAGAGGTGTCGCTTGCCATAGGGTTCCATTTAAAATTATTGGTCACAATGACCTTGTGACGTCATGTTTGAAGCATACGTCATCTATCATCACTGGTAGGGAAGTTTACAACCCTTAACATTCAGTTACCAAATTTCACTAGTTTATGTATAATCTTTAAAAAGATAAGAGGGGGGAGGGGACTTTTGAATAGCACTGTAGATCTTCCATTTATTTTTATTTATGTGCCTTTTTTTGCGAAAGCCAGGTCCAGCTTAGTGCTATTCTTCTTCCTTTTTCTCGACATTCACACGGATATACACAGACATACTCAGCAGACTTATGTGGGAATCGAACCCACGCCCGGATGACTCTGAGCTGGTAATGTAGGCCAGCTCCAAACGTTTGACAGAATTATCTAGGACCGATCCAGAGATCTTGGAGGCCTTCTGCGAGGTCATTATGGGGGATAATTACTCTCAGAATCTGCCCATAACATTACTTAGTTAATTGTGAGGATAGGAATATATTAAGAAATATTATTCAGGAAAACAATCCATTCAATTTAAAATAACGAAGTTCATGACGACTTTCGATATAACCAGAAGGTTCGCTCTAAATGAAAATATTTTATTTAAAAAGAGCATAAATAACTACTGCTGTACTAAATTGCCAACATTTAATCGGGCCATTGTACTGTTCATTTCAAAAATCTCATAAACAGGGCTTGTATTACGTTCGAGCCGCCTGTGACGTGTATTACGTAAAACACTTAAAATATTTAATATATCATGTACATAATTGGAATGTTCTGTAAATCTGAGAAAAAGTTTTTCTTTGCGTCAATGAACAAGGTAGTATTTACAAATGTTAAAGGATGACGTATTTATAGCCGCAAAAATGATTCAGCTGCTATTTCGTAGCTGTCGACGGCGACCTCAAATAGGCGTTGACTTGACGTCAAAAAGCTTAAAGTGTAACGTCACTATGAGAAACTATTTTTATCGCCATCATATTGCACAATTCAGAATATAATAATAGTACTCGGAATAATAAATAAATCAGGGTGACAACAGGAAGTGGGTACACCCTGTAACTTTTTTATTACTTTAGATAAAAATGTCAAATTCGGAGAGCTTGTACTAGAACAACATCGCTATTTTTTTGAGATTATTCTGAATATCGGGTTTGACCAGAAATGACCCTGCTGTTGAGTTTTTCACGGACCTGGCGGACTTTCTACGTATGATAGGACCTTTCAAAGTTCTTTTTTAAATACTCAAGTGATTTTTATTTAATTTTTTAAAACAAATCTAGATAGTTGACTAACAAGATGCTTTTGTTTTGAATTTTACTTATGAGAAAATTTTCAACCCTACAGTTTTTGTTGTTTTAAAAACTGGAATAACTTAGGCTTAGACAATACTTTTAATACACGGGTAGTAGTTATCCTCTTAACTTAAATTGTAACACAATTCAATAAAAAATAAAAAAGCACACGTTACCTACGACAGAACGCCACTTCGTTGGATCAATGAATTGTTAGGTTCAGGTCGAATACAGCTAGTGCAGTTAACGTTAACATTCCGTGTCCTGTCGACTATTTCTTTTCACTAATCGCGGAGAGAGGAATTTTAAGCTAATGTCTTATTTTAGTTATCTAGTTATAATTAAGTACACACTTCAGTTATTCACTTTAGTATTTTCGCAGCGTTAATTCTTTTTCTGAAACAAAAAACGACTTCCTCTCACATATTTATTAGCTTGAGATTGTCAGCTTTAAATTGCTGGCATGTTTAAAATTGGTTAAGGGCGTGTATCGCTCACCTCGTGAAATTTTTTTAATCTGAGATTAATTTAATTGATGTGTTACTATTCTGGTGAGATAGACGAATAATCTAAGGTTAAAACTAGGAAATATTAAGTGCTATACTAGGAAATTTTATGTGAAATTTTCCATGACGAACGTGCAATGACCTACCAGAATAAAATCACTATACGTATATGTGATGTTACTATGTATGTTACCATTCACGTTGCCGGTAACGTAGAAGGATGTTAATTATGTTTTTTCTACTTCGAAAGGTAGGCGAGTAATTTTTTTATATTGTCATGCCAAAAACTATTCTGAAACCCTGTATAACCACAAAGGTTATGTATTCTTCTCTTGGTGTGCCGCCTTCAAAATTAATTTCTCTGTAAATTAATTAAGTGAAGCTGTAGGGCGAACATGAACACAAGGAATTATATTAATTTCCATATTTTCATAATGCACATGCGATTTTCTTGATTACGCGAACTTGATTTTAGGCAAATTTTCTAAGGGGATATGATAGGCAATGCGACTTTGACGGTAATGAGTAACGCAATGTTCACGGGCTTCGTGATTGTTCTTTCTCTATTCTCTGTAGATCAAAAGCAGGTCAATTTTTATGCCATGCGTATACGAGATATTATTATTAATAAAAAGACAACATAGGTTATAAAAAACGTTTTTTATAACCTATTTAAAATTTCAGTTATTTTTTATAACTGAAAAAACAATTATTTTTTCAATTGTTTTCCAAAGAATTTCTGTACGTCAAACCAGCATAAGCTATTCATATCGACGACAATTGCACTAAGAATTCAACGCCAACTAAATATTTCATTAAATAGTTGTCTTAAAAATTACCCGATTTTTGAAAATAATATTTTTGTTAACGCTGTTATTTTATTTTTTATGGAATTTTAATTTTTTTTACACCAAATCCAATTATTCACCAGAATTTTTACCAGTGATAAACTCCACCCTGGTTACATTATTGTGGAATACGAGAAAATGTGTCTTCATGAAAAAACGATATTTTGAAATGGGTAGAAATATTAGGGCTAAAAATTTCAGGTTTGCAATTTTTTCATAATTCTAATCCAAAACAAATGTAAGTAATCGATTAATATTGCAAGTAATGCTCTCATTATATCACCACCACTTTAAACTAGGCATAAATCTTTACTAAAAGAAACTGTCTATATAATTATACCACATAATAATAGTGAAGGTCTTTGACCGCTAACGTTTACTAACGGCGACTATCTATCATTCATCAGATCAGTCGCAAAGGTAAGCGTGGGCATGTTGGAGTTGTGTGCTAAGACAATAAAGCTATTTAATATTGTGCAAAATATCAAATATCTGTACGGGTTTAAGCATTACGTATGTAATTGAGAATCAAGGGTGAATAAACTGCAGCGCGCATCGAATACAATCATATTGCATATAAAGGACGTTATCTTATATACAGCGAGCGACAGGCTACTAGGCGAATCCTTGGGTATATTTCGAGTTTATGCCTGGAGCGTCTACAGTCACGGGGTATTTATTGTCGTCATTGTTATCTTTTAATTGTGAGCTGGACTGTAATAAGCTTGTTATAAAATGTTACATTTCTAACGCAAGAATATCTGAAGCGTAGCAGAAAATAATGTTTCTAATAGAAACATTATTCTCTGCGACGGGGCACTACGGGGGTAGTTTAGGGGAACTACAAGTTCATGAACACTAACTTTCTGAAATAAAACCTTCTACTTTCTATTAATTCTTTTGTGTTCGGTCTCCATTTAAATCTAGGATAATGTGGAATTTTCTGAGAATTTGAACTTAACACTTACTGTTGTGTGCTATTGAATTCTAAAAAATATTCAAAAAGGAATGAGTTGATTTTTTTTTGAGGAAACTTAGTACACGATATCAGTGATTGTATACAGGGAGTGTCACGAAATTATCCCTTATCCAAGTCAAGTTCTGCGTGTGCAAACTTTTTAAATTTCCTAAAAATTCTTTTAAAATTTCCTTTTAAAATTACTAAACACGAAATTGCTTAAATACTATTTAGACATTCTTTATACTAATATTTTTTACTCCTTTCGCCTATTGGATTTAGTGAATATATTATATACAGCTTGTCAAGAATAGGAAAAAGTGTGAGATTGTGCATGCGTAGAAGAAAGAGTGAGGCAGCATTCGGAGGGAAAGGATGCACTTTACGCACGGCCAGATCCAACCCTGTGTACATTCATACATACTCGCTATTCACTCTGCAGAGGTTTCAGTGCGACTGAGTAAAGACCAGGCTATTTACTGCGCACCCCGTGGGCGGTCCGATATCGCAGTTTTGAGATTTGTTTCTGTTCTTGATAAGCTGTACATTTAGGAATAAAAACTTCACCACAAGTAAATTTTGTCTTTAATCATTTTCGTCACTTATTCTGGGACAGACTCTATACACAGTGTTACCAACAAGTCCGTTCATCATGTGTTCAATTATATGAGATGTTAATCATTTTATTTTTAATTAAGAATAACATTAATCAATGGATGTAAAATTGCCAATAGTTTTTGTTTTGTACTAAAAATATTTTGATTTCTACCAATTTTCAACCCTGTAGTTTTTTTTTTTGTAATAGTTACCCAACACTATTTGACTATTTGAGAAATTTGTTTTGTTAATACGATAACTCAACTAAATCGTGTCGGATCGATCGGGTTTTGACTGATTCTGATCGGGAATGTCTCCCAGACGACATCTATTGATTTTGAGGTGGATTAGACCCCCCCCCCCCTTTCCATGGGTCATTAAAAAGCACGACGGTGGACTATTTAAGATTTTTTTTTGTTAACACGATAACTCAACTAAATTATGTCGGATCGATCGGGTTTTGACTGATTTTGATCGGGAACGTCTCCCAAATGACATCTATTGATTTTGAGGTGGGTAGAACACACTCTACTATGTGCATGGGTCATGAGAAAGCACTATGGTGGACTATTTGAGATTTTTTTTTTGTTAGCACGATCACTGGATTAAATCGTGTCGGATCGATCGGGTTTCATCTGATTCTGATTAGGGACGTCTACCAGACGACATCTATTGATTTTGAGGTGGATAGGACACACCCCACCCTGTTCAGTGGTCATGAGAAAGCACGAGGGTGGACTATGTGAAAAAAGTAAAACTGTCGCATAAAACAGATATTCTGCATTTATGTGTTGGTTTATTTTTTCTCGGTCACTCAATTTCGAGATAGAGATGTTCTATGTGCGGAAAAGTCCGTTTTAAGGTTTTAAAACTGTTTATTTTTTTATAGATTTTGTAGTTTTAAATGTTTTTATAAGGTCAAGGGTTTCACTATCTCTGCATTTCAAACCTGTTTTGGTTGATGTTTCATTACTTGATTGCTGTTTGTTGAAAATGGAGAACTTTTCTCTTTTATTTCTGGCAATTTTGGCAAATAAAATATTTCTTTGATTTAAAGAGAACGACAGATATGACAAATTAAATCACATGGTTACTATTGTATAGGCCATTTAGCATTTTTAATTAATTAAAGCCTTTTGACAAAATCTACATTCAGTTGAACATTAATAAAAACAAACCATACACATTAATACGGTTTTTATGTGTGACACGTATATAAAACATAAATGTTATTTGAAAAAAAAAAAAAATACACAAAGGTGCCAAATATAAAGCCGCTTACTAAAAAGATCCAATTATTTTCAATGTTCGTATCGTTCCATAATTCTGTATCCGCCGCCTTCGATTTAATGATTTATTTTCCAATAAAAATAAGAGAACGTCATGAAATATCTTCGTAGCTATATTCGATACGTGTTATGCGGACTTTTATATCCGGCTTTATATCGAAACTTTACGAAAGTAATAAACCGCACCATCCCCGTGTATTGTTATTGCCTTTATTACCAATTATTTTTTCGTATATGCGATATTAAACAATTTCCTTTGACGGAAACTTTCAAACGCATTTTCAAACTCTCCATATAACTTGGTCACCACAAACGGTGTATCATTATATATGATGGTTTATATTTATATTACATTTTTATAACACATACATATATATGAGGGTGGGTATCAGTTGGAATAGGATTTGAATTGCTGGCAATTTGTGTTCTGACAAAGATAGGTCGTCAATATTTAACGGCTGTCATCTACAAACCATACGACATCAACACGCCTGTGATAGCATTACTTTATTTTCAAAAAAGTCATCATTATGAGGTCATCAGTCCTAAGACTGGTTGGACGCTAACCTCCAGCTTCTCCTATCTTGTGCTAACCTACGCATTTCGCTAATTGTGCTACAACCTACATCCCTTACTATTTGCCAGCAGTAGTCTAATCTAGGCCTACCTCTGCCTTTCTTCACTCCTATTTCTGCCTTCAAAATATCGCGGACTATTCCCCCATGTCTCGGCAAGTGGCCTACCATTCTATCTCTTCTCTTCTTTATGTTTTTCCACATACTTCTTTTCTCGCCGACTTTCTCTAATACTTCTTCGTTTCTAACCCTATCAGTCCACGGTATTTTCATTATTCTTCGGTAACACCACATCTCAAAAGCTTATAATTTTTTCCTACTTGCTTCCCCTACCGTCCAGGTTTCGCAACCGTATAGTACCGTGCTCCATACATACGTTTTCAAAAATATCTTCCTTGTTTCTAAGTTATTACCCCCGAGCATAAAAGTGCTTTCTTTTTGTTAAAAGCTACTCGACCCTGCGCTATTCTTTGTTTTATATCTTTATCGCTTCTTCCATCCCAATTTATTTTACTTCCTAAATAAGTGAAGTCTTTAACTTCCTCCAATCTTTCATTATTAATTTGTACTTTCGTTTTTGCTTTGCTCTCGCGCCCTCTGCACACTAACACTTTAATTTTGTTTTTATTCACCCTCATTCCGTATTCCTCTGTCAACACTGCCTCCATTTCGTTCAACGCTGATTCTAATTCCTCCTTACTAGATGCTAATACTGCTATATCATCCGCGAATCTCAGCATTTTTAGTTTCTGTCTCTGTACTTTAATCCTGAAATCCACTCTATCTTTTACCACATTAATCGCCTCTTCGATGTACCGATTAAAAATTAGTGGTGACAGCGTACATCCTTGTCTTACTCCTTCCCTAATATATACTTCTCTTCTTTCCCCTTCTACTTCTATAACAGCAGTTTGCTCTTTGTATATATTGTGTACTGTTCTCCTATCTCTATACTTCATACCCGCGCTCTTTAATATCTCGAACATTTTTTCCCATCTTACATTATCAAAAGCTTTTTCTAAATCTACAAATCCTATATAAGCGTTCTTTCCTTTTTCTATTGTTTTCTCTAACATTACTCTTAGCGCCAGAATAGCTTCGCGAGTTTCCCTATTTCGCCTAAACCCGAATTGGTCTTCTCCTAGTATTTCCTCCGCTTTATTTTCCATCCTCTTCTACACTATTCTGGTTAAGATTTTTGACGCCTGGGGTGTTAGGCTAATCGTTCTAAAGTTTTCGCATTTGTCGGCTCCTCTCTTCAAAAAAGTATTGTTCAATTATTCCACCAGTTTAAAATGCGCACCAAACTGTGCATCTCTGTGGATACATTTCTTTTTCGTGAATAGCGTGTGGATTTTCAGCATCCCAAAATCGACAATTTTGTTTACTGACGTATCCGTCAAGATGAAAATGTGCCTCATCGCTGCACAACATTTTATTGCAAAAATCAAAATCACCTTCTTTATTTTCTAACGCCCAATTAACAAACGTACAACGTTGTAAATGGCCTGTAATTTTTAATTGGTGTATCAACTGAATTGTGTATGCTGACAGATGCAGATCTTTAAAAATCCGATGCGTGGTAGCTCTTGACAGATTCATTTGTTGTGCACGATGCTACCGTACACTTTCTCTTAGTGCACCAATATTGTCATCTGATCGACCATGGCGAAGACGTTTTGGTGTTGCCTTATCAATAACAACCCATCTCTTCAAATTTCTTGATTAAGTTACGAACTGGTAACTCTCTAGGCGCTTCATGTTGTCCTAATTTTGTACGATTTTTTCTTAATGCAACTGTAAATGATCGCCCACTGTCTTAAAGTAGCTGTACAGAAATTATTCTTTGTTGAACTGTTATCCTGGCATGCTGACGTCGTACGGTTTGTAGATATCTTTGACAGAACTCATATGGCGCGCTATTCAAACTTTATAGTTCCCACCGAGACACCCTGTATATTTATACCTTATATTATACCAGACTTGTGAATAAAGAAATTTGACACCATTTTCTTTTTTAAATTTTGCTCACAGAGAAATTGACGTCCCAAAGCCTCAGACTGCGCACAGAAGAAATAACAAACATAATAATAATAATTAACAAGATCACTGATGATGAATGAATTATTCATTAATACAGGGTTTGAGGTTAGTTCCTGGCATAACTTTATATATGCATGCATGCATCAGATACTAAGCAATTAACAACAAAGTAATTAAAGCGCCCCACGAAGTAAAAGAAAGTTGTAATTAACATATTTCTGCGTTTGCTCTACGCCAATTTTAATGTTCAAAGTTACATACTTAACATTACGACATCACATAAGTACTCACTGTATGTAATGTCATAGTACTGATCGTCAAGAATAGGAACAAGTCTCTTATCAGACCGCCCACGAGGTGCGCAGTAAATAGTCTAGTCTAAGTAAAGAGCAGAATGCTGCTCTCACTTGTTTTTCTACGCATACATAGAGAAATCTCACTTTTTCTTATTATTAACGAGCAGTTTTCTTATTATTGACGAGCAGTAGATCCTTGAACGTTCAGAATAGGAAATTTCTTGTGGTATTGTAGTATGTCGTGTCAATCCCCATTTTCCGAAAATAAGACGAGTTTAGTGAGTTTATTTGTCTTGTCATCTGGCTAAGCTTACATCATATGGATGCACGCACTGTCAGATCGACCCAAATTTAGCAATATTAAAAATGGCAGACATTTAGAATTGGCAAGAATACGCAGATGTGCTGTTCGTTTACGGACTACGCAATGAAAATCTTCGGTACGAAAGTCCTCGAATTGTTCAATTAAACAAACTATTCAAAAACGATGTTATTTTAGTATCTAGTTAACCGTCATTAGTGAAATAAAAGTGATTGATGTCGAGTAAATACACGATACTAGTTTCGACAATTATTCTGAAATCCAGGACCATCTCTGGCCAAGATAAATCCTGATATCCGGTACATCCTGTTTTATGTTCCTGGTGATAAGCCGGAGATATCTACCTGTATGTGGAAAAACTAAACACCAACCTTTCTCTCGGCCCACATATATACGAGCGAGTAAACGTACGGCTAAAGCTTATTGGGAGGGGTGAGCGTTAATGGCTAACGTTTTTTTTGCGTTCTTTTTTTATTTCGCCCTATCTCGTTTAGTGATCCCCTTTCCGCCATTGTTTTTGTTAAATTGGTTAGGTGTTGACGCAAAATGATGCCGCGTGGGGTTCACTAGGAAAACACTTTCAATATTCTTTTTATCGCCTCGTCCCAAAATTAGAACAGCGAGAAAAAAAGGTGCAACGATAAACATCGGTTTTACGTACGAATAACGTGTGATAAAGCGTATGCAAATTGATGTCGGATATGCAAAATGGAGACTGTGAGTTTTCTTATAAAGTTTCTTATTTCACGTGTACAGTAAAAGTTTTAAAAATTTGACTTTACAAGTATATACGATCGATTTTAGAAGTATACCTTGTTTTATATAGTGACTACGAAAAGTGGCGTATAAATTTAACAAAATCGTTTAAATACATTTTAGAAATTGAATTGATTATACCATGGAATAATGTCAATTCTTTCTAGAACCTATAATATAGAGGCCTGCATCTGTCACAATTAAAAGAATAATAATGGACAAACAAATTTTTGTTTTCTTTTTGTTGAATCACTGTTTTGTAATTTTTTAGTTTGCAAACTTCCCTATGAGTTTTATTGGAAGTCTTTAGACACCAATGTAAATATATCGATGGCATTGAGGCATGGAAAATCAAGTTGATGAAACTTCACGTTACCTTATTTCCATCTAGAATGACTTCATGCAAGACCATATACAGTAGGCATAAAAATTAAGGGATGTAAAAAAATACTAAATTTTTAGGTGATTTTCAAAGGGCCGTAACTTGGATAAAAATAGTCGCAGAACAATTAAAGAAAAAACAAATTGATGCTCCAAGATTCTAGTTTTCAAATCTTGTGTTAACATCAGCAGTTTTTGAGTAATCATCAGAAATCATCGGAAAAGAAATCCAAATTCTTGTTTGCCATTCAAAAGGTCCACGGACTCGAATAAATATTTTTCAGTGATTTCATCATAAAGCTTTTCTAGATAATTGTATGCTCTTTAATTTGAGCGGTCTAAATGCCTTGTACGACGATTTTTCGGAGAGTTATCGTCGTTCAAAGCAAAAAAATCTGTTTTCTCATAATTGTTAATCTGACGAAAATCTGAAGAATATTCTGACCAAAAGAAGATTCATACCAAGAATTGTATTGACCAGGTTATCTGTTTGATTGGTACCCTGAAATACCATTGGAAATCCGAAATATTTTATTAAAGGAGAAATTTGGAAATTGTTAGTTTAGTTTTATCAGGAATCATCTTTGAATCACAACATACAGTGGACGGAAGGCAGCATGATGGTTTTAAGAGCTAGTAAGAAGGCGGTAAGCATGGATGGAGTATACATACCTTCGACAAACCAAGTCAACTGTATATCCTCTACAATTAACTTCACCACAATCTAAGAGGGGCAAAGGCAGAGTAATTGCTCTAAAACAGAGACCGCGGCTTCTGGATTATACCCGGTTTTATCTAGCTTTACATTTCGAAGGATTTAAAGAGTCCGTACGTAACACAACTTCATTCATTCATTCAATTACACCACAACTACATAGAAAGTTCACTTAATATCTCTACAATTAAATGAAAGCTTTTAAGTGTAGATTTAATGCAATTAAGACTGCTCCGCTTTCCATGAAAAGGAGCGATGCTGGCAACTCGTGATTTTGTTATCGCGACGACCGAGTGAGATCTATTCAGAAAATTAAGGTGAATTAATGGCTCGCCGAGGGAGGGCCTTTAATATAACGTCGCAATAAAAATGACCTAAATTTTTTACGTGTACACAAGGGGTGTAAAATAGATGCTATAATATTTCAACTGGTTCGTTCTTAGATCTCGATGTTAACTTTATTAGAATACAGGAGACGCTCTTGAATTCGGTGATTTATATTTTTTAATGGGTGACTGAAAGAAATTGAAGTCTTCCTGAAAGAAATCGATTGCTAAAGATTTATCTTAGTGGTAGTACACTAGGTACAAAAATTAAGGGGTGTAAATACTAAATTTTTAGGTGATTTTCAAAAGGGATGTATCTTGGAGACAAATAGTCACAGAGCAATTTTAAAAAAAAAGCTAATTGAAGCCCCTAGTTTCTAGTGTTCAGATATTGAGTTCAACTCAACTTTGAGCTTCAATTTGCTTTAAGTTGCACTACGGATATCTTTCTGCATGTTATAATCCTTTGAAAATCACCTAAAAATTTAGGATTCTTTTACATCCCTTAATTCTTGTGCCTAGTGTATAATGTCTATATTATCAACATGTATATTCTAAGTAAGTTAATTGTATATACATAATTAATAGTTATATTTGAATCAACTTGAACAAATAAAATAATATTTTTCACCCCTGGTGCAAATGCATAAAATGTCACATATTGAATGCACAATGTGTATAAAATTGCAATAAGTGCAACTGGTTGTACTAGTTCGATCGGGTTATAAAACCAGAATTCTCGGTAAGTAACGATTTGCATCTAGATAACGGTAATTGCTTAAAATTTTATTAAAACCCTTCAGGATAAGTGAGACAAGTTGTTGTTGCAATGCAAAAAAAAACGCTAGGTTATACAGAAAAAGCGTGGCTGTAAAAACTGATTTATATAAAATTCTTTAGAAAGAAAGCTCTTGCGGGGAAGTTTGTTGATTTATTATCCTATCTATATTAAGTTTCCAATGAAGTTTGCGAAGTCAAGTAGTTACGCCTTTGTTAGCCTTTTAAAGAGAAATATGTACAGGTGGTTGTGGATTTATAGTTCTACAGCAGATAGATTTGGACGTATTTCATGTATACTATTAATATTTTCTATCGTTTTTCGCAGTCAGAATAAGTAAAGACCCCCCTTTGCTTGGGAAAACTCGGTAAAAACTGAAAAAAAATTTCCTATAATATCCAAGTAGTAGTATTCCAGCAGTATTAGCATCTAGTAAAGAAGAATTAGAATCAGCGTTGAACGAAATGGAGGCAGTGTTGACAGAGGGATACGGAATGAAGGTGAATAAAAACAAAACTAAAGTGTTAGTGTGCAGAGGGCGCGAGAGCAGAGCAAAAACGAAAGTACAAATTAATAATGAAAGATTGGAGGAAGTTAAAGACTTCACTTATTTAGTAAGTAAAATAAATTGGGATGGAAGAAGCGATAAAGATATAAAACAAAGAATAGCGCAGGGTCGAGTAGCTTTTAACAAGAAGAAAGCACTTTTATGCTCGGGGGTAATAAACTTAGAAACAAGGAAAAGATTTTTGAAAACGTATGTATGGAGCACGGCACTATACGGTTGCGAAACCTGGACGGTAGGGGAAGCAAGTAGGAAGAAATTAGAAGCTTTTGAGATGTGGTGTTACCGAAGAATGATGAAAATACCGTGGACTGATAGGGTTAGAAACGAAGAAGTATTAGAGAAAGTCGGCGAGAAAAGAAGTATGCGGAAAAACATAAAGAAGAGAAGAGATAGAATGGTAGGCCACTAGCTGAGACATGGGGGAATAGTCCGCCATATTTTGGAGGCAGAAATAGGAGTGAAGAAAGGCAGAGGTAGGCCTAGATTAGACTACTGCTCGCAAATAGTAAGGGATGTGGGTTGTAGCACAATTAGCGAAATGCGTAGGTTAGCACAAGATAGGAGAAGCTGGAGGTTAGCGTCCAACCAGTCTTAGGACTGATGACCTCATGATGATGATAATATCCAAATACACACAATATTTGGAATCTGCATCGAATATAAGTTCAAGTAACATTTACATTTTTTGAGATATTGATCACTTCCCAAATTCCGTTTTTCTACAATCGATACCCTCTGAATCAAGATATGAAAAAAAAAAAAACGCTGAACCAAAAGTATCTTAGTAACCCTCTGTACAATTTTACGGTATAAATAGACTAAAGAAAGTCGGCCTGTCTAGAAAAATCGGAAAATCTGACACGAGATTGTGTTTTCCCGAAATTTTCACATAGTGGTGTGGGTAATATTCCAGTGACATTGGTGTTGTTTTATAACAGAAGTAGTGTTATAAAAGTACCATCTGCTACCATAGTCAGAAATAAATTAATAAAATGGAAAACTATGGTATCGAATAAAAAATACCTCGAGAGCAAGAAAACGGTAGCAGATAGGTATAGGGAATCCTAATACAGATTGAAATATAACTTAATTCTCCATCACAGAAAGCAATAAAATACAGGGTGTTTCATTTAAGGAAATTGACTTTTGAGCAGTTGAAGTTTCTCAGAATGAACTAAATTTTTTGGACACCCTGTAAATAATAAAATATCAAACTACATATCACCTGAAAGCTTAATAGTCCGCCTAATTACAGCCCAAAATTTGCTACTATAACTTTTGTTTTGAATATGTGACGAGCATTCCAATGGGATACTACAAAACCTAATTTTTTCAAAAAAATTAAAATTTCTCAAAAACTGCCGAAGATAGGTATAGGGAATTGTTAAGAAAGTTCACTTCAAATCAGCAGGGTAATACAAAAATGTAATAATATACTGGGTGTTCTATTTAAAATAAGGAAGTTGATAGCTACTTCCGGTATAATCGGAAGTGTCAGAAAAGCAAAAATACTTTAGTTGAAATCGTCTTCGCTAACCTCTGATTCCAAAATTTAAAAAATAAATTCCAATGGGAAGTTCATAAACTTTTAATGAACGGGTTAGCTGAATCACCCAGTATATAAAAATGAGTGTTTGTCTGTATGTCTCTTATGCCTTCCTAAACCGTTCATTCGATTGCGATGAAATTTGAGGAATGGTTGGACGCATGCCCGCTAAGGTTTCTGAGTTAGTAAAACTATGTTCCGATATACGAGGTATATCAGAACATTGATATACACAATAACGAAAATATTAGTATTTTAAATTTAGTAAACGGCACAGCAAGGCGTGACGGGTATGGCTAGGTTTTCATGATAAGCATCCACATTGTGGAATTACCGTAAGGTTAGGGATAAACATTGAATAAAACGTAGGGAGATAATCCGATTGAAACGCGTTTTTTAATCAAGTTTTTAATATATTATGAATACCGAGTACTTAGTATAACCCTGCTTTGTGTTACAGTTAACAATTACCACAGCGTATCATTTTTCAAACTCGCTACGCGAAAGGAATCTAATTTCTCTATTGGGGATGATTAATGAACAACATTACTTCGCTATTCGAGAAACTCTTTCAGAAGGGTGGATTATGCGCAAACCATAAAAATACGCATCAATCGTCGTTCGTTGTCGAATACGTTGTTTTTGACAGCTACCAGTTCAGGGTGTGAGGCTCACGAGTTTTTTTTTTTTTTTTTATGAAAAACCGGTTGATTATGTTTATGATGATGGTAGTCTCGAAATACACCGAGAACTATAGGAAATACACTACTTTGGGATATCGCAGGAATTGAAGTTATATTAGAGAACGTTGAGTATTCATATAACATACAGTAGGCACAAAAATTAGGGGATGCAAAAAAATCCAAAATTTTTAGGTGGTTTTCAAGGGGCTGTAACTTGGAGAAAAATAAGTCGCAGAGCAATGTAAAAAAAGTAAATTGAAGCTCCAAGTTTCTAGTTTTCAGATGTTGAGTTCAACATTTTTACCATTAGCAGTTTTTGAGTAGTCATAAGAAAATCATCGGGAAAAATATCCAAATTTTTGTTTGCCTTTCAAAATGTCTATGGAATATTTTTTTTTTTGGTAATTTCATCATAAAGTTTTTTTAGACAGTTTTATCCTCTTTAATTTGAGCGGTCTAAAAGCCTTATACGATGATTTTTCGCTGAGTTATCGTTGTTTAAAGCATAAAAGTCAGTTTTGACATTGGTAATTAATTACTCGGGCAATAATGATCGCACAGAAAATTCAAGTAGGGTTTGAAAAACTGCAGTGTATTCTTTACAAGTTGTAGTTATTAGTTTTTGATGAAAATATTTCAGCACTAGAGTTTTAATTAATTTAATTTAAATTATATAATATTTAATCATTAATTGGCTCCCATAAGTCCTGATTTAAAGCCGATGGATTTCTTCTTATGGGGTTATTTAAAATCTAAACATTGGAGCTCTTAGGACTTTGCTTCAGTTAAAAGCCAGAATACGCGAGAAAATTGAGAGAATTGAACTGGCGAGTTATCGAAAATTAGGTAGCACCTTGAGGAGGTAAAACAGCAGGAAGGAAGACACCTTAATGCTGTTATTTTTCAGAAATAACTTTCCATACATTGTAAATTTAAACAAAAAATTATTAATGTAAATATCTATTTTACCAACCGAGTTTCATTCACCCAAATAGAAGAAAACATTGCAGGACACCTGTTATAATGATTATGATATGAATTACATATAATTTATTTCATCGCTATTTGCCAAATAAAAAATCTCAAAACATACCGTGGCTTGTTTTTATGGCTAGGCTCAGGTAGACTGTTCCGTTTATCGGAAAGATAAGAGAGTTTTTTATTTGGCGAATAGCAATGAAATGATTAGTACTATTTGATTTCCTTATTTCAGGTTTAATTAAATTTCATCGTAGATCAAATTGTAAATGGTTGCTGTAGCGGGAGAATTTGTGAATATTTAAATCAATGAAATCTTAAAGAGCGTGTAGGATTTTCCATTTTCTTTCCGCGGGTCAATAAAACAAAAATAAAAACTTTCTATATTTAGATATTGTCTATTGCCTGAAATATGCACAAAATATAATAAAATTTGCCACAAATATTTCTTAAAGTAAACATTTATTTTTCTTTATTTATTACACGCAAATCTGTGAGGAATGTAACTTGTAGCCTATTCGGAGTGGCTGATAGTTTTTCAATCAATCCCAAGGAGATTTCGATAGTAAAATCCTGTTGGATTCTATCGTGACCGTTCTATTTATATAAAGTGCAGTAACAGAAAAAAAACACAGATAATGCACTAATACTTGGTATTTTTTGTTTATACTATTAATAAGTATTCTCCGGGATAAAATTAGAAATGTCAAAACAAAGATAAAAATGCACGACGGTCTGTGAAAGTAAAAACAAACTTATTTTTAGAAGTACCGAATACGCATTTTATTTTTAGTGGTTATTTGTGAGTCCTAGAGAGAGAAATAATTCTCATAATAAATCACAAATGCTGGATCGGACGAAGACGGTGCGAACACTGCGAACGGAGCTACATAAATATTAATTTGTGTATTTTCCATCACTGTGACGACGCAATCTTATCATTAGGTACCTGTCGAGGTATTAATTGGATAAAAATGGCGTTCTGATATTTTCGTAGAGGATGACGAGAAAAATATTTACTTTACTAATTACGAATTTGGTTGGAGTGTAAAGAAGGATCAAATAAAACCTGTGTTTAAACGATTATATTGTTTCGTATCGTAGTTCGAATGTATCGTTTAAAACATACGCTGCAAAAAGGTTCTGTGATAATTTAATGTTAATTAAAGTGTTAAGTAATTAAAATATTTCATTTGGTTTGCTTGTGTTATAAATTGTATATTGTAAAGCAAGGTAATATTGTAAATAATGTAAAGTTATATTACCATTTAATGTAAAACTACAACACAAATTGAGTAAAATACGAGAGGGTACCGTAAAAACTGAGATTTTGTTGTTTTGTAAGATAAGATCTTGAAAACATCAATTTACATATACCAACATCAAAATTATCTCCATTAGATGATACGATGATGCATCTGTCCCAACGATTTTTCCACTGTTCGAAACATTTTTTATATTCTTCTGAACTTAAATATTGTTAAGTACCTCTAGCGATTTTTTCTTAACCTTTTCTACGCCCTGAAAATCATTTCCCTTAAAGTTTTTCTTCATTCTTGGGAATAAGAAGAAGTCCCAGGAGGCTAGGTCGGGCGAGTAAGGGGGCGCGAAACCGTAGTCATACCGTTTTTGTCAAAAACTAATAATATTTTCAACAATCTGTGGGCAGGCGCGTTATCGTTATGAAGAAGCCAGTTCCCCTATATCCACAATTCAGGTCGTTTTCCGGATTGTAATTTTAGTTCACTATGGCGCCCTGAGGAATAAATTCAACGTGAATGACTCCTTTGATGTCGAAAAATACGATATGTGACCTATCCATGTATTGGCCGTAAAGCAAGGTGCTGCACGTGTATAGCCTCACGTTGGCGCATAACCCGAATGCCTATAGCATTCTAATATTAAAATGTTATTTCTATTTATGCCACAATTATGTAGAAATATTTATTTATATCAGCGAT
Source organism: Rosalia funebris (assembly GCA_037954035.1). Lineage (NCBI taxonomy): Eukaryota > Metazoa > Arthropoda > Insecta > Coleoptera > Cerambycidae > Rosalia > Rosalia funebris. The sequence goes on along the minus strand of JAZFAV010000002.1, from coordinate 4,801,747 downwards.
TTTTAAACATATTTATATGTGTGTAAATGTTTAAGGAAATGGATGTGGTATTTGATGTACAAATGAGAAAATAAATCGCATATAGGAGTGCATTTTTAATGTGTCATAAAAAAGTACAGTAAAATAAAGAGGGTATAAACATGCGTTAAAACAAAGCAATTGTTTATGCCAACAAAAAATAATTATTCTCTTGTCAATAAGATCAGTTTTACGAATGTGTGAAACTGTTGATGTGATACTTTTGATATATTTTTGATATATGTTAATTTCTTTGGTATTACTAGATTATTTTTATTTATCAGCGATAACAGATGGCTCTTGTTAACTATCTTGGTAACTATTGAGAAGTGTGTGTTTTGTATACGAATATAATTGCGTAGATGTACTGGATTTGAAATTGATTTATCTTATAATGCACATATAGTATGGTATATATTTATTACCTTATATTACGAGGGCTGATAAAAAAAAATACGGCAAATAATTTTATTATGAACAAAGTAATAAGCTTACTTCGAATTTGAATTAATCTCCTTCAAAGTAACGTCCTTGGCTAGCGACGCAATTATCCCAACGTTGTTTCTATGATTGGAAGCATTTCCGGAAGGCTTCTTTCGGAAGGGCCCGCAGTTGCTCCGTCGTGGCCCTCTCAATATCGGGAATGGTATCAAAACGTTTTCCTTTTAGCACGGTTTTGATTTTTATAAGAGCCAGAAGTCACATGGTGCTAAATCCGGAGAGTAAGGCGGATGTGGACAGACACAGGAATATTTTTTTCAGCCAAAAACTCGCGGATGAGAAGCGGGGTGTACACGGCGCATTGTCGTGATGAAGGAGGAAGCCATTGAGCCGTACGAGATATTCGGTTCTTCTCCCGAATAGTCGATCGCCTATTTGATCATACAATTTTTTTACAATTTTGCAATGTTTTCGACTGTTTTTGAGGTCGAAGGACGTGTCGCCCGTTGCTCGTCTTCAACCGACTCATTTCCGCTTTTAAATCACTCATACTACTTGTAAACATCCTTCAGTCACCGCATTATCACCATACACTGATTTTAACATTTCATGAGGTTCTTAACTTAATATGTGTTGTTCGAAATCCATGAAGTGCGACAGATCTGTCACAACTTTAAACTTGACACTGACTATCTCAAAAGATCAGGCTATCGGATGCATTATTTCACACAGATGTAGCGCCAGTAGTTTCTGCTATAAAAATTCGTTCACCGTATTTTTTTTTTATCAGACCTGATATAGTTTGTTTTCTGAAATATGTTTGGAACTACCTAAGTGAGAATATCCCAAGAAATATTGTAAACACTGCCATATTTTAATTTAGACTGTCCTAGGTGTTGTGTTAATGCCCTGCCAACGAACTACCACCAAGAATTTCTGTAAACAACTATAAACCGAAATCGATTTATTAACTTTCTACGATGTTTAAAAATTGGCTAGGTCATTTAGATCTCTATTTAAATAAATTTATCATATTGGCGGAGCCGGTCGTTACATTGAGATAATCGGTTATACTTATAATGACGCATTAGAATATATTATTTTTTACTACCACTGTTTATTTATTGTCACTTAATCTATAGTAATTTCGATACTTCAAAGTTATGTTTGGATAATCTGTGGATAATTAGGAACTGAGCGATAAATTTAACCATTTTTTAGTCTTAAAATTTATTACCCAATTCAGGTGCTTGTTCATTCATAAATTTGCCAAACAATCTTTAGTCATTATGAAAATGTATATTATTATACTAAATTAGGTATACAGTGTGTAATAAAAGTAAAAAATTAAATATACCTTAATCTTCTTAGTGGTAACGTGTTTCAAAAAGATGAAGCACCTCCTTATAGTAAATATTTCATATCGAATACGTTTCATATTAATTTATTTTTTAAATAAATGAACAAACATTAACAATATTTTCGCCTCTAAAGGTGCGTCTACATACGTAATAAAAGCCCGTCGCGACGCACTTTTGTTACGTATGTAGACGCACCTTAACGTCGTCGATGTGGTCATGCGTATCACAAGAACGAACATTTCTTTTGATGCGACGCAAGAAAACCGACAACCGATGGATCGTGGTGATGTTACGTGACGGTGTTACGGAGTTCCGTCTACACTATGCGGCGATATGAACGCGATGAAGTTCGCGACGGAGATTGCGACGGGCTTTTGTTACATATGTAGACGCACCTTAAGCCAAATATAATCTAAATCTGCGTCCAAACATGCAACAACGAAGCGTATTGTAACACCGCCCCGTGACAATTTAAAGGGCTCACAGCGTAACATCGTAACGTCATCGCGCAACATCAGAGCGTTCCGTGGCTTGTCGGTTTTTCAGCGTCACATCAAAGGCTTGTACCGCGGTGGCGTTACACCCCTTCCATGTCTGGACGGGACTACAACAAATACGATGGATGGAACGTTGTGGTATTACGAACCTCTTTCACGCGTCGATGTCCTGTTTCGGATGAGAAGTATGCCCTGTTGCGATATTTTGTCACGATGGTAAATTACGCGTCGGCGCCGGCGTTACGATGTGCTTCGGTGTATATATATATATATATATATATATATATATATATATATATATATATATATATATATATATATATATATATATATATCAACCAAATCCACTGCACATATATATTTGTAATAATGTAATGCAGTATTATAAGTGTTTACAATTCACTAGATATAAATAAATCATGTATTGTGTCTATTCAAATTACACTTTTGAACCTGTCAAATAATTGAAGCAGAAACAGAATTAGCGTTTCTTTGGATTAGACAGCAGCCTCGTCCAAATGAATTTTTGTCAATTCTTCCTTTCAAAATCAGATTTTTGTTCAGTGAATACCGCGGGGGCGCTTTTGTTTAATTTAAATATTTCATGTTAAAACCTCCAGTTGTCCGATTGACTTAATATTTGTACACATCACTTCTTATACATTAAATGTGTACAATTACATCAAACGATTTATCTCGTGCAAGGCATTTTTTTCACTTCGCATTATTTAGACGTTTTAGCTGGAATTGGGCAATAAAGCACGACATAAAACGCACGACATGAAGAATTTAAATGTCCTAAATATTAAAAATTTATTTAGCTAGTGATTCGTCTCTTTGCGTTATCAGGAAACTTATTTTAAGATATTGTCAAGTAACGGTGTAGGGCAATATCAATTTCGTTCCATGAAAGGGAAATCAACAACAGCTGCAATACATGTCATAATAATAATATTACCGATCATCATGAGGTAATCAGTCCTAAGACTGGTTGGACGCTAACGTCCAGCTTTTCCTATCTTGTGCTAACCTACGCATTTCGCTGATTGTGCAACAACCTACATCCCTTACTATTTGCGAGCAGTAGTCTAATCTAGGCCTACCTCTGCCTTTCTTCACTCCTATTTCTGCCTCCAAAATATCGCGGACTATTGCCCCGTGTCTCGGCAAGTGGCGGAGTAACACCACAACTCAAAAGCTTCTAATTTCTTCCTACTTGCTTCCCCTACCGTCCAGGTTTCGCAACCGTATAGTGCCGTGCTCCATACATACGTTTTCAAAAATGTCTTCCTTGTTTCTAAGTTTATTACCCCCGAGCATAAAAGTGCTTTCTTTTTGTTAAAAGTTACTCGACCCTGCGCTATTCTTTGTTTTATATATTTATAGCTTCTCCCATCCCAATGTATTTTACTTCCTAAATAAGTGAAGTCTTTAACTTCCTCCAATCTTTCATTATTAATTTGTACTTTCGTTTTTGCTCTGCTCTCGCGCCCTCTGCACACTAACACTATAGTTTTGTTTTTATTCACCCTCATTCCGTATTCCTCTGTCAACACTGCCTCCATTTCGTTCAACGCTGATTCTAATTCCTCTTTACTAGATGCTAATACTGCTATATTATCCGCGAATCTCAGCATTTTTAGTTTCTGTCCCTGTACTTTAATCCCGAAATCCACTCTTATCTATTACCACATTAATCGCCTCTTCGATGTACAGATTAAAAATTAGTGGTGATAGCGTACATCCTTGTCTTACTCCTTTCCTAATACCTACTTCCCTTCTTTCCCATTCTACTTCTATAACACCAGTTTGCTCTTTGTATAGATTGTGTATAGATCCTATTTACTACTTTCTGTCTCGCACATTTCAAAATTTCCGCCTGTATTTTATCTACACCCAGCGCTTTATTGTTCTTTAGCCCCCTTAGTGCTATTTCAAATTCCTCTCTCAATATAGGTTTTCCTACATCTTCCCTATCGATGCTAGATTCTTCCTCTAATATCTCTCCTAATTCCTGACCCTCGTATAAATTTCCTAAGTACTGCTTCCATCTATCCGCTTTCTCCTCTCTTCCGATCAGTATGTCCCCCGATTGACTCCTAACGTTTCTACTTATTGGTCCTATATCCCTGAAGTTCCTCTTAATTATTTTGTAAGCCTCATCGGTCTTACCTACTTGGAGCTTATCTTCTACTTCTTTGCATTTATCCTCTATCCATTGTCCTTTCGCTTTTCTACACTTTCTAATGATTTCCCACTTTATTGACTTGTAAGTTTTCAGTCCTTCCTCGTCTCGTCTGTTTTTGTAGCCTCGTCTCTTTTGTACGTTATTACCCAACAGAAAAAATTCATTTATAGGACAAGAACAGAAATAAATACATATGTATGTATAGTATATAACTAAAAAATAAATACAAAAGGGGTAATTTCTAAATTACTTTAACATAAATAAACAATGGAATACTTCAGTAACAAAATTGTTTCCCTAAAGATAGTAGTTCATTATGAGTACAATTTTATTATTATAACTATTGAGTGGATAATTGGGCATTGAGCGATAAGTTAAACCATTTTTTAGCCTTAAAATTTATTACCCAATTCAGGTGCTTGTTCATTCATAAATTTGCCAAACAATCTTTAGTCATCACTATGAAAATGTATATTATTTAAATTATACTAAGTTAGTTATATAGTGTGTAATAAAAGTAAAAAATATTAAGCGTCAAACAAAAATATTAAAAATATTATTAAGTTTTACGAAGACATGTCGACTTTTTTAGATTTACATTCTTAAGTTAGTTTCTCCGGTAGCGTCCGATCCAAAAATAAATGCGCGGATAAACGTATAATAATATATAGTTGGAATATCACTGTTCATTATTTTTGTTCCGAGACTGTACTCTATACGCAGACACTGCATGCATACGTATACACACAACTACATGTTTGTTCGTTGAAACTAAGAACATGGCAACGTTGCGTTCTGTCATATTTTAATCTGCTGTGATTGTGTTTGTCTTAAAATTAACCTAACTATAAAATTTTCGCAGCGTGAAAGAAAATTTTTAGAAAAATCAAAAATGAATTTTTATCGTGTCAAATTCAGGACAATAAAGGAAAAATTGCAAAGCGGAAAGTAATACAGAATCGTTTAAATTGTATTGCAAAAATGAATCTTGCGAAAAGTAAACAGAGTAACTAACCTAAGCATTCCACGACGTATCGTTGAATTGAGCGAGCTTGGCAAAAATTTAAGATGTTGTGAACGTAAAAACGTTCTTTCACTTGAAAAAATAAAAAAGGAAAGTCGTTTAGGACTAAAGTCAGTTTTAGATATTGTTTGTGATGAATGTGCAGTAATAACATAAGTGGCGACTGGTAAAATGCATGCCGCTGCGTTGTCAAACGTTAATTGACAAGTTCTCGACTTACCGAGCAAAGCTTAACTGGCATATTTTAAAAATGTTCATCTTTTCAACAAATCGAGCAATTATTGTACGGGAAAAACTTTTCATTTAAGCAATTTCTTTCGGGAAGTTTATTCTTTATGTTTTCCAGTTCATGACTTTTAACCAAAGTGACGTTCTATATTTTTTTCACGAATATTATAAAAACGACCAAGACGTCCGGAATATTTTGAACACACTGTTCAGAACTTGCCCGATAGTACGGTCAGTCATTTTTAAATCAGACATGTATTTACAAATAGTTAATGCGTATGAACCAAATCGTTGGCTTGGAAGCAGAGGAGACTGTCAAATGGCCGTCAGTCACCAGATCCCAATTCTTTAAAGTAGTGCTTTGTGGAGATGATTTTGCAAGCATTCCTTAAACATATTATTCTATATAACAGCATTTAATAATTATCAACTCTTTGGGACACAGAGCTCTTCTTTATCAATTTTTTAAGCATCCAGTGGTTCATTTTAAAGTATACGTCTTCTAATAAGTCATCAACATCTTCTAAATACCATGGGAGAATGTTTTTATCCATAGATCGTCTACCATATGTACAAAATGTCACAGATCGCATTTTGGACCTTCCACTGTATGGTCTTTTGAAACTAGTCTTATTTTATTCAGTCCAGTCTTGTAGAGGTGCTCTGAGGAAGTCACCTGTAATGATCGACGAAACGTTCACATTTCGACGAAACAGTGACGACAATTATTCTCAATTTTCCTTATATATACGTAACAAAAGCCCTGCCAACAATTGTCGGAAAAATAAGACAAAAATCGAAAATAACTTTTTGTTTCTTGTGAGATTAATGACTTTATAACTGCACACCTACACATTGGAGCGATTACACATAAGCGCATGGTTTCGGCGATTGATTAATGGTGTTTTGGGGAGCGTGTTTTGTTTTGTACGTTCGCTGAAACTATGACTAAATTTTATGTACGCATTCCACATTTTTATATTACTCGATAACAAATTCAAATGATTTGTACATGTCGGTTTCCAAGTAGTTTTTATTCACAATAACGGGGTATTTTTGTAGGACGAAATGTGTATGTTAGTATTGTGACTCAATCTGAGATTATAGATACGTACTTGTATTGTATCGGGAACTGAACTATTCCAAAAATTTATATTTTTTAATGGCATACGCGTCGGCGTGAATTGATATCGGATTTTAAGTAAACAACTTCCTGCGATCTTCATCTCGTGTAGGCCAAGGTTGACGTAAAGGCAGTGTAGTGTAAGATTTCACGATTTGACTGGTCTAATGGGTAGACTGATGAATAGAACATTAGCTAGGTATAAATGCAGTGCAAGTCCAAAGTCTCCTCCTCTTTATTTAACTTTGAAACTGAGCGACCTAAGAGAACAAAAATTGGTAAAAATTATGTTTAGTTAATAACTAGTGATGAAGACAGACTTGCGGTGCTATTTGGAAAATTATTACTTTTCCGCACTCAACATTCCGCACGATTACATTACTTTTCCGCGGAAAAGTAATGTAATCGTGTAAAGAAAAAGTGAAAAAAATTTTTTTTTGGGTTTATTTTTCTTTTTTCGGCCTAAAAACCAAAGAAAAAAAGGTTTTGAAAAAATGGTTGCTGTGTGTCTGTCATCGTTGTCGTCGGAATTTATTCTTGATAGCAATAACTCAACTAAATCGTGTTGGATCGATCGGGTTCTGACTGATTCTGATTGGGGACGTCTCCCAGACGACACCTATTGATTTTGAGGTGGATAGAACACACTCTACCATGTACATGGGTCATAAGAAAGTACAATGGTGGACTGTTTGAGAAATTTTTGTTGTTAGCACGATCACTCAATTATATCGTGTCGGATCAATCGGGTTTCGACTGACTCTGATTAGGGACGTCTACCAGACGACACCTATTGATTTTGAGGTGTATAGGACACATCCCTGTCCATGGGTTATGAGAAAACACGATGGTGGACTATTTGAAAAAACTAAAACTGTCACATAAAACACATATTCTGCATTTATGTGTTGGTTTATTTTTTCTCGGCCACTCAAGTTCAAGATAGAGATGTTCTACGCGCGGAAAAGTCCGTTTTAAGGTTTTAAAACTGTTTATTTTTAAATCGTAATAATGTGTGAGTAAGGAAGCTGGTTCAAATATTTATTCAAACGTTGTTTTGATATCTGTCTTTTAATTTTTGAAAAAATTGATTCATTAGCATTCCATCAAGCTTTTTATGCTATTTTTCCCTGTAAAATCTTAAAAAGTGTCACGTTTTTTCTGACAGATATCATGTAAATGCATTTAGACGTTTTTAAGAGGTGTTACCGGAAACATGGTTTTCTGTAACAAATTATGAAATATTTATTGATTTATAATATAGATATTTTGAATTATGTATGGGAACACACATCCGGCTTTGGTGGCATACCAGTACTCCTCTGGTAAAATTTTCAATAATGGTTTTGCATAAATGTGGCAGTATTTCGTTGATACAGCGTTTAATTTTGGCCTTCAATGGGTGGGTGGTCATGGGCTTGTTGATGTAAACCTGAGACTTCGGAGCACCCCACAGAAAAAAGTCCGTAGGTGTTAAATCGCAAGATAGTGGCGGATAATCATGGCGGTCACCAAAACGGGTGATGATGACACGACCAGGAAATGACTTGTGCAAGACCGTCAATGTTTCACGGATGGTATCGCAAGTGGTACCGTCCTGCTGAAACTACACGTTTTTAAGACCAATATCTTAAAATTGAGGCATAAAGAACTGGGTTATCATGTCACCATAACGTTAGCCATTTACCGTTAATGCATTACCTGCCTCGTTGTCAAAGAAAAGTGGTCCAATGATCCCTTCAGACCACAATGTACACCAAACAGTGACACGCTGGGGATGCATTTGTTCCTCATTAATCATTCGTGGATTTTCTGAGCCCCAAATGCGACAATTTTGCCTATTAACCAAGCCATCAAAGTGAAAATGGACGTTGTCGCTGAATATGATCTTGTCCACAAAATCGGGATTCACTTCTTGGTGTTCAATGATCCAATTGGTGAACTCTTCACTGTGCATGGTGTATTGGCAGAAGTTGTTGAGTCAATTGGATTGTAAACATGGAGATGCAAATATTTAATGAGAATACTGTGAAGAGTGGCTGTTGAAATGCCCAATTCATGTGCACGATGACGACTCGAGGTTCCTGGACTGTCGGCCACACTTTCGCGAACTGCCGTGATGTTTTGTTCTAACCACTAGGACCTACCACTAGGAAGCTCGTGGCGTATGTTTCACGTCAATAACAGAACCAGTACTTTCGAATTTTTCGATTATTCTTTTCACAGTTGATAAATTTGGGATATTATTTCTACCAAAATTGGACGCATTTTGCGAATCGTACCAATCAAACTTTCACCATTTTGATAGTGATGTTTAAAAATCAGGACGCGTTGTTGTATCGTGTACCACTCCATGTTTATTAACTCCTAACTGTTTCTTATCGACCTGTCACAATTATTGACCTATCGAATCATGATAACCAAAATGGCGCGCAATTCAAATCTTGCGCTCTTATTGTAACATCCCTTACATATGCGAATTTTATTTTGTGTTTACATTTGGAAATTTGTTTTAGGGTACTTTTCATTGATTTTAATACATTCGACAAATAATTTCGATAAAGCGGCATTCCATTTTGTTTTTGGGGGTTTTTTTGCGCTGGATAAGGCTGGAAAAAGGTTTTGTCCGCATATAATACCGGGCAATCCATGACAGAATTAGAATTAGAACACTTTAGAATTAAAAACGTTAGATTTATCCCTATTCCAAAGCACCTATTAAATTAGAAATTACCTATTAAATTAGAAAGTGCCTAAATTAGAACGTTAGATTGCTCAATATTTTGAAAGTTCTGAATATACGACCCGCAAGGTAGCTCCAGAGAGTTTCCCTTTTTTCCCTATCACTTGCCCTTCTGGACACTACCGGAGACCTCCAAAGGAACACGATTGAGTTATTCATTTGGTTTTCTTTTTATATACAGTCCATTAATATTATTGCATTTATTGTATGAATACAATTAAACCAGCGGCCTGAACAATATAGCACGAGATAATTTAGTCTTCACTGATTTGATGTCTGCCTGGTTGAGGTAAATCAAACAATAAATAAATAATAAATAAAATACTACAGAAATAAGGAGATTATACTCCAACCCATCTGCAAATGCCTTATATAATAAGGACTAAATAAATTAGGTCAAAACAGTAATTCTCCTAGCTATATGCCAAACGTCGAGCGCAGAATTACATGACAAAATTTGCCGTATTTTGTCTCTAACAGAGTTAGCACTAAAATACAGTGATTCAGATTATTCCAAAACCACAAGGAAGATGCAAAGTGTCACCTATCTTAGGATATTGTTAACTACAGACCGGTTTCGACCTTATCTTGAGTCTCGTCAGTGCAGTGTAAACGAGTATACCTCTGACAGATGAAGCTCATATCTAGTGGACGCTGCTACGTTCCACTGCAGTAGAACATACCAAACGTCATCTCTTGGTAGTTTCGAGAATAATCTAAATCGGAGTAAAAGCTTGAGATCATCAGTATAATGCAAAGTAATTCAGCGCTCGGTATTTGGTGCTGGCTTTGCATATAGCCAGGAGAATAGCTGTTTTAACCTAATTTGTTTAGTCCTTATTTAAGGCATTTGCAGATGGGTTGGAGTATAATCTCTTTATTTCTGTAGTTTGAATATTACCCTCCGTGTAGTAAAATTTTGCATTATACTGATAAATAAAGTAAACAATATAAGAATAGAAAGAAACAATATAATAAATAAGAAATGAAATAAACAATAAATTACATGAACGTAACTAAGATCTTAATCATCTTCTGATGATGATAAAATGGCAAGCAAAACCCGTCGAATAAAATGTAATCCTTCGGTGGTCATGGAAAACGTCCTACTTTTTAGCAGTACTACTACATTTTTATGCGTACTATAAAAATATATATAGTATTCCGCAACTAAGTTTGGATTGATTTTGTAAATCTATTGACTAGCTCAATTTGTGGGTGGTTTTTATAGAAAATAGCGGTTTACGTTAAAGATATTCCTGTTCGTTTGTTTGTATAAGAAGTTATTTTTATAGAAAACTGAACCAAGATTGATTTTCTTGCTGTCGGTCGGTCTGCTTCCGCCAACGCGGAGAAAATTATATGTATGTAAATTTTATTATACAAACCTTTTCAGTGGATTGTCTTGAGGAAACGAACTATCCCGATCGATGTCCTCGTATTTTTCCGTCAAGTTTACCTTGCCATTTACGTAAGGGTCTCGAAATGGCGGGTAGGTAATATATGAGCTGAATAACGTAATCGATATTCGTTACCAAAATAGCTAGTGCCGTGGCCGTAAACATTGTTTTCGCCTTCAAGGCAAGGATTATGTATGACACAACTTTTACATAAATGTTACAACTCATACACAGCATTGTTGTGTATGACACGGCACTGTTACATATCCCTGTCAAACACGATCATTCAAAACCCAACACTGCTCTCTTTTAGGTCGCTTTGAAAGTACCTTTCTAGTTGTTCCACGCCAGGTGACTAATATTACCGTCGTTATCGTTCGCCGACATTACATTTCATGCTAAAAGAAAATCCAAGATGCGGAAATGCGTGTGTTAAGAACAAACAAATAAGTGATACCGCTTAGAGGAATATGCATTTTTTTACTTCCCGCCCCTTTACGCGACTAAAGGAATGTTATTAAATTTATTGATGCATTTGATTAAGGATAAACATGAAGGTTCTCTGCTTGTATGCTCCCTCTCCGATTAAACCTGCTTTTCGCCAAAAATAAAATGTTTGGGAAAATGCAAAGGAAACTTCACAAGTTCACGGAAGATCTGAGGAAGCTTGGAGGTGTGTCAGACACATTTTAGTCGCTCGAATAACGAATTTTACGTTAAACAAATCTTTTAATTTAACTTGGTTTCACTGTTATTAATTTTACTGCTGTTCATGAAGTGCGCAGTAAGTGGCCTGGTCTAAGTAAATAGCCAAATGGTGCCCTCGCTCTATCTTCTACGCATACCTAGAGAAAACTTACACTTTTTCTTATTATTGACGAGCATTACATAACATTCATGCGATAGGGATTACATATCGCTTGTCACATATCTCATGTTGCATCGGTATAAGACCCGCCTAAGTCTTAAGGAGGCTACACACCTTCCGTTTATATGTGCAGTTATCTGTTGCAAATAACTAATATGTGTGAAAATCTGTACATTTATCTGAACTGACGGTCAGGGGCGTAGCGTGAGAAAAGAATCTAGGGATATGATAAAAATTTTATAAGGGGAAGAGGTATAGTCAGATGTATGGTAGGCCATATGAAAGTGATACAAATAAAAAAAAGACACTAACCTAAAATTATTATGCCGAGGTATATGTCCTAATTTTTAAAATGAAGATCAATTCTTCGGTTTTGTTTGTCCACCTAAAACGTTCTTAAAATGTTGGAGACGATCTCATATCTGACAATAATCTAACAAGACACTTTCAATATTTATTAATGCTAAAGCTGATAGCTTTTCTTGCTTTTGAGAACTTCGCAGATAAGTCTTTATTCTCTTTAAACATGAAAATTATCTTTCCGCGGAACTGCTTGTGGCAGGAATAGTCAAAATTAAACGACACAATTTTGATGACTCCTGGAAAACAGAAGATAATTGAAGGGACATAATATATTGGGGAAGCTCAAACATAGTGCTCTTTTTAATATGGGGATCACTATAAATCACTGAAAGTTCACTTTTTAAACGATTTGCGTCAAGGAATGTTTCATATGTAGGTATATACTAAAGAAGAAAAAAGTTCGGCAGGAAAATGTTTCACGAATGAAATAAATTGTGTGGAATCTAGATTTAAGAATTTCAGTTTAGAAATTTCACTAAACCGTTCACTAATGTCCAAAGTAATAACGTCAAAAATTTCATAAAACAATCGTGCGTAGGTGCTTTTTTATCTTCTTCAGGAATTAAATCCAAACGCATTCTTTTACTTGGTGGTTGATTTTCTAACACAAATCTGTCCATACGGTCCCAAATGTAACTAAACTCGTTTCTTATTTTTTGAATATGTAACTTGAAATGGGCGATCTTTTTATTGCAGTAACTAGTATCTGATATTTTTGTCTGTAGAATTTTAAACAGACTCTCGGAATGTGGGAATATTGCAGAAAGCACTGGTAAGAAAAAGTTAAAATGAAATTCGTGCAATAAAGTTAAAAGGCCATTAACGGCCGATATGAAATAAAAAATCTGATGGTACCGTTTAAAGTAAATAATGTATGTTTGCTGTCGGTGTAAAATAATTAAAAAATTGTAATAATTGAATAAATAGATTGAACTTTTAAATAACACTAATTTGCCAATTTTTTAAGGGATGCGACGCATCACTCGCATCCATGTACGTCCCTGCTGAAGTTGTATAGGCTACGTTTAGTTTTCGCCTTAGTTCCGTCCGATTTTTCTTCACTTTCGACAGGTTTGGTTCAAAAAACGTTACAAGTAAATGAAGTTCAATGGGTGACAGAAAAATAGAGCCGCTGTTTGTTGTATAATTGCAGCTATGTTGCTAGAAGAAGGAAAAAAACCGTGAACGTTGGTCCAAAGTTTGATACCAACGCCAAAAGCGCATCTTTTTTCTAAAACCGGTATCATCATGTAGGTATATAAACAGGACGTCAACTGAACAAACTGTACGATAAACTGCATAAACTACTCAGATTATCGTTGAAAAAGAGGGCCCAAATGCACAGATTTTCTATCTAATACGTAAATACCGATCTAAACTGTGGAGTTCACACAGTATATCGCTCAGGCATGACGTCACACCTGATAAACTGCGCAGATAAGCAGAAGGTGTGTACCCCCCTTTAGATCGTAAACGTTAGCAACGTTCGCAAAAAGTACCGAGGAAGTAATTGGGTCACAGGCATTTACAATGTAAGGATGTTTTTTTTTTTTGTAGAATTTGATGTATGTATCGTCAGTCATCGCTCATAAAAGTAATTATCGCGATGAGTCAGCAACTTTGGTGCAAGAAACCGTTGACGTAGATTGATCGGCCTTATTAGGTTAACTTGCCATACATTTGAAATCGGGATATCGTCTGAAGAACATATTTGGCAATGAATTTTGGTATTATTACACATTGATATTTGTTATATATGGTTCACATAAATAGAATTTCAGGGCATGAATGCACTTCACTGAGTAAATCAGTATTTTTAGATCTACGTGATCGCGGAAATACGAGTAACTTGAAGCAGAAACCAAGTTCAGAGTCCATATTTATTCTTCAAACGCCTTTAGTGTTTCACGAATGAAGTCCAGTGAAATTGGCGGAACGCCCGCAGTAAATTTCCCCTATTGCGATCGATCAAAGGTAAAAATCCATGAAATGGTCCTTGAACGTCCATTTTAACTCTTCTGTCACAGTTTTTCAAGTGCCCATACTGATATCATTAGGTAACATTTTTATTAACAAAAAAAGTTTCCTAACTAAACTTGCAGACTTCTGTATCGCTTGTATTGATGATTAGATTAAAAAAACGAGCCCAGTTATCCCTCTGCAAAAATTCATCCAACCAATTTTGTGAGAATGCAGTGGGAACTTGACAAAATGTATACTGTACTGTACATTTAAGAATTGATATATCCCGAAAGATGAACACATCATCACAAAAAAATATTAAAAATTTACCAGATCATTTTGATTATTAACAAACCACTGCAGTACGAAAATCAGGCTGGGGCTGATTTACTGGCAAAAGGGCTTGATAGGATTGCACTGTATATGGATGTATATCCAAGTTCTTCTTCATAATGGTTTGTCATGTTCCATGAGAAAGCTCAGTCTTTTTGTTATCATGTCTACGTTGTCATCATCTCAGGTTTTACACTCATGTTCCGAATGTGGACAAAGGATGATCTACAGGTATCCTTTTTGTGAGTCACATACACAATTTTACGAAACACCGCCATTTGCATACACCTATAGTTCGTCTTGTGGAAAGGTGACCGAGGAAACTTTATACCCTGTAGATTACAGATTATTCAGTGATTGTAGGGAGTGGCTCTTGCTTCCAGTCTTGCATCGCTTTCACTTACAAGATTATTTGTGGTTGAACTCTTTATTCCGTATTAGGTCAGATCATAACTTACAAAATTAGTTAATATTTTGGCGATAGCAAGGATAAAAGTGCATTTTGCCTCGACCGGGAATCGAACCCGGCTCTCCCAATTTCCGGTTGAGTGTTCTGACCGCTGAGCTATCGAGGCACACTCATTATCCCTGCTAATGCGCCAGTTTAATGCGTCACAACAGTACTCCCTCCCTAGAGACATGGTTTTGTCTCGATACAATTTAACGGAATGTGACCGCGTTCGCCATTCTTACGAACCGTTGTTCGGTAACCCCCGGGACTATAGGGCGATGGATAGGACGGGAATCGAATCCGCGAATTTGAGATGTACGGGAGGTTGCATATACTGGAATGACGAATCACATCACGTCGGGGTCACCACTTTGGCGATAGCAAGGATAAAAGTGATTTTTGCCTCGACCGGGAATCGAACCCGGCTCTCCCAATTTCCGGTTGAGTGCTCTGACCGCTGAGCTATCGAGGCACACTCATTATCCCTGCTAATGCGCCAGTTTAATGCGTCACTACAATATCCTACTTCCTCTTGTGTTGAGTCAACCTGTTCTAGGTAATTTCGTCCATGTCCTTAGCTTTACTTGCATTACCGCAAAATTTACTGGCTCCTTTGTAATCATATGTCCATAATAGAAATTCTCTCTATTATGGAGCTATGAACATGGGTTTCTGAATCATCGACGGCCAATATTATTCGAGATCAATCCACTTCCATATTTAATTCCATATACGGTTGTTTATGTTAGATTATTAATTTTTTTAAATGGTATTACTGATACTAAGCGTGTTTTGAACACTAGGAGTTGATACTAAGTGTGTTCTAAATAGAAGGAATAATTATAGGCAATCAGAGACTGGACTTTCTATGAATGGGTCTTTTGCACTGATATTTCCAAGGCACAAATGGTAGAGTATAACGTACATCGACCTTTCAAACACAATAACAACCTGACTATCGGGATCCATACTGCAGATTCAAAGTAACGACTTCGAAATCCATACATACCTAGAAAATTTCTGGATTTAGCGGAAATCCAAAGGCACTAGGCATTCTCAATATACTGACACATTTTTGCCAAGAAAGTACTGTCTATACTTTTATAAGTAAACACTTTCTTAGTTAACCCACTTCTCTTTGGTTATAACTCATCCTGTATAAAATGACAACAAAACAAGCAGCTTTACGAGTATCTACTTTTGCTATTCCGTTTACTTCACATTGTAATTTGAGAAATAAACGCAATTTCACAGAAATGTGATGATAAATCTCGAGTTAATTTGCACGAATAATATGCAAATATCTGTTCGCCATTTTACTCAGTTCTTCTCAGAAAGAGAGTTACACGGGTTTTGTCAGTAAACTTTGGAAAACTAATTCTTTCAAAGCGTTCGAGAACACGCCTACATCCTTATCCGATAGATCAACAGGGGGGCCCGTTATCGAGAAAACCATATTTCCAGTCGCAAAATTTAAAATGAACAAAGTAATTCATTCGCGAACAGAGGATCTGACACAAATGAAATAGTAATTGATTTCTCGCTCACGGTAATTACATTTGCCTCGCTGATATTTCGTTTTTCTTTATTATGAATTGGAAATTGATTTTGCTACAATTGACGAAGTAGGCGCTTGGCAAGATGACCTAGATTGAACAATGTGGTTAACAAGAAGCGGTAGAAAAGTAAACAGTGATTTGAAATAACTAAAGACGGTGTGCAAAATGTATCTAAGGCAGGCGTTAACTATCTGATTCGACTGTAAGAGATTTGTGAAGTAAACTATTTTCAGTTATGTGATCATCTCGGAACATCCTCTCGACTTTGGCTGATCATCCTATCAACGTTTACAGAATAAATCTAAAGACGATGTTGCTCTATTCTGCTACTGCTGATGTATCTACATTATATATGCCTAAGTCACGTCTGCTTTTCGTGTTCGATAATTTTGCTCTGGATTGCTCCTCACTATATGACCAATATAGTTCTTTCCACATGGACACTTCACTTCGTATACACCCTTCCGCTAATAATTCTAGAACAGTATCTTTGTTGGAAGGGAAGACCTGTTGTTCAGATGATCAAGAAAAGTAATTAAGGATGAATCTCCATGGGACTACGTGGTGTACATACTGTCTTCATACTGCTATTCTTAACAGTCATTCCGTCTTTCTGCTAGTAAAACTCTTCATTCCACAGATGATACTGTAATAATCATTGAGAGCTAATTCAGAGATGCTTTCTTTTATACCTTTACATAATAGTCATTGTCAAATGAAGCCAATCGTTTCACTCACTGGTGCATTTGGTAAATAGCGACTCCACATCGAGTCTCACCTTTATATCACTGTTAAATACTTCCAAGTGCTCCAAAGAATCTACAAAGTATACCCAAATTGTCACGTGCCTGTTTGTTTTGCCTACATAAGTATGTATGTGACACATCTAACCAGTTGTAGGTCGTAATCAGTAGTCTAATTAGGCATTGTTGTTATTCCTACTTGGAATAACAACAAGGCCTAGTAGCCCATATATTAGATATTAGTGATTTCTTAATAGGAAATGCTATAATGTTTTGGGGTTAACAGTATTTTATTTTGCCTTAGTATTGTTCTTTCTTCATAGTCACTATTACGTAACCTTTGTTTTCAATACTATTCATCATATTCATATCATCATTACCGTGAATTTTAGTACTTTTTCTTCCCTTTTACTGATGTTTCGTTTCGATGGTCTCGATATTTTCAGAATACGGTATTTCGGGCCTTACTTATTCAGAAGCTAGTATAATTTTTGTGAAATAAAGGAGCTTGTGTGTAGGGTAGCCTACTGAAAAGTAACGGGGAGGAATATGTAGGAAGTAGATGAAAGATTGGAACAACCGACGTTATATCTGAATACATAACCGTTTGTAGAGGATCAAAATACGACTAAGATACCTAGCAAAACTTTTGTTAGGATAATTGTCGAATTTTACAATTTGCAAAGTGTTGTGGGTACACGAGGTTCCACATACGCCTATTGACAGCCGTGATGGTTTTTGTATATATTAGTTTTGAATTGTGTAAATATTAGGAAGTAGAAGCCCTTGTTATGCTAGTGCTCAGAACCAATACACATCTGTTTCTTATGGGTAAAAATGCGATTATTTCAGGCAATAAATTTCTCCTTTTATTGCTGTGCCATCCACTTGTTAAAATCCTTGGAGGTTAGGTCAGTGGTTTATGATACGCGTGGCGTCTGGTAATAAGCTCACCAAGCTCTCGGGTTTTGGGATAAGTTTTTCAAATCAGTCAGTTCCCGATGAAAGAATAAACTGCTGGTGATTCTATAATTCTAATGAGGAATGATTGATTCTTTCCTCACTTTTCATTGCTTAGTGAGATAAGTGAACTAAATATAGAAGTAGATATGAGTGCAGACAGTGGCACAAGAAATAAAATTAAAATATACGTAATTAGAATGAATATATTAGAAAGCTTTTTTAATTTTTTGTAAGATTTATGTGAATTTTGTGGTTTAATTCAGGATACTAATTCCATTCAATACCCATTTATTAGTAATGATAGTCAATGTGACAATTTCAATTCGTGTTGCCGTCTTAGATGTGAAATTATGGCAAATCCAAGCACGCCCATTTGTTCCCGTCTTTGACATAAATAATGTTTTGGTTACTCCGAGGAATTGTATTCGGCCTCATAGAAATCAGTGATGAACGATTTTAATAGGAAACTCGTCTGGGCCCCAGTAAATCTCCAGGGATCAGAGGATGATACGGATCTATTTATAACTTTCCGGAGCTATAGTGTACACGGCAAAACAACGGGGATAACTTATATAACGAATTCCGTGGGTTACGAACCATTAGAATTTGTCATACTTGGGACTTAGTTGTTGTTGCATATTTGTAATCTATGCAAAAACTTTACGAAACATTCTAGAACTAAGATATTTACGGTAGGAATTCAGATTACAGAACGGCGTAAATTGCAATGGGAAGATTTCGGCTCTTAATTAACATTTAACGGTTCACAGTGTTGTTCTTACCAGTATTACTTTTATTTATATTAAATTCACAAAATCCATTGAGACGAATAACATAGGCCTATAGTCTACTCTTTACCGATAAAGAATTTGTGGCGGTTGCTCTACGATAGCCAGCCAAAGTAGGCCAAGTCAGGCCAGATTTGTCCTAGTGCGAGGTAACCTGCTATTTTACACACTGTCAACAGTTTATAAAGTGAGATTTTAGTATGTGGTATGTGCTTACGCACTGTTCATTACTTTACGCTCTACTAAAATATGACAGCTAACATTTTTATTAACGAAACACAGATGGACAGAAATGTGGCATAGTGATAAACTTACTTAAATGAAAAAATACAGGTCCGTATACAAATATTTCTTGATGATGGTTGCTTAAAGACGAAACATCGAATAAAAAATTTGGTAACGTAATATTTACGTTTATTAAATCTTGGAACAGGAACTTTTCAAAATTTAATGCGGCAACAAAAATACCAGACTAGTTCTCCACGAACAAGAAAGATTGCACGTTACTCGAGCGCATTTCGTCAAACAAGTTGGCATAATCAGTTGATTATATAATCGAGTTTTAAACATCTCTCGATGATGCCAACTTACTTGGCGAAACGCGTGTTTAAATGTAATATTTCGGTGTTTATGGAGACTGGGCTAGTGTATCTTCATTAAAAGTTATTACCAAGAAGTTTTTTGTCGACTTCGCTCTTAGTTTGAAATAAAAATTTGGAAATAATTTTTTTTTCACCAAACGGAAAATTATATCAATGATTTTTAGGCGTCATTTCGTTAGTCTTTTAGTTATTCGAAGTTTTTTCCCATTAATTAAAATTATTCTTATCTCTTATTGTTAACAGAATCCTTGCTGGTTGTCTTTTCTTGGACACGGTATATATTTTTCGTTTGTTCTATTTTTTTACGTTTTTATATTTTCTTCCATCGTCATTAAAGTTGCTTTTATTTTTCAATTTTTTTCTTTGGACAACGTTCCTTTTCTTTATTATAATCAAACTTTGCACATCCTTAAAATGCTTATATAAATATTATAAAGAATAATTGTATTGGATTTAGCATTAGAATGTGGCTAAGGAACATAGATTCCTGGCTGCATTGTTATGCCACTGTTCACACCCACATTAGAGTCGATAGTAAACTGATGAGTACTTAAAAGGAAGGCCACCCTTATACACGCGCATATTTAAGTGTTCGACAGAAGGATTCGCTTTTATTTGATCGAAACCTACTGTATATACCAAAAGTTGTTTATCAGATCCACTAGATATTCCAGGCGGCTGTTATATCTATAGAAAGCCGTTAGTTATTCGATAGATAGCTATCTATCAGACGTTTGCTGTATAATGGACATGTAAAAAAATATTTTTATTCTCTCTGTAATCTTAAGTCAACAAGAATGTAAATTATCAGTTACTGAACGATCCGGGGCGTATTAAATAAACAAATAAGAGCGAAAAAATACGAAAACAACATTCTGTTTACGCAATCCATTGTATACAATACCGAATTTCTAAGTAGCCTAAAAATAGTGAACAGCATGGAAATAAATGAAGTACTTATTATATATACGTCTGTTTATATATGACTGAATATTATTTTTAGTTTAGATATATCGTACAATATTGGGTTGGTAATGAAACAAACAGGATTTTTTAACCGATTCTAGTAATATTTTCGTCTCTAATTTCAAATCTGAATTGGTTTCGCTACACGCTCTGGTTTAAATGCAATTTGATGTGGAATATAGAGCGTATCATACTCGTATTAAGTTAATTTATTTACACTATCCTATAACTAACTATAGTTGTCATTCTTTTTTGTACAGAATATGCTTCGTTTATTTATTAGCATAGTTTTTGTACTAACAGCCTTAAATGTGAGATAGTTTCATTTAAAAACACTATTGATACCACACTTTTACCTGTTTGTAGGCAAGCAGTTTGTACTTATATGTTTGAAAGCGTATATACCTATATGTAAATACACTAGGCACAACAATTAAGGGATGTAAAAAAAGCCTAAATTTCTAGGTGATTTTCAAAGAGCTGTAACTTGGAGAAAAATAGTCGCAGAGTAATTTTAGAAAAAGCAAATTGAAGCTCCAAGTTTCTAGTTTTCAGATCTTGGGCTTAAAAATTTTTACTATCATAAGAAATAATAATAATCATAAGAAAACCATCGGAAATACTTTTTTCAAAATTTTGTGAGTGACAAACAGGGGGAGCGTTTCCATCAAGATCTCTTGACGATGGAAGAGCCAAGGGCGTCGGGACAAGTACTGCTCATCAAGAATAAGAAAAAGTGACATTCTCTAGGTATGAGTAGAAGAAAGAGTGAAGCAACATTCGGAGGGAAATGGATGCACTTTACGCGTGGCCAGATCAAAATCTGTTTTCGTATATTTTCATCGATATTCACTCTATAAAGGTCTCAATGCGACTGGGTAACGACCAGGCCATTTATTGCGCACGTCGTGGGCGGTCCGATGTCGCAGTTTTGGGACTTGTTCCTATTCTTGACGAACTGTATATGATGGCAGACTACTGCTGGGCATCAAACGAGATTGTTCAGAAGATCGTTTGTACCTACCCGTATTTGAATGTATTTCATTTTGCGCAACTGATTTTTTTGCCATCAGTATACGAAGCGTCAAAATCCGCGAAAATGAAAATGTCGAGTTGCAAAAGATCTAGAGCTTACAGAGCAATACTACCTACAAGAACAAGTGCTGTAATAAATGCAACAAAATGTTTCGTTTCCCTGTGTTATTGATACCTGTTTATTATTATTTTAAAAATTGTTTAACATTTATTAACCTCTACTAACTTTCCAATTTATATTTTACTGTATTTCTTAACAAATAAATAAATGGACATTTTCTAAAATCGACATTACCCATTTCCGAAGTAAATCGATACTAAGAAAACATGTAATTACAGTTACTTTCTTTAATAACAGCTTGTGAAGAATAATACTATTCAAAATAAAGAAAATCAGGTTGCGTTCGCAAAGGAATTTTCCTGAAAGCACGGTATAATACAAGACGTATGTATCAAGCGTATTTATTTATTTTGATAAGTCATAAAAAATAGTTGTTCCCAAACAGGGGTGCTGTAGTTTGTTTATTAATTTTCTCCACTTGCTTCAAGTATTAACCTTATTTATTCTGTGTCTACCAATTGATTCAGGGCATACATTTTTTTCATATAAAAATACCGTTATTATAGTAGTACGCAATCAAAGACAAATATTAGTCTGATATTCGCTTATCTGTGACTATCGTCATCAAATTGATCATCAAGCAGCGACTTTTTATCAGTCGTCTGTAATTTATCTGAAAAATAATCTTGTTATTTGAAATAATGTGTGTTATCTATTATATTGATTTATTGTAAACAAATATATACTTCTGAGTGATACATAATGAACGTAGCTAAAAAGAAGTAAAAAACAATTTGATTTGAACTGTAATGTTCTAACTAATTGTTAATAATAAGTCCAGAGAACATGTAAATCATTTATATGTAATTAATAGTTCCGTAATCACTAGTGAGTTAACATAAACGGTCTATAGCACTCCCCTCGGGTCTGACACGAGGCCATGCTCTATTTATTCTGTGGCCAATCAGGGTACCCACCGCATAATATATTATATATATTATTATATATATACACCGCATAATATATTATATATAGCACTTGTGGATGGTATTAAAACACAATTGGTAAACGATATAAGTACTCAGAGCTCAGAAGCTTATTAGAGTTCGTTGTCAACTACACTCGATGGAGGTCATCTTAGGCGATGACAAGAAACAGAAAACAGTTCTCAGAAAACGGTTTAAGAATATTTCTTTATGTAAGCGTTCCTTATTATGTTGAAGAAATAACAATAACAATGATAGTTTTACGGCCGTAGATTAGTTTAATTGTCTTTAATTGCTATTTGCGAGAACGCTAGTGTATGATTAGGCTAATACCTATATATACGTGCGTCAGTGATGAAAAACTATTGTATTAAGTAGTACTCGTAGATAAGTGGAACCAAGTCGCAATATTTTTTCTTAATTGCCTGCCCGAAAGTAATGATATAAGGGCCACTTTAAAATGATTATACCATCGGTCGTTCAAAAAATAGGTAAATTCAAAGGACGTTTTTTTAAAATCGGTCAAGAATGTCTACTTTCTCGACGTAATTTCAAATCCCAAAATACACCGTTCCGGTATTTTAGTCCACTGTTAAACCACCATCAGGAAACAGTACGGGAAAGTTACTTTTCCGACCTATGTTGGGTAATGTAAGAGGTGAATTTTTCTTATTTTCTTCGCTAACAGTCTTGTACTTTTTCGTATCATCTATTAAAAGATTATTTGAGCTGTTCTGGCTTCATAGGGTCTTAGTAGAAACCTTAAGGAATGTCTGTGCAGAATTTTGAAATTGCGTAAGACCTACCATGGAAGTGCTGAATTTTTCTTATTTTCTTCACTAACAATCTTGTACTTTTTCCTTAAAAAAATCGTAGCATCTATTAACAGATTAATTGAGCGGTGTTGGCTTCATTGAGTCTTAGTAAAGACCTTAAGTGATGTCTGTGCAGAATTTTGACATTGTGAAATACTTACCACGGAAGTGGTGAATTTTTATTATTTTCTTCGTTAATAATACTTATACTTTTTCCTTAAAAAGATTCGTGGCATCTATTAAAAGATTATTTGAGCTGTTCTGGCTTCATAAGGTCTTAGCAAAGACCTTAAGGTATGCCTGTGCAGAATTTTAATATTGCGCAAGACCTACTATGGATGTGGTGATTTTTTCTTGTTTTCTTCGTTAACAATTTTATACTCTTTCGTTAAAAAAATTCGTAGCATCTATTAATACATTATTTGAATTATTTTGGCTTCAATATTGTCTTAGCAAAGACCTTAAGGGATGTTTGTGCAGAATTTTAACATTCCGCAAGACCTACTATGGAAGTGGTGAATTTTTCTTGTTTTCTTCGCTAGCAATGTTGCATTTTTTCCTTAAAAAAATTCGTAGCATCTATTAAAATATTATTTGAGCTGTCTTGGCTTCATAGGGTATTAGCAAAGGTCTTAAGAGATGTCGGTGTAGAATTTTGAAAATGTGCAAAGCCTATTACGCAAGTCGTGAATTTCTCTTATTTTCCTCGCTAAGAATCTTGTACTTTTTCCATAAAAAAATTCGTAACATCTATTAAAAGATTATTTGAGCGGCTTTGCCTTTAGAAGTTCTTAGCAGATACCTTAAGGGATGTCTATGTAGAATTTTGAAATCGTACATGATCTACTGCGGAACTGGCGAATATTTTAAATTTTCTTCGTTAGCAATCTTGCCCTTTTTCCTTACAAAATTCATACCATCTGTAAAAAAGATTTGAGCGGTTTTGCTTTCATATGTTCTTAGCAAAGACTTTAAGGGATGATTGTGCAGAAAGTTGAAATTGCGCATGTACAATGGAAGTGGTGAATTTTTCTTTTTTCTGCTCTAACAATTTTGTACTTTTTCCTTAAAAAAATTCGTACCATCTATTAAAAGATTATTTCAGTGGTTTTGCTTTAAGATGTTCTTAGTAGAGACTTAATCTGTGAAGAATTTTGAAATTGTGCAAGACCTACTGCGGAAGTGATGAATTTTTCTTATTTTCTTCGTTAACAGTATTGTACTTTTTCTTAAGAAAATTTAAGCATCTGTTAAAAGACTATTTGAGCAGTTTTGGCTTCATGGGGTCTTAGCAAATACTTTAGGGGATGGCTGTGGAGAATTTTGAAATTGCGCATGATGCATGATCCACTACGGAAGTGGTGAATTTTTCTTATTTTCTTCGCTAACAATGTACTTTTTTCTTAAAAATTATAGCATTTATTAAAAGACTATTGGGCGATTTTGACTTCATAGGGTCTTAGTAAAGACCCCAAGGGTGGCTGTGCAGCATTTAAAAATATCACCTTACCGCTTTCACTGCTTATCTTCATGTAATTTGCGTGGACGATTAATTTCTTCTATTCTAAGTGTACTTGATAAAGTGTTTGTTAATTTCCATCTATCAAACAATTGTAATTGTTTATCAGTAGTGATAGAGGATATCCTAGGTCACCTACATATGTACATAAAATCTTAAAGGATTTAAAACTTATAAATTATAAAAATTATGAAAAGTTTTGCTGATGCGTTAAGTTGTTCAGGAGTGTATTTCCAGAAATATAAAGTATATCTAAAACGCTATTTTTACAAGAAGTCGCAGACACATTTTTTTGTCCCAAGTATTATTAGTATTATTCAGTTAGTCATAATATGAGAAAGATATGTTTTTGTCGTGTAGTAGATGATACATTATGCTGTTGTTAGGTCGTTCGATAACATTAATTATTGTCGACAATCGTGTATCGATAATTATTCATAGGCTATTTTCTTGTTCAAATAATATAGTTAATGTTTATTTTCTGTAATAATTGTCGGTGTACAATAGAACGACCTAATTTTTTGCTGTGTAATACATACCACGGTCTATCGTTCATTCAGTATTTATTTAGGTTATTAACCCAGATATGATACAGTAACCGCTAAAATAATAAAATGTGCAAACAACGATACTTTTTCCTGACTTTATATTAAGCAATAAAATTTATGCGTTTTATGATCATGCAAAGTAAACGTAAAATAAAGTGGATTCGTCGTTTCTCATTATAACTTTAAAGAATTTTGATAATGCGATATCGGAAGCAATTAATGCATAATTTATTAGAAATGTAATTATAGTTTCGCATAACCTAGTTATTACATTAAGATATCTTACGTGTGTTGTATTTTTTAATATTACCATTTATAATTAGAAAGTAACTATAGTTGTTACTTATTAAGTCTAGCGGTTTTTCTACAGTGTGAAGCCACTTATGAAATAAAATTATTTTTGGGTTTACTTTAACAAATTATGACGAAACACTGTTCAGACTGGTCAATCTTTAATCTCAAAGGTACGTCTTCGAACCGAAATGTTAAATATACAAGGTGTCAGAATCCTAGTTTCTGGCATAATTTTATATATACATATTTCACATACTAAATAATACAAACAAAAAAACTAAAACACCCCACGATGTAAAAAAAGTTGTATTTAAAATCCCTACACCTCCTCTACGCTAATGGCAACATTCACCAGGAATACACAGATTTACTGTTAGTTTACAATATATGTATGTCATGAAAGTAGTGAATACGCAATAGTGAATGTTGGAATATTACATTCAACAATAATTATTTTAGGTTTAAAAATAGTCTTCATGCGGTGCCTGAAATTAAACATAAACATTAGGTCAGCATTTATGAGTTCGGGTAACTCAATATCGAATGTTTAACTGTTCAAATGTCGTTGAAATAAAAATAGTCTATTTAGCAAGTTAGTCTGAAAGATTATACGTTAGAATACACATCTTAATTTCTTTGTACGTAATTTAGTTGTTATACAGGGTATCAATAAACTCGTATTGTCCTCAAATTGTATCTTTAATTATTTATTCTCCCAAGTACTTCGAACAGGTTATGGGCCCAGGTGCGTCGCGTAAGCTCACTTGTAAGGGAGAATAATTAAAAGGTACATCGCGAGTGATAACTATTGTTGTATAGACAACTGGAAAATGGCGGAAAGTGCTAAGTATAACATCGAAAAGTTGAACGGGCAAAACTACCAGTCCTGGAACTATTTAGTGAAAATGTTATTAATAAATGCGGATTTATGGGATGTAGTTTCGACTGAATTACCAACACCGGAGGAACGAAACGGCACCTGGCAGAAGAAAAATGACAAGGCCTTATCAACCATAGCCTTACTTGTCGATGTTAGTCAACTAGTGCATATCAGAAATAAGGAATACGCGCATGATGCGTGGGAAGCACTAAAGGAGTATCATCAAAAATCGAGTTTATCTAGCATGGTTTTTCTGTTAAAGCAAATTTGCAGGCTATCGCTAGATGAGAATGGTGATATGGAAGCACACATAAGTTCATTCTTGGAATTATTGAATAAACTGGCCGCTTTAGGGGAAGAAATTAAGGACAGGTTTGCGGCAGGCATTTTGCTGGGAAGTCTTCCAGACTCATACAGTTTTTTAATCACAGCGCTGGAAAGTAAGTCATCGAGTGAATTCACGCTTGAATTCGTAAAAAGTAAATTAATCTATGAGTACAGGAGGCGTCAAGGAGCTTTGAAAAGTCAAAACGAGTCAGCCATGAAATCAGTATATAATAAAAGGATCCAAAGTAATCAAACTGCAAGTACAGATGTAAAGCAATGTTACTTTTGCAACAGGAAAGGTCATTTTAAACGGGACTGTTTCAAGTATAAAGCGTTTAAAAGAGAAAAGGCCAATAAAGTTACTGAAATTAATACTGGTGACAGTGATGAAGCGTGTCTTATGGTAAATTCAAGTTCAACTGACGTAAACAGGGATTCTGCTTCGTGGTATGTGGATTCAGGAGCTTCGAGTCACATGGTAAATTACAAAGAATTTTATACCCAATTTGACGGTAGCAGAAAAGGCGTTGTGAGGTTAGCGGAGAAAGGGCAACACTCCAAGGTTCAGGGTATAGGAACAGGATTCATCAAGTGCGCGAATAGTGCGGGAGTGAATAAGCTAAAAATCGACGACGTGTTGTATGTGCCGGACTTATATTCAAATTTACTTTCTGTGAAAAAGTTAACTAGTGCGGGGTATAACGTGCAGTTCGACAACAATAACTGTAAAATTGTCTCAGGCGGAAAAGAGATTGCGAGTGCGAGGCCGGCGCCCGACTTGTACAAGCTGTCAACTGTAGAACAGGCACTGAGCATCGTGAGTGAACACTCCAGCAACTGTCAGCATACGTGGCATCGACGTTTTGGGCACAGGGACATAGAAGCAGTCAAGCGCTTGATGGAAAGAAAAATGGCAATCGGGATTAATATTAAGGATTGTAGGATTAGGGAAACTTGCAACTGCTGTGTAAAAGGTAAAATTATTCGTAAGAGTTTCCCGAAATTTTCTCAAAGCAACACATTTAATATACTTGACTTAATACATACAGATGTTTGCGGTCCCATGAAGACTGTTACTCCAGGGGGTAAACGGTACATTCTTACTTTAATAGACGATTTCTCAAGATACACAACTGTGTATTTACTGAAACATAAGAATGAAACTGAAAAATATATTAAAGAGTTTATCGAGTTAATGAGTAATCAGTCAGGCAGGGTACCAAAGGTTATTAGGTCAGATAGGGGTGGCGAGTACGTAAATAATGCGTTAAGGGAATATTTAAGCGGTAAGGGCATAAAGATACAGTACACGGCGGGGTACTCTCCAGAGCAAAACGGTGTTGCAGAGAGAAAGAACAGGTCGCTAGTCGAAATGGCTAGGTGCATGTTAATCGATGCGAATTTACCAAAGAAATTTTGGGGGGAAGCAGTTGTTACAGCCAATTATCTGCAAAATCGACTACCTACTCAGTCAAAACAGAAAACACCGTTTGAGTTGTGGCATAAAGTCAAACCTGATGTGTCGAATTTGCAAATATTTGGATCTAAAGTGTATAGTCATATTCCAAAGGAACAAATTAAAAATAAATTTGATAAAAAGGCAGAATCACTAATTTTCGTAGGATATTCTGATGAATCTAAAGCATATAGATTGTTAGATTTAGATACAGGGCGCATAAAAATTAGCCGTAGTGCGGTATTTCCTGAAAGAAATATTCGTGTTAAAGAAAAAAAGATAAAAGATGAAGAAGCGACTATTGAGTTCAAAAAGGAGCAAGAAAGAACGGAACCAAATGACACTGGGAGACATGAGGTCGCAGATTTCGAAAAAACTGAAGAAATAGAAGAAGCTACGGAAGAATTTAATGTATATGAAAGTTCAGGTACAGAACAATATTGTGGCAGCGATAACAGCTATCAACCAAGTAAAGAGTTCTATATAGAGCACGGAGGTGATCGTAGATCAAATAGAATAAATAAAGGAGTCCCACCTGAGCGCTACACAGCAAAGTTAGCTGAACTTCGGGAAATAGAACCTAAAACATTTAAAGAAGCTCTTGCCAGCAGTGATAGCGAAAAATGGAGGAAAGCTATTGAAGAAGAAATGAAATCTTTAAAGAATAACGAAGTATGGGATTTAGTACGTACACCGGAAGACAAAAACATCATATCTTGTAAATGGGTGTTTAAGCTAAAGACAGGTGAAGATAAGATCTCGAACAAGTACAAGGCACGATTGGTAGCGAGAGGTTTTAGTCAGAAATTCGGTGTGGATTACGATGAAGTGTTTGCGCCTGTAGTGCGGCAAGCAACTCTTCGAATATTGTTAACACAGGCATGGAATCAAAAACTAATAATAAAACATCTAGACGCCGATTGGGCGGAAAATAAAGAGGATAGAAAGTCAAATAGTGGATACATATTTATGTTTCGGGGTGCACCTATTAATTGGGGATGCAGAAAGCAGAGTTGCGTATCACTATCATCGACCGAAGCTGAATACATAACACTGGCCGAAGGATGCCAAGAGGCAATCTGGTTAAAGCAGGCGATAAAGGAGTTTACGAATTTAGAACCGAAAGTGGTTATGTACGAAGATAATCAAAGCTGTTTAAAGCAGCTAGCAAACCATAAATTTAGCAATCGAACGAAGCATATTGATACAAAGTATCATTTTTTAAAAGAATTGTATGAAAATCAGGTTATTGTATTCGAGTATTGTCCGACTGAAAAAATGATAGCTGATATGTTAACCAAGCCGCTAAATAAAGTAAAGCTAGAACATTTAAGTACCAAGGGTGGTCTGGTTGACTGATTGAAAAATAATTATAGTTGCGAGGGGGTGTTGGAATATTACATTCAACAATAATTATTTTAGGTTTAAAAATAGTCTTCATGCGGTGCCTGAAATTAAACATAAACATTAGGTCAGCATTTATGAGTTCGGGTAACTCAATATCGAATGTTTAACTGTTCAAATGTCGTTGAAATAAAAATTGATTATTTAGCAAGTCAGTCTGAAAGATTATACGTTAGAATACACATCTTAATTTCTTTGTACGTAATTTAGTTGTTATACAGGGTATCAATAAACTCGTATTGTCCTCAAATTGTATCTTTAATTATTTATTCTCCCAAGTACTTCGAACAGTGAATAGACGGGAATACCCAAGGGAATAGATTTCCAAGACTTAACCTTAAGTTGGTCTTATACGAATTACATTAATCTCAGATTAAAACAGTTTAGCGAGGTCAAAAATACAGTCCTCAACCACTTTTAAATGTGGTAGCAATTCGAAGCTGACAGGCTCAAGCTTATGTTTTAAAATGGAGACGAAGTGTTTTCTTTTTCACAAAAAAATTACGTTGCAAAAATAACTAAAAAGTATACGTTGTTCTATCGTGGTTGCTCAAATGCGATTACGTCGCTATTAGTGGATGAGAAAGACAAAGAGAGAGAGAGAGAGAGAGAGAGAGAGTGATAAAGATAGAGAGCAAAAGAGAGAGAGAGAGAGAGAGCGGTGTAGAGTAATTGTTGACAGGACAGGGAATATCAACGTCAACTGCATTAGCTATATTGACTCTGAACCTAACAATTTATTGACCCAACCCAGAGGCTTACTGGAGGGTACTTGTAAGTTAATTTAATGTTTTATCATTTTTAGAAGGATCAATGATCTGTAACTAATCAAAAGGATTTGTAACTAATTGACTTATATTTATGACGTATTTGTCTAAGCAGAACATTTTGTGCAAATATTCTTTTGTTCAGAAAAATCTAGAGTGCGATGTAATTTTACGTAAATTGCACTCAGTTCAAGCTTAAAAAATGCAACAAACGATAAGAGCAGCAAATATACTTAAGGACATGACACTGCCAATAAAGTACGAGAAATATTGACTTAGTCTGGAATATTATTTGTTTGTTGTGTGCAAAATGTAAACAGTATTACATGATAAAAAAAAAAAAAAAAGAAAAATATTTACTTTTATGTATAGCCTATGTGTAACCTTATATATACAGGGCAAATCATTATGACTACATCCGATTTATTCTATAGTTAGGGGCTGGAATAAAATAAATGGGAGGTAGTAATTAATTTTCAAACAAAAAATCGCAGAAGGGAAGAGAAAAATTGGAATATAATTATAACCATGTATTTTATTTGTTTTATTTCAAATAAAATTGCCACAGTGCCCTAAAGAAGCCAAAATCACTTGAAATTTTATTTTCATTTTAATTGTTTTTTGTTTTAAATTAATTAAGAAAAATATAAAATTTAATAGACTTAATAATTTTCATACCATAACTATAAATGGTTTCCTCTTTGTTACATTCTTACCATATTTATATTCATTTAATCTGATTTATCTAGAAATCTAAGATTTTTTTATAATCCTTCTTAAGCATTTTGATGTTTTAGTTTATTATACTGATTTACTTTAATTATGATAAACGACTCATTTGAAATACATTTATTTTTGGTTTGTTTTCAAAATGATGGCAAATATGTATAATCTTTTAAAATGTTTTATTCTCAGTAATGAAAATGCAAATTTGGAAAAGGACATCTATTTCAACTTAATAAGTATTCTTAACTGTTTATACGTATTAGTGTTATAATGCGTATTAGTGTTCCCATGCGTCAAAAATCTTAA
Source organism: Rosalia funebris (assembly GCA_037954035.1). Classification (NCBI taxonomy): domain Eukaryota; kingdom Metazoa; phylum Arthropoda; class Insecta; order Coleoptera; family Cerambycidae; genus Rosalia; species Rosalia funebris. Next base: position 4,770,002 of record JAZFAV010000002.1, on the reverse strand, counting down.
CCAGAATAGTGCAGAGGAGGATGGAAAATAGAGCGGAGGAAATACTAGGAGAAGACCATTTCGGGTTTAGGCGAAATAGGGGAACTCGCGAAGCTATTCTGGCGCTAAGAGTAATGTTAGAGAAAACAATAGAAAAAGGAAAGAACGGTTATATAGGATATGTAGATTTAGAAAAAGCTTTTGATAACGTAAGATGGGAAAAAATGTTCGAGATACTAAAGAGCGCGGGAATGAAGTATAGAGATAGGAGAGTAGTACACAATCTATACAAAGAGCAAACTGCTGTTATAGAAGTAGAAGGGGAAAAAAGGGAAGTAGGTATCAGGAAAGAAGTAAGACAAGGATGTACGCTATCACCACTAATTTTTAATCTGTACATCGAAGAGGCGATTAATGTGGTAAAAGATAGAGTGGATTTCGGGATTAAAGTACAGGGACAGAAACTAAAAATGCTGAGATTCGCGGATGATATAGCAGTATTAGCATCTAGTAAGGAGGAATTAGAATCAGCATTGAACGAAATGAAGGCAGTGTTGACAGAGGAATACGGAATGAGGGTGAATAAAAACAAAACTAAAGTGTTAGTGTGCAGAGGGCGCGAGAGCAGAGCAAGAACGAAAGTACAAATTAATAATGAAAGATTGGAGGAAGTTAAAGACTTCACTTATTTAGGAAGTAAAATAAATTGGGATGGGAGAAGCGATAAAGACATAAAACAAAGAATAGCGCAGGGTCGAGTAGCTTTTAACAAAAAGAAAGCATTTATGCTCGGGGGTAATAAACTTTGAAACAAGGAAGAGATTTTTGAAAACATATGTATGAAGCACTATACTGGCACGGCACTATACGGTTGCGAAACCTGGACGGTAGGGGAAGCAAGTAGGAAGAAATTAGAAGCTTTTGAGATGTGGTGTTACCGAAGAATGATGAAAATACCATGGACTGATAGGGTTAGAAACGAAGAAGTTGTGGAGAAAGTTGGCGAGAAAAGAAGTATGTGGAAAAACATAAAGAAGAGAAGAGATAGAATGGTAGGCCACTTGCTGAGACATGGGGGAATAGTCCGCGATATTTTGGAGACAGAAATAGGAGTGAAGAAAAGCAGAGGTAGGCCTAGATTAGACTACTGCTCGCAAATAGTAAGGGATGTAGGTTGTAGCACAATTAGCGAAATGCGTAGGTTAGCACAAGATAGGAGAAACTGGAGGTTAGCGTCCAACCAGTCTTAGGACTGATGACCTAATGATGATGAGTGTTATAATAAGGTTATTATGTTATTGTTAGGTAATATTAATTAGTTATTTATTCATTTCTATTTTTAATGGATCAAAAACCACAGTCAGATGAAAGAATTATCAAAATACAGTTCGATTCAACAACTTATGGATCTTACGGTAAACCTAGAAGCAGAGTTTATAATAAAGAATAGGGCACACTACAAAAATGATGTTTTAGAATTTAGTGTACAAAATCCAAATATTTCATCTAGAGAAATAGAAGAGAATATTAAAAATAAAAACAGCTGCTCTTAGCGAGCCTCCAGCGAACACAACACAACGTTATAAAATGTAGAAAAGGGTGTTGTTCCAGAACAGACGTCCATATAAAAGAGTATGCCACGTAGAAAATCAACAATCAAATCAGAATGTTGTCGACTGAAAAGCGCAGAAATAATTGTCAAGTTTTTGTAATAAATGTCAATTTTTAATAACAGAAAACAGTAATAAGATAGGCAGCAAATATTCTTTTTTTTTTCTTTGTAACCTTGCGATGATATTCTACATGGATACAGTACTGGAAATAAATTATTAAATTTACCTCCTTATATATTTTTATTTTATGCATTTCAAACGGACCAACTAAACACTAAATTTAGACAACTAAAGAACTAAATCGAATAAGATCATCTGTGTTCTTTCTATTCCTACGATGTTGGAATCCGAACCCGTCAAGCTACTTTTTGCGTCTCTACGTAATATAAAAATGCGTTGGAGATATCTGGAACGAAGGTTTTTTTTTGTATTTGGTTAGATTAAACACTTACCGAGTTATATCTGAACGTAAACATAGTAAAAGGAAATGTTGCGTTTTAATTTAAATCCACAATCGAGAACGAGTCGAGAAATCGAAGGGTAAATATCTCGAATATAAATTTAGACGCTTTATCGACACATCACTGTGGAATAGGTTATATAGTCAGACTTTTACAGCACTCACTTTAAGGAATACATTTATATGGCGGACTTGGGGATGCGTGTAGTGAAGTGATACTGGCAGTTACGTTGTTGCAATAGCTACGTTTATTTAGAATAAACGAATAACAAGCAACCTAATACCGAACGTGGAGACAATGTTTCGGGGCGAGATGCGGGAATTGACTGATTCAAAAACTTATCCCAAAAGCCGATAGCCTGGTGCGGTTATTTACCAGATGCCACACTTGTCATAAACCATTGACCAAACCTGCAAGGGATGGCTGGGGCATAAATCACGTAACTCATTGCCTGAGATCATCGCATTTTTATTCCTGAGAAACAGATGTGTCCTAGTTTCGAGTACTAGCACAATATACAAGGGTTTCTATTTTGTAATATGTACACAACTTAAAACTAATATATCCTACAAATATCATCACGGCTGTCAGTAGGCGTATGTGGAGCCACGTGTGCCCAGAGTTACTTATTATTTTATTTGTTTCTATTGTTAGTATATTCGTTTACACCTTTAGATATAGGCGTACGGTCATCAGACTTAAGTAGAGATGACTGTAAATACGGCACGGTCCCTCTGGCTCGAGACATCCGATTCACGGATGGTTCTAGGGCTAGGGTCGAGGGAGAGACTGGGGCTGAAGCATGCGGACATAATAGAAGAGGTCTCTCCTACTCTGTTCTTCTCGGAAGTCATGACAGTGTTCCAGGCGGAGGTGGTGGCCATCCACGCCTTCGTACAAACGCAGTGGTGAATGGAGTGGTTGGTAAGCGCAGTCGACAGCAGGACAGCCCTGGATGCTTTGGAGACTTCACGATAAAAAGTAGGAAGGCTCCTGGCTAGAGAAGTAATATAGAGATGCAGTAGAAACACTAGCCAGGAGTAACAATCTGACGTTGGTGTGGGTGGCGGGTCATACTGGTGTTTGGGGCAACGAGAAGGCAGAAAAGCTGGCTAGGGAAGAAACCGAGAGGGGCTTAATAGAACCTGAATCAGCCGTCAGGATTGCACACTGCCTCGGCAAGAGGACAATCCGGGAATGGCTGGAGATTGAAAGACTCAATCGCTGACGCTCGATGACTCAAGCAGCAGGCTAATCTGCTGCTGCGTTTCGGGGAGCTACGGGGAACTCAGGGGGTTGTTAACATGACACTGTAATCTTAACAAGATTGGCTTGAGTACTAAGAAGGAATGCAGATTCCTTCTTGGGTGTAGAAAAGAGGTGGAAGCCTCTAAACGTTTGATATGCCAGCACCTGGCTCTGACATGGCGTAGGCACTTCGCATTTGTTTGGGCTCTTTTCTCTTTAGAGGGCTGTAAAGTATCCCAGGCTTTCTTTCGAAATGGCCAACGAGATGATAATGGTTAGAAAACGTATGAATATCATTCATTCATTTTATAATTCCGAGAAGAGTTTGCAAACGCTGCAAAAATTTCATATAAATATATTGTCAATCTTAATCATTATTTCTAACTGTATGCCTTAAAATGTTAGTAGGTATCACAAAACATATGAGCGGCACATAAAAATGTTTAGGAAGTGGCACATTTAATCAGTCTGGATCTCTGTATATTATTACATGATCAAATATTAATAATGTTTGGATTTTGTTTCAAGTAAGAGATATCCTAGGATTTACAATGCGCTGTGTTATGGTATTTACTTATATAAAGTAAGAGTTACGTCCCAATAGTTGACTCTTATCATTTGGAACTAAAATATACTATTAGTATTACAACGTTTATTCTTTCAGTTTCTTATATTACACTAAAATAAGATCAACGTTCTTCTCCATCGCCAACTTTTTACTGGTTTCATATATAATATCCCCAACAAACCGGATGGGCTTTCAGTTCGTTGTTTGTCGGCGGAGACTACATTCTATGAACACCGTCCCGTTTTCATACCTTTCGTTTTGCGTGTGAATACAAAGAAGGTATCACTATAGTGTAAGTAGTAAACTTAGTTGTAAGTTTTCAGGCTTACAATATGTCGGTGATAGTGTTGATTGCGTTTTTGTAATGTTTAATTCTCAATAAAATTCGATCGGCACAATAAAAATTTAAGTCGGTGCTGAGTAAACCATAAAAAATATATACCTTGCTACTATAATATACCGAGTTTACTTTAAAATTGCCGAGGGCCGCCATTCGCATTACTAATATTGTATGGCACCGACTTCAAAATTATATAAAACGATTAATAATAATTACATAATAAATAATAATTTCCTAATTACATTAAACGGAACAACAAATAAGTGTTAAATTGTTGTAGAAAACATTTATTTCTTGCTTTTTATGTCCGTAACTTATAAGTCGGGAATCGAGAAAGGAACCACCAAACCGCAAAGCGGTTATCAAGTGGTTCCCGAATAGCAAAGCTATTACATAATCGCTGTAGGAAACAACTACTCCTCGGGATAAAGCCCCGCCATGCATTGAATTATACCTAAACAACGATCCTTGATCCCTTTTTCGTGTTTCTGCACGACCAGAGCTTTTTTTTTGAAAAGGGACACCGCCACGGGTAGGATTTAACATTTGTCTCGGATGGGATTCGTTCGGATTCCATCCGGGACAAATGTCCCGGATGGAATCCGAACGAATCCTACCCGTGGCGGTGTCCATTTTCTTGCTTTTTTTAAGCCGGTTTTTTTTAAACTTATTATTTTACAATTTTAAGTGATGGGTAGTACTAAAGATGCTCAGCGAATGAGAAAACGACGGCTACTTGAATAAGGAGTTCCGTTGTGTATCTTCGAAGTCCAAGGTCCAATACCAATAAAATTAAGATGGGACCATCTTGGAGCTATACTGAACCTAACGCAAAAAGAATAATTAAAATCGGTTCATAAACATAAAAGTTATACCCGAACATACATACAAAATATATACATATAGATAGATGAATTGAGAACCTCCGCCTTTTTTTGAAGTCGGTTAAAAAATATCGCGTTTTCCGTTGATACGGTTCAAGAGAATGGTAAGTTAATTCCCATTTTAGTACTTATGCCGCTCCTCTAAAAAAATGAGGTATATTAATTACCACTGATGGATATTCATTAGACTTTCAAATAGGTTTCTTTCATATCCTTTTAGGATGACAGCAGCGCAATTAATTAAAAAAAATCCAATTAAATTCAGTTATCTCTGTATTGCGAGGCAGGTGAACACCAAATTGCGGGTCGGTCAGTAGACAGAAATATACCGTCATTTAGTGTACCATCGTCGGTGCGGTACCGATATAATTAATTCATTTATTCGCATTTTGTCCTGCCTTTAGTCCCCAGTAATTAATGTGGCCGTACTGAAACTTTCCTGAAATCGGTGTTCACGTCTGATTTACTTTGTAAGGAATATTTCGATATTCTTTATAAAACTTACAGATCATAATTACATGGGTAAGAAACTTGAATAAAATCTATAAAAATTTTATGGGGAGCTGTAAGATGAGCTTATGGCGAATGCTACGTACTTCCAGTGCTACATTAGTGGTGTTATACTCGGCAAATCTGCGGCAGCCGATACCCGTCACGTAGACTTGCGATATTGCACGATTTGAGAATTGAGAATGTTCTCATTTAAAACACGGGGAGTCTCGTATACGAGGGTGGTCTGAAAATATTTCCACCTAACAAAGATATAAAACATTTTTTCGTCAAATTTAGGTTTATTTTTCTACATAGTCTCCTTGTACACACACTTTCCCCAGCGATGCTCCCATTTCTTTAACTCATCCAAATAGTACTAGGCGTCTTTCTCTGCAAAGTAATTGTTTACGAAGGCAATAGTCTCCTCATTTGACGACATCTCTGTCCTCAGCAACTTCTAGTTTAGGGAAAAAAAAGTCACTTGGGTCTATATCTGGTAAGTAAGGAGGGTGGTCAAGCAGTTGAAACCGTAATTCGTGGATTTTCGCCATGGCTACCGCTGAGGTGTAAGACGGTGTATTGTCTTGTGGTGAAAAAATTTTTTTTCTGCAAATGTGGCCGTTTTTCCGCAATTTCTGCCTTCAGCTTGTTAAGTAATGATGTATGCTCCTGTACTGATTTTCCCTTTTTGAAGATAATCGATTAAGATAACTCCACGGCTATCCCCAAAAACAGTCGCAATCACTTTCCTAGCCGAAAAAACAGATTTTGCTTTTATTTTGGAGCCGACTCGCAAACATGTGTGTAAACTGTGGAACACATACACAACAAAAGTTGCTAAAATGCTTTATTTAATTCTTATGCTGTGCATGGTCATTCCAATGTGTCGTAAGTTAAATAATGAACAATTTAGTCTATTTCATTGTACAATACACATAAATGCTGTGGTGGAGTCTATTTTTTATTTAATTGTTATGATGTCATCGTTGAAATGTGTCATATGTTAAATAATAAACAATTTCGTGTGTTGTAATGTATAACATACATAAATGCCGAACCGAAGTATATTGCAAGACATTTACCATCTGAACGCGAGAGACTTGAAATAGTATTAAATCTCAAATAGCAATAAAAATCTGTGGTTAATCGTGGACGAGACAACCGATCATAAAAAACATTCTGTAGCCAACGTTATAGTACATGGACAACGATCAGAATTTACAATTATGTGAGCTATTTTGTTAACTGAGAGACTTGGAATGTAGTTTCATATATGACCTGATGATGTTTCTCCAGTGAGAAGGCCTCTTACAGCTTATTTAACGTCCCATTGGCCACTTCCTCTTAAAGTTGTAGCGACGCGTTAAATTGGCGCATTAGCAAGGATAAAGAGTGTGCCTCGATAGCTCAGCGGTCAGAGCAACCAACCGGCAATTGGGAGAGCCGGGTTCGATTCCCGGTCAAGGCATATGCACTTTTATCCCTGCTAACGCCAAAAAGTCTTCTGTTGTTATTTTCTTGGACTAGTGGTATCAAACAGCTGTTTGAGTGAATTTCCAATCGTTGGTGGTGTTTCTGGCTTCTGTCTTTGATCATTTTATGATCAAAATCTACTAGTTACAGTATAGTCTGAGGTTGGGAGGTTTGCAGTGTATATCATATATAAAATTGATCCTAAAACGCTGCCCTGTGGGACACCAGATTTGATGAGTTGAAATTGTGAAGTTTTGTCATTTAATTTTGTTCTAAAATATCTGTCTGTTAGATAAGACTTAGTTAATTGATAATATGATTTAGGAGTGGAGTATTTGACTTTTTGTAAGAGGCCATCGTGCCCAAATCTTATCAAATGGCTGGCTGATGTCTAAAAAGATAGTAGAGCAAAACTTTTTCTTCTCTACTGCTTCATTGATTGTATCTGCTACGCGGTGGTCTTATTGAGTTGTTGAATGCTTTTGGCGGAAAACAAACTGGTGTTCTCGAATCACCTCTATTGTAAGATAGGATTAACGCGTTGCAGAATTAGCTTTCCAAGTAGTTTAGAGATGAAAGATAACATAGTTATTAGTTTATAGGTTACGTCACTTAGTTCCCTTCCAGGCTTTGGTTTTAGAATGTTTTTTTGAAGACTTTAATGCTTTAGGCCAGTATTGATGCCTAATATGAGATCTGTAGGATATTTTGTGACACATTTTCTCTTTCTTCAAAAGAAAATATCTTCAACTTCAGAATAACATATGAATGTAACATGAACAGAAGAACGCTAGAAACTTTTATATTCAAAGAGCAGAATACAAGGGTTTAGAATAATTATATGAAGTATATTATATAATTATATGATCACCATCGTCTACCAAACGGTCTAAACATCTTTTTTAATATGTATAGAGTTATCTATACATATTAAGATGAATTCATCAGTTGAATTAAAATAAAGTGTCCTATCAGTGTTAGACAATGCCAAAAGATCAATGTAACTAAAATTTTAATTAGCTTAGTTCCAATTTTTAATAGTATTAAAATTAAACTTCTTTACATCGTTATTGGGAGGAGCCGTATGAAGTAGTCTCTCGTGGTATGAGCATGGGGAAACATCTCCAATTGTTATCGGAGAACTTCATGAATTACGAACAATCAACGATTTCTATACAAGTTGGAATTAAATGTGTTAACTTATTTAGATTGTAATAAAGTTGCGCGATTTGTTGACAGTTTGCAACAATAAATAAATTGTCAGAGCGAAAACATTTGCTAGCCAATGAGATTGGTTAATGTCCAGTCGGGTAATTTTTATGACCTTCATAATCCTATTATTAACAGTAAATACAATATTTTTGCGCGCATATTTTGGATGCTAATTTAGACACCGTTCCTGTTATGTTATATGTAAGTTATAACAATCATAATTACCGCTAATATGTAAGAATGAGTAATAAATAATGATAATAACGCACGGCCGGTCAGCTGAAAAGAGATTTTGAAGGTTTGAAAACACGGCACGGTCTGTGAAGTATTTGTTTACTAATTGTGACCCAGTTTCCCTTTCTGGGTGAACTGTTCTTGACAGATAGATTATTAAAAATGGTTTTTATTTTTATATTACCTCTTCGGCCAAACAATTTCCTAAGCTCGAATCGGAGCTACTACAGGCGAACTTTTAAAAGCATGACAAACAATATGTTTTATTGGAGCTCGCTTCGTTCATTGTAACTTCATTTGTGTTGTGATGCAGCGCATTTTTATTTAAATGGAACAAATAAGAAAAAGTCTGTATACTGGCAAGTCGAAAGTTCTTTGAACATGAATAGAAAGCTGTTCAGAAAGAAAATTATTCATCAATAATCACAGTTTTGTGTGTATTTCTGAATCGAAGATAATTCGCCATTTTATTAGATGAAAACAACGAAATTATAGTGTTAAAGTTTCATAAAAACTTTATTTTCTTATTTTTAAAAAGAATATTTTTCTTCTTGCGAACTGAAGAAGATATCTTGTGATGTTCTAGTGAACGCGCCGATCACCAGTTGCAATAATGTTTTAATTATATACAGTACGTGAGCTGATATGGCTGTCTTACGACAAACATTTACAAAAAATATCCATCTAATGCCATAGGACGATAAGCATAGTGAATCGGCCCCAGAGGGATATCTGGATCATCTTTTGAGAGCATGTTGGTACTAATGAGATACGTTGACCCTGCAAGTTTCAGATATCTATTTTCGTTTTTGAATAAATCGAAAAAAAAAACCAAAAATCAGAAACTATTTTTTTTTCTCAAAAACATCTGAACCGATTTTAATGAAATTTGGACACATTATAGAGGTATACAAAGGCTATACTCGAAAAAAATAACAGCTTATAATCTTCATAATAATCATTAGAAACAGGCAATTTTTTTCGAAATCATGTTTTTTCTTTATGATAACGTTCTAGAACAATTTTGAAATAACTTTTATGTCTTTTTCGATGTACAATAACTTCTCAAATCCTTAAATTGATCACAAAGGTACGCCATATTGAAAATGGAAATAAAAAACTGATTTATGTCAATGTTTATTCCGTTGAAACAATAGACACGAAGCTTATTTGATTAATTTATAAATGAAAATAACATTAAATATTGAAAACAATAATGTGAAAACATTTTTTTTTATTAAAATATTAAAATATTCCACCATATCGCTGAAACTATAGAAACATACCTAATGCTGCAAATATTTAATCGAACCGATAACGCTGTTTAGTGTTTTACAGTGTTGTATAAATTATAACGTATAACAAAGAGCTTATTATTATTTTATTATTTAGCATTACTTATTTTATTTTATCTGAAATATTACGAAGACGTGACGCCTCTGGCACGCTGACGAAACGAGCACCTCAAATAATTTTGCATATCACTTTCAATTTCTATTAGTTGAAACTGCTTTCCACTCTCGGACTCTTGAGAAGAATCGAGAAGAAACTGTTTTTTTTCTTGATGTGCTCATTGATTACAATAATCACTCGTTAAAAGTAAAAATCCTGCTCATGTTATTTACAAAATGATTGCCTAAGATAAGGTTGCTTCGTGACGATATACACATATTTGTGTACGGTAGCTGTATAAAACAAACTGAATTATGTTTCCTGTTCATTAAACTCGAAATAATTGTTTCTTGACACGACTATTGACTATCACAGATCAAATATTCCTATTCAAATTATTCGAAGCTACACTAATTATATAGAATTATTGTTAGTTATACGGGTTAGTATACATGCCATGGTATACCAATCAAAGTCTCCCATGATAAAAATATCTTGTCGCCCAAATAAAGTCGTCATTAATCACTACGAACCCTAACTTAAGCATCGTTGGAAGATGCTGGTGGAGCCAAATGAACCCATCAAAAGAACAAGCGTTGTTAAATTAGGCATCGGATGATGAATTTTGTTTATTTCCAGGTCTTTCCCACGTAAGTGTGCCGTGTGGTTAAAGTGTTTCGATTTTCTAATTGATTGACTGTTCAAAACACCCGTAATACTGCTAGAATGCGGATGTCCCCTTACCGTTACGTATTTTTAGTTTCGAAGGAGGTCATTAGCATTGGAGGATTAAGTTAAACCGAAGTTCTGTGACGTATACCGGTGTGACGTCAAATATTAACGATCATACACTGAGAAGTGTGTTTATTTCGCTGACAGTGGCGGCTCGTCGTTCGTCTAAGCGAGGAGGTTAAATGTCAACTAGGGAATGATAAATTCAAATTATATAGGGCGTTGAAACCTTAAACGGAATAAATCCTGTAAGTCGAATGTGGAGAATTTTAATAAAATATTTAGTCGATTTTCTATTTTGGTTGCCCACACTTACAAAACTCACCTTATTCCTCAGGTATAAAAATATATAAAAACCCAAGTTACATTAAGGAAGGAAGAACAGAGAAACTTTTTAAGAACTGACAAAAATAATTCCTAATTGACGAATGCTTTTAATCAGTGAAGAACTTCTCAAACAAAACAAGAAAAATTTATTTTATATTAACTTTTAATCTATTTATTGTATCTACGAGTATATAGTTTTCTATGTATATAGTATCTGCTTTATTGTATGGCTTTTAATTTGATGGCCACATCTGTGGCCAACAAAAACGTCATAAATCACTGCCGAACCCTGTATTATTAATATTCAGAACATAGTCAGTAGTGTATTGTAGTGTTTTTCTGAAGATGAATATGGAAACTGAAACGTAATAGCAAAAGGTTTATTTAATTTTAATTGGTCGAAATCCGAAGAAATGATAAAAATAGAATAACTAAATATAGTGTATATAATGTTATACACCAAGTAGCAATAAAAATAACTCAGAAAGAGAAAAGAGTCGTTACTTTATTAATTATAGAATAGTGTCCCCGAGTCTTAATTAATGACGGTTCTGGATATTTTAAAAACTCATATTTGCAGAATAACAGGATGGGATCATCCATTTACGAAAACATTTCAAAATAGAAGCTAAAGGAAATTAATGTTTTCTCAACATTTTGTTTCAAGTCAAAACAATATTAAAACAAAAGTAAAGTTTACTACTATTGCTCGGGACTATAATAATAAACAGTGCCAAATTGTTTGAACCAAGCCTATTCACGTATTAATAAATTATTAATAAACATAACACTGTCTCAAGGTTAAATGTAAATAAAACTTTTAATTACGCCCAGACCCGTTTTAAAATATGCATTTTTCTGTTATCTATACGGAAGATGATCAAATATTTATATTCATATTCATAATTTTTTAACTAAATTTGAAATCTAGTTAAACAGGGTCTAATACACAAATAAAAAGATCTTTTTGGATAATTACCCATAAGATAAATTTCGATGGATTAAAGGATGGATGTCGTCATCTAGATTTTCTTTTTGACTAAATATATTTTTATGATCAGTAGTGATATCGTATTCTCTCTCTAAAGAACTGACTTGTACCTGAAATACCTTTATGTCTAAAAGTAAAATAATATGTAATCGAATTTCACACCTCATCTGGATTCATGAATCAAGATGCCGAAATAATGCACAGTCTACTACGATGCAGAGACTTACACTACTACCCACACCAGTGTTGATAATAAACCGTTGTCGACTTGAATGAGGTTGTTGACATCAACTTTTTTAGAAGAACATAAAATCTTATTATTTAATTCTTTAAACGGGATTGTATTAAGACTTAAAATATAATAAAATATACAATAGCTCGGGAGTCTATGGAAAGATATTGGAAATAAAAATATGTGGATATGGAAGACATGTTATTTACCAGTGCTATTAGAAATAATTTATGACAGCAATTTTGATACATAATTGACTATCACATATATACAAGACTGTTAAATTAATAGTAAAAAGGATATTGTTTATCTAAAAATTATTGGATTCACAGTACTTAGTTAATGTATGCGTTTAACTCATTTGCTTTTAAATCTCATGAATAAAATGATAATTATTCCCAGATATCGACACTTAAATTTGCTGATAACATGATAAGTTCCTCTTGGTAGCAATGACCTTTTAGATTAGCGCTATCAGAAGCCTTGGAATAATGAAATCAGTCTATTTTACTTCCGACGACCTATCCCTACATAAATTTCTAATTATGATACAATTACGATAACCACTGGTCCCCCTAATTGCATTGTTTTCTCATTAGAGTCGCTGGAAAATTCTGAAACAAGTCCTCAACGACGCTATAATTTCTTCACGAAATATTCAATTTAGATTAAATTTAGGACTATAGATTAAGGTCCTTGAACGTGTATTTTATAGAGTGTATATGGTATGTAGACATGTATCGTTATAAACATGTTTTTCTTCAAGGGTGGTCATGAAATGGATAATGTGTGCCATTGCTTATGTTTACCTTCTGAAATAATTCTAGAGGTAAAATAATGATCTACAAGATCCTTATTTTTAAATTTGGGAACACAAAATAGTCAATAATGGTCAAATAATGTGGCTTTGGAGGATATTCAATTTGTGTATACAAACTTTTGGCCGTTCATCAAAAAACTCGCGGAGGAAAATTCGGCTCGCGTCGTATGTGCTATTCCACCATCTTGATGAGACTCATGATTGTGTATGAGTGAACAAATTCAGTCAAAACGTTATTCATTATTGCGTTGAATTGATGGTTAAATAAAAAAAAACAGGCCTAATTATTCCTCTGTGAAAAGCTGCCAACCAGATATCAAATTTGTGGGGATGTAGTGGGTATTCCACAAAATTATGCAGATTCTAAGTACTCTGTAAGATGTACTTCGTAAGATACAACCACCAGATAGTAATTCTTTCTTCTTTACAATCGTAATTTCTTCTTTACAATCATTCGATATGTTCCATAAGAAAGCCCAACTTCTTGACATTTCAAAGACTGTCCTGGCTCTTATCGAGGATCTAAGAATCGTAGATCAACAGTTTAGAATAAATAGCGACATGGTTTTGATCTCAACCACTGTCTTAAACCTTAGAACCTTCCAGAGTTCTATTAGAACTTCACTTCAATCGTTTTGACCCCTTTTTAGCCTACTTTAATAATTGTGACCATTTTGAGGTCTTCGCATTAGATTCCATAGCTTTGATGAAGGTTAACTGTTAATATCAAGTCTTGAGAAGCAACACCAAACTCTAGCATCCTTATGTATTATTTCACAGTTCGTTGAAGAAGTTTGTTTTATATTGACTTGGTGCCTAGGAAAAATTAAAACACTTATAGACAGTAATTTATAGTTGTACAATACCTACCTAGTTTCAGATTTTGATATTCTTGATATGACTTTTCAGTAAACTAATTTGCAGAACATGTGTAAGTCGTACCCTAGAGCGGACAATTTTGGTCGAGGTTCCAATGGCGTTAACCGAGTTCATTGCGCTGGTTGTTTGCACCAGCTGAGCGCAGGTTTTCAGTTGTTCCTGGATCTTCTGCAGTCAATATTTGTCGTCAATATAACTCGATGCTCACTGATTAACTAATAATTGTGTGGCAATTATTACATCACTATATGTCGAACGGTTGGTCTCTTTATTTAATTTTTTATTTTTTTCCATTACAGCGAACAAGTTTCGATGAAACAACTGGAAACATATCTGATGTTACAGGTCTTTCCAATGATCTGTATGAATAATAACTTATATAATATGTTGTATAAATTGTAACTTATATACTTACGTTAATTTATATTACGAGTACATATCTTATGTGCATGTCTATGGGACTCCGGGCCATTCTCCCCGATCTAAATACTATAAAAGTGGAGGCACAATCGAATGGAAACGATTCTGAATGAATTCCATCACGCATGTAAGATATTTGCTACCTATATAGCGATGTAAAGCATGTTGTATACACGCCTTGAATGCTGATATATCAAATTTCACATTTAAATCGTAATACTTCGCATATTCGCATAATCAAATAAGATTCTTTTGGAAGTGTTACGACATAACATCTAATGAATATTTGTTGAGACTCGAGAATGATATATTTGAGTATATATTGTACATTTTTGTCATCAGAGGATTTCATTCTCCAACTAGAGGGGTACAAGTAGGACGTAGATATATAATTTGGGGATGTTTATGCATCTCTCGATTTGTTGTTCACTGTTGATTAGCAAATGTAACTTTGAAACAGAGTAGCCTCCATTTCCTTAGTTGTTATTTTGGGACACTTGTAGTTCCTTAAGCTAAAATTACTTAAAGTACACGTATAAGGCAGGAGGAGGATAAGGCAGCGTACTCCGTTCATTGTCGGACCTGCGTTGTTCGAAGCCAAGCAACGAATGGTCTCATTCTCATAGTGCCACAGTGGTGCTGACTTGGTATTTGGTAACAGAGTGGCAACTGGGCGAAATACTGGGTACATTGTCTGCGTGAGTTCAATTCTCACCAGAGGGAATTGGCACTTCCCTCAGGGCTGGGTGTTTGTCCGCGTTTATATGTGTAACATTTAATTTAGCCTACACAAGCCTGCCTGTAGGCTTTCTGGGGAAGGATGTCTAGTTTCCGTGTATCCAAACCTATAAACTTATATAAGAAAAACTTAAGGTGGATTAAATCCTGTCAACGAGCTAGTCAGTCTATTGTCATCCCTATACAAGTTCATCGGGTTCATCCGGATTTTTTTAAAAGACGTGGGCTATTCGCTGTACAATGATTGTATTTGAACAGAATTTTTAACTTTCCCTTGAAATATTTTGAAGTGACAGTTCCGCCTTCTTTAATATTTTTTAAATGGTAGGTTGCGATGGTGCGTGTGATACCTCATTTGAAAGGGTTCGTAATTTCCTTTTATTGAATGTGAGTTTTTTAATTCCTTAATTTTTTAGGGAAAAATATTGTATTTTTAACATTACAAAATGTCATTATAGTTTTTTTAAATGACAGTTTAAAGGTAATATTAAATAATACTAATAAAAAATTTATTATTAATGAAAATTGCATTTAGTAACAGGAGGTTGATTACCCAACCTCCTCAACATCAATGTATATATATGGCACGATATATGTAATTTGAAAAAGGAATAAAACGAAAAGGAAACAAAAATAAGTTTCAACTTAATCTTAATTTTAACAAAATGATACTCTATTTATGAATTTATAAATATAACAAAAAAGAAAATAGAGAATTGACAAACACTTGACGGGACAAACAAGTATCTTGGATATTTCACAATTAGGAACATAGTAATTAAAAAAAATTGTCAGGTTTGTCTAAGCGATAAAAAAAATTACAATGGTTCATTTAACAGAAACGATGTAAGATTTAGAGCATTTACAATGAGGAAGCAAAAAGTTTACACTGCTTTTTTTTATTTGAGTCCATTAGGTTGACGAGCATGTAAATAACTATAAAAATAATCAAGTTGTGTCAAATCTGGAGAGCATTATGGCCGTTCAGTTTAATTTCATTTTTTGATCCATCTCTTGGGAATATCTCGATTGATATAAGCCTTGTCAACCCTAAAACTAAGAAATTATGGAATTAATTTAGGTAAAGCTTGGCAATTACACTGTGCCTTTAAGAAAATATTGGTCAACAGTTTGCATTATAATTTCATTATTTATTTGATTGTGATTACTTATAATTTACAATTTGATTATTTATAAAGATTATTCGATTATTTATGAAGAAAATTTGGGTATTACAAAGTCTACTTTTCTAGAATATTGAACGTGTGTCTCCATTATTCGATCTGAACTTTCCCTCTGGTATATACAAATCTATTTATTAAATATTCCATTTAGGTAGATGCTTGTTTAAGCAAAATAATATTCCTTATATACAGGGTTTCAGAACAGTTTTTGGTACAATTTTACCATCTATCAATAATTGAAATCGTTATGACGGGGGACATTTTATACTGCGCTGACATGAGGTAGCAGGACGTCGCTATAGACACTACAGTGCGGGACCTATGCAATTAAATTAAGTTAAACCCTTAAAATTGTGTACCGTCTACCTGACTTCTATATTGCTTATATACTCATTTGGGTATATATTTAGGGTAATATGGTAGTTATTTGCAATGCAATTATGAAAAAAAAAACTAGTTTAAAACAATAAATTACCTTTAATTACTGACTTGTGCCTTTTGAGAAGCGTCTTTTAGTGAGTGAATGAGATTAAATCCTATCTATGATAATATGCAATGATAAGGATTTGATAAGTTTACTTGTTTAAGAGAACGCTTATATAGTATTTGTGGATTTAGAAAAAGCTTTTGATAACGTAAGATGGGAAAAAATGTTCGGGATACTAAAGAGCGCGGGAATGAAGTATAGATATAGGAGAGTAGTACACAATCTATACAAAGAGCAAACTGCTGTTATAGAAGTAGAAGGGGAAAAAAGGGAAGTAGGTATTAGGAAAGGAGTAAGACAAGGATATACGCTATCACCACTAATTTTTAATTTGTACACCGAAGAGGCGATTAATGTGGTAAAAGATAGAGTGGATTTCGGGATTAAAGTACAGGGACAGAAACTAAAAATGCTGAGATTCGCGGATGATATACCAGTATTAGCATCTAGTAAGGAGGAATTGGAATCAGCGTTGAACGAAATGGAGGCAGTGTTGACAGAGGAATACGGAATGAGGGTGAATAAAAACAAAACTAAAGTGTTAGTGTGCAGAGGGCGTGAGAGCAGAGCAAAAACGAAAGTACAAATTAATAATGAAAGATTGGAGGAAGTTAAAGACTTCACTTATTTAGGAAGTAAAATAAATTGGGATGGAAAAAGCGATAAAGACATAAAACAAAGAATAGCGCAGGGTCGAGTAGCTTTTAACAAAAAGAAAGCACTTTTATGCTCGGGGGTAATAAACTTAGAAACAAGAAAGAGATTTTTGAAAACATATGTATGGAGCACGGCACTATACGGTTGCGAAACCTAGACGGTAGGTGAAGCAAGTAGGAAAAAATTAGAAGCTTTTGAAATGTGGTGTTACCGAAGAATGATGAAAATACCATGGACTGATAGGGTTGGAAACGAAGAAGTATTGGAGAAAGTCGGCGAGAAAAGGAGTATGTGGAAAAACATAAAGAAGAGAAGAGATAGAATGTTAGGCCACTTGCTGAGACATGGGAGAATAGTCCGCGATATTTTGGAGGCAGAAATAGGAGTGAAGAAAGGCAGAGGTAGGCCTAGATTAGACTACTGCTCGCAGATAGTAAGGGATGTAGGTTGTAGCACAATTAGCGAAATTCGTAGGTTAGCACAAGATAGGAGAAGCTGGAGGTTAGCGTCCAACCAGTGTTAGGACTGATGACCTCATGATGATGATGACTTGTTTAAGAGTAAACTTTGTATTCATTTCGATGTATTCAAAATCAGCATCTATCTATTTGTCGTAAATATAATTTATTAATAATAAATCGCTCTCTCGTTGCAGTAATGTATCTGTACTCTTTTTTTAATTAATAGTAATTTAAAATAAGTATTTTGATATAAAGCTGGTAACTTTCTTGTTTGGATCTCTTATTGTTAGATCATTTGTGTCTACTTATGAAACTCTTTTCCTAAATGTAACTACTAATATTATTTAGTCATTATTTACTGAAGTTTCTACGTGAAAGCTGTTCTTTGTTTTAGTATTTTTATAAATAAAATATAGGCTAATTTTCCTTTTTAACGATTCGTAAAATTATCGCGAGATTTGTGTGTGTGTGGGCGCTAAGATTTGTAAAATATTTGGCACAATATCCTAGATGCGACCAGGAACGCGGACATGTTATTTAAAAGAGTGCACTTGAGATATCATATACATTCGTCAAATAGGAGTAGATGTTTTGTTAGCAGTTTGAAATTATTAACGCGTTATATGAGCCAAAAAATATCGTTGGTCCTTTCTGTTGGGGACGCAAAGAACAAAATTACCTACATGTTTTATACCTAGACAGAGAAAAGACGCCGTAATTTTATAGACTTGTTTATTTGTGTTGGTTTTGACGCCTGCTGTAAATTTAATTTTATTGCTAGTTATGCACTCAAACTTGTTTTTCAATACCGTATGAATGGAAGGTTTTTAAATAAGTTTTAGGCGAGAAAAACACGTTTTATAGGTCAATGTCAGAGCTCGATCTATTTAAATTACGGATGAATTAAATGTCGCGGGGTGGTAGAATGTAGAACGTAGGAAAGTAGAGTGAAAATGTTCGCATACAAAATGCTAGTTCATCCAGTTTGGTTCTAATTAAAGTGAGTAGTGCCAAAGTATTTTTTTTTTCATTTGGGAAAATGAAACAAATTTAGAAATTACAGAAATAAGGAGTTTATACTCCAACCCATCTGCAAATGCCTTATATAATAAGGACTAAACATATTAGGTCAAGACAGCTATTCTCCTGGCTATATGCCAAACGCCGACCGCTGAATCACATGACAGAATTTGTCGTATTTTTGTCTAACAGAGTTAGCACTAAAAATACAGTGATTATTCCAAAAGCATTTCCATATAAGGCATTTGCAGATGGGTTGGAGTATAAACTGCTTATTTCTGTAGTTTGAATGTTACCCTCTGGTAGTAAAACTTTGCATTATATTGAAAATTTAAAAATGTCATATTTCTTGTAACTAATAACGAACATTAATATAACAAGTCTGCAACATATAGCAAGTTGTAGACTAGTTCCATGGAGCCCTTCATTCTTCGTTACTTGCTTGCGCTCCTCAAAACCTGTAGAAAGCGAAATTCGGTAGCTTATTTTTCAATTCCTTCGATTCTGCAGTTAAGTATTGACGCTCTATCTTTGACAGAACACAAATGGCGCGCAATTCAAATCCTATAGTTGTAGTTGAAATACCCCATATTTGTTTCATATGTAGTGACGCACTAAACTGGCGCATTAGCAAGGATAATGAGTGTGCCTCGATAGCTCAGCGGTCAGAGCAACTAACCGGAAATTGGGAGAGCCGGGTTCGATTTCCGGTCGAGGCAAGCATGCACTCTTTATCCTTGCTATCGCCAAAGTGGTGACCCCGACGTGATGTGATTCGTTCCAGTATATGCAACCTCCCTTACATCTCAAATTCGCGGATTCGATTCCCGTCCTATCCATCGCCCTATAGTCCCCGGGGTTACCGAAGAACGGTTCGTCAGAATGGCGAACGCGGTCACATTCCGTTAAATTGTATCGAGACAAAACCATGTCTCTAGGGAGGGAGTACTGTAGTGACGCATTAAACTGGCGCATTAGCAGGGATAATGAGTGTGCCTCGATAGCTCAGCGGTCAGAGCAACTAACCGGAAATTGGGAGAGCCGGGTTCGATTCCCGGTCGAGGCAAAATGCACTTTTATCCTTGTTATCGCCAAAGTAGTGACCCCGACGTGATGTGATTCATTCCAGTATATGCAACCTCCCTTACATATCAAATTCACGGATTCGATTCCCGTCCTATCCATCGCCCTATAGTCCCGGGGGTTACCGAACAACGGTTCGTAAGAATGGCGAACGCGGTTACATTCCGTTAAATTGTATCGAGACAAACCATGTCTCTAGGGAGGGAGTACTGTAGTGACGCATTAAACTGGCGCATTAGCAAGGATAATGAGTGTGCCTCGATAGCTCAGGGGTCAGAGCAACTAACCGGAAATTAGGAGAGCCGGATTCGATTCCCGGTCGAGGCAAAATGCACTACTTTGGCGATAGCAAGGATAAAGAGTGCATGCTTGCCTCGACCGGGAATCGAACCCGGCTCTCTCAATTTCCAGTTAGTTGCTCTGACCGCTGAGCTATCGAGGCACACTCATTATCCTTGCTAATGCGCCAGTTTAATGCGTCACTACACATATATAAAACTTCCTGAAGTCACCTAACAAAAATGTTAACCACAAATTTTCCAAATAATTTATATTTGAGCTAGTGCGTTTCTTCTCTTATGAAAACACATCAATTGTGTAGTTTGCCAGTGTATTGCTTTCGAAATGGATATTTCACTTCTGGATGTGTTCAGTGATAATGTATTAATCCAAAACATTGCCGTAACTATTTGGTCGTGTAGACTCGTATACAAACTATGAACTTTCGATTTTCATATTATACAAGGAAACCCACTGAATTACTTAATGGTCTTAATAACCATTTTAATTGAATTTGAGTAATTTTCCTTTAGCTATTATACGTAAGTTGGCAAACATCCTGTGTATTTAGAATCTTGGTATTTGACATTCCGGAATGATATTACTGAAGGACAATGGAACCAATCAGGGTATCTGTATATTGCTTATAATTCGGCAAATTCAGTTAATTCAAGCACATGACAGTAACTACAAACGCTGGTCATCGATCGGTCACGTTCGACTACAATAAATGAACTTAATTACGAAGTTTGTGCGTCTATTTGCCACTTATTATGTGTTTTTAGACGATTTTTACGAGTT
This sequence comes from Rosalia funebris, assembly GCA_037954035.1. Taxonomy (NCBI): domain Eukaryota; kingdom Metazoa; phylum Arthropoda; class Insecta; order Coleoptera; family Cerambycidae; genus Rosalia; species Rosalia funebris. The sequence goes on along the minus strand of JAZFAV010000002.1, from coordinate 4,748,995 downwards.
TTATATAAAACCTGAGATTTATGCGAGGCAATAAACTTCACTTTCTAGCTAAAATCTCGGATAGAAGCGTAAAATAGTTATGCATCGTGGACCTGTGCATGTAAAATTTGAAGTGACCTCGTAAATTGAAGATTCGAGACATAAAACTTGGCAGTATTTTACGAATTATTACAGGATGTCTCCGTTTTCAACCGAAATACTTTAATTATAGATAGAGAACGTTATTTAGAAGGAAATGGACTCGAGAAACGTTAATGATTAAGTACTCAGAATAGAGCGAGGTATACATTTTTTCACAACTTTATTTTCCAGTTCTTTGGCGAATAATTACTAAAGGGTCTTTCAATAAGGACGCTCGATTTTTAAATGTAAATAAATCAAGTTGTGTATGAGGTATCCACTCATTTTTTTATTTGAAGGAATATTGTACGGCATTAAGTATGAAATATAACGTGGTTCAAGTGTCCGCTGCGGCTGTGCTTGGTAGCACGTATTCAGGAGGTCCAATTTTCGATTACTTTATTGCATACATTGGGCTGAATTTGTTGCATGGCGTTCGTTATGTTGACTTTTAGGGCATCAATTGTTTGTGGTATATTCTCATAGACCTGCGATTTAAGATAGCCTCAAAGGAAGAAGTCTAAAGGCGTTAAATCGTACGATCTCGGTGGCCGATGATCGGTTCACGTCGCCGGTGCGCGAAATAACCATGCCCTCAAATCGCTCGTGCAGAATGTCCATCGTGGCATGCAGCACGTAGCGTCGTCCTGTTGGAACCACATGTCGTTGGTATTGATATAACCCAGTTTAGGACACAAGATGTCGCTTATCATCGGTCTGTAGTGTTCGCTGTTGACGGTTATGGCAATGCCAGTTTCGTTTTGGAAGAAGTACGGAGCGATGATTCCGCCAGACCAAAATCCGCACCAAACAGTGACTTTCTCGGGATGCATTTGGTGCTTGGTCTATCTCGTGTGGGTTAGTATCTTCCCAAATCCGAAAATTTTGCTAGTTCACACAAAAATGGACATCGTCGCGAAATATGATTTTTATTTAGCGAAATTTGGGTCAACCTCCAACTACTCCTGAGCCCAATCAGCGAACACACGGCGTCGTCTATGGTCGCTTATCTTAAATGCCTGGGTCAGTTGGATTTTATACGGGTGCAGACCCAAGTCGAAGTCGCAGTAAGGCCAAGTTCTTGCAAACGACGAGATATTTACTGCCCCGTGTTTTCCCGTAAACTCTAACGCACAGCAGCGATGTTTTCAGCAGACCTTGCGTTTCGGTGATGTACGGGTACGGCTAATTATTTATAAAACCGGTTGACTTGAATTTAGCCACCAAACGTCGAATAGTCGACTCGGGGGGATGGTTGTGGCGAGGATAAAAAACACATAATGCGAGGAATGTTTTTCGAGTGGAGCACTGATTTTGAAAATGAAATTTGATGATTTGCACACGTCGTTGAACGCTATAACAAATTTCGAATGTCGTTAACTATAGGAGGTATGAAAAAATTGTTTTCTTTTATTGAAACTAGATTGGCGAAAACAAGAATTAGCTATCTTTTTTGTTTTCGAGTTGTAAACCAAATTCCTTTTTTTTTTAATTTTTGCTATGTCTTGGTAGCTCAGGTGTTTGTGGAATTAGAGAAAAGCTATTTTTACATTATCAAGGAACTTTTCTGGAATAGAATAAGGTTCCTTCGAAAAATTATTAATATCTTTATTTACTTTAGGCGCAAAAATAAGGAATATAATAAAAAATTAGGCGATTTATTTCAAAGGGCCTGTAACCTGTAGAAAAATAGTCGCAGAGCAGTTAAAATTTTTTCCGAAATATTTCTGAAAACTAAAAACTCGGAGCTTTAAAATTGCTGTGCAACTATTTTTCTTCAAGTTACAGCTCTTTGAAAATCACCTAAAAATTTTGGATTTTTTTACATCCCTTAATTTTTGTGCCTAGTGTATAAAATTTTAACAAAATTGCTAATGGAAAATAATAGGTCTCCCTATCAAACGTGCGTATGTATAAAGGTGAACCGCCTTTTAAATACCCATCAGTTTAAAATCAGCGCTTGTATTTAATGCTTGAAATGTGTAAGGTTGAGTTAAATTACAGAAATCGCTCCTCTGGTTCGGTACAGAATTCCTAACAGGTATTCAAAACATTTAAGAATTCTACGGAACCACTGAAACCATACGGCTTTAAATCATCCCGTATCGCGTACAGTATAGATATAATCCAATACCTGATGGTCCACCTTTTACCATTACCAGTCCAAGAGTAAATCTAGTGGTTTAGCCGATCACTTAAACTCCTGAATTATTGCCTCGTTTTTATTATTCATAAAAATGTTACGGCGCATACAGTGAGATGTTGAAATTGCGTTTGCTACGCCTTCATGCGCTCATTGGTAAGCCGATTGGATAGGTCAATTACACTCGAAGATCGTCGGATGTTCGCGCAAAATCAGGTGATGTGAATGCGGAGTATGTAGCCCAGCTACGTGGTCAAGATACCAATCGTCTAACTTATTCATTTGTTATTTACGTGGTGTCGTTCACACTGATACTTGGCACAAGTCGAATGTAGTGTAGTTTTGCGTGACATGGGAGTGTATTTGCATGCCATGCCCCGTCATCTACAATTTTGTGAATCAAATTAAATGGACTGGTCAATTTTGGTTTCTTACGTAAAGCATATCGCTGAGGTGTAAAATCGCGGTATTCCAGGCAAAAATGCTTAGTTGGCTGCCTGAACAGGTAGGACACCCACTGATGGTCATAGGGCTCTTAAAACAGTGTCATCGTACCAAGTTAGATCAAAGCTGGTGTGGGAATGCCTACAAGACCTCCCAGAATGAACTAACCATAAAAGAGTCTCTAGACGATCAATTCTGATATAGACGATCAGCGGATTTACTCAATTGATCAAACAATTGAGTAAACCCATCGACGCGCGCTTCAATCAACCCGTAAATCAGCCCTCAATCGTTTGATTAAAGCTCATTCGTTGTGGAGTTTCCGTGGAAGGTGGTTCCAGAAAATTGTAAATTCAAAGTGGTTCCTAGACGGCCAATCACGCTTGACTCAATCGATTGATGCAATCTTTTGATCAAAATGATTGATCCTCTAGGGTGTCTTTAATAAAGTTAACTTAATGTAGGTGCCAAGAAGCAAAGGAATGGTAGATAATGAAAGCGTCGAAGGAAAGAAGATTTGGTTATTCGGTTTGGTTGATTGGTTTGGGTATTCGGTATTACTAAAGCCTAGTAGCCTAGGTAAAGTTTCTATAGCTTGGAATACTTATTTGTCAGCTATCTCATCCCTCAGGCGGATGGAGATAATCGAATAGTGTATTTCTCTTGCATATCGTATATAATTTCCGTCCTTGTCGGGAACTCCAAGAGAAAGCATCATCATTGCTACATTCCCCTTTGCTTGTTTTGCTACGTCAGCTGGTCTTTACCGCCAAGCTTTTGTATTGCTCTCTCTATAGTCTTATTCTGACTATTCATGTTTTTGTCGCAGTGTCGCAGGGTAGTAAGGGGGAAATTCGGTTGAACCATCCCAAGTGTGGCCCGTTTGCACTTTCAGTTTGGTCATTTTCCCAGTCTTCTTTGGGTTATTTATTGGATGGTACCAAAGTTCTCGTCTTCGACCAGACCTTACCTTTTTTCTACACTTCTTTGCAGCTTTAAGCATTCTTGGCATCTTAACTCCATACTCTGCCTAAACGTCTCGAGATTCCTCTTTTGCTGGCCCTCCATGCAGATCGCAGTTGCAAGATTCTGATTTTTATTATATATGGTGTTGGTTTATTTAATTATTCTTTGTTCCGCTGGCTGCTTCCTGCAGCCAGTATTTGAAGTCCTTTTCTTGTTGTGTTAGTGCTTGCTTTTCTTGTTTCAAGCTGTTCCACGTGAAGGGCTAGTCTAGGACTAGTCGCATTGTTACTCGCCCCTCGCCTGAAAGACCGCCTGGGGTCCAATGGGGTCTGCTTTACCAGCACCATCCTAAATCGCCACTGGGGTTCCGAGTCCCTGCGTCGTGAGTTGTGTATCTTTGACGTTCATGTCCATATTTTCTGTGGTAACCTTTTTTGGTCTGTCGATAACCCCTTCGACCCGTTCGACATGGGAGTCCCTACCAGTAGCTACGCTACCGCCGTCATGACTTTCAGGTTCATCGAAGCTCACAAGACTCCCCACGGCAAGGTGGAAGACAGAATTCTTGACGAGCAGTACTCTTGGGATGATCGCATTTGTATATCTATTCTGTCATACTATGGTCTATCTATCTGTGTTTATTGTCCTGACTGACCCAAGAAGAGCGAAGAAGAATGTTATACTCATATTACTTCCCTCCCTCGATAATGATGAGATGATATCAGCTAACAATAAGATGGACGTTTTTCATTCTAATCCCACCTCTGACCAGAATAATCTTTGATATCCTCGAATTGAAAAATTCACAATCATATTAATGGAAAAAACGCACTTGCGTTCGTTTATGGCTCGTGTATGGGTCATCTATATTTTAAATCCTCTAGTCTATTTGGAATCTAGCATAACGAAAAACATGTTGAGATAAGAGCAACAGAGAAGTTGCAACTTTGTAGATGTATTTATCTGTTATTTACAATCATTGCTACTTTGATATTCGATATAAAGTAAATATTTATTTTATTTGTATTTTTCTTTTCTTAGAATAGTAAGTCAACTAGGCATATGGTGTAAATATTTATATTTCGATTTGTGTATTTCGCCACGTCACATATCAATTTTTATTTGAGTAAAATTTAATTTTAGGAATTAGTAAATAACTAGCTAGTGTACAGTTTTAAGAAATAGTAATAATGGTGTTACGAAGACAAATATTTTTGTAGATACAACTACGCTGTTTCCTTTAATTAGTCCGCAATAAAAATACAAATACATTACGACACGCTATTTGTCTATCAACAACTTTCTTGTAGATTAATTGGTAACACGAAATGAAACCATGTAGATAATTTATTTGTTATTACAGCAATTGTACTTCTACACCGGGAAAACAGTTTCGTTAATGATGTTTGAATGTCTAATAAAAATAGGTTTATTTAATGACAATGTAGTTTTGATGAATGGTTTCTGATTTCTATAAAAAAAATATTTCCTCTTATTTACTATTTTACATATTTATAAATGCTAATACAGTCTTGGTTCATATTTAAATAAATGCAAATTATATGAAACAGAGAAAACATTTCAGTAGTAACAGGATCTCATGGGGCCACCACTACATAGTTTGTATAAACTGAGTAATGAGTCACATTCACAGAATTAATGTATCAAAAAAATACGTACCAGTGATCAACAAGAAGTCAACTAGGGAATTTTTCAAATCTCGGCTCTTGTCAAATATTTATACATTAATTTTAAAAAGTTTTGTGCATTGTGGCAAAGAATATGCGACACAAATTTTGAGGATGTCCTTTGAAATTAACCTTCATTGTCATATAGTTAGGGTGATATAAAAACATTCAAACGAAAATCAATTCTAAGTGTTGGAAATTTATTCCACGTTACACAAGCCAACCAAAACCCTTGTTCAAAGCTTACGTGTGTTGATGTTCGATTTCAGAAAACCCAATTCAAAGAGTTCGACTTTGGACAATATAAACAGTCTGGTCTAGAAGGCCAAATATATTTCTCAAGTGGAATATTTATTATACAAACTCGTAAACAGAACCATCTGCTTTCCGTGACACAGCAGATTTGCTTTCGCACGACGTGACGTCACCAAATTGAAGAAAATATTTAGATACGACTACAATATTTATATTTTCTATCTTGCAGTTCGAATGCTCTTCGACTTCAAGCTTTGGGATCTCGGTTATTGTAAGAGATACAAAGTTGGTTAAACTCGAGTAAAGTTACACATTCATTTTACTACCAATTATTTGAATATAAACTAGGCACAAAAATTAAGGGATGTAAAATTTTTTTTAGGTGATTTTCAAAGGGCTATATCTTGAAGAAAAATAGTCTCAGAGCAAATTTAAAAGAGCAAATTGAAGCCTCAAGTTTCTAGTTTTTAGGTCTTGATATCAAAATTTTTTATCATCAGCAGTTTTTGAGCAATCATCAAAGAAAACAATCGAAAAAATTTTTTCGATTTTCTTTGTTCAAAAGGTTCACGGATTTCAATAAATTTTGTTCAGCGATTTCATCGCAAAGCAAAGTAATTTTATCCCCTTTAATTTGAGTGGTCTAAAAACCTTGTATGATGATTTTGCGCTGAGTTATCGTCGTTCAAAGCAAATAAGTCAGTTTTGACTTTGGCAATTAATTACTCGGGAAATAATGATCCTACAGAAAATTCAAGTACGGTATAGAAACTGCAGTCTATACAAGTCGTAGTATTGGTTTCTGATAAAAAAATTCGATACGAGAATATTGATTGAAAAAGAGGTAAAAATTGCTTCTTTAGGGATATTCTCCTAACTTGGCATAACTTTGCAAATAATGGATAGAATGTTGATTGTTTCTTTTCAACCTTAAAGTATCCTAAAGAAGTTCTGAGAATTTCAAAGCGCTGAGAGTTTTTTTCATTGTGCACGGAATGATTGAATTTTTCGTTTTTGCTAAAAATCAATTTAAGGATGAATTTTTCATTTTTTATTCATTGTTTGAGGCTGAAAATGTTTTTTGTTAATAATAATTTATATTTTTTGTATCAGAAAATGTTAATTATTATATGAAAAAAAAATGTAAACAAATTTTTTGCAAAAAAGGAATAGTTAAAACTGACTTTTTTCCTTTAAATGAAGTGAAAAATCATCGTATAAGGCTTTTAGATAGTTCAAATTAAAAAGGATAAAAAAAAAAGCTTTATGACGAAATTACTGAAAAAAAGTTATCGAAGTCCGTATATATTTTGAAAGCAGGCAAAAAATGTTAAAATTTTGTTTTCCGATGGTTTTCTTATGGTTACTCAAAAACTGCTGTCTGTAAAAAATTTTGAACTCAAGATCTGAAACTATTACCTTGTAGCTTCAATTTGCGTTTTTTAAAATTGCTCTACGACTATTTTTTGCCAAGCTACAGCCCTTTGAAAATAACCTAAAAATTTAGCATTTTTTACAGACATTAATTTTTGTGCCTAGTGTATTTATTAAAGACACTTCATCTCTCTGCGTCTTCTCAGAGGACAGCCACCAATACGTGCAGCTTGTAATTAAACACTAACTGTAAAACCTATTTTGTTAGGTTTTTTAAAACGTATCAGAGAGAAACTTTGCACGATTGAATATTTCAGCAATGAAAACACACAAACGAAAAAAGTAATAAGTTGTGAAGATTACCGGTGTCTATAAAAAAATATAAAGAACATGATGCATAAACGTGCATGTGAATATATAAACAGGATATAGCGAAGCGGCTAATGACCGATGTTGTCCATGCCGTTGCAAATAAAAAATATTTATAATTTTGTATAATTTATTATATGAATAAAAATGAGGCATTTTCCACATATATCACGAATAGTACTAGACTGAAATCACTAATAGTTTTTTTTCGACATTTTTCGGTAAACCACGAACAAACATAAGGGCTTTTGTCTAACTTGCTGTACATTAGGTTTGTAGGGAATAGATTAACTTTTGAACATCTTCCCATACATATATATTATTTTTTTTATGAGAATCAAAGCGATGAATATTGCATAAAATATTTTTCATTATAAGTATACACTAAAATTAAGAAAATCGGCTTTTTTCTTTATACAACGAGAGACCAGTTTCTTTATGATAAGGAAACGCGTTTTTTTGACTTTTTGACGTAAATATGTTAAAATATAAAATGCATCTTACTATAAATTGACCGTAGATTTAGTCCGAAATTCTGTTTATCAGAAATATATTGTTCACTGTAAATTGTATTCTTTGTCTCCCTCTTGTGGTACATACGGGGCACTCCAGATTTCCCGGTTTTGAAGGGTAATAAAAAAATTACGGAATAAGATACAGAAAAAACTTTGTACTTTTATATAGTGTAGTTTTCCTGATTTCATTACACTACGTTTTAAAAATAATGTCACCAAGATGATGCCCGTTAACGTCAATACATTGTCGGAGGCGTTCTCTGAAGTTTTCACGGTCCGAGGGCTAACTGTGATGGGTATGGCTGAATTTCTTTTGTAATCCTGTCTTTTAACTGTTCTGGGGTGTGAGGGCGATCTTTAAAAACCCTTTCCTTTAAGTACCTCCAAAGAAAAGAATCGCAAATGCTGAAATATGGCGAGCGCGAGGCCACCCAATATCCTCCCTCAGAGAGACCACACGTTAAGGGAACATTTCCCTTAAAACAGCCATAAACATTCGTGCAATGTGGGCTGTAGCTCCATCCTGCTGGAACCAAAGGTCACCCAAGTCTTCTTCTTCATACCACATCACGTGTCACATTCCGAGAGTATGTATATGCCGTATGTATACACCCTCTCAATGGGACAGAGCTGTAATAATAATTTTGCATAAAAAAGGAGATATAACGAATCTAAGAAACTATCGTCCTGTAGTGACGCATAAAACTAGCGCATTAGCAAGGATAATGAGTGTGCCTCGATAGCTCAGCGGTCAGAGCAACTAACCGGAAATTGGGAGAGCCGGGTTCGATTCCCGGTCGAGGCAAAATGCACTTTTATCCTTGCTATCGCCAAAGTGGTGACCCCGACGTGATGTGATTCATTCCAGTATATGCAACCTCCCTTACATCTCAAATTCGCGGATTCGATTCCCGTCCTATCCATCGCCCTATAGTCCCGGGGGTTACAGAATAACGGTTCGTAAGAATGGCGAACGCGGTCACATTCCGTTAAATTGTATCGAGACAAACCATGTCTCTAGGGAGGGAGTACTCTAGTGACGCATAAAACTGGCGCATTAGCAAGGATAATGAGTGTGCCTCGATAGCTCAGCGGTCAGAGCAACTAACCGGAAATTGGGAGAGCCGGCTTCGATTCCCGGTCGAGGCAAAATGCACTTTTATCCTTGCTATCGCCAAAGTCCGATCAGTTTGTTATCCCACATATACAAACTGTTCATGCGAATAATCACAAAACGAACAACAAACAAATTAGATGATTACCAACCATATGCACAAACAGGATTTAGATCTGGATTCGGAACAAATGATTACCTACAGGTGGTAAAAACACTTACCGAGAATTGTATAGAATATAATAGGCCCCTAGTTCTAATGTTTGTCAATTACGAAAAAGCCTTCGACATGATAAACCAACAAAAAATGCTCTATGCCTTAACAGAATTCCGCGTTGACTACAGATACATACATACTACATACATAAACATAATTAAAAACCTGTATGGGAGAGCAAAGGCTTGCATAAAATTACATGACTACACCGAAGATTTTCGTATAGAAAGAGGAGTTAGACAAGGTGATGTTGTATCCCGAAAACGTTTTACGACGCTCTTAGAATACATGTTCAAGAAAATCGATTTTGAAGACATAGGCGTAAACATCAACGGCGAGAGACTAAATCACCTACGATTCGCGAATGACATTATCATAATAGCTGACCGTATTGACGAAGCAAAAGAAATGCTACAGGGACTAGACAGTGCTTCTGAAACAGTAGGTCTAAAGATTAATACCAACAAAACACAATACATCACAAATTTGGTAATAAGCGAACAAATATCCCTGGGTGATAACCACATAGAACAAATAAGCTCATATAAATATCTAGGCCATGAGATCCGCATAGGAAGAGATAACCAAACCTGTGAAATAGGACGTAGAATTGTTTTATCTTGGGCAGCGTTTGGGAAGCTTAACAACACTCTAAAGTCGAAGATTCCAACTTGTTTAAAAAAGAAGGTTTTTAATCAATGTGTACTTCCTGTACTTACTTACGGAGCAGAAACTCTTACATTAACAAAGAAGACCGTCAACAAAATACGTGTTGCACAAAGAGCCATGGAAAGGTCAATGTTGGGTGTTTCCCTCAGAGATAGAAACTCAAATGCAAGGCCTGAAGTAACCGATGCAATCGAACGCATAACAACGTTGAAATTGAACTGGGCTGGGCATGTAGCAAGAATGACAGACGGACTGGATGAGACGGATTGAGAACTGGATGAACGCAGCACGTGATCCCAGACGATGGAATGGACTACGGGAGGCCTATGTTCAGCAGTGGACACAATTGGGCTGATTGATGATGATGATGATGATTGAAAGTTTTGTTTGCTTGCTGCTCCACTGAGGTGGAAATGTGCCTCATCACTGCTTATGAATGTTGATGTGGCTGGGATATGGTCAAGCATTTTCTGGCATACGAATCTGCGGTTTGCGTGATCTGCCATGCTCAACGCTTGTGCTAACATTATCTTGTAGGGATGACAATGCAAGTTATAATGAATAATTTTCTCCTCGAACTTCGATTTGACATCCCCAAAGCAATGAAGTGTTTCCGAGCAGAATATATTGGCGATTGCTCTATCGCTTGTCTCACACGCTCAACATTTTCTGGCGCTGTTTCTTCCAAATTTACAAGCCAGGCACGAATTGTTTTCGCAACAGGATGAGAACGCGCGCAAGGAATGTTGAAGCGTCGACGAAAAGCTCTCTGCGTAGCGATCACCGATGTGTTGTTTTCGTAATAGGCCCGCACAACAAAGCCACGGGGTACACCTGACCAAACCCTTCAAAACCATGGAATTTGGAGAGCTCCCACTATATTAAAATGATCATCTCCATTGCGCTGAGTACCCATCATTAGGTAATTCAAATACAATTTAACAATATATATTGGGCCTAAATTTTCAATAAATAAGTTATTTATCTATATCAACTTATCTATATTACTTAACTATATCAACTACATTTATCTGTTGTTGATATTTAATAAATAATTTAGGAATTTATTTCAGTGCAATACATTAGACTCTGCTGTACAAAACTAATTCAGGGTATTTTTTTAATTTTGTATTGTTTATGAACAGTAAATATACTTACTATATTTAACTTGTATTCCCTTTTCGTTATTCATTTACTTTTCCAATGTTATAAACCACATTTTGTTACAGGTAAGACCACGCTCTAGTAGAAAATCGTTATTGCTAAGATGTCGGGGGTAAGCGAATAAATTCTAGACAGCACTTTGATATAGGTTATTTAAAAGAAAACTGATGAGTATATAGTTTATCCTAAATAACGTATTTCTTCACATATTTTAATAATGTTATGGCAACAGACAATATATTTACATGTATTAAAACCAAATTGTCGAAAACTAAACTTCAGCGTTGATACAACGGGTTTATATCGATTTACTTTCAACACATTATATATTATTTACCACCGAATTATCGCCTATGATTGACGGCCTAAGATAACTATTTGCCCAAATAATACGTAATCGAATATTTAATTTAGTTTGTTTGGAAATAGAGTGACTGTCGCAATTTTGATAATATTTTGTGTAAACATTGTTATAATCATAGTTATACGATAAAATATTAATAACAACTCGAAGGGGAAAAATGTCGTTGAGTACATATAGCTTAAATATTTCTTAATATAATCAGTTATCTCTTAAAATATTTTCTTGCGCGAATAATAGATTTTTAAAACCATACTATTATATTATAAATCGCTCTAAGAAAGGCAACTACTGACTGTACAGTTAAATTAGGATAAAAGTTTCCAACTTAAAACGGTTTTATCCCAGTGTAAATTTGCATTTTTTGATGTTAGTACCCTATGCTTTGATAATGTATAGTTTCTGCAATCATTGTATACATATTGTTCTTCTTCTTCTTCTTTTGATAGGACTATGTCCTGTTTTTTTACAACTTTTTATTCAATGTCCTGTGACGATGAAGTCCAGGAATCAGCCTATCTTTTTGGTGGTCTTCGTAAGGGTCTGGTCGTGTTCGGTTTTTCCTTGTATACGGCCTTGGCGAGTCTATCGTTTCCCATCCTATCGACATGCTCATATTGTTCTAATCATAGTTATGATAAAATATTAATAACAACTCTAAATTAAAAGGTGGAAATACATATAGCTTAAATATTTTTTAATTAATGTAAATTTAGAATAAGCGCATTCAGTTATCTCTTAAAATATCTGTTTGTGCGAATAATATATCTTTACGAAACCATACTTATGTTCCAAACCACTCCACGGAAGGCAACGAGCTAATGTACAGTTAAGTTAGGATAAAAGTTTGCAACATAAAACGCATTTATCCCAATGTAAATTTGAAATTGTTATAAGAGTAAGCCATAAGCACCACTTATGCTCTCAAGTGAGGCTATAGATGGATAAAAGGAATGATCCTTTAAAGTTTATACGTGAAATTAATGAACACCTTGTATAAAACTATGAGATCGTGAGGTAGGTAGCAAGAAAGAAAGATAATTGATTTAAACCGATAGCCATTAAATATCCCTTATAACCAATTTCTCCTCTTCGGGTCCGAATGAGGTTAAAACAACTTGCTTCCCCTTGCGGTGATTTTTTTGAAACGAGGAAACAAGACATACATCCTGATTATTTTTGCTGGAAATTAGCCAGTTATTCTCCGCCGTTCCTTCTATTTTATCATTCCGGCATCGTTTTCCCGGAACGGGATTATATTTTATGTATCCCGTGGGATTAACGTTATTGTTTTTTTCTTCGGTGGAACACTGGACCCTGTTTACGTTCGCTGGCTCTGCCGTATCGTCTCGAGTGCGGTGATACGGAGGGTAATAACACTCGCCCCGATGCGATGTTTGCAATTGACGAGCTCTCAAGTCACCATCCACAATTGCGCCCCTTTTGTTTATGTTGAAAAGTTAGCCCAATTAGGACCAAATTCTAGAGTGAAAAGGTTAAATATGCCTTTTTGGCGTACTCGTAGTTCATTAGTCTTTGAATGTATCAACTTACATTCTTCTTACTTTAGTAGATATTCAAAAGGGTACATTTTTTGATTTTCATTTTACAAATCGAGTCCGCATTGAAATATCCCGTACCAGGGCTATAAGATCACGCGGTATTTTTCAGTTTATTGCAATATTATTAAAGTAATTTTTTTACAAAATTTTACCGAAATTATTTTTATTTCATGTAACAAATAGTTAAAAATGATTAGATGTGATTTAAATTAATTTAGTAGAAACACTAAGGATTATCTGGTAAAAATCGAGGTTTCAGAGAGCCTTCTGGGAGTCTGGCGATTTTTGTTTACTTCTTTTCCACATAAAACTTGTATTTTCTTCATTAAAAGATTTGTAGGGCATGTGAAAAATTATTAGGGCGGTTTTATCGTTAATGCGACTTAGTAGACACTCTGCGGATTGTCTGTGAGCGAGTATCGAGATCACAGAGCCTATTGCTCTGCATGATGCATTTTTAAATTTTTCTCTCAAAATATTGTATTTTTTTACTTTAAGAATTATCTGTGGCAAATATGAAAGTCTACCGGGGCATGATGATTTTTTAAAATTATTTTTCCTCAAAAGTCTTGTGCATTTTCATTAAAAATTCGCAGGTTCTGTAAAAAATATATTAGATCGCTTTTTTCATTCGGATGACTTGGCAGAGGCCCTAAGGGTTATTTGTGGTGTTTACTGAGATTTTGGAGAGACTACTAGAGATGTGGTAATCCTTTTTATTTTGTTCTCTAAAAATCATATACCCGAAAAATTCGTAGCATCTATAAAAAAATATATTACGGTAGTCTTGCCTTTAGGATAACTTAGTAGAGATTCTAAGGGTTGCTTGTGGTGAATATAGAAATTTCAGAAAGTCTATGGGGGGTGGGGGGGGATTTTGGGATATTGCTGTTGTCTATTTTTACTATGCTGTTTTCCAGCCCTCATAGAGTCACAAATAAATAATACAAGCCAAAATGTGTATTCAAAAAATCGACTTAGAAGTTAAGTTTTCTTCAGTCAAAATTTCTTAAATATCAGTCAGTGTGGATGTATATAAAATTTCTCGTGGGTGAGGAAATATGTTATTTCTCACCACTGGAAAATATTACATTTCCATTAATGAGCGAATGAGTATATTGCTCACTAGTGTGGAAATATGCCTCACAGTTTAGGGAAATGCACATATTTCGTACTAGCAGGGAAATAAATACATTTTTGACTATTAAGGAAATGAATGTATTTCTCATTAGTGAGGAAATTATTAGGAGGAGTATATTATGTGAGGAAATTAATGCATTACTCACTAGTGAACAACATACTTATTTCGTCACTAGTGAGGAATGCGCGTAAGTGTTATCACTTATTTTCAGGTCCAAAGTGAAATCTAGTTCGCCTTGTATAAATTTAAGATAAATAACATCCTGTGGTAGAGATTCCACCGAGCTAAACTTAAACGTATTTTTATTGAAACCATAACAGAATGTATGTTTTTATTGTCTTTCATTCTGACGCAAAACACTTGATAAAATTATGAATAATCACCCAGCAATTCAAAAATATTTTTCTGCGCATTAAAAATAATATCGGTAAAACGTAAAAAAACGTAATCTAATTTCAAGAATCAACATTAATAATCTTACGATTTGTAGGCTTTTGTTTACATGCCAGCGTTATAATAACTGCGACATTTTAATCGCATACTTGTATCGATAATACTGCTAATTACATTTGCTGATAACATCGCCGATGACTCCGTACGGGAAATGGTTTTACGTCTGATTTATTATAATCAAATATATTTAAAAATAACCTGTTTATGTAAACTCCAAGGTGGGGATTTTTCAGTAGGCACAGGATATACACAAAAGTAAATACTATATTTCCCATTCATCTCTGTCTGAGTATGTAGTATTTTTAAAAAATAACCGCGTCAAGGTCTTTTGCGTGTTGCGCATGATCGCATGTTATACAGTATGGTGATAATGTATATAGTAAATTAATTTATTTACAAGCAGGTAGTTTTAAAAAATGTGAATCGATATACAATACATATATTTTTAAAAGCACATATTTTTGCAGAGGAACATCATCTCAACTTTTCTTTGTATTAGGTACTTCTACTAGGTTATTTTTTACTTTTAAAATAAAATATGCGTAAAATATCATCTCACAACCAAAATAAACGTTAATTCATTTTTTAATTTTGCATCTAGTAAGGCTATTATGGCTGTATATAAAGATTTTCTTATGTTATTTAACGTTTCTAACTGAATAGTTATTTCAGACAAGAATATTCCATTCTGTGAAATACAGGAAGTTTTTATATAGTTCATTACAAATATTTGGAAGTATAAATTTATATTTTTTGTATACTGCAAGAAAATTATTATAGTCATTACTAGGCAATTTTTTTTTATAAACTGTTGGTTTAAATTTAATTTTTGGGTGCCTATTTTATGTACGAGGTGTGTAATTTAAGTAATGAGATTGGCAACACTAGAACCGTCTCCAGCGCCGTGTGGATTCCAAGGAAGCCACAGAATATTATTTTGAGGGACACAATATTGAATTGTAATTCTATTCGAATAAAAAAATAAAAAAAAAATCATTCTCATTACTTAATTTACACACTTCGTATTACTCTAGGTATGAAAATTATCTATTTTGGTTGCTTAAAGCGACGGTGTTTATACAATCCGTTCCACAAAATAAGTCAATAGTATAATGAAATTTTTATCAGCTTTATATTATTTTTTTTATCAGGCGCCTATTAAGTGTTATCAAATAAAAAAAATATAAACATTTTGTTGTGCAAGACTGTTCATAAGCTAGCGTCATAAATATTTATTATGTTTCTTCAGTGGCGTCCAGTTGTTTTCCATTATATCTTGGAAATATATTAATTTTTTCGCTAGATTTTCATAGAACGCGCTTTCGTTAACGTAGTTGACATTATGGGATGTGGAAGGGTTTGTTTTCACACTGAAATTTCCAAACTATTCCAACAATTCATTTTAATTTAAACATACACGGAAGACTACGTTAAGTAAAGGGTCTTTCAGTAAGGACGCTCGATTTTAAAACGTAAATAAAAAAAGTTGTGTGTGAGACATCCAATTAATTTTTTTTTTTTTTGAAAGAATATTTTATGGCATTAAGGTATGGAATATAACATCGTTGAAATGTCCGCCGCGGCTTTGCTTGATAGTACATACGTATTCGGGGGGTCCAATTTTCGATGACTTTGTCGCATAAATCCAACAGAATTTGCTGGATGGCGTTCATTATGTTGACTTTGAGGGTATCAATTGTTTGCGGTTTACTCGCTTAGACCTGCGATTTAGATAGCGCAAAGGAAGAAATCTAAAGACGTTAAATCGCAATTTTGCCGCTGTGCGAAATAACCATGCTCTCAAATCGTTCGTGCAGAATTTCCATCGTGGCATGGGCTGTGTGACACGTAGCGCCGCGTCCTGCTGGAACCACATGTCGTCAGTATCCATATCATCCAGTTTAGGCCACAAGAAGTTGCTTATCATCGATCTGTTGCGCTCGCCGTTGACGGTTATGGCAATGCCAGTCTCGTTTTGAAAGAAGTACGGACCGCTGATACCGCCAGATCAAAACCCGCACCAAACAGTGACTTTCTCGAGATGAATTTGGTGCTGGTGTATCTCATGTGGATTGGTATCGTCCCAACCCCAACGGGTCTTGGGTCTGCACTCCAACGTATGCAGAACTAAGTCCCGACGCAAAATTCGCCAAGCTGTAGTCGTAAACAGGCCAAGGTCTTGTGAACGATGAGAAGTTAACTTCCTCGAGTTTTCCCGCACACTCTCACGCACAGCAGCGATGTTTTCAGCAGACCTTGCGTTTCGGTGACGTACGTGTGTTGGCTGATTATTTATCAAACCGGTTGACACGAATTTGGCCACCAAACGTCGAATAGTCGGCTCGGCGGGACGGTTGTGGCAAGGATAAAAATGACGTAATGCATAGAACGTTTTGATTTTGAAAATAAAATTTAATTATTTGCACACGTTGTTGACCGCTATAAACTTCCACGGTGATTTGCCATACACTACTGAATAATTCACAACAAATTTGACCGACGTTGCTTTAAAAACGTGGCCGCTATAATCTAACAAATCTCGAGCGTCCCTATTGAAAAACCTTGTAATTCTATTAGATTTTATAGTCAATACTACTCGACTCTCCGTGGGGTAACGTGGTAAAATCAGAGCACAGTTCATTATTCATTATATATTTGATGGGAGTGAATGAAAAATTGGATACCTTCTCAGATTCCTGTATATCATCTGCATTCTCGATAATTATCGGTGGATGTTGCTGCAATGCAGTCGTGGATGTAGGTCGAATTCAGTAATAAACATACCGGTTCTTGCGTAATCAAACGAAGAATTTTAATGAACATTTAGTGACATCCGACGGCACCTGTCCTCTCTCGATAATTTTAAGTTTTTTATGAGCAACAGCCGTATGCTCATATTTATACCTAAAATGCTGCATTTTATTGAATCAAATAACAATAATTGAGTTTTCGAATTAATATTGAATAATAATATGCGTGTCCAATAGACAGTGAGTAGGTACACAAATGGTGTAAATTCTATAAAAGTCTACAATTCTATAAAATTACTCTGGAATTTTTTTGTATAGGTATTTTCTTGATTTTATCTCTGTTGGAGTTTTTTTTTTAAACGGAAAAATCCTGATCTGATGATGCAATTTAAGAGAGCACAATCTTTTTATGTATGATTTTTTATGTCAAGTTTTGTGATGGATTGATTACATAATAATAGTTTTGAGAAAGAAATATTTAAGCAAATTAATCTTTCTTATAGCAAATTAGAATTCTGTCTTAGTATTGAATTAATGCCTCAATAATGTTTGGTTTGTTAATATAAACCTTGGATTTAAGGTAACCCTACAAAAAATAATCCAGTGGAGTTAGATCCAGAGTTGTGGTCTGGCCACTCAATAGTTACTCTTCTACTTATTGGGATGGACGGTGTTTATCTATCACGCACAGTACGTGACTAATGTACTATTCATTTCATCGCTATTTGCCAAATAAAAAACTCTCTTATCTTGCCGTTAAATGGAACAGTCTACCTGAGCCTAGCCATAAAAACAAGCCACGGTATGATTTGAGATTTTTTATTTGGCAAATAGCGATGAAATAAGTTATACTGACGCGTGATGTTGGTAGCGTATTTACCGTTCTGGTATTTGCATTGATTATGAATTGATTCAATTGGACCACACTGTATACTATTACATTTCTTATTCTTCTATTAATGTAATGCTTAATTCCATTGAGTTTCCTTAGTAAATTATAAGATATTAGTATTTATTTGTCAATCAGTTACAATGCAATTCCAGTTCTCTTCAATCAAAACTAAATTTGTTTACGAAATAAGAGCAGAGCTCTATTGTCCCATGTGGCGCTGTCCTGCTCGCTATTGCAACCACTATAATAGTAAATAATCACTTCAATTTTATGTCCAGACGTCAATTATTACGTCCGATGTATGTCTGCGACTGTCTAATTTGTAATAGTAAATAATAAAATGTAGGTTTCATATTCTGAGGAAGCTAGTCTGGCGCTAAGAGTAATGTTAGAGAAAACAATAGAAAAAGGAAAGAACGCTTATATAGGATTTGTAGATTTAGAAAAATCTTTTGATAACGTAAGATGGAAAAAAATGTTCGATATACTAAAGAGCGCGGGAATGAAGTATAGAGATAGGAGAGTAGTACACAATCTATACAAAGAGCAAACTGCTGTTATAGAAGTAGAAGGGGAAAGAAGGGAAGTAGGGATTAGGAAAGGAGTAAGACAAGGATGTACGCTATCACCACTAATTTTTAATCTGTACATCGAAGAGGCGATTAATGTGGTAAAAGATAGAGTGGATATCGGGATTAAAGTACAGGGACAGAAACTAAAAATGCTGAGATTCGCGGATGATATAGCAGTATTAGCATCTAGTAAGAAGGAATTGGAATCAGCGTTGAACGAAATGGAGGCAGTGTTGACAGAGGAATACGGAATGAGGGTGAATAAAAACAAAACTAAAGTGTTAGTGTGCAGAGGGCGCGAGAGCAGAGCAAAAACGAAAGTACAAATTAATAATGAAAGATTGGAGGAAGTTAAAGACTTCACTTATTTAGGAA
This sequence comes from Rosalia funebris, assembly GCA_037954035.1. Classification (NCBI taxonomy): domain Eukaryota; kingdom Metazoa; phylum Arthropoda; class Insecta; order Coleoptera; family Cerambycidae; genus Rosalia; species Rosalia funebris. Next base: position 4,729,851 of record JAZFAV010000002.1, on the reverse strand, counting down.
GTAAAATAAATTGGAATGGAAGAAGCGATAAAGACATAAAACAAAGAATATCGCAGGGTCGAGTGGCTTTTAACAAAAAGAATGCACTTTTATGCTCGGGGGTAATAAACTTAGAAACAAGGAAAAGATTTTTGAAAGCATATGTATGGAGCACGGCACTATACGGTTGCGAAACCTGGACGGTAGGGGAAGCAAGTAGGAAGAAATTAGAAGCTTTTGAGATGTGGTGTTACCGAAGAATGATGAAACTACCATGGACTGATAGGATTAGAAACGAAGAAGTATTGGAGAAAGTCGGCGAGAAAAGAAGTATGTGGAAAAACATAAAGAAGAGAAGAGATAGAATGGTAGGCCACTTGCTGAGACATGGGGGAATAGTCCGCGATATTTTGGAGGCAGAAATAGGAGTGAAGAAAGGCAGAGGTAGGCCTAGATTAGACTACTGCTCGCAAATAGTAAGGGATGTAGGTTGTAGCACAATTAGCGAAATGCGTAGGTTAGCACAAGATAGGAGAAGCTGGAGGTTAGCGTCCAACCAGTCTTAGGACTGATGACCTAATGATGATGAGGTTTCATAACTAAAATAGATGTATTTATGTTTATGTGTACACAAATGTATATTAATAGTCTTGGAACTGTTTAAACAAAACCAAGTTACGCAAAGAAAATTACCACGATGAGAAAAGTGCGATAAGAGATGTTTGGATTTGAATTTAATTTAAAAAATTTCAAATTCATGTACTTACGTACGGTAAGTGTTACATTTAAAAGCAATGAAAACTGGCATGTGAATGTCTTTATTTGTACCAGAAAAACTGTTGTATACGTGTTACGCCTACCAAAAATTAAAAATAGTTATCGTCTAGTTAAAGCAAGTGGCAAACTAGATATCTTTAGAAAATAATACCTAGACTTATAATAAAATAATTATATGGGGTTAGTCAGAAATGGCCAAAATATAACAGTCAGACTAGAATGTTTTAGACAAAAAATTGTACAAAATTTGTAAACATTTAAATACATTTTTGCACAAAAATAAACCACATTATTTCAAATTATTTTACTGTATATCGATTCAGTAGCATAACACAGAGGAGTTATTATTCTTCTGAATTGAAAACTTCTTTTTATAATCAGTGTAGAGTACCTTCGGCGTGCTCATGTGCTAACGATATCATATCCAACGTTAATAACCAGTAGGCGAATAATACAAACCAGGAAATCTATAAATAATGATATAAAATTATTATATGAATATGTGCTAACATTAGTGACGGATGCAGCCGCATAGAGTTCATGAAAACATTAATTTAAAACAGATTCTTCTCTATATATTTAAGACAGATTCTATAATTTGTTGCTAGTAAAGGATTCAATTTGCAGTTAATTTTAATATATGTAAATAGAGCGACATTTTCTGTTACTACTTGATAACTCATCGTCATTTATTGAAAAATAACGGAAAATATTACGTTTAATTGACAATCTTATCAACAATTTTATGTGCTTATATTGTTACTGAATGCTATCGTTTCTAATAAAAACGGTAATTGTAAAAAGGTAATGAATTGTTGAAGAATAGTGTTTTCTTAATTTTATAGTTAAAGTTACTTTAATTGATGTTCGCTAACAATTATTTCACGATATTACAATATATCCATTATATATTCCATTATATATTACAATCCATTATATATTCACAAAAACATATGTTTAGAGTGCGAATGGTGGGAAACTGAAAGCAGTTTTTGTATTACGTCGCCCAGCTGACCAACGACGCCCATTACGAATGGCACGCTGGTTCTCCAACGAATTACTTTAGATTACATAGATTATACTTTATATGTATATTTCGGTTAATGTACGTTAATGTGCATAATACCAACGTTTCGAGTTAAATACTATTTCACCTAAATTAAAACTCATCATCATGAGGTCATCAGTCCTAAGACTGGTTGGACGCTAACCTCCAGCTTCTCCTATCTTGTGCTAACCTACGCATTTCGCTAATTGTGCTACAACCTACATCCCTTACTATTTGCGAGCAGTAGTCTAATCTAGGCCTACCTCTGCCTTTCTTCACTCCTATTTCTGCCTCCAAAATATCGCGGACTATTCCCCCATGTCTCAGCAAGTGGCGTACCATTCTATCTCTTCTCTTCTTTATGTTTTTCCACATACTTCTTTTCTCGCCGAATTTTCTCTAATACTTCTTCGTTTCTAACCCTATCAGTCCGTATAGTGCCGTGCTCCATGCATACGTTTTCAAAAATCTCTTCCTTGTTTCTAAGTTTATTACCCCCGAGCATAAAAGTGCTTTCTTTTTGTTAAAAGCTACTCGACCCTGCGCTATTCTTTGTTTTATATCTTTATCGCTTCTTCCATCCCAATTTATTTTACTTCCTAAATAAGTGAAGTCTTTAACTTCCTTCAATCTTTCATTATTAATTTGTACTTTCGTTTTTGCTCTGCTCTCGCGCCCTCTGCACACTAACACTTTACTTTTGTTTTTATTCACCCTCATTCCGTATTCCTCTGTCAACACTGCCTCCATTTCGTTCAACGCTGATTCTAATTCCTCGTTACTAGATGCTAATACTGCTATATCATCCGCGAATCTCAGCATTTTTAGTTTCTGTCCCTGTACTTTAATCCCGAAATCCACTCTATCTTTTACCACATTAATCACCTCTTTAATGTACAGACTAATTAAAACTAATTTCAAACTAAATCGCCAGTGGGAAACTCACTTTCATTTCATTGATTTTAGTCTACTACTTCGACGAGACGCACAAAAACCGAGGTGTATAAATTTCAATTCATGAAGGTTACTAAATGTTAATATTGTTGACATAAACAAATGAATTAATTTATAAGGCATATATTCGAGAGAATATCATTTATTACATTTACATTGTCATAAATCATCAATATGGGGACCCCAAGTCTCGAATAAAATTAATAACTACTCATTAGTTTATTAAAATACATAATACAGACGTACTATTCATTTAATCGCTATTTGCCAAATAAAAAACTCTTATCTTGCCGATAATCGGAACAGTTTACCTGAGCCTAGCCATAAAAAACAAGTCATGGTACGTTTTGAGATTTTTTATTTGGCAAATAGCGATGAAATAAACTATAGACGAGACTTCGATACAAGGGAAGGAAAGATGATTTGATTTGCATGGTTTTATTTCAATTTTTAATATTTTTATATGGTTTGTAATACTTCCGATCGTTTTCTTCTGGATTTTTATTTGAAACGGGAATAAATTCCTGATCCTATTTCGTGAACTAAAGAGAAACTGTCTCTTATTGTTTCTGCTTTTCGGTTAACTGCATGAGCTACACATGCAAAGTGTATCATCATATTTGGGAAAGTTTCAGTTAACATGCAGCTGCGTCCCTTAGCATTACTGTACACGTAGTTCATCTGGATAAAATCGGTTCAGGTGGTAATGGAAGTCCTGGGCAACTATGTGTGAAATACCCGAATCTGTATAAGGATTTGACAAAAACCTGCGTAGGCTATGACTTGGTCTATTCCTGAATATGTGTTTATAATAACATCTACTAACAGATAAGCTGCATGTAATAGCATCCGGCATGAAAATGATCCGGAAAATATTGTAGATAACATTTAGAGTACTTTATCTGTAAAACTCCGTCTGTGATCAGCATTGCAAGTTGGCGCTGGCAACTGGTTAATCGATCGATACATTGCCGTATCCCGGACCCCGATTCAAACCCGTTGGCTACACCTATTGGACATGACAAATATACAGTTCCTCAATTATTTACATACACTAAGCACAAATATTAAGGGATGTAAAAAACCCTAAATTAGGTCCACGGACTTAAATAATTTTTTTCAGTGATTTCATTATTTTTTTTTAGATAATTTTATTCTCTTTAATTTGAGCAGTCTAAAAGCCTTGTACGATGATTTTTCGCTTAGTTATCGTCGTTCGCGGGTAAAATTAGTCCGGGAACCTTTTGAAAGGCAATCAAAAATTTGGATTTTTTTTCCGATTGTTTTCTTATAATTACTCAAAGACTGCTTGTAGTAAAAAAAAATTGAAATCAAAATCTGAAAACTAGAAATTTAGAGTTTTAATTTGCTTTTTTTTAAATTGATCTGCGATAATTTTTTTTCCAAGTTAAATGACCCTTTGAATATCACCTAAAAATTTAGGATTTTTTTACATCCCTCAATTTTTGTGCCTAGTGTATAGTTTAAACATTAATCGGGTACGCTTTTTGTTGGCATTGCCATATAATTATTGTACATACATATACGAAAATATTTCTCAATAATTGTGAACATTCATGTGTCTAGAATTATGATAAATTACGAGGAAACAAATCGGTCTAGTGTCTAGTGTATCATTAATCTTTTTTGATATCGATTAAATTTAATATCACCGGTACGTATATGTAAACAAGGTTTCATAACATTTTTTTCTGTATTTCTTTTAGTAGGACTAGAATAATAAACAAATTTAATATCACGCCATGAGGTTGTGGTATTTGTTATTCCCCCCCAATTTGGGTAACATGGCGCTATTCGATGTGGTTCGAAAATTGCGAATTCATCTAGCGATACAATGTTGTGATATCTGTGCGGAATTTATTTAATACGCAAGACTGGGAGTTTGTTAACTTTTTGTAAACCGTTACAAACATGAAAGAAAACTAATACAGTGATTCGGTATTATTGCCAGCGAGATCTATTGATGAATGTCTGTTCAGAAGCACCATTACTGATATAATTAACGTCCTGAGTTGAAGGATTAACCTTATTTTGAGATAATAGCCTCATTACGTCCTCTATTAATACTTTGGCAATAAGTATCAAATGTGTTTGGTTCTAATTTCAAATCTAGAAGTTTCCTAACTACAAGAAATTCAATTATCTTAATAGTTTTATATAAATTGTAATGAAATTTTCGTGGAAATATATGTTTTAATCATTAGATTTAGAAACAAACTAAAATCTTTCAATTGAAAGCAGTTCTATTCTACTACCGAGTAAAAAAATAGACCATAAATGTAACTAAATTGGTCGAATAGCAAAGACGTTTAGAATAGAGTACTGTAGATTCCCATTCAATTATCCACTGGGTACAATATCGGAAGTATTATCTCGTACCTATCTGTTGGTACTCCCATTAACTAGCCACAAATAGACTAGCTCGATCCAAAATTCCCTTAGGATCGTATACGGCAATTTTGAGCAGTCAGTGTCCCGATAAAAACGTATATTATCAGTAACTACAGGTATATGTTATAAATGAATAGAGCTGCGACTGTAAATTTGAAATATGCAATGCACCTATCCTTCATAGCAATGAAATTGTTTTATGACCTTAAAACTATCTATGTTTGGACATATGAACAGATAGGTATAGGACTTTGTATATAAAAAGATACATATATCAATAATTCGATGTAAAATTCAAATAAGTGGCATTTCTGTCCAAATGCAGCTTCAAATGACCCCCACTGTAAAATCAGTATTATTATAACTGTAAAATTAATGACAGTAAATAAGGTACTCAATCCTTATCTACTACAATCTAGATGTTTAATACAGCAGCTTCGAATGAAGCTGTTGAAGTCACAGTCTATTACACACAGTATTATTACACAATATCACATGCACGTGGCAGTGAAGAGGGGCATACCCCTTTCATGTTGCTTAAAATGAAGGAAATTCTCTGTAAACTAAATATCAACAACATACCACTAACCACGACCAACGACCACAACTAGAAAGCAGCTTAATACCTTTGAATGCCACAATTGATGTCAAAGTTCGACCTGCTTTCGTGGGCACCCTGTATATTTTGAAATATTTACAGTTAGTAATAATAGAGCGGAGGAAATACTAGGAGAAGACCAATTCGGGTTTAGGCGCAATAGGGGATCTCGCGAAGCTATTCTGGCGCTAAGAGTAATGTTAGAGAAAACAATAGAAAAAGGAAAGAACGCTTATATAGGATTTGTAGATTTAGAAAAAGCTTTTGATAATGTAAGATGGGAAAAAATGTTCGAGATATGAAAGAGCGCGGGAATGAAGTATAGAGATAGGAGAGTAGTACACAATCTATACAAAGAGCAAACTGCTGTTATAGAAGTAGAAGGGGAAAGAAGGGAAGTAGGTATTAGGAAAGGAGTAAGACAAGCATGTACGCCTATCACCACTAATTTTTAATTTGTACATCGAAGAGGTGATTAATGTCGTAAAAGATAGAGTGGATTTCGGGATTAAAGTACAGGGACAGAAACTAAAAATGCTGAGATTCACGGAAGATATAGCAGTATTAGCATCTAGTAAAGAGGAATTGGAATCAGCGCTGAACGAAATGGAGGCAGTGTTGACAGAGGAATACGGAATGAGGGTGAATAAAAACAAAACTAAAGTGCTAGTGTGCAGAGGGCGCGAGAGCAGAGCAAAAACGAAAGTACAAATTAATAATGAAAGATTGGAGGAAGTTAAAGACTTCATTTATTTAGGAAGTAAAATAAATTGGGATGGAAGAAGCGATAAATATATAAAACAAAGAATAGCGCAGGGTCGAGTAGCTTTTAACAAAAAGAAAGCACTTTTATGCTCGGGGGTAATAAACTTAGAAACAAGAAAGAGATTTTTGAAAACGTATGTATGGAGCACGGCACTATACTGTTGCGAAACCTGGACGGTAGGGGAAGCAAGTAGGAAGAAATTATAAGCTTTTGAGATGTGGTGTTGCCGAAGAATGAAGAAAATACCGTGGACTGATAGAGTTAGAAACGAAGAAGTGTTAGAGAAAGTCGGCGAGAAAAGAAGTATGTGGAAAAACATAAAGAAGAGAAGAAATAGAATGGTAGGCTACTTGCTGAGACATGGGGGAATAGTCCGCGATATTTTGGAGGCAGAAATAGGAGTGAAGAAAGGCAGAGGTAGGCCTAGATTAGACTACTGCTCGCAAATAGTAAGGGATGTGGGTTGTAGCACAATTAGCGAAATGCGTAGGTTAGCACATGATAGGAGAAGCTGGAGGTTAGCGTCCAACCAATCTTAGGACTGATGACCTCATGATGATGACAGTTAGTACTTACGTAAGCTCCATATCTCATAAACATATTGCAAATAAATTGGTTACTGAATTTTATCATAGCAGAAATTATTAATAATTATCTTTTAGGGTTAGTTTCCACATTGGAGTTTATTGAAGTCAAAATTAACAGAATTCGGATGTAACAATAATATGGGGCGCCATTTAAGATTAGAAATGTAATGCCTACTTCCAGTATAACCGGAAATTATTGCCATTAAATAGAGCTTTATCTATATGAAAAACCTGTCTCCATCCCCTATTGATAAATTTTCAGCTTCATATTATTTATAGTTTCCCAAAAACGTATAATACGCCGCTCGTCAAGATGTTTTAAGATACATCTTCACTGGCTTTGCTTTCCTCGGTGAATATTTAAGGAAATTAACTTTTTCGCGAGCTAACTGAAATTTCTCAACATTTCCACGTAAACGTCGAAGCTCCCAGCCATTCTCTTAAGTGATTTTTACGGCACGTTCGGTATTGAAACGTCTCTATCAGACGACCGCCACGTAAAATTCTTATCAGCATAATTACCAGCGGCAGGTTGTCGAACTTTTTATTGCAACAACGTCGTTGACGCTGACGTACGGTAATGTTTGCAGGCTAGGTGATTAATATTGTATTATGCTCCTGTAAGAATAAGCCGTATCCGGTTGTTCTACACATTTTTGTTCCCATGTCATATATAAATAATGCACTTGAATAATGGATAGGTACACTAAAAAGGTGAAGTATACATTTAAAATAGTCTTCTTCAGAGCCCATTAGTTACGATTCGTTTGACAGCGGTTGTACTTATTCAGGAAGTGGATAAAAAGCGAAAATTTTCAGAAAGTTTACTGGAAAATTTTTAATAGAATCTTGGAGAAAGCTTGGATGTACAGTCTGTCACATAAAAGCGTGTCACTGACATAGGTTAATCCGTATTTCTACATAAAAACTACATAATATTTTCTATGATGCTCTTACTTGTAAGGGGTCCAGTCACCATTATTATCTGTTATAGTCCCTTCAAATTAGACAAAAAATCACTGATTTTGGGAAATTTTTCCTACAGCTAAGCGACCTATACAAAAAGTTGTGTTGGAGTTGTGTCAACATATTTTTCACCTAGCGCATGATAAAAAAGGGTTGTTTTTTAGATATAGGCATATATGCGTTTTTGGCCGTTTTTTCAGTTTTTTGCGTTTTTCTGAAAAACTATGCATTTTTCGGAAAACATGACCTCATTTGATGTTGTAGATTTTACGATTCTCTACAATTTATTCTTTTAATTTTTTCGAAATTCTGCTTAGTTGCGCCGCTAGAGCGCGCTGAAGTATTTTTGAGCTGTTTTTCGATTTTAAGCGAAAACTATGCATTGTAGAGAAACATATCAAGGTTGTAGATATAAAAATTTCCGACACATTTTGTTCTTTTGTTTTTTTTAAAGTCGCACAGTTTTGCCATTAGAGGGCTTATACTTTTTTTTTTACAAAAAAATGTGGCTACAAGTTCTTGATATTACTTTATCACATTCTCCATAAATAATAATCTAATTCAAAGTCTTCGTGGGTGTAATTTAAACGCGGTGGCATTTTTTGACATAAGAAAATTACTGACATTACTGATTGTTTCTAATCATGGCTACTTTGATAAAATTTTTACTAAAGATTCTTGAATTTCTAAGAAAATCGCAAATACTTAAAAAATTTATGACTTAAACCCCCACAATGCCTATATTAGAAAAAAAGGAATTTAACTTTACATAACTTGATCTAAAAAAATATACGGTATTCCATTTGACCTAAACAAGTTTTCGAAGTTTACAAAATGTAACGTCAAAAATGGAACACTTGGTATACCATTCTTGAATGTAATTCAATTGCAGAGTGCAGCTCTCCTTGTGTTCTTTCCACATGCCAAAAAGTAAATCAGTATATTTTACACGAAGAAAGTTATAAAGGTTACTGTAAACCATTACACCTGTAAACATTTTTTTAATTTCAAATATCTCTAAAACGGCTGGGTTTAGGCATAGGGTATGTTTTTGACTCAGAATTTTATGCTCTTTTCGAAAACTCTAAAATATATAGGGTCTTCCATTTAAAATAAGCAAGTTGGTATCGACTTCCGGTGTAACTGGAAGTGCCAGATTCTTGTAATTATTTTAGTTAAATTGGCCACATTGCCATTAGTATCTTTTTATATATTAGTAAATTTTAAAAATTCTCTGGTGCGTACTTTTCCCTATATCGACCGATGCAGTTCCTGGTGAGACACCCCGTATGTCTATATCTAAAAAACAACCCCTTTTTATCATGCGCTTGGTGATAAATATGTTGACACAACTCCAACACAAGTTTCTGTATAGGTCGCTTAGCTGTAGGAAAAATGTATCTCAATTTTCCTAATTTGAAGGGGCTATTATAGCCTGGCACCGTTGAGAAATGCTCGCCATAGTCGTATCTTGCGAATTTGCCACGATAGTTGTGTCAAATATAACACACGTGTTCCTCTCAGCTTCTGCTTCATTAATGCCCACACATTTTCTATTGGGTTAGCGTCTGGCGACTGCGACGGCTAGTCTAATGTTGTGATACCCTTTTCAGTCTTCCATTGCACACAACACTTGCTTCGGTGTTTGGGATCGTTATCCTCTTGAAGGATCCACTCAGCAGTATTGTCGCCAAACCATCTCTTCGTTGATGTAAAAAGTCCCCTATAGTCGTTCCATTATCTCGGGGCCGGCGTTAAGAATCCCAGTGAATACACACAAAGTTCCGAAACCGCGCGTAGTGACACATCCCCAAACATGAACCTTCACCGGATGTTTAATGGACCGTTGCGACAGTGGTTGACCATCCATTAACCAGGCTTTCTTGCAAGGAGTCCAAGCCCAAAATGACAACTCATCTGTTTACACTACATTGTTCCAATCTTTGTCCGCATTATTGGTAGCCCACCCGCGTCTTTTTCTGATGTGATTATTTATTTTGTTGTTAATTTCTAGTCAGTTCTTGGCGATACATTCTCTGGCAGATAAGGTGGGGACCGCGGCCCCCACGTTCACCTGGTTTGACCCCTGTGGGTATAGATTTTTTTTGTGAAGTTTACGCCTTACGTGGGGGTTGTCGCTGACTTATTTTGATAGGCCAAATAATTCAGAGGACCTGAAACTACGATTTCGAACCGAAGGGAGAAATATCAGCTGGAAATTATGAAACTTTCAATATAATAAAGTGTTTTGACGCGTCAGAATGCCACTGGAGGTGAACAACTATAAAGTTTCTATAGAAAATGAAGACATATTTTCTCAATTTGTATTTTTTTCAAAGAACACCCTCTAGTAAACGGCAAATAGGAAATTTATTTTTGTTAAGAAGGGAGGAGGTTACAATTTAAAACAGAATATTATGTCACAGTTCACACAAAAAATCTGTCAGTCAATACCCTTTTACAAAAATAAGGCTCGATCTCTTATATAGGGTGTCTTATCCTATATCGGGTGTATCATACGACGTCAACGTGCCGCAACTAACAGTTCAACGAGTACCTTATGTACCGTTCATTTACAGTTGCATTAAGAAAAATTCATTAACAAAATGAAGCACCTACAGAATTAACAGTTCGTAACTTAGTCAATAAATTTGTAGAGACGGGTTCTGTTATTGATAAGACCAATACGTCTTAGTCGTGGTCGGTCAGATGAAAATGTTGCTACAGTGAGCGAAAGTGTACGGAAGTATCCACCACGTATCGGATTTAAAGAGAGATCTGCGTCTATCAAAATACAAAATTGGTGGTGCCTCTTGACGGATTCAATTGTTGTGCACGACGTCGAATTGATGTGTTCGGATACTCCCGTACACTTTCTCTTACTGCAGCAATATTTTCATTTACAGTTGCATTTAGATAAATTCCCACAGAAATGACGATTTCTGTGCGAATGTGTGTGAATTTCTGTGAAAGATGCAACTGTAAATGATCTCTCATTTTCACATAACAGCTGTACACAAACTATTCGTTGTTGAACTGTTAACCCCGTATGGTTTATAGACGACAGTTGTTAAATATCGACGCCCGATATTTGACAGAAGGCAAATGGAGAGCAATTAAAATTGTATAGTTCCAACTGAGACACACTATATATGTTTATAGCTTATAGTCTTAATTACAACTCAAACACTAATTAAGGACAAATACTGATATACCTTTGAGAGCGATTTTTTTTTAGAAAAGCTTGTCTAAGTTTTAATACAATGTTTCGAGGTTTTTTGTACACACGCTGTATATTTTGTGATTTACCGGAGAAATATCGAACTCAATAAGATTTTAAATATACACACTCACGTCTGGTGTACACTAGTCTATACTGACCTTCACTCAAGTTACGTAACATGATATGATTGTGATTCAACAGAATAGGTAAATAACTGGAGGTATTGCTGTGACCTATGATGATATGTGACACCATAGTCTGCAATGCGGCCGATTATGGCCGAAAACACTCGGCGGGCAATGTCCTCTTCCATAAGTTGTTTGTCTTTAGTGGACGCTGAGAATGGTCTGACTATGCGTCGGGAGTTTTTTTTTTCAATAGTGCTTTCTGTTCTTGTTAACGTTTGCAAAGCTAGGTAAAAACACCGTTGATATTAAGTGGTATAAGGACATTACTTGGCATAATTAATACGAAACATTTTATTTTTTCAACACGTTTTGTTTTTTATTTTGTCTAGAGGAGTACGTTAAAACAAGAATAAAAAGTAATTTAGAATAAAATATAGTATACACCTACTGATATCCGTGATGGTATTTGTATATATTAGTTTTAAGTCTTATAAATATTAGAAAGTAGAAACTCTTGTATGTAGTGCTAGTACTCGGAACTAGGACACATCTGTTTCTCATGGGTAAAAATGCGATTATTCCAGATAATAAGTCACATTATTTATTGTCACAGCCATCCACTTGTTAAAACTCTGCAGATTAGGTCAATGGTTTATGGCAAGTGTGGCGTCTGGTAATAACCGCACCAGGCTACTGGCTTTTGGGATAAGTTTTTCAAGTTAGTCGATTCCCACAACTCGCCTCGAAACATTGTTTCCTTTTTCGGTACCAGCTTGCTCGCTATTTATTTATCTCAAATAAAGGTAGTAACAACATATAATTATGTTGTAGTATCATTATATAACATACACCCCCGAAAACGGCCATATACTTTAAAAATTTTATTTATGCTTTACAGATTTAATTCAGTAGGGCATGTTTGCAAGATTGCATATGATGCTATTTTGTTTTTCCACTTTGAAAGTTTAGAAGTATTTTGAGCTAGTTAGATCACATAATTCACATTCACTTATATTACTCAGGTCCACGCTAAATATATGAAATAATCAGGGTCCAACGATTGTTCCTTGAGGAACATCCGACGAGATATTGATACTTTCGGAATTATGACCTTTGCAACATATATAATGGTGAATGTCACCAGAATATGAATTACAAAAAAATATAAATCAATTTTATTTAAAAACACACCATATAAATTAGACACTATTATATAGTTCATATGGTATCGAGCATTCTGCGATGTAATTCCTGCGATAAGGTTACCTCAGTTGACAGTGGAAAGCATCGTTTCCCAGAAAATTCTGTCAAAAGATTCTATGATGTGAATTTTTCTGCTGTACTTGGTATTATTTTCATTTTTTGTTTTTTTTTTAATTTTAAAAGAGAGTTCATACTTGATATTCATATTTCACACATTTTACCACTGTTTCCACATACGTATGATAATTTTTGATTGAAATTGCCCGTCCAGTGCGTAGAGAAATCAATACCAAAGCGATAGTTTTTCAAGCTTATTCTTGTCTAGTATACCCAATATTATGTGATGCATAATATGATATGTAATCTGTGACAGTAGAATAAAATGTTAAATTGAAATAAAATCTAGTACATAATGTATAAAAGTTTGATAAAAGTTGTATAAAACTTTAATTAGAACGAAAAAGGTGTTAGCTGAAATTTTTTATGTATAAAATGTTATTCATGCACATTATATTATCAATTTTCTTATTGCACGATTTGAATTTTTGCCGCCTTCAAGCGAACAGCTGTAGAGCAACGTTGCCACGCTCACGGTGCGAGAATACGTGATATAAATCGAGAAAGTTCGTAACTTCTTATTATGATTACGCGCAAACTATGTAGTCCATCAAGCTCATTTTCGTTCACATATTTTTGGCTAGTCGCATCTACAAAATATTAGTTTTATATGAAAATTTAAAGAACAGTTTCTGAGATATAATGGAATAACTATCACTTTATTGCGAGGTCCCTGTACTTCCCACGTTAACAAGCTCAATTTTAAGTTTACTTATTGAGAAAATGGTGAAGGTGAACGTGTCCAAACTTCACAAAAGTATTTAATAACTATTCATTTAATAAGTATAAAAATGTCAGCGAGTTCTTAAGAATTCTACTACTTTCTAGGGTTATATTTCAAAGAATAATGATGATCAGTGGCGGCTCCTATATAAGAGCACATGAGCACGTGCCCCCCTAAAGAAAAAGAAAACGAAGAAAATAAAAAATCACACCTAATCATGATTTATTTCCTATTCATTGATTTATAAACTAACTATTTAATTAACGTCTCACGAATATGCTCCTTAACATTTTTTAAGTAATAATAAATAATAAATCAAAATCCCCAGAATTACAGATTTCACGAGCAATTTGGCAAAACCAAAATTCCTTCTCTTAATGATATCACGCACCAGCCGGCAACGTACCTATTTCAATCGGTCTGTGGTTTAGTCGAATGCGCCGTCGATAAAGGCACGCTTTTCTATGTACCTCTCTGTCCAGCTAATTGGTGCTAAAAATCATTCCTTTTCTATCCCATATGGCACACATTTTGTGTGCCGATACGATTTTGTTAGTGCACTGCACATGTGCACATGTTTGTGGGTCTTACCAGACATGCGTACAGGTTGAATAATACAATGTTTACGTGTCGTCGATAGTATTGGCGATTTGGTGCGTGAGTTTTCGACCATTTAAAAATTTTATTTAGAACATTTATAAATAATCCTGAAAAATTGATACGGTAGCGGGATGTTCTTCTGAACGTTATTCTGAAGAAGAGTGTAAATGTAATGTGAATTTTTTAAGACTCTTTTAGAAAATTAACACTGGAAGAAAAAAAATCAGGTTAAAAATATCGGGCGGCCCAAACCGATAATATAACGGCGCGACGCCGGCGGCCCAATACCGAAAACTTACCACAAATTACAAAAGGGACAAAAAGATATTTTAAGAGACTATTTAAAATAGAACTATACGAAAAATATGATTGGCTGTGCGGTTGTGAAATAAGAAATAGTTTGTTTTGTTTTCCGTGTATACTGTTTGTTCTGGAAACTGCGGAATCCTGTTGGGTGAAAATTGGTATAGACTTCAAACTGAACTAGAAATAATTTATCAAAAACCTGATTTTAGAAATCTATCTAGAGCTGTAAACTGCCTGAAATTTATTATCGAAGATAATTTACAGAAAGTTTTTTCAGCAACCTATGATCTGCTCCAAATTGTAGTAATAATTCCGATGTTCACTGCAGAAGCAGCAAGAAATTTTTCGACATTAAAGTGAATTAAAACATTTTTAAGAAGCACTATGAATGAAGATCGATTGTCTGCGTTAGCTATGCTGTCAATAAAAAAAAAATGGTGTAAGAGATTCCCGATTTTAATAACTTAGTTATCAATAAATTCGCAGAACTCAGAGAAAGGAGAATGGACTTTCTATTTAAACATTGTGTTTAATTTGTGTTTGTTATATAAAACTAACATATTGGTTATTATCAAGTTAATATAAACTAGGTACTTTACTATACTCTACACCCGTGTTTTTGTTAGATATACATGCAAGAAATATCCTGCAGAATGGTAAGTAAACATTACCAATAAAAACAAAATTAAGTATATTTATTATTATTTTAAAATATGAATATTTTGTACTTGTATGTAACACAAGTAAAATAAAACTTTGTGAACCCCCCAAAGTTTTCGTCACCAGCCGCCACTGATGACGATCTATACGAAAGACCAAAGAAATCTGTTCTTTATGAAGTTCATTGTAAAATATAGAGAACGCAATTTTTAGTCACAAATTCATAAGCATTGTTCTTCATCTTTATTAAGTTGTAATTAGCTTAACTTCCGGCATTACTTTGCCGGCGCTCCAGGTTAATAAAACTTCATTTGGAATCGCGCAGCCGTTAGGGCAATTCGCCGTTTACGTCATAGAATAAAATCGTCGGAAAATTCCGGCCGGATAATTTATTTTTATGCGCTTTATTTCGAGTTTGAAAATTCACGCGTTATTCAAAAGTTTAGTACAACAGCGATTAATACCACTCGATGTTGTTACCAAGTAATAAACTTCTGGTTTTATTTAACGTGTTTAGTGGTGTAGCGTGTTGAATCGGGTGAAAAGAAAGTTGTGGAGTAATGAAGTTGCGGACTTAAAATAAAAAGTTGCATTCAATTATTACAGCTTTTGATTACGAAATATAATTTAACTCGTAGGGTTATTTTGCGTATTATCTTGAATACGACAAAATATACAGTGATTTCGTGAACTAATGTAAGAATTCGTTAAAAATTCAATTCTTAGTAAAATTCTTTTAGTTGCGCGTTATTTAAAAGATAATAAATATATACAGGGTGATTCATGTAAGAGGTATGATATCGGAATTTTTTTAATGACCGCTTTTTTAATTACGGAATGTGAAAGAGCGGTTATAATTATATTGACATGAGTACAGGTTAGATAAAAAAATTAAGAAAAACGATTGTGCAATTTGAAAATACTAAATTTAATGAAAACGTATGTATGGAGCACGGCACTATACGGTTGCGAAACCTGGACGGTAGGGGAAGCAAGTAGGAAGAAATTAGAAGCTTTTGAGATGTGGTGTTACCGAAGAATGATGAAAATATCGTGGACTGATAGGGTTAGAAACGATGAAGTATTAGAGAAAGTCGGCGAGAAAAGAAGTATGTGGAAAAACATAAAGAACAGAAGACATAGAATGGTAGGCCACTTGCTGAGACATGGGGGAATAGTCCGCGATATTTTGGAGGCAGAAATAGGAGTGAAGAAAGGCAGAGGTAGGCCCAGATTAAACTACTGCTCGCAAAAGTAAGGGATGTAGGATGTAGCACAATTAGCAAAATGCGTAGGTTAGCACAAGACAGGAGAAGCTGGAGGTTAGCGTCCAACCAGTCTTGGGACTGATGACCTCATGATGACGAAATTTAATGGCGATGATTATTTAAAAATTAACTAAATTAAATAATTAAATTGTGCACCACTGGCTGTCTGATAGTAGCCAAGACCAGGGGGATGGCACTCCCTATATGTCACGTAGTGCGATCTCGCAATTTCGTGTACAACGGCCGCCAGGGGTGCTAGCGGTCTTGCAGGTCTTGCAGTCTCGTTTCCCCCTTTCTCTTACGTCCCGCACAAGTAAAAAACAAAATGCGTCGTGTGAGACGACGTTGCATAATACCCGCATGCAATTACGAAAAGGAACGTTCCGTAGAAGGTGAAAAAGTGCGTTATTTCAGAGTACCCTCAAACGAAGAAAAAAAACTGTGGCAAAGTGTGTTCGGAATGATTTTAACTCTGACCGAAAATCATTATTTGTGTGAAAATCATTTCGATAAATGTGCTATTCTTATGCGAAGAGAATTTCGTGATTCGCCAGGATATATCATCGGAGATGTAAGTTGCCTTTTACAAGTGTACTTTAATGACATGTAACTAACTGAAAAATAATTCAGTGTCTTTAAACAATTTTCTTCATTAAAAGATTATTATGATTCGACATTATTCAAAGTTTCGTATTGTTATTTCAATCGAAGTAATGAATATAATTTCATTAGTCTAAATACACCTTTTCTTTTGCACAGGGGCCACATAATGTTGTTCGCTTAAAGAAGAAGGAGCAGTGCCATGTAAAAATTTGTCAAAAGACTCGTTTGGAAATGTTGTGGCGTGTTCTGTTGTCGGTAAAGTTCAGTGAAATAGATAGCTTCATTTTCCCTTCAACGATACTTTGATTACTTCCAATTTACAATATTATAATTTGTAGTATATACTACAAACTTATATTATTTGCCTTTGTGAATTAATATATTGAAATGATTTCTCTTATTTGTAACAGAATATTCATAGAATAAGTTTCATCACTTTTCAGACATATTATATACGTATGTCTACATATTACGTGTAAATAAAAAAATATTGCAGGAACACAGGAAAACATATTTTTTATAATTGCAAATTAACCTAATTCAATTTCACGTATACAGTAAACAATAATAATCGTTACGTAATGCATTGAGGCTCAGATAATTTTCCCATAAATTCATTTTGTTATTAATTTTACATCACCCGTTACGTACATATTAAAATTTAAAAACATTTATGTTCAAATTTACCGGAAATTTCGCGCTGTTAAATCAACTAACGCCCCTTGTACACTAATTTACCAGCGAACTACCCCAATGCCTGGGAGTTGGCCAAGATGATTAACACATTCTGTTGGAACAACTGAATTGTTAGTTATAAAAAGTTATTATAAAAAAAAATAAATAAATAGTGTTACATTAAGAACAATAAAAAGAATAGATACTTAAAATAGGAACTAGATAGAATTCAGTATAGTTATTGATAATCAAATAAAACTTAAAGTTGGATCCAAAAATAAATTGTTCAGTCGATTGGTGATGTCTTCCAAGTAGTTAGGTTCACATTGTTATAGGTGCATAACGTAATACTTTGTTACATACCAAAATAGGTGTTTTGGTATGTAACGAAATATTACGTTATGCACCTATAACTAATAAGATACCTACCCGCATAGATAACCTAACATTCTGTAATTACTACGATTATACAAAACTTGGATAATTAAAATGCAACATTTACACAAAATATTTAAATTCTTCTAATTGGTGATGTCTTCTCTTCTATCTTCAGTCGATGTTCTCTTCTGACTTGCTTGTGGTGGGTAGAACAATGATTTCAAAATTATTGATAATTGTAAAAAGAGAATTCTTAGACTGCTCTTAACTAAACTGCTCTTAGACTGATTTTAATTAAAAATGATTTCACAGCCTTTTAAAAATGTAAATATTGAGCAATTAAATAAAAATATTAACAAAAAATAATAATGGAATAAATCACTACGTGACTTTATGAAGTATACTTCCGAAGTATACGAAGTTGCACTTCGTGAATTCTTGCTTTTAAATCTTCTAAATTCTCCGGCCTAGTAACATATTTTGCTTTTTAAGTATCCCCGCAAAAAGTAATCTAGGGGTGTCAAATCTGGCGATCTGGATGTCCACTCAATCGGCTCCCTTTTCCCTATCCAAAGATTCGAGAACATCTAAATACACGCACAAGTGCTGCATAATATAGAGGTGCACTATCTTGTTCAAAGAGAAAGTCATTTTTCGGAAGATCAGGTTCCTCTACATCTAAGTTATTAGTGCAGAAAGAACTGTCGTATTGAAGAAAATCCAAATATTTTGCACCAGTCAGTTAGGTTCACGTCAAATAAATAGGGATCCAGAATTCTTCCATCGACGACTATGTCGCACCACACATTCATTTTATGGGGATTTTAAGTGTGATATTCCATCATCCATCGGAGATTCTCGGTACGAAAAAAACAGTCTCGATTGCCATTAAATTTTAACATTTGCTTTAATCGATTTTTTATGATCTTCATTTTTTTTATCTAACTTGTACTCATGCTAATTTAAATATTACCGTAACATATGTGAAAAATATGATTTTTAACATAAATGGGTTACCATTAAAAAATTCATCATACCCCCGGTCGATGGCATCATACCTCCTACACAAATCACCCTGTAGGTATTAATTATATGTTAAAGAATGCGCATTTAAAAATAAAATTTGACGGGTTCGAGAGTTTTTTCCTAAAAGTTCCTTGAATTATTAACGAACTTACTCATGACTATACGAAAACACTATAATTTAATTTTTATCCGTACTATCTTGAATGAAACAAAACGTATGGACAGGGTGGCTCAGAATATCTTTTACAATTTATATCTACCTTATTTGAAAAAATTAAAAGATCAAGCAAACGTTGCTAATTACTAACTCGAAATTTTCTCGCTTTTTTCAACCTTTCAGAAACCGCCTTCACCTCTTTTTCAAAATGCACCCCTACCTTTTTTCTACTTAAAATCAATTCCCACATCAGAGTGAACACAGATTTCTAACATACTTACATTTTTAATTACATATCTCCTTAAATAATAACAATTGTAATGATAAATCAACATTATTTGTAAAAAATTGTGTAAAAAAGGTCTCGAACACCTGAAAAATCTCGCGAAGCATTTATTCTTTCTTGCACAAGCGCTTGAACGGAGGTATTTTAAATTTTCCGTCTTTTTAAATACCTTAGATCAATCTAAGTGGCGTACATTTGTGGGGTCAAAGGGGGCGTATTTTTAAAAGCAAATGTTAGTCCTTGTATTTTTAACAAATTTATTCATTACTTTATGAAAGCGTCGTAACAGGTCCATGAAACTATTGATTATGGTGAAGATGAATTAATAATTTCGCTATATTTGTAAAAGAGAGGCATTTTCCAGTGCTAGTTTTTTTTTTAATGCTTTCGATTTAAACAATATACAATTTGTATAATTGATCTTTGCGCGTGTATCAGTTTAGCGACGACGCATGGATCACATGCTACACCACTCGCAATTGTTACTAATATGCCACAATTACCAGCACGTATGTCTATTATATTTCAATCAACTACGTACGGCATAGACAGTTAATACTTTGCCGAACAAAATGCAATTATGAAGTCACGTCTTAGCTTTATTGTATAATTTTATTCATTGGCGTCTCAATATTTCTGTAAAAATTTCATATTTGTTTCATTTATTTTGATTTTTGTTGAAATTATTTCATTCATTTTAATGGAAATATCACTTCCATTGAATGTTTTTGTGGAGAACCTTTTCATTACTGTGTCATAGGTTGACGGATTTGTATTGTACTAACTGTTATTCTAAAATGTGTTTTTGGCAGGACACTATTCAAAAATATCAGTTGATTGATTCATACAATTGTTACTTGTGACGCACACACAAAGAATCATTATACAAACCATATATTCCAATAAACAATATATTATTTTCAGATTTAACAGTATGATTTTGTCATAAACAAGTATATTTTATATAAAAGAAGAGTATTTATTTAACTCGACGGAATAAAATCCAGAGAAACTGGAAGATTTCTCCCATTTTTATGTAGACATTGAAAAATAGCAGGTGGAAACGAAGACTAACCTAAGGTCTGCCAAGTACTTAATTTTCTACGTTTCTTTGCTTGAATTGGATTGCTTTCCGATCCGTTATTCGGAAGAGATGCGTAACACTGAATAAAATATCTTTATCCTATTTATTTCTGTCGCGTTTATTCTCGGAGTTCGTTCACTTTTTGCAACTTTTGACCCCTGTTTTATGGATTTATCCTCTCCATCTGTATATGAGACTCGGTCGTTTTATGTCTCTTATATCGCACGTTATTTACGCGATTTTCATTTGGGTGTATCCGGCGAGAAAAAAACTAGATTTGCTTAGAGATTACTGACCTTTCTGCTCCTGGCAACATGATAATTCACTAGTCCGATCTGTCTCTTGAAATGCACGCTATTCTATTCTAGCCCGAGGATGTTCCAGTTGAGTCGATTTTCTGCCTTTTTGTTATTATTTTACTTATATGTAAATTTATTTAAAGAAAGAATCCAAAGAGAGTGGATATTGGAATATGAATATATTATTGAAAATAATTAAAATTTACATCAGGGAATACGGTGGGCATTCTAGTCAGCATAGCTAATAAAAGGACAATACTTTGCTCTTTTTTCTTCTCCACAACGTGGATGGGTGATTTATTGTATTCTTCGATCGATGTGACTGTGATAATGTCACTCGTAGCGAGTATTGGGGATGATAGCTTGGGTTTGAGTCCGCACGAGGGGAGTTTGGCACCTCTCCATAGGCGTGGGTGTGTGTGTTTTTTCTTCTTTCTGTGTAACTTTCCCCTGCGTAGTCTTTAGAGCCGGGAAGTATTGATTTCTTTGTCAACGAATTTCTTAAATAAAACGCACGTAATCTTTAACATACACCAGAAGTCCATCCACAAAAATTTTATCAAACCAAATCTGTACTTCTTAAGTAATTAAAAGGGACCTTTTTATTGTTTCAATCCACGTAGTAGATTTTTTGAAATAAACGTTTTTTAAACCTTCGTTCTGTTTGGACATAGCTGAGTTTCTTGTAGAAATTTAAAATTACGGTTTCCAAAAATATTACACCTTTATAAACGAGTAGACTCGTAGTTTGATCACTTCATAAACTGTAGAGACGTTACTTGTGAGTGAATTCTCTGTAACAAGTTCAATTCTTGTTGTAAATTTGTGGGTACATCTACGTATGTACATAGTTGTATTTGATAAATGCAAGTATAACGATTCAGTGCGTTAAATTTTATGTACAGGTCAAAACGTTACCACATAGTATTATTTACATACGTATTAACATTCCCACGTATATTACTAGGCTCATGCTTCTGCTGGGCACTATATACCTGCAATATTTTGTGTCTTACAGCACTATCGAATCGGTTTACCATTAACTAAAATAATAAATATTAGAAATATCTAAAGAACAAGTTATAACAGTTGTTTAATATCCATAATATTTACAGTTTGAAATATGCAGGAAAGTAGAGATGATTTTTTTTTTAATTTTTAAGATCGTCCGTATGAGTTCAAGGTCATCTCAGAACTTATGCAAGTCTTTGAACCTATAGTGTGACCGAAAAACATAACGCAAAAAGTTCTATCGGCACATTTCTACATTATATTTCATAAACTGCCGATTGTTAATATACAGCTGGAGGCACGTTACTAGGTGATTACGTGGGCATTTATGTTGTTTTATCAAAAATAATTATGTGACGGAAAAGATTTTGGTATTGTGTGTGATTTTTCTTGTTCGTTTTTGCAGAACTAATAAAAAGCCCCGTTCCAAAAATTTATACCATAACTATTACTGACTCAACCAAAGTACAATATATGGGTTCTAGGTGTTTAATTCCAAAACTTGTTTTAATTCGTCAAATAAATATAATAAGCACCTAATTTTATTCGAGAGCATCTCATCTTAAGTTGGGGCAATCTTTATCCCTAAATATTGTATATTTTCTGCAGAAGTTCCGAAATTATGGGCACACAGGGATGTAAAAGCAGGGGCGTTATCGTGGTGGAAAAGCGACTGCCACATATCAGGCCTCTGCCGCTGCAAATTGTTGCGCAATCTTTTCAAAATTTTCAGGTAGAAAGCCTGGTTAACTATCTAACCCTGTGGAACAAACTCTGAATGGACAAACTCCTCTCACATCCAAAAAACAAATCAGCATTGTCTTGACGTTTGACGAGATTTTTTGGGGCGAGGCAAACTTTAAGAAATCTGCCACTGGCTTGATTGTTCCTTCGTTTCCGGGTCGTAACCGTAAAACCATGATTCGTCACATGTGATGACATTGGAAAAAAGATTTGATCATTTCTGAACTCTTCTTTCAGAGCACAACATACTTCGACGCGACCTTGTTTTTGTTCAGCAGTCAGCAGTCGAGGTACGAATTTGGCAGCCACCCTTTTTATCCCCAAATCTTCCGTTAAAATTCGCTGAACTGAACTCCAAGTCACATCTCCATAACTTCGTCAATAGTCCGTCGCCAATCTTCCACGAAGGACGAACAGAGCGAGTTTGTCGTCAATTGACATTTCATCTCTTTTGAAACGAGAAAACCACTCAAACACTTCAGTTTTCTCAATAACATCATCCTCGTGGGCCGTTTTAAACATTTCAAGAGTTTCTGTGCCAGTTTTTCCGAACAAGAAGCAACATTTTACAGCCGCGCGCCGTTCACGAGAATCAGCCATTGCAAAAACGACGAGCACACAAAATAACTCTCACTGAAATATTCACGCAAGCCGAAGGGAACCTTCTTTAAGCGACGACGCTTGTCATACTGACCCAGGAATGGTGGATCTATATGTTCTTAGCGGCAGAACGCGGTACTACAAAAACTCCGTCTACCACAACATCAATTCGGTTTCTTTTGGGTACCCCCTTGTAGCTTTACGTATAATACATTCTCAACAACAACAAAAATATAATTCAGAAAAGGAAAATAAAATCAATTATAACAAATATCCAACTTATTCAAAGAGTCTTCTGGTTTCTTTTAGGTACCCCTCGTAGCTTTACATATAATACATTCTCAAGAACAACAAACATATAATTCAGAAGAGGAAAAGAAAGTCAATTATAACAAATATTCAAATTATACAAATAACCTTCTTGAGGTAAACAATGATCGAGTATACGGATATATGCCTTGATCCTGAAGTATATACCCGTCTTTTGGGCATCATTTCTACTTGTTTTTCATAAGAAGTGAGACTTGAAAGCACTGCAATTTATGCAAAATGGGCCTTCACCTCATCTTACGCGGTTTTGGACTACTAGAGAACCATTTTGGTGATCGTAAATAGCTGCCTTAAGCTTGTTGGTAAGCCACCTTATTTTTTCAACGTTAACCTGGTCGAATTTCTCTCCAAGGTTACCTGAAAAATAGTGCCTATAATAATTAATTTCCAGCTGAAGTGTACTATTGTGAATTGAAACAATATCGATTACAGATTAATAATTATAACAGCAGCTATGGACAATTTTATTTTTCACACCGGGTATATGGCTAACTCAATTATCTCACTTTAAATACATACATATGTAACCTGAAGTACTCCTCTACTATTTGCACTAGATATATATTTTGTTCGGTATGTCTTTTGCGAAAAATAAAATTTTGAAATAACCAATTTTTTTCCGTCACGCTATAGAACTTTCTACCACGTTTGCAAGCTTCGTGAGTGTTATTTCCTTTAAAATGACCACTCAAAACGCTAGAATTGTTTGTCACGATGTCACGTCTAAGACTGTTATGGCCACCGCAAAAATTAGCACCAATTTAAATAATATTCGGCATTTACATCATATCCTTACCAAAAGTGGGCGTAGGATTACGATTTTTACGCGCACGGCTAAGGTGAGAGGCCCCTTTCTCGGTTTATTTTTAACCGAATATACAATATATTAACGCTAATATAGAAACATGTTTATTGTAATATTATGGTCGCTCTTTCGTGCTTTGCCGTACATAGTTATTACGCGAATCTGAACAGGATGGTAATGGGGTAAACATGCCTTAGGTATATCCTGTTTTATCGGAATTTCATTAATTTTAAAGTACATCGACCTTTAAGGTAAAAGCGAGCTTTCATAACTGGCTCTTGATCCCTCGTTCCATTAATTAAATATATGTATATTAAAATCTTTACGTTATTAAGTTAAGGATATGGACTTATAAAGGTTCTAAGTAATTAAACTGGCCTAAAACAGAGTTGAATGGCTTGGAAATAATTATTATTTAACTAGTATGTTGTTCGATAATGGGTGAAGTTTTAAATCCTTCAACATTTTATGCAGATGGCTTAGGATATCCATTTAGAATATCTGTCACTACTGATAAACAATTGCAATTGTTTGACAGGTGTAAAGTAACATATTGTAATTGTTTGTTATTAATACACTTAACGCCGTTTAAAGTGATTTGTGAAAGGCAATACATTCAGTTACGCCAGTGATTTTGTTTTAATTTAATGTCATCAGATGAATGTAACATTTTATCCAATACACTTAAAGTAGAAGAAATGAATCGTCCAGACAACTTAACAGAAGATGAACCAGTGAAAGCAGTAACTCTGATTAACGAGGGACGTAGCCAGCGCCATGTGGCTAATTTGTTAGGAGTTAGACAATGGGCAATTAGTCGAACAATTACACGTTTCAATGACTTGGACGTTACTGTAGAACCTCAGGACAAAGTCGTAAGAAGTCTACAGGTGTAAGAGATGAGCGATATCTTGTGCAAGTCGCTTTAATAAACAGGAATTCTACCAGTTTAGAGCTAAGCAGAGCTCAGGAACAGTCAGGAGAAAACTTAATGAAGGACGATTAGATAGTAGAAGATCAGCTATTGCACTACTGCTCATCAGAGAACAGAGTTACTAGACTGCCTTTTGTAAGAAAACACGTCCATTGACGACTGTAAGCGAGTTTTGTTTTCAGAAGAAACAAGAGCAAGTCTTAATTCAATAGATGGGCGTTCTAGGATCCCATTTTTTGGTGATTCAGTAATGGTCTGAGAAGAAATTTGTTTCGATGGTCGCATGGATTTGGTTCATAGACGGGGGATATCCATGAATTCACATTTCTATGTAGAAAACATCGTGTAAGAATGTATAATGCCGTTTGCCCCGTTTATCGAAAACAATTTTATTTTTATGGAGGATAACGCTCGGGCCCATGTTGCTAGAGACGTACCGGACTACCTTCGATTTGTGAATATTCCAACTATGGATTGGCCACCAAGACGCCCAGATATGAATCCCATAAAGCATCTATGGGATACACTAAAACGATCAGTTTGGCGCCACATTCATTCTTCAGGAAACAATTTACCACTTGACCAAAAGCAGAATAGAGAATGGAAAAAGTGATAAGAGCTAACGGAGGATCTACATGTTACTGAATTAAAATTTTTACGATTTAATTTCACCTTAAAGTTTGTTTCTAAAGTTTTTCATTAACACCATTTTCATTACCTTTGACATTAGTGTTCCTTTCTGTTATTTATTCATGTTTTTTCTCTGATAATACCACTTTAAATTGTTAAACGTTGTACAATGGGTACTATGATGTGAATCTTCGAACCAATAAAAGTAATAATGTGAAGTTTCTTTGATGCGTTAATGTTATCCAGGAGTTTATTTATAGGACACACTCTTCCCTTTAGGTTTGACATGAGGCCCTGTGTCATGCTATTTTCGGACTCATTTTATTTTTGAAGTGAATACTTCTTTGGCGGCGTTTTGTTATTTGACGAGAATGGAGAGTGAATTGGAAAAAATGTAACGTTTCCAGATTTTGTTACACGAGAGAGAAAAAAGATATAACGTAGAGAGAAGGAGAAAGAGAGCTATACATTTGGTATACCTAAAATACAGGCTTCGTTACAAGACAGAATACACAGATATATAACATAGAGAGAAAGAGAAAGAGAGCTATACATCATATATATCAGTTTAGGCTATCCGCGTCTCCCTATTGTCGCGCATGCGCGAGTTATAGATGTACGCGTCCAGACGCTATATATTAACAGCTGAAGCAGCACGCGTGTGTACCGAATATTTATCATTGTGTTTTGTAATTATTTACGTTATTTACATCTGTGTTCTGTAATTATTTGATAATATCCTTGAACCGTTTAACTTGTTAAAATCTAGAATATATAATATATTTCATTCACCGCTCCCTACTAGTTTACAGCCACACAAGTGCAAATGCACTTGGAAGAGGCGAAGACAAAATCCCTTTGGTTCTCGGGGGAGATTTCAACGTAAATTTCGGATCCAATGATTCTTTGACGTTGATTAACTTTCTTCGAGAAACATTTGATCTGCTTATAAATAACAATCCCAAAGAATCAACAACAAAATCCGGAACAACAATAGATGCAATTTTTACACGTTATCTAGAAAATATCGAATCACGAACATATATTTCATATTTTAGTTATCACAAACCAATCATATCAGTATTATCAATTGAACCACCAGCCGATGATAGTGTAGATAATGAATAAACCGAATATTTTTTACACAAATTTTATATTGTTATATTTCTTTTGAAATTATCCCTCTCTCTTTCTCTCTCTCTCTCTCTTTCAATCTCTCACTCTTAATATCTCTCATTCTCTATTCTAAAGAAGTATTCACTTCTATCACATGTACTGTGCTGCACATGATACTTTTTTTATTATTTTAAAATACGTTTCCCGTATATTTTAAAATAAAACAATATTGTCGTTTACCTTATACTGCAAGCAGTAGTGTACGTTTTTCTTTGATCTTTTTTTTCCAGTTGTTTATTGTCGATCAATTTCAGAATTTCCAATAGACACTCTGTTGTATTACTACATTTTCCATATCCTATTTACAAGACAAATCCAACGATACTAAAGTTTATGGGGGTTTTATTGTAAAATAGCAAAAATATCGACAACTAAATAAGCGTCGTCTATGCATTATGGAATCTCGAATTGTACAATGTTGTTAAGAGTATCTAGAAAAAAATAAGTGAATATTGAAACTAAGGTCAATGAATAATTTATCCAGATGAAACTTGGTGTGAACCCATGAAAAAATAAAATAAGCCCATCGTCACAATGGATTTAGTTACCTAATGGGAAGTATTTTTATAAGTTATGAGTAATTTTATAAATAAAAAAGAAAACATATATTAATATACATATTTGGATACAAAAAAGAGAAATTTTTTGCATAAAAACCAAATGTTAATGCCATTTTCTAAAAAAAAAAAAAACACATTTTTTTATTAGCTAACATATTTTAGAATACAGAATTAACAGAGACTTGCATGACATTATACTCGTATGTACATATGCGATAATTAAGAAATAGTTTATTAAAACTGCACTTCAACTCATAATTCAAAACATGGATAAAGTGAACCAGCATTTATCAGTGTAACTTAAAACTCATGTAAACAAATGCAAATTAATGTAAGACCAATATCCTTTTCATAGCATAAAGCGCATTTCACTGCTTTGATTGTTTATCATTTAGAAAGTTGCTGAAATTTAATTTAATGCACTGGTTGGTTTCACTTTATTGATTAGTATAAAACACAAATAATTTCTAGGGCGTTTTATTTTGCGCATACGTTACGTAATATTTTAAGGTATACACATATAACAGGTAGGTACATATTTATAACGGTTGGTGGCGTAAGAATGCCGCTGGAGGTTTACTTGTCAATAAAATAATGTGACTCTATTGGTCGGGCAGCCAAAATCAACTCGTAATGCGCGTCAACGGTCAGCTGGGCGACGTAATACAAATAACAGGTGTTATTTGAATATTTTCTTCCTTTTGAGTCAATAAAACTCTGTTATTAAAAAAATCGCCGACATAATGCTGGTTTAATCCTCTGAATTTCCTCGCGTATTCTGGCTTTTATCTAGGAAAAGTTCTAGAAACATCAGTGTACACCTTAGATTTCAAATACCTCTATAAGAAGGAATCCATCAGCGTAAAACCGCGGGACTCCTAGGCGGGTAACTAACGCCTTCCATTGATAAATTTGTTGGGGAGAGAAAGGTTATACATAGATACGAGGACAAACACACTTGTGCTTAGGAGATCCAAACTTCTAATGTGCCTAATTGAAGTGCAGTTTGGGCATCTGGAGACTTTTGCAGCCAGCTATATAGGCGAATTCATTCATGTAGCGGACGCGGAGCAAAGTGCTGCACTTTTATTGGCTCCGCATTGAATAGCTTACCTGAATGCCCATCGTATTCACCATCTATAGTCCGTCGGATGTATGGTATTGAATATGAAGCAATAGTTTTATTCTAAAGGTAATATTTTCCATATAACCATCTGCGATGCGGCTGAAGATCTATGCCACTAACTGAAACTGGATTTAATACCGTCTGAATGAAATGGAAACGTTTGCAGATTACAAATAGTCTAATTTCTTTTCATGAAGCTTGTACTTTATACTCGTATATGACCAAGTGCCTGGAGATGTATTCTTTTATTTTTTTACTTCGTACAAAATGGCGAAACTTTATATAATTACTACATAATGGACCCTTTTTCAAATTAGTATTTGCAAGTACACTGTTTTTTAAACATGCTGTTCTCTAATTCGTAGGGATGGAATACACCTACTTGGTTTTACCGCATGTAATGAAGCAACTAGTAAAATACTAGTAGTATTATGCACAATTAAGAAAATATATCTTGTCTATGTTAATTAAATTAGTAAAACTAGTAAATCTGCTTTGGGAAAATCGGAATTTCCGGGTTGAGACTCTAACGTTATAATAACATTATCCATGTCTGATGGAGAGAAATTCAGCCAACGTTGTGTATACACCTTTCTACGATAAAGTTCACACACAATCCACTAGGGGCTTCCTGTGTGTTCACCCTCCGTAATAATAGCCGAAATAATAGAGGTTGTATGGAACGGTTGGAAGCTCAATATTTGAAGAAAATAAGACGTAATATTAACGAAATTCAGGAAAGTGTGATAGTATAAAATCCGGAGCAAACACACATAAACGAATAGTTTTGGTTTTCTGCTCGCTTGTCCTTGAACTCAATTCGTCGCTAAATTTAAACGTACGGTACGCTGCTTCCGGTTCCAGAGCCTAGCTCTAACTTACGCGTACGCGTACAGGACAGGACTAGACGTAAATAGACGAATGCTTAAAATAGCTTGTAGTAGAAAAAACGCTAGTCTCGAGTGAATATGTATATTTACATCCTTAAACTATAATACTTATTATTCAGTACAATGTCCTGTTTTTGTTATTCTTCTTCT
Source organism: Rosalia funebris (assembly GCA_037954035.1). Lineage (NCBI taxonomy): Eukaryota > Metazoa > Arthropoda > Insecta > Coleoptera > Cerambycidae > Rosalia > Rosalia funebris. The sequence continues at coordinate 4,700,071 of JAZFAV010000002.1, read as the reverse complement.
TCAACATGTTTTTCTTTATTGACATTTGACAGTGTCGTTTTATAGTTCGTCTATTAATATAAGTTTCTGGAAAGGCTATAATATAAACACTAGATCGACAAATGTCGGAAGTCTTTCTAAATCTGCAGGCAACCATTTTATGCGATAAAAATATGTGTCTATCGGGTGTTGAAATTAATCCACATAAACGTATGGCGGTCTTCAGAGTACTTGTGTAGCGAAGTTATGCTAGCGGTTGTTGCTATAGCTAAGTTTATTGAAAATAAATAAATTAAATAGTGAGCAAGCTAGTTCCGAAAGGGGAGTAGATATTTCTGGACGAGATGCTGGAATAGACTGTTTTAAACTTATCGCAAAAGCCGATGGACTGGAGCGGTTAGCCAAGCCTGGTTTTCTCATCAACGGTTTTCTGCGGTGAGGAATCGCTCGATGCTCCTAATACAATTATAAATGGATTTGCTACATATTTTTCTAGTGTCTTTCCATTAACGATGTGTAGTCTACACATATAACTACAAATTCTCACAGTCACAGACAATTTAGTCAATAAATTTACAGAAACGAACATTCGTTAGTCATTATCAAAACTTAGAAACAAAATGGCCCATGGGGTTGATCATATCCCGAGCTTTCTTGTTAAAGATTGCTGAGGGGCTTTAATAGAACCACTTATTTTTTTAATCTGATTCTATCCAGACGTTACCCGATGTTTGGAAAGTAGCAGGGATCGGTCCTACATATATCAAAAATACGTCAATCTTCTGATAAAAATATCGTTCAATCATTATTCTGTCAAATCTTGCAAGAGTTTTCGAAATGTCATTATACACCCACATTTATCATGATGCACAATACGTTTTATCTCCTAATCAACATGGGTTTGTAGCAAAACAATCCACAGTTACAAACTTAGCAGAATTAACTTGGGTAATCACAAATCACATGAATAAAGGCCCAAAGGCATATCATAAATAAAAGTTTCGCCTTTGGAATTTGTTTTGTAACAAAAAATTCCACCTGTGCATATTTGACAAGCACCATGTATATATTTTCTCTATTCTTTTCTTAATTTTACCTCCTTCTGCTGGTGGTGCAGGTGCATCTGATAATTTATGAACAAAAATTCACCATAGAGGATTTGCAGATGGATATATGTATATCACATGGCTACAAAAATGATAGAGTGTTCGTAGAGGGCTTATTTTTCGCAATGAAAAAGTTTCTGATAATTATACAAAATTTGTATCACTTTCTTTCTATATGTTGAGTTTGAGATACACTTAACCATTATTTGAAATTCCATGATTTTTTGTCATATTTTTTGTTTAAGTCCGGTTCTGTCTAGCCGAAGTTCGCCGAATCTGCCTTCAACTGTCATTTTACTCCAAAATTGTTTTGCTTCTAAGCCACCTCTATCAGTCAGTCACACAACGGTCATTGATTCGTTTTATTTTCATGTTATTCATGCTTCTAGAGTACTCTATATTCAAATTTCGCTTAATCCGGAATATTTCCTTGATTAATATACGTTCTTGACACACTTGAATGAGTGCGTAAACATCTATTGTAAGGAAATAATTAGACTAGACAGTTTTAGCGTCGTAAAAAGGTAGCCTAATTACAATTACTGTGTCAGATGGAAAGGGTCCTCAAGGCAAATGGATAAATAAAAATCACTTTTATTTATTCATTTTAGAAGCACGTTTTTTTAAGCACGTTTCCCTGCTTTTTTCTGTTGAATATTTTATGGCCTACCGGTTGCTTTAAAAGAGTGAAGGCGGGCGTTTATTAGAAACAGCAGGAAAACCAGATGGAAAGTCGAAATTATTGCGAACTGAATGCCGGATACAAAAATATTAACGTCATACTTAATATTTAAAAGTAAGGGGCAAAGTCTGGGGTAAAGCGAGTTACAGGGGAAATAGAGTTTTTAGAAAATTAAAATAACTCCGAAACTCGGACTAAGGAAAGTGGGTAGTTCCCTGTTAAGCTTTGATCCCATTTGAGAATATGTATAATACGTACAACTTTGGTGTTATGAAAACAACAATAAATGCAAAACTAATTCCAACAAATAAGTCGTTGCGACGAATTGCGGGAATTTACTAACTTGAAAAGCTTATCCCAAAAGCCGGTGCGGTTATTACCAGACACCACACTTGTCATAAATAATTGATTTAATCTGCAAGGGGCTTAACAAGTAGATGGCTGGGGCAGTAAGTCGCGTAAATTATTGCCTGGGATGATCGCATTTTTACCCCTAAGAAACAAATGTGTCCTGGTTCCGAGTACTAGCATAATATATAAAGGTTTCTCCTGTCTGATATTTACAAAATCTAAAACTAATAAATACAAAAACCATCACGGCTGTCAATAGGCGCATGTGGAGCCACTTTTAAAGTTTGGAAACAACTTTGCTTTTGCTTTAGCTTATGTACCATACTATTTTAAATTAAAAAGGTAACATAAACAAGCGTATGCTCATACTTATAGTTAAAATTAGTTCAGTTAAATATATGTGATTTAAACTGCACTAGTGACTTGAAAAATGCATTCCCTGAAACGATACCGAATTTCGCAGCTCTTGTTGATGACGATTTGGATAACAAATTTGTTGCGTGCTTAAAAGGCATATCACCTTTATACACGTGCATATTTGAATGTATGAACCGGCTCAAATCTGTCTGATATCCCTTTCTAATGTACTAAAACGTCTTTAATGTACTAGTTTGCTATTTATTTTAAAAAAGCTAGTCAATAATGGTGAAACAACTCGGAATTTATAATGTTACTCCTATTTTTTTTGTGATAAAAGATTGATTATCGGTCCCGTTATATGGAAACGAACTCTCTTGAAATTACATGAAGTGAAAACGGCTACAATTGCTTTAAATAGCTTGTTTAAATTTAAGTTAAAGAAACGTTTCTGTCCTTTATTTAATTTTTGGAGTGAAAACTAAATGAGGTGGAAGTAAATTGCGTAGGCTGCTTTTAGGTAGATTACAATATTGACTATTAAAAAGCCATATTTTAAGAGTTTGCTCTTTATATTTATATTTAAGAGTTTGCAAAGACGGCGCTTTGGTTTTTCATTACGCCAAGTTTACATAAACCAATGGCTTTACAAAAATTCGAAATTACCGATATAGGTTTTATTGGACTATATCCTTTACATTCTTCATCGAGGGAACTGTTTTTGTTATGATATAAACACGTTTATTTAACCCTCATTTAATCAAAATGATGATCCTAGCAATTAAAATTAACCGAAGCTTGGTCACCGATATACATATTTCTCATTTTTGTAAATTTTCTTTATAAAAAATATGTTCATTATAAAATTATGACTTACCACGATTATAAAATTATTATTCTTTTTGACAGCCTGAGGCTTTAGAGAAATTAAGTTGTTTTCTATGTGTAACGTTTGTATAGTTATTCTTCTATTTATTTTTATGAACATCATTTATAAGCGCAAATATAACTTTATATTAAACAAATTCTATTTAAAACTAATTTGGTTTTGCTATTCATTTATCATACTCTCCTCTACATTAAAATGATCATTAATTTTATTAATATAAGATATATTTGTACTCGAGCATCCATTGCGCTGAGTGTCTATCAGATAATTGAAATTATTGTTACGTTGTGACGGGCGGCATATTATATTGCGCTAAAAAGAGATAATATAGACAGGACAGATTGAATTAAATTAAGCGTATGAAATTGCATGTCATATAGATTACATGACGTGCAATTTTTTAAGTTTTCTATTTTTATATTATCACTTAAATTTTAATTCGCACCTTCGTATTCGTATTTGAATAGTCAATCGACTAAAACACGTATTTGAGTTGTAATTTCTTCTTGTTGAGTGAGTCATATGTAAACACAAATCCAATAAATAGCGTTATACGTATGTGTAATAATATTATTGTATGTACATAATTATGAAAATAAAGCTACGAACTTGCATGTATGCGCGTGTTGAATTCTCACGTACACTTCACATTCAGTTGTAAAGTGGAGAGTTTATTTGTCGGCAACCCAGGCGTATATCCGCAAAACATCGGTTCACAAGAACCTATGTATGTGGAAATAATTTAATACCGCTCGCAAATCATTTTTAATACCTAATGAAACGTTATTTTGCACGCACTCATTTTCCTTTGCACATTTATTGGGAATCGTTGGAGATACCGCGATAAATAAATCTCTGTAAATATCCATTTATTGGACGTGTATTTTTTTTATAACTGCACGAAGCAGTTTTAATGTCACGTACAAATACGAACGTTCTCCAAAGTACGTGGTTTTTATCGTGTGATGGTAAAATTGGTGTTATTCAAAGTGATTCGTTGAATTACGTATCTGGAAATGTTTGATTCATATTTATATTGGACACCGGTGATTACCTGATGATGCTGACCTGATGCTGATGCTGACTACCTGATGATGCGGGGTTACCTGAAACGTAGTGTTTACATGAATCGTATTCACGTAAACATGAATAGGTTTGCGAGCACACGTGGCTCCACATACCGTGATGGTATTTGTATAGGTATATTAGTTTTAACTCTTGAAAATATTAGAAGTGGAAAGTGGAAAGTATATTGTGCTAGTACTTGGAACCAGGACACATCTGTTTCTTAGGGGTAAAAATGCAATCATCCCAGGCAATAAGTTACGTGATTTACTGTCCCAGCCATCCACATGTTAAAACCGTTGCAGATTAGGTCAAAGTGGTTTATGACAAGTGTGGCGTCTGGTAAAAATCGCACCAGGCTAATGGCTTTTGGAATAAATTTTCAAATCAGTTCAATTCCTGCAACTCGACCCGAAATAATCGAAAGATTCTCTTTTCGTTGAGTACTAGCTTGCTCGCTATTTAATTTGTTGAAATAAACGTGACCACAGCAATAACATAACCAGTATAATTTCATAACACGCACCTCGAAGACCTCCAAAAATATTATCAACAGGTTATTGTCAAGTTTATAATAGTGCTCAATTTGAATAACAGTTGTAAGTAACATCATTTTGGTCAGCTATAGTGAAATTAATTAGATGTAGGTCCATTTTGTTCAATATTTATTTATTCCGTTATTTTTGATATACGGACATACTGTAAAAATCATCGGATCGTTTTCATTAACTGAATATCGTAACTATTGTCGGTTCAGGTCTATTAAAATGCGGGAGATTCACATTATAACCTACACCAGCCACCAGCCTCGATGGTAAACTAATCCGTACTTAAAAGGCCAGTCCTTTTTACGCACGTATATTTGGATGAGGTGACCTGTTATTAGGTTAATCGAGATACGGATTATTATATAAATTGGAGCGATATATTCGATATTGAATATATAAAAGAAAATTAACATTTTAAACAGCATTTAAAATTAAAATCTCGTTTTAAATTATGGCGGAGTCGCTGGTGAAAATCGAATAAAACCTTTATTTTATGCACCGACAATAAAATTGTATAAATCCTATTATAAATGTTTCATTTGAACAGTAAACTCGCGAAAATAATTGACAGAACCCACTGAACTATCACATCAAAGGCGCATAGTTTTTTATATATAATTTAATTTTTTGTATTTTAAGTTCTGATTTGTTTCCCAAATATGAAAATTGATAGATTTATCGGAAACCGTAAAAAATTTTAACCCAGTAAAAATAATAATTCGCAAGAAACGTAAATTAGATAAGAACTTTAGATATTAGATATATTGAACTAAGGTTAAGGTAGCAATAAACAAGTAGCGATTGTTGAGAAATTAAGACATTTATTGTGAAACAATTTGACAGATTAATAGTGGCAAGAGCAGTACGTGAAGTTAGACAGACAACAGGAGAGTGACAACTTAGATTAAGCTACCTTCCGCGATAGTAATGCCCCTTTAAGCAATTTCTCGTAAACAAGAAATTTACGCGGTAATATTTGAATACTAAAAATTTTCATTTTAATATTAGGTAACAAGATCATCATCATCATGAGGTCATCAGTCCTAAGACTGGTTGGACGCTAACCTCCAGCTTCTCCTATCTTGTGCTAACCTACGCATTTCGCTAATTGTGCTACAACCTACATCCCTTACTATTTGCGAGCAGTAGTCTAATCTAGGCCTACCGCTGCCTTTCTTCGCTCCTATTTCTGCTTCCAAACTATCTCAAACTATTTCCCCATGTCTCAGCAAGTGGCCTATCATTCTACCTCTTCTCTTCTTTATGTTTTTCTACATACTTCTTTTCTCGCCGATTTTCTCTAATACTTCTTTGTTTCTAACCCTATCAGTTCACGATATTTTCATCATTCTTCGGTAACGCCACATCTCAAAAGCTTCTAATTTCTTCCTACTTGCTTCCCCTACTGTCCAGGTTTCGCAACCGTATAGTGCCGTGCTCCATACATACGTTTTCAAAAATCTCTTCCTTGTTTCTAAGTTTATTACCCCCGAGCATAAAAGTGATTTCTTTTTGTTAAAAGCTACTCGACCCTGCGCTATTCTTTGTTTTATATCTCTATCGCTTCTTCCACCCCAATTTATTTTAGTTCCTAAATAAGTGAAGTCTTTAATTTCCTCCAATCTTTCATTATTAATTTGTACTTTCGTTTTTGCTCTGCTCTCGCGCCCTCTGCACACTAACACTTTAGTTTTGTTTTTATTCACCCTCATTCCGTATTCCTCTGTCAACACTGCCTCCATTTCGTTCAACGCTGATTCTAATTCCTCCTTACTAGATGCTAATACTGCTATATCATCCGCGAATCTCAGCATTTTTAGTTTCTGTCCCTGTACTTTAATTCCGAAATCCACTCTATCTTTTACCACATTAATCGCCTCTTCGATGTACAGATTAAAAATTAGTGGTGATAGTGTACATCTTTGTCTTACTCCTTTCTTTCCTAATACCTACTTCCCTTCTTTCCCCTTCTACTTCTATAACAGCAGTTTGCTCTTTGTATATATTGTATACTACTCTCCTATCTCTATACTTCATTCCCACGCTCTTTAGTAACATTTTTTCCCATCTTACATTATCAAAAGCTTTTTCTAAATCTACAAATTCTATATAAGCGTTCTTTCCTTTTTCTATTGTTTTCTCTAACATTACTCTTAGTAGTAGAATAGCTTCGCGAGTTCCCCTATTTCGCCTAAACCCGAATTGGTCTTCTCCTAGTATTTCCTCCGCTCTATTTTCCATCCTCTTCTGTACTATTCTAGTTAAGATTTTTGACGCGTGGGAAGTTAGGCTAATCGTTCTAGGTAACAAGATATTTATATGAAAATTGTGTGGTCTAAATTGGGGTATTTTTTTTTATTTTAAATTGTAGTTATCATCAGTATTCCTGCTACGGATTTTGATTTTCACCACAAATACAAAATTGATATGATTGAAGCCCATTTTTGAATCAATTTGCTGTTAATAGAATTTGGGAATACACACAGCATTTATTTGGGATTTTTCGGAGCGCATACTTCCTAGTGATCGAAAGATTTTTATGCATGCCTCAACAACTTGTTTAAATTTTAAGAATCTTAGAGAGGATTTAAACTTTCAAGAGACGTGATATAGACCGAGTAATACTAACCTTAATTTAACACTTTAATTATCGTAATATTGTTAGATTATGTATTTGTTAAACAATGAATTGTGGTACTTCTTAAAATAAAATACACTTATAGAAATATTTGTTTCACTACAATCCAGCGTACTAGATATATATGTTTTTTTTTTCCAGATTGGCACGACCAAATTATCATTTATTGCCAGGGGATTCGTGAAGGTAGACAAATGCCCACAGCTCTGCTACGCAGACACTATAGATTGGCAGACTATGAACTCAAAATTAGAATTTACAAATACAAACAATGGTACCTGCGAGTCGTGCTCTAGAAATTGCTCAGGTAAGATCACACACACACAGCAGACACAACTTTGTAATTAAGAATTATTCACTCATAACAATTATTCATTTTATTTCAGTGAGAATGAATTATCATTTATTTTTCATGTTATTAACTTATTTCAGTCATATCAGTATGTTTTCGGCAACAATTATTTATTTTTTCCAACAATGTTTTGTTATTGAATTACTATTATTGTTAATTTCTTTGTATTAATATTAATTGTTATACTAATTATAATTACTATTATTTTATACATCGTTACGTTCCAAATGCCTACGTACCATTGGCGTAGAATTTTTAATTCAACTAAATTCTGCAGAATAATGATTATGAATATAAACAAAACTGTTACCCGATTGAGACTATTAATTGAACCTTTCTTTCAGTGTAGAAAATATTTTACAGAGTGTTAATTAAGTCTGTAGATAAACTTTAAGAGATAATTCTTTCCTGGGAAGGGGCTGGTATTGAAATTGAAAATAATGAACTAATACCCTTTCGTAAAGTGTTAGTAATAATTAGAAATGGGGAAAACTCTGTATACATTCACATACAAAACTATTTTGTGTTGACTGAGCAGCAATGCATCATATACTTTTGCAATTTACACAAAAGGAAAATATGCTATTGTTTATTATTTATTTCGTAATACTAAGTTGGGATTTCTTTTATTTATTTAGAAAGAAATTTAAGGAATGGAGTGATATTCACTCTGCAAAGGTCTCAATGCGACTGAGTAAAGACCGGGCTATTTACTGCGCGCCTTGTGGGTGGTCCAATATAGCAGTGTTGAGACTTGTTCCTATTTTTGACAACCCAAGTTAATATAAATATGAGCGTATGGGCTTTCGAAACTTAGAGGTATTCGGGAGTGGGGGGTTCTAGAGGGGATTTCGAGAAGTTTTAGAAATTAATTTTTTCTTAGACAGTTTGGAACAACGCTAACGAATTAACTTTTGAAATAAGGTCTTAATTTTCTTGGGTCCTTTTAAGCCCCTAAATTTTTATTACGACGGCACTGTCTAATTTCTAAAATAAAGAAAACAAAAATGTGAGTGGCTTAAGATGGCCACGACCCCTAAAAATAACTGACAGATATTTATGACGGTTGTTGATTTAAAAACATAACAGGATCAAATCGCCTCTTAAAGTTTGTCTTCGTACCCAATTAACGTCCCGTATAGAATGTGGAACGTGTTAAGTGTAATAAAGTATTTTTCGATGCACTTAACATATTAGTGGGTACGTCAAAATTGCAGTAAGAATCCACAAACAAATTTGCAACAGGGCAATGTGCCAATGTTTCAGCTCGTAGGAATTTATAGCTTATTGTTCACAAATTGTCAGCCAACAGTAATTAATATATGTACTAACATGACCTCGCATGTTTTAGACTCCACAGGCAATTTCTTTTTATTTGTTCTGTGCATTAAATAAGTAAATAACTTATAATAAGGTATTTATCTGACAGTAGTTAGTGCGAGTCTACAAAAACTATACTAAACACTAGTTAAGCGTGTTAATTAAGGTATTATTTAAACATTGCACAATAACACGTACATTAATGAGTTTGACATACGAGGTGTGTTAAAAATAACGGGTATTTTCGCTTTTTTGGAAATAATTTTATTTATTCATCTACGTCAATGTTAACCCCTTCAAAATAGTCCTTATTAGATATTTTATACTTATGCTAGCGCTTCTTCCAATCCCCGAAACACTTCTGGAACTCGATCTTTGGGATAGCGTTTAGCCCTCTCAGCGATGCACTTTTTATCATCGATGCTTGCAAAACGACGGCCCTTTAAGGTTCTCTTTATTTTTAGGAACAGAAAATGCCACACGGAACCATATCTGGTAAATATGGAGGCTGAGGCATCATTACAGTGTTGTTTTTGGCCAAAAATTCATGAACAAGCAATGAAACATGAGCAGGTGCTCATACGTATCGTGGTGAAAAAGCCATGAATTGTTTCGGCACAAATTCGGGCTTTACAAAAATTTTTTCGGATAGCTTCACACAAACGGCGTTGAACTTGCAGGTAGTAGTACTCATTCGACCGTTTTTGTCGAACTTTCTTCTGCCTTGGCGATTCAGAATACCTCCACTGGGACGATTGAGCCTTAGTTTCGACGTTATATGTGTAAACCCATGTTTCATCACTTATTATGACACGTTTCAGTAGTTCTGCATCGTTGTTGAATTCATTTAGCGACTCTTCAGCAACTTTCATTCGTCGCTATTACACATTTTGCTGTCGCACGTTTCATACCTAAAACATCCGAAAAAATATCATGGCATGAGCCAATTGATATGTCAACATCATCAACGACATCTCTGTGATTCGGCGATCGTTCATAATCATTTTTTTCACTTTTTCCACGTTTTCATGTGTTGTTGATGTGCTGGGGCGTCCAGGGCGCTCTTCATCTTCAACGTCTTCAACCCTTATTGGAAACGTTTATACCACTCGTAAACTCTTGTTTTGTTCATAGCAGACTCACCAAAGGCAATAATTTGCATTTCTAAAACACTGCTGCACTTTATATATTCAATTCTTATAGCAAAATTTAATGCAAATTCCATTTTTTAAAGAAATAAATTATCGCGGATCGTACCGAAACACATACAACCTGTTTGGCAGCTGACAACAGACTAAACATTCGATATGGCTAATAATGTTCAAATACTTTTCAGACATGTTTATCAATACAACAACGAAAAAATTGCGCGCATTGGACTGATACGACCCGCGAAATGACAAAATCCCCGTTACTCTTTGAACACACCTTATATATTGTATTGGATGTATGTATATCTATTAGATCTTATTTATATAAAGCGAAAGATAAATTTTATAAAAAAATTAAATCTTAAAGGTTTGATTTAATTAATTGTCACGGTCGTTTTTTTCTTGCCATATAAAAAACCACTCTCTGAATTACTGTACCGTTATTAATATTCCTTATTATTGAGTTATAGCCAATATTGTCAAGCGGAGTACTCGTAGAAACGTTATTATCGATTTTTAATTACCATTAACTTAGATCACGAGAAAAATGATTTCCAAACGATTCTTGATACTAGAGACAGGCAGATATATCTACAAGGTTTACATATATATATTTTTTTTTCGTAAAATTCGTAATAGAATTCTCCTATATGCATTTCTGCATCAAATAATATTGAAATATTTAAACCTCGGCCACACAGAGCCCGTCTACCGTCGCGGGCAGCGTTCTCTGCCCGCATCCGTCAGGCGATCTATTTGTATGATGTATTATTGCATTATTCATGTCACACAGAATGCGGTCTATCGCAATGGGCAAATCTAGATCGTAGCGTGCAGCGATACAGTTGTACAAAATTACAAAATATCGCACAGTTGAGCGGTCAGTTTCGCTCAACTCTCGCATTCCCGTCCCGGAAAGACATCCGTATTCATTTTACGCATCGCATCAATATTATAAAAATGTTGTTAAAAAGGCTGAAGCATGGACTAAAATAGGTTTATTCCTCAAAATATTCTCGGGACATACGAAAATATTAACCGATTTTCATATGATTTCAGTTCAGTACATAAGCGATGGTATTCCAAAATTGTTCTCTCCTCGCATTGATATCATGTACCCAATATCGTCTTTTCTTTCTAATATTTCGTAATGCTGATAGAAGTAGTTGCTCCTCGTCAGGAGTACTCATTTTGTCTTACAATTAATTAAGAAAAGATAACAAGGCTGTGTGAAACTGCTCGCCCGAAATCAAACACAACTGGATCGCTCACAGAGATATCGCACTGTATGTGACAGTGCCATATCGCTGATCGCTGCGACGATCGCATGATCACTGTCCGCTGCGGTAGATCGCGTTCTGTGTGGCCGAGCCTTTAGTACTGACTAAATTTGTCGAGCTGTCAGATATGAATTCAATTTTGTCGAAAATAGACTAGTCTATTAATGTTGTGTAATATTCTCCATATATGACCAAATATACAGTGTCACCGGGAAATCATCTGGAAAAATCTCCCTTTTCCCTAAACAAATATGTCCAACCATTTATTTTGCAATTGTTTTCATGGCCTACCCGAGTTGTTCAATTAAGTTCTAGCTAAAATAACATTATTTTATTTTTAAAATAATAAAATTGTATTTTTTTAATATTTTTTACAATTCGGCTGTGCCTTTTTGGTTAATAAAAGAAGCAATTAATATATATTTTTAATCATACGTCAAAATTAAATAAATAATCCTTTGCGCTTTTTTTGTTTTCATACAAAAAAGCCTATAAAGCAACTCATTTCCCCCTGTTTTGGAAGAAAGTGTCGAATTTTGTGCAAATGATTTATTGTTACTTTTTATGCTAAAGTCAAAGTTAATTTAAATCGATTAATAAAACATTCAATTAATATCACAGGATCAAACTTCTGTTATGGTGCGAACTTTCTTGAAGACACTGTATCATTGGGAAAGGAAGAAAATGTATTTTAATCATTAGCCTGTATTTTCATTTAAAACGAAATATCATGAAATATCACCACCGAATTTATCAAAACATCTGAAATTTTAAATTTTGCTAAAAACTCGAAAACAAGCGATTCTTTCTATGTCTAACAGTTATCGACCAGTTGGAATAAGAATGTAAATGTCATTTAATTCGAGTACTAGACTTTGTGTACTGTGTTTGGTACATCGAAATTTGATATTCTGAAAGACCAAAGGCCCTGTCTATAAGAATATAAACGGGAACAGGAACTTACTGAACATCAGGTCGCCTTAGCTGCTACATTAGCTTACCAGTTAACTAGTCTCTAAAAACACATGGAGAATGGATGATCTACTTTTTCGTATCTCTAACAGTTATCGACCAGTTGAAATAGGAATTTATGGCTCATCAAGAATATGAAAAAGTATGAGATTCTCTAGATATGCGTAGAAGAAAGAGTGAGACAGCATTCGTAGGGAAAAGGATGCACTTTACTCGCAGCCAGATCGAACTCTGTGTACATTCACATTCAGTATATATTCATCGATATCCACTCTGCAAAGGTCTCAATGCGACTGACTAAAGGCCAGGCTATTTACTGCGCACCTCATGGGCGGTCCGATATAGCAGTTTTGAGACTTGTTCATATTCTTGATGAGCTGTATATGCCAGTTAATTTGCGTACTAGGGAATTGAGTGCTGTGTGTGATACATCGAAATTTCAAAAGGGCTATAAATTACATAAATCTAGATGGGAACAAGAATTTACGGAAAATAAATTTGATCTACGATTGCAGTTTTAGAAGGGTGTATGTGATGACCCAATTAGTGGACCAATGTATCTCTTTTAGACCAAATCCAGTTTTGTAATCTTCACTGTCAAGCACCATAATTGAAATCCAATCCAGGTATCTAGAAAATATTTAGCAGTTGGATTAATACTGTTGTACGCCTTTCTCACTTATTCAGTAATTCAGTCGAAGAAACGTATTTCTGATTCTGCATTGATCATATATTTACTAATCCAAACCAGAAAGAAATATCTCTATCATTATCCGTTCAGTAGTATTTAAAAGGAAAATACGTTTAGAGATTCTAAGGTTTTGATGGATTGGAAGAAGAGATTCCATCAAAGATTGAGTTGATCGAATTGGAAGAAGAAATAAATATCAGGGAATGGTCTATGGTTGTCAATTTTTTTTTTTTCGGCATTGTTACTATCCAATTATTTTACCAGGACGAATATCTCTGTATCATTGTGCATTCAGTAGTATTTAAATGGAAGGGAATGGTCTATGGTTACTAAATGTATCTTCGATAGCTTTAGCTTCTCGCACTCAATCCTTCTTTTTACAATATTTATATGAAGAGATTAATACCAGAATCTTAGCTTTTTAACAATGAATGGAATAATGTTTTAATATAGTTTTCATTTGGCTGCTCTGTATATACACAGCGCTTTCGTAAAGTCATCAATAGTAGTAACTAAATAGAAGAAATGGTTAAAACTTGATGTAGAAGAGCCTGATCGTCTGAGAAATGAATTTTTGTTTTGTTTCAACAAGATGGCGCACCTCCCCATTACGCAACACCTGTCCGCGCTTGTTTAGATGGGATGTCTCCGAATCGTTAGGTATGGAGAAGAGGGCCGATTGAGTGGCCTGCCAGATCGCCATATTTGACACCCCTAGATTATTTTTTGTAGTGATACTTGAAAAATTCGTATTACGCATGTAAAATTCGCAACTAAAAACAAAATTTGACGTATCCGAGAGTTTTTTTACAAAAGTTGTTCTTTGAATTTTTAACGAACTTATTCACTACTTTACGAAAACACTGTATATTACTGTATCATCATTAAATACTTAATTACCAGGCAGATTTGTTTGTAATAATCCGATAATGAACCATATGAACCAGCAATTAATTAATGGCATTAACGAATATTTCAAAGAACCGAAAGATACTATAGCTCATAACTCGACAATAAGGGTAATTAATCTGCAACTTCCTATTCGCTGCTTGCTTTAGGAATTTACCCTTTAGAGTAATTGTTCGTGCTTGGCGTCCATTGTTACGTTGTACTTACCCAACGCCCCAGGGCCAAAGTTCATTTAAGGGCCTCTGTAACCAATGTCGGCTTACAGTTAAATAAATCTAGACTCATCTTGTTTCAGTTCTGCGATTATTCGAGAGCAGTTTGAAGCAGGCACGCACGTTGATAAACTTGCGAATACTTGGGGTAATTGACAGACAAATCATCTGACATCTGAAAGACAATCAGAGAGACTCATCATCTTCATAGGTTGTCTCCTGCTGATCATATCGCCAGTTCTATGGATTTAACATATCATTGAAAGATTGCAACAAGTCATCCATTTTCAGCAGTAATGATTCGACGACTTTTATTGGCGTTTGAAGTTAATACGAGTATTAGTTGGCTATTCTCACTCTTGCTATACACTCCACAATACTATCGGAATTTTGGTCAAAACTACGTAATTGTAAAATTAAATTAATCTAAACTGATTGTTATACTGACCAACTTTTTGTTTTCTTAGGAGAAAGGTCTTAAAACAACTAATAAATAGAAGAGTCGTATTGCTTTTTAACAGATGGCGTCAACAGTGCAGCTAAATAGTTATGTGATAGTGATTTTTTGTGCTTGAAATTGAAAAATCAGCAGATTTCAAAGTAGATATATATGGTCGATACTTTCACGATATTAAACTTCATCCATAGAAAGAATTTGGAGGTTTAAGGAAACGAAGGACTGATTAAAAACTATTTACATTACTTTTTCGTGTATTGGCTTGATATCCAAATACAAAAAGAATACTTTACGCTAGAAGTTATCCCTCAAAGCCCTTGGAATAACCTAGACATAAAAAATAATATTCATACTATAGAAGAGATCTTCCATTGTTGGTTACAATTCAAATTACCTTTAAAGGACATAAAATAATTCCTTAAGCTACAGAACGTAACCTTCCACTATAGATTATCCTTGAAATAACCTTGAATGAACCCTCTCTCTTCTGCAAAATACCGCTTATTACACTGAGAGGTTTATAGAATTTTTTAATTCAACAGACATGTTTCTTGAATAAAATCGTTAACTGAAATATCAAACAACTCTAAATATCTCCTTAATTATTTGCTTTACTAATTCATTGTGAAATCCTAGATGACTTTGCCCACATAACTTAACAACCGTTCAATTTCCAAGATCAAAAATTCGCCATTGCGTTCAAGTTTGAACATACTGTGTATTTTTCAGGCGACTTTAACACTATTACTCGTTCTGTCAGAATATATGCGACCACCGTCTACTAGATTCCTTAAGATATTTAAGTTTTATACTTAAGAAATCCCTCTATTATTATCGGCTCATGAAATTCAGTGCGCTATGATATATAGTTTATTTTATCGCTATTTGTCAAATAAAAACTCTCAAAACATAACCTTGGCTTGTTTTTATGGCTAGGCTCAGGCAGATTCTTCCATTTATCGGCAAGATAAAAGAGTTTTTTGCTTGGCAAATAGCGATGAAATTAATTATACTTACGATTCAATGACATTTCCGTGTGCAAAATAGAAAGCCACCTTTCCATTTAAAATAAGCAAGTGTTCTTCAGATAACCTCGACTATCTTCCCTACAAGAAATTGTTATCTACAGAATCGATAATAACGCGATAAGGAAGCAGGTCACCCTTATACATGATCATGCCTGGATGTGATTGTCTATTGAATGGCTTAGCAAACAAATATTTAAAACATTTATAGGAAACATGTTATTTTTGATCGTGGAAAATACTTTGTCCGATGACTTATTATTTATTATTCTTATCCGTTTTATGTTATTTCCATGTTTATTGTTTTTGTAATACTTTCAATAGAAATGCTGTGATTAAAAAGCAAAAAGACCTACACTGCAATGCAATGTTGTTTGAGTAATTGTAGTAATCTGTTTTTTTTCGCACAGCATAAATAAATAAATTCGCTTCCTGATTTCATTTATTGTGAATACATTAAATTTCTAAAAATGTATGCTTATCGTGGTATGATATTTAGTTAGTTAATTTTACTATTTTATACAACTCTTTGTAATCTCTAAAATTTTTATACAATGAAACCAGTACTGGAGTTGTCTTCCCAAACATACACTTGATTGTACTTAAACCGTAGGTGTAGGTAGGAACTTCAAATGTAGGTGGTTTGAAAATTATGTACGTTGCTGTACTTTGTTTACCAACAATGTTTAATTACTGTAATCAAGCACCGGAATTAAGCAATCGAAGATCGATACTCCTGCTGTTCGCGTTAAGCCTTCTCGAATCAAACTATAGAACAACATCATGTAAAGCAGCAAAACAACATCCTTAATATAATAGAAGTCCTTGACAAGTTCTTTTTTTTGTGAAAAATAACAATCTCATGCTTACATAATATGATACCAAAGGGCTTAACACAGCGATTGATTACTTCGAAATTTATGGAATTATACACTCTGCTTCTAATTCATTTTGTATTGGATTTTAAGTAGATTTTTAATTATAAAACAATATTATTTCGGTACTGTTTAATAAATTCACTCCCTTGAGCAGTCACAGTTTTATTTTTTCAATGGAGTGAAGGACGTTTGAAAGAGCGTACGAATAAAGTTTTCTGTTCGGTTATGCAGAGTTTTTTTATTTTTTTTTTGGGGATACATATATTTTTAATATTAAACCTAACGAACAGGAAAAAGGATGTATAAAATTAATCATTAATATACAGAAGAAATCCATTTAAGCTTACTATATTCTCGGATTTTATGACAGTCTAAGAGTGCATGTGGACTGAGTCCACATGCACTCAGGCCATCATACCCATTGTGTTACCACTATCAGATTTGACAATTTGCCGCTAAACACTGACTTCACTCCCTCAGTGATCCCGTGGCATGAATGCACTGAAGAAATGCATTCGATGGTAGTCGACAAAGATTGACAGTTTCTGGCCAATAGAGCCCCAAACTAGCTCCTTGCTTTGTTGAGAGTACGGACTAGATTTTTAGTATATATTCTGCAGTGTCATCTTCCAGATGAATCTTCTACATGGTGTAATTCAAAACTGGACGAGTCGTGGACGGCATAGAGTGGAGTGGAATGTACAAAAAACCGTCCTAAAACTCCCCAAAGCTAAGTTCTTGGAGGAAAACTTTCCTTCCTCGAAGAACTAGGTTCATTACAGTACTCAGCAGTTTGTCTAACCAATCACCTGGTATAAATAAAATAGACAAAAGGATCAGGAAGGGGGAAAAGAAACCATGAAAATAAAACCGAAAATTTACCAGTAACTGTAAATATTTAGTTACCAACATTGAAAAAAGATAATATCATCCTGACGACAGGGGTACAAATAAGGGTTCAGAGATTAAATCAAAATTTGGGATCAAACATGCACTTGGCATTGAAGATATAAAAATGTTAAGCAAGGGTTCTAGCATATTTGATATAAATATGAGTAAGTAAGCCAACACGAATTGGCAATATTACAGAAAAAGTGACAATCTTTACGCCTATGACGGCTCTTTTCGTTCAGGGAAATCTTGGAAATGGTCCCAAGGGCGTGGAAACTAACCCGGCACTCTGCCATAGTCGATTTGTTGCACTCGCCAATACCCAATTGTTTTATTTCCGTTTGTATTTCGTGTATTTGCCTAATTTCACGTATTGGTTTTCTTATATTTGCAGGTTATTGCTGGAACGTGGACAAATGCCAGGAGAGAAGCAGCAGCAATTGTCATCAGGAATGCCTGGGATGTCGCGAACCCTATTCGGCGAAGGACTGCGTAGTTTGTAAGAATTACCAGTACAATAACGTTTGCGTACCTGAGTGTGTTAAGAATAGTACACCTAAATTGTACGTATAAGATCTGTTTTATTTCTCATACGTTAAATAAAATTTATTGCAGTGTTTTAATTTCAAAATATTTGCCACCCAGGATAACTTGTCATCCGCAGAGATATTTTTGCGCCCTTACCCCAACTTTGGAATATCAATTGACACTCCATAGTTTGTTACCCACTATTTTAAAAAGGAAAATGCAAAAATGATTAATATTCCACCATTATTGCACTTCCGTAGTAGGCTTTGCGCAATGTCAAAATTCTGAACAGACATCCCTTAAGGTCTTTACTAAGACCCCATGAAGCCAAAACCGCTCAAATAATCTTTGCTACGAATTTTTTTAAGGAAAAAGTACAAGATTGTTAACGAAGAAAATAAAAGAATCACCACTTCTATAGTAGGCCTTGCGCAATTACAAAATTATGCACAGCCATCTCTTAAGGTCCATGCTAAGACCCTATGAAGCCAAAACCGCTCAAATAATCTTTCAATAGATGCTACGAATTGTTTTAATGAAAAAGCACAAGATTCTTAACGAAGAAAATAATAAAAATTCACCACTTGTATAGTCATAATAGTAATTCAAGACCATAGTAGGTCTTGCGCAATGTCAAAATTCTGCACATACATCCCTTGAGGTCTTTACTAAGACCCTTTGAAACCAAAGTCGCTAAATAATCTATCAATAGATGCTACGAATTTTTTTAAGGAAAAGTACAAGATTCTTAGCAAAGAAAATAAAACAAATCATCACTTCCATAGTAGGTCTTATGTAAATTCTGCACAGGTATCCGTTATTGTGTTTACTAAGGCCTTATGAAGGAAAAACTGCTCAAATTATCTTTTAATAGATGCTATGAATTTTTTTAAGGAGAGAGTACAAGATTATTAGCGAAGAAAATAAGAAGAATTCACCACTTTCGTAGTAGATACCACACAATATCACAATTCTACATAAAAATCCTTTAAGGTCTCTACTCTTGTGATGGAAAAACTGCTAAAATAAACCTTTAATAGATAGTATAATTTTTTTAAGGGGAAAATATAAGTTTGTTAGCGGAGGAAATACTAGGAGAAGACCAATTCGGGTTTAGGTGAAATAGGGGAACTTGCGAAGCTATTCAAGCGCTAAGAGTAATGTTAGAGAAAACAATAGAAAAAGGAAAGAACGCTTATATAGGATTTGTATATAAGATGGGATAAAATGTTCGAGATACTAAAGAGCGCGGGAATGAAGTATAGAGATAGGAGAGTAGTACACAATTTATACAAAGAGCAAACTGCTGTTATAGAAGTAGAAGGGGAAAAAAGGGAAGTAGGTATTAGGAAAGGAGTAAGACAAGGATGTACGCTATCACCACTAACTTTTAATCTGTACATCGAAGAGGCGATTAATGTGGTAAAAGATAGAGTGAATTTCGGGATTAAAGTACAGGGACAGAAACTAAAGATGCTGAGATTCGCGGATTATATAGCAGTATTAGCATCTAGTAAGGAGGAATTAGAATCAGCGTTCAACGAAATGGAGGCAGTGTTGACAGAGGAATACGGAATGAGGGTGAATAAAAACAAAGCTAAAGTGTTAGTGTGCAGAGGGCGCGAGAGCAGAGCAAAGTACAAATTAATAATGAAAGATTGGAGGAAGTTAAAGACTTCACTTATTTAGGAAGTAAAATAAATTGGAATGGAAGAAGCGATAAAGACATAATACAAAAAATAGCGCAGGGTCGAGTAGCTTTTAACAAAAAGA
Source organism: Rosalia funebris (assembly GCA_037954035.1). NCBI lineage: Eukaryota > Metazoa > Arthropoda > Insecta > Coleoptera > Cerambycidae > Rosalia > Rosalia funebris. Next base: position 4,680,017 of record JAZFAV010000002.1, on the reverse strand, counting down.
AATCACTTTTATGCTTGGGGGTAATAAACTTAGAAACAAGGAAGAGATTTTTGAAAACATATGTATGGAGCACGGCATTATACGGTTGCGAAACGTGGACGGTAGGAGAAGCAAGTAGGAAGAAATTAGAAGCTTTTGAGATGTGGTGTTACCGAAGAATGATGAAAGTACCATGGACTGATAGGGTTAGAAACGAAGAAGTATTGGAGAAAGTCGGCGAGAAAAGAAGTATGTGGAAAAACATAAAGAAGAGAAGAGATAGAATGGTAGGCCACTTTCCGAGACATGGGGGAATAGTCCGCGATATTTTGGAGGCAGAAATAGGAGTGAAGAAAGGCAGAGGTAGGTTTAGATTAGACTACTGCTCGCAAATAGTAAGGGATGTAGGTTGTAGCACAATTAGCGAAATGCGTAGGTTAGCACAAGATAGGAGAAGCTGGAGGTTAGCGTCCAACCAGTCTTAGAACTGATGACCTCATGATGATGAGCGGAGAAAATAAGAAAAATTCATCATTTCCACAGTAGGTCTTGCGCAATTTCAAAATTTTGAACAGACATCACTTAATGTCTTTGCTAAGAATTTATGAGGGCAAAATCGCTCAAATAATCTTTTAATAGATCCTACGAATATTTGTAAGGAAAAAGTACAAGATTGATAGCAAGAAAAAATCACATCCACAGACGGTCTTGCGCTATTTCGAAATTTTACATAAACATCCCTCAGAACCTTATTTTCAAGGCAAAACTGCTCAAATTATTTTTTGATAGATGCTACGGAAACGTAGTATTATTATTTGCAATACAATATTGTAGTGCAAATAAGTGTATGGTAGTGTATTAGTAAATAAGCGTAGAAAAGTGTATTATTATTTGCAATAGAATAATTACAGATTACAGTAATTTCTGTCTTTGTTTAAGAATAAATTGAGCAATTCCATTTCTGTTTGATACGAGCGTGTGAATAAAACTTTTAAAAACATTTAAGAAAAGTGTCACAAGATGCCAGATGAAGTTCCTTTAAAGTTGGGGTGGTTAATGCTGAAGTAGCCAGTGACTTTAACATTGTTCTTGACATGTTTTTCTTAAAATCGCATCTGCTTCAGATAAAGAATTATTTTGGGTGGCAGATTTTGAAACGAAAGCACAGTGTATTATTTAGTTTTATACAAATTGGTCCAATATATCTAATCCTGGGAAGGTTCCAGCCGCTTCCCGGCAGTAATAAAAACAAGAGATCAGTTTTCCACGAACACCGAAAGATTCACCTGTGATATTTCGGTGTTCGAGGAAAATTGGTCTCCTTTTTTTTTCAATATATCTACTTGGTTTATTACAATATTAGTACATCCATAAATCTTATTTGAAACAGTGAGACGGTCGTTAAGCCGATTTTACAAAGTTCGGTTACGATTATATTCATGCCGACCACAAAAAACCGGGAATAATTTGGGATTCGTTCACTGACCGGGAAAGCCGTCATTCTACTACTGGTGGTGTTATTTGTTTCTCCATTCTATAACAAAGATATTTAACTTCCTCCATACCGTCCGGTGCATCTTCCAGGGAAAATCCCCAATGAATTTCCTTGGTTGCAGATACAAGCATGTCTTCTCGTACAAATGCCTCACGGAAAAAGAATGTAGAAACACGACCGGTACGTGGTGGGTCTTCAACGACGAGTGCATCAACGAGTGTCCCCTATCCTACGAGATGATCAAGCAAGGAGAAGCGATAACTTGCAAGTACTGCGGACAGAACTGCACGAAGTGGTGTACTCCCCAAATGATAGACAGCATAGATAGAATGCACAGCGTCAAAGGGTGCACCCACATTAACGGATCTCTCATAATACATTTGGCCGGAGTCACGGTGGGCACCGAAAACGAGATCGTCAAAGGCCTCGCGGATAATCTGGGATCTGTCAAATTCATCAGGGATTCCCTCGTGGTAACTTGGACGAAGGCCATACGATCTCTTAGTTTTTTAAGCAACCTCATGGTCATTAACGGTACCGAACTGAAAGATAAGGCGCATGCGGTGCTGTTGCGCGAGAACCAAAATCTACAGAAACTCTGGGATTTCGACAGCAAGGACTTCAATTTAAAGATCAATAATGGTGAGTAGATGTATGCTGTATCGAACTGGAATTATCCCGAAGGGATAGTTCCCCTACAATAGATGACATAACGTTAGTATTAAATACCAGTTTAGTCAGAGGTCTATCAGGAAACCAAGAGTTCATGATACGAGAGTAGTCCCAGAAGTGCCCGACCTAACAAAAGAAACATAATAAATTTGGGGAAAAAATATCTTTATTTCTGTACATAGTCGATACACTTTTCCCAGTGATGTTCAATAGCTTTGATTTATAGTGAGAATCATCGAGCTCCTCAAAATAGCCATCAACCGCAAACTTCACCTATTCATTGTTGGCAAATGTTTTACCACCGAGCCATTTTCAAGTTTGGAAATAGAAAATAATCCGAGGAGGCAAAATCTGGTGCATAGGATGCGTGCAGAAGCAATTCGAACTTTAACTCATTGATTTTGGCCATTGCGATAACGAATGTGTGAACTGGTGCATTGTCTTGATGAAACAAAACTTTATTTTTCGCCAAATGCAGCCGTTTTTTCTTAATTTCATTACTCAAACGCTGCAATAAGTTCGCATAATACTCGCTGTCGATTGTTTTTCCTCTCTGAAAATAATTAATGAAAATTATCCTACACGCATCCCAAACAACTGACGCCATGACTTTGCCTGCAAATGGAAATATCTTCGCCTTCTTTAGAGCCAATTCTCCCATTTCAATCCAATTGTTTTGACAATTCCTTCTTCTCAAGTGTGAAGTAATGGACCCATGTTTCATCCATGGTTATAAATTGACGCAAAAACTAGGCTTTATTCCTATGAAACTTCGCCAAACACACGATTAATACATCCTCACGACGCTGTTTTTGTTCCATAGTGTGTAATCGCGGCGTCGCCAAACTTCAAACTTAAGCTTTATAAGGTTAGTACCTTCTATCATAGTCATTCTTTTGAAACAACAACCGCCATCTATACATCAGGTCGGGTACCCTACTTCTGGGACTACCCTCGTAGGTAGAGTTAATCTGTTAAAGAGTTGTTTATCTATGGTAATATAACGATACTCTTATTATTCGGAATTAGTAGGTATCTCATTCTTCTCAATTCAGTGATTTGTTCAGCGAAAAAAATCAATAGTAATAATAATAATTAATTATTCATTATACGTTAAATTCAATGAGAATTATATTCTTTGTGAACTTCTTCTATTATTTCTTGTATTTGTGAAAACACGAATCTAAAGTCAGAATTAGAAGTCACTGATCGAACTTCTAAGAAAAACCATAAAAATCGATAGAAATGTTAATCTAGATATTTTTTTTCTATATGATGGTACTATTCTTATATGGATTTTCGTTTCTGCACACATTTTTCTTCAAATGATCTATGTAACGGATTTCTGATTCGTTTCTTTTCTTTTTTGTTGGTTTCTCTCTGCAAAACAGTGCGGGCCTTCGCTGGCTTCGACACCACGAAGATGTAAACTAAACGAATCTTTCTACACATCCCATTTTCAGTTCAGGGCAATTTTCATCGTAGTCCAGACACTCTGTGGTAGCAGGTTTTTAACGTTACTTGTACCGGTCGTGTATAAAACAAAAACTTGAACGACAAAAATAACGCAAAAATCTGTTTTCAGCGTAAATTTGTGCTCTATAAAAACTATGTGGTTATAAAAGTTTCTTCGCCATATAGAAGCCAGCATATCATGAGATCCATGATTTATAATGTTATTTGCTTATTGAAATTTTCCTTAAAGATAAAGAATTCGTTACAACTATGAGCGATAAAGAAAAGACATCATGGTCGCTTTGGGAGCTTTGAAGAAATGCCAACTAAATTTGTAGGCACTAATAAAAATGATGATTACAGAAACATTGTATCAAATATAGACTTTATGGTTTTTCTTACAAGTTTGCTCAGCAACCCCTAATTCTGACTTTACATTCGTGTTCAACGGGAAAAAATAAGTATGGTTTATTCCTTAGCACACACAACTTTTATGTTTTGTGGGCCTGTGGTCCTTTCAATAGCAATTGAGCAATATCGCTCAACCTACATAGCGACAAATTGTTTGTAATTTTAAAGGATACTGATATGAATATGAATAGTATTGCATTCACCCCGGAACTTTGAAAATACTAAGACGAATCTTGTAGTATTTAAAACGTACTTTTCATACACTCAACAATTTAAAAATTGTTGACCATTATCAAGTGAGACAATACAAAAATTTTCTTGTAGGGCAAAGCGTTGAGATCACTGACTTGAGCAAGGCCTTTTGCCACCGATCTGTATAAAATTCCATAAAACCTTTCAGGCAGCTTAGGTTTCCATTACAATCCGCAACTGTGCACATCAGAGATAAAGAAACTAGCTATGGCGACGGGAATTTCGAACAACTTCTCCACGCTGGATGTGTACGCTAACGGCGACAAATCGGCGTGCAATTTCGTAGCTTTGAACGTGGTAGTCAACGCGACTGTCAACAACGCCACAATAAGCTGGCAGCCAATCGCGATACCCGAGAATGACATCTATCTCGGCTTCACCGTCTACTACATAGAACACGAAGCGGGAGAAATCTCTACGATGGAGATGAAAGACGTCTGCGGCGGCAAGGGCTGGAAGAGTCAGTTTTCCGCGAACAATTCCATCTTTCTCTCGAACTTGATGCCCTTCACCAACTACGCGTATTACATTAAGATCTATAGATCGTCTTTAGAAGGCGCTCAAACTAATGTGAGCCATTTTAAGACGCTACCGGACGATCCGGAAGTTATGTCTAGCTTCGATGTCACCGCGGAAGACTACCAATCTATAAAGTTGTCTTGGTCTCCGCCGAGAACAAGAACGGGAGTTCTGTCGTACTACAAACTCTATATTGTTATGGAGTCGGATTTCCCTGTTCAGTTGGAAAGGGATTACTGTCAGTATCCTAGGACGTAAGTAGTATATTTGTAATACGTCAATAATTCTTCTTTGCAAGGATAGTTGAAGAGTGTAATTAAATAACGGTCTAAGTGCCGAGAAAGTGCACCGTATTGTTCCATTAACTTTTTCTTTGCATAAATAAAACAAAATTGAATTGAATCAGTTATTTTAAATACCATTTAAGTATACAGTAATGGTTTTTACAAGAAAACAAAACTTGTATGTCAATACAACTTAAATGTAACAGTAACATCTTCAATAACGTTCAAGTCAACAAATAGGAACACTGTGGTCTAAATGCATTAATAAGTTCTTCAGAAAAACGCTTATGGTCAGGATCAGGTAAGTAGTTAATCATCACAAAATCATCATCACAATCACGTATCTTTCCTCGGTGGTTTGAAACTCAAATTGGGACGTTTCCTTCGAAAAACTTGGTAGTAGAATCGATAAGTTAAATTACTGTCAGGGAACATCTCTTTATAAGCTCGATACAAACGATGCACGTTTAAGTCGGGGCTGAGGTATTCCTTTGAACTACGGTTCCATGTGTAATGGCTTATTTCACGTCAAACCAGATTTACATGATCAACTAGCTTCTGTTGTGTATATCTTCTTGTGTATATTTTCTGTGCTTCTTTTTATTGCCTCTATTCTCTTAATACATCAGATCCCCACGGTTTTCCTTCTCTGTCAGTGTTTGAATTTTTCTAAGGATTAAAGCAAAAAATTTCTTGAAACGTTTTTCGATACACCTGAGTTACTCCCCCATCTCCCTTTGGTACAGTATAATAAACCGTATTTGTTCCGCTGTTCGTAGGATCTTCATATATGTTCCATGTCTTCTTCTCTTGATTTTGCCAATATACATTAATCCCATTAAGTACGTAGACTGCTTTTTATTGTCACCCATTTCATAGAATGCGTGGAACAACTTACATTTCTGTTCAAACGAAAGGGCTTTGCAACCCAATTTGCATTTGCATGACACCTACAACGAAAAAAAAACAGTATTCACGACGTGACCAAATCCTGAATCACCTGTTCATACCACTTCTTTTGGAGGATTCTTCGCATCGTTTACAATGCCTCTTTGCGACACGTATGATTTACCAATGTTTCTCTTTTGCTTCTTTTCTTGAATTTCACTGCCTTCCCCTCTCTGTCGCTTTATTTTGGTATAAAATACACGACAACTCGTTCAGCACGTTTGTAAACAAAGACCGCAGTAAGAATATAAGCACAGAGAAGCACGGTTATGACATATAGACCACTGATAGCAGAAAGCGGTGTTGGACTTACAATTTCTGCCATTTAACGGAGAGCAGGTGAGGCTTAAATAGAGCTTTATGGACACAGACCGGTATTTATGTTAGTGACAAAGCCACATAGACCACTTTGTAATGATAGAATCGAATTCATAAATCTTGGCAATTAGACCGTTATTTAATTACACTCTTCAGTTATTAAGATGCAAATCACCTTATTAATACAAAGAGCTCTTTAAATAGATATATCCTTGTCATAAAATCTGCCTGGTTGTATTTGCCATCAAACCTGCCTGCAATGCCGTTTGTTGTCAATATGGTTTTTAATTTATGACCACCGTGTTTTCCAAATAAATACGTGTTTCATTTATTGAATCCCAAAAACATTTTCAACTTTCTGCCATTATTTTGTGAACCAAAGCAGACCAGACAATCTTATCGGTTCAATATGTTTCCAGCGAAGAAGGCGATAAAATCGATAAGATCGAAGACGAGTGGGAGGACACCGATTCGACCCTAACAGCGCTGAGGTTAAATAAAACCGAGACCCCACCAAGCGAGAATTGTACTTGTCCCGGCGAGGAGTCGGAGGAAGAGCCTGAAGTGAGCTTTTTTCTGAAAGGCTTTCACGCGCCGCTATGTGACATAAACGCCCTATCTAAATTCGGGTTCGATAAATGCAGGAATTTCCTCTACATGCCTATATCCGATCTGAACCAAGGAAAGGTTGTACTCAGTACGCTAACCAAGAGGAATACCGAGAAGAAACCGCCTTCTCTTAAAAATCTGACCGCGAAGAACCCGGTTACCATCAATATAACGGCAGATCTCACGGAGACGGTTATTACGAATTTCACACAATACACATTGTACGTTTTTTATATATCCGCATGTAACGAGGGAGATAGATGCGGCCCAGTCGTGCAAAATTTCGTTAGGACCAAGAAAAAGGAAGACGCCGACAACATAGAATCTGTTAGGGTCACCGTGGAGGATACGAGCGTTACCATTGAGTGGACGGAGCCGAGAAATCCCAACTCCATGATACTCTCGTATAACATCGAATACAAGAGGATAGACGCGGAAAATTCAAAGTCGAGGACGGAGTGTCTGTCGAGGAACAAGTGGAACGCGAGCAATACGTGGAACCTGAACAACATGTTGCCCGGGAAATATACCGTCCGCGTCCAATCCATTTCTTTGGCTGGTCCGGGTCGATTCAGCGAATACGCGGTGTTCGTGATCGAAGCCCCTGCTAGAGACTCAAAATGGATCGTACCAGTGATAATAATTACTCTCCTAACGGTCATTTCAGCCCTTCTGGTCTACATGTGGTACAGGAGGAAGAATAAACTCGACAGCATCCACCTCATAGCCACCATAAACCCCGACTACGACGGTGCGATATACATCGAAGACGAGTGGGAAATAGACAGAAACGACATCGAACTACTCAACGATCTCGGCCATGGCACCTTCGGCACCGTTTACTGCGGCTTGATCAAACCACGCAACCTGGCATGCGCGGTGAAGACAGTCAACGAAAACGTCAGTTTACACGAGCGCATGGAGTTCCTGAACGAAGCCTCGGTCATGAAGGCGTTCAGTCAGTCCCACCACGTGGTGAAGCTCCTGGGCGTCGTCTCCAAAGGCCAGCCGCCGCTGGTCGTAATGGAGCTGATGGAGCGCGGGGACTTGAAGAAGTACCTCCGCCGGATGAGAGACTCCTCGCAGAACATCACCGCGAACGAGATCTACAGGATGGCCATCGAGATCGCAGACGGCATGGCCTATTTGGCCGCCAAGAAGTTCGTGCACAGGGACCTCGCCGCTAGGAATTGCATGGTGGCCAACGACCGCACCGTCAAAATAGGGGATTTTGGCATGGCGCGCGACGTTTATGAGACTGATTACTATAGGAAAGAGACCAAGGGGTTGTTGCCGGTGAGGTGGATGGCGCCGGAGAGTTTGGCCGATGGGATTTTCTCCTCCGATTCGGACATGTGGAGCTACGGAATCGTTTTGTGGGAGATTGCCACTCTGGCCGAGCAGCCATATCAAGGTAAGAAACTCCTTGGTATCATAATTATCATAATAAACCCCGGACTTGACTGTGGACATTTCATTGACTGACTGAAATATCTATTATAAATAAGTACAACCACCGCACATAGGGGTATTTATATAAAAAATCCGGTCATAAGTCGAAAGTATCAAGTAGATTATAAACTCGCGAAAATCTTTTACTTTTGAAGCTTAATAATCGTTATTAAGCTTCAGTCGTTCAGATTAAGTTCAGGCCGAGTTGATATGAAATGTGCTTTATTCTAAATTCAGATTCAGATTTAATCAGCTTTTATAACTTGGAGGGAAAACTCTTTTCCAGGGTTGTCCAATGAGCAAGTGCTCCAGTTCGTGGTGTCCAAGGGGAAACTAGAGCGACCGCCGGAGTGTCCCGACCTCCTCTACGAGATCATGGATGCGTGCTGGTGCTGGCGACCCAATGATCGCCCCACCTTCGCCGACATCGTCGAGAGACTAGAAGACCACGTTGGTCAAGACTTCAAACTGGTGTCGTTCATCCACAGTCGGGAGGGACTCGAGCATAAGGTGACCCATGGCTGCCAGCGCGCGTATAATCCGCCGGCCTTAGGTATGGGCGCTCAGGAGCACGACCTGTACGACGAGCAATACGACGACGCGCCGGAGGAAGAGGTCAGTCTGTACGTTGGCGAGTCTAGCCGTCCAAGGTTCTTACCGTCGTCATTAAGCCAAAGGATGTCCTCCAGTGATTTATACTAGGCCAAAGTAAGTAGCTTTTATGATATTTATTTATGGTAATGGTGATGGGTCGTTATTATAAAAGGTGTTACAATAAGAGCGCAAGTGAATTTTAAGCAAAATATGGTTTGTAATGTAGCTATTATGTATGGAATAATACATCAGGTAAATGGCAGCCACGGCTTTGGTGACACACCAGTACTCTTGTGGCTGACTTTTCAATAACAGTTTTACATAAATGTAGCGGTATATTGCTGATACTACGTTCAATTTTGGCCTTCAATGCCTGAGTGATCGTGGGCTTGTTGACGTAAACCAGAGACTTCAGATAACCTTACAGGAAAAAATCTATAGGTGTTAAATTACAAGATCGTGGTGGCCAATTTTGGTCACCAAAATGGGAGATGACACGACCAGAAAAAGACTCGTGGAAGAGCGTCAATGTTTTACGGGTGATATGGTAAGTGGCACGATCCTGAAACCACATGTCTTCAAGAATAATATCTTCCAATTAAGGCACAAAGAACTGGGTTATCATGTCAGGGTAACGTTCGCCATTTACCATTAATGTATCGTTTTCAAAGAAAAACGGTCTAGTGATTCCTTCAGACCACGATGCACATCAAAAAGTGACATGTTAGGCATGAATTTGTTCCTCATGAATCATTCATGGATTTTCTGGGCACCAAATGCAGAAATTTTGACTATTAATGACGCCATTAATAGTCAAATTATTAAGATGAGAATGGGCCTCTTCGCTGAAGATGATTTTGTTCAAAAAATCGGCATTAACTTCTTGTTGTTCAATGATGCAATTGGTGAACTATCTTCGCTGTACGTGGTCTGTTGGCAGAAGTTGCTGACTCAATTGGACTTTGTAAGCATGGAGATGCAGATCTTTAGTGAAAATATGGTGAAAAGTGGCTGTTGAATTGTCCAATTCTTGTGCACGCTGACGAATTGAGGTCCCTGGACTATTGACAACACTCTCGCAAACTGCCGTGATGTTTTCTTCCTAACGGCCACTGCGAGCTCGTGTCGTGTATTTCATATAAATAACTGAACCACTTTTTTCTCGAATTTTTCGATTATTCTTCTCACAATTGATAAATTTGGAACGTTATTTCTACCGAAAATTGGACGAATTTTACGAATCGTAGCAACAAAACTGTCACCATTTTGAATAATGTTTAACAATAAGGACGCGTTGTTGTATTGTGCAACGCTTCATGTTTACTAACTCCTATCAACCTATATTATTTACCTATCGTATCATGACAGCCAAAATGGCGCGCAATTCAAATCTTGCGCTCTTATTGTAACACTTTATAGTAGAAAATGACATTGGAGGAAAATGTGCCATCCTGTGGAGATTTTGAGAGTAAAAACTGTGATATCTCTTACTTTGAAAGCTTATTATGAGCTTGATATATAAAGTTAGCAAAAAACCGTTCTGTGTACAAGGACATTATTCAAAATGTTAGGGATAAAAGTAACAGTAAATATTTTAACATAAAAACGATTATAAAGTCTATACCCGTTATCCTAAAAAGTGTTCCATAAATGAAAATATATTAACGCTTATACTGATTTAAAATTTTGAACATTAGAATATAAAGAGCAAGTCTCTATTGCAGAATATAAACAATTGAAACGCCTGGGACGTAAATGAAAGGAAGAGTGTTCGACGGTCAGTGCCGTGGTAATAATTACTGGTAGTCAGTGCTAGTAATTATATCTGCGGACTGTTTTACATTTAATAATTTTCCTAAGCCATCTTTCATTTGAAAAATATACTTCTTCTAAGCAGAAAACTCAACTCTACAATATTGTAAGACAGATTTATTTAAATTTAGGTGCTAATTTTCTCGATATTGGTTGATAAATACCATGAATGATGAAAAATTACAATTTTTTAAGGTTCTCGTACGTTCAAAGTTTTAAATCGTCATAAGAATCAATGCTATCTTCTTTATTGGACATTTTTTTAGAGTAACGGCTATAACTTTTTGATGATTTTTGTGGGAATATTATTTATTATAATCATTCAGAATGTACATCTCACTAGACTTTTACAAATTAAGATATATTTCTTGGTTTTGCACCTAGATGGAGCGTAACCCAGGATTGTTGGATTCATGGAAGACTTGATGTTTTTTTTTTTACTTTCAGGAGAACTGTGGAAGTATTTTAGTCTGATGTGACGTTGAACAGCCGTTACCAACAAAACCTAGGTGTTCGATGTTATTTGTTAATTGTATTAACTGAATGTGATATATAATGTTAGTCATTATATTAATTAGCCTATAAGTTTGTCTAATTTTTTTATATCGTAGAGTAGCTAGTAGTAATTTTTTGTAAGGAGGATTCTTCTACGTTACAGGACTTGTTACCATAAATACGGGACCAAAAGACAAAGTTTAAACCGAATTGTTTTGCAGTAGTTTCTTCTTTTTTTTTTTTAACCACAAGACTGCCATATTATATAACAATACGATGTTTCATCGCGCATGCTTTACAGTGCAATTTTGGGTACTTCTTGGGCGATGTTCAATTTCCAAATAGCAAAATTACAATCTTTTGTAGTCCCTGTTCATCCATCCGCGGAAAATGCATTTTCGAAAAACGAGTTCGGCACGCCAATAATGCGATAATCTTGAAATCACGTGGCTGTGATAATAGCGTATATACATTAAGATATCGCCTGCTTTTAATTTTATCGCGTTATTAGCGTGTCCTTGAGTGGTCCACAGGTTTAATTCTGATCGTTACACCACGCCAAAGTTCGCTACAATTTTCTGTGAAGTACCAAATATTGCATACAGTTTCCTACCACATGATTATATTTTTTTAATGAGAAGTTACACTACAATTTCGTAGTGGGTCCAGTAAATAATTCAGGTTTGTTATTAGATAGTCTCTAGCTAGAGTAAACGTTGTTTTTTTAATATAATTATTTTTTATTTAATAGAGAATGTAAGTTTTATAAGAATGTTCTTAAAACTTTATTTATTCAGCGTAGGATATGTTTGTACCATTTTAATTGCGTGTGAGTATACAGTCGAAACTAAGTTTGTTTTATTTTATATTAGATTTGATAGGGAACATACAGGGTGTGCAGCGCAAAATTCAATATATCATAACCGTCAATTACTGTTCTTTTTAATTAATATAATTATTTACCTGGACGCCCTGTGTAGGTTTTTAATTGTTAGTATTGCCATTGCTTGTAAAAAGGGTGTTTTTTCGTAGAGTATAACTTCAATGTGATATGTAAAAAATCTGTAATAATTTTTGCACAGAAGTATAACAAAATTATATTACGCTGTATGTACCTAATGTCTGAGAAATAATTCCTAACGAAAACACGGTGTTTTATGCAATGTTATGATGTTACTATATTTTGTAAATGTTGTACAATAATACATTTGATTTTGTAAGAAGTATGTATTATGTTTTTTCCTCAAACCCTCAAACTACGTGAATTTACCTGAAGTTCATATGAACTTATCCGGATTTCTTCAATGAAGCACTAAAGTAATACAACGCTACAATTAACTTACCTAAACTTCTATGACGAACCTTAATGACGAAAACAGCGTGTGTTATGCACTGTTAGGTAAGTTGTTTAACTACTCCAGCGTGAATTATTCACCATAAAAAATTCTATATTACCTTCACATGAACTTATAAAGAGAACACCCTTATCAACTACACATAATTTTCCAGAATTTTACATAGAAGGATCCAGTGTTTGTGTGAACTGCTTGACCTTTATGTGAATTTATCCGTATTTATTTAACCAGATACTAAGGTAATATTGTACATTGCAGTGCAGTATATTGAAGTTAGTTGACATTCTGCGAGAAATTTACCTGAATTTGACAAAAATATCCATATGTTTTATCCATTCTTAGGCGAACTAGAAAAATAATTGGTGTTTTATCCACTTGCAAGGCTTTGTGTCAAGCGAATCTAGTCTGCACTAATGCAGACTTATTACAATTTACCAGAATTTAAATCGAATTACCTAAACTTCATGACTTTACCCGAACTTCTTTAATAATATAGATACTGTAAATTACCTGGAACTTTTTAACAATAGCAGTGTATAATATGCACCTATGTGAACTATTATGTAGCTAACCCACTGTGAAGTATTAAACATAAGAAGGTTTTGTTCTGAATTGACTTAATCGGAAATAAACAAGTATACTTGTTAACTTTAAAACTTTAGTTAGGAACTTCATCAACCAAATGTCACAACTAACCCGAACTAATCGATTCTTACCTGAACTTAAATTAAATCATCTAGAATTCGTATAAACATACCTGAACTTTCGTTAGGCATGTAGACTTACTCGTCAGGCATGTAGACACCACCAGGATCAACTTACCTGAAACTACGTGAACTTACTTAACAGAAAATGTATGCTATACACTGTTGTGTATATCTATTTGGTAACTTATAAGTCGGAAATCGAGAAAGGAACCACCAAGCCGCCAAGCGGCTATCAAAGTAGTTCCCGAATAGCAAAGCTATTACATAATCGCTTTAGGAAACAACTACTCCTCGGGCTAAAGCCCCGGCAGGCATTGAATTATACCCAGAAGCGATCCTCGACCCCTTTCTCGTGTTTCTGCACGATCAGATAAGGTTTCAAAAAATAAAACCAGCCACAGGTAGGATTCGACATTTGTCCCGGATCGGAACCGAACGACATACAGCTGTTTCGAACTTGTTAGTTCTCATCAGTGCCGCATACGGTACGCCGATTCAGTACGCATACGGTACTAACAATTTCTAAACAGCTGTATGTCGTTCGGTTCCGATCCGGGACAAATGTCGAATCCTACCTGTGGCTGGTTTTATTTTTTGAAATGTATATCTATTTACCTAATTGTGTATGAATTATTAAATGTGAACTGGGTGCTTTCAAAAAAAAACCTTATATAGCACAACGTTAATCATACTTGTGCAAACTAACCTGAACTTCCATAAATTCATCGTCGTATAATAATCTGAAACTTAGGTAAATTTGAAGGTATGTTGTCAAATGAATCTTGCTTAAACTAACGCTAACTCATTGAAAGTTACCTGAACTTCTGGTTCCATAAATGGGATGGTAGACAGAGTCCACATACACTCAAACTATCATGGTGAACCCATTGTGTCACCTCCATCAGAGTTGCCAATTTGTTGCTAAACACCGACCCCGCTTCCTTAAATAATTCCATTGCGTGAATATGTCGAAAGAGTACTCGGTGGTAGTCGATGAAGATCGACAATTTCTGGCTAATAGTTCCTAAACTAGCACCTCGTTTTATTGAAACTGCGGCGTAGCTCTCTAGGTATGTTTTTAGCGGGGAGTTATAAAATTTCCTGAATTTCGTGTAAATTTCTCTGAACTTCTCTAAAAATATTAATATGTTACTTACCTGAAATTCTTAACGCAAACAGTGTATTCAATGCATTATTATGTGATGTAATCCAGTGTAAAGGATTATGAGAAGGCATTAAGTATTAGAAAAGGTTCCGAAGTAACGACACGTGTTCATAAAAAATGCTACTATCGAAAATTTGTTGTAACTTACCTGTAATTAAGTAAAATTATCTGAACTTTATGTAGACTTACCTGAATTAAGACATGGATGTAACTTCATGAGGTATTTATCTGAACTTCTTAACAAAAACAATATATGCTATGTTCTGTTATAACCAAATAACATTTTACATATTTTGTTATCCAGAGTGAATTATTAAATATGAATAGAATCTGAGTTGATGGATGGATGGATGGTTGGATGTGCTTATAGATAACCCTTTTTTTGGTAACAACAATCAAACTTATGTAATCGTGCCTGAACTTACACATAATTAATTGAACTATATGTGATGGAATCCAGTGGCGGCTCCTATATAAAAGCACATAAGCACGTGCCCCCCTAAAGAAAACGAAGAAAAAAAAATCACATCTAATCATGATTTATTTTCTATTCATTGATTTATAAACTAACTATTTAATCAACGTCTCACGAATATATTCCTTCCCATTTTTTAAGTAATAATAAAGAAAAATCCCCAGAATTACAGATTTCCCGAGAAATTTGGCAAAGCCAACATTCCTTCTCTTAATGATATCACGCAACAGGCGGCAACGTACCTATTTCAATCGGTTTGAGGTTTAGTCGAATGTGCCTTCGATAAAGTGCTTTTCTATGTACCTCCCTGTCCAGATAATTGGTGCTAAAAATCGCTCCTTTTCTATCCCATATGGCACACATTTTATGTGCCGAACTGCACATGTGCACATGTTTGTGGGTCTTACCAGACATGCGTTTAACAGGTTGAATAATACAATGTTTACGTCTCGTCGATAGTATTGACGATTCGGTGCGTGTGAGTTTTCGACCATTTCAATATTTTATTTAGAATATTTATAAATAATCCTTAAAAATTGGTCGGTAGCGGAATGTTCTTCTAAACGTTATTCTGAAGAAAAGTGTAAATATAATGTGAACTTTTTAAAATACTCTTAAAAAATTAACAGCGGAAGAAAACATTCAGGTTAAAAATATCGGGCGGCCCAAATCGACAATACAACGGCGTGCGGCGGCCCAATACCGACAACTTAACACCCCTTACAAAAGGGACAAAAAGGAATTTTAAGAGACTATTTAAAATAGAACTATATAAAAAATATGATTGGCTGTGCGGTTGTGAAATAAGAAATAGTTTGTTTTGTTTTCCGTGTATACTGTTTGCTCTGGAAACTGCGGAATCCTGTTGGGTGAAAATTGGTATAGTGGATTGGTATAGACTTCAAACTAAACAAGAAATAATTTATCAGAGACCAGATTTTAGAAATCTATCTAGAGCTGTATACTGCCTGAAATTCATTATCGAAAATAATCCACAGAAAGTTTTTTCAGCAACCTATGATCGGCTCCAAATTGTAGTAACAATTCCGATATCCACTGCAGAAGCAGAAAGAAACTTTTCGACATTAAAACGAATTAAAACATTTTTAAGAAGCACCATGAATGAAGATCGATTGTCTGCGTTAGTCATGCTGTCAATAGAAAAAAATTGGTGCAAGAGATTCCCGATTTTAATAACTTAGTTATCAATAAATTCGCAGAATTCAAAGAAAGGAGAATGGACTTTCTATTTAAACATTCTGTTTAATTTGTATTTGTTCTATAAAACTAACATATTGGTTATTATCAAGTTGATATAAACTAGGTACTTTACTATACTCTACACCCGTGCTTTTGTTAGATATACATGCAAGAAATGTCCTGCAAAATGTTAAGTAAACATTACCAACAAAATTAAGTGTATCTATTATCATTTTAAAATGTGAATATTTTGTACTTGTATTTTTATTACTCTTGCACAAGTAAAAGATAAGCTTTCGTCTCGAGCCGCCGCTGATGGATTCTTATCTGAACTAACATGAACAAAAAAATAAAAGAAACTTTGGACTCATATTTCCATGTACTATCGAGGTAAATGGAATTGAGACATGATTTTAAATGAACCTCTGCAAATTTACCTAAACATACTTGAAGCTACATATACTTACTTTAGTGCTATGTTGACCTTACCTCTACATGTATGGAAGGAAACGTTAAACAAAAATACGGTGTTCAGTAAAACTATTACGTTACACATATATTTTATATTTATTATTATGTTTTGTGGGTTTTGGCCTGATCAGCCACTGATCGCATAGGTAGTCCCTTGGCGATTCCCTCTTATCCGGGTCATTATCAAAAAATGCTATCCCATAAAAGGAGCAATTTGGGCACGTCCTTCGCCTTAAGCCTCGCCTCGTCTAGGATAACAGGGGTCCCTAATATAAGGCACTTCCTCTCCTCCAGTGCGGGACAGGTGTAAAGAAGATGAATCGAGGTTTCCTCGGCTTCTCTACAGTATCTGCATGCCGGGCTGTCAGTCAGCCTCAGCTTGTGCTTATATGCATTCAGGCTACTATGGTGGCCCGTTATGATTCCTACCAGGGTTCTGGCTTTGTGCCTTTTTAATGAATTCTTGGGTCCATTTCTCAATCTCTGAGTATTCGATGAAGAGTTTCGTTATTCGACAACCCGTTACTCCTCTCCATATTTCTCTGTGCTGGTCTCTTGCCTAGCTATTGATGCGATCTCTGATCAGATTCCGACTTATTCCCACGACAGGTTCTGCTCCATAGAGGTTTTCCCTGGTCCCTAGTCTGGCAAGGTCATCTGCAATTAGAATTCCCTTAATGCCGTTATGCCCAGGTATCCATAAGAGTTCCATCGGTCTCTTCCCTGCCTATATATTTTATAAATATACACTTAAAAATAATTTAGACCGTTTCTGAAAGGCCTTATATTTTGTCTTTAATTGTAATCCTAAGAATTGCAAGTTCATATACAAATTGATAATGGAGAGAGAGAGAAAGAGGTCTTGTATAAGTCTAGTTCCGTCCACATAGAAAATTCCGATTTTCCCATATACAGTGTGACCGAAAAAACATTGAAAATTTAAAAATTGTTTTTTTCTCAAGACGACAAGCTTAAGGTCGAGTGGATAAGGTGACGTACGTTTATACATCCTTTATATATCACAGTGCCTTAAAGTCTCGCTTTTTCGAAAAACGGGTAAAATCGGTGTTAAAAAAAATGAATGAATTTCTCGTGAGCGATGCTGTTGCTATTATAACTGTATTCTTTAGAATATAAGGGTTTATAAGCAATGATATGAGGTTTCGGGTCTCCAAATTCTATACCTTTGATTGTTAACCACAAAGAGCAATTTTATGTAGATTAATTAATTTCCGTGTTCAAGTTTAGTATTTATGTATTAAAGCAGAGAAGCTTTTTTCTTCGACATAATATTGGCGGATAGACGTTGGTGGATCGTGTATCCTTATATATATATATATATATATATATATATATATATATATATATATATATATATATATATATATATATATATATATATATATATATATATATATATATATCACTTCACTGGCTAACTACTTCCTCTAGCTAACACCTTGGCGAGACACTAGAGCTAGTCTTCAAAAACCCTTTAATTGAATGTTACCGTCTTGTGGTAGACTGATGGAAGCGATCAGAGCGGAGCTTTATCTTTTATTCCCCACTATTCCATTCCATCGTCAGTTGCAAGTTGCAAATGCAGTTGTCTTAAATTTCAGATTTATGCCATAATAAACCGAAAGGAAATAAAAAAAAAACAAACAAATAAAATTACTTTCTAATATGCCAATCAGAATGAAAGTATGTTTAAAGAAATAGTTCAAGTCGTTGTTTCACGCTAAGCTTCATATTTTCAACTAAGCAATGCAGCTATAGTGTCTGTAGACGGTAACAACAACAACAAATAGCTCAGTCTTAGCATACTTTTAATATATCAAATAAATGTAATGTAACTTCTTGCAATCTTTTCAGCCATAGTATATATAGTTTGTGTCAGATAATGTTACTTGTTAGTAGAAAGCGGAATGTGGTTTTGTATCTGTCAAATATTTGATAGTTTAGTATCGATCGACGATTTTTTAAGGACTGTATGTTTATTTTTAATAGCAATGTTAAACATAATGTTTTTTAAACATTTCTTTTGCAGTGAATTTTATCATTTTGTATTTTCCATGACGTGATGGCCGTGATCACCCTTTCGTTGTCCTTCAGTCAACGTTTTCAATATAGATTCTTTTATAAACGTTTGCTTAGAATATTAAATCACTTTTACATCATTTCTGGAATATTTTATTAGATCCGATGATTTTACAAAATTCGGATAGAAATAACATAATATGCGAAAAAAAATCCCACGCGATATCTTTCGCCACTGTGCAGATTCCTACTTCTACAGAATATTTTCAGCTGCAGATTTTAAGGGTACAAAGTGGTGTCGCTAACTGTAGATTTGTTGTGAATTATTGATTGGTCCACATCCGGTTCACTTCCGTTTCCAGTAGTCTGAAAGATGGGGTTGTCGTATTGGCTACATATTTCAGGATCCTTCTTCGTGGGAATCAGTTGTTCCGGCAGCTCCCACGAGATGGCGTCGTCGTAATGAAATGCGGGAGGCGTCGGACCGATGTTCGTCCACCTTAAAACAAACCCTGAAATAAAAAGTAACAATAGATGGGTTCGGTGTGATACATTGTGGGGATGTAAACTAAAGTGCATGCTTATTTGGTAAGCGTGCATACAAATAAATACACATATAGATAACTAGTAGATGGAATAACTAAAGGGGATGCTTTTAGGGGACTATGCTTTTCTCTTTTTAATTTTGTCGTCAGGATTATGACTACACGAACATTTAAGCTCTTGTTATCATTTTCCCATGACCGTGATGATCAAAATCAAAATTACAAAGGCAAGTACAATATTCGTCTAAGGAATAAGGCTCTTATGAATAAAGACACGGTTCTATAGATGACAAAATAACATGTAAAATAGAAATGGGAATACTTTCTTGTAAAGTGAGTTATTTTATCTGAGATAGATTAAGATAATTTAGAAGAAAGAAGAGTGGATTTAAATGATATAGAAAAGTCAATAGGGTTCAAAGAAGCTTCTGTTATATCGCAAATATATTATTTAGGATCGAGAGCGTGTGGCTTTAGAGTTTCCTTTTTCAAAGATTCCATCGTAACCGCTGGTGAAGAAAGAGAACCAATGGATGTATCGGAAACTTGTCTATAGAATTATCAAGTCAATATGAAAAACAGGTGAGAGATATTTAATAAAGAAAGGAGGTTATTAGAAGCACATAGTTTTAATGGTATAGATATCGTATTGCAGAGCTTGTCCACAGATATTATACAGGGTCTGTCAGGGAGGTATGGTGTTTTTAAAAAGAATGACACAAGCTTATTTTTGAACGAATTTTAAAATGTATTGCCTTTATACATTATTTGTATATTGATATTGAAGAATACATAACATAAGTCAGCTGTATACTTCTTTCGAGTATGGCACGAGGATTCCCTTCAATTTTGCACGTTATGGTTTCGGAAAAAGCTTCAAGAGTTTGCGGTTTGTCTATGTAAACTTGTTACATAGTCTTACATGCTTTTAAGTAGCCGCATAAAATGTAGTCATAAGGTGACATAAAGGTCTGGTGACCGAGGAGACATCTCCACGCAACGCAGTCAGGCGCTTAGGGAAACGTTCCAGAGAGCACCACAGAACGACCAGTTTCAACGAGTTTTGTAAATAAAGACATGATGTGCCACAGACCACGGCTCCATGGCTATTGCAATGACACCCCCCAACGAGTAGATATCAACCATCCTGAAAACATTCGCTCTACGCAGGCGCGCATAGTCATCTCAAAAGCACCATACCTTCCTGGCGGGCCCTACACAAGAAAAAATTCGAAGACAGACACTGCTCTGGTAAAGGAAGGAGGTCTAAAGGGAAATTATTAGAAAAAACTACTTAGTATTGAAGACACTAATATTTGTGATAAAATATTTTGGGTTAGATCATTTAAATTAGCGATGAAATCTTTTAATTTCCCTGCAAAATTGAAGGAATATAGAGCGAAACTACTGACACTATCTACCAAAAGTTTACGAAGTATACCCAAGTAATGATAAAATGTATTCCAGAATACGAGTTTTCAAAATGAGTCTGTGTGGAACACTATATTTGGTCTTCAATCTAACCATAGCTGTATGGCATTGCCTATATTATTAGTCTGAAAAATTATCAAATTAAAATAGAGCGATAAGTAAGAAACTTGTAATATAATCTCTTAAACAACAATGGAACTACTGAAAATTTAATTTTAAATTACTTTTTTCCATTGTTGAGTACAAGGAGTTAGTACACCTTCCACCCATTCAGGGTTTATGATTTCATTAAAATAACATGCACCGCAGCTGGATGCGATCATCGTCCTCGAGTTCTTGGAGGTGTAATTGCCTCCACCCACAATTTACGTTCACCCTCGAATTGATCAGGGCAGAACGTAAACAGAGCATAAAGCGGTGTTCAGAAATAATAACAGTGCGTGCTTTTTAAAGAATTTACAACAGATCAATACCCTGGCTTTTTCTTTGTTGTAGTACGGATTAAATATTAATAACGGTGGCGGATTGAATATTTTATCTCTTGGCAAACTCCATTCCGCGCTGTCGTCGAAAAAGTGTTTCCTATGAACAGGATCGGCCACGTTCCATGTTAATATCAACCCTGAAAGATGACACAGTTTAGGATATCGTAAACAATAAAAACGGGGGATTAGAGCGGGCATAAATTTTGGAATTTGCGACGGGCGGCGGGCGGAAACAAAAGGTCGTTGTACGCGTGGGAGCCCCATTGACACATAAAAATCGTCCGAATTTATCCTCATCGCCGGCCCCACTGTCGACACGACGAAACAAACACAAATTTATGTAACATGTAACAGCGGACATTTGTAGCAGATTATCTATACTGTCGCGATGACTGAGTTTCGAGGTGGTATCAAGAAGAAAAGTGCTGTTTCATGAATGTATTGTATGGTTCAATTAACCCAAAAATTGTATTTCGGGTTTTCACTTCATTATTTTCGAATGAAAGGGCTCAGACCGGGTCTCAATAGATTCAATTAAAATTTTAAATTTCGGATTTAATTTTAATTAAAACAATAGAAGGATACCATACTTCCACGACACCAAGATATTATATATGTCATTTTACCCAGGTGTGAAATGCTCCTTGAATTTAATTACACTTGCTGTTTTAATCTGATTAATATACCATGCAGTGGTACAGTTTTAATACGTTCTGAAAATATTAATAATCTTGGTGTGTACTTTGATGATAAGCTATAGTTCCTTGGGCACGTCAACCATGAGGTTCTTATTGAGTATAAAACCTTTGGTTTCGTGATTAGAAACACGACATCATACTGTTATGATCATCATACTATACTGTGCTTCTACAAAGAGGTGACATCCAGTCACTGAACACTAGAAGGGTGCTTACTAGCCTCTCATTTTTATTTAAACTATTCCATAATAGTATAGATGCACCCACATTACTAAGCATGTTTAGTATACCCATACCTAGACTAGGCTCTCGAGAAGAAAGTATGTTTATTGCCAGACTGCAGGAACCAACGTGCTGTTAAAATCTCCAGTGTTCGTGATGTCAGAAAATTGTAATGTAATAACTTGTACTTGTGACTTGGACTTATGTTAAAGTAGAGTTACTTTTTTATAGTTTTGGACTTTTTGTTTCTGTTGGACAATAAAGGCATTATTATTATTATTATTATTTTTTTTTTTTTTTTTTTTTTTACTAAAAGCCAGTCACCCCTTTCTGTGGCTCCGACTCACACAGAAGGTGCGCTGGTAATACCAGCAACCACTCCTCGCGTCCGCTCGGTTAGTGATTACTGGGCCGAGTCGTGTGCCCTGAGTAGACGTAGTGAGCCGAGAATTACGGCCTTCTGCATGCGACCGGCTAAGATTTCTGCCGAGTTTCGGCATGCCGGTATGTTCTTTAATTCAGAAAGCAGTGTATCTCTCGCTCCACCAAGGGCTCCTATAATCAGTACCTTCAATTTAACAGTATGGTCTGGATAGAGTCTACGGAGTTCGAAGATTAAATCTCGATATTTTGTCCGTTTCTCCTCCTCTTTCAAAACAATGTTACCATCACCGGGTGCCGAGAACTCGATGACGAACATTGTCCTGATTTGGTGGTCGAGGAGGACTACGTCAGGCTTGTTGGCTTGTATTTGCCTGACGGTGGAAAACGAATAGTTCCAATATATTCGGCACTTCTCGCCTTCCACAACGGATTCAATATCCCCCGGAGCGTAAGGCAGCACTGGTGTCTCGTCTATCTGATACGAGTGCCTTAAATGATAATAAAGCACCCGCAACGCTGCGTTGTGTCTATGGATATAGGCCGAGACTGCATATACCGGACAAGCCGACAGTAAATGCATTAATGTCTCCGGCGCCCTACGGCAGGCCCTGCAGCTGACATCAGGGACCTCCATACCCATGACACGACTCCGATAGACGAGCGTGTTAAATACACCATCTTGGCAAGCCATGATGAATCCCTCGGTCTCTGAATTTAGCCCGGCTGACCTTAAGAAAGCAAAGGTCAGCCTTTCGGATAAGCCCAGGGCTTCCATATTCCTATAGAAGACCCCGTGCATGGGCTTATCCTTGTGAAGCTGCAGAGCTCTTAAATGCTCTGCAGCTTTTACTTGGGCTTTTAACTGAACGGGTTCCAACTCGGTGACAGAGTTGTGATTGGCCCGTTCGGTATCGAAGACGAGACCGAGATCATCGGCTGCTCTACGTGCTGCCTTAAATAAAAATGCTCCTATCCCTGCATGTTCGTGATCTCGGACCATGCAGAGAAGGGGATCCGAACTCCTGATAACTTTACAGGCTCCGTCCAGAACCATCCTGTTATGAAGACACTCCAAACTCAAGAGTCCACGACCTCCGCAATGTCGTGGGAGATATAGCCGTGGAACGGACGATCTAGGATGCAAACTCCTACTGAGATGCATCCTCTTTCGGGTTACTACGTCGAGTTGTCGCAGCTCCTCCTGTGTCCATTTGACTACTCCGAAGGAGTAGACAAGGATCGGAACGGCAAGTATGTTTGTTGCAGACACCTTGTTCTTCCCCGACAGTTCTGAAGACCAGATCTGTCGGAGGCGGTGCTGATACTTGCCGCGGAGAGCGTTTTTTACGACACCTACCTCTTGGGTGGAGCGTTGCTCAAGACCCAAGTAGGCGTACGACTCTCCGGCATCTAAGTGATGTAAGATGCTTCCGTCTACTAGCTGCGCATCCTCTGCGTATTCCCGGCTTCGTCCTCTCTTGAGATGAACCAGTGCACATTTGTCCAACCCCAACTCCATCCCGATGGCCTGCGTGTACTCCTGCACCACCCTCAGGGACTGGCGTAATTCCCTTTCTCCGGAGGCATAAAGTTTTAGGTCATCCATGTAAAACAGATGGGTGACCTTATGCCTCCGATCGCCGGGGGTGCCGCAGTTATAGCCACGGGTCTTCCTGAGGGACACGGACAACGGCAACAGTGAGATGCAAAACAGAAGGGGGCTAAGGGAGTCTCCCTGAAACACGCCCCTTCTAAACGACACTGGCTCTGTCCGGACTCTAGTATCACCCGATGTTATGGTAAACCGAGTCCTCCAGAGCGGCATCAGTTCTTGAATGCATCTCACTATAGGACCGGGCACCACAAGGCATTGGAGCAAGTGAATTATTAGCTCATGCGATGTCATATCGAATGCCTTGCGGTAGTCGATCCAGGCCATGGAAAGGTTTCGCTTGTACTGCACGGAGTCCTGCGTGATACATCTGTCAATCAACAGATTCTGCTTGCAGCCAGCGACACCCCTCTTAGACCCTCGTTGTTCGTATATTCCCTCGAAAACCGGCTCAACTGCTAGGAGTACTCGCGTGTACAAGATGCGTGTAAACACCTTGTAACAGGCGTTTAAGCAGGTTATCGGTCGGTAGTTCTTTGGGTTGGACAAATCTCCGGTCTTCGGGATTAGCACGGTTCGCCCCTCAACAACCCAAGAAGGAATTTGCTGCTCCCCATTTAGCCAGGTGGTAAAAATTCTGGCTAAATGGCGGTGGATACTAGGTAATTTTTTCCACCAGAAGTTATTTATCCCGTCGGGACCTGGAGCAGCAAAGTTCTTAGAGCCCGCAAGAGCCCTTTGAACCTCTTCAGGGGTTATCGGGTGGCACACTTCTTCTGGTCGCTGAAGACCTTCGCAAAAGTCTTCAAAGTGTGCCAGGGCTGGAGTGTCTCTTTGGAGTGGGAGCTTCTGCTCGTACAGCGCCTTCCAAAAGTTTTCCACCTGATCTACAGTCGGTGGATTTTCGACAACAGGTTGAGGCGGTTGGAATAGACGCGAGGGTTTTTGGCGGAACAAATTATTTTCCGCCAGTCTTCGCGCCCGCCTCACTAGTGACTTTTTGCATGTCACTAGCATCCGTATCCTATCAAGGCAGTGCTGTTTGATGGTACGCAGCACCACCTCATTAAGTGTGTGATGGACGCGTCTTAAATTAGCGGCGATTCGCCGTAATTTTTGCGTGAAAGGCCTATTGGCCGCCATATAGTCCATCACACATTGGATACGAGATACCTATTGTCTTGCCGACTGGATCTTGGCCTCCATCTTCCGTACACGCCACTCCGCTCTCTCTCTCGCGGAGAGGAAGAGTTGTTCGCCCTCTCCATATGAGAGAAGCTCTCGGCGGCAGTGTACAGGGCACAATTTATGTGCCAGATGTCGGCCTCTTCTGGCATCCACTCTGGCCAGGTCTTGTGGCCTAGGGGATCTTATGCGATGTAACCCCCTTCTGGTACTGAGGCCCTCTACTATTGGTGGAAAACAAAGTCACGTGTTCGAAAACGCTAGTCTGATTGGTCCACGTCACTGTGTGCGGAAGTATCCCAATCATAACTGTATTGATTTGGTTTAGTGCTAACAGTTTGTAAAATCTGTAACAAGTGCGTTTTATAAAGTGCCTAACGGTATGGATCCATCCGATAAAACACAAATTTTATAAGTATTGCATCGTGCCAATGTATACAAATACTACGATATCAACGCCCGAAAAACTGTTCTTCTCGGTTCCCAAAGAGGAAAGAATGCGGAAGAAATGGTGCGTAGCAATGAAAAGGGACGAAAAGAAAAATATAAAGCAATCAAGTTTGACGCCTCTATATTGTTTTTGAGGATCATTTTATTGTGAGTACCTAATAACATTTATTTGTTTTGGATGTATTTGTACATAACCCCACTTTCACGTTGTATGCTGTTTTGGTATTACTTGCCGCATGGAATATTTAGAAAATGTTTGTTTTGTAGGTCATTAGATATAGATACTTAAATAAGATTTACATTTGAATTCAATACAAGTTTTAATTCTTCTAATTTCAATACCTATAAATTGTGAATTTTCCCCTAGAAAGGAAAACATGGTCAAGGAATCAATCTTTGGCAAGTTATCAGATTGTCCTTGCACAAATCCACTGTCTGTTGCCATAGTCTACACACAATTGTTCGATATTAATAATAATAAATAGATTTGCACACCGAAAAAGGAATATTTAACGAATTACACTAAATGCCCATCTATCTCTCAACAAAATAATGCACAGTGACGTCAGGCGACAGCTATTTGCATTTCTTGTGTTTACGCGCGCCGATAATAATTTCAAATTTCATTTATTTATTTTGTGTCTATTGTTGCACAAAAAGTGGTAAATTTAACGCTGTATGGATTTAATGACCTATAGAATGTTTTGACAACATAATTAAAAATCATGCAAATTGCCTATTGCCGGTGAGGAGAACTGTCAATTAACTCTTTCAAAATAGGCGTAATATAACTATTTCAAATACGCGTATACAATAGCCAGGTAACGGTTAATTTACTTTCTACGGGACAGACAATTTTCAATTAAAGTCTAGACAGAATTTTTTTCGCTTTTCGACTTTATGTAAGTGATAGTCTTCAAAAAATATGCTATGTACATTTTTCGTATATTTCTATCATTTTTATTAATCTACCTGATGAACAATTTGCTTTATACCTAGTTTGGTTTTAGAAGTTAGTTCTACTAAATACAGTGACTAAATGAGCTGGCTTTGCGGAAAAGATATTAAACTACAAATTGACGCTAATAAAGATTGATCGTGGTTATTTTATCTCTTGGTTTACGAGGATCAATAGCATGTGCAATTTAATACCAACTAGTTACCTAGGAAAGAAAGGTGAAGAGTTATTTACAATCTCCGCGGATTCACGTTGATGTGCCATCGTAATGATAATTATGGGCTACGCATCACTTTAATAACTGATAATGTATAACATTTTCCATTATTATTAATCACGTTAATAATGGAAAATGTTATACATTATTACAGCTGTTTGAAAAGTCATTATTTATTTATTTATTGTCCAACAGATTAACTCCAAAATGTAAACATACAAATTGAACATATAAAACAAAAACTATAGTATGTCTAGACCAGAAAGAAAAGTGCAAAAAAATTACTAATATAAACAGCACAATATAATAAATTTAGTAATAACTGATTAAGTAAACATGGATACATAAATATATAAATGAATGAAAAAATGACAATAATAGTAACAAGAAAATTTAATGTATAGATTCAATTATTATTAGCTACAAAAATTAATCTAGAAGCAACAATAATTTCTAATTACAGTATAGGCATCTAAACACGTTAAAAAATATTTCGAATTTGAAATTTCGCTTGTCAACCAGGTCTCAGTTAAGCCAATAAAGTCGAATTCGTTTGTACCAATAGATGAATAAAATTCGTTCACTTTAGTCCTTAATCCACGAACGTTTTGGTAATGTAACGTGTGAATTCTGTTGTCGCTGTTTTTGGACTGTTAGGCTCTTTTAGTTTAAAGCAATAATTTTTGGAACACTACGTATATATTTAATTTTTAAGTTGGTTTCTCCAGCTGCCATACGTTCGTTAAGTTGCCTTATTAATTGTCTGGTAAAGATTGATTTGTCTGAGAGTGCGGTCCAATGAGATACTGATGTTTCTATAGTTCCTTGAGTTTTTTTTAAATTGATTGCCTTATGGATAATATCATGAACAATAGACTCATCATTGACAGTAACTTTAAGTGGTTGTGGAGCCTCTTTAGAGTCGGGTTAGACGTTCCTATGCGGATTGCTTTGATATTTCAATTTTCGGAAATAGACAATGAATTAAATATGTCAGTTATCAGTTGTTCTTCATTTTGTATTCGTGTTTGGCTCCCTAAGTTACGCCCCTCACTAATGCTAAAGATAATGACGTTGCGTTTTCTATTTTCCCGCTCATGCATTTCCCGCAAAATTTCCTCAAACTGATTGTTTTCTGCTTCAACCGGTAAAATATTTGTTATTTGTTGTTCCAGATCATTTAGCTTGGATTTTAACTCTATTTTCTGTACACAGGCTTTTATTTTTCTTCTCTATGTTAATTATTTTATTTTTTAAAGTCATCATCATTAGGTCATCAGTCCTAAGACTGGTTGGACGCTAACCTCCAGCTTCTCCTATCTTGTGCTAACCTACGCATTTCGCTAATTGTGCTACAACCTACATCCCTTACTATTTGCGAGCAGTAGTCTAATCTAGACCTACCTCTGCCTTTCTTCACTCCTATTTCTGCCTCCAAAATATCGCGGACTATTCCCCCATGTCTCAGCAAGTGGCCTACCATTCTATCTCTTCTCTTCTTTAAGTTTTTCCACATACTCCTTTTCTCGCCGACTTTCTCCAATACTTCTTCGTTTCTAACCTTATCAGTCCATGGTATTTTCATCATTCTTCGGTAACACCACATCTCAAAAGCTTCTAATTTCTTCCTACTTACTTCCCCTACCGTCCAGGTTTCGCAGCCGTAAAGTGCCGTGCTCCATACATATGTTTTCAAAAATCTCTTCCTTGTTTCTAAGTTTATTACCCCCGAGCATAAAAGTGCTTTCTTTTTGTTAAAAGCTACTCGACCCTGCGCTATTCTTTGTTTTATGTCTTTATCGCTTCTTCCATCCCAATTTATTTTACTTCCTAAATAAGTGAAGTCTTTAACTTCCTCCAATCTTTCATTATTAATTTGTACTTTCGTTTTTGCTCTGCTCTCGCGCCCTCTGCACACTAACACTTTAGTTTTGTTTTTATTCACCCTCATTCCGTATTCCTCTGTCAACACTGCCTCCATTTCGTTCAATGCTGATTCTAGTTCCTCCTTACTAGATGCTAATACTGCTATATCATCCGCGAATCTCAGCATTTTTAGTTTCTGTCCCTGTACTTTAATCCCGAAATCTACTCTATCTTTTACCACATTAATCGCCTCTTCGATGTACAGATTAAAAATTAGTGGTGATAGCGTACATCCTTGTCTTACTCCTTTCCTAATACCTACTTCCCTTTCTTCCCCTTCTACTTCCATAACAGCAGTTTGCTCTATGTATAGATTGTGTACTACTCTCCTATCTCTATACTTCATTCCCGCGCTCTTTAGTATCTCGAACATTTTTTCCCATCTTACGTTATCAAAAGCTTTTTCTAAATCTACAAATCCTATATAAGCGTTCTTTCCTTTTTCTATTGTTTTCTCTAACATTACTCTTAGCGCCAGAATAGCTTCGTGAGTTCCCCTATTTCGCCTAAACCCGAATTGGTCTTCTCCTAGTATTTCCTCCGCTCTATTTTCCATCCTCTTCTGCACTATTCTAGTTAAGATTTTTGACGCATGGGAAGTTAGGCTAATCGTTCTAAAGTTCTCGCATTTGTCGGCTCCTCTCTTTTTCGGTATAGTAACGATAATGTTCCTCTTATAATCCTCCGGCATCTCGCCCGTTTCGTATATGTATTTTACCAGTTCAAACATCCTATTTACTAATTTCTGTCCCGCACATTTCAAAATTTCCGCCTGTATTTTATCTACACCCGGCGCTCTATTATTCTTTAGCCCCCTTAGTGCTATTTCAAATTCCTCCCTCAATATAGGTTTTCCTACATCTTCCCTATCGATGCTAGATTCTTCCTCTAATATCTCTCCTAATTCCTGACCCTCGTATAAATTTCCTAAGTACTGCTTCCATTTATCCGCTTTCTCCTCTCTTCCTATCAGTATGTCCCCCGATTGACTCCTAACATTTCTACTTATTGTTCCTACATCCCTGAAGTTCCTCTTAATTATTTTGTAAGCCTCATCGGTCTTACCTACTTGCAACTTATCTTCTACTTCTTTGCATTTCTCCTCTATCCATTGTTCTTTCGCTTTTCTACATTTTCTAATGATTTCCCACTTTATTGCCTTATACGTTTTCAGTCCTTCTTCGTCTCGTCTGTTTTTGTAGCCTCGTCTCTTTTGCATTAAGTTTAAGATTTCGTCCGTTATCCAGGGCTTCCTAGCTTCCCTTTTATCGTGTCCTAAAACGTCCGTAGCCGCGGAAGCTAGACTATTCTTGATACCCTCCCACTCAGTTTCTGCGTTCTTGATTTCGTCCTTACTCGTTTTATTTATTAATTGATCTGTTTTCTCCTGGAACTTATCTTTCATATTCTGATCCCTCAATATGTCTACATTTATACGTTTCTTATCCTTCCGGGTTTTCAGATTTTTGAACTTTAATCTAGCTTTCATGACTACCAAGTTGTGATCGCTGTCTACATCTGCTCCTGGATAACTCTTACAGTCTTTTACTTGATTTCTAAATCTCTTCCTAACCAGAATGTAGTCTATCTGATACCTGTCTATCCCTCCTGGCATTTTCCATGTGTACCGCCTCCTAACGTGATTCTTGAACAATGTGTTCGCGACTACCATCTTGTGCTTCTCACAGAATTCTATCAGTCTGCTACCTCTCTCGTTTCTGTTTCCTAATCCATAAGGCCCTACAAATTCTCCTTCTTTCCCCTCACCTACGACTGCGTTAAAATCTCCTACTATTATTAAATTTTCATGACCCTTCACAAATCCTATTACCTGCTCTATGTCCGAATAAACGGCTTCTAACTCTTCCTCGCTGTGGTTAGAAGTAGGCATGTATACTTGCACTATTACTGTTTCCACTGGCTTCGAATCTAACCTAACCATCATTACTCTCTCGCTGTATTGTAGGTAGCTATCTACACACTGTCCTGCGTTCTTCCGCATAACGATCCCTACTCCCGCGTTTCCATTTACCGATCCTGTGTGTATTACCCTATAGTCACCGCTCCAAAAATCTCCTACTTCCGGCCAGCGCATCTCACTTATACCTACTATATCTAATCCTAACCTATCCATTTCTATCTTCAGATTTTCTAGCTTCCCTGCCTGTCTCATGCTTCTGACATTCCACGCTCCGACTCGTGAAATGCTACACTTCTTATTATGATTGCACTCGATCACGTCTCCCGGAACAGTCCTCACCCGGAGATCCGAACGGAGGACTATTTTACCTCCGGAGTTTTTTGTCCCAGGAGACGCCATCATTAATTTAGGATAAGCTTTCTGCTAGCTGTTCTGAGGATTATAATGTGGTGGTTTCCTCTTGCCTTCCACATCGCAGTCGTGTGTGTCATAGCACCATACCAACCCCCACGGTTTCTGCCACTATGACTACTGAAAGAGCTGCTGCCCTCCTTCAGGGACTTGTCTTAGTCTGGTTTTTCAATAAGGACCCCCCCACTATGGTTAAACCTATGGTACGGCTCCTTAAATCATTAAAACGCGCAAGCCGACCCACCCGTTCCAGTTTGCACTAGAACTTCGTCAAGGTTCAAGTCCTATCGGATTGGTTTTTAAAGTATCTAATTGTTTATTCACTTTGTCGAACTCATCCCGTAGCTTCTTTACAACCGTAGCCAATATTTGTAAAGCAAAGGTCTCCATAAATTCTTTGTTGATAAAACAGTTCTTGATTATTTCTTGCGATATTCTTCTAACATCGGTTTCTTGTGCCTTAGTTAAAACCATGCTGGGATTTCTTATACGCTGTATACTCAGGAATATGAAGATATAATTGAAATATTTGTAGGCAAGTAAACGAAATCACGTGTGATTGCTACGCTAGCTCAAGACATACTCTGTTATAATTATAAAGTTTTGTCTCCATAGATTATTGATAATCGACAAAATACTACCGTGTACATCATATATAATACAGGGTGTTCCAGATTGAATTGAAAACAAGATCATAACGACATTATTTGCAACTCTATAAGTGCATATGAAAATACAGACATAAAACGTTCTAACCACCTCGACTACCATGACTGTGTTCGAGAAAGAAAAACACTCAGTTAAGAAAATGTCATTTATTATTTATGATATCAAAATAAAATTGAAGAAGAAATAATTTTATGAATATAATTCATATTCATATTAATATATAATATAATAATAATATAGCTAATTACTATAAACTACTACCTTAAAAATAACATGACCTCAATTGAGTACTTTTCTCAAAAAAGTTAACATAATCAAAATCAAACAAGAGAATATTATTTTAGAAGAAGGATCGATGTACGCAAAACAGTACTCAAAAGAACAGCACTCCTTTAAACATGAGGGTTGAAGTGTTAAGGGTAGTCCACCCCGACGTCACTGATGAATTATCGAATTCATCGAGTATCATATCGACCTATCATACCAACGTATCATACCAACCTAAAGATCATAATGTATTGTTCATTTTCTCAAAAAATTATTAAAATCCTATGTAAAATAAAATTGAAATAAGAAAAGATTTTTTTCTTACTTTTATGGCCGATTATCTCTGAGAATTCCTGCTAGAAAAATTTTCGTATGAATTTATATGAATGACATTATAGTCATTTAGAGATATTTTAGGGAAACTGCAGGTATTATTTTTTAGTATTAAATCTCTTTTGATGTGAAATTAATTTTAACAAGGAAGCGCAAATTATGTTTGTTCTAGCAAATCCTCTTTAATCGACAATTTTGTCCTGTCAACAAAATGGTTACCAACGTTATGTATTTACTCAGTTTTTCATGATTTTCTGTTAATCTTCGGGAGTATAATAATTTTAATATTTACAAATTACCAACAAGTAATTGAATTGCCAGAAAGAAATATATAAATAAATCATTAATAATAAGTATTGCCGTCGTCGTATTTCCCAGTTTATGGTTATTACACTAGGCACAAAAATTAAGTGATGTAAAAAATCATAAATTCTTAGGTGACTTTCAAAGGGCTGTCTGTAACTTGGAAAAAATAGTCACAGAGCAAAATAAAAAAAATCAAATTGAAGTTCAAAGTCTCTAGTTTGTAGATCTTGTGTTCAATATTTTTTATCATTGACAGTTTTTGAATAAGAAGAATAATATAAGAAAACCATCAGAAAAAAATTCAATTTTTTTATTGACTTTCAAAAGGTCCACGGGACTTCAATAATTATTTTTTCAGTATTTTCATCATAAAGACTTTTTAGATAATGTTAACCTGCTTAATTATACAGGTCTAAAGGCCTTATACGATAATTTTTTGCTGAATTATTGTCGTTCAAAGCAAAAATGTCGGATTTGACTTTGGTAATAAAAGTTTGGTTTTGGGACAAAATGATAGTACAGAATATCTTTTTCTTACAAACATTAACACTTTTTTATAAAAAAAATGTGGCTTATTGCTGAAAAACCATTTTTAACCTCAAAAAATGTATAAGTAATGAACAATTCATCCCTAAATTAATTTTTAGCAGAAACAACAAATTTAATCATTCAGAATACAATGGAAAAAAATCACGGCGCTTTGAAATTTTCAAGGTTTCTTTGGGATACTTTGAGGTTGAAAAGAAACAATCAACATCCTTGGTCTATCCAGTATTACCAAGTTAAGCGAATATCCCTAAATACGTAATTTTTTACATCTTCTTCAATCGACATTCTCGCACCGAAAATTTATTTTTTATCAAAACCCAATAACCACGACTTGTAAAGAATACTTTGCAATTTTTCAAATTTCACTTGAATTTTCTGTACAATCATTATTTCCAGAGTAATTATTTACCAAAGTCAAAACTGACTTTTTTGCTTTGAATGACGACAACTCAGCAAAAAAATCATCAGGCAAGGCTTTTAGAAGCTCAAATTAAAGAGGATAAAGCTATATAAAAAAGCTTTATGATGAAATCACTGAAAAACGTTTATTGAAGTCCGTGGACCTTTTGAAAGGCACACAGAAGCTTGGAAAATTTGCTTTCCGATGAATTTCTTATGATTACTGTTTCTGATCGTGATCTTGTTTCGTATCACTAGGGCGTACTGTTGTACCACATCTTTGTTGTTGCCTTAAGGGTTGTGAAATAAACAGCGGTGTTTACTTCAATACATACATTTATTAAAACTAAGCAACAACGGTGAACACTTTACAGAAAACGTTCTGTATAATGATTATAAAACTGATTAATGCCTAAGTTACGTGTTAGGTAGTGGATGTTGGATGTAGCAATGCATATGGTCGGCTTTCGGTTATCTGTTTTATAGCCTCTTCCTCAGGTGTTTACTTCAATACATAGATTTATTAAAACTAAGCAACAATGGTATGAACACTTTAAAGAAGACGTTCTGTATAATTGTAAAACTGACTAATACCTAAGTTACATAGGCAGTGGATGTTGTAGCAATGCATATGGTCGGCTTTCGGTTATCTGTTTTATAGCCTCTTCCTCACATCTGGCTGTGACGCTACGGTGACGGTTTTTGTGCCACTCAACATAGTTATTCACAGCAAGATATGATTCCGAAAAACTGCAGCCGACCCGACCGTTCTCATGATAAATAGGTACATTTTTAAGGGAACTAAGTATTTACAGTGACCCTAATAACTCACTACCATAAACTAAATAGAAATCTTAACAATTACTTAAAAACTGCTGATAATAAAAAAAATTAACACAAAATCTGAAAACTATAAGCCTGGAGCTTCAATTTACTTTATTTAAAATTGCTCTGCGACTATTTTTCTCCAAGTTACAGCCCTTTGAAAATTACCTAAATATTTAGGATTTTTTACATCCCTTAATATTTGTGCCTAGTGTACATATATCAAAAACCTTTATTTAATATAACTGAACTGTTCTGTTGGTGTAGAAAGTTATAAATTGGATATTTAATTCTTTTTGGGGCATCCTGTGATGCGTTTGTTGGGCGTCTTCCGGATTACATCTTCTCAGAACGTCTTTTGTGTCTTGTTCAAAGCCATTATTGGGGAAATCCTGGAGATTATGCGAAAGGACGCACTTTCCTTGGAGAAAATATTGTAATACGAAATCTTACCTGTGATCAGGCCGGACACAACAGCAACGGCTACGGTAACAACAAGGGCGATCACTTGATATCCGGCCTGCTGGCCGGCACTCCTGCCTAATCCCGGAGTTATGGGATAAAATTCTGGCTCAGATGTCGGCGTCTGGCTGGCACGGGCCGGATAAATCTCGTACAGGCCTTTATCGTAAACTGACTCCGTTGCAAGTGCGGCCATAATGCCGCTAATTAGAGCGGCCAGGACGCCCGGCATTCCGTGGAGATTGTGTACGCCGCAAGTATCGGGGATGCTGCAGGATCTCTCCAGGAGGGGCTGAAAATTGCAATAACATCGCGTGAGTTGTTTCGTCGTTACCGTTTTGTGCATTTAAATTGTTCGGCCCGGATAATTGCGATAAGCCAAGGAAAACGACGGAATTTATATCTGTGACAGGCTCCCGGAAAATAGTAAAATAACACAGGCTGACAATTTTACAACTTGTTTGTACGGTGATATCAAAAATAGTTTTTCCCAAGGTGGTAATGAAATGGAAAACATCCATCTTGGATTATATCATCCTTATAGTTTTAGGGAGGTCATACTATCTTCGAAAATTATTAAACTAGCCCACTTAACACATAGAAAGGGCTGCCGACATAAAAATCTACGGTTTTACATCCTGTACGAGGGATGGTATGTCTTCTATATAAACTTCAATTAAACCTGTGTTGATTTTATGAGTCTGTTAACATACAAGCCGATAGAAGTGGTCAGCCATTCCAGTAGTAACCATGACGACAGTTACTTGATTAATATCGATGATATGTGTGCCAAGTCAACCCAGACTACTATTAGATCTGATTTTGGACATATTGTATTAGATATTAAGATTGACATGGTGTAGTAACAATTGAAATTGAAAGGTCAAGTATACAAGTGTTTAATATATTGTTTAGGGTCAATAATACACTAGGCACAAAAATTAAGGGATGTAAAAAAATCTTAAATTTGTAAGTGATTTTCAAAGGGATGTAATCTTGAGAAAAATAGACGCAGATCAATTTTAAAAAGATTTACCATCAACAGTTTTTGACATCAATAGTAATCACAAGAAAACCATCGGAAAAAATGTTTTCCAAATTTTTGGTTTCTCTTCAAAAGGACTTCAATAAATCATTTTCAGTGATTTCATGATAAATCTTTTTTAGATACTTTTATCCTCTTTAATTTGAAGTATATAAAAGCCTTGTATGATGATTTTTCGCTAAGTTATCATCGTTCAAAGCAAAAAAGTCAGTTTTGTTTTTGAAAAAAATTGTTTCACTTTTGTCTTACAATAATTAACATTTTTTCATAAAAAGAACATGGATTATTGCTAAAAAACATTTTTAACCTCAAAAAATGAATACAAAAAAATGAAAAACACACCTTTAAATTAATTTTTAGCAAAAACGACAATTTCAGTCATTCTGAACATAATGAAAAAAAAAAAAAGCGCAAGGCTTTGAAATTTTCTTTCCCAGAGTTTCTTTGGGACACTTTGACTACGTTGAAAAAAAAACAGTCAAGATCCTTAGTCTCTTCATTATTTGCAGAGTTATGCCAAGTTAAGTGAATATCCCTAAATACGCAGTATTTTACTTGCTTTTCAATCAACATTCTCGCACCAAAACTTCTTTTATCAAAGACCTGTAACTGTGACTTGTAAAGAATACTTTGTAGTATTTAAAACCCTAGTTAAACTTTTTGTACGATCTTTATTTTCCGAGTAATTAATTATCAAAGTCAAAACGTACTTTTTTGCTTTGAACGACGATAACGCAGCGAAAAATTATCGTATAATGATTTTAGACCACTCAAATTAAAGAGTACAGAATTATCTAAAGAAGATTTACGATGAAATTGCTGAAAAAAATTCTGAAAGTCCGTGGTCCTTTTGAAAGGCAAGCAAAAATTAAAAAAAAAAACTCCGACAGTTTTCTTATGATTACTCTAAAACTGCTGATGGTAAAAAATTTTGAACTCAGAATCTGAAAACCAGAAACCCGGTGCTTCAATTTGTTTTTTTAAATTGTTCTGTCCTTTGAAAATCGCTTAATAATTTAAGATTTTTTTACATCCCTTAATTTTTGTGCCTAGTTTATATTAAGTATAATATAACCATTTCTAAAATACGTTATATAGAAGCAAATATCCAGTATCTACATTTTTACGTATGCCCATAAAAATATATTTTAAAATATCCACCATTCCATTCGACAATTTATTCCTAATGCATATTCGACACCTCAGGACGCAGTAATTAACACGACTGCCTACTTACTCACCGTTACTTTGCTGAAACCAAAAACTGAAATGGATCCAGCGATAATCCCTATAATTACGGCCCCGTAGGGTTGCAGCATCAGGTTCGCCGTCGCTCCCACGGCGACGCCGCCCGCCAGCGTCGCGTTTTGGACGTGGACCATATTAAATTTGCGGGTGGAATTAAAAATGAGGGACGCTATAAAAGCGGACACGCAGCAGGACGCCAAAGCCAAGTACGTATTTATTACGGCTCTATGTTGATCGTCCCCTTTCAGTTCGATTGCGTTGAAGGTTGGCCAAAACAGCCATAGGAATATGGTACCTGAAGCGAAAATAAATACACATAGTGTCAAATGTTTTTCGTCAACCAGTCCTAGCGGAAATGTATTCCGGGAACATTTAATAGTCTAAGATCTGGCAGCTGATTTCTGCAGGTATCTGTTTTTTAATGAAACTTAATTCAAATGAATGATTAATGAAAATGCAATACATTGCTACACCCGGTATCCTATCAAAACCCTACCGCCTATCAAAAATTAACGGCGATTACCTTTAATTAATTATATTGTAATTTATTTATTTGAATGAATTCCAACTATATATTTTTTTAAGTGAATTAAATGTTATTTGAAAGAAACTGATGCGAAGAATTAAAAAAAATGGTTACCAGCTTCCAGTCAGCCGCAACCTCTAGGTTGCCAGATGTAAACAGGTATATCATCATTAATTATTTACACTGATCGTGTTTTTCAATAAAATATTATACTAAATTGAAGTTTAATTTTTGCTGTACACCATAATACATGGTTGCCTGTAAAATGAATGGCCGCAAGTAGTGATTACCATTATTTGAATTAATTACTCTCCCTCTAAATGAGTGTGGGCAAACGAGTGTAAACAAGGATACAATCTAGTGTATTTAAAGTAATCTTTCTATATAAAATGTTATCAAAACTTATCGTATCTCAGATGCAACGATTGAAAAAACAATTTATACGACGAACGATTTTTATTGGTCAATCAGGGTAATGAAATATGTATTTCATGATAATAACATTACAAAATTATTACAATTTTAGTAATTTTTTTATTGAAAAAATGTAGATCATATTTTTTTTACCAAATAATGAATTTGTTTTAAAAAACAAAGGGTGGTCCAACCATAATGCACGATGTTAATTGTGAGTCACACCTTAACGTCAAATTTTTTGCCCAACTTAATTTGACATTTCTTTGTTTCAGACTTTGACAAATTCAACCATGGAGAGGTACACAATTGAGCAGTGCGTTAAGATTGTTGAAGCCTTTTACGAAAATGGGCGTTCAAATCAAAATGCATTTCGTGCACTTCGTGACTTTTTTGGTCAGCATAATCGACCAAATGTGTCCACAATCGGGAAAATTGTGCGAAAATTTCAGCAAACCAGGTCTGTAGGAAATGTGAAAACACCTGTACATGCTCGCTCAGTTCGTTCGGCGGAAAACATGGCTGTTGTTCGCGATAGTGTAGCAGAAGAGCCGTCAACCTCGACTCGTCGTCGTGCCTAACAATTGAACATCTCACGAACATCACGATGCGAATTTTGAATAAAGATTTGAATTTACCCGCTTACAAGGTTCAATTGACTCAAGAGCTGAAACCTACTGACCATTTCAAGCGTCGTCAATACGCCGAATGGTTGGTTGAACAGACAGAAGTGAATGGTGACTTTGCAAAGAAATCATCTTCAGCGACGAGGCACACTTTCACCTCAGTGGATTCGTTAACAAGCAGAATTGCCGTATTTGGGCAAATGAGAATCCACGAGTGATTGTTGAATAGCCGATGCATCCACAAAAAGTGACTGTTTGGTGCGGTTTATGGGCTGGCGGCGTCATCGGGCCATACTTCTTCGAAAATGAGGTCGGCCAAGCAGTTACTGTGAATGGTGTTCGCTATCGCGAGATGACAACGGACCTCTTGTGGCCAGAAAATGAGGATATGGACCTGGACGATATGTGGTTCCAACAGGATGGTGCCACTTGCCACACAGCCAACGAAACAATGGCACTTTTGCGTGAGAAATTCAATGGCCGTGTTATCTCACGTCGTGGCGATGTTAATTGGCCGCCACGATCATGTGATTTGACACCGTTGGACTTCTTTCTTTGGGGACTAATATTTAAAAGAAAAAGTGTACGTCAATAAGCCAAGAACAATTCAAGAGCTAAAGGATGAGATAATACGGCATATTAACGACATTGAACCTCAATTATGTCTCAGAGTCATTGAAAATATGGACCATCGGATAGAGGTATGCGACCGAAGCCGTGGCGAGCATTTGTCCGATATTTTGTTTCACACATAATTGTCATAGATCCTTCTATCATAATAAAAAATGTTAAGATAATTCTCTGAAAACTTTTTGTTTCATTTACAATTAACATCGTGCGTTTTGGTTGGACCACCTTTTATATTTTTCTTCTAACATGAATTTAATAAACTTCCTTCTTTTTCTTCTTCTTCTTTTAAACTTCTATCAGCTTCATCTTAGTCGAAACCTTCACTCGTGCCTTCTTTGGTGTGTACTTTGATGATAAATTATCTTTCTCTGGGCATATCAACCATGGTCACATGGTTGATATGCCCAGATTAATGCATATAAAACCCTTGGTTTCATCATTAGAAATTAGAATATTATAGCCTTATTTGGTATCCCCGTCATCTAAGTCGCATGAATCAGAGTGAAAATATTCAACGGCGTTTCTTAAAGTATCTGTCACTTCTCATAGACAATTATTACCCAGTAAAGGGTTACGACAACACTCTGCTTTTACAAAGATTTGACATTCGGTCATTGAACTATAGAACGGCGTTTATTACCCTCTCTAGTACATTGATTCTTCTATTGGGCAATAAAGGCCCAATTATTAGTATTATTAAAAATATTTATTAGATATTTTATTAAACAATTACTAATTACAATTGTTAGAATCATTAATATAACTTGTAGCGCGACATCTATATTTTGGATCTTGAAGTATGCATGAAGTGTACTAGTCCGTACAGTAGTCCATGGTCACGCCAGCCATATATGTAAAGTTTCCCGTCGAGACGACAGACATTACACTGCATGAAATCTGTTAGATGTTTTAACCATTATATATTCTATTTTTTGTGTTTAGTTCGTGTGTGTGTGTGTGTGTAATATAGGAACATTTGTATTATATTGGTAGTTTATTTATTGCCAAACCCCTCAATTATCATGAAGGAATGTGTTTTCTCCTTGTAGCGTCAAGAAGCGGCACCCCCTTCGTATAAACTAGTATTACTAAGACAACGTATAATGTTAATACAAGCTTAAATTCGTCTCTCCGTGTTCTATTAATCGTTGGGGTTTACGATTGTTCTATTGCAAAGCTTTTCAGTTCCTACTTCGTCAGTAGGGGCTATGACCGTTCAGCAATTGTCATACTAAGAATTTTCAGGTGTGCTCGATAGGATTTAGGTCGGACGATATAGGGGCCATTCCATATGGACGATTACCCCCTCCCCTAAGATGTTATACAGGGAATTAGTTGAGGACATTGTTGTCGCTCATACAAGGAAAATGACCTCTATCCGCTCCTTCGAGTCATAATCGAACATGTCTCTGGAGAATGTGTTTGATGTAATATGGTTTGTGTACTGATCTGTTTATTAATCTATTACATAACAGCTATAATTTACATTTTATCTATTTTGATCGATTGGGAGAATTTCTCTTCCACTCCGCAGCTGTTTATAGACGTCGGTCCAACATTTTTAAATGCTATTCGAATCATAATCTGACAAAAGCAGGTAAATGTCAACGTAGCTATGACGCAAATTCATTGCGTAGCAATAGTATCTGTAAATAAGATACCTACGCATTTTATAGGAAGTTCATTAAATGCCATAATTTCTCAAGTATTTTAATTACAGTAAGAATATTATTTCCTGAGGGGTAGAGGTGTAATAATATTACATTTTCTGTTATAAGTAGGATTAATCAGATTTTATATGGAAGTTTATATTGTATTATTAAAATAATTGGGCTCATTTGATTAATTTAAATCATCTCTATTAATTGTTCTACTACTCTAAGAGATTCGGCATTAACTAACAATATTTGTAAATAAATCTATCTCAATGCCACAAAGAAGCCGTTCCAGTTCCCACAAGGCATTTACAATTTAATTGTGGATCTATATGTTTTATTTACTTTTCCTTGAAACTTTCAAAGCAGATCATTAAATAAACAAAACTAATTTATTATAGGATGAATTTCATTCATTACGGTTACTGCAAAATCAATGCCTGTTCAGTGTATACTTTCAATTTGGAATAAAGTAAGATTTTCAATAAAAAACAGATTAAGATGGTCGCATTTTACGTTTAAACGTCCTTTGAAATAGAGAAAGGAAAGGAAAAACTAGTTTCTTAACTTTAACGACTTACTTGTACGAATACAAAATGGTATTAAATGTACATACATCCAGACAGTTAAAATTTTGCTATATATCATGATAAATAAAGGGTCTATTCCGAGGAGCAGCAACAGAGGCTAATGGTCGATACGCTGATGCGGTGGCCAATTCACGTCGCGGCTGAGCGACATAACTATGCCCTCAAATAACTCATGCAAAATGTCCATCGTGACATTCGCTGTGTAGCACGTAGCGCCGTCTTGTTGGAGCCACAGGTCGTCGATATTCATATCATTTAGTTTAGGCCACAAGAGGTTGTTTGTCATCGACCTGTAGCGCTCGCCGTTGACGGTTATGGCAATGCCAGTTTCATTTTGGAAGAAGCTCGGACCGATGATTTCGCCGGACCAAAATCCGCACCAAACAGTGTCTTTCTCGGAATGCATATGGTGCTGGTGTATCTCGTGTGGATTGGTATCGTCCTAAGTCTGACAATTTTGCTTGTTTACATATCCATTTATCCAAGAATGGGCCTCATCGCTAAAGATGATTTTTTTGACGAAATTTGGGTCAACTTCCAACTGCTCCAGAATCAGTGAATACACGACGTTGTATATGGTCGTTTAACTTAAGTTCCTAGGTCAGTTGGATTTTATACGGGTGCAGACCCAAGTTCCGACGCAAAATTCCCCAAGTTGAAGTCGCAGAAAAGTCAAGTTCTTGTGAACGACGAGAAATTGACTGCCTTGGGTTTTCCTCTACACTCGCACGCACAGCAGCGATATTTTCAGCAGACCTTGCATTTCGATGACATACGGGTGTCGGCTGATTATTTATCAAACCGGTTGACTCGAATTCGGCCACCAAACGTCGAATAGTCGACTCGGCGGGACGGTTGTGGCGAGGATAAAAATCAAGTAGTGCGCAGAACGTTTCTCCAACGGAACACTGATTTTGAAAATAAAATTTGATGATTTGCATACGTTGTTGCAGGCTATATCCTTCTATGGTAATTTGCCATACACGACTGAATAATTCACAATAAAGATAGATGTTGCTATAACAACATGGACGCTATAACGTAACAAATTTCGACTGTCTCTATTGGAGGGCCCTATACTTGATATCAAGGAAAGAAGATTTTAAAGAAAATTTAAAATTATACAGGGTGTTACATATCAGAAATTTATAAAAATAAATCCGTCAAGAAGGGCTGGGCATGTGATGAACAACCCTGTACAGACCGTCTCAAGGGGAATACGCTATACTTCAATCGCTACAGATCAGTTTGTAACGCGAAATCATCAAAATATAACACGAGCATTTTCGTAAACTTCCCTTAAATGTATTCTTGGAATCGGCAACTAACTGGGGCTCGCCCACCTACAGCGCCTATTGTGCGGCCTAATTAAATATCGTGTGTATCAGCGCTCACCTAACATGGCAAATAAGTCCGACGTGTAGCTGGACTCTAACAAGGAGCTCGCAGCTTCCTCGCTTCCTTCCTTTTTTCTGTTGATCACGTAACTGACGGCTAAACCAAAATAAGCACCAAAAGTGTGAACAAATATTGAACCCCCAGCATCTGCTGCCTGCAATAAAAAGCGTAAGTTAATATCAGAATTCCTTTAGCTGATTTGCTTTATTTATTTTATTTATTTAATATAGGACTCAGAGGCGTCACAAAAAATATATACAATATATGAAGCAAATTTTCCATCCGCGTTATATCCTTTACACAAGTTACTAATGCCCAGGTAAACCTATTTAAAGAATTGAGTTATAAATTATTTTTAAAATTAGTGAAGAGTGCTTCTAAAATATAAGAAGCTGTGTTCATGAATGCGTGTGTAAAAGCCAGTACATCAAATATGTAGCGTAGTGTAATAATACTTCGCTTATCATCTACTACTTGCTGTGAA
The DNA here is from genome assembly GCA_037954035.1 of Rosalia funebris. Lineage (NCBI taxonomy): Eukaryota > Metazoa > Arthropoda > Insecta > Coleoptera > Cerambycidae > Rosalia > Rosalia funebris. The sequence goes on along the minus strand of JAZFAV010000002.1, from coordinate 4,636,438 downwards.
TTGAACCACACAGAGCTAATTTGGGCGCAGATAAAAAGACATAACGTCCCTATTTAAGCTTACTAATAAATGAAGCAATTGTGTTCTACTTAGTGTAGAAGAAATGAATCGTCCACGCAACTCAAGTGACGATGAAACAATGAAAGAGGTAATTCTGGTTAACGAGGGACGTAGCCAGCCAGGGGTTAGACTATCAACAACTGGTCGAACAGTTAAATATTTCAATGAACTTGGAAGTTACTGTAGAATTCCAGAATAAGGTCGTAAGAAGTCTACGAATGTAAGAAATGAGTAATATCTTATGCAAGTCGTCTTAAGAAACAGACATTCTACCAGTTTAGAACTAAACAGAAACCTAGCAGTAGCTCGAAATGCAGCAATTTCTAGATCAACGATCAGGAGAAGGCTTAATGAAGGAAGATTGTACAGTAGAGGACCAGCTATTGTATCACTGCTCACCAGAGAACATACAGTTATTACACCGCATTTTGTACCATTGACGACTGGAAGCGAGTTTAGTTTTCAGACGGAACAAGAGTATGTCTTAATTCACCAGATGGATGTCAACGGAGAGAGAAGGCCAGGAGAGACGTTTGCTACTTGCAAGATCTCTCCGAGGATCTAATGCTTTGGTTGATCAATAATGTTCTGGGGAGGAATTTGTTTCGATGGTCGTACGGATTTGGTTCCTAGATGGGGGAGATCCATGAATGTACTATTCATTTCATCGCTATTTACCAAATAAAAAACTATTATTTTGCCGATAAACGGAATAGTCTACCTGAGTCTAGCCATAAAAACAAGCTACGGTATGAGATGAGAGCTGTTTGGGATTTTTCATTTGGCAAATAGCGATGAAATAAACTATACATTGTAGTATGCCAGACTAGTTTATTTAATTAGTTGAGCAATAGGTGGGTTCCCTAATAATCATAGAGGAGGTTATCGGTAATAAAACAGCTACAATCAAATCAAATATCTTCGTATATTAGAAAACGTAAGTGTTGAATGCGAATACTGCGATGACAATCGGTCATCTGAGGGTACGATGGTTGTAAGTTACCTCGAAACGGCGACACAGTCACTACTTTGACTGCTCCAAAGCTGGATTTCTAGGATACCACCACTCGACGGCTTAGTGGAGCACAGCATACACCAAACCCTAAACCCTAGACTCTCATCTAGTTGGGACGTGGAGAACTTCCAATACTTGGCCTACACAATACAGCCATACCACCGCTTGCCAATTCTTTCCCAACTCAACTAACCATTGCCTTGGACGCTCTCTTCACTCGTCCCAGTCCCAATTCTCTCGATCACCCTACCACTACCGCTATCTACCAAAATTCGTTCGCACTGAGGGGCGCGCCACAACATATCTACGCAACAACATCGTAGAAGAACATGTGACGCGATTTGCCCCATTTGTTGGGGACAAATTCATTTTTATGCAGAAAAATGCTCGGTCTGATATTGCTACAGAAGTACTGGATTACCTTCGATTTATGAACATTCCGACTATGGATTGGCCACCATAAATTCCAGATATGAACCCCACTGAACCGGCATCTATACCTGCCGCTATGACTCTAATGAAATACCTTGGTATGCATCTCGATAGAAGACTGTGGAGACACCACATCTTTATGGATAGAAAGCAACTAGGTTTAAAATTATCAAAATTTTACTAGTTAATCCAAGTTATCATTCGTTAATAAACTAATTATTTATAAAGTGATGTGTGGACTTTCGGCGTATATATGTAAGGTACTAAATAATACATAAATTCTACAAAGGTTCCAGTTGAAAACTGTACGAGTTACTATTGATATCCCCTAGCATTAAACATTAAAATATTTGCCTGTTGTATTCATTCAGATTGCGACTAGAATGGGAGCTAAAAGAATGTTAAAATATAGAACAATATAATACAATTCTAGTATAAGTTACTTTTAACATTCTTGTAACATTCACGCATCTATTATAAGGATGCGAATAAAGTACTATTCATTTCATCGCTATTTGCCAAATAAAAAACTATCTTATCTTGCCGATAAATGGAACAGTCTGCCTGAGCCTAGTCATACAACAAGCCACGGTATGTTTTGAGATCTTTTATTTGGCAAATAGCGATGAAATAAACTATACAAAATTGCAGTCAGCAATTGTATCATTTTTAGAAACGCCCCTTGAAGAAGTGCCAATAACGATATCTTAAAAATCAATTTGTTGATCGTAAAGTGTGTCCACAAAAGAGTGCCCATAAAGCATCCGGAAACCCTATTTTTCGACAGAAATCGATTTAAGAAATGGCACTTAGAACTCCTTAAGGTTTTTATCAGAAGGTAATAAAAACATTGAGAATAGATATCTAGACAAGTTTTTCACAATAAATCTTTGCTGGCAAAGCACTCGATATCATCTTCCTTCCTTCCCCGTATTGAAGTGGGTTAGCATAAAGGGGAAAAGCAGCTTTTCCTTTGCATAAAACTTACTCCCGCATCGAGGAATATATTAAATTCATAAGTATTTATTCAGTGATATAATAAGAGCATGGATACATATGACAAATAAATATGTATTCGATGTGACGTAAAAGCAAATAAGTAGTCGTTTCTGTGTTTCCATATGCGAAATATTACCAGGAAATAGAAGGATTATTACAGTTAATAAAGTTAACGTACACCAAAACAGTAAGCAATATATCCATAAATAATACAACTAATGGTTGCTTGTATTACATGGTTTTATAAAAATGCAAAAGATTACTAATTTTTGTATTAAATCTATGTAATTTTTTCTGTCTGATTTTAACAAGTGTGCAAGCAAAGCACATTAGAATTCTGCCTTCCTTAGTTGCTTTCGAAAACCTAGAAAAACCATACGAAAATACTGATACAGGTTTGGCTCCTTAACTGTTGATTTTAATAAATCCTTTGCAGCGAATGGCTTCTTTGAGTCCATCCGCGTAGATGATTGCTCTACTATTTAACAGAGAGATGGCTATAATATTTATGTACACGTCAATATATATATATATATATATATATATATATATATATATATATATATATATATATATATATATATATATATATATATATATATATATACAAGGTGATTTAGTTAACCCGTTCATTAAAAGTTTATGAACTTCCCATTGGAATTCATTTTACAAAATTTGGAATCAGGGGTTAGCGAGGGCGATCTATTCAACTAAAGTATTTTTGCTTTTCTGACACTTCCGGTTATACCGGAAGTAGCTATCAACTTCCTTATTTTAAATAGAACACCCAGTATATTATTACAGTTTTGTATTACACTGCTAATTTTAAGTGAACTTTCTTAACAATTCCCTATACCTATCTTCAACAGTTTTTGAGATATTTTAATTTTTTTGAAAAAATTAGGTTTTGTAGTATCCCATTGGAATGCTCGTCACATATTCAAAACAAAAGTTATAGTAGCAAACTTTGGGCTGTAATTAGGCGGACTATTAAGCTTTCAGGTGATATGTAGTTTGATTTTTTATTATTTACAGAGTGTCCAAAAAATTGAGTTCATTCTGACAAACTTCAACTGCTCAAAAGTCAACTTTCTTAAATGGAACATCCTGTATTTTATTGCTTTCTGTGATGAAGAATTAAGTTATATTTCAATCTGTATTAGGATTCCCTATACCTATCTGCTACCGTTTTCTTGCTATCGAGGTATATTTTATTCGATACCATAGTTTTCCATTTTATTAATTTACTTCTGACCAGCGGGCCATGAAAATTAAAACAACGTAACATTTATATTAATTTTTTATCATAAACAATGGTGCAAAATTATTAAACAAAAAAATATCATCATGAATAAAAAGCATATTTTAAACGATTTGGAACTTACATTAGCCTAAGCAATAAAACATAATAACAATAATAACTAAATGTTAACAATTGGGTCTTATTGGTGTAACAACGATTCTATGTGCCATCCTTGTGGGAACTTTAAACGCGTTTTTCTCGAAACATGATTTTTCAAAACGGCACGTAGCATAACTCCAACAATTTTCATTCTTTTCTTCCCGAATCCCTAATTCAAGCAAGCATTTGATGTTCTAGTAGTATATATTACAAACGTTTCGGGACCATTAAACTGCTGTTACATATTTTGCTGTTTAGATATCGAAACTAAGCTATATATATATATATATATATATATATATATATATATATATATATATATATATATATATATATATATATATATATATATTTCTGAGCGCCTCGTTAGGCCCTAAGGCAGAACTTTCTGATTTATTTACGATGACATTACTGAGAATACGAGTTAATGAAGATAATTAAAATTTATTTTAATTGTATATAATGAAATATTCCAGTCTCTAACGCGCAGTAATCAAGAGAGAGATTTCCCTTGCTACTTTGATTGAAAACCCAGCCAGAGTGTTTAAAGACTTATTCGTTTGATACGTCTTAATTAATAAAAAGAAACGCCACGTATCCCAAGATGAACCTTCTTTTATTAACAACAGAGGTAACTGCGAGAATAACTTTTAAAAAGTCGAAAACATCCAATATTACAATAAATTGTCTTTGTAACGATAAGCCATTTTCATTTTATTGATTGCAGTAATTGAGATAGAATAACTATTATATTAATGTAACGCACATCTGCATCTGTATGGTTGCAGTAAATTCTACACTATATGTATGGCATTGCTTCCGTTGAGATCAAACCTAAAGTTAACACGTATTAACACAGACTGACGTATGCAGCACTGGTCTGGTGGGAGAGAGCCTGTTTAAAGTCGGAAGCCAACCGACTTAACATTAACTGATACGGTGCTCTGGGGGCCGACCAAAATCGGACCCAGGAGAAGGTATGTATCTGCTCGGTTAGCAGGGCGGCGTTGGCAGCCCTGAATTCAGCAACGACAAAGTCGAAGCTGGTCTATAATTGCTATGAAGCATTGAACCACTTGGCAGGTAAGGGACCAGTGGAACTCTTATGGATACCTGGGCATAATGACATTAAGGGAAATCTAATTACAGATGATCTTGCCAGACTAGGGACCAGGGAAAACCTCTATGGACCAGAACCTGCAGTGGGAATAAGTCGGAATCTGATCAGAGACCGCATCAATGGCTGGGCAAGAGACCAGCACAATAAAAGATGGAGAGGAGTAACGGGTTGTCGAATAACCAAACTCTTTATCGAATACTCAGAGATTGAGAAATGGGCCCAATAATTCATTAAATTGAACAGGCACAAAGCCAGAACCCTGGTGGAAATCATAACGGGCCACCATAGTAGCCTGAATTCATATAAGCACAAGCTGAGGCTGACTGATAGCCCGACCTGCAGATACTGTAAAGAAGACGAGGAAACCTCGATTAATCTTCTTTACACCTGCCCCGCACTGGAGGAGAAGAGGTATCTTATATTAGGGACCCCTGTTATCCTAGAGGAGGTGAGGCTTAAGGCGGGGGACGTGCCTAAATGGCTCCTTTTATGGGATAGCATTTTTGGATAATGACACGGATAAGAGGGGATCGCCAAGGGACTACCCATGCGATCAGTGGCTGATGAGGCCCAAACCTATATAATATAATAAAAAAAATAACACTTACTGAACTATTCTTAAGTTAAGGTAGCAATAAATAAAGAGCGACTGTTGAGAAATTGGGAGATTTATTGTAGAACTTGACAGACTAATAATGCGACGAAAGCGGTACGTGAGGTTAGACAGACAAGAGACGAATGACAACTTAGGTTCAGCTACCCTCTGCTATAGTACTGCCTCTCTAAGCAATTTCTTGTAAACAAGAAAATTACGCGGTAATATTCGAGTACTGAATACATAAGTTTTCATATTAATATTAACAAAACGTTTTAGTTTCTCAATATGATTAACATAATAAGCTACAGCTTCTAATCAAGTACCCCGTCTTGTGATAATTTTTTCAAGGGAGGTAAAGGTATGTCTGGCACAGCTTCTCTAAAAGTGTCTCTCTAAAATTAGAGCTTTTACAATTTTTTTTTCGTATTCGCTATCACATAGTTAACTGAAGGGAAACAGCCTCATATTGTTTCTGCTATTCAGTACGTGCATGCACATGTATCATATTTTAAAAAGTTACAGTAGCGGCAGATTTTTTTTTTGTACTTTTTTCAAATTCATAGCGAGGGTAAACAAAATTCATAGTCCAAAATAACATTTCTTGTTTATAGAGGTTTTATTAAAGTTCTCAAAACCATCCTTCGGCTTTGGTTCGCTATACTATCATTAGTTCGATGATCGATGATCAAAAACAAAAGCGTAATTTTTCATTCAACCACCGACATCTAAGCAACAAATGGTCGTAAAGAGTTCGATTTAAAAACCAAATTAAAGCTAAATAAACAAGCTAAGCGACCTTTGTACTGATTTAGTCCGAACAAATCTTCGTGAGCTCAGGTACGTCGGTAAAAGAAAATTTTTGTATCGCGGTATTTCTTTGGATTGTGCACCGTAGCTCAGAAAGAAATGTTATCAAAATATTTCAGAACTAAAAACTTCAAACTATAAAATGGATTTTTCCATCTCCATACGACCATTTTTCATAAAGTAACAGATTTTCAAAAATCTTTGAAGAATTTTCGGAATTATTTTGTTCCTTTATTTTTTCGAGTAGTGTACATTTAAAAAATCCTTTAAATCTGGAAACCAAGTCGTCAAATGTAATCTAATGAAAGAGTGAGCTGTCACTATATGAAAATATAGCATCACAAAACTTAATAACTACAGTGTATTTTCTTTCTCTGTGACGTTCACTCAATTTCTCTGTATATCATTATATCCCAATAAACAATTTGATAATAAGTTAAAAGAAAACAAAAAAAAAAAATAACAAATAAAAAGCAAGAAATAAATGTTTTCTGTAACAATTTAATACGTATTTGTTGTTCCGTTTAATGTAATTAAGAAATTATTGCTTATTATGTAATTATTATTAATTGCTTTGTCAAGTAAAACAAAAAAAAAATATACCTTGCTATTATAATAACGAGCTTACATTTAAAATTACCGAGGGCTGGTATTCACATTACCAATATTGTATGGCACTGACTTCAAAATTATATAAAACAATTAAAATAATTACATAATAAACAATAATTTCTTAATTACATTAAATAGAACAACAAATAAGTATTAAATTGTAGAAAACATTTATTTTTTGCTTTTTAGTTAAACAACTTTTTTTTTGCTTTTGAAGTCGGTTTTTTTAAACTCAATATTTTACAATTTTTAGTGATGGGTAGACCCATGGGTAAGGATGTTTTGCGAATGCGAAACCACAGCTATTTGAATAAGGAGTTCCATTGTGTATCTTCGAAGTCCAAGGTCCAATACTAATAAAATTAAGATGGGACCACCTTGGAGCTATTCTGAACCCAACGCAAAAATAATAATTAAAATCGGTTTATAAATATAGAAGTTATACCCGAACATACATACAAATAAATAATATATATATATATATATATATATATATATATATATATATATATATATATATATATATATATATATATATATATATACACAAAACGAATTGAGAACCTCCGCCTTTTTTTTGGAGTTGGTTAAGAATACGTAAGCTCAATCGAATCTCGAACGTTTTTGCCTTAGGTGTGCATACTCACCCGAAAGACTTTGGTGCCCAAATACAGATTTGCGGAATAAGCCGCAATTTCTATAAAAGCCATGATCATTAACTGAATATACGATGTTCGGCCGAGCAGTGCGCCCATCGATATCAGGACGGCGGCGGTAGCTATATCTGCTCTGTAAATACTGAAAAAGAGAAACGAAATTTGTTAGCGTAAGGTTGAACGTGATGAGCACAAAGAAAAAGAAACAAGTCAACAAAATGATATCGCTTTCATTATGTATAGGGTGAATCGTGTTAATGGGATCATCCAGAGGAGGGATTGAAATTAATCTACGTTAAACTAGTTAGACTCAAGTCGTTGGTATAAGACATAAGGAAAAAAGTCCTTATGTCTTATACCAACGACGTCTTATACAAAAAATATATAATTGAAGAGTGTAATTGAATAACAGTCTAAGTCCCAAAATTTATGAATTCGATTTTATCACTATTAAGTGGTCTATGTGGGTTTGCCAATAACATAAATACCGGTCTGTGTCTATAAAGCTTTATTTAAGCCTCATCTGTTCTCCGCTAAATGGCAGAAATTGTAAGCCCAAGACAGCTTTCTGTTATTAATGGTCTATATGCCATAACCTTCTCTGTGCTTATGTTCTTACTGATGTCTTTGTTTACAAACGTGCTGAACGAGTTGTGTATTTATACCAAAATGAAACGAAAGAGAGGGGAAGGCTGTGAAATTCAAGAGAGAAATCAAAAGAGAAACAGTGGTAAATCGTGACGTGACTCAAGGAGGCATTGTAAAAGATGTGAAGAATCCTCCAAAAGAAGTGGTATGAACAGGCGATTCAGGCTTTGGTCACATTGTGTATTATTGTGCTTTTTTGTTGTTGTAGGTGTCTTGCAAATGCAAATTGGGTTGCAAAGCCCTCTCGTTTAAGCAGATATGTAAGTTGTTCCGCGCATTCTATGAAATGGGTGGGTGACAATGAAAAGCAGTCCACGTAATTAATGGGATTAATGTATTTTGACAAAATTAAAAGGAGAAGATATGGAACATATGAAAATCCCGCGAACAGTAGGAGAACAAATAGGGTTCATTATACTGTACCAAAAGGAGATGGGACAGTAACTCAGGTATATTGAAAAACGTTTCAAGAAATTTTTGCCTTAACCCATAGAAAAGTTCAAACACTGACAGAGAAGAAAAGGTGTGGGGACCTGATGTATTAATAGACTAGAGGCAATAAAAAGAAGCATAAAAAATATACAGAAGAAGATGAATAGAAGGTTGTTAATCATGTAAATCTGGTTCTACGTGAAATAAGCCATTACACACGTAACTGTAATTCAAAGGAATACCTAAGTATCGACTTAAACGTGCATCGTTTGTATCAAGCTTATAAAGAGATGTTCCCTGACAGTAACTTGACTTATCGATTCTACTACCAAGTTTTTCGAAGAAAAATTCCAAATCTGGGTTTCAAACCACCGAGGAGAGGTACGTAATTGTGATGATGATTTTGTGATGATTGAATACTTAACTGATCCTTACCATAAGCGATTTTTAAAGATCTTATTAATGCACTTAGACCACAATTTGTGTTATCTACTACTTCTTGACTTAAAACGTTCATAAGGATGTTACCTTTATATTTAAGTTGTGTTGACATAAAATTCCGTATTTTTGTAAAAACCATTACTGTATATTCAAGTGGTATTAAAATAACTGACAATGAATCAATTCAATTTTGTTTTATTTATGCAAAGAAAATGTTAATGGAATAATACTATGCATTTTCTCGGAATGGTGGTTTTGGACTTATACATTTATTTAACTACACTTCTCAATTATACAAATATTAAAAAGTGTAAGGGGAAAAATTGAACTATTGTTTATAGCTATCTAACAAAAGACAATTAGAAATTCTTATGTTCAGCAATGAATTTATATCAAAAATGTTTTTTTTTTAGAAAAAGACATTTTCGTGGTTTTTTCCTCTTATCTGATATTTGTCTGCAAACCCCTTGATCTTATCTTCACTTTGATGTTCACTAAATGCGCATTTGAATAAAAAAATATGTCCTGCTGATGAAGATAGGATTGCTATCGAAATCTGTATACATAAGTGCATTACAATTTCGGATGTCGTTAACGGGAATATAATAAATGCGTTGTGTTGGAGAAAGAAGATAAGTTAATATTTTTCCTGATGTATAAAATATTTCCAAGCAAATATATTCCCACAGAACATTATAATAAACTGTGGACCATGAAGTTAAGGGCGAAAGAAATATTAATCGATCTAATAAATTCCAAGCAAAACCATCATAACGTATTACTTTATAGTTAGGGCCTTCCGACCGATAATGTCGTTCGAAGTTTGATATCGAGGTTAATATAAAACTCCCTTTAGCTGTTCGGAAAGCCTCTCTTAGGGCGAAGAACGTCGAGAGAAGATGTTAAACGCATTCACCCAGATATTTACACGGGGACCACGCAGTTTCTTTTAACTGCCAATCCCGACCACCGTATCGAAATGTAATGTGGACATTACGGCCGTAAACTCGCCCAAATTTAGTTTGATCTTGAGACGCAGATTGGAATATTGATATCGCCGGCTCCGTTCAGTTCACTTTCGCGATTCGCGTTGTGTTTAAAACGAAATTTTGGATGCATATAAAGGGGCCGTTTTGTTAGTCGAATATCCACGTTTTGGTACGGGTCTTTCAGGAAACACTGATCAATTTCGAGTAAATACTGGGTCACTGTTTACTATCTGTGAACGTATACTTATACTTACGTATAAAAATAATGGCACACGAATGTGTATACGTAACGTATAATTTTGTTCGATATTGAATTTATTACTATTGTTAACGGAAGATTTACATCGAAATCCTTATACAATAAACGACAATCAACTAAGAAAATCCTATAAACTATAGGGTGTCTCAGTTGGAACTATAGGAAGAAAATCTTTACTGATTTTCCACTTTTTACATAATTTATATTAATACTTCATAAATGTTGCTAAAGTTACTTGTAAGCTATTGATTTGGCAATACTGATCAAGATCTGAAGCGCTGACACCGTCGTTTGTTTGGATCAAAACGATCGAGTTTTCGTTTAGTAATACACTGGAATTTTATGGAGTATGTATGACTGGGACTTTAATTTTTTCTGCAAAAATGCATTATGTACCCATCTATGTTTCCCAAAAAAAAAAAAACCGTTTTTTTCGAGTAAAAATCTAAAAAAAATCGAATACAATAAAGAAGGATAGACAAATTCAACGGTCTCTTCGGATTTCTCCTGATAAAAAGGAATATATAAGTTGTTGTTTCGAATGAGCAGCTTGACAAACTTTTTTCACCTTTCCGAGAAAACCGACAGTTTTTCATTAAAGTAAACATTACTATCGTATTCAGAAGGTCGATTTACGTTGTATTCAATATAAATAGCGTCGATTTTGACACTTTAATTTTTTTTTCTATAAAATTGCCTTACTGCATCGATTATCCTCCCGAAAAAAATTGTTGGAATAAAAATCTGAAAAAATTCGTACATAATAAAGAAGGATGGACGAATTCAACAGAGCTTTCGAATTTCTACCAAGTCCAGTAGTTCTCCTGGTAAAAACGAATATTTAAGTTGTTGTTTCTAATGAGCAGTTCGACAAACTTTTTTCGCCTTTCCGAGAAAATCGACAGTTTCTCATTAAAGCAAATATTACTATCGTCGTCACAAGATCGATTTACGTTACATTCAATATTTGCGTTGATTTTGAGACTTTCATGTTTTCTATAAAATTGTCCTTCTGCTTTCTTCCCCAAAGAAACATTTTCTCGAATAAAAATTTGAAAAAAGTCGTATACAATAAAGAAGAATAGATAAATTCAATGATACCTTCGGATATCTTTTAAATTTAGCGGTTCTCTTGGTAAAAACGATGTATAAGATATATCAGGTGTTTTTCTTAGAGATATAGAAATTTAAAATGAAATAAAACCCAGAAAAATTGTGGTAATGGCCATGGTACTCCACTTATTAGAAAGCCATTATTGTTTAAAAATGATTTCGGGCTGTGGGCACCGCGGCTGGCATAGCGCAAGTCCAATTGTCGACCCCTTTTTCCCCCATCTGAGGCCGTATATTGGCAATAACAGGGCAAATGTTGGCTTCCAAGTCGTCCATCGTCTGTGGTTTATTGGCGTAGACTAGTGCCTTCAAATATCCCTACAGAGAATAGTCTAGCGGCCTCAGATCGCAAGATCTTGGAGGCCAATTCACAGGTCCATTACGCGAAATTATGCGTTCGTGGAATGTTTCTTGCAATAAGTTAACTGTGGCATGCGCTGTGTGGACTGTTGCGCTACCTTGTTGAAACCAAAACTCTTCCACATTAATGCCATTCAATTGGGGAACGAAGAAGTTAGTAATCATGGATCTATAGCGCTCTCCATTGACTGTAACGTTCTCGCCGGCATCATTTCTGAAGAAATATGGACTAATGATTCCATCAGCCCGCAAAGCACACCAAACAGTAACTTTTTGCGTATGTAAATATGTCTCAATAATGGCGCGTGGATTTTCTTCACTCCATATGTGGCAATTTTGTTTATTAACGTAGCTATCCAACCAAAAATGAGCCCAAACCACAACAAACTCAAACAAAATTTTGTGGTGACAATAAGGATCAACGGCTATCTTGTTTTCAGCTCATTCAGTGAACGTGCGACGCATACGATGGTCCACCGGCTTCAACTCCTATACGAGCTGGATCTTGTAAGCTCTTAAACCAAAATCTTTCCACAAAATCCTCTATAAAGTGAATGGACATAACCCCAATTGTTGTGCTCGATGACGAATCGACTCATTTGAGTTCTCCTCAATACTACGCTGCACAGCAGCAACAACTTCTTCAGTACGCACTGTATGACATCTCTGAGGATGCACATTATCAATTACAGTGTACTTGGTACGCAAACGATTCATGGTTTTTCGTATTACTTATTTAGATGGCCGATTATGTCGACCGTAAAACCGAGGCAGTGTACGGCAAGTTTCGCGAACTGAACCACGATTTTCGAAATATTGGACAATTTGCAAGCGTTGTTCTGGCGTAAGCCTATTCATGGTTAAATAGCAAATCAAGCTGAGCATAAATCAGTTGTCAGCTGTCAAATTGGCTGTCACTAGAAAGAGTGTTGCCAATTCGAAAAACAAACCTTTAAGAAAACACCCGATATGAATAATTTTTGTAATTTTTGTTCTTCAGCAAATACCTTATCCCAGAATAAGTCTTAAGGTCTTTGGTTATAATAATCAATTATTGTAAACAATATTTTCAAATTTCATAAATCGTAAATAGACAACAGCTTTTGATCATTTTTTTTTTGACTTTGATAATATTGCATTGTGGAATAGAATGTAATTTGGTCATTATAGAATATTAGGATCGACGAATTTCACCGCTCACATTTACCGAAATAAGAGACTAACCTCATGTAGGTATGTGTACAAGATAAAAATATCTTAAAGCGGATAAATCGAGCATTTTAAACTTACCCCTTTTAAATAAAAATCGAGATAAATAAACGCAATATTTGAGGAACGTTTTACGTGCCGTTCCGTTACCACGTAGGATTTTACCTTTCAATTCCCAATTCTATTTTGTAGTCCTCGTTTAGGTTATAGAATCCCTGGCAGAGAATTGACCACTGCACCGAGAACGAGCCCAATAAAAATGTAAATCCGATGGAGCTGTAACCATACCGCTTCAGGAACGTCATTAAAAAACCGAAGCCGATAAATATCATCACGTGGACATCTTGGAACACTGGAACACAACATTTGAAACAGAAATTTAGCAGCTAAATTAGTAGAAATGTTTTTCGTGGTCAGGAATTAATATAATTAATATAATATAATTATTTATATTATAATTATGTTTTATATAATTAACAATACGTTAATAGAGTTTGGAATATATTTTAGTATTTTTAATAAAGGGTATCTCATTTACAACTATAGGATGTGAGTTGTGAATAAAACTAATAATATTTGAAAAATTGAGGTTTTCTATTCTTCAACATAAAATGGAGACGATACGAGTACAAAGGGAAAAGAACATCGTTCATATGGCCGTCTCGATTCATCTGGCATGATGTCATTCATTTAGCAAAATTGTCCATAACAGGGGCATTTAAAACTTTTGTTCTATTTCCCGAATAATAAGTTGAATGTTTGCTTTAAAGTCATTGATTGTTGCTGGCTGGGTACCGTATACTTTTCCCTTGACATAACCCCAAAGAAAATAGTCCAGTGGTGTTAAATCACATGATCTTGTAGGCCGATTAATGTCAGCATTCCGCGAGACAACATGATCAGGAAATTTGGTATGCAACAGAGTTATGGTTGCACGTGCTGTATGACACGTTGCACCGTCTTGCTTAAACCACATGTTGTTCAAAGCCAAATCATCAATTTATTGGAAAAATAAATTAAATTATTACGACAGCGTTACCCATTTACTGTGGTAGCATTACCGACTTCATTTTCAAAGAAGTATGGTCCAATTACTCCACCACTCCAAAATGGACACCAAACTGTGCATCTCCGTGGATGCACATATGCATGGATTTCTTTTACGTGAACAGTATGTGAATTTTCATCCCAAATTTGACAATTGTATTTGCTGATGTATCCGTCAATGTAATATGATATCACATATCCATTCATCCAAAAATAGGCCTTGTCTCTAGAGATAATTCATTTGGCGAAATTTGGGTCAACTTCCAACTGCTCCAAAGCTCAATCAGCGAACACACGGCGTTGTATACGGTCGTTGACCCGGGAGAGTTGGATTTTATACGGGTGCATTAACGAGAAATTGACTGTCTCGGGTTTTACCATACACTCTCACGCACAGCAGCGATGTTTTCAGCAGATCTTGCGTTTCGGTGACGTACGAGTCTTGGCTGATTATTTATCAAACCGTTTGGCCATCAAACGTCGAATAGTCGACTCGGCGCGGCGGGACAGTTGTGACGGGGATAAAAATCACGTAATGCCCGCAACGTTTCTCGAATGGAGCACTGATTTTGAAATTAAGATTTGATAATTTGCACACGGTTTTGAACATCATAATCTTCTATGGTGATTTGCCATACACTACTCAATAATTCACAATAAATTTGACAGATGTTGCTTTAGCAACACGGCCGCTACAATCTAACAAATTTAGAGCGTTCCTATTGAAAGACCCTATTAGCTTATAATTTACCTAGCTGTTTATGATTGAGAATGTTTAATAAACTACTTAATTATATAAAATACCGTTTATAATAACATTTAAAACGAAGTTGAAATTATTCCGTATTAAACGATATTTGTACAAGGTTAATGAATCACTACATAAAAAATATCTACCTAGTTTTTAAGATATTGACTTCTACTCTACCTGTATTGACTTAGGGAAAATAAATATTATTATTATTATTCTCGAACACGTACATTATTTTTTTTTGGCACATCCTTTATCCATCCTGTCATAATTATTTATATTATTTGTTTCCCGATTAACATCTCTACTTATTCAGATGTCAGATGTATTCGAATGACTGTTTACAACTAAATGTTTATGATGACGGAAAGACGATATTTATATTATCTGCTAATTATTAGCTCTAATGTGACATTGTTTAGCATTCTTCGTGTAACTCCAGAGTTTTCATCGTTAATTATTTAATAATCCTGTTTTAGTCGTGATTCGGAATCTTTACAAGACCCTACAGCGAAAATATAATATTGTTATTTAAATAAACAGTTTTAAAACCTTAAAACGAACTTTTCCGCACGTATGTAGAACATCTCCATCTTGAAATTGAGTAACCGAGAAAAAATAAACCAACACATAAATGCAGAATATGTGTTTTATGCGACACTTTTACTTTTTTCAAATAGTCCATCATCGTGTTTTTGTCATATCCACCTCAAAATCAATAGATGTCGTTTGGTAGACGTCCCTAATCAGAATCAGTCGAAATCCGATCGTTCCGACACGATTTAATTGAGTGGTCGTGCTTACAAAAAAAAATTCTCAAATATTCCACCATTGTGTTTTCTTATGACCCATGAACATGGTAGAGTGTGTTTTATCCACCTCAAAATCAATATGTGTTGACTGGGGACGTCTGTGAGACGTCCCCAATCAGAATCAGCCAAAATTCGATCGATCCGACACGATGTAGTTGAGTTATCGTGCTAACCAGAAATTTTTAAAATGTCGACAACAACGACACACACACACACACACACACACACACACACACACACACACACACACACACACGCACGCACACAGAAAATTGTTTAAAAACCATTTTTTTTTTGGTTTTTAGGCCGAAAAACGAAAAATAAAGCCTAGGAAAAAATTTGTTTTACACGATTACATTACTTTTCCGCGTATAGTGGAGTACGGAAAAGTAAAATCATCAATAACGTCACATCTGGAATTGGAATAAGGCCATAAAGTATGCGCAAAAAATCCACGTGTTCAAGGATACAAAAACTATTAAAAATATTAAACATATTCCAGTTACAATGATGCGACACACACACACACACACACACACACACACACGCACACACACACGCACACACAAAATTGTTTAAAAACCATTTATTTTTGGTTTTTAGGCCGAAAAACGAAAAATAAACCCTAGAAAAAATTTTTTTTACACGATTACATTACTTTTCCGCGTATAGTGGAGTGCGGAAAAGTAAAATCATCAATAACGTCACATCTGGAATTGGAATAAGGCCATAAAGTATGCGCAAAAAATCTACGTGTTCTACAAGGATACAAATCTACAAGGATACAAAAATTATTACAAATATTAAACATATTCCAGTTACAATGGATCATTTTTACAAAAGGGATATAATGTGATTTGAAGCAGTTATATTTATAAATGTTGGTTGACTATAAATATTAAAAGCAGTATGGTTAAGTCCTGAAAATATTGTTCGGCTTCTAATGTAAATTAATATTAGGGTGAATATAATTAACGAAATTAAGAAAGTTAGCTTGTTACTGGTGCTTTTCCATAAAGCAGGCCAGCACATCATCTACATATCTGTACCAAAATTTAATACGATGTTGGGCTTGTTGAGAACTCATTATTTCCTCTTCTATATGCGACACAAACACGCCTTTAAAGAGAAGAATCCATGTCTGAATGTTGTGAATATATTTTGTTGTTTCATTGGCAATAAATATGATTAAGCCATATATCCAAATCTGGTTTTAATTAATTTCTTATTGGAGTTTTAATATACGATTTGTTTAATAATTCTAAACATGGACATATATTCTGTTAGTTCATTAACAAATGAACTATATATTTTATTCAGTTAGGTGAATTAAAAGGCAATCTTTCAAACACTCGCTAGGACAATACGCCTGATACGCTAGAACTGTGCAGTACGACTGTGCCCTTTATCATAATGATGCAATAGTTTTTTACAATTTACAAGTACATACTGATAAATTAATCCTAAAAATTTTATTACTTTTTTTTATGAAACGAAAAAACCTTCAGTAGATATGGACTCACTTATTGTCTGAGAATTCTTGGATAAGAAACTACTTAGTCTAAGCATAAAATATATATATCAAATGCCTCTGATTCCCAACCTGAACTAATTTGACAAAAGCCGGCCTACAGTAAGCGAATGAAGTATCACACGCGTATGTTGGCGGCATTGGCGACAGGAAACCCTTCCGGTCGTGTATCTGCAAAATTCTCTGGAAAGGAAGCAGTGCGTGAACATTAGAAAGCATTTTGGGGGTACGGATATCTGTGATGGAGATGAGAAAGGGCATATTCGGGATGGAAACCGATGTGCTTATTGAATATTCGTTTGACAAAGTACTGAAAAGCCCGGCTGATTGTGAAAGCGTGTGCGGTCGATTTAAAAAATTGGGCGAAGCCGGACGTACTCGTGTGAAGAGAAATGGAAGTCGAATTATGAATAATTTTGTATACGCCACGTTAAGATGTGGGTAAGACGCCTGTTCATTCATAGGGTATCCGAAAAAAAAAAAATAAATAAAATATACAAGATACTGATTTATTACGTATACATATTTTGGGGGGAGCGAAAGTGGAGAGAAAAGGGAGTTTGAATCCTTAAACGTCTACAATAATAGAGGATAAAGAGTAGTGGTTCTGTTTACTCCGCGACTTATATTGGGTGTTACAATAAGAATGCAAGTTTTGAATTGCGCGTCATTTTGGCTGTCATGATTCGATAGGTCAATAACTATGACAGGTCGATAGGAGACGGATAGGAGTTAGCAAACATGGGGCGCTATACGATGCGGCAACGTGTTGTATTTTGATAAATAATAAGGTATTGTTAAACATTACGATCAAAATGGTGAAAGTCTGGTTGCTACGATTCGTAAAGTGCGTCCAATTTTCGGTAGAAATAATGTTCCAAATTTATCAACTGTGAAAAGAATAATCGAGAAATTCGAATGTACTGGTTCAGTTATCGATATGAAACACACGACACGAGCTCATGGTGGTCGTTCAAAACAAAACATCATGGTAGTTCGCGAGAGTGTGATTGAGAGTCCAGGAACCTCGATTCGTCATCGTTCATAAGAATTGGACAATTCAACAGGTACTCTTCACCGTATTCTCACTAAAGACTTGCATCTCCATGCTTAAAATGTCTAGAAGTTGGCAAAAGTTGTTGAGTCAATACTCAACAACTTCTGCCAAGAGACCATCCACAGCGAGGAGAGTTCACCAATTGGATCATTGAACAACAAGAAGTGAATGCCGATTTTGTAGACAAAATCATCTTCAGCGACGAGATCCATTCTCACCTAAATGCCTTTGCATTTGGGGCTCAGAAAATCCACGAATGATTAATGAGAAACAAATGCATCCCCAACTTGTCACTGTTTGGTGTGCATTGTAGTGTAAAGGAATCATTGAACCACTTCGTTGAAAACAAGGCAGGTAATGCACTAACGGTAAATCGCAAATGTTATCGTGACATGAGAACTCAGTTCGTTGTGCTTAAATTGGAAGATATTGATCTTGAAGACATGTGGTTTCAGCAGGACGGTGCAACTTGCCACACCACCCGTAAAATATTGACGATCTTCCACGAGTCTTTTGCTGGTAGTGTCCTCCTATCATATTGGTGAAAATTGGCCATCACGATCTTTCGATTTATCACTTATGGATTTTTTCTGTGGCGCTTTCTAAAGTCTTAGGTTTACGCCAACAAAACCCACGACTATTCAAGCATTGAAGGCTAAAATTGAACGTTGTATCACCGAAATTCCGCCTGATTTATGCAAAATCGTTGCTGAAATGGCTTTCTGCATATTTGGAGTTTTCCGTCTTTTTTTGAGAACGATATTTTTCGTTTTGATTCAAATTAGTTACTTCACATCCTCTGAATTATTTAGCCTATTATAATAGACCCGCAATAATGAGTAACCCCATAAGAGAAAATCTAAGGGGGTCAAATCGGGTAAACCTGATGGACATGCTGTTCATCCTCGGCGTATCCATTGGATAAAAAAATATAGCCAAGGAATGACCAGACATCAACACCGACATGAGGAGGAACACTGGAGGAGGAGCAAATTTCTTGATGGGAAATACCTTTATTCTCATTGTTTGAAAAAAGAACTGAGAGTGAAACTATCTTCACGGGAGTAAAGCTCTCAAAGAAGACTTCCTGTCATTCCAGTCTATACATTTACTTCACATTCACCCTGGTTAAGTGGTTCCTGAATCGAATAAGGATCCCCTTGAGACCACTATCTGCAGTTATGGCGATATATTGTTACATTCAATGAAAAAGTCGCTTTATTATGATACGAATCTATAAAATGTTGGTTTTTATTCACACTTAATTATTTAATAAATACAACCTTTAAAACCTTTGCTTGATTAAGTAAACTTTGTAGTAATAGTGAGTAATATGATCAATGACATGTTTCATTAGGCATTAGTTTACTCTCTTTAGTTATAGACTGATTTTATTTAGGATTTTATTTGAAGATGCATCTAGTGTACGATATAAAGCTAATGTTTAGTCAAAATTTACTTTATGTCTTATACAAGATACCTCTATAGTCGTAAAACATCTCTATTTTTCAATATAAATGTATTTTACAATTTAAACTTTAAATTTTAACTCCTTTAACTTATAAACAATAAATTCGAAAACCTTAAGATGAGATAACGTAATAATAAGAAAACTGTAAAGAATTAATGTTTGTTAAATAACGAAGGAGTCCAATTTAAAAAATACCATAGTGATTTTATAATTTTTAAACCATTTAAAAAAATTGCCATGATTAGCATGAAGCAATAGTCGACAAGACACAGAATATCAACGTCAATTGCGCTAGCTGTATGTGCCATGAACCTAATAATTTACTGGCTCAATCCAGTGGTGTTCTGTCTTAGGGGACATGAGGTTTCTTATTCTTTATTGGTTGCCTCATAATTTAAGCTTTAAGTCTTTGGTAGTGGGGTATACGAATAAGAAAGTCGATTAGTTCCTGCTGTATAACCAAAAGTGCAATAGGCATATAAAATTATTTTAATGAGTCTTGACATTGACTTCTACTCTCAAAATTTCAAAATTTTATATGTGTTGCCATATGGGAATCGTTTATCATAGAAATCTCTCAGTATATACGATGTTGTTTTCAAAAACAGAAGCTTGCAATTGTTATTTAACTTTGTTCTTTTCGTAACATCCTTTATAAAATTATCAGTCGGTGAAAAGAGCAAATGGACTTCACTGAGTTCACTGTACATACACACTAAGTTAGAATAATAAAATGTTGATGTCATAAATTACAATATTTAACACGCATGTAATATATCGTTTATAACAATTTTTATCCAATGCCCACGAACGGCAAACTAAATAACGCTAATAATACTAATTTAATACGTTACATGAGTAATACTCCTTAATTATATTTTTATCCTGGTTAAATCCCCCGTAAACCGGCACGATGGAATTCCTGGGGTTGGAGGCGTCCGAATGGGGTGCATACGCGGTAAGGGCCACGTAGAGCACACACAGAACGCACTGGAAAAGCAACAATAGCAAACTAGTTTTTAATTGTTCTGTTTTAAAAATAACGTTCTCTGAGCTGCTGTAAGTGACAGACTTGGAGCTGGAATAGTGGCGCGTTTTGTGCAGTGACATTTCGACGTTTATTTTCTTTTGCGTCGTCTACCTTTTCAACTAAATGAAATGCAAAGAAATCTTTGTTATTTAAACTAACCTGGTTGACGTCGCTGCGTGGATTTGCATGTAAGTTGTTAACAATGTATGCGGGGTTCAAAGGCGAGTTTCAGCCGATGTATTTTGTTAAAAAAAATATATATACAGTGTGACCCATTTGAGATGGTTCTATACACCCCTGTTAAATAAGTAGTTTCCAACCGATTTGAATCAACTATTTTCTTTTAAAGATGAAGCATTAAAATATCTACACCTTTGTGCAATATATCATCGAATATTTGAAATTTTCATCGCTTTGGGCTGTTTTCAAGGTCAAAACTACCAAAATTGAGATTTTTTCTTTAAATTACTACATTCGAAAGCTATCAAAATATGGGAAACCCAATTTTCATTAAAAAATATTAATTTCTAATAACGTTATAATAATATTTTTCTTCCAATTCTTATAATTCTTTCAAAAAATAAATCCCGCCACAGGCAGGATTCGACATTTGTCCCGGATTGGAACCGAACGACATACATCTGTTTCGAACTTATCAGTTCTCATCAGTGCCGTACACGGTACGCCGATCCAGGACAAATGTTTGAAACCTGTGGCGGGTTTTATTTTTTTAAACCTTATCTGATCGTGCAGGAACACGAGAAAGGGATCGAGGATTGCTTTTAGGTATAATTCAATACCTGGCGGGGCTTTAGCCCGAGGAGTAATTGTTTCCTATAGCGATTATGTAATAGCCTTGTTATTGGGGAACTACTTTGATAACCGCTTGGCGGTTTGGTAGTTCCTCTCTCGATTTCCGACTTATATGTTACTAGAGGTAATTCTGAGAACCTAAATAAAAAAGGGTTGCTTTGCCTTAAGCTTTTTTTTTTTTGGAAATAGAAAAACGAAATTTAACAATAAAATACAAACAGAAAATTTAAACAAATTAATAAAGCATTAAATTTAAATAAAATAAATATTTAATTTTTGTAGTTTCAACTCAACCTCCATCTAGTTCTATGCATTCATACCGTTGACGAGTATTTGTTGAAATATTTCGAAACTGTCTCTGTATAATTTCTACACAAGCTTGCCAAATTTGGCCACATAATTCATCTCTGTTCTTTTGCACACATTTTACGTAAATCATCATCATAGGGAAAAAGTCAAACGAGTTTAGATCTGGAAGTCTGGGTGGCCATTCAATTAAAGGCTTTCCTAGACCTATCCGATGGTTGTGAAAACTTGTGTTAAGCCATTGCTTTACAACTCTTGCATTATGCACTGAAGAATTTAATTGTAAATTCAGATTTATCCTTTCTTGAAGTGAAAGGTCATTTATTGCTTTTAATAAATCGGTGTTTAAAAAATTATAAAATTTTCGGGCGTTGAGATTATCTTTAAGAAAGCAAGGACCGAAAATACTTTTATTTATCCACTAAAATATTGGCTTCTGCAGGCCCACTGTGGTTTTTCGTTGCCCAATGCAAATATTTTTTTATTGAAATTGGGTTTCCCATCTTTCGATAGCATCCGAATACAGTGCAGTCTTTTTTTTTTTAAATTGTTAACTATATTTCTGTATTTTTGTCCTAGAAAAAACGCCACAGTAGGCGCTGAAAATTTGAAATATTCTATGATATATTGAACAAATGTAAAGATTTTAGTGTCATCTTTAAAAAAATAAAAAATTTATTCAAATCAGTTGGAACCTATTTATTTTACATGGGTGTCTCCAACTGAAATCTTCTATAATAAATCTTACCTATATTTTTATTTATAAATTTACAAAATGAAAAACTATTTTTGTTTGAGAAAAGCTTTTCACTTTTATTCTTGTCAACACGACAATTGGTTCGACATTACAGTACATTCGTCAGTAGTGCATACAAATACAATACATGAGATCAGTGTATATAACCATTGTCTTAATTAGGGGAAATACTAAATGGCGGAGACTAACAGATTTGAGTCAAGAGTCAAGCGAAAATCTTAAGAGCTCCATAAAAATTGCATGCAGTAGTATTATATTCGCGACATAGAATGCCTTGTTGATAACATCACGATAACAGCTAATATCCTTAATAGTATTTAGACGTTCTCTGTAAATGACGTGAAAGGTACGAGGGTGAGTCAAATATAAACGGGAATGTTTATTTTAACGCTCGTTGAGTAAAGAGACTATCACGCTGTCTTGATATATATTAGGTGGGGATGTGAAGAGGAGGAGACTCCATCGGCGCGGCTCGCCAAGGCCGATTAACTGTCAGTAGCATCATGTCTGTGCAAGAGGTACATACATCCGTTGAGCAACGCATTATTATCAAATTTTTTACGCTGAAGGGCGTAAAACCAGCTGAAATTTTGCATCAATTGACTGCACACTTTGCCGACAAAGATCCTTCAAAGATACAACAGAGGGCTACTGATCATTAATTTCATTCATGGGCGGCTTACAGTTAACGCCACCTACAACTGCCAGCTCCTTGATGAAACAAAACTGGATTCTCGGCGGAAAACACGAGATATGCCTATCCGAAGTGTGATTCTTCTTCACGACAACACTCGGCCACATACAGCTTTGACCCGAGAAAAACTAGAAAGAATCATTGCGAAACACTTAAACATCCGCCCTACAGCCCGGATTTGTTACCATATGACAACCACAAGTTTGGGCCACTCAAAGAAGAACTTGGAGGACGCCGTTTTGATGACGCCCAAGACGTGAAAGCGTTTGTGTGCAATTGATTAGAGGCACGACTAACTTCATTTTTCGATAACGGTATTAAAAAAATGTATTAATAAAAAAGATAGGAAAATAAGATAGAAAAATAAGATGTATTTAAAAACGTTCTTACTGTGATAATGTATTTATTTAAATAAATTCCAGTTTATATTTGACTCACCCTTGTAATAATCTCGAGAAGTTTTGTCTGAAGACTTGGCTCTTGGCTGCCATAAAATAGAACCACTGTTTCTTAAATATCATTATTCTCAGTAGTACCAATGATAAATATATCTATATATAGATACTTATCCAATTCTCGCAGAACTGAGTATTTAAATAGACAACCATCTCTTGTGAGGTATGATCTTGGGCACCATCAAGTTGAAAATAATTAATTTGGTAATGGCATATTATCAATAAAAAGCTCTAGAATTCGATGTTGAATATCCCATGGTAAAAGTGTGGTCTTAATATTTGGTTCTCCTTGTGACCACAACAGAAGTCACCAGTGCATGCACTTGTCTAGATCAAGGTCACTAAGAAATCTCATTTATCATGTATTATTATAACATAGTATGCATACTTGAAAACATTGTTCGCTACATCGACTCTGAATATAAGAAATTAAATAGTTCAATTAATCTGGTAATAAGCTTGAATTTAATTAACCCTAATGACAAAATTAAGGTCACCATAAAATCCCAGTTTGCCACACCTTTTTATTTACATTTTTTAATTAGCGTATTCTACTTTTTTATCATGGAGTCTTTTTATATTTTCTGTATATAAAAACATGATGGAATAAATTTTCAAAAATAATTTTCAAAAACAATTTCAATGATATTCATGTAATATGTTAACAAACATTTTTAAAATAAGTTTTGAAAGCTATTGTAATATATATATATCTGTTGATTATGACTATGGTTAGTGTATAACTTACATGGATATTTCTCTGCGTCATACGTTTTTTTATATTTAACAAAACAACAGAACAGGATGAATATTACTATTTGCGCCGAAACCAAAAGTGGAATTTTCTGCATGGAACACATACTCTTTACGTTTGATGCTTTGAAACATTAAGCTTCACTTGTTTGTACTCAAATCCTACATTTACATAATTCAGTAAAATTGCTGCTCGAAATTGTACTAAACACGACGGTTTTCAATAATGTACTCCTACAGGGTGGTCGTGTAATACCCCACGGAAATTTAACAGAACAAATACGGTTTTAAAGCGTTTTCACTTACCTGACCAGTATATTTGCTTAAGGATAATGGTTATTGAAATTAACGCTTTACTGTTGACTTTATAGTCGATATTCGCGTACGAAAATATTTATTTTGCGAAACTCTAATTTGATTATAGTGTTTCTATAACGATGGTAATTTATAATTTAATATATCTATTGAGAAATAACAGTCAAAAAATAAACTGTTTCCAGTGGCGAAGCGTCAATTTAAGCTTAAGGTAGACTGTTCTGAATTATACGAGGGAGAGGGGCTCATTTTTAATGCAATATATAGATATATTGAATAGTTGAATCGCAAAAACAACTTACCCATATTTCTTCATCAATTCCATTCACCGCGTTTTCTTTTCTGCAAAAACATCTATAGTTCTTGAAATAAATTGGTAGGTTTTGCCGCTTTAATTGTTCAGTTTGTCTTCTAAAGATTAATTATTAAAATAACCACTCTTATTAATTACAAAGTCTACTAAATCAGCAGTGTCTAGGGCTGATATTATATTTAAAAATAACACTAATCACTACGAGTAACGACAGGTCGATATTATAGC
The DNA here is from genome assembly GCA_037954035.1 of Rosalia funebris. NCBI lineage: Eukaryota > Metazoa > Arthropoda > Insecta > Coleoptera > Cerambycidae > Rosalia > Rosalia funebris. The sequence continues at coordinate 4,610,953 of JAZFAV010000002.1, read as the reverse complement.
CACTGTATTGCGCAAACTGATCGATCAGGCTAGCTAAATTGCATGTCACTTTTTGCGTACTCCCCTCTCCCCCCGGGCACCGCGGATCTCTATAAAGTCCGTTAAATCCAAGGTGATAGAGAGTCACCCCAGATTCTCAGTGCGCAGGCCTGCCAAGGCTTGCGCACTGCCGGTTGCCGGCATCCCAGCGCTTCAGTTTAAATGAAAATAGGTATGATAATGTGAACAGAAAATTATCATTCTGGCAAAGGCAAGTGGCAATATGAAAACAGGGTCTACCATCTAAAATATATAGGATAGGCTGCGCCTTACAGACTTAATTTACGCTTCACCACTGACTGTTTCCTGTTTATTGGTTGTTGTGTACGGTAACTATTAAGAAATAACTAAACGTTGTTTGACGTCTTGTTTTAGTATACAATCAGTCCGAAAAGTAATATGTAAATTCAATTAACTCAATCGAACATGACAGGAGATATGTCATTTTGAGACCCTTCATTTTTTTCGAGCCGTGTTTTTTTAATAAAATTGATATTTTTCTAATGGAAAACCCTGAACTGCCCGAAGTATTTTTTAGGCACAGTGAAATAAAATAAAGGATTGGTTATATACCATTTTTTTGACCAACTGAATTGTCTCAAATTAAATAAATAGCGTTATAATAAAGTCATTGTAATAAAATAAAATCTTTCGGTCACATTTAATTGTTGCGCAGTATGAACGCTTGTATGTACAAATGTTCAGTGTTTAATGAATGTTTTCAATTCGTTTTTGTTCTATTGAGAATGTTTTTATTGGTTCTGATTGTAGCTATACCTTTTCCTATCTTTGAGCCATTTAAAATGTAATTAGTTAATTGCACAGTATAGCGAAGTGGTGAAATTAACTGAGTGAGAATGAACGGAAATACTATGAACTGAAATACTCTATATAGTTGGATTTTATGAAAGGCCACGCATTCAAGCAGAACTAGCCTAATTAGTTAACGAAACTTCGCAATTCGATAAATTCGCAAACTATAATCAGCAGAATAGAAGCAAAATTTAGGGAGTAGAATTTTGACCCACTACAGACACAATTATTCTCAGCTTGACTTTCTGTTATCTTCACAAGAAAATCCACTCATTGCACTATCTTGAGTAGCTGCAAATTTAAACATACCAACGGCAGCTATGTCTTCGAAAGTACAACTATCATTCAAAATTACTCTAGGACATGAATTATCCGAAGATGAATTTGATAGACAATGAATTTTATGAAGCAATGCAACAATTGTGTAACGAGGACAATTATGTTATTATTTTCTCCAATAGAGCTACCTACGCTCTGTTTGAATGGTACTGTTAACTGATACAATCATCAATATTGTGTAACAGAGAACCCACATTGGATGATGGAGGCATACAGTCACTATTCTCAGAAAATAAATGTGCGATGAGGAATAGTCAGAGTAAAAATATTAGATCCCCATTTCTTTGACCAAACATTAACTAGGGAGGGATATCTTAAATTCCACCCAATCCACCTAATAACCTTAATCTCTTAGATGATCAATCTTTTACTTTTCCGCACTCCACTATACGCGGTAAAGTAATGTTATCGTGTAAAGAAAAAGTGAAAAAAATTATTTTGGATTTATTTTTTGTTCTTCGGCCTAAAAACAAAAAAAATGGTTTTTAAAAACTTCTTGCTGTGTGTGTGTGTCGTTGTCGTCGGTATTTATTCTTGTTAGCTCGATAATTCAACTAGATCGTGTCGGAACGATCTGGTTTCGACTGATTCTGATTGGGGACATCTCCCAGACGACACCTATTGATTTTGAGGTGGATAGAACACACTCTACCATGTACATGGGTCATGAAAAAGTGCAATGGTGGAATATTTGAGATTTTTTTTTGTTAGCACGATCATTTAATTAAATCGTGTCGGATCGATCGGGTTTCGACTGATTCTGATTAGGGACGTCTACCAGACGAAATCTATTGATTTTGAGGTGGATAGGACACACCCCACCCTGTCCATAGGTCATGAGAAAGCACGATGGTGGACTACTTGAAGAAAGTAAAACTGTCGCATAAAACACATATTCTGCATTTATGTGTTGGTTTATTTTTTCTCGGCCACTCAATGTCGAGATAGAGATGTTCTACGTGCGGAAAAGTCCGTTTTAAGGTTTTAAAACTGTTTATTTTTTCAAAAAGATGGTGTTCCTCTTCCAGGCAGAACGGCCTGCTAGGTCACCAGATCTAACCCTACTGGATTAATTTTTGTAGAATTATTTGTACACAAGTACGGGTTAACACACCTGACAATTTCGAATATTTAAAGGAAATAATTCGAGGGGAAGTGCCCTAATAACATCGGAAATTGTTATAAGCGTAGAGAGGGAATTTATTTAGGATCTTGAACATTGCCAATCTGTGAGTGGAACACATTTTGAACATTCAGTGTAAATAAATTTTCTTGTTTTAATTTCATTAACTTTGTCGAATTAATTCTCAAAAAATTTCTCATATAACTAATTCCTTATTTTAATTTACTGCATGTAAAACCAGAGATTTTATTAAAAGACGCAATAGAAAATGGGGATTTTTATTAAAAAGGAAATCGATGATCTCATATATTTTAACAATACGACTAGAGAAAATTAAAAGGTAGGTTTCACAGTGGTATTTCATCTTGTAACATGTCCGAGGGATTAATAAAACTTTAGTACAAAATTTATCGAATTTTTACAGCTTGTCAAGAATAGGAAAAAGTGTGAGATTCTCTATGATGCGTAGAAGAAAGAACGAGGCAGCATTCGGAAGGAAAGGGATGCACTTTAGGCGCGGCCAGATCGACCTCTATGTACATCCACATTTAGTATACTATATACGAATATTCATCGATATTCACCCTGAAACAGTCCCAGTACGACCGAGTAAAGACCAGGCTATTTACTGCGCACCTCGTGGGCGATCGGATATCGCAGTTTTGAGACTTGTACCTATTCTTGACAAACTGTATAAGTATTAATTGTTGGACTTACTGTATAAGATGTAAAAGAAAGTAAATATACTCGTATTGTTATCGCTGTTAAACGCCACTAACATATTCTTTATACATTTACTATTTATGTTATTGTTTAAATGATATTTAAGTTTTAAGTTTATTTGAATAGTGTCCCTATTGTGGTACTCTACTGTACCACATTTTAACGCTAGTTTATAGTATAAAAATTGAATTAAGCATAAATCACAATTTTTAAAATTGCTGAATTGTTTACGCAAGGTTTATTGCAATTTTATTTATAAAAATTGGAATGTACTTAGAGAAGTACATTTGTCATAGAGAATTGCGATCATCGGAGTTAATAGACAATATCAAATTATAGTTTATACAGTTTTTGATGTTGTTCATTAATTAAGGCTGATGGATGTGACACTTAATATCTTCAGTTTGGAAAAATAAAGTCATATCGTCTAAATAGTCCCCCTTTTAACGCACAAATGCTTTTATTACACCTTCTACGCATGGTATTTGAATTTTAAACACAATTCGAGATCCCTACATATGCCAAACAAGATAGCTCAATATTAAATGTTGACTTTTATTTTTATCGCATTGTAAAAATATATAATTTGTTGTTTATTGAAAACGATAATGTCAATAGTTAATTCATACGTTAACATTAGGTTCATAATAACAAAATAAATATGTAGTCGATAAAGAAACATTTTATTTAGACCGAGTGGCGAACAATCTCAGTCAAGGAGAAACTAAAACTCAAAGTAGTCACTAAATAAAATAAACCTTAAGTATAAGATCGATAAGCTGCTTTTATCTTTTGATATGTACGTTCTTGTGTTTGTTTGCTTCTATACTGATCTTGTTCAAATATTGTGTACTACAGACATGCCCTCTTGTTGAATACTCATATATTCTTGTGAATTTTCGACAATAAGTAAATGGTATTTATTTAACTTTGTCAGACTAATCCTTTAAACATAAAGGTTCAACATATTCAATTATAAATACCTTCTTTTGTATGTGAACGTATACATTGAAAGCATTTTTCTAATCGTCTAAAATCTATTTGGAAACCAAGTGATCATTTACTATAGTGCGATACGATACAATCTAATATAAAATCATGGATAACCTCATGGTTCTGTTCTTGGACTCTTGTGATTCCCAATGCATGTTAATGATTTACCTTCATATCTATCAGACTACAATTTCAAATTGTACGAAACTTCTTTAATTTTAAGGAATGTTACGGATCGGGTACAGTCCACAACTTTTTACTAGTTCTATGCCAAAACTTACTGTCTAAATTACATCAAAGCAACAAACATGATATTTTCTACCCCCAATATAAGCCTTATCCAGCCCTGATGGGTTCAATTTTTTACGTTAAGTTTTGTTCATTGTCGACGTTGTATTTCTTCATGGCATTATAGGAGGTATGGCTAGAAAAAAACCGGACTGATTATTTTGTCTTTAAATGACAACAGGGTCACGCTTCACCGATGCACGGCAATATGGCGTGATATTTCCCCCATCCACCACTAAAATTTCAAGGTCGTAGGTTGTTTTGTTCATCCACAACATAAAACTGTACTACTGTGTGCATTCGCGCTTCGTCGATGAACATTTGCGATAACCTTTTGAAGACGATTGAAAGGGAACCTAGGTTTCTGGAGAGAGTGATAACGTGTGACGAGTCATGGTCTTTTACCTACGATCCAGAAACAAAGCGGCAGTCGATGCATTAGAAAAGTCCCAGTTCACCACGACAAAAAATGGCACACATGAGCAAGTCAAAGTTCAAAGCGATGATGATTCTTTCCGACATCAAAGGGATTGTGCATGTTGAATGGGTACCCGAAGGTCAAACTGTCAACCAAGAGTACTACAAAGAGGTGTTGAACACGCTTCGTGAACGGGTAAGAAGAAAACGGTCGGAATTGTGGAAATATCGGTCCTGGGTTGTTCATCAAGACAACATCCCTGCTCACAATGCGCTCTCCGTCAAGACGTTTTTGGCCAACCATGAGATCCCCGTGTTAGAACATCCAACTTACTCACCTGACTTGGCCCCCTGTGATTTTTTTTGTTCCCAAAAGTCAAATCTGCTTTAAAGGGAACATCTACAGTAGAAGAGGTAAAAAAGAAAGCGACGGACGTCATAATGCAGCTTTCAGAAAATGATTTTCAACACTGCTTTGAGCAGTGGAAATGTCGCATGGAGGGGAGTATATAGAGGAAGCAAAATTGTTAAAAATTGGACAAAATGGGAAAAAAATAATTAATAAAATGTCTCACAGCACCAGTCCGGTTTTTTTCTAGCCATACCTCGTATTATACATGTTTGCAACTGTTGTTATTTTTTATCACTAATACACAAACGACGTTTTCATCTATGATTGTGCTGTACGTTTTTAAAATTTGTTAGATTTATGTGAAGATTGCTGTAAATCGTTACCCTCTTTTATGTTTTAAAAATTTAAGTACAGCTTGTCAAGAGGAAAAAGTGTGAGAGTGAGATTCTCTAAATATGAGTAGAAGAAAGAGTGAGCCAACATTCGGAAAAAGATGCACTTATGCGCGGCCAGATCGATCTTTGTGTGTCATACATTCATACATACTCGATATTCACTTTGCAAATGTCTCAATGCGCTGAGTAAAGGCCAGGCTATTTACTGCACACCTCATGGATGGTCCGATGTCGCAGTTTTGAGACTTGTTCCTATTCGCAACAATCTGTAACTTACCTCATTTCCACTATGTTTCTGCTCTTCTTATCTTACTAAAGACTTGAGGATTGCTAATAAAACTAAACGAAGGAATTTTTAAATATTTATTCATCGAATTCTTACAGTCTATAACTAACGAAAATATCACACAAAAATGGATACATTTATTTTAGGACTGGACAATGTTCTTTTCTGTTTATGGTGAAGGTACAACTGGTAATTAAACACATAGCTTTATTTATTTTAAACATCTATTAGTAGAAAATTGTGTAGCTACATCAAGAAAATCTAGCACATAGAAAGGAAAGATAATACAATTAATTAGGTTCTAAGTAAGTGTACTTTTCTATCACATAAGGTAAAGTAAAATAACAATTCTGTTGAGATATATTTTACTTGACATAAAATGTAAATTGTTCATTTTATTTCTTTCAAAATGATGATTATGAACACTTAAAAATACATCAATTTAACGACACATTTCAAGAACAACAAGAGTAATTTTCTTGTTTACTTTTTATTAGGTGCGTTGGGTTATAGCTCAGAAAATATATTTATTATTTATTGCATTATTTAATAAATAAAATATAAAAATTCATGAGCGAAATCTGCATTCATTCCTGCGTTAAAAAATGTCCCTTAAGATACAATAAATTTATTAGTATTTATTCAAACTATTAAATAATTTATTCATTAATTGACGGTAATAAATTATCTGGAGAATATTCATGACCGATAAATTCAATCCAAGATAGTATATTACCCACTAAAATAATTAATTTATTTGCATTTAACTGTGAATATTTTACAAGGGTAATGAATACTTGGGTCAAATATGATTTAACTAACACTCATTATATATACAGTAATGTACATACGTTTAAAATTCATTAAATTCATAGAATAATTTATATCTTAACCTATTAATCATGTACTCCGAAGATATCAAAATGGTAGTTATAAAAAAAATACAGGGCTTTGATGGGCATTGTATGCGTATTATATAAGTTGTGAAGTGTCAAATACAAATGCTTTAATATTTCACCCAATAACAGGCTGATAAATTGGGGAAAGAGACAATTGAAAAAATATAAACATCCCGAAAATTATGGAAATACTGGACGTTTCTCCACGCAGGTTTCGCCAACCAAGTTGTCATCATCGGGAGGTGAATAAAGCTGATTTTTAAACTACCGTTTATACCAAAATTTTTGTCAGGTTAAGGAACTCCTCGCGAATAGTTTTAGTTTCATACATTGTCGACTAATAGATCCACTCAACTTTATTTATAGTGAGTGAACATGATGATGCTAATTTGGCTGGCGAAAGGCGCGTCGAGATACGTGTAATATTTCTGTATTCGTAGGAAACTGATCTACTGTTTTTGTTGCTGCATCGAATGTTCCAGCCTCTTGTTAGGATGCTATTAAATAAATATGTAAAACACTTTATGTTTTAAATATATATAATACAATTTTTATTTATTTAGAAATTTAGAATTATTTCGCCTGTATATTAAAAGAATTCTGGATTGTACATATTGTCAATGAAATGAAATTGATAATATAATATGAAAAATGGGTCAAATATTAAAGATTTGTATCGTAAAAACGTCTATTTTGAGAATTATGAGGATGAGCTATTTTCTTTATTTGACAGCATATTCGTTGATTTGAAGTAACCGCTTTTGAGAATACAACCAATGGCATTTATACAGTGGCACGAAGAATAAATACTGAAAACTATTTGAAAAACAAACAGTAATGTCGGTATTTTCGAATTAACCAGTTTATGCCTCATGAATACCCACATAACTATCCAGTTTATTTTACTGGAAACAGGTTTGTTGTTTTTAGTAGTATACGTGCAGTATTCGATCTTGTTTTAATCGTGATTATCGAATATTATTACAAAATTTAATCATTTAAGAACAGTTCCCATCGCAAGCAGTTTTTTTATAAGTAATATCTGTAAAAAATGTGTTCTAATAAAGCTCATCCACGTTGGTGGCTAGATATTATATTATGTAATGTATTTTTCTGTAGATAATAACAATCTGCATTTAAAATAATACACTGAATAAATGATTTTAACCCATAACTGCTTGTTCAGCATACAAGGTGGAAACTTTTAATGAAAAAATCTCTGTAACTGGGATATAAAGGATTTCAATAAGCATTCCTGAAATAAATAGATTTTGAATTTTGGTTGCCCACACTTAGAGGGTAATTATCTTTATTTATTTTCACTCTGGGAGTTGGAACCGCCCTAAATGTTTTTTGTGGATTGTTGTGTGGATGTGGATTAGCTCACGAGGTCTAATTGAGTGGCCGCCAAGATTTCAGACCTTGCCCCACTTGATTTCTTATGGGAAAATTAAATTTTTGAAATAACAAATGAATATTCTAGTTACATAATTTATTCTAGTTAAAGTTACCACTCTGTATGACCACTATATAGGGTGTTCCTGAATATTTTACAGTATGGTAGGATTATTAACTGCTATTAGGTTAATTAGATTTGTTAATTGTAAAATTAGTTTACTGTTAAATCTATAGAAAATTTGTAGTTTTGTAAAAACGTAACTCGCTACATGAACATTTTTTTTACCAATTTTATGAGAATAGCATGTTTTTTCACATTTTTGTTAATTCAGCAGGAATATTATCGTATTATATTTTTTGTTGATTCTGATACAAAAAAGTGAGTCATATTTTATTTTTTGCTTTTGATTTTGCAGAAATTAGTCGAATATCAATTTTTTCTTCAAAAAATGGTTCACATTAATTTTTTTCTGAAAGGACGAATAAAATATTTTTTTGCTGATTCTTTCAAAAAGATGTATTTTATATTTTCGTTAATTTAGCAGGAATATTATCGTATACAATTTTTTCCCACCCATTTTTTTTTTTTTTTGAAAAAAAGAGGGTGTCTTATTTTACCGCTTGCTATTGATCAGTTGAGGAGTTAGTTAAATATCACTATTTTCTGCAAAAAAAGTGTTTATATTTAGCTTTTTATGATTCAGCAAGAATAAAATAAATAATTTTTTTTCTTATTCGGTCAAAAATATATATTTAGTATTTTTGATAATTTAGCAGAAATACTATAGTAGGGTATCTTTTTCGAATTTCGAGAAAAAAAGTTTATTTTCTGTTGTCATATTCCACTTTTTTCCTGATTCAACAACAATGAATTAAATTACTTTTTTCGCTGATTCTTATAAAAAAAGTTATACTTCACATCTTTGCTAATTAACAGGAAAGTTCTCGTATTACATTTTCCTGCTAATTCTGGAAACAAGTTATTTTTTATTTTCTGCTTTTGGTTTAATAGATACGGAATAAAGTTAATTTTTTTCTGTAAAAAAGTGTCTTATATTTAATTTTTTTCTAGTTTGGGAAGACTGAATAAAATTTCTTTTTCTATAACTAAATTAAATTAACGAAAAAATATTGGCCAATTTAACAGGGAGACAAAGTTTTGTGAATTAAACAATTTTAGATAATTTCAGTTTGCTTATATAGTGGTTACATGAGTAGGGGTTGAATTTTACCCATAAAGTTTACTACTATTTTGTTGTAGCATGTAGGATGAACTAAGTCTGTATTAAAAATATTATTTTTAAGCATATGTTGGACATACAGTGTATTATTTTTAAAATAGTTTTGTGATGTCGTTTCAAAATGTGCTCTGTACAACTTAGTTTATAGAAAATTCTGAAAATATAAAAATGCACTTCTCTCTAATTAACGTCATATAAAAGTTACAGGTAATGTACTATTCACTCTCATGCTATCTAGACAGTTAAATTGGTTATTCTTAATATCAACAATTTTCGTACTTTAGTATCTGTCTTAGTTTATTATTAAATATATAATTTAAAAGTATAAGCATAATAAAATGAGAATGAGTAACGTTTTACCACTGCAACAAAAAAAGACCATCAGTAATTTGAGTTACCTGGATGCGAAGAAAGATTCTATTGCCGCAAAATAAGGTAACTTTAGATTAAAATTTAATATTAAAAATGGAATAACCAGCCAATAAATATTGCATAAATCTAAAAGTCACAGCCTTCGGCATAATTTAGAAGTTTCTCTTTGACGAAAACATAATATGAATTATTAATATTTAGTTCTGTTAACACATTTTCAGCATTTTCGTCGGTGGAAATAATGTGAGTAGTATAAGTGATTACATTTTTAACACTAAGCAACTACATGATAAAAATATACATTACGCATGCCTCTTAATATATATCTAACTTTATTTTGATGAAAAATATAAACTTGTCAGTTGGTATTTTTTAATGTTTTACCTAAAATGTCTCAATTACTTTATATGTACATTTTGGAAATAGTTATAATCATAATTTTATACACGAGATTCCTATAATTCCAAACTCAGGATGTTTATTAGCGAACTTTTTAATGATATGTTTAAGTAACTTGTAGCATTTAGTTTATCTAATAAACGTTCGACTGTTGTTTCATGCATGTACAGTTCTAATATTTTTTTCATATTTTACTTTATTCTTACAAAATAAATATATCTGCCTTAACGTTATTTTTACTAAAGCTATCAGTACAATATTTTTAGTGTAAACTCTAAATGATAATTATAAATATAAATTATGTAAAACTATTTAGAATAAGAGGTTGCTAAAGAAGATTAATACAAAAGTAAACAATGAGGTATTCAAATTTGAAGCTAAAATTAGTCAGACTTTATTGGTATTCAAACAAAATTCTCGGATACGTCTTTTTTTATTTCCAATTTAGAGTATTTCGAGAAATATTGCTGGTATAGAGGACGTCCAAATTTCATGTACCACTGTAAAATAATAAAATTTAAAAGGTGCACTGTAATGTTTTATATTTTTGAAGAGACCTTTGAAAGAGAATTGCAAAGTATAACATTTCTGACTTGTTATTATCATGACGATCGAGATGTTACCTTATCAGTTTGGGAACATCGATCACAAGCAAAAGTAGCTAATCTTTTTACGAGAAGTACAACAAACATATTGTGAATTGGCTAAGCGCCATGGTACGGGTCATCTCAGTTGGATCTATAGGATTTGAATTACGCGCCATTTCTGTTTTGTCAAAGATCAGCGTCAATATTTAACGACTATCTATCAACTATACGACATGACGTGAACATGCCACGACTAACAGTTCAATAATGAATAGTATGGTGTACAACTGTTTTATGAAAGTGAGCGATTATGTATAGTTTCATTAAGAAAAATTCGCACTAAATTAGGGCAATATGAAGAGCCTACAGAATTAACAGTGCGTAACTTAATCGGGAAATTTGAAGAGGCGGGTTCTGTTATTGCTAAGCCAATACCAATACGTCCTTGTCGTAGTCGGTCAGATGAAAATATTGCTGAAGGGAGAGAAAGTGTACGGGAGTATCCAAATACATAAATTTGACATGCTGTTCACAAAAAAGAAATATGCATCCCTTGAAGTGCACGGGTTGGTGCGTATTTTGGAGTGATGGAGTAATTGGCCCATATTTCTTTGAGAATGAAGTGGTAATGCTATAACAGTAAATGGAGAACACCATCGATGGACGTCGTATTATTTTCAGATGACAGTCGTTAAGTATTGACGCCCTATCTTTGACAGAACACAAATGGCGTGCAATTCAAGTCCTGCAGTTCCAACGAGACACCCTATATAAGTAAGCCGTCAGTCTTCGACGTTAGTTCTTGAATTTTATAAAATCTGTTTTATGAAACAATGATGGAACTATGCAACAGACATCTTCTTCACATAAGGTCACATTTTCATTAAATGGAGACGATATAGATAAAATACATGATATAGGGGAGAAAAAAATCCCCAGTGGGTATGCGAGCATCACACCCATATCGATAAAAACGCTTAGCCGATGAACGTGGAGGACAAGCATTTTTAAAGCTGTGTTAACGAAAAAAATATATACTTGGTAAGTCAAGAAGTAGTACATTGGACCAATTCTAATAAGACAATAAGATCTAGACTTACCTTTCTTACGATCCAGACTTAAGTTTGGACGAAGAGGGCCTGTAAAGTGACCGGCTCGTTCTCAGGACCTCAATCTGTGTGACAATTTTTATTGGGCTATTCGAAAAGCAAAGCATACATCACAACATCACGTAACATTGATAATTTAAAGGCGCAAATTAGAAATGAAATTTTATATACCAACTGTTACATATACCTCCTTCCAGATATTCCTTTTTTCTATTTGCTCGTCTACATTTTTCCATATTATCAGTATTAATAATAAACTGACGATCGATTTGAGTAATCTCAATAATATTTTTATGTATCTATAACGTTTATTTTTTTGAAATATACCATAAATAAGTTCTATATACTTATTGGGCAAGAAAAAGAGAGATAAATAAAAAGATCTTTGATGTACGTCCGTAGAATAAAACTACGAACTTCGCCAAGAATACCAAAAAGGTAACAAACTGGGATACATTATTAGAATAGCCAGACAGTCAAAAATATTTTAAAGTTATTCGAATGATTTAGCATTATTTCTTAAAAGCAATATACGTTCGACATTTTGTTTTAAAATCATATGTCTAGACGGATTTTTTTCTGATCCAATACCTCAAACATTTTGCGGGCATATTTCGAAAGAATAAATATTATATATACAAAAATACGTTATTGGGGTTGGTGATATATTGCAAATCGATTTCCAATTTATTATTAATATTTATAATATGTAAAACGGGATAATTAAAAAAAAAACACAAATATTTCAGTTCTGAATCGACCTTTTCTATTATTCGTGTACAATTTTCTATTGATGTTCCAAACGCCCTCTACGTATTTGTTTATATTTAAAGAAGATTTAAAATTTTTACTAGATAATTTTCCATCACATTTGTTGAGGGAAAATTACCTGTGTGTAGGAAACCAAAATGAAAACTTTTAGATTACAAATAAATTAATCAATTAGCAACCTCATATCAAAGAATCAACTATTTTAAAACTTAAATTAACATTTGTAATATTAATATCAATTTTAACTTACAAAACATATTACATATATAAAACATAGTACCGATAATTACAGTTAATCATAATGGCCGACTTCGTGATCCAAAATCAAAATAAATATCTTCGTTGAATCCATTTTGGTACGCATGATCTTAATAACTCTAACGACAAAATCGAGTTCTCTATCCTTCTATAGTCCTATATCTCTTTATACCGCACTCATATCTCTAGTTATTGTTAATAACATATTCTTTTACACAGATTTACATATACATGTATATTATTCACCAATGCGGACTTGGGTAGGGCTGTGTATCCACGTTTGTCCATATTTTTTAAATAATTTTATTTCAGGGAACCTTAGGATGATAGAATATATACTTGTAGTGCTCGTCAAGAATAGGAAAAAGTGTGAGATTCTCTAGGTGTGCGTAGAAGAAAGAGTGAGGCAGCTTTTGGAGGGAAAAGGATGCACTTTACGCCTTGCCAGATCGAGCTCTGTCTACATTCACATTCAATATAAAGTTTGTATAATGGATCTTTGCCAGCTTGTATCAATTTAGTGACGACACATGGATCACATGTGACATCATTTGCAATTATTACTAATATGCAGCAATTACCAGCACGTATGTCTAGCGACATATGTTTCAATCAACTACGTATGGCATAGACAGTTAATAATTCGCCGAACAAAATGTAATTATGAAGTCACGTCTTAGCTTTATTGTATAATTTGATTCATTGGCGTCTCAATATTTCTATAAAATTTATTTCATTTTGGTTTTAAAATAACCTAACCTAAATCTGTAGCAAATATATGTACACTCCTATATATTTTGATGGAAATATCACTTCCATTGAATGTTTTTGTGAAGAACCTTTTCATTACTCTGTCATAGGTCGACGGATTTGTATTGTACTAACTGTTACTCTAAAATGTGTTTTCGGCACGACACTGTTCAAAAATGTCAATTGATTGATTCATACGATTGTTACCTGTGACGCACACGCAAGGAACCATTATACAAACTATATATTCATCGATATTCACTCTGTAAGGGTCTCAATTCGACTGAATAAAGACCAGGCTATTTACTGCGCACCTCGTGGGCGGCCCGATATAGCAGTTTTGAGACTTGCTCCTATTGTTGACGAACTGTATGTACCATACGTTTACTCGGTAATGGTTACACATTGATGAGCGAGACAGATATACATAGAGGAGTGGAATCGGGATTATTTAACTTCACGTGTATGTATATTTGTAGCCTCGCTCAGTCGCCTTTCTTTTTCCTGTTTTGTTCCGTTTTGTTTGTAAACTTACTGTATAAGGAATATGTATGGGGTATTTTATTTTCGAAAATAGTGAAGGGATAAATGCAGTTAAAACTTCACTCAAAATTGTATTTGATAAAAGCTGAATTGAATCTGAAGAATGAAAATTAATATTGTTACTAACCTCACTTTTACTTTGAGATAAAAAAAAACAACAATTTTGTGTTAGTGTTTAGTAATAAACACTATAATAAACGATTTCATTTTTTAACAAAGTGTATGTTCAGTATATTGAAATTTGACGGAAACTGTAGGAAAGATCCATATATAGAGTTTAACTACAGTAAGTATTGTAAAGTCGATATACAAGATGTTTGTGATAATTCCTGAAGGGCATTTTCTTCGTTCTATAATTGTTATACTTCAGTAGTAATATTTATCATCAACCGAAAACACAGCTATTCCCACCTGTTCTTTTTTGAAATTTTTCTCTTCCTCGTTTCAATTATTTGCGACCCTAATTTATTTTTATCCATTCTCAAAAGTATGTTGTTATTTCTAGTGTTTCGACTATCTCTATCGTTACTTGGTGGAGTAAAAGTTACTTACAATTTCGGTATCACTCATTAATTTCTTTGTTATATTAATTCTTACTTTTCTCGTAATTACATCAATTTTAATCAGTCTATAGATAATTTAGTACTAGATGATGTAATTCAAAGAAAATTATACACTAACATTTACGAAATAAAGTAATTCCTGCATACATCGAAAATATTTTAAGCAATGGTTGACATCAGATTCTGAAATAAATAGACTCTTAATTTTAAACCATTTTATACGAAGAAATTTGGTTTTCCTAATGCAGATTTTTGGTTATACTTTTTATATAACATTGCAAGTCGACATAATTTAGCATTTCTTGCAAAAAGAAATTGTTGTATTTACATCTAACCTGCCTGTTATCGTGAATAAGGTAATTCTTTCTATAACTAATTTGCTTATATCAATTATCAATTAAGTTATAGCAATAAATTTCCATCAACATTTAGTGGTAAGTGAAAAGTAAAAAAATGGATTGTAGTTTACGGTGAATTTTTCGAAAAATTATAATATATTTTTTATAAATTTCTACAATAAATAATTAATGACTCAGCCCCATCTTTTTTAAAGAATTTTTTTAAACGTTTGTTAGGATTTTTAATACAGACTAACTTATTGCCAATACCTAAGTAAATTGATAAACATTTTGTATACTTGCAAATACACTTACAAAATTTGAATATTTATATAACGTTAATCTCTTGTTGTGGCATTAAAATAATTTATTTTAATTTTGAATAGGGAACTAATAAGGTCTGTCGTAAAAATACGTAAATCTATGACACATCAATGTCGTCCAATCAGCAAAACAGACAGAAGTTATTTTAATAAATAACGGAAAATTTATTATTGAAACTGGAAAGTAAATTGACAATAAATTAACAAAAACTGGATGTACAATTTACCTTCAATCCGCGGAAACTGGGGCAGCGGGATAAATTACCGCGAGTTGGAACCAACTCATTAAGCAGCAAGCCATCTGCGTTGGGCCACGAACGCAACAAAAACAAAGCCGATAATGATGGTCAAATTTCTAAATATTTGTAAACAATTTCTCACGCGAATGAGATGAAATATTCAACATTGTAACTTTATGCGCGCCGAGTAGAGTTTCCACCCTTGTTATAAATTATTTATGGACGTTCGCTATGTCATGGAAAAACATTGGATTTAAATAAACAACCATGATCACGGGACCATATTCCGTGGGCAGGGAACCGAAGCTGCGGCTAAAATATTAATGTAAAGCTGGAACACTATATAATTATGGTTTAGTGCATGCTATTTATGCCCGGTTTCAATCAGCTGTATGTATTATCTCTTAATATATACATATTTACCAGGTGTATAAATATGAAACCGAAATTTGCCCATAGATGGCCTAGTTGATAATGCCACTTCATTGGCGCCATGTTCTTGTTTTGACATCTGATAAAGGTTATCTCACAACAATACAAGTTTCATACAACAACATCGTTTTTAATACCGTTGAACATGTCGAATTTTGTGCCTGGAAACTATGATTTGTGGACTCATTGATTTTCTGTTACCATTTGAAGAAAACTGCTGCGGAACTGCATAGGATGCTTGTCGAAGCCTACGGTGAGCATATTCTTGGTAAATCACAGTGCTTTGAGTAGTTTAAAAAATTCAATAGTGGTAATTTTGATGTGAGAAACGACGAACGTGGCAGACCACCGGAAAAGTTTGAAGGTAGCGAATTGCAAGCATTGTTGGGTGAGAATAACACTCAAACGCAACAAAAACTCGCAAATCAATTAAATGTAACACGAGAAGCCGTCTCCCTACGTTTGAAAGCCATGGGAAAGATCCAGAAGATGGGAAAATGGGTTCCACCTGAATTGAATGAAAGACAGCAGGAAAACCGACAAACCATTTGCAAACGGCTGCTTGCCAGGTACAAAAGAAAGTCATTTCTTCATCGAATTATGACTGGAGATGAAATGTGGACATATTTCGAGAATCCTAAGCGTAAGATCATGGGTAACTCCAGGCGAACCATCGACATCGACTACAAGGCCAAATCACTATGGACGGAAGATAATGCTCTGTGTTTGGTGGAATCAGAAGGGTGTGCTTTATTATGAGTTGCTAAAACCTGGCCAATTCGTTAATACTGAACGCTACCGACAACAAATGATCGATTTAAATCAAGCTTTGCGTAAAAAACGGCCAAAATATCGAGAAAGGCAACATAAAGGGATTTTACTTCATGATAATGCGCCACCACACATAGCAAAATCGGCCAAGGAAACGATTGAGGCGATTAGTTGGGTAATACTTTCACATGCCGGGTACTTATCAGACTTGGTCGAGTCTGATTACTACTTATTTGCATCGATGGGACACGCACTTGCAGAGCAGGGCTTCACATTTGGTTTGGCTAAAAAGAGCAATAATTTTTTTGGCATAGAATCAACAAATTCTCAGAGAAATGAAAAAATGTATATCTAGTAATGAGCAAACAATACTTCGTATAAAATATTTGTTATCATTTTCATACAATAAATGTGTATTTTCTATACAAAAATTCCTGTTTCATATTTATATACCTGTTCATTTTCAATATTCATTTGACTTGCGTGATGACTTCATAAAATTCAATTTGTAAAAAAAGTACGACTCATAATTTATTCCCTCAACTTCTGAAGAAGAGTAAATAAAATTTGTTATATAGTTTTTACATGGGCATAGAAACTTGATAATTTTTAATTGTTCGTTATCGACGACTGCTTGAACTCATCGTGCTCAGTGTCAGAGAAAGGAGAGCTCATCTAATGCTGTTTCAGTCGACATGGAGCGGGGACCGTACGTTTAAGATAATTTAAAAAAAGTGGTGATCCAGCGTCCATTTTGTATCCATTTCGAAATTCCACGTCGTGGAGTTGTTCTTAGTCTAACATTATAAAGTTATGGGTGCATAATGTAGCAAAGTGGTTCTGCATTGAAGAAGAAGCCACCAGATCGTATTCGTACGACTGTTGAACGACTTTTCATAGAACCATGTTGCAAAGAAGATGCCAAATTTTTAACACGAAGGTAAATACGATTATATAGGGACATTCCCAACACTTTAGTAAGGTTATAAAATATGGAAATAGGTATGTAATTGGTTAACGAAGAGTTATTACCGGACTTGAGTACAGGAAAAATTCTCGTAGTTTTCCATACACTAGGAAAGGTATTATTTTTCAGAGCTAAATTAAATAATATTAAGAGAGGACAAAAACATTTAGAGTCCTTGATAAAAAGTAAAAAAACACGGAATTTGTTCATGGCCTTATGTCACTGTATTTTTTACTTTGCTCAAATAATGTAATTCAACGTGTTCAGTGAATTCCGTAGAATTGAGGTTAGAGATATTATTCCCTTCTATATTAGAAAAGTCGGAATCAGAATGAAAGTGCATGCCACTAAAATATTTACAGAAACCATGTGTTATTAATTGAGGTGTATCAAGTACTAAATTATTATTAATTAGGTTACTTCATATGCAGTGGCGAAGCGTCGACTTAAGCTGAAGGTAGGCTGTCCTGAATTAGATGAGGGAGGGAGGCTGCTCATTTTTAATGTAATATATATATATATATATATATATATATATATATATATATATATATATATATATATTGAATAGTTGAAACGCAATAACCACTCTTATTAATTAAAAAGTCTACTAAATCGGCAGTGTCTAGGGCCGCCATTATCCTTAAAAATGACACTAATCACTACGACTAACGACAGGTCTGTTGAATTGTTATTTTTACTTGCGCTTTATTTTTACTTGTTTCTTAAATGAAACTCTTGGATGCAAACTAAACAAAATATATTTATTTTCTATACAACTACTACTATCGAATGCAATCACAGAACATACACACTGATACATGGCCCCATAGATCATAGACTTAAAGAACTGAACTTAACTGAACTGAGCCAACCAGAGATTACTTCTTCTAACAAGGTCAATACTATAGCCACTGTATTACGCAAACTAATGGATCAAGCTAGCTAAATTGCATATAATTTTTCGCGTCTCTCCTAACCCCCCGCCCCCCGTGCGCCTCGGATCTCTATAAAATCCAAGGCGGTAGAGAGTCAGCCCGGATTCTCAGTGCGCAGGCCTGCCAAAGCTTGCGCACTGCCGGTTGCCGGCATGCTGGCGCTTCAGATTAAATGGAAATAGGTATGATAATATAAATAGAAAATGTTTATCATTCTGACAAAGGCAAGTGGCAATATGAAAACGGAGTCTTCCATCTAAAATATATAGGGTAGGCTGCGCCTTACAGCCTTAATGGACGCTTCGCCACTGTTGATATCTTAGTACGACCTTTCTTTGACTGAATGTAATTCCAGAAATACTTGGGACTTTTCAATTTCTCATTTCTTGAGTTCTTATTTCACAGTTTTGTCGTTTTCAATTTTTGTAAATGACAATTTTTAGCTTAGTATTAATAATTACATAGTAATAACTATTATTGTTAATTCAAATTTTATGTATATAAAAACAAGTTGAGGATGTGCAAAAGTGCATTTTTTTAATTACCTTGAAAGGATGTGGTCCGTATTTCAAGTTACGCCTCGTTACGGTATTAAGGAAACTTTTACACCTTATATTAATTAATAGCTAACACAAAGTTATAACGAACTTTTATGTCCGCCGTGGTATACGTCAGGGAGTAAGACTGTAATACTTGTAATACGAGGTGCGATATTGTTTTATTACACTTATAATGAGTTTCATTATAATATCCTATGAAGCGAAACCTGTTGCTTTTTTCATAAAGCAAATAAAGCACTTTACAAGTTCGTCTATGTATTAATTAGCTAGAGCTTAATCCATATCTGATACTGTTATAGAGTTTTAAGAATATTTACATTTTGACGAACGAAGTTGTGGAAAGTTTGTATTTCTATAGAATGTCTGTGATGAAATAAAATTATATAATTAAAGTAATGTAAATATAATAAAATGGATTGCATCACTTAATTGCAAACAGGGGCTTTGGAATTTATTTTTTAGACTTATAGAGGATTCTATGTGTAAAATATAGGATATCTGTTTGAACTGTAGGATTGGAATTGCGTGCCATTTGTGTTGCGTCAAAGATAGGGCATCAACATTTAACGACGTCAACATGCCGCGATTGACAGTTCAACAACGAATAGTTTGTGCATAACTGTTTTATGAAAGTGAGCGAACATTTACAGTTGCATTAAGAAAAATTAGCAAAAATTAGGGCAAATAGAAGCACATACAGAGTTAACAGTGCATAACTTAATCAAGAAATTTGAAGAGACGGGTTCTGTCATTGATAAGGCAACACCAATACGTCCTCGTCGTGGTCGGCCAGAAGAAATATTCCTGCAATGAAATAAAGTGTACGGGAGCATCCAGACAATCGGAACTGTCAAGAGCTACCACGCATCGGATTTTAAAGAAAGATCTGCATCTATTAGCATACAAAATTCAGCTGACACACCACTTAAAAGTTACAGACTATCTACAACGTCGTACATTTGTTAATTGGGTGTTAGGAAAGAAAGAAGGGGATGCTAATTTTTGCAAAAAAAATTTTGTGTTGAAAATCCACATGCTGTTTACGAGAAGGAAATGCATCTATAGAATGTATGAGCTGTTAACTCTGTAAGCGCTTCATTTTGTCCTAACTTTGTGTGAAAATTTCTTAATGCAACTATAAATGATCGCTCACTTTCATAAAACAGTTGTACACAAACTATTGGTTGTTGAACCGTTAAACGCGGCATGTGACGTTGTATGGTTTGTAGATGACAGTCGTTAAATATTAACGCCGTATCTTTGACAGAACACAAATGCCGCGCAATTCAAATCGTATTGTTCCAATTGAGATCCAATTATATAATACGAAGGTGGATCAAATATAAACGAGACTTTATAAATTTCGCGCCGGATAGTTGTTCAAGGTGAATACGGACGTTAGGAGCTTGAAGTGGGGATTTTAGGTGACACGGAGACGACGCGTCGTATTGCTGTGTTTGTTTAATTGGTAGCAATCACAATGAGGGAGAAGAAGGTACATAGGAGCATTGCGCAACGAACTGTTATTATGTTTCTTACACGCGAAAACGTGAAACCAGCTGAAATTCTGCGCAGATTGCAAGCACAGTTCGGAAATGAAACGCTTTCGTGGTCACGTGTAAAAGTTTGGTGCAAAGAATTTAACGGAGGGCGTAACAGTGTCGAAAATGTAAATCATCCTCGTCGTCCGTGCACCAGCATTTCGCCGGTTAACATTGCACGCGTTAGAAACTGTCTGCAGGCAAAGTTTTAGCCACGGTTTTCTGGGACTGGAGAGGGGTGTTGTTGGTCGATTTTTTGCATGAACTATAACCTCCTCAATCAGGTAAAACTTGTTTATCGCCAAAAAAGGAGGACGCACCCCATTCGTGACGTGTTACTCTTGCACGATAACGCTAGGCGTCATACCGCAGCTTTAACGCAGGCCAAAATCGGAATCGAAATGCACTGAATTCAGCTGGAACACCCTCCATATAGCCCAGATTTGTCCCATTGTGACCGATGAACAGGTTGAAACGTTTGTGCGCACCTGGTTAGTCACCGGCTCTGTTTCTATTTATGAAAACGTGGTGAAAAACTACCAATCCGTTGGGAAAAATGTATAGACAAACAAGGGGGATATGTAGAAAAATGAGAAATTTGTGTTTTCGTGAAATTTTTCAAAATAAATGTTTGATGAACAAAGGTTCGTTTATATTTGATCCACCCTCGTAATAATGATTATTATTATTTTCTTGTTTAATAAAATTATATCCGAATGCGGAACAAAAAAATTCTTATTCACTAACACTAACAGCAATTAATCTATGATTCGTTGTTCATATCGAGACAGATATTTCTGAGATTAAAAACTGACTTGCCCGAAGATGGTTTCCGGAAATATGAATTCCTAAGGGATGTTGTAAGGCTTTGTCAGCAGAATGTATAACATTCATTAGTTCACATTCGGATACATTCAGAGTAATATTTGATTTAATGTAACAATTGGACCAGAACCACTTCGTTAAGGAGATATTGAATGTAGAAAGTGGCAGATTGATTGATTGCGTTTTTTTCCATTCGCTTCCTGCGTCAAGCAGCGATTCGGTTAGAAATTTAAAATTAAATGGGTAAATGTTGGATTTCCATTGAATAAATTATCTTAAGTAATTCGAAATCGTTTTCAGGCCTCCAATATAGTACACGGAAATTTCGTTCGGGACGATTCGAAAAGGTTAAAGTTTGCGTTTAAGTGATTTACCACAAACGCATAAATATTTGTACTCGCCTACAATATCTAACAAGGAAAGTTTGAAATATCGAAAGTGACAAAGAAATAACTTTAGCTGAGAGATTAATGAGAAAAAATTAATTGTATGGAAATACGAGGGGGTACTCAAAAGAAATCGAACTGATTTTATGGTGGGCCGAGTTTTTGTAGTACAGAATTCTGCCATTAGGAGCGTATAGAGCTACCATTCCCTAGTCAGTAAGCTAAGCTAAGATTCCATTCGGCTTGTGTAAATTTTTTTAGTGAGAGTTATTTTGTGCGCTTGTCCTTCTTGCAATGTTAATTCTTAAAATATTAAAAACAGCTTACAACGATGATGTTCTTGTGAAAACTCACGCGTTTGAGTGGTTTTCCCGTGTCACAAGATGTGGAATGTAAATTGATAACAAACCTCGCTCTGGTCGTCCTTTCACAGCTCGAACCGATGAAAATGTTGAAGAAACTCACGAAATCATCCTAGAAGATCGACGACGGACCATTGGCAAAGTTGTGGAGCTGTCTGGAGTGATTTGGAGTTCAATTTTAACCGAAGATTTGGGGATGAACAGGGTGACTGCCAAATTTGTGTCTTGACTGTCATATCTGTGCGTCAACTTTTGACAAAAATGGCATGACCCCTCTGCCCCATCCCCCCTATTTACCCGATCTTGCCCTCTGCGACCTCTTTTATTTCCCCGTATGAAAAGAGACATGAAAGGGAACTGTTTTGCCGACGTTGTTGAGGCGAAGAAAATAACGACGGAGGTGCTGGAGGTGCTGTCGGGCATCACAGAAGACGAATTTAAAAAATGTTATGAACAATGGACTAGACAAGAATAAATAATGGATTAGACAAGTGTACTAGTGTCAGTGGAGAGTACTTTGAAGGGGGTTGAAGGTTTTCTGTTTAAAAATTATATAAAGAAAGAAAAACATTTCGATTTCTTTTGTACCCCTTCGTATACAGCGAAATTAAAACGAAATATGGAGAAGCTGAGAGTTTTTATTTAATGGGAGCTGTCAACAATCTTGAAGACCATATAATTGGCCTTCTTTTTGTTAATGGTTTATCTTTAAGAATATATGTCATAATCAACTAAGTACTACAAAACGATAGCAATCTTCATGAAGATGAGCTATTCCTCCAAAAGGATGGTGCTGCTCCACGTTACGATGATGAGAAAGAAAGTTTTTAACCTAGAGAATTTCTGAGCGTAGGATTGAACGAAGAGGTTCAATAAAGTGTCCGGCCAGATCTGATATTATTGAACTTACTTCTATGAAGGTGAAATTAAAACTGTATGCTATTAAGCCTTGTTATTTGGTTACATAACTATTATAAATAAATTCCAGGTGTAACAGCAGCCGATGAAAAAAAAAAGAACACGAATTACTCACAAATTATAAACATATGATAGTCTATTCATGAATTGAGTTCCATATGTTATACAAAATCGGTCGGCTATAGTAGTTTGGTTCTCAGGAAGTACCTACAAGTGATTTCGTCGACTTTATCAACGGAACACAGTGAATGGAGACTATACCGTAAACCAAGTATTTAAAATCCATTCAACGCAACTGATTTATTCAGCATCAAGGGTTGCAAGAAAATTTAGGCAATGTAATAGCAAATTTGAAGTGACTGATTGTCTTTCACACATACCAGATTTTGTGATTAGGGAAGGTGAAAAGTTTCCATCAGATAACGCACTGTTGTTGAGGAAAACATATTTCAATATTACATAAAAAAGTTGCATTAAAAATATTAGTTCTGTTTTAGGATAGGGCCATATTAAATATCAAAACGCCCTCGTAAATTTACATCCTACGTTCCCGTATCCAAAAATTATATCTGTATCCAATGTATTTAGATACTAGTCTTCACGATAAATGGGGAAATTTCCTCAAGTACTGGAGAGCACATCGGAATCGGATTCTCTCGTAAAATATCTGTTTTCTATTTTCCTACTTGACTTCAATTGATATTGCCATACTTACAAACGGGTTACTCCTGCAGTTCTTAAGAGATCTACCCATAAAATACTTTCGAATTCAGCTCACTAACACGCGAGTAAAATAAAGACGCTCCTGTTCAGTTTCAGGTAGTACTACAGATTAATCGGAATAATTTAGAATAATTTGATAAAGCGCTATAGGCGTTGATGTTAAAATAAATCGAGCATGTTGATTGCTCATGAATATTTCTAAGCGCGACTTATCTACTTAAATAATTACGACAGTAAATTTATACTGAATCTTATACGATTTCATACGACTTAAATATTTGTATCGAATATTAAAACAATTCGTAGCCAATTTTGGAGGAATTCTTTCTTGATATCTTGACAGCTGACTCGTGTGAGGTAATCTCTATATTATAATTATACTTGCCTGTCATTGAGATTTAAAAAGAATGATCAATAAAGACATTGATGCAAATAAACTACATTGTTTAGACTATCTCAACACCAGAAGACAAAAAAACAAAAACTTGATATTTAAGCAGCTTCAAATTTAACAGATATTCAAACAGTTCCATAAAAGGAAATGAAACATTGGCTCTGAAAATATTTGAATGCCAGGTAAACTGCTAGAATGTAACTGTGGCACGAAATTGAACCGTCGTAAATATATTGATAGAGATGGGATATGAAGTTCCAGTTTATCTCCATAGTTTTATTGAAATTTATTGCCTGAGGATTATAAAACTAAGTTGCTATAACTATATTCTGAACATACAAAAATATTTCGTTTTATTTTGGACTTAACTGGCGATGCCCAAAATTTTCTGTGAAATATATTTTATTGTAGATATTTCTCCAAACGCTATTAGCTTATAGAACCAGGTATTTCACATTTGGTATCTGATGATCATCCAGTAACTTTATTAAAAATAATTCACTGAAAAAATTGTCGAATTAAAGAAGTCGCTGCTGGATTTCACAGAATATATACGTACCTAAACGACTTGCCTTTTGCTACAATAAAGTAAACAATGTAACAAAAATGTATATTGTAGCGCGACATCTATTTTTTGATCTTGAAGTATGCATAAAGTACTAGTCTGTACAGTAGTCCATGGTCATGCGATATATCAACGTTTACCGTCGAGACGACAGACTACACTGTATGAAATCTAATTATCTAAAATCTAATTATATATTATATTCTTTGTGTTAAGTTCGTGTGTGTGTATAATATAGGAACATTAGTATTATACACTGGTAGTTTATTTATTGCCAAACCTCTCAATTATCAAGAAGGAAGGTGTTTTCCCCTTGTAGTGTCAAGAAGCGGCACCCCCTTCAACCAATATGTTTTATATGTGAAATTGAAATGTCTCATGTATTTTATATTTATTTTTATAGCGTGTAATCATATATAAATTTATAAAGAATATAGCTAAATTTTTATTTTGAGCGAAAACAAAATCCCCATTATAAGAAAAATTATTAACAGTTATTAACAGTTTTTCAAATGTGAGTTAATGTGCCTGTTTGTAAATTTTGAATATTCAATGTATGTCCGAATAGTTTTTCTATGCGAGGAACACGTCATGTAAACATTACGAGTCATGGCCACCTTTATTAAAACTGATAGATAATATATGTATATCCCAAAAATGTGTTTTTATGTTGGAGAATTTCGATGGGTAGGAAGTGTAGTAGATTTTATATCTATCATTCACATCTTCTGTTCTTATCAATGACATATTATTCTCATCAGTTTTCAGTTTTTAAATAGTTAATTATGTGGACGAAAAGTATTTGAAATTTAAATTTATAGTTTCAGTAAAAAGTAAATATTAGAACCATAATACCAAAAAATGTAACCAGAGAAGCCGATAAAACAAACATCATAGTGCTTCAAATATGATATTTAAGAATTTGGCTGAGTTATTCTCGAATATACAAATATTTCTTAAACTAGCACCATTACAAACCATACTCCGATATTTTATTACTGCAATAAATGTATATTAAAAAAACAATAAAGTGCGTTCTATTTTAAATGTGTTTTGTGTTTATCTTCTAGACAATACGAACAATAAATTGGTTAAAATTGAATTCAAGTTTACACCAAGGTAGAAAAGTTTACACCAGTTGTCGATATGAACGAATGACAAAATTGACCAGTGAATTAAAATTAAAATTCTGCCACGGCTTTGCCGGGTTATTTAACGGCAAACTGGCGTGTTTGTATACTAATATATATCTCGTTGAGTGCAAAATTACTGTGACATTTTATTAATTTCAGGCAGTATAGGAGGGTGGTCTGAAAAGTCTCCGATCTCAACATGAAGATGGCAGCGCTCGGCAACAAAAGCTAGGGAATGTGTTTGCGCATCTTTTGAAAGATAGTCACCAAAATTTCCGCCATCTTGGACGCGTAATTGTTGTTTGACAATCGTTTGAGTGAGTGGATGTGAGTGTTTTTGTGAAAATGGAAAAAATCTAATATCGAGCTGTCGCTTACGCAAATCAAAGAGAGTTGGACGCTGTGTACGGGAACTGTGCACCATCATTTACCACCGTGAAATTATGGGCAGCTGAATTTAAACGTGGACGTACCAGCTTGGGAGACGATGAACGTTCGGGGAGTCCAAAAACTGCAACCACTGCCGATAACATCGCTCAAGTTCACCAAATGGTGCTAGACAATCGTCGAATTAAAGTGAGACAGATAGCAGAGGCTATAAATATATCCAAAGAACGTGTCTGTCATATATTAAAATAAAATGTATGCACGAAAAAGCTGTCCTCGCATTGGGTGCCGCGTTTGCTTACGATAGATCAAAAACGTGTTCGAATAAACATTTCCAACGCTCTGTTGGCGCAGTTTAGGCGCAATAAATCAGAGTTTTAACGCCGATTAATTACTGTAGATGAATCTTGGATACACTATTATTCCCCAGAAACAAATATACAGTCAAAACAATGGATTGCGAAGGGGGAATCGGCTCTAAAAAGCAAGAACTGTTCTTTCACCTGGGAAAGTGATAGCGACTGTTTCTTGGGATATTCATGGAGTTATCTTAATCGATCACCATCAAAAAAGAAAAAGAATTACAGGAGCATCATTACTTGACAAGCTGAAGGCAGAAATTGCGGAAAAACGGCCACGTCTGCAGAAAAGAATTTGTTTCACCAAGGCAATGTGCCGTCTCACACCTCAGCAGTAGCCATGGCGAAAATCCACGAATTACAGTTTGAGCTGCTTGACCACCCTCCTTACTCACCAGATCTAGCCCCAAGTGACTTTTTCTTGTTCCTTAAACTAAAAGTTGTATTCGAAGGACAAGGACTTTCGTTAAATGAGGAGGCTTTACCTTCGTAAACAATTATATTGCAGAGAAAGACGCCGAGTACTACTTGGACGGGTTAAAGAGATGGGAGCATCATTGGGAGAAGTGTGTAGTCTTACAAGGAGACTACATATAGAAAAATGAAAATAAATTTGACGAAAAAATATCTTATATCTTTGTTAGGTCGGAACCACTTCAGACCACCCTCGTATAAAAATAGTATTCATGAAAATTTAGCTATGAAACTCCCCATGTGTGAAGGTACGAAGGTAACTTGGCTAGCTATTGTAGGTGAAATGCCTTAAAGTTAAAAAATCTTAAAATTATCTAAAAAATATGGACCACTTTGCGTCGACCTCACACAGCCACAGTGATATGAAAAAGGGTCATTTCATTCCAAAAGAAATGTCTCTCGGGTGTACTTACACGTAAAATAGGAAATTGAGCTTCAGTGTCACATAGTACACTCGCAGTGTACGAAATAAAGCGGGTTACATTAAAAACAGTAATGATACAACGGAGTATACCACGTGGAACATCCTCAAACGTATACTTGCGTTCGCCGTCGTCTCCGGCCTTCTCGTGGTGCCCTGCTTGATGGTGATGGGGGTTGGGCGGAACTCCGGCGGACAGGGTAGGTCCGGAAGCGAGATGGACATTAAAAATACCCTGCCGTCGGTCTCGTCGTCCTCGTAGTCGTCGTTCTCTTTTTCTTCAGGATATTGATGTTCAAATATAAATGCCTTTTCACTCGACGGACACACTATGTTCTGGTATGTCTCCGTGGTCGCGATAACCTTGTCGGGGTGGAGTAGACATTGTAGCTCTTCCAGGGAATTACGGATGTTCGGTTGTGTAGTTTTCTTGTGTAGGGCGTATACCCAATCGAGACGACAATCGCAGCTGAACTTATTTCCTGGAAATAAAATGCGTGCTTTATTGAAATGCTACGATGGAGAAGGCATAGATGAAAGTCTCCGGATTTTAATTTCGTCAATTTCGGCGGTGCCGAAATATTTTCAATGGAAGTTACATTTCGATTAAAAATGTATTCCACACTGTTTCATTTTCTAAACACACTGACTGTATAAAATAATATATTTAAGATAAAATTTAAATGTAATAAACACAGAAAATATAATTTTATTTTTAACGAAATAATATGTAAATATTAATAAACATTTTATATGTTTTTATATTCCTCTTTAGATATTTTCTTTTGATTTTAAGTGCATAAGGGTTGACAGGTCGTCATCCTAATATTACAGGGTTCTATGTTACTATTTATACTTCTTGAGAAACACCGTTTTAAACAATTTGATAATTGTATTTTATCAAGTATAAAAATTAGAAATATACAAGTCTTATATCGATAACCTGTATTGAATTATAGTAAATATATCAAAAAATTAGTCTTTTTTAATGATATTTTGAGAAAATATAACATTTTTTCAAAAAACATACAACTTTGTAACTTTTCACAAAAGATTTTATTTTCAGTTTTGAAACATACAACTTTGTATCACAGATTTCAAAAAATAAAACCCGCCACAGGTAGGATTCGACATCTATCCCGGATCGGAACCGAACGACATACAGCTGTTTCGAACTTATTAGTTCTCATCAGTGTCGTACACGGTACGCCGATCCAGGACAAATGCCGAATGAACTCTATGGAGTATACATCTTTATCGATACGATCTCTGTCAGTAACATATAAGTCGAAAATCGAGAAAGGAACCACCAAACCGCCAAGCGGTTATCAAAGTAGTTCCCGAATAGCAAAGCTATTACATAATCGCTCTAGGAAACAACTACTCCTCGGGCTAAAGCCCCGCCAGGCATTGAATTATACCCAGAAGCGATCCTCGACCCCTTTCTCGTGTTTTTGCACGATCAGATAAGGTTTCAAAAAATAAAATCAAAAAAGGCTTTATTTTTAAGGCCTGTATAATTCATGATTATTCTACCTTCCTTAATGAACTGATGACCTTTAACCTTTCTCTTGATTCTTCCATTCGCCCGTTATCACAAGCAATCAACCTGCCTAATAATTATTATTTAGAAGACCTACAGGTGAATTAATAGCTAATGTGGATTTAATAAAGTGTCCCTAAACAGAAACGATACAATTTTTTCCTGAAAATGTAGATTTTCCAACAAAATCCGATATATTAACAAAGATTGAAATTATCTTTCTTAAATATTCCAGAAACATTTTCAAACGAGGGTTACTGTTTGAAACAAGATTATGTCTTTGTTATCTACTCGCAAGGTAAATATAGATGTCCTTATAGCATATATTGAAGCATCACACTAGCTAGAATGATGTTTTTAGAATAGAAGAAAGCTAACGGCTATGACTGAAAGGTTGTTAAAAAATCAGGAAAAAATATGATTTTATTCCGAAATAATTTCATTAACTTAGTGAATTCAATAATTGTTCAACAAAAACTAAAAATCATAATAAATAACTTCTTAATAATTATAA
The DNA here is from genome assembly GCA_037954035.1 of Rosalia funebris. Lineage (NCBI taxonomy): Eukaryota > Metazoa > Arthropoda > Insecta > Coleoptera > Cerambycidae > Rosalia > Rosalia funebris. The sequence goes on along the minus strand of JAZFAV010000002.1, from coordinate 4,581,182 downwards.
AACGTTGGTTTTTGCAATTGGTGTTAAAATAATTGTTAAATTCATATAAAAAGAAATATGTAAAAGTCGTTATATAAAATATAGTTTTATACGAGAATACTATAAGTCATATTGCAGACTCTAGAGCAAGCATTGGGTTTTTGTTACTTTTGCGTGTCACGTTGAATGAATGCCTACCGTATTTTCAAAATCTCATTTGTCCTCTTTAACTTCCGATACCAATAATGATGCAATTAACAATATTACCAACTTGATACTGCTTTTATCGTCTCTTAAAAACAATTAACAAGATTATAGCAAATGGTCAAATGTATTAGTATAAAGTTTAAACACATTTATATAACAAAATTTTTTTTATGAAATGTACGTTTATGTGTTTTATTTTAGAACAAAAGTAACGCAAAATTAAAAATTAAAAACGTACGTGCCTAAACTTTTAAGTAGATCACTGTATGTGTATGTTGTATTCTAGCAATGTTCACCAACTATCTAACGGATATTCCCCAACAATCTTGCTGATCGCTACAGTGAGCACCCTCCCTTATATTTCCGTTCGAAATTATTTATATTTCCGCTGTGACCCAAACTTTTTCGCTTAAATATATTCCTTAGTTGGATTTGCAGAAATATGTAGTTTTATTTTTTGATTAGTCGTTAGTCAGCGAAAAGTAAGTTCGCAAAACTACGGAGTTCGAAAAAGTTTGTTTACGAGGAAGTCACGGCTCTCATTTATCTCTTGAAAATAAAATATTTCAGATATATCTGGTACCAGAATTTATATTGTGCCCGAAACCCGATGGATTTATAGCTAATATGTACAGGGTGTCTCCTTTTAAACGGTATGCAATGACATGTAAATTTTTGACATAATATTCGTTACTGTCATTGACACTGTCTCCCATAAAGAACTACCTCCTTAAAACAAGCAATTAGGGACAAAATCAACAGAAAATTCAGTCTTTTATTTATTATTTGTCATCAAGAACGTTGAAAATTATTTGCCGAATAATAGTTTATTATCTCGAAGAAAGAATAGGCTTGCTGAAAGTCTATTATCGCAATAATTCAAATTCTCGAAGCACCTCGCATTTTAGTGAATATTTTCCTGAAAAAATGTTCAAACCAAGTATATAATGGAACTAATTAGAAAACTTTATGGGTCTGGTTTAGTCGAAAAAAAAAAATGGTACCTGATCCATGAGGCTGATCAATCCGATGTGTTTAGACTTTTAGATGTTGATTGAACTCAATGATAATAGTACTCATAAATATTAGAAAGTTATCTCAAGAATCTGGAATTCCCAGGAGTTCCGTTCATGAAATCCTTAAACTTGCTAAATTCCATCCTTACAAAATTATCCTTATACATGAGTCAAATGAGGATCATTGCGATTACCGTATATAGTTTTATCTACATATTTATACGAGTATATATCGTACATCTATTATACATATCGCACAAGTGCTAAATTTTCTGGAAATGAATGAAGAAAAACAACTAGCTCGGAACAGACTAATGGAGTTATACAAACGAAATCTGTCGGCCTCTGTTGTAGCTACTTCCACAACGAATCAGGAGATAGATCAGTGGCTTTGGTTTGTAGAACACTTTGGCCTAAAAAGCACGAAAAAATATTTTTGGCACTTAGATCACTTAGCTATACGACTCTACAACTCAAATTGGGTTTATACAATTGTTTCTATTTTCAAAGGCGACGGCAGTTGTCAACAGATACAACTAATGGTATTGGTCTAAGAAAACCTTTGCCTTTATAGGGAACATCATCTGCAAAGACAAGAAGAACGTAATGGCTTGGCAATATAATACTGGGAGATCATGTAATTAGCAAACTTATCTTATTACGGAAACTCTCAGTCGGAATCTTGAAACCTACAGCCGAACATCAAGGCGCCAGAAACCCCTGCATCTGTGAATATGTTTCTTGCAGAGCTGATATGAAATAACAAGAAGAACGTAATGCCTTGGCAACATATGCTGGGAGATCATGTCATTATCAAACTTATTTTAGTTTATAGAATATGATAGATCCCATGATCACCATGAGGTATTAGAAGATGATGACAATTCCCATGAAGATGAGCTTTTCTTCCTCCATGTAATGATGTGCTAGTAAGGACATTTTTCGATCAGATATTTATTGAACGATGGATGGCACGATGAAGTCTGACCGGTTATATTACCGGATCTGACACTAATAGACTTATTTCTATGGGAACATTTGAAATTAAAACTTTATACTACTATCTCTGGTAACCTAGAGCTGACACAGGCGTGAATTTTTATGGAGTGTGAACCAATAATACCAGAGATAACAAGCATTTTTTGCACAGGTCCAAACAATTGTATATAAGACGGTAGTGATAATTTTGAACACTTAATAAAACAGTAAGGTATTATAGAAGGAGGGTGTTTCTATAAAAACCTATTTCTTCCTATCTAGACATATAGAACAAATTTCCTTTAAAGAAATTATATCGGTGGTTATTCTCGGTGTTTTATTTTCAGTGGGACACCGTGTATGAACTTTTATAACTAAAATTTTGATGAAAGTGCTCCGTATGCAGTTGTACAGCTGCAGTAATAAATGTCCTACATTTCGAAAGCCACCTCGATTTACTGGAAAGTAATAATTCGCTTGTCACTGCTGAAGTTGAAATATTACTAATTCCGAAGAGAGATATAATATAAAATTTTGTTACCGGCGACACCATCGGTCGTATATACCCTTCCAAATATGTCGTTACTGATGCGACAAATGTCGGTCGGTAGTTCACACAGAACTCATTATTGATCATCGTTGCATCACATTTTTTTTAGCCTTCGTTATACGCGCATTCATGTCACAGTTTTCCACTCGGAATAACATATCATTTTAAAGGGCTTAAAATCAGTACTAGATTGTATGTTGCATTTGAAAAAATAGTTTATTTATTTATTTAGATAGATATATAAAGGTACAAGATAAACAACATGATATAGTATATATTAATTAAATAATACTGACGAATGCAAAATTGATACTTGATATAACGGAGATGCTGTAAGAATGTTTTTATCCTTTCATGAAAAATAAATGAAATTTAGTTTTCATAATTACTTCAATATCTATTCGCATGTTACGTATGAGATCGAGTAGGTACATTGCATATAATACATTACATTACATTACATTATATTATGGTATATAGGTTTGGGCCTCATCAACCACTTATCACATGGGTAGCCCCTTGGCGATCTCCTCTTAACCTGGTCATTATCCAAAAGTGTTATCCCATAAAAGGAGTGGTTTAGGCATGGCCCCCGCATTAAGCCTCGCCTCCTCTAGGATAACAGGTGTCCCTAATATAAGGTACCTCTTCTCCTCCAGTGCGGGGCAGGTGTAAAGAAGATGAATCGGGGTTTCCTCGTCTTCTTTACAGTGTCTGCAGGCCGGGCTGTCAGTCAGCCTCAGCTTGTGCTTATATGCATTCAGAGTACTATGTTGGCCCGTTATGATTTTCATGATCATTTATGATCAGTTTGGATATTCGACAACCCGTTACTCCTCTCCATCTTCTATTGTGCTGGTCTCTTGCCTAGCCATTGATGCGGTCTCTCATCAGATTTCGACTTATTCCCACTGCAGATTCTGGTCCATAGAGGTTTTCCCTGGTTCCTAGTCTGGCAAGGTCATCTGCAATTAGATTTCCCTTAATGCCATTATGCCCAGGTATCCATAAGAGTTCCACCGGTCATCCCTTCTCTGCCAAGTGGTTCAATGCTTCATAGCAATCATAGACCAGCTTCGACTTTGTCGTTGCTGAATTCAGGGCTGCCAACGCTGCCCTGCTATCCGAGCAGATACATGCCTTCTCCTGGGTCCGATATGTAATTGCAACTAGCTGGGCCTGGAGTGCGGTAGTGTATTTGCACAGGAGAAAGGTTTTACCTATCCCATCGCGTCGCCTATACACCCCCGCACCCGCTCTGTTCCCACTCTTGGCTCCATCCGTGTACCAGATGTCTGCATTGAGCGGTAATCCAGCTCGGCCCTCCATCTAGTCGGTCTTACTGGTGAGGGTGATCTTATATTTCTTGTCAAACAGGAAGTGGACACCCGTACTGTCAGAGGGCATCCATAGGACTCCCTCCTCAGCTAGCTCTCTTGAGAGTCTATTCAGGTGCCTTACCTTCCTATTCATGTTTCCCACCCTGTGCATTGCCTTTACGGCTTCCGCTTTTAGGGTGACATCAATAAGTGGTATTCCCGTCAGTATCTCCATCGCCTTGATCGGTGTTGATCTTGGGGCTCCGGTTATACTTCTTAGAATCAATCCTTTTATCTTATTAAGTCGGTTGGCTTCCGACTTTAAACAGGTCTTCTCTAACCAGACCAGTGCTGCATATGTCAGTCTGGGTTTGAGAATTGCCTCATACATCCATTTCATGGTCTCCGGTTTCAAGCCCCAGCTATTACCAATGGCCCTTCTCAGTTGCTTGTATATAATAAGTCTAATTAATTTCGTGCTTTCTTTTGAGTATCTCAGGGTTCTGTTTTAGGGCCTTAATTGTTTAATGTATGTATTAATGACATAACATGCATTATATGTACGATGTTTTTTAAATGAAGATGACCTAAAGATCTTTATACAGACAAAAAGCATAGACGATTATTATGGGCACAGTATAACTGGAATGAACTATTAGTTTGGTGGCTAGAAAACAAGTTACCATTAAATATCAATAAATGCAACGCTATGTCATTTACGCGTAAACTCACCCCTTGTATATTTAATTATCATATTGAAAACAATACTTTTACCGATCCTTCGACTTTTCGGCATCTGAGTGTCTCGTTTGATCCTAAACAAATATTCAATTCTTCCATGGAAAACATTCTTAGTGAAGTCATTAAAGAACTCGATTTTATAGTACATTGTAGCAGGAATGTTGTAAATACAAACACACTAGAAACTTTATATTGTTGTCTTTCTAAGATCTAAGTTAGAATGTGCTTACGCTCATTCCAGTATGCGTCTAAAGATGAGAACAAATTAATGTGATTATAGTTATAGGCGAGACTAAGAACTGGAAAACATAATTGGATGCCCAGGCATTGCAGAAAACCAACAAATAACTATGCTCGTTTTAACAAATTAAAACGGTATTAATGATTAAAATTCGAAGTGAAATTAAATATAATTTGAATTCAGTAGCGTGTAGATCCTCCTCTAGCTTTTATAACTACTATCATTCATCTGGACATGGTATTGATCAAGTGGTGAATGTTCGAGTTCCCTAAGAGTCATAGAGGCAGATATGTGGCGCCTAACAGATCATTTTAGGGCATCCCACAGATACTCTACGAGGTTGGAATATTCACAAATCGTAGGTAGTGCAGTCCCTCTCTAGCAATGCGGGGCCAAGCGTTATCCTGCATAAAAATTAAACTGTCTCTGACAAATCACATGTTCTTCTACGATGTTATTCTACGAAAAAGTGACATCACATGTTCTTCTACGATGTTTTCTACGTAGAAATGTGCATTTTCCCCAGTATAGGAACCAAATTTGTGCGACCATCGAAACAAATTCCTCCCCAGAACATTATTGATCCACCAAAAAATAGAATCCTCGGAGATATATTGCAGGCAGCAAACCTCTCTGCTGGCCTCCGCAAGACTCATTGACGTCTATATGGTGATCTAAGACATAATTTTGTCAATGATCCAGTCGTCAATGATCTAATTTATGTGTTCTCTTGCAAAACGCAGTCTATTAACTTCTAGGTTCTCTGATGAGTAGTGGTGTAATAGCTGGTCTTCTACTGTCCAATCCTCCTTCAATACGCCTTCTTTTAGGCGTATTTAGCTACTAGGGCCCTGCGTAGCTCTAAACTGGTAGAATACATGTTTCTAAAGATCTCAAGGAGATTTGCCTAAGATATCATTCAGGCTTTTGCATCTATAGACTTATTACGAACTAATCCTGGGGTTCTGGTTACAGGTGATAAACAGTCAAACCTATCAACTCTAAATCTGGCTGTATTGACCCTCTCTGGTCTTCATTTCGCTGCTCTATATAAAGACACAAGTAGATAGAAAAAATGTAACAAAGCACATCCAACAAGATGTATGAAAGTTAACTACTGTAATATTGCCGTGAACATCATCACTATATTTGTACAACTGCATACATTTGCAATATATCCTCTACCCTCGAATTTAAAGTCGTTAAAACAAAAGGATAATACGCATATATGTAAAATTCTACTACCATCCTACTGTAAACCTCAAATATATGGCAGCGCTAACACGCTCTTAGCACTCGTACATCCTTCTGTTATTATTTTTATGGCACTTTCTGCCCACATTCCCCATAAGCCCCATTAGAACGTTCGGTTGTTTCGCTCAAATGGATTTCCATTTCGTCCTCTGCGCTACTTCAACGAAGAGAATTTTAATTAATAATAAACGCAACCGAAAAGCCGAATTAGTTACGCCATGATTAAAGGCTAAATTCACAATGGACTTTAGAAAAACATTACAGGATTAATATTTTTAATGCACAGAAAAATATGTAGGGAGCGTTGTATACGTGTTTACCCTTTTGTTTGCTTATGGAAATGCGAAAGCAATCCTGCAGAGATCGGAAATGAGGAAGCAATCCTGCTGGTAGATCCTTCAAAGGTGGTTTGAAATAAACGACTAAATTGTAATGTGTATGTCTATTGCATGTTCCTAAAGTTTAGAATTAAAATTATAAATCTAATTCAACAAGAATAAAATAAAAAAATATCATGTGCAGCACAGTACACGTGATAGAAGTGAATACTTCTTTAAAATAGAGAATAAGACAGATTAAGAGTGAGAGATTGACAGAGAGAGAGAGAGAGAGAGAGAGAGAAAGAGAAAGAGAAAGAGAAAGAGAGAGGGATAATTTCAAAAGAAATATAACAATATAAAATTTGTGTAAAAAATATTCGGTTTATTCATTATCTATACTATCATCGGCTGGTGGTTCAATTGGTAATACTGATATGATTGGTTTGTGATATACTATACTATATTTTCTTCTATTGCCTAGTATTCAATGAATACGTGGCTCTCTCTCTTGCTCGTACGATGCTTCCTAAACTATTCCCCCTTCAAGCAACTTAGACCTTGGACTTAGCATATGAGTGGGCATTAAAGACGAAGGACGGCACAAAAGGGAGACGCGGATAGCCTAAACTGATATATATATGATGTATAGCTCTCTTTCTCTTTCTCTCTATGTTATATATCTGTGTACTCTATCTTGTAGCGAAGCTTGTGTTTTAGGTATACCAACTGTATAGCTCTCTTTCTTCTTCTCTCTACGTTATATCTTTTTTCTCTCTCGTGTAACGAAATCTCGAAACGTTACATTTTTTCCAATTCACTCTCCATTCTCGTTAAATATCAGAACGCCGCCAAAGAAGTATTCACTTCAAAAAAATTAATTAAAACATAGTGTCTCAGCTGGCACTTCACAGATTCAATTGTTGTGCACGACGTGGAATTGATGTGTGTGGATACTCCCATACACTTTCTCCCACTGCAGCAATATGTTCATCTGACTGACCACAACGAGGACGTATTGGTGTGCCTTATCAAAAACAAAACCAGTCTCTTCAAATTTATGGATGAAGTTACGAATTGTTAATTCTGTAGGTGCTTCATTTTGTCCTAATTTTGTGCAAATTTTTCTTAACGCATCTGTAAATGATTGCTCCCTTTCATAAAACAGTTGTACACAAACTGTTAATCGCAGCATGTTGACATCGTTTGGTTTGTAGATGATAGTCGTTAAATATTGACGCCCTATCTTTGACAGAACGGTCCCCATTTAAAACACATGAAGTTCAGAAGCTACCATCTGATGATGCTGACATTAGACTGAAATTTTGTGAAACAGCTTCGCACATGATAACAGATAACAATTGTTGCATCAAGGGAGAACTTTAGGGGAAGTAGATTTATGTTTATCTCAAACAAACCTTAAAAATATACCTACCACTATGTTTGAAATACCCTATACAAACTCTAGTTCTCGATATACTACATTAAGTGAAGGCATAAATTATGCTGGCATTCAATTTACTCGTTACAGCCGTACAGTTTCACTGTACTATTTTAGCAGAAACCTATCGAAAAGACTTCCAATCCGGGTTGGCATCGAGAGCGTCGATACATGCGCCAGTCTACGAGAATCCACCAAAGATTAAAATTATAACGTCTACCCTCTGGTGCATAGGCCCTTTCTTACAGAGGGTTTCACAGTTTGTGAACATCTGCAAGCGGTGCGGGTCCCGACCTAACTGAAACCTAGTTTACGTAAATCATTTAAGTTTGTCTGACTCCTCACTTGGTATTTTCTAGGTTTCAGTTCACTATTTAGGTGTACATACACCAATATATTTATTTAGAAACAACTCATCCGAAAAGTTTAGTAAAGGTGTTTAAAATAGATTTCTCTGATAGTGGAGTTGAGGAAATTTAAACACCAAATAAACATGAATGTCCTATTTATTGTTAACTTACTACTATTACTAGGTCGCTGACTGCTTAATAGCGGCAGATATAAACTAAATCACAACAGATATGAGCTGGCAAGTTACTGCAATCCTTACTTAAATTTATCTACTTCAAATAGACGTCGTCAATATTGTCTACTATTGAATATCTATTGAAGAGCTATTTTGTCTGCTTCTGCAAGCAAAAAGAAATTCTTCACAGTTTCACGGGCTATGAAACTGATTTATTTTTTCTAACGGAGTACATTACTATCAGAAGTAGAAATTTAAAATATTTACATACTACCAGAGAAACTATCATTGGTGGCTATGATCCTATATTTCTCTTAGTAATAACACACAGAACATTAACTCCTGGAGGGTGTTGCGGATGAAATACCCTTTGGAACCTTATCCGGTGATTTTGACATAAAGTTAATCATTGTCTCTCATATTGTAATCAACCGTATTTGATAACGATGCTTACAATATTGAACTACCTGTTGATTCATAAAAAATATATCTTCAGTTACAGATGTTAACCTTGCTTTCCGTTTAACAATCATCCCTATATTAATAAGCTATTGCTCTAGATTATTGATGTAATTTCATTCTCTTCTATATATCAGTCAGAGGAATCATTTTACTCTAGCAGAGTACTGAGGGGTTTAACGTTTTGTTGTTTCTATTAAACTATATTTTTAAAACTCTGATGATTTGATGAATGAATATTCACATCAGCTTGATTTATCAGTCAGCTTGAAGATTATGTCAGCTCTAACTAAAGTCCATTCTTATGTTAGAGGTGAAGAATTACGCCTTTTAAGGGGTACATCCACCTAAAATCTTTAAAACTGTCGATAAATTTTTAATGTGATAACTTCTTATGGGAGGGTAAATCGCTTCGTTACGTAACGCGTTACAGCGCCAGTCTGTCTGGCTTCCCTTTCTCTCACACATACGGCAGCGGTAGGCAGGCTCCTGCTCTCTTACTCTAACCCACAGGCTAGCCGTATTTCGGACAGACGCTTCCCCCTCTCTCGGCACGATCTCGAGCTCTATCTCCTCCTCTCTGCGTGCTTTCGCCACAGCTTACTCAGTATTGAGTAAGCTGTGCTTTCGCTGTCTACATCTACGTGCATGTGCATGTGTGCGTCGCTGCTGCTGCGGGGCCGCTTCTATTATTTAGTAATTAGTAAATTTAGTAATTTTACAGCATAGTAAAAAAATAATTATACACGTTCTGATAAACATAATTAAAAAAATATTATAAAATTCCGTTAATTTTAACCGGAGATTTTAATGTTAATTTTGTTGCTGATCGAGCCAAAAATTTAGGAACGATTGTAGGAACGATAGTTCCTACAATCAAAATTACAATTAAAAATGATTAATAAGCCAGAAGAAGCTACAACAAGTCATGGAACTGTACTTGATGCAGTCTTTGCAAGATTTTTAGATGACATACAATGTAAAAACTTCGTTGCTTATTATAGCTACCATAAGCCAATTGTTACTTTTATAGGATTAAATAATGATACTAATAATGTACATACACAAAATTCTAATGTACATATTCAAGAATTGTAACTAAGAATAAAATATATTTTATAATCAATAAAATATTTAATTAATAAATAACATTATCATATTAATATACATAAAATTTAAGTAATAACCTAAGCTTTTCTCAAGTTAAACAATTTCAATATCAAATAGTTCAACTTAGATTAGTTTAAGTTATCACTTCTGTCGGGCGTCCCGTAACGCACACGCTTTTTTTATAGTATGAAGGCTTAAGAATATATTCTGAAAATTTCAAGTCGATATCTTTAAAATTTACAGAGGTAAGTCACGGGGTAGAGGGCGGCTAATGCTGCTGCCTGCGCCCCTCAATGAGCGCCCTCGTCGGGTGCCGAACAATGATCAACTTAACTAATCAACGACAAACTTGAGGAATCATTGTTTCATGTATTTTTGTCCCTACCTATTGTAATAATGTATACGGTCAAAATTTCTTGCGCCAAGAAAAATGAAACAAGCACGAGAATTTATGATCCTGAAGAAAAGGCAACGTCCTTTGAATCCCAAACGGTGACCGTCATATCTCGAGAACTAATCGACAGATTCATCTGAAATTTGGCACAATTACGCTTTAAGCTATTGATAATAGAAGGACGATTGTATTTTCCAAAAATAAGCAAAATTATTTATACAAATTACGATAATAACTGAGTTATTTTACCCAATTTTCGTACTTCAGTTCCATGTGCCGTCTTTTTTTTAAGAACAAATTTCGAAAACGGTGATCGTCAATATGTTTCGCATGCACTTGACTTCATGATAGCTTACTATCTTTAATTTCAGATGATCAGTTTTAGCAGGAGAAGAGTCACCGCAAACCGGGATGTGAAATATACGTTTTACTTCCGCGGGAATATTTCTTCCCGTTTTAAATATTCTTAAATTGTGTTTACTTCACCTTGTTTATAGTAAATTTATCTTCAATTAAAAAAAATGTTTATTTATCATTAATAGTTCCCAAGAAAATTCATCCCGAAAATCGAAAATTTTTTCATGTTTCTAGGTGTAGGTCTCTTAATATCGCTGAAGAAATAAACCTGAAACTATTTCGAATTTAACCAGAAGAAGATATAATATGAACGTCCAAATGGTTTTATTTGGGCTGAACTGATAATGAACAGTGGGTAGAATTGGACTCATAGAGCGACCACCATGTTCCCCTAATTTAAGTCCACTAGACTTAGCAAATTTTTAGATTCCCCTGACAGTAAAACACAATGGAATACGAATTTAATTACTAATTATTATTATATTAATCCTTAGTTTTGGGAATCGCTGTATTTGGATTCTTCATTCCAGTAAATATTACATCTTTTGTAAATAAAATAGAACCCATATCATCAGGAATTGTTATTCAACGCAAATTAATTGGATACGAAATACTGTCGGATTAGAGTAATTTAAAAATATCGGAAAACTGATATCAGTCATATAAAATTAAACAATTTCCATTTTGCTGTGTTTATATTAAAGCGAAATGAAATGTTTGTTTGGCCATAATACGTAAAAACGCTGATGTCCACCAATATTCCCAAATTACATTGGAATTGGTTTACATAGCGGAAATAGAAAAAAAATTGATTAACGACAAACGTTTATTAAGAATTGCTTAATATTTTTATTTAATCAAAAAGTGAAATAAAAAATGGTCAAATTATAACACAAATAAATATACAAAGTAACAAAGAAAATGTATATTTAATTTAGCTGCAATACATATATGTACATATATGTATGATAAAATTTTAAGTCACTTTTATTGAAAACAAAATAAACGTATCAAAAATTATTTGACAGTTTCATATATCCTTATAGTCTCAGTAAAATAGGCTTAGTAAAATATAGTCTCACAGATAAGCCCTAATTTTTTTTCCAGGTGTATACTGGACGTCATAACTGACGATATTCTTATTAGTAATTACTACAGCTACTCGATTTTGTCAGCAGGATATTGCCTCCATATATAGGGTCTTTCAATAGCGACGCTCGAAATTTGTTAGGTTACAGCGGCCAAGTTGTTAACGCAACATCTATCAACTTGTAATGAATAATTCAGTAATGTATGGCAAATCATTACGGAAGGTCATAGCGTTCAACAACGTGTGCAAATCATCAAATTTTATTATCAAAATCAATGCTCCGCTAGAGAAATATTCCGCGTATTACATGATTTTTATCCTCGCCACAATCGTCCCGCCGAGTCGACTATTCGACGTTTGGCGGCCAAATTCGAGTCAACCGGTTTGACAAATAATCAGCCGACACCCGTACGTCACCGAAACGCAAGGTCTGCTGAAAACATCGCTGCTGTGTGAGAGTGTACGGGAAAACCCGGGGCAGTCAATTTCTCGTCGTTCACAAGAACTTGGTCTTTCTGCGACTTCAACTTGGGGGCGAACTTTGCGTCAAGAAGTGGGTAAAATATAAGGATCCGTATAAAATCTAATTGATCCAGGAACTTAAGGTAAACGATCATAGACAACGCTGTGTGTTCATGGATGCTCTAGAGCAGTTAGAAGTTGACTCAAATTTCGCCAAAAAAATCATATTTAGCGACGAGGCCCATTCTTGTATGAATGGATATGTGAACAAGCAAAACTGTCGGATTTGGGAGGATATCGATCCACACGAGATACACTAGCACCATATGCATCCCGATAAAGTCACCGTTTGGTGCGGATTTTGGTTTGTGTCTCTTTTAAGCGTTAATTATTTTACTTAAATACAATAGAGAGTACGTAATTACTTTGACGGAAATGAAGGCGAATAAGCACAACCCTGATAACGGTGTAAATGTTACTGACTGACTACGATAGAACAGGGGATTGAAATGTTAACATAGGCTTGCCTTGATAGGGTAAGCGACATAGGAGAGTACAAACAATGTCTGTATTGGTTACGTCACTATTCCTCCTCATCATTTTCAATGACCAACTCACTCCTATAGCTTAATAATATAAATATACTTTCAGAACCGAAAAAGCAAAGCTTACGTTTTTCCTATTTAATGCTGTGTCGCCTGTAACCTTCAGATCCTAATAAAAAATTCTGTTCCTATAATAGCTCAATGATTCTAATTCATATGTCATTTCACTGTGGCTGGGGGGCAAATCAAGAAGCGACGGTTTGCTGAAATATGTTCGCGTTTAGAATAAGAGGCCGGCAATTCTTTTCCTGTCTCCCTCAATAAGTTCTCTCGATATATCGGAACATCTTATTCTGCGGCATTGTTAAACCAAATAATGATATCAAATATTGATTTAATATCAGTGAATATCGGTGTTTAGACATAATGGCTCTGCTTGTTTGCCGTTTGCCATTCCGCATTTGTATTTTGATGAATAGCCGGCGGTGGTTCCTTCCTGGATATGACGGGTTGCGATAATAAGATGTTTTATCATCGATTTCTGGTACCAGCGCCTCTGCTCCGCGGCGTTTCTCGGGGCTGACATATCTATCAATATGAAGAGACTATTTCGTCGCTGCTTATAGCTACTTGCGATACTTTTTTGGGTGAACGCCGATAAATTGAGAAATCGCTTAAGACTTCGAGTTTTTCTACCAAAGAGGTATCAAAACGTTTTAACCGATCAGAAAAAGTTCAATATATTTATATGCAGTGCTTTCATAATGTAATGAATAAATCCGTTAAAAATTCAAGAAAAAACTTTAGGGAAACACTCTGGGAGTCCTCTTTCTCGGAGAAATTTTATTTTTAGCTGAGTATGTTTTTAAATATAATTAATACATACAGGCTGATTCGTATAGAGGATATGACGTTATCGACACTTTTTTTAATGACAACACCCTATTTTAAAGGACATTTTTATATACCCCACGACAATAATTTTAGATGGAAAAATTTTAAATTATACACTGTTGGCTGCTTAGAAATAAACTTTATTGCTGTCAAATAAAACTGGTAGTGAAATTTGACTTCGTTAAATAGTTTTCTTGATTTTTGTTTAAAGGAAAAAGGGGGCCAAATGAGTGGCCAAGCGGATTACCAGGTTTGATACCCTTAGAATTATTTTTGTGGGGATACTTTTTTTTATAAGTTTTTCATTTAATAAACTAGTGTCTTTTTAACAACGTCATGAAGTCAAAGTAGAAGTAAAATAACTCTCTCTTTATGAAAAGTCCCACATCTCGTCATATTTAATATCATCAATCAACAACACGTATTCATCAACACGTATTCGAAGATGAAAATAGAGATTACTCAGAAATTAGCATATATATCCGTTCGTGGTACATTAAAAGCAATAACAAAAAATAGATACTTAAAATAGGAACTAGTCAAAATTCAGTATAGTTACTGACTATCAAATAAAACTAAAGCTAAATCTAAAAATTAATGCTTCAGTTGATTGGTGAATGTCTTCCATGTAGCTAGATTCACATTGTTATAGGTACATAACGTAATATTCTGATATATACAGAAATAAGTGTCAGGTTATCTATACGGATATCTAATTAGTTAACATAATTATATAATTATAGTACTGCGTTTATATAAAAACTGGATCATTAAAATGCAACATTTAGACAAAGTACATATTTAAATTCACAACGGAAATGAGTAAAAACAACTACTACGTTTTTATACCACTATATTTTCACAGAAACGTGATTGTAGTTTCGACAATTATGTCATTTTCAAACGATGATTCAACTAAGAATAAAATACAAACATCCTGTTCCTATAATATAAACTGTCCAAATACACTTTCAAAATTTGTAGGCCTGTGTAATTATCGGAAATAATTAACGGAACGCATATTAAAAATGTGAAATGTTAAAAAAATATGGGCCGGTTCCCATAACCATATTACAGATAATTTCACGATCATTTATAGTCTGGAATGTTACAAAGTGAAATATAGTATAAACCGATTTTAATCACATGTGGCCATTCCAATTCATTTAAATTTAGCCTCATTCTAAATTTCCAATAATTACAGCTTGATGATGTTCCCCGGTTTACATAATTATACGCGTATACCAACGTTTTGCTTGTCAAAGGAGCAAAGGAAAACCTTACGGATTGTAATTTACTATATCAACACAACCAACATTTTTGCTGCAGATAAATGGATGTTATAAAGCTTTGGCCAAGGCAATTACATTGTTCTCTATTTTTCTTTCGGTCCACGCGTAGTTGTGATACCGTACTGTTACATCAAAAGCGTTTGAGCCATTCATTTTTGTCCACATATAACGGGAATATTTAATGGGAATACTTGGGTGTAGACTCCACCGGAAATTAACAACTTTTGTTTTATTGTACAAAGACAGCGATACTCTTCTAAAGCTTAACATTATTACTTCTAATTTTGCGATGCTTGAACGGACATATAATGAGTTTGCAAATATAATTAAAACCGTAAAATTTTCATTACCTCACAAACATATTTTTCTATTCAAGCTCAACGTTACTCAGTTATACACAATGAAAACAACGTGAAAAAATAAGGAATCGAGGAAATTACTGTACTAAAAATAATGAATGAAAAAAAATGGGTCTGTAGCTTGTGAGAAATTATAAACTCACTGGTGTCTTCATACTTTAGTTAGACTAATACTTGGTCCATTTACCTTTACTTTTCATTACATTTGATTAGTCAATTTTCATATTATTTATTAAATTGTTTAAAGTTGCTCTGGATGTTCGTCCCAAGCAGCTATAATTCGACGTTTTAGTTCATCAACACTTTCAATTGAAGGCTTTGTTGGATTGTATTGCCTCTTGTCACAATCTCCCATAGATTTTCTATCGGGTTAATGCTGGCCATGGCGTAAGGTCGATTCTATACTGTTGAAACCAGTTTTTGGTGGACCTTGCAGAATAAATAGTTGCATTATCCTGTTGAAGTATTGCACCATCATCTTCAGTAAGGGTTAAAAGTGGTAACAGGTAATCTTCTAACAGGTTTTGATAAGCAGTCGCGTTCATTCTGCCACTTACAAATGCCAGTTGGCTCTTTCAGTCTTCCATCAAAATTAATTTTTTTTCGTCGCTAAAGATTACATGGCCTCAAAAATTTTTGTTTTCAACATACCCCTCTGCAAATTTTAATCTAACTCCGATGTGATGCAGCATAAGTCTATTTAAACATTTTTCGGACTTAAAATATTTTGACTTCGCCTCCCATTTTCTTATAACACTGGGATCACAGTCTAAATTGAAACGACGGACAACCTGAGAAGAGACACTCATGTAGTTGATAATTACCGCCAAGCGGTTATCAAAGTAGTTCCCGAATAGCAAGGCTATTACATAATCGCTATAGGAAACAACTACTCCTCGGGCTCAAGCCCCGCCAGGCATTGAATTATATCTAAAAGCGATACTCGACCTCTTTCTCGTATTTCTGCACGATCAGATAAGGTCTCAAAAAATAAAACCTGCCACAGGTAGGATTCAACATTTATCTCGGATTGGAACCAAATGGCATACAGCTGTTTCGAACTTATTAGTTCTCATCAGTGCCGTACACGGTCCGCCGATCCAGGACAAATGCCTTATCAAAGTAGTTCCCGAATGGCAAGGCTATTACATAATCGCTATAGGAAACAACTACTCCTCGGGCTAAAGCCCCGCCAGGCATTGAATTATACTTAAAAGCGATCCTCGACCCCTTTCTCGTGTTTCTGCATGATGAGATAAATATAAAAAAAAATTAAAGCTGCCACAGGTAGGATTCGACATTTGTGTATATGTTACTGACATAGATCGTATCGATAAAGATGTATACCCCACAAATTTCATTCGGCATTTGTCCTGGATCGGCGTACCGTATACGGCACTGGTGAGAACTAATAAGTTCGAAACAGCTGTATGTCATTCGGTTCCAATCCGGGACAAATGTCGAATCCAACCTGTGGCAGGTTTTATTTTTTGAGAACAGCATATTTTTCTGTCGCTGAAAATTTGGACGGCCGTTACGAGCGTTTTCTTTTATCATAATTTTCGACTCCAATTTTAAAGAATTTTTAAAAATCGATTATACGTTGTTTTTCTAAATCATTCAAATCTTTACCACGCGGAATAAATTCAATGCCATTAAATATAATCTTGTGTCTACATTTCTTCACGACACTGTATTTGTCAAACACTGATCAATACAAACATATTAGATAGTGAGAGTCTGACAAATGGGAATACATATAAAGATACATTTGTTTACCTATATTTATCATAAAATGTGTATATTGGTGTTGAATAAGTTACTACGTATCAAATCAATACCGCATACCTATTTTAATTCAACTGTTATTCTCGTTAAAAGTCGCAAAAGAAAAATATTTTACTATACTTCTTTCAAATTTCCACTAGTATTTATTTTACATAATTGCATTAAAGTACAATTCTGTAAAATGAAGTATCTACAAATTGCCCCAATATGTCCACAACGGAAATGAGTAAAACAACTACTACGTTTTTATACCACTATATTTTTACAGAAATGTGACTGCAGTTTCGATAATCATGTCATTTTAGTAGTTTAGTAGTCAAAACGTAGTAGTTGTTTTACTCATTTCCCTTGTTTATGAACTACCTACCACAGAGTAACGGCTTCCTCGATTAATTTCTTTACCCCAATATGTACCCGAATAAATATAAAAGCAATTTAATAGTATTATAATAATCAGATTGAATAACTCGCGTACTGTCATCTACATACCACTATTCGTTAGATAGTCTTATGATAGTATAATACAAAATACTAGTTTTTGTAACGTATAAAATCATCTGGTAGGTACTCGGTTCAATGGAAATGGCCATCCTAATACATGAAAAGGATGCAGATGACTGATAAAACCAAATTAATATTAATCAGGATTCGTTAATACAAAATTATATTTTATTTTTCAAAAGAAAATATTTTTTTCAGGATACATTTGACTAATATATTAAAATTTTTGGGATATTTAAAAAGAAACTTTTCTTGTAACATGTATGCGATTTCTTACTACACTCCATACGCCAGCTTATTGTTTTGAATGCGCTTCATATACATATTTATCAAGAAATGGTGAAAATAAACGTTACAAAACATTTTATTGTATCTAGAAAGTTGCGGATTTTCAGTTTAAACATTTAGTTTCAACTGTCTCACAATTTTCTAGTCAATAAAATTTAGTAACATTAAAAGTGCAATATACTACACTACAGAAACTACAAATGTTTAAGGAACTTCTTATCACTGAATAGACAATTAAAAAGTTCTTTTGAAGAGAAGTAACTATCACTTCCAGGGGGTTAAAGGGAGAGGTGTAATTTGTCCCAAAAATGTCAATTTAGAGTTAACACCTGATTCAATCAAGGATTTCACTTAAATATCGTGATTTCTTTTCCTAACCGCCTACTGAGTGTATAGCAATTGAAGATTTTGGACGGGGAATATTTATGTACCATATGCCTTAGGAAAAGTTTTTTATTATTCTGATAAAATAGTAATAGTGTCATCTGCAAAGAAATAGTGAATAGCAAAACTGGCGTGCTATACCCATTTAATATGGAACAACAGTGTTTCCTTCTCCATTTCCTTTCGCGTTGTTCCCACCAACTTATTTAATGACATTACATACAGTTAATTCTAGCTTCTTTTGTCGACAGGATTTTCATACATACTATATAAGACTACAGCTAAATGAAACCGAACGATATAAACGTAGACACCCTCGGGGTATACGCTGCTGCGTATTCGTGCATATTGTACGTACAATACTCAGAAACACGTACAATACAATACGCGCAAAACACCTTTTCCGCAAAGTGTAGACCATGTCCAATTACTAACATTTGCTTCTTTCACGTTTAACATGTAGTTCAGATGCCGCATGATAGATTTGTTTTTGCAACACTTATTCCTGGTTCCTTTTAAATGTAGCTCGCCCCTGTAACTTTTTTGCCTTTAGAGATAAGTTACTGTTTAGGGAATATATATAAGATATAAATTATTTATGCATTTAATGACATAAACAACTATTTCTACCCACAGCATCTAGATCAGAAAATAAAATTAAAAAAATAAATAACATCCAGTGTCAAAAAGTGGCACACGCGGATTTTTTAAATATAATTAATAAATACAGGGTGATTTTTGTAGGAGGTATGACGTCATCGATATTTTTTGATAACGGAATGTAACAATGCATTTTTTTACATATGCTGCAGTAATAATTACATTATGAGTATAGGTTAGATAAAAAATTAAAAAAATCGATTTTACAAGTTCAAAACACTAAATTTAATCTATAGAAATAAGGAGATTATACTCCAACCCATCTGCGAATGCCTTATATAATAAAGATTAAACAAATTAGGTCAAAACAGCTATTCTCCTGGCTATATATGCCAAACGCCGAGCGCTGAATGACATGACAAAATTTACCGTACTTTGCCTAACAGAGTTAACACTAAAATACAGTGATTCAAATTATTCCAAAACCACAAAGAAGTTGCAAAGTATCACCTATCTCAGTATATCGTTAACTGCAGACCGGTTTCGACCTTATCTTGGGTCTGGTCAGTGCAGTGTAAACGAGTATACCTTTGACAGATGAAGCTCACGTCTAGTAGACGTTACCACGTTACACCGTTGTAGAACGTACCAAACGCCATCTCTTGGTAGTTTCGAGAACAATCTAAATCGAAGTAAAAACTTGAGATAGATCACCAGATTGAAATCATCAGATTAAAAATTACCCTCTGTAGAGTAAAGCTTTGCATTATACTAAATTTAATATCAATTATTTAAAAAATCAGTTAGATTAAAGACTCAAATTGAAAACCGTTGGCTGCCCGACAGTAGTGAAGACGATTAATAAATTTTCTATGAACATTATCAAATCTGGCGATCTGGCTGGCAACTCAATCGACCTCCTTCTCCCTATACATCTCTGCTAAATAAGCGTGGACAGAAGTTGTATAATGGGGAGATGCACTACCTTGTTAAAGTCATTTCTCGGATGATCAGATTCCTCTACATCTAGATACAAAGTTATTAGTGCAGGAATAATGTCCTCTCGAAGAAAATTCAAATATCTTGCACCAGTTAAGTTCAATAAGTTAGTAATGACATTATCTAGTCATCTAACTCTTTAAATCATAATGTTTTTTTTTATTAATTACTCATTTCTTAAAACGCTACACTTAAAAACGCTACTGAGTACGAAACGTGCTCGGCTATAGGTATCTCACAACCGTGGCCGAAAGAAAATGTAAGGGTTGTAATTTTTAAATTGACGTCATCATAATTTAAAAGACGATGATACATAGAGTGATCAAATCCTAAGACGCACTCAGATTTCTGAATCAGTCTGATAAGTTTTATTAAAGCGTTTGTCTATTCTTTTAAGGGCCACTTAAAAAATCGGCATGTATTTTATAATAAACCAGATTGTAGAGAAGAAGATTACTTGGCAATGAAGAAAAATATATATAGCTAGAGCTCTTAGAGATATGCCATACTTTCTCTGTTGAGATTAGAATCCAAAGATAAAATGGTATACACAATTTTAAGCCATTCAAGACCACATTATGAAGGGCATTGATGTAGATAGCTTCGTAGAAGACTATGCTACTTTCGAAACGCGAGCATCGATACTTGACATACGTTGAACTAATCCATATGTTCTTGACTTTCGCTCCAAATAGATTCATTCCCAACAGGAACATAATGGAATACACTAATCGTATTTAGTTTATAATATATAGTACTCATTCTGTAGCGTTGTTCTACTAGTTTTTGTTTTAAAACGTTCATTTAATTGCAATATTTTTTTCAAAATCGATAGGTTTGAATAATAAGCTGAATCGAATGACCAACCTGATCAATGGTCCTCATCCTTTGGGATTTGTTTTTCTGATATTCAACTGAGAAATAAAGAAACTACGAGTGATGTTTTTCTAATTAATGGATTTAAACTTTGTTAATATTGCGCAGGAATTGTAGTGTTGTTAATAAAGCTATTATGTTTTAAAATATTTACGACTTCTAAGTCACCTTAATACAAGAGGAATAACAACATTTTGATACTATTAACTCTTTAACACAAAATTCTGGGAACATAAATACATGCTGTATTTACTGGAGCCAGGGCCTATCACGAAGAGTGGATTAACTTATACAAATAAGCAGAACATGACCAGGAGAGGCGGGTAACAACTCGGCGAATATCGAAAGTCACGTCACGGTCACAAAACTGGGCAGTATTATTCCACAGAGCTTCCAAGTCCGTTGGCCAGCTCGGTCAAAGTTATTTATGTTGGAAACTTTCTCCATCCTCAATTTTACCCAGAGTGCACCCGCACATGTTGTACTGTAACTAAAAAAAAGTTACTTGCCCCCTTACAACTTTGGGGTTGTTCAGTTGAGACATGGACGCCTATTGTTTATGTCATCATTTTCTCCAGTTTGCTTGCCTTTTTTGTGTCACTTGCTATTAGATCTATCAAGCACCTAGTCTAATATGTAGTGGCATAGAAGAGCTGGGGGAGTTTACACTAAGAAGAAGGAATGTTTAGTTATAAACACTTGCGTCATAGTTTAACTCGTGAACTAATCTACCGACTTTAATTTTTTACATTTACTTTTGGTAGTTTTTGAGATTTCCATTTGTCAAAATCATGGTCAATAGATTGCATATTTACTCCAATAGACAAGTTTCTTAACCATAGTGTACTATATAAGCAAACCTTTACCTATATTTACGACGTCTATATAGTCGTGATGCCTATATGATCATCACGCCTATGTGGCATAGGCGGTCTCGACATATTCGTACAATTCAAAATAAAGAAGTAGGTAACATTAAATCTTGTTGAACAAAATACTGCAATTCGCAATTTCTACAGAGCACATTTTACATCAACGAAGAGAAAATGTGTCACCACTCGTGATGTGGTGAGTTGTACGCGAACATAGAAAGTGAATAGCAAAAGACAGGTACTTCGCTATTAAAACTAACTACTTTCCGTCCACCGCAGTCTCCTGACTTCAACCTATGTGATTTTTACCTTTAGGGCTACCTTAAAATCATAGTTTATTCTACTGCACTAGATAATTTAGGAGACTTTGAACATTACATGCCAACTGCAGTAAGTGAAATTGAAAAGTCAAATACAAAGTGAAGAAGAAAAAATAGAATAAATTTTTTTCCCAAGTTTAGTTTTTAAAAATGACTACGTCTGCCTAGAAATAATATGTAATTATAACCTGATATTAATTTAATCGATGTTAAGACTGTATTACTATTCCGAGGTAAACGATTTTATTTTTAAATTAATTGTAACTAGGTACCTTTCTATGATTTTTATTTTCAAAAATTTAAACATGACGCTTATCCCTGTTTAGTTTTAAATTGTGTTTTCCAGATAATATATTGTTTTTATGAAGATAGTCATTTACGATAATCAGCATTTTTATGATTTATTGTAACGCTATTTTTTTATTGTTAAGTTTAACGCTACATTAAAATGTCATCAGAAAATCGCTAGATTTTACAGTGTTGTGACGGTTTTGAAATTCCGCTTGTAGAAGCAGTAGAAAAAGTAAAGGTCCTAATACGGAACCTTGCGCTACTCCATATAACATATTTTTCGTGGATGATGAATTTCCATTCATACTGACGTTTTGTGTTCGATTAAGCAAGTAATAAGAAATTACTGCATGAATAATTGCTGCAATATCATTTTGGACAAATAATTTGAAGTCCTGTATCAGATGACCTTTTAATTTATCCTGTATATTGGAACAATGCTTTAAATAGTAACTCTCTTAATTCTTGACAACTTTTGAGGGTGTCTCATTCGGAACTATAGGATGTGATTTGTGGATACAACTAATAATATTCGACAAACTGAGGTTATTTTTTCTTTAACATAAAATGGAGATGATACGGATACAAATGGAAAGGAATATCGTTTACATGGCCGCCTCAACTTATTTGGCATGTTTAGTAAAATTGTCCATAACACGGGCACATAAAACTAGCTATATTTCCAGAATAATACATTAAATGTTTGCTCTGAGGACATTCATTGTTGCTGGCTGGGTCGAGTATACTTTTACCTAGACATAACCCTAATTAATAAATTCAAGTGGTGTTAAATCACATGATCTTGCAGGCCAATTGATGTCAGTATTACGTTAGACAACATGATCAGACAATTTGGTATGCAACAGAGTTATGGTTGCAAGTGCTGTATGACACGTTGCACCGTCTTGCTTAAACCACATGTTGTTCAAAGCCAAATCATCAATTTGCTGGAAAAATAAATTATTACGACAGCGTTCCCCATTTACTGTGGTAGCATTACCAGATTAATTTTCCAAGTATGGTCCAATTACGCCACCACTCCAAAATGAGCACCAAAGCGTGCATGTCTGTGAATTCATTTCTCTTTCGTGAACAGCACCCCAAATTCAACAATTTTGTTTGTTGGTATATGACGTCGAGGCACCCTATAGAATTCCTTTCTAAAAGTGATATTTGATGAAATAAATTCGCCACGCGCTACTTTCAACTAATTATGTGTTTCCATAATTCCTGCGACGTGATTTTGAGAGTTCTCTCAGTGTGCCAGCGATAAAGGCGTCTAGGTGGGAGTGTCGCTCCTCCAGCCGAAATCCATTTTAAATTAGCCACAGTAATGCAGCAGGTTAGGTGGCTACCGGGGCGTAACTTAACTTCGGTACATCATTGGGACATTAATTATGGAAGCGAAACGATGTAAATTCTTATGATAGAGGGGCGTTTACAGCCACCCTTCATCGGAAATTATTGTCTGTGGTTGCTGTGGCGCTCTCGTCACTGAAAAATGTATATTCGGTATTCGGAATTTTCACCGGTGGAAATGTTTCGTCATTCGATTTCAATTTGTTACTTTTAAATTCCGTAGTGAACTAAAAGGATTTATTTATTTATTTAGTTATATATTTATTACACTATTTTACATGTCCTAAGACCCAATTATGAAACAGGAAGCAGAATAAATACACAGATGCATATAGAAAAGATTTTATAGTACGTCAGGCTACGATATCATTAATAAATATATTAAATAAGAGCGGTCCTAAATTAGTCCCCTGTGGAACACCTGATGTTGGTAAGACTTCGTTAGATTTGTTACCAACAAATTGTTGATCGTATACTTCATATTGTGTTCTGTTTTCAAGAGATGAGATGAAATGATTTATTATGTAAGTCGGTAGAAAAACCGAAAGTATCTAATTTTTGTAAAAGTATATTGTGATCTAATCTGTTGAAGGCTTTGGAAAAGTCTATATAAATTAGGTAAGCTTGCCCATCATCAATAAAGCCTGACAAATATTCAGTTAAGCATAATAAATAAGCAACTCTAGATCGTCCTTTAAGGCCTTAGTACAGACTAGATTTTGTTGTCAGATTTCTGACACCAGAGCTGCCACAGTTCTGTCATCGGCTCTGTCATCGGCATCTGGCATCACCTCTGTCACTACTCTGTCATGAGTTTACACGTCCCTTGTAGCTCGTACGTCAGAGATCTGACAAGAAAGTCTAGCGTGTACGAAGGCCTGAATAGAAACCATGTTGGCATTCAGTGATTTGATCTGTTTTCTCATATGCCCAGTGGTGGCGCCATTATATGCAACTACTTGTTACAATAATTTATATAATATGTACTTCCATAATGAACGAAGCAATAAGTAGTCAATCACGATGGCAAAGCTAAACTGAATTTCTTGCACCTACGTCTATTCAAACTTATACGACGCTCTCAAGTCTACGTGATGACATCTAAGTTGCAGCAGAATTATCGTAGTGTAACATCGCTGATGCGACATTGACGATAGGCAGCCTTACTTATTAGTTTTCTTGCCTTTTATAGAAATAGAGTATTTGTTATATAATATCCAATTTCCCATTTTACATTCATCCCAATAAAAAAATCGACTGAATGAAAAATCTGTTCAGTTTCAGAGTTACATTAACAATAAAATTATTTATCGCGCCCTTTCAATTACCAACGGCAGCAGATTGCATCCAGACTAAAGTTACTGGCTGCAATTTCACGCTTCCCGGTAACGTAGCTTCGGGCGGACCATTTAAATTCAATTTAAATATTTAATTTACTATTTAATATTTTCCAAGTAGTTTATCCTTTCACCTCACTAAACTAATTTCGAAATAGATTAACTAAATGGAGATGATGACTGCCGGCAGTGCTGGAGAATATAATATTGTATGACAGTTTTTTCCAACTGAAAATAAGAGTAAAACAAGCATATTGAAGAGAAAGAAATAATTCATGTAGTTGTTTCAATCTGGTGTAATTAGATCGATTGCTCTTGCCAATATAGGTACTTCTTTCTAGATTTGGCAGTCTAGGAAATGCTTTTTCTTTTAACACAAAGAATTTTGTGACAAAAGCAAATATTTTTCTTCTGGCAATTATGTCTCATTCAATTAAACCTAAGAGTAGAAGAAGCATAGTGAAGTGAAAGATATGTCATGTAATTTTGTTAATTAGGTTGATTGTTTCTGTCAATAGACTTCTTCCTGCAAGAGAATTCTTCCTAGATTTGGCAGTCTAGGAAATGCTTTTTGATTTTGACTTAAAAGGATTTTGTTGCGAAAAAAAATTATTTTCCTTCTAATTAAATATAACAGCAGGAGAAGCATATTGAAGTGAAAGAGATAATTAATCTAGTTACTTTAATTTGATGTAATTAGATCGATTGTTCCTGCCAATATAGAGACTTATTCATAGACTTGTCAAGCTAGGAACTTCTGTTCCTGAAGTAAATAATTCATATGGTTATTTATTTTTGGTATAGTTACATCGATTATTTTGACACGAAAGCAATTTGGTGTAAATGTAATTATTTGTCTTCTAGATATTATTTATTTTTCAATTATACCTAAAAGTAGAAGACGCGTATTGAAGGGAAATAAATAATTAATATAGTTACTTTATTCTGGTATAATTACATCGATTATTTCTGTCAATGTAGATACCTAATGCTTTCTGCTTTTGGCGCAAAAGTAAATTGGTGCAAATGTAATTATTTTTCTTCTAACTATCATTTATCTTCCAATTGAACCTAAGAGTAGAAGAAGCATATTGAAGTGAAGAAAATAATTCCTATAGTAATTTCGGTATACGATCTGGAGGGCTGTAATATCTAACAGGTTGTCAAACTTTTTTAGTCATTGGGTCTCCCATGATGGGTAATTAGAACATAATTAAATAATAATTGCATTATTGTAATGATCACTATGTGTCCATGTTTCTTGTATTTTTGTTAATTTATTTGTGAGCTGTGACAACTTAATCGTTCTTGGCGATAGTTTCTTGCTTCTATAATAAGCAGCTATGTTATGAAGCTCAACTAGTCCAACTTTGTTCATCGTTTTCCATTTGCACATATTCATCAGGACTTTTATAATAATGCTTTATACAGGGTATCCAGAAAGGGTAGGGGGTATTTGTATCTGCGCTGTCCATGTAACGGCACGGTTCGGAGGGGCGCGGTATGGATAGGTTATTGCACTACTCTTCGGAGATTTAGTAGCCATGGAAGTGTCCAGGTCGCCCGCGCTCTGTTGGAACCCAACAAACGATTGAAGAAGTGAGAGTTTCAGTGCATGAAAATCCATCTCAATCAGCTCGCAAACGCAGCCAAGAACTTAACATTAAAATATCGTCGCTGCACAAGATTCCGAAGCAAAATTTACAACTTACAGCCTATAACATTTAGTTCGTTCAAAATGTGAACGTTACCGACTATCCTCTCCGACTGAATTTTGCAAATGAAATGCTTCAACGTTTGAAAACATTCTGTTTAGTGACGAAGCGAACATTCGTTTAAATGGTCACGTAAACAAACAGAACTGCCGCTACTGGGTCAACGAAAATCCAAAACAGAAACATGAACAACCACTACATAGTCCAAAAGTTATTCTGTGGGCTGCCATGTCTGGTGAAGGCATCATTGGACCTTATGTTTTTTGAAGACCGGCGAGCATTTACGGTAAACACTGAGTATTGCGACATGTTAAGGAAGTTTCTGATTCCACAACTGCAGCAGTTTGAAGGTTTTAATGTGGAAACGTGGTTTCAACAAGATGGGGCCACTTGCCACACCACAAACTAATCACTTGAGGTTGTCAATCAACTTGTCCCGGAAAAAGCGATCTCTCGTCGAGGCACCATCTACTGGCCTTCGAGAAACCCCGATCTTACACCCCTTGATTATTTCTTATGAGGATACCTTAAAGAGAAAGTTCATGAAAGCAAACCATGAACTCTACTTCAATTGAAGCACAACATCCGCACCGAAGTGGCCGCCGTTTCCAGAGAGATATGTAGACGCGTGGCGGCTAATTTCCGTTTTCGGTTAGAGTACCAGCAGTGCGAGGATCAAAATTTGGACAACATAATGTTTGGCACTTAATTTTCCAAAACCTCGTCTAAAAATATAAAAACATTCTGTCTTGCTTTTTTTTTCGATTTTACAAATACCCCGTACCCTTTCTAGACACCCTGTACTTGCAGAATATTTATTAGTTTAAGCTAGCTAAGGATATAAATAATTTTAGATGTTAGCATCAGTGATTCCAAAGTGATTTAATATTTCATTTTAGGGAATTAATTTTTTTGGAAAATCATTGTAGTTTCCCTTGATATTATTGTGGTCAAGACTCGTTATTAACAAATTATTATTAATCAATTGATACGCAAATAGTTACTAATACATTACTAACTAATGTATCGCGGAGAAGTTATTGTTATTATTTTTTCCGATATTTGGTTATTTAGTATCTATAACACGAAGGTCTTTCTTCAATTGTATTTGCTTCAACAGCTTGTACACGATTTCTCTGGAATACTTCAAGGCGACATGAGGCGTGTATTAAAGTATAATAAAAACTTTATTTCGAACTCTAAACCTAATAAACAATAATACGGCGTTGTGTTCTGTGCTAAAAATTCTCGAACTTATAAAAGAGTTCGCAACGTGTTTTGAACTTAAACTATTTAGAATTTTTAACGCCAATAGACGAAGTAGCGATTTGTAGTTGATAAAATAAAATTCGACGGGAATATGAAAATAAACTGGAACCGTCGTACATTCGGTAGAAGTATAGCCGCGGAATATACTTCCACATAGGAATTGATAAAATATATGTATTTACTTTTCGGGAAACATTTTATTTTCCGCCGATTTGCACCCCAAATATATGGAAATAAATATAAAAAAGGTGAAATATCATCGGCACTTCTACTGAATAAAAAAGCGCCATTTTAAAAATTGATACCCGGGAAAGGTAATTGAATTATTGCCCATTATAGCTCCTGAGTTATTTTTTTATACGCGAACTAACAGAATGTGAAATTGGCAACGTGAAAAACGATTTACCGTGAGGCGTCATTCATTATTGGCAGGAATAAAAATTCTGAATAATAATAACATATATGTGCCGGGAGCGATCAGGTTAAAAGGTTATCGCTTAACGGTAATTATGCCTTATTATAGAGTATCTGGATCATCTCAATTGCGTATTTCTGATAAACTCCCCAAAATCATTAGAATAACAAATAAATTCCTTTAGAAGCATCTAAAGTCCGGATTGAACCGCGTCGATAATTGCCAATTCGACGTTTCGGTCGCCATTTTGTAGCTATTTTCAAGAATTAAAGGATTGACTGACATTCTACCGTAGTAGAACGTAACCCAGCGCCATCTCTCGGTAGTTTCAAATCGAAGTAAAACTTGATAATTAATACAATGCAAAGTTTTCAGATGGTAACTTTATGAACTACTGAAATGAGGAGGTTCTTTTACTCCATTCCATCTGTAAGTGCCTTATATAGGGTGGTCCAACCATAATGCACGATGTTAATTGTGAGTCACACCTTAACGTCAAGTTTTTTTCCCAACTTAATTTGACATTTCTTTGTTTCAGTGTTTGACAAATTCCACCATGGAGAGGTACACAATTGAGCAGCGCGTTAAGATTGTTGAAGCCTTTTACGAAAATGGGCGTTCAAATCAAAATGCATTTCGTGCACTTCGTGACTTTTTTGGTCAGCATAATCGACCAAATGTGTCCACAATCGGGAGAATTGTGCGCAAATTTCAGCAAACCGGGTCTGTAGGAAATGTGAAAACACCTGTGCATGCTTGCCCAGTTCGTTCTGCGGAAAACATTGCTGTTGTTCGCGATAGTGTAGCAGAAGAGCCGTCAACCTCGACTCGTCGTCGTGCCCAACAATTGAACATCTCACGAACATCACTGATGCGAATTTTGAATAAAGACTTGAATTTACACGCTTACAAGGTTCAATTGACTCAAGAGCTGAAGTCTACTGACCATTTCAAGCGTCGTCAATACGCCGAATGGTTGGTTGAACAGACAGAAGTGAATGATGGCTTCACAAAGAAAATCATCTTCAGCGACGAGGCACACTTTCACCTCAGTGGATTCGTTAACAAGCAGTATTGCCGCATTTGGGCAAATGAGAATCCATGAGTGATTGTTAAAAAGCCGATGCATCCACAAAGAGTGACTGTTTGGATCGGTTTATGGGCTGGCGGCGTCATCGGGCCGTACTTCTTCGAAAATGAGGTCGGCCAAGCAGTTACCGTGAATGGTGTTCGCTATCGCGAGATGATAACGGACTTTTTGTGGCCAGAAATTGAGGATATGGACCTGGACGATATGTGGTTCCAACAGGATGGTGCCACTTGCGACACAGCCAACGAAACAATGGCACTTTTGCGCGAGAAATTCAGTGGCCGTGTTATCTCACGTCGTGGCGATGTTAATTGGCCGCCACGATCATGTGATTTGACACCGTTGGACTTCTTTCTTTGGGAATATTTAAAAGAAAAAGTGTACGTCAATAAGCCATGAACAATTCAAGAGCTAAAGGATGAGATAATTCGGCACATTAACGACATTGAACCTCAATTATGTCTCATAGTCATTGAAAATATGGACCATCGGATAGAGGTATGCCACCGAAGCCGTGGCGAGCATTTGGACGATATTTTGTTTCACACATAATTGTCATAGATCCTTATATCATAATAAAAAATATTAAAATAATTCTTTGAAAACTTTTTGTTTTATTTACAATTAACACCGTGCGTTTTGGTTGGACCACCTATACAATAAGGACTAAAACAAATTAGGCCAAAACAGCTATTCTCCCGGCTACATACCGATGACGAGATCTGAATAGCATGGCGAAATTTGCTGTATATTGTCTAACCATTTACTTAGAACTGAAATACTGTTATTCTAGTTTCTCGAAAACCACCAGAAAGATGCAAAGCGTTCTCTATCTTAGGATATCGCTAATTGCAGACCGGTTTCGACCTTATTTTGGGTCTCGTCAGTGTAAGCGAGTATACCTTTGATAAACGAGGCTTGTATCTTGTAGACGCCGTTACGTTCTATCGTAATAGAGCGTATCCAGCGTCATCTCTCGGTAGTTTCTAAAGCAATCTAAATCGATACAAAGCTTAATTATTCATGCACAGTTTTCAGATGGTGACTTATTTTCATAAACTACTGATATGAGGAGGTTTTTAATACTCCACACCATCTTCACTCCACTCCATATCATCTACAAGCGCCTTGTACAATAAGGACTAAAACAAATTAGGCCAAAACAGCCATTTTCCCGCCAACATTCCGACGACGAGCGCTGAATTACATAGCAAAATTTGCCGTATTTCGTCTAACCATTTAGTTAGTACTGAAATACTGTGAAGAAAGCTATTGATTAAGAATGAAGCAGCGAAGTTTTAAAAACCTACCGATAAACCCAGACAACCGATTGGCAATTTTTATTGCGATATTATTAAACGTATCAACCAAATAATTTATATCCACAACTTGTTTTTAAATCTTTAGATGCCAGTTCATTATTTATTGGGCATGTAGTGAAGATGCGTGCCATTATTTCCAATTTATGTATAAAAATTGCATATGGTACATATTTTAGACCGATTGATCGAATATGTTATTCTATTATAAGTGAATTTTATAACAAATTTATTTCGTAATTGGGCTATAATTATTATGAGATAAATAGGTAGTCCAAGCTTTAGGGAACTTGTTGTTTGGTTCTATTGAGAAATGTTTGAGAAAACATCGTCTGGCTCTAATGAGAATTATGTCTTACATATTGCAATTATTAAGATAATTCGCTGGTTTCTTACACAATAAAATGCGATGAAACGTCTGATGACATGGAAGAAATTGTAACGTTTTTGTTTTTCGTTTGGTCACGCACTAAATTTAAAGGTAACTTTTCGAGACAACGCCATCTGCCTCTCCCAAGCGCCACGTTTCACATATTGGAACTACGCAACTATCAAGATAATTCGCTGGTTTGTTACACAAGAAAATGTGGTGAAACGACTAATGATATCGACAAACTTGTGACGTCTTTATTTTTCGTTTGACCACGCACTGAATTTAGAGGTAAATTTTTGAGAGAAAACACCCTCTGTCTCTCCTGAGCGCCACGTTTCACATATCGCAACCATCAAGATAGTTCGCTAGTTTCTTACACAAAAAAATGCGATGAAACGGCTGATGATATCGAAAAAGTCTTAACGTCTTTGTTCTTCGTTTAGCCACGCGCTGAATTCAAAGGTAAATTTTCGGAAAACACCGTCTATCTCTCCTGAGTGCTACATTTCACATATTGCAACTATCGAGATTATTCGCTGATATATTACAAAAAAAAAATGCCATTAAACGGTTTATGATATTGAAAATATTGTAACATTTTTGTTTTTCGTTTGGCCACGCACTAAATTTAAAGGCAAATTTTTGTGAAAACACCGACTGTCTCTCCTGAGCGCTACGTTTCACATATTGCAACCATCAAGATAATTCGCTAGTTTCTTACACAGAAAAATACTACCAAACGACTGATGATATCGAGAAAATTGTAACGTCTTTGTTTCTCGTTTGGCCACGCACTGAATTTAAAGGTAAATTTTTGAGAAAAAACACTGTCTGTCTCTCCAGAGCACCACGTCTCACATATTGCAACTATTAAGATTATTCACTGGTTATTTTTATTTACACAAGAAAATGTAATGTATTTACATAAATAGTAAAGTACTATGGAGTAAGTGAAGTGAAGTTTTTAAGAGGGTCTCTATTGAATATTTATATATATATATATATATATATATATATATATATATATATATATATATATATATATATATATATATATATATATATTTATTTTGAGTAAAAGAGTATGTAATTTGTTCTTGAGCGTTTCCTACTATTAAGTTATTGCATAAATCATTACATCTTATACCGTCACAAAAAGAGTTAACTTATGATACCAATTATATCTATTATCAATATTTAATAAATATATTTGTCTTTTCAAATACTGATACAGATAGAAGCAATAATATTTTAAAGAATCCAATTTAAGGAAATCTTTAAGTACATCTGCATACAAGAAAAAGTTAAAAATATTTGTAAGGCTTAATAAATACTTAATTAAACTATAAACAGACAGTTTGACTGTCTGTATAATATTAATGGACATTTGGAAAACTATCGTAAAACCAAATACACAGAATAAATTAAATAATGTGCAAAACATTTTATCAAAAATCGATCAATGATAATTTTTCTGTCCACATTTAGTATACCATACTCATAATATGATTTGTTACTTTAATTTACTCCTCGGCGTCGAAATAATCACAGTGCTTTAAATTCCTTTGAAATGTATCCATGAAAAATAGAATTTAATCACGTAAAATGTAAAAGCATTCAGAAACAACATAGCTAGTAGGCAGAAAAGCGCTAGGCAACGTAAATGGTAGCTCATATGTTACCATAGGCAAATTAAATCAGTCCCGCAAACATTTACTTAGGAGAATTTTATAATAAATTGAATTGTTTAGATACACTGAGTGGTACTAAATTTGAAAAATTTATTATTGAACTGTCTAGTCACCTACATGACCTGTAAGTAGCGAAATGGGAAAGTAAACAGCACAAATTAATATAAAATGTTGATGTTTGGGAAAACTTTACTTTTTACTAACCACTATTTGGTTTTAGGTAATGTAACTTATTTGACTTCTAACTCCTGGGTTTTAGAGAAGTATAGAATTAAATAATGGTGGATTCATGTACATTTAAACCAGTCTAATGATGACAGTAATTTCTCTAAAGTAGCTGTGGAGTAGATAAACTACATTTAAGTGAAAACTCTACTAAAATTCACTGTTAGAGTAAGGCAGGATGCCTTTAATTGCCTGATATTTAATATCGTAGGCAAAGCACCTTAATTCTTATTCCTTACAGGATATATATGAAGTGAATAGATTTGGATACTTTTATAGGGGTTCTCGATAATTGTGAGATGCGGAAAAATCAATAATTCATTCTTGATATATATTTTGCTATATTTCACAGTTTTCAACTATCAAGATGATTCGCTGACTTAAAAATATAAAAAAGTGTGATGATATTGTGAAGATTTTAACTTCCTTACTTTTTAAAGAAAACCTCCTGTCTCTCCTCAGCGCTTCATTTCACAGATTGTAACTATCAAAACAATCCCTTGAGTTTTTCATACAAGAATAAATGAATCGCTAAATGCAGAAAGGGGACAAGTCACATTTTCCCATATTTTGAAGAAGTTAATAAAACGGTTTAATTTTCCATAGGATTTGTTACTTAGACAAGTTCTTTTATAAGATGAAGACCACCACCATGATACACTAATTCCTTGAAAACCGTCACAATTTGGAATTTTTCTGCATTTTTTGATGCTTTGAAAATCAATTCGCTATATTCTCGAAGAGTCGGTAGAGTCATTCGCATTTGTTATGTGCTCTCTTGATTAGACCAATACCACGGTCACATGGCATGAAGGAATGTCTTCTCATAGGAAAATAGATTTGTATTTCTTCAAATTTTTGAAATTCTACCAAGCTCATTAGAAATCGAATCATTGTGTTATACTTATTTTGACCACAACATTATTTTTTGTTCAACGGCGTGATGTAATGTCTAATAAAAGAATATATATCATTTGTCCCTTTCCGGCTTCCTCTTCGTGGTATACGTAACAAATAATCTGTTTTGATTTTAAATTATGTATTCCGAATATGCAGAGTGTAAGCTGCCGTAGTTGATATAGGTCCTGTACGGGTACTTGAGGTAATGAAACATTAGCCATGTAATCAATACAAATTGCTAGAGTGTCATTGTTTTCCTCTTATAGTTGTTTTCTTGAGTCCAAAATTGCATAGTATTTTTTACTACGAGGCTTATGGACGAGAAGCTCAGTAACAGCAATCCATTTCGCATTTTCATTTAACGTTTCGCTATTAATTTTAACATTTAGCTCTTCGCTGGTGCTGCAGGTATCTTTTGTAGACGGTCAAACTGGCACACTTAGCTGGCACAACCATTCCAGAATAATTGGTATGTTGTTCATCACGCAGTTCAGCCCTCTTTATTTGTTTCTTTTATATTTTTCTGCATTTACTACACCCTTTCTTTGTTTTTGTTGAGGTTAAACCTCACTTTCAGAGCTGAAACTCATTTTATCAGGATGTTACTTATGCGAATAATAGAATCAAAGTGTTTATAAAAGTATATTATATGATGTGTTGCGTGTTTACTGCAGAAAGGCGATATCTCCTGGACATACCCCGCTTCTATATTAAACTGAAACTTAGCGTTTGCGTAGAATTCGGAAATGTCATTCTGGTATAAAATTGGACATGTCTCCTTTCTACAATTAACGATTCAATGATCAAGGATATAGCAAAAAAAACATTCTTTGCTTTTCATGTGCGACCCGCTTAATTTCAAGGTACATTTTTGAGAAAACACCGCCTGTTTCTCCCCAGCGCTACGTTTGACAGATTACAACTATCAATACAATTCTTTGGTTTTTTACACAAGAAAATATGACGAATCGATCAACGATATCGAGAAAATGTTTACTTCTATGGTTTTCCTGTATGATAGACTTATTTAGAGGTAAATTTTTGAGAAAACACTGCCTGTTTCTCCTCAGGGCTACGTCTCACACATTGTAACAATCCAAACTATTTCTTGGTTTTACATACAAGAGTATATGATGAAACGGTAAATTATATCGAGAAAGTTGTAACTTCTATAGTTTTCATGTGGGACACGCATTATTTCAAGGTAAATTTTTGAGAAGACACCACCTGTTTCTCCTCAGTGCTACGTTTCACAGATTGCAATTATCAAAATAATTATTTGATTTTTCTCACAAGAAAATATAATTAAACAATCAATAATATCGAGTAAATTTAAAATTTTTTCTCTGATTTTCATGTGCGACACGCTTAAATTCAATATAAATTTCAAACATCGCCTTTGAAATAGAATACACTATACTCTATAATAGAATAGTAGAATACTATAATAGAATATTTTTCTTTTCAATATACAAAGTTAATTTATTTATGGCACTAATGCAAGCATAGAGAATAATTATATATTTGCAACTAAATTCCTAATTAACGTATTTGAACTAATACTTATATAGGCCACTTTCCAATTAAATATCCTATCCTAATTGGAATGTTCTTTCAGATTAATAAGTGATAAATATGCTTCGTTGATATCTAGTTGCCCTTGGATATTTGCGGTTATTACTTTGGAACTTGGCCATGACGATGACTATGACATAAGTTATTTATTCAGACATTAAAAATAAGCGCCTTGCTCCAGATTTATCAATTATCAAAATATTAATTCTTCTAATTGGGATTTCATTAAAATTTGGTAATATCCTACGTAAAATGTATGTACATATATATTATTATTAAATAACAAGCAGACAATAAATGAGGAATGACAGATACATAATATGCATTTATACTCGTATTACCTTGTTTACTTCGTCCTTGCGAAACACAAATAGGTACACATACATAATATATTTTCGGTGAAATCAGCCAGTGATAATGCTTAAATTATTATCTTTGTCTCTTTTTTAATTTGCTATATAAAATAAGATTAATAGTTTTGTATTATAGAATAGTAAAGTTCTCTTATAATTCCTTTCTATATAGAAAACTTGACGTCTTGTTTTTAACCACTAGGTACATTATGCGCCACATAACAGATCCAGATATTGGAATAATTTATATAAACCACTTGAAATAGGCGAAAGGAAAATTGTGACACAATCCTTGGAGAAATATTTGCAGAATAAGCCGCTTCCCCTTTCTTTTGTAAGGAGAACTCCGAAAACGTTTGACATTAGATTGATATTAAGTATACTAGAAAATAAAGCCGGAAGGCATTCTCTTTTGTCTCCGCAAGTTTTTTGATGATGTTTTTGTGCGAGGGACAGCATTTATTTTATACGGAGCCGGCGTCGTGTCCACTTTTTGCGCAGTGTATATGGTATATTCATGTAAATTTTATTTGAGTCCATTTCTTTATATTTCTTTCACCGTTCTGCTTGACTTGTGAAAAAACATGTTACATTAAAGGTTATAAAAATGTATAGTGATTCGGGATGTAGATTAAAATCTCCATGGGGCACTGCGTCCTTTGCTTTTACTTGAAGCACTTTTAATTCCGTCAGATCTTTGGGATTGAGCTAGACACTAAAAATAACAGGCTAGAGACAGCAGTCAGCTGCTGTATTTACTGACATATGTCCTAAATTCTAGTGCGCTTAGAATCTCCTTAAAATGTAAATTAAAATGGTCTCCTTTCAACACTGCCGGCGTTAGTTCTCACAATTTATAGATCTTCCAGAACATCTTAGAATAATGTTGATACTAATTAAGTCTTCACGTGATTCATAATTAAAGCAAATCATTATTAAATCAATGATAATAACCATGACTTTTAGTAATACAATAATACACCAGATGTTGATGAGGTAAATTATATCGGCAAAAATAAAGGAACGCTGCAACATAACCTAAATGAACATTATTCCTTTGACTTTAAATATGGCATCGAACTGGAATGTGGTGCTAAGGTTTTGTCATCAATTATAAGTGGCTTCTTCAGAGAAGTCCCTCGGATAATTAATGGGTGACAATTGGTAACAATGATCAGAAGAATACGGAAGTGTAAATTTATATAAGGAATTCATATGATATATCAGAAAACTAAGAAGAATTGGCCGAACTTAGTCGCAGCCGCTTTCAGTTTATAAATACATTTTCCGGTATGAATTTGCAATGACCAACCATGTTTTATTTTTAATATTGCTTAGTACCTGCGGTATGTATACACAAAGTTATCCCAGAAACCAGTTTGAAATCTTGTGCATATTGAAAGCCACTTAAAATAACACTTGGACTTTTTTAACTTTTAACTACTTTTGGACTGGTATTTTCCATTTTAATTCGAATTCGTTACTCTAAATTAATTAGTGTATTA
The DNA here is from genome assembly GCA_037954035.1 of Rosalia funebris. Lineage (NCBI taxonomy): Eukaryota > Metazoa > Arthropoda > Insecta > Coleoptera > Cerambycidae > Rosalia > Rosalia funebris. The sequence continues at coordinate 4,543,606 of JAZFAV010000002.1, read as the reverse complement.
AATTAACCTTGCGATTTTAAGTAACATAAGAAAAAAAATCTAAAGGAATCAAATCAGGTGAACATCGTGGTCATTCGGTTGGTCGTTGTTGCCTTATTCATCTGCCAGAGAAGGTATCGTTAATAAATAATAGGACATCAACGCTAAAATAAGAAGATTCGTCTTTATCAAAGCAAATTCTTTGATCGGGAGTATCATCACCCCTATTTTTTGGATTTAAACACAGAAATTCTAAATATTTAGCAGCAGTCAAATCTTTAATTGGAATCAAGAAGGTTCCATTCAAAATGTCTACCGGACCTCTGATATACCTGTGACAATCTTAACTGTAACACCAAGTACCTTATACTTGAATGGTAAATAGGAAAACTTTAACGAATTTTGTTTACTGCCGTTTTTTAGTTATTCTAACGAGTTTCTTCAAAAACTTTAGAAGAGTAATGAGAATATGAGTAGTTTTTGTAGGAAAATGAGTTTTAATTTAAAAAGTACTATAATCAAGTCACGCTTCTTAAAAAATAATGTGTTTTTAAAAAAATCATTTAATAAAAAAATTCTGAACGTTGTGCGAAACTGTTATCACTATGCCATTTAGGACTTTCAGTTATAATATTTACTTTGTGTAAACTATTGTTATTTTTATTTTAAATGACTTAGAAGGTTCGAGTTACGAAATTTAAGATAAATACTGATTATATGATTTTACCTGTTTTATTTCTATGAATTTAAAATTTTATAAATATACTATTAAAGAAATCTGGCGTTTTCTGTGTTATATTTTTAATCGGTCATTTCGTTGCACACGAGAATACTTTTTAATAGCGAACAGTGAATCTGACAAATGAAAAAAATTATCGACGTTTCCGCCTTTATGGTACAGGAAGTCTTATTACTTTAGGAGGCTCAGAACCTTAGAAATGTATTTATTGCAAAGTCCTTACAAAACCGACGAATTTGGCGACATAAAGAAAACCTACTCTTTCCGCGTGTCAAGCATATATTAATATTTCCATAAAAATAATTCTAGGGATTCCCAGCACATCGCCTATACTTACATTACCGTGTAATAAATCACAAACAAAAAACATGTATAGGGTATTTCAATAGGGACGATCGAAATTTGTTAGGTTATAGCGGCCATGTTGCTAAAGCAACATCTGTCAAATTTGTTGTGAATTGTTCATTAGTGTGTGGAAAATCACCATGGAAGATTATAGCGTTCAACAACGTGTATAAATCATCAAATTTTATTTCCAGAATCAATGCTCCATTGGAGAAACAGTACATTACGTGATATTTATCTTCACTACAACCATCCTGTCGAGACGTAAATTCGATGTTCGGTGGGCAAATTAGAGTCAACTGGTTTAATAAATAATCAGCCAACACCCGTACGTAACCGAAACGCAAGGTCTGCTGAAATCATCGTTGTTGTGCGTGAGAGTACAAGGGAAGACCTGAGGCAATCAATTTCTCGTCGTTTACACGAACTTAACATTTCTGCGACTTCGACTTGGCGAATTTTGCGTCGGGACTTGGATCTGCACCCGTATAAAATCCAAGTGACCCAGGAACTTACTGTAAACGACCATAGACAACGCCGTGTGTTCGCTGATAGGGCTCTGAAGCAGTTGGAAGTTGATCAAAATTTCGCCAAAAAAATCATCTTTAGCGACGAGGCCCATTGTTGGATAAATTAAATATATGAACAAGCAAAAGTGTCGGATCTTGGACGATACCAATCGACACGAGATACACCAGCATCAAATGCATCCTGAGGAAGTCACTGTTTGGTGCAGAGTTTGGTCTGGCGGAATCATCGGTCCGGACTTCTTCCAAACGGAAACTGGCATTGCCATAACCATCAACGGCGAGCGCGACAGATCGATGATAAGCAACTTCTTGTGGCCTAAACTGGACGATATGGATACCGACGACATGTGGCTCCAACAGGACGGCGCTACATACCATACAGTGCATGCCACGATGGACATTGTGCACGAGCGATTTGAGGACACGGTCATATCGTGCAGCGGGAACATGAATTGGGCACCGAGATCGTGCAATTTAACGCCTTTAGAATTCTTTCTTTGGGACTACCTTAAATTGAAAGTCTATGGGAATAAACCACAAACAATTGATGCGCTCAAAGTCAACATAACGAACGCCATCCAGCAAATTCAGCCAGATTTATGCGACAAAGTCATCAAAAACTAGACCTTGCGCACATATGCCATCAAGCAAAGCCGCAGCGGACATTTGAACGACCTTGTATTAATGCCATAAAATATTCTTGCAAATAAAAAAGAATTGATTGGACATCTCACACACAACTTGTTTTATTTACGTCTAAAAATCAGGCGTCCTTATTGAAAGACCCGTTATGTTAACAAGAGCCTTATTGTATAAGGTCTTCCCGTTCCGCGAGGCCGACCCAAATTGAGCATCGAGTAGGGATGGATACGGGCAGTTGTACAGACTTTCTAAATTACATTTATGTATACGGAGAAGAATACTCGAAGACGATTGGGCTTTATTATTTTCCATGCGAGCCGTCACATTTCGAATACATACACACAAAGGAACAAAGCACGTCAATATTCCCAATAAAGGCGGCAATCAACTCTACATTTAATCAATATTCAATATCCGAGAACTGGAGGAGATAAGAGCGAGTGTGTCGCTTCCCATTTAGAGTGAATGATATACAGATTGGGCGCTCGATATCAACATTTATGGCCATCTTGATAATTCAATTAACAACGAATGGAGTATAATAAGAAAGTTGTAAAAAGGCCAAACTTAATAGCATGTTCGCGTTAATACTTGTCAATATTATGGTATTCGACAGGAAGGAAATCACTTATGGACTAATTAATCACGGGATTATTTTGTGTATTTTTAGAGATTTATGAAAAAGGCTCGGGTAGATTCATTTTTACTGCGTTTTTATTCACTCGCTTTCTTGTCGGACTGTCTGTTTGTGTCTGTCTGTTCGGTATAAATTTTGTAATTGATTTTAAACTAACTTCCCGATGAGCTAGAGGCCTGAAACTTTAAACAGCTCAAAATTGGATGGCAATGCAATATTAACTCGCTTCTTTGTCTGTCTCTTCGTTAGAGTTTCGTACAGAAACCTATTATCAAGCTCACTATTTGTGCTATTTGTCAGTCCGTCTGTCTGTCCTACTTTTAAAATATTGCATCTTTTGAACCTTAAGGTTCAATCTGGATTAGGCATCTGGGTTAGTAATCAGAATTAATAGCAATCTGGATTATAAGACTGGATTAGGAATTTTATCAAAATGTTTAAAATCAATAGAAAAATTTCACATACACAAGACTAAAGAGAAGAAAATAATTATTTGAATTAAAGAAAATAATATACCACGTTTTTCAAACGAACTAAAAAGTAAAAATAATGATTTGAATAGTAAGATTTCAAATGCAAAACGTCAGGCGCATGCAGTAGATAATAGTAAGGAGTGTAGAGAGTAGATGTTGTTGAGAAAACTCACACAACAGTTCATGTCATTTGCAGTGCAATCAAATTGTTAGCACTTAGGTGAATTAATCATGCATCAATTACCTATTGTGGTTTCATATCATCGGTAATGTTTACCCGTTGTTTAAAATGATGCTGATATTTAGTGCTTATCGTCTTAGGGTGCATAATTTGTCTACCACAGAAGAGTAAAATTTCGAATTGGGCTAGTTGTCTCTGCCTGGGTAACAAGCCATTTTCAAACTGTGAGTGCGTAGTTGGGCTTAGATTTTTTATGTTTCCCAAGTGTGGAAACTTACAGAGAGTTTGTCAAGAGGAGTCCCACTCGGTATATTGCAGAGTTCTGCGTATGCCAGCCAATATTAACAAATAATAAAGGGAGGAGTTCCTTTCGGCATATTACAATGTTCCGTGTATGCCAAGTCCACATATAAACGTTGGCAAAATGAGTCCCTCTCGGTATATTGCAGAGTCTGCGTATGCCAGCCAATATTAACACGTAACCAAGAGAAGAGTTCCTCTCGGTATATTACAGAGTTCTGTTTATGCTAATGCATCATAACAAGGTTTGGCGAGAGGAATACCTCTCGGTATATTGCGGGGTTCTGCGCATGCCAGCCATTATTTAAACAAACAAATCTTCGAACTTGTATGTCCATTCTCTTGGGGAGGGTTCGTTGGTATCGTACTCTGCAGGTGTGATATCAATATAACCCCCGCGAATGGAACGTTCTCGCGAAAGGATGTCTTTCAGTTTGGGGTTTCATATAAAAAAATATAAAAGAAGTGAGAGTGGGGGTGTGGGATGTTTCACTAGCAACACTACAAAAGTGAACTTTGAGGAGGATATGGATATTCTTTCATCATTTTGGTGCATGATGAATAATAATAAACCTAGCGACAAGGATTCTTTTTGTAGAGTGGTGTTATTTAACGGAAATTTTCACGATAAAAAAATACTCAGACGAATACGTATATAATCGCTTCTGACATAATATTAATAAACAGATTCGGCAACGTCTTGTTCCTCCAGGTACCTTTCCCATGCCGTTCCGGAAATATAATAGCAAACAGAGATGACGTTCAGAGCAGATCATCTCGACGATTATACGGCAGACATCAATTCCATTTCACGGTAGCGACGAGTAATCCGGCATCCATGCGTGCGTATCCGACATTCAATATGTCGGCATTGCTCATGATTACAATAAAAACGCGTGGATACAGCGTCAGGTTAAACTGCTCGGGAAATCGGTGGCGTGGTGGCGCAAAAACAATTCGAAAAATAGGGTTGGGACCAGGGCGTCACGCAAAATAGAACCATCAGAGACTAGTGGCATTGTTTAAGTGGACGCCAGATAACCGCTTTTTTATGGCGCTGTTTACACTCTCTGGACTGAGGCGCGTTTCCGGTTACGGTTTAAATGACCTTTATTGAGTTTTATATTTCACGGTAGGTGTAATTGACGTAGGGCGCACGAGTCCCCGCGGTGATTCGGGTTAATTACTTTTATATAACAGGCACGGGTGACAGTTCCTGAATATATTTTTATTTAGACGTCGACATTTATTTCTTTCTAGACGTTGTTACTAACTAGTACGTAATATATTAATGTACTTTGTCTCTTTAATCACGGTGAGAGGCTGATTGAAAGTGCCGTTAGAAATAAAATAAACTGATGAAAAGTTATTAAAACTGTTTTATATTTTACTAAACCTATTTTTGTATCGTAGTAGTTAACGCTTTTATCGGTGACGCCATGACGTGAAATTTGCTGTGCGCTATAGACGTACGCATCGTATTAAGGAAAATAATAATAATGGAAAGTAATTAATAACAAACGCATTAAACTGTTACAAGTAAACATAATACTGTATGTACTTACTCTCCTTGATGAATTAGCATCATCATTATCATCATGAACTGGAGCCGATCTGTAAATATTTTGAAGTATCAGGTGTGTTTCCATATTTGTCTCAGAGAATGATATTCGCTGTGGTCAGTGGCGGTTCGTGATGAAATGAAACGGGTGTTCTGCATAGGGCCGATCCTAGGGTATTGGCCGTCCGCGTGCAAATTTCAAACGTATCCAAACTACTAGCGCCGTAGAGGTCGCAAGAAAATTGCGCCGCAGGTTAAAATTAAAGTTTTCAAGGTCACGCGTTTTCCTGATACTTCAGAATTTTTATGTAAAATCCGTTTATACAAAAATATAGACTTTCACAAGAAAAAATTTTGAGATTTCATACCTTTTTGAAGAACATTCATGTTTGCCGTCATATTCTTTGGTTAAGAGAAAAGGCTTGTAAGGTGAATTTTCTACTAGAGGGTCTATAACACTCAAAATATTTTTCAGCGTCACATTTTGTAGGTTTCAGGTATATCCACAAACGTTCAATCGGTTCACCATCGAGAATATATCTTAAAACTACCACTGACTGAGTTTTTGCAGATATATCAGTTGTTTCGTCTGCCATGACTGCCAAAAATGAAGGTTTGTTAATTTCTTTAATTATTTCTTCATGACATACTTTTAATATACAGTCTAAAAGATCATTTTGTATTTCTTTAGAGGTTCTTTTAAATACTGAAGCATTTTGTAGATGCTCGCTTAAAGTTACATCAAGCTCAGCAGAAAAATTTATCAAACCACGAAATATCCCCGGGTTTTGAGAGGTTTCAGCTTCGTCATGTCCTCGCAGAGCCAGTTCAAAGGCCCCACAAAACTTTATGCAGTTTATAATTTTTGACAAAATGTATCTCTTTTTGTCACATTATCATTATGCTTCTGCACATTTATGCAATAAGCTGAATCTAGCTGCGCTTTAATATTAATTGTTCCTAATAAAGCTAATTCCATTGTACTATGTAGATGGCTTTTGGAGTTGTCGCGCTTTTTTATTTTTTCAGTTAAGTGCACCAAATCTGTCACCCCTACCTCCGTCCATACCTTATCACCGCCAAAAAGTAAACAAGGAAAACAAAATAACGCATTTTTTTTATGCACCCACAAATCCAATTGTTCTTCGAATAAATGTCTTTATTAAATTGACGTTTATATGCTTTTCCGCGGCTAACACCTGCAATCTCAATAACAATATCGGGAAATGGCCTACCATTGTTTTTTAAATCAATTTTTTCTTCATAAGAGTATTTAAAAAATCGCTTCACATGAATTAAATTATAAACTAAATCCATTGTCACTATCACAGTATATAAATATTAATAATTAGTACAATAAATCAATATACAAATTCACAAAACAGTATTTAAAATCTCAAATTAACACGAAATACGAAGTAGGTACGATTTACGCCCGCCCGAGTAGGAAGGAGTAAACATTCACTAATGTTGCCTTAGCTGGCAAAAATACAGCTCACTGACCGTGTAAATTCGCGCATTTACGAGCGCCAAGTGTGGATTGTCGCGGGAGTTGAGGTGGAGGACGGGTGTGCCGAGCCGTGCTGAGAACTACCTCGTGTGGCCCAGTTCAATGTACCGCGACGCGCTCGCGTAGAGACCCAGATAATTCATCTGATCTACTACTCAATGCGACTTTAACACAATAATTTGGTCAGCTGCATCAACTAACCAAATTATTTTTTTAATAAATTTTAATAATTATTATGTCGCAAAAATATACAAATATCTAATTTTTTTGGCAGTTCTGCAGCTCTGCAGCACCTATACACTAGCCGCCCCTGGCTGTGGTGAAAATATATTCTTCTATTTGGAAGACGACCATTCGACATCTACTAAACTCTTTACACTCACTTAATGGATCTAAAGATGCATTATCACTATTAGCAGTATCACCAATCATCACAAACTTGTCTGTTAATGTCAGTGTCTTTCTTTAACACGATATTGAACTGTTGTTAATTTTTTGCATCATCTATAGCGTGCAACAGTGAATTTACTTGTTTACTATTTGCAGGGACTCCGCTAACACCAACGCACTATTTTGTAATTTATCGATTGTGTCATGTACTCCTTTATGGTTGATATGAATAGTTTTTAAATCAGTTTTAATGGAAATATTTAAAAATCGTATCTGGCTTTCCTTAATCGAACTGGAGCCTCGCCAGAGTCGAACTGTAGTATTACAAGTTTTATTTGTTGGAAATTTTCAACAATAATTAAAAGCTGCCTTCAACCATGTTTCCCAACATGTAAGGATCAGCTTTGGTGATTTGGGAATTTCAGGACAGTCTCTGTGAAAGTCGCAAAGACGTTTAGGAGGTTTTAGAAACACTTTTTCTTGTACTTGCTATCAATGCGTCTACCTTGGGACAGTTTCTGCCACAAGATGTAAAGCATGTAATTTACACGTAACATGTAACAACAACATCTACGACCGTGTTGTGAAAGAGAACCGCCTACTCAACGCATTTTCGTGGCACCATCGGTTACAAACACCAACATTCGACTTGAAATTTTTCTAACGTTTCCAGCACCACTTGTGTAATTGTATTGCCAGTACACTCTGCTGTGAATCTTTTGCTAGCTAATAGCAATGGAAATGTCGATTGCCGAGGGTCCAGTTTAGTTCAATGATTCTTTATCTAGTATGTGAAGCGGAATATTACAGGCTATCAACATTAACAATAAATATAACAGGCTATCAACATTTATAATAAACAGCACGTTAAGGGTTTATCGCATACTTTCGCTCCATCGTAGAATAAATCATATTCTGAGCTTTCGCACGTGCGACATACATACTTTATTATTAAATAAAGACGCTTCAACTAACACAGCGGAGATCGTACGTACACCTCGATCGATAAATTAAGGCACTACGGCCGTAAAAGGTGCATTGGGGATAAGCAATAGTAATGAAAATTAATAATATAATAAAATAACTTTCTTAAACCATAGATGAATAAGAAGAACATACTTCCAACAATTTTTTTTTGGTTACAATTTGTTGAAATTCTTTGGAACCACACATAAAACGATAAATGTGATTTCCTTTACATCCACAACATGAAAAATATTATTTTCGTCTTAATTTTATTAACAATTTATTTATTTGGTTTCATGTTGTACGTTAAAAAAAGTCTTATTAGATTCCTTAAGAAAAATAGAATTAGTCATCAACTTTACAACACACATTTAAAATATAGTTAATTTCAATCCAAGTTTCTATAATAAAAGAAGAATTATTAAAACCCCAAATGAATACAAAAGGTGATTTTAAGTTGTTGTTTTAAACATTATTTAAGCGTTTATATAAAAGCGTTTCTGTCTAACGTTTCGGTTTCTATCACCGTCTTCACCAACTACAATAAGTAATAAACTACGGTAATTTTTAAAAAAAGTATTTTTTTATTTTTCAAAACATTCGTTACAAGACGCCATGTTATTATCATATGAGAAATATTAAAAAACAAAAATTAGGAGCGAGAAACAACGTTATATTCATTTATATACCTTCTGAATTGTTATACTCGTTTCAAAAACGTCATAAATCTCTGCTGGACCCGGTATAAAACAATTCTGAGTATTTTATCAGTTATGGTATATACGCTACAAGAATACGATTCATTTAGTGTGCGTTTGTGTGTATGAATCGTGTGAAATAACGTGAATAATGAGTGAGGTAGATAAGGCTTTAGATATTTTTATTTGCATATGTATATGTATACAGACAATGCCCTTGGTCAATTACATTTAAAGAAAAAATATTACTGTTACACGTGAATATATGCAAAGAAGATCGTCATTTGGCTCTTTTTTCAAGATTATACGAACATAGGAAATAACGGAAACTATCAAATTAAATAACCGACAAAAATAACAAGCAACCCACGTTTTCTAACATTGCTCACAAGTACAGATTGCATTGGTTAGCTTTTGTTCGATATAAAACTGTATATTTTAATTTGTCGATATATTTCAATTTGTCTCATATATAAATACGAAATCAGACGAGAGCATTTTTTTTATCTTCATCGTCATGAAAATGAATTCGTTTCCTATTATTACCCCGACTCGCGCCTTTGTGGATATAAACTCATTATTTACCAGCTGTACCGGAATCAAAGTGAAACAGTGTAATTATCGAAAATCTGATATGGAAGGAAAAAACCAATTTATACAATATTATTCATTACACGCCACAGGCACGGGATATCGGGTGATCATGAAAATATGCTTCACTCCACGTGCCACTGGGAAAAATGTAATGGAACAGTTTTAACATGTTTCCCCGAACAAATCGATAATATAAAATACATTTTGGACTAAATTATGCTCTTGGTGTCAAGACGGCCACGCCCTATATTCACCAGATGCATAATTAACTCTGAAATAAAATGTCCCTTCTCCATGATACATATGGTCTTTTACATAACGAATTTTAATGAACAATGTTTCAACCATATAATATTTATAGACATGTTACATATTAATTAAACACATTAATTGAAAGTTGTAGAAATAAAGTACAAACTACTTCTTCTGCTGGTTGAAAAATGGATCCACTGTGGATTGAGAAATTGGATACATGTAGACGAGGACAACATAAGCAAAGTAGTACACGTACTTGCGCACCATTTTGGGATGAATAGCATCTCACCCGCTACTTTGTTATGTAGTAGACAGATGTACGTACTTCAATGAAAATAATAGTTAATGTTATCTGTTAAACGTAAGAATTGCGGGCCAGCGAGTGCTTTTATTTATGACAGATGCAGCTTTGTATATGAAATATACCACAATCAGACTAAAAAGTATCCTAACATTATTTGTATCGAAAAGGCATTGGCTATGCAAGAATATCCGTGTAGAATTACGGTTAATCAAAAATTGCAATCTGTTAAAAAATAATGCGGGACAATGTATTGCAACCATGTTAAAAATTCAGCATGAATTAACTAGTGTCAATAATCTGAGCCTCCTTTATAGTCTGAGGATATTGTATAAGTGACGTGAAAAACTTTCATAATATCCTCATACAATGACAATTCTTCGCTGAACAGTACTTAAAGTTACAGTCATAGAAACTGATATTATACAAGGGGGGTACCCAAAAGAAACCGAACTGATGTTGTGGTGGGTGAGTTCTTGTAGTACCGGATTCTACCGCTGGGAGCGTATAGAGCTACCATTGCCGAGTCAGTAAGCCAAGCGTCATCGGTAAAGAAGGTTTCGTTTAGCTTCAGTGAATTTTTTAGTGAGAGTTGTTTTGTGCGCTTGTGGTTATTACAGTGTCTGATTCTCGTGAATAGCTCGCGGCCGTAAAGTTTTGCTTCTTGATCGGAAAAACTGGCACAGAAACTCTTGAAATGTCAAAAACGGCTTACAAGGATGATGCTAATGGGAAATCTCAAGTGTTTGAGTGGTTTTCCCGTTTTAAAAGAGGTGAAATGTTGATCGATGATAAACCTCTAGCTGGTCGTCCTTCCGCGTCTCGAACCGATGAAAGTGTTGAAAAAAATTTGCGAAACCATCTTGGAAGATCGCTAGCGGACCATTGACGAAGGCCTGGACTGACTTGGCCTGATTTATGGCAGTCGGGTGACTGATTTTTACACCACGATAACGCCCCTGCTCACACAGCCCTGTCTGTGTGCCAATTTCTGACCTTAAATGGTATGACCCTCTGCCTTATCCCCCCTATTTACCCTATCTTGTCCCCTGGGAGTTTTTTATTTCCCCGAATGAAAAGAGACATGAAAGGAACGCGACTCATGTTGCTGAGGTAAAGAAAAAAGGATGGAGGCGCTGTCGGGCATCACAGAAGATGAATTTCAAAAATGTTTTTTTGCACAATGGAATAAAAAATTAGACAAAGGTACTAGTGGCAGTGGAGAGTACTTTCTCTATTGTTAAAGAGGACTGAAGGTTTTTTGTTTAAAACATAAATAAATAAATAAGAAATTATTTCGGTTTCTGTGTACATCGATCAAAATCAACGATCTGAATCTTTGTCTCTTTGTTCCACTTAAAAAATGTACTCTCTTGTACTGCATTTACATGTGTCACCGTATATATTAAAATCTTTTTGAAAAACTACCCTTTTAGATTTAAAATCAATCTGCCCAGGCATTTTTTATTTTGTAAAATAAAGTCAAAAATAATGTTATGCCATAAGCCGTTTATCATCCCCGTAGATAAAATTGATAGAGACATTTCTACATGGATAAATACTATATCATATGCGCCCTCATAAAACATCATTATCGATATGAAAAATGAAACGGCCTCTTTTGGAATACCCGCCTGTGTAAATGATATTGAAAGGCTTCAAGTAGCGCTAGGGTACGTAGTGGGAATTGCACTTATACCCAGGGGTACTTACTCCTCTGCAGCCTTTCAGTAAAAGCCGCGTTGAATTAATAGAACAGTTTAATTTATATGACAGTAAAAAATAACAGGGATTTATTATTGTAAGGGTCAGAGATTTAGGTAACACAAGGGTTCGGCCATTCTCGCAATATAAAGTATCGTGACCGATGACTTTAATCTCTAAAAATATCTGGATCCCATAAATTACCACTTTTTGGAGTGAATTGTTTTAAAAGTTATCCAGAATTCTACGTAAGTCGCATGTACGGCGGTTATAAATGGCAACGATTCTTCTCATACATACGCGTGTAATAGAAGTGTTTTTTTCACAACCAGAAACGTTTTATATAGAATAAAAATAAAGACTGCTTGTAATGGGTCTTTCAATAAGGACGCTCGATTTTCAAACGTAAATAAAACAAGTTGTGTGAGAGGCGTCCACTCACTTTTTTTTTATTTGAAAGAATAGTTTATGGCAATAAGCATGGAATATAGCGTCATTCAAATGTCCGCCGCGGCTTTGCTTGGTGGTGCGTATTCGGGAGGTTCAATTTTCGATGACTTTGTTGGATGGCGTTCGTTATATTGACTTTGAGGTAATCAATTGTTTGCAGTTTATACGCATATACCTGCAATTTAAGATATCCCCAAAGGAATAACTATAAAGGCATTAAATCGCGCGATCTTGTTGGCCAGTTCACGTCGCCGCTGTCCAAGATAACTATGCCTTCAAATTGCTCGTGCAGAATGTTCATCGTGGCATGCGCTGTGTGGCATGTAGCGCCGTCCCGTTGGAACCACGTGTCGCCGGTATACATATCATCCAGTCTGGGCCACAAGAAGTTGCTTATCATCGATCTGTAACGCTCGCCGTTGACGTTTATGGCCAGTTCAGTTTTGGAAGAAGTACGGACCAACGATTCCTCCAAACCAGAATCTACACCAAGCAGTAACTTTCTCGGGATGCATCTGGTGCTGGTGTATCTCTTGTGAATTGGTATCGTCCCAAATCCGACAATTTTGCTTGTTCACATAACCATTCATCCAAAAATGGGTCTCGTCGCTAAAGATGATTTTTTTGACGAAATTTGGGTCAACTTCCAACTGCTCTAGAGCCTAAACAACAAACACATGGCGTTATCTATGGTCGTTTACCTTAGGTTCTTGAATCAGTTGGATTTTATATGGGTGCACATCCAAGTTCCGACGCAAAATTTGCCAAGTTGAAGTCAAGCAGAAATGCCAAGTCCTAAGTTCTTGTGAACAACGAGAAATTGACTGCCTCGGGTTTTCCCGTACACTCTCACGCACAGCAGTGATGTTTTCAGCAGACCTTGCGTTTCGGTAACGCACGGGTGTTGGCTGATTATTTATAAAACTGATGGAGTTTTATCTGAACAAAAATGGAATTGTTATTGTTATAGCATTTATAAAACTGATGGAGTTTTATTTGAACAAAAATGGAATTGTTTTGAATGGTTCAAACACAGAATGGCTGAAAGAACGCTCGAATTTTCGGGTATAAGTTTCATTTCAGTAATGTTACTGAGGACTTAAATACAACATTTTTTATATTCAATTTGTAATAATGTATATTTTAAGGGGCCTTTTCTAATTATTGTTTTATTTCTTTGTATTTTAGTTTTTAGGTTATTTTAGTATTTTTATATATTCTAAATTGTTTCTTTGTTATAAAATATAATGATTTTTTATGAAATTTCATTTCTGTTAATAACAATCCTCACTAATTGAGTTTTTTGTTAATAAAAATGCTTTATAATCTTATAATACTACACAAATGATCAATATGAATGTGTAGTGACGCATTAAACTGGCGCATTAGCACGGATAATGAGTGTACCTCGATAGCTCAGTGGTCAGAGCAACTAACCGGAAATTCGGAGAACCGGGTTCGATTCCCGGTCGAGGCAAAATGCACTTTTATCCTTGCTAACGCCAAAGTGGTGACCCCGACGTGATGTGATTCATTCCAGTATATGCAACCTCCCTTACATCTCAAATTCGAGGATTCGATTCCCGTCCTATCCATCGCCCTATAGTCCCGGGGGTTACCGAACAACGGTTCGTAAGAATGGCGAACGCGGTCACATTCCGTTAAATTGTATCGAGACAAACCATGTCTCTAGGGAGGGAGTACTGTAGTGACGCATTAAACTGGCGCATTAGCAAGGATAATGAGTGTGCCTCGATAGCTCAGTGGTCAGAGCAACTAACCGGAAATTGGGAGAACCGGGTTCGATTCCCGGTCGAGGCAAAATGCACTTTTATCTTTGCTATCGCCAAAAATGCACAAATTCCGAAAAATTATTGTAGTGATGAAACACCGTGCATTCATGTAAACCGCACTTTCGTCATTAAAAGCCCCGAGATGACCGACATTCCTCGGAGCAATATTACGACAATTAAGCCCGAGCTTGCTGTAAATTCTGATGCATGCACATAACGTAGAGATGGCCACGTGAGCAACTAGACATTGCATGATGTGGCGCATAAATAAGCGAGTAAGCCGAGGTGTGGAATCCCGTTTCAAGGCAGTCCTCCTGCATATTACATGCATTTTCAATTCCACCACGTGCCGAGACTGTCGCAGGCCATACAAAAAATTGCAGGGAAAATATTATTTGATCCGATCTCCAGTGGAAGTCGTCGTTGTGTCTGTGCGGCGTCACGTATATATGCTACCGATATTACCGATGCACTGGCAGACTCACTTGTACAACGGAAGAATATTTGACGAGAGGACCACTTTAAGATGTTTATAATGTTGATACCGTACGACGTAAACCAAAAAACATTACAAATAAAAAATACTCTTCTCAAAATGCCAGCTATCGAACAAAATACAGCACTTTCGTGTAAAGTATTGAAAAAATTCGTTAAAATTTCCGGGAATAATTTTTGGGAAAAACTCTCAGACCTGTTAAATTTTTTAAAATGACAATTAATACTGCTTGTCAAGAACAGGGATGAGTCTCAAAACTGCGATATCAGACCGCCCACAAGGTGCGCACTAAATAGCCTAGTCTTTACTCACAATCAGTTACATTGAGATCTTTGCAGAGTGAATATCGAGTATGTACGTCCTTTTGCTTCCGAATGCCGCCTCTCTCTTTCTTCTACACATACATAGAGAAATCTCACACTTTTTCCTATTCTTAACAAGCTGTACGTTCAGGGTGATTCGTGTAGGAGATATGATGTCATTGATATAGTTTTTTCTTAATTGCAACCCTCCTATTCTAGTGAAACAATACATTTTTTACAGGCCTTACTGTAATAACTATGTACATTAGCCTGAGTATAGATTAGATAGAAATAGGAAACGAAGAAAAACGATTGTGCAGTTTCGAAATACTAAATGTACTGGTAACGATTATCGAAGAAATCAAATAAATTAAATATTGTGCACCGTTAGTTGTCTGATATTAGCCAAGACGATCAATAAATTCTTTTTAAACATTGTCAGTAACTTCAAGAGGTATACGTTGTATTTCTAGGTCAATTATTGTTTTTAAATCTTCTAAATTCTCCGGCCTAGTTACGCATACTTTGTGCTTTCGAAGTATCCCCACAAAAAGTATCAGGGATATCAAAATCTTGCGGTCTGGCTGGCCATTCAATCGGAGCCCTTCTCCCTTTTGTCAAACAAAAGATAAGAGATTATTATATATTGTTTAAATAAATAACTCACATTGACATTAAATTTTGTATTTTGAATTGGAAAAATAGCTTTTCTTTCTCTAACACTAATGTAATGTTTACATTACATTAGTGTTAGATAACATTTAAGATAACAAATGAAAAAATTGTCTACCGGAGTTAAATCCGGAGATATAGATGGTTACTCTATAGTTTCTCTTTTACCAATCCACTTTTTGGGAAAGATGGTATTTAGATAATCACACAATTCGTGAATAGGGTGGTGGACCTCCTTCATATTGGTGCCATATTGAATGTTGTGAGGTATTTGGCAAATTTCATTATGTGTATGCAGTATCACAAGTGAGAGAACTATGTACTGCTGTAGCAATTCTTAATACTTTTCATCAGTTATAATAACAATAAAAAGTATTCGTACAACTGTAGTACCAACAATTCCTGTCCACTCGCTTACTTTCTCTAGAAACTGCGTATGTTCCTCTATCATCCAATAGGAGTTTTCAAAGGCACAATATCTGCAGTGGATTTACTGATCCATATAAATAAAGACTAGTCTCGTCAGAGATAACAAACTGGTTAGGGAATTGGGGATTGTCATTACGTAGCTCCATCATTAACTCATTGTCAGATATTTAACACATACCACCACAGTATATTCTGAAGGGTTAGCCGATGTTTAGTATAATTGTCACTTAGACTACAGTACAGTACAGGTAAAGGTTGTATTTCGTGACTAATTCTTGCTTTTAAATCTTCTTCTTCTTAAGTCCTTTGGTCTAGCCTTTTAAGCATCCCTACAAGAAATAATCTAGGGGTGGCAAATCTAGTAATCTAGCTGGCAATTCAACCGATTTTCTTCTCCTTTTTTGCCAAGCGATAGATAAGAAATGTATTCTTTAAAGAAATAACTCCAAAAACCAAAAAAAAAACTATTTAAAGTACGATTTCAAGCTTTTGTATGGCAGCAATAAAAAAAATATCTCAAGGTAGTTAAATCAGGTAAAGATCGTGGTTGTGTAATGCTACAGTAAACACATCTGCCATATCAACTAGTCAATCTTTTAATTGAATTCACAGAATCTGACCAACAAACTAGCGACTATTTTCGGATGTTCCACTTGTTTAAAACATTTAGTAACATAGAAACTTTTATTTGACGACAACTTAACCAATACAATGACGCCGATGAAGGGTATTTATAATGTGACATTTTAATAGACAGCGGCTTTATTTTACGGTCACAAAAAGTACATTAAATTCGGTATAACTAACGACAAGCTCGATAAAATTATTACCACCGGCAGAGCAATAATATTTTTATTACATTTTTATCGCCATCAACGGAGGCGTTACTATTTTATTTATAAGTTTAACGCCGACGGGATGGCAAATTGAAACAAGGAAGGCAGAATCAATAAGTGTCTTCCAGTGCAATGTAATTTATTTTTTGATTGAACGTATACATATTATCACTATCAGACAGGTCTCTACTGCTGCGTCCTGTTAACGACGACACTTGAAATCTATTTCTGATGTACGAAGTAAGCCGAGGAAACGAATAAACAACATCACAGTAAAATTAATCACGCAAATATTGATAATTTTAATGATGCCGCTGAACAATACATCCTTAAGAGCTGAATAATCCGCAAAAATATACGTTTCAGAAGTTTCCCTTGTTTAATTAAAGCCGAAATGAATCTTCAAGAGTGATTAATTAGTTCATAAAAAAGGACGTCTCTCTCTCATTATATTTATACCAATATTAAGGGTAATTTAATACGCGGGACTACACAAAGCGTCCCGGGATGAACTATTTTTAAGAGAATACAATGAAAGGACAAGCCCGGCGATGGCTGTTTGGTTTATTACACAGGGCTCTATTGTATCTGGTAATTCTCGAAAAATATTTTTCAGCGCTTTGGCCTCGCGAATTCGAAAATAATAAAAACATTCTCACCTGTAGAACTATAATGCACATGCGTGTACGTGTGACAATATGCAATTGGACTGTGATTTGTGGTAAATACCGCTTAAGAAGTAACACCGCTGTAATAAGTTAAAAAAGGGCTTTTTTTGACAATTTTTTTTGGATGGAGGAAAATATAATAGGATAATAATATTTAAGCAAGTTATTAGCATATATTTAAGTGTATCACAAAAAATTATTATCAAAAAATATTCAAAAATGGCGAACTGGAGCCATACTCGCGAGACATGTCGAAATTAAGACGTTCTGCGTCACGCAGTGTAATTGGTGCAAATTTAAATACGGACAAATATCCACTTCACAAATAACTATTGATATACGTAGAGGATTTAGAAAATTTTTATTTTTGTGTGATTAGCGAGTATCTAAATATAAAACGCTAAATTTTTGACAAAAAGGGAAATCGTTTGTTAATAAATAATGTTTAAATTAACTTATCAAAAATTCCGTAAGTATTTTATTTCAAAATGTTATTTTAAAGATATTGTTAAAAATTGGCATGAAAATAATGAATATTGTTGGAGTTATGCTGCGTGCCGTTTTGAAGAATCATGTTTCGAGAAAATCACGTTTAAATCTTTGAAATGTGTTATCGATATGAAAAAATTAAAAATCAGACTGTTCAAAAATAATTACCATTAATCTGCTATCCCGGGACCATACAGCTGTCCTTCTATATTTCAATATTCTTCCTTTTTCTGTTTCCTCAAACATTTTATGTTAGAGCGTGCCTCGTTCGCTGCATCTGTCTAAGACATCTCGGCTGCTTGATCAGCTTAGCATAGGCGTCTAAACAAAAATTGTATGATTGGACGCCAAAATCCATCTCCAAAACTTTCATAATACGAAGAATATTAGTCAGGCCATCATTAAAAGTATGCATAGCAATATAAATCACTATATTCAAGACTTTTTGCCACTTGAATAAGATTTTGGAGCGAATTTCAAATATTAGCGTTGATACTTTCATTGCTATTTTGCGTGTAGCTCCAAGCAATGCTTTAGCAACTCGTCTCGGATCAGGTCGTCATAAATCGGTTTGATGGCTTTAAGAACTTCCTTAGGAAGGTGTCTAAGGAATCCGCTGATTGCCCTTTCTTCCAGCAACACCAAAAATTTGAACACTTCTCGTGCTGCGGATTTTCGTCAGTTGCTAACTTATGAAATAAGGTCGCCCAGATTTCATTTTTCATATTTTCCAAGGACTAATAACTATTTCGAAGCCTTAAGCCTCGAGGACTTAAGACTTTCATGAAACGTAATGTCTGAATCGCACATTTTACACTTCACAAGTTGCGAAATAACAGAAGAAAACGCAAAAAAAAATTATAATCCTATTGCCGATTTCATAATTGATATCTAAATCACTTTTAATTTCTTGGCAGAAGCACTGACTCCCTTTGAGTCGCTGTCAGTCTCAAGTCTATTCAACAGTCGTCTTCATGACGTATTGCTCCGACATCCCTTTGAATACGACTTTTTTGTACCTTTCCTGTAATGTCCTGGTACACATTTCGTCGTCCATTGTGACGTCATCCATTGTAACTTATAAGTACTCTGAGATTGCAAGTAATTTGTTAAAAATCAGCACTACACACAAAAACCGTGATTTCAATCGAGGAAATTGTCTTCTTTGTACATGTATTGGCGTTGTACTGACGTACTTTTGTTTGTAAATGCTTGTGACTAAACATAAACATATTTTAGCGACATCTGTTGTGTACTAGAGAAGTTAGAAAACATAAGGTAAAATATTAGGCTACACCTAGACTGTACCTTCCCAACAGGTATTTATTTCCAGGTGTCGTTTTGGAGCAATCCGACACGCTCAGGAAAGGGCACGAAATTTCAGGGAAAACATTATTTTTAGTAAAAAAATTCTTTGCCCCATATCCTAAAAGGTTTAAAGAATACTTTAAGCTAATAAAACAAATCAATTTTTGGAAAAATTACATTTTCACCCCTTAACGTAAGTGTAGGTTAGATAAAAAGGAAAGAAGAAAAAATATTATTGCAATTTTAAAATACTAAATTTAATGGCAATGATTATATTTAAAAAATCAACCAAATTAAATGTTCAAATTGTGCACCGTTCACTGATTGACAGTACCCTTGCGACCGAAATAATTTTATGTTCTGATGTAGAGGAAACTAATCTTCCGAGAAATTACTTTTTTTTTTCAAGAAGAGAGTGCACGTCCTCATTATGCAGCACCCGTCCGCATAGGGAAAAGGGGGCCGTTTGAGTGACCAGCTAGATTACCAGATTTGACACCCCTAGACTACTATTTGTGGGGATACTTAAAAACCCGTTACCAAGCCGGAGAATTTGGTAGAGTTCGTCGTGAAATAAACGTATATCTCCTGATGTTGTTGACAATATTCATAAACAATCATCAACTTGGCTATTGCTAGACAGCCAATGCACAATTTGACATTTAATCTAGTTGATTTTTTAAATAATCATTGCCGTTACAGTTAGTATTTTGATATTGCAAAATCGTGTTTTTTTAATTTCTTCATGCTCATCATGAGGTCATCAGTCCTAAGACTGGTTGGACGCTAACCTCCAGCTTCTCCTATCTTGTGCTAACCTACGCAATTCGCTAATTGTGCTACAACCTACATCCCTTACTATTTGCGAGCAGGAATCTAATCTAGGCCTACCTCTGCCTTTCTTCACTCCTATTTCTGCCTCCAAAATATCGCGGACTATTCCTCCATGTCTCAGCAAGTGGCCTACCATTCTATCTCTTCTCTTTTTTATGTTTTTCCACATACTTCTTTTCTCGCCGACTTTCTCCAATACTTCATCAACAATACATTCATCAACACCACATCTCAAAAGCTTCTAATTTCTTCCTACTTGCTTCCCCTACCGTCCAGGTTTCGCAACCGTATAGTGCCGTGCTCCATACATATGTTTTCAAAAATCTCTTCCTTGTTTCTAACTTTATTACCCCCGAGCATAAAAGTACTTTCTTTTTGTTAAAAGCTACTCGACCCTGCGCTATTCTTTGTTTTATGTCTTTATCGCTTCTTCCATCCCAATTTATTTTACTTCCTAAATTAGTGAAGTCTTTAACTTCCTTCAATCTTTCATTATTAATTTGTACTTTCGTTTTTGCTCTGCTCTCGCGTCCTCTGCACACTAACACTTTAGTTTTGTTTTTATTCACCCTCATTCCGTATTCCTCTGTCAACACTGCCTCCATTTCGTTCAATGCTGATTCTAATTCCTCCTTACTAGATGCTAATACTGCTATATCATCCGCGAATCTCAGCATTTTTAGTTTCTGTCCCTGTACTTTAATCCCGAAATCCACTCTATCTTTTACCACATTAAACGCCTCTTCGATGTACAGATTAAAAATTAGTGGTGATAGTACATCCTCGTCTTACTCCTTTCCTAATACCTACTTCCCTTTTTTCCCCTTCTACTTCTATAACAGCAGTTTGCTCTTTGTATAGATTGTATACTACTCTCCTATCTCTATACTTCATTCCCGCGCTCTTTAGTATCTCGAACATTTTCTCCCATCTTACGTTATCAAAAGCTTTTTCTGAATCTACAAATCCTATATAAGCGTTCTTTCCTTTTTCTATTGTTTTCTCTAACATTACTCTTAGCGCTAGAATAGCTTCGCGAGTTCCCCTATTTCGCCTAAACCGGAATTGGTCTTCTCCTAGTATTTCCTCCGCTCTATTTTCCATCCTCTTCTGCGCTATTCTGGTTAAGATTTTTCTTGCTAATGTTCTTTATTTTTATTGTGTAATAAAAATGTGGGTGGCTATTAAAAAAATAAAAAAGTACCGAGGCACTGTACGAAAATAATTCAGTACTTCCTTGTCGCACGCCTCTGGTTTCCCGACGTACTAGCTTACCCCTATATGCATGTTTAAAAGGATAAAGTATACTTATTTTAATTCCCATTGTACTCTCCAAATTGGTTAAACGATACTCCTCCGGCCCATATTTATTCATAATGAACAAACACGCTCATGTTTCGTGGGGCCGAATGACGTATTACCGAATTTTTTAATTTTTAACGACCAGGAAGGGTCGCAGATCCGCCGATCCTCTCGGCTTGCCGCATTCGAGAACACTCCATAACAAAACCATTTACTGTCGAGGTCGGGAGTATGACTTTTCAACAATACTTGATGGATTTAATGAAAGGAATTAGAGGCTTTGTGACGTGTGACAGAGCTTAAGCACCCTACGTAGCGCCACCATATTCATCTTTCGTGAGTCCTTTGGTGGGGAGGGCGTGCTGCTTTTGGGGTGGATTAATCCCGCTTCGCATCAATTATATTAATGACATATATTATTGCGTCGTATAATTTATTGTCCTATGAAATCTGCTTTCTGGCGTTGAGGGAGCGGATAAACTGTGAATTACAAGTAAACAAGGGGTATATACTACAATTTACATGTAAAATAGAATAATTTCTCGCCTTGTTACCGTTAGAAAAATGTCGCATTATTCATATGTTAATCATGCATTAAATTAAAGGAACTCGTACACTAATTTTTATTTAATTGTACTGAATCATTGTCACTAGGCTGATTCTCGTTGATCCATGGTTGATGACGCCGAAATACTCGCACTACTACCCACGCCAGCAACGAGGGTAAACTAATACAGGATGTCTCAGTTGTAACTATAGGATTTGAATTTCGCGCCATTTGTATTCTGTAGAAGATAGAGCGTCAATATTTAATGACTATCGTCTTTAAATCATACGACGTCAATATGCCTGGGTGTTTTATTTGAAACCATATGATGTGATTTGTGAATAAAACTAATAATATTTGACAAACTGGGTTTTTCTTATTCTTAAACATAAAATGGGGATTACACGTCCACATATGCCAAAAAATATCTCTCATATGGCCGCCTCGACTCATCTGGCATGATGTCATTCATTTAGCAAAATCCTCTATAACACGGGTACACAAAACTGGCTCTATTTCCCGAACAATGCGTTGAGTGCTTGCTTTAAGATCATTGATTCTTGCCGTATGCATGGCGTACACTTTTCCTTTGACATAATCCCAAAATCTTTCTTTAAAATTCGATGCGTGGTAGCTCTTGGCAGCTTCAATTGATGTGCACGACATCGAATTGATGTGTTTGGAGACTTCCATATATTTTCTCTCAGTGCAGTGATGTATTCATCTTATCGACCACGACGAGGTCGTATTGGTGTTGTCTTATCTCTAACAGAACCTCTTCAAAATTATAAATTAAGTTATATACTGTTAACTCTGTAGATCATCATTATGTCCTAATTTTGTGCGAATTTTTCTTAATGCAACTGTAAGTGATCGCTCACTTTCATAAAACAGTTGTACACAAACTATTCGGTATTTTAATCATGGCATGTTGATGTCGTATGGTTTGTAGATAATAGTCGTTAAATATCGACGCCTTATCTTTGACAGAACACAAATGGTGCTTAATTCAATTTCCTGTAGTTCCAACTAAGACACTCTACACATACTTAAAAGGTAGATAGTGACAATCCATACTCAAAATTCTTGTGTTATGACCCTAAGTCAATAAGGCGATACGCAGTTTATGTCTTTAGTACTTTGTCTATCTTTCTGTGAGAGTTATGTGCCACAGGATTGTTGAAAGGAGCCAATTCAGAGAAGTCAGTCAGTCAGTCAGGGAAAAATGTTTATCATTCCCTAAAAAGGTTATCTTTATATTAGTGGCATAATAATAGAGTTGCGGGCGTGTATTCCCAGTTCACTCGGGTTCGCATTTTAATTCTAAATTGAACGCTATATTATTTATACCACTTCCAAGGTTTTTAGCAACCTTAGATAAACACAATGCAAAACTATCAATTTCTATAGGAACATAGTTTTCAGGTTTGGTTCCAGCGTTCTGGTTACCAAATAGAAATAATATAAACCAAGCGCATTAATACATATATACTTTTTTTTGCGCACGGAATAATAGATCTTAAATCCATATTAATTCTTTGATTGGCTATATTCTTCTAGTCTATACAGAAACTAAAATAGACACTCGATTGTCATCAGTATAAACATGACTTTCACAAAATGGTAAACATTTATGTAAATCAACTGCGTAGACTAAAAACAGTTATGGTCCTAGTATCGATCCCTGAGGTGCACCACTATCTACATTAGAATCAGAGGACTGTCTATCGCGAGGTACGAAATTTGGCGGCGATTTGTTAGAAATAATTGTATAACCTTTGGAAACATTTCAGTTAATCAGTTCATAAATTGGTAATAAAGTGACAAGAGCGCGTTTTTCTGGTAGAATAGTGACTGACGGTGACCGACGCGCTTGATTAACGTGACGATGATAACCTACATGTGACGATGTTTTAAAAAAAAATTGACAACATTTTACTCAAACGTTTAGCTTACTGTGTATTCCATCAACTGACCGAACTATTCTAAACCGCGAATCTCAATGTTTTTTATTAACAAACTTGTCACTGACACATCATAACGTAGTAATGTTTCATCGTATTTACATTAACATTATAATTATTTACATTAAGATCACCCTCACCAGTAAGACCGACTGGATGGAGGGTCGAGCTGGATTACCGCCCAATGGAGACAGCCAGTATACGGATGAAGTCAAAAGTAGGAAAATAGTGGGTGCGGGGATGTATAGGCGACGGATAGGTAAAACCTTTCCCCTGGGCAAATACACTACTGCATTCCAGGCCGAGCTAGTTGCAATTACATATGGTATCCTGGAGGCCAACCAGGCGGCGCGGCGTTGGTAGCCCTAAATTCAGCAACGACAAAGTCGAAGCTGGTCTATAATTGCGATGAAGCACTGAACCACTTGGCAGGAAAATGACCGGTGGAACTCGTTTGGATACCTGGGCATTAAGGGAAATCTAATTGCAGATGACCTTGCCATACTAGGGACTAGGGAAAACCTCTATGGACCAGAGCCTGCAGTGGGAATAAGTCGGAATCTCATCATGGACCACATAAATGGCTGGGCAAGAGACCAGTACAATAAAAGATGGAGAGGAGTATCGAATGTCGAATAACTAAACTCTTCATCGAATACTCAGAGATTGAGAAATAGGCCCAAGAATTCATTAAATTGAACAGGCACAAAGCCATAAAGAAGTCTTGTAAGAATCATTAAGGGCCACCATAGTAGCCTGAATGAATATAAGCATAAGCTGAGGCTGACTGATGGCCCGGCCTGCAAATACTGTAAAGAAGACGAGGAAACCTCGATTCATCTTCTTTACACCTGCCCCGCACTGGAGGAGAAGAGGTACCTTATACTAGGGACCTCTGTTATCCAAGAGGAGGCGAGGTTTAGGGTAGGGGACGTGCCTAAATTGCTTCTCTTATGGGACAGCATTTTTGACCCGTATAAGAGGGGTTCGCCAAGGGACTACCCATGCGATCAGTGGCTGATGAGGCCCTAACTCATATAATATAGTAATAATAATGTTTGACGGAACTATTATGAGCCTGGGCTCGTATGTATAACTCATAAACCCACATTGTATACAACATGCCAATACGAATAGCAATACTTTTGTTTTGGTTAAGATTACTTCTAAGGCACATCAGCGACGGCCCACAGTTATTAAGGGCCACCGGAACTTTAATACACCATAACAACCCTAAAAGCTTATGTATTCATACGGAACATCGGTGATATTAGAGATTTATCTACATAACGTTCACAGATACACGCCGCATATATCATCGCTTAGGTTGCAGCTATGGAAACGTTGATTTGTTGACATTATTAGCGTGTTGCTGGAGCATCATAAACCGCTGAATAACGCCGCCGCTTCTTGGAAATGTGACATGTTGAGTTATTTGCGAGATAATACGGTTAGATTGAGTTCGGCAAATCATTAATTAGGGTAGAACGGAAATTCGTATTATGTATATTTTATTCGAGTAAATACATAATGTCAGTCTTTGAATTATGTGTATATTTTGACTGCTTAATGTCCGTATAAATAATTATAGTGAATAATATTTTTCGCTATTGTTGCCATTACTAGAATTAAAGTTACAATACATGTGTAGAGTACACTCCTCTCATACAAATTTCCATGTCTTTTAATGCGTTAGTTTTAACTTTACAATGCCTCAGTAAAATACCGAACAGAAACTACGACAAGAAGGTTCATTCTCCGTCGGAACTTTGATCGTACGCTTATAAAGGCATAAGCGTAAGGAGGGAAACTTAGCGGGCGGAGCTTCGAGTGAACCTTCTTGTCTTAGTTTCTGTTCGGTGGTAAAAGGTCGCTGGCGTTATCAGCGTACCACAGTCGTCATCTTCCCGGCTGTCATAATTCCAGTAAAATAAAATAAGCGATGTTAAGATATATATATATATATATATATATATATATATATATATATATATATATATATATATATATATATATATATATCATCATCATTAGGTCATCAGTCCTAAGACTGGTTGGACGCTAACCTCCAGCTTCTCCTATCTTGTGCTAACCTACGCATTTCGCTAATTGTGCTACAACCTACATCCCTTACTATTTGCGAGCAGTAGTCTAATCTAGGCCTACCTCTGCCTTTCTTCACTCCTATTTCTGCCTCCAAAATATCGCGGACTATTCCCCCATGTCTCAGCAAGTGGCCTACCATTCTATCTCTTCTCTTCTTTAAATTTTTCCACATACTCCTTTTCTCGCCGACTTTCTCCAATACTTCTTCGTTTCTAACCCTATCAGTCCATGGTATTTTCATCATTCTTCGGTAACACCACATCTCAAAAGCTTCTAGTTTCTTCCTACTTGCTTCCCCTACCGTCCAGGTTTCGCAGCCGTAAAGTGCCGTGCTCCATACATATGTTTTCAAAAATCTCTTCCTTGTTTCTAAGTTTATTACCCCCGAGCATAAAAGTGCTTTCTTTTTGTTAAAAGCTACTCGACCCTGCGCTATTCTTTGTTTTATGTCTTTATCGCTTCTTCCATCCCAATTTATTTTACTTCCTAAATAAGTGAAGTCTTTAACTTCCTCCAATCTTTCATTATTAATTTGTACTTTCGTTTTTGCTCTGCTCTCGCGCCCTCTGCACACTAACACTTTAGTTTTGTTTTTATTCACCCTCATTCCGTATTCCTCTGTCAACACTGCCTCCATTTCGTTCAATGCTGATTCTAGTTCCTCCTTACTAGATGCTAATACTGCTATATCATCCGCGAATCTCAGCATTTTTAGTTTCTGTCCCTGTACTTTAATCCCGAAATCTACTCTATCTTTTACCACATTAATCGCCTCTTCGATGTACAGATTAAAAATTAGTGGTGATAGCGTACATCCTTGTCTTACTCCTTTCCTAATACCTACTTCCCTTTCTTCCCCTTCTACTTCCATAACAGCAGTTTGCTCTATGTATAGATTGTGTACTACTCTCCTATCTCTATACTTCATTCCCGCGCTCTTTAGTATCTCGAACATTTTTTCCCATCTTACGTTATCAAAAGCTTTTTCTAAATCTACAAATCCTATATAAGCGTTCTTTCCTTTTTCTATTGTTTTCTCTAACATTACTCTTAGCGCCAGAATAGCTTCGCGAGTTCCCCTATTTCGCCTAAACCCGAATTGGTCTTCTCCTAGTATTTCCTCCGCTCTATTTTCCATCCTCTTCTGCACTATTCTAGTTAGGATTTTTGACGCATGGGAAGTTAGGCTAATCGTTCTAAAGTTCTCGCATTTGTCGGCTCCTCTCTTTTTCGGTATAGTAACGATAATGTTCCTCTTATAATCCTCCGGCATCTCGCCCGTTTCGTATATGTATTTTACCAGTTCAAACATCCTATTTACTACTTTCTGTCCCGCACATTTCAAAATTTCCGCCTGTATTTTATCTACACCCGGCGCTCTATTATTCTTTAGCCCCCTTAGTGCTATTTCAAATTCCTCTCTCAATATAGGTTTTCCTACATCTTCCCTATCGATGCTAGATTCTTCCTCTAATATCTCTCCTAATTCCTGACCCTCGTATAAATTTCCTAAGTACTGCTTCCATCTATCCGCTTTCTCCTCTCTTCCTATCAGTATGTCCCCCGATTGACTCCTAACATTTCTACTTATTGTTCCTATATATATATATATATATATATATATATATATATATATATATATATATATTTATTTAAATAGATATAAATATTTTTATAGTTGTTTTAGCGGCCGATGTTTGCCGTCCTGAAAAATTGCCCTTATACTAGGTGAACGATCGTTCGACATCTAGGATGTAATATTGATATAATTAAAATAATTGTTGCAAGTATGTAATGGCTCTGTGGACGCAAAAATACTATACATTTGTATTAATCTGACAAAATCTGATCTTTTTTGTAAAACAATGTGAAACTTTTCTATAACTATTATTTTTTTCTATCCCTTAAACTATGTATCTGTGTCTGTACATCATCCACTATTTGCATTGACTCTACTAACAATAAGAAATCATTTTGTAACAATCTACTACTTTCACTAGTCCATTTTATTATAAATAGTTGAGGATTTTCAAATATCGGTTGATTTTCCTTGATAGCAGCTGCCTCTTTAGGATCAAACTCTCACACTACATACTTTATTTTGTGGAAATGATTAAGATTGCCATTGAAACTTAAAACATTACGTCGATAAAAAATATGTCAATGCACAATTTTTTACATCATACATCAGTTCTGTTACTCCAACATACTTATTAAATACCCAGCAGTGCATATGTAATAACAGCCGCCTGGACTGGGCCGTAAACAACATTATTTCGATAAAATACGGCGCAAGTGACACACTTTTATTTTTAATTCAACCGGTTAATGTCCTGAGAGTTTAATGGCTTAATACGTCCGGCATATGCCCACAACACAAATCGATATATTATCATATGGATCTACAATTTTGTGCATTGTTCGGCGACTGTACATACAGCTCTTCGGCTTTCCATTAAGGCCATGTTCTATATAATTAACTGTTTAATTAATTCAACACATAAAATGTATTTTTCCCCGATTATAACAATAACTAATATAACAATGTTATGTATGTATACGTTAGTAGATACATGTATAGTGGTAACATGTATCTAATAATGTGATACACAATACGCTTTATCTGATAAAATGTCGCAAAATCGTAATGAAATATACCAAACCAAGAGGTTATATTCATCAAATTATTTATCATTTAATGAAAAAGCTGTATATCTTTTTGATGTTTTGTGGAAAACCAAGTTAGTGTTACTTCACACCAAAGGTTCTAACCTACTCCAGTATGTAATCTTTGGGTGTTCGTGAAAAATTGGTCTCGTGTACAAAACATGAAAGCAGAACAAAAGAAACTTAAACAAGTTGAAGAGAACTATCTAACAATTCAATGCGAGAAGAGGAGGTTGCTAGAAAATAAATACAGACAGCGCAAGTGGCTAGATGTAATAAGAACAAAACGATTTGTAATATAATTAAAGACGTGAATGAGGGTATAATAACTGACATTAAGGATAAAATAAAGATCTGGAAAACATACATTTCTCAACTCTTTGATGACGAAAGTCAAGAAATCTTGAGGAAAATATAAGCAATACATAGTTTGGGTTACGCAAATGATTGGAACAAAAGAAGCACTCTTTGGGATTAATTTTACTATTTTGAAAAGGCTTTTGATAAAGTGGAGCATGATAAGTTACATTAACTACTCCTAAACAAAACATTGACTCAGTTGACATGAGAATGATCAGTAACTTGTACTGGGACCAAAGAGCTAATACAACAGTTGAAAACCAACTAATGGAGGAAATGGAGATTCACCGTAGCGTAACGAGAGGATGCATTCTTTATATGAATCTTTATAGCGAATTTATGTTTAGTAAAACCTTGGAGAAAGACCTAATAGGAATAGGTATAAATGAAGAAGTTGTTAATGACATGAAGTATGCCGATGACACGTTCCCGTTAACGACCAATCTTGAAGACATGCAACATCTTCCAGGAAAACTAAATGATCGATGGTATACGGTCTAAAAACAGATTTAAGCTAATGGTGATTACAAAATCCCCCACAGAAGCAAAACCAGATAAACCTAGCAGTAGCTAATACCGTCATAGACAATGTGGAGATACATAGATATCTAGAAATTTAGATACAAACATTAGGTGATCAAACAAAGCAGATAAGAGCAGGAATAGAACTAGCTAGATTAATATTTATGAAAATGAAATAGTTGTTCATTAGTCGGGACATTAATATAACACTTAGGATGAGGATGCTGCATTGTTACGTATTTTCCACGCTTTTCTATGATGTTGAAGCACTGTCTCTCAAAACTAATACATGGGCAAATTTCCTTCCTCATGGGCATTATCCTAGATATGAGTGTGATATTGTGGCGTATACCCTGGGCAGATAGGATCACTAATACCGAAGTCCTAAATAAGATGCAAAAAGAGTGCGAAATAATTAATACCATAAAGAAAATAAATGCTATCTAATGAGGCCTCAAGTACACACGTCTCCAATTGATAGGTCAAGGAAAGGTTAGCAGAAAGAGACATATTGGTAGACGCTGTGAGGTTAAGAAACAATATATTCTTCTTAGAATATAGAATATATTGTAGAATATATATTGCTTGTCAAGAATAGGAAAAAGTGTGAGATTCTCTGTGATGCGTAGAAGAAAGAGTGAGGCAGCATTCGGAGGGAAAAGGATGCACTTTATGCGCGATCATACGATCGAACTCTCTGTACATTCATGCATACTGATATTCATTCTGCAAAGGTCTCAATTCGACTGAGTAAAGAGCAGGCTATTTACTGCGCACCTCGTGGGCGGTCTGCTATCGCAGTTTTTAGACTTGTTCCTATTCTTGACAAACTTTTATAAAATGCCGTTTGCGATTAAAAGGGAGAGCAAAGATATGTTGTATTATGAAAACTACAGAGACATTGTCCAGTGAAAGTACATTTTAGTGCTTAATCCTTCTGCCATATAACAATATTTTTCTACTCGAAAGTTTTTTATAACGCGTTTTATCGAGCACTTAAAAAAATACACAATACTTTCGAAGGGTGGATAAGTCAATTTTTTAATTTATCGTCATAAACTTTAGCGGCCATTATATGCTACTTTTTATCACGATACGAGACAATCAAAGTCTGGTTAACTTAGTGTTTTCCGATGAACTTTTCCTACTTCGGCCCTTCTTTATATATGTGTTTTTACTTTCGCCTTCTCACGGTCGAGGAGTTTGAAAGTTGCGAGCGGCATCCAAAAACTTTGTCTGTCAGTTTTATCAAATTGAACGTTATCTATCCAAATAAAAACTTACGTCTTGCGTACGCATGTACAACTGTTATCAGTATTTAAATACGCCCCCTCGATGCAGAGGTTATGAACTTTTTTGTAGATAAGGAATTTTGTGAAAATTTATAACTCCAGGATGATCAGGGTCAGCAGGATACTCGTGTTAAATATGTCATACGAGTCTACATCATTTGTATCAGTGGATTTTTGCAATTATCTACACTAGGCACAAAGATTAAGGGATGTAAAAAATCCTAAAGGTGATTTTCAAAGGGTTGTCGCAGAGCAATATAAGAAAATCAAATTGAAGCTCCAAGTTTCCAGATCAAAATTTTTTTACCATTTTACCATTTTACCATTAGCAGTTTTTGACTAATCATAAGAAAACGATCGGAAATTTTCTTTTACAAATTCTTGCTGGCCTTTCAAAAGGCTCACGGACTTCAATAAATTTTTGTCAGTGATTTCATCATAAAGGTTTTTCTGATAATTTTATCTTCTAAGTTATCGTCGTTCAAAAAGGTAAGTTTTGACTTTTTGTTTTGAAGAAAAAATATTTTTTTATTTTTTTATAATAATTAACATTTTTTGATGAAATATAGACTATTGCTAAAAACCATTTTAAACCTCAAAAAATTAATAAAAAATTCATGCTTAAAGTGATTTTCAACAAAAACGACAAATTCCCGATAACAATGAAAAAATATCGCTGGGTTTTGAAAGAGGCCAGAGTTTCTTTGGGATACTTTGAGGTTGAAAGGAAACAGTAAATATCCTTAGTATATCCATTATTTGCAAAGTTCTGCCAAGTTAAGCGAATATCCCTAAATACGCAATTTTTTACCTCTTTTTCAATCAACATTCTCGCACTGAAATTTCTTCTTTCCGAAATTTCGAAAATTCTTTATCAAAAACCAATAACTACGACTTGTAAATAATACTTTGCAGTTCTTAGAACCGTGCTTGAATTTTCTATACGCTCATTATTTCCCGAGTAATTAATTACCAAAGTCAAAACTGGCTTTTTCGCTTTGAACGGCAATAACTCAGGGAAAAGTCATCGTACAAGGGTTTTAGACCACTCAAATTAAAGAAAATAAAACGATCTAAAAACAATTTATAATTAAATCACTGAAATAATTTATTGAATTCCGTGGATTTTTTGAAAGGCAAGCAAAAATTTTGAATTTTTTTTCCGATGGTTTTCTTCTGATTACTCAGAAACTGCTGAAGGTAAAACAATTATAACTCATAATCTGAAAACTATAAACTTGAAGCTTCTATTTGATTTTCTTAAATTGCTCTGTGACTGTTTTTCTTCAAGTTACAGTCCTTTGAAAATCATCTAAGAATTTAGGATTTCTTACATACGTTAATTTTTATGCCTAGCGTATATCTATATCGATGTTGTCTTCGTTGAGTTTACAACACTCTGTAAATATAGCAAAATATGGATATGAAAATATGAAAATATGGAAAATCGGATCCATATTGCTTATCCATTAAATTGAAAGATTTATAGCAGGTTTTAAAACATATCCTGGAATATAAATTAATGCATTCAGTTACTATTGTGTATACCCGAATCTATAATTTATTTTACATATTCTAGTTCACTTCTGATATTTACTATGATAAATATTGATCTACTAAACCTAAACTATTCTACAATGTGTTATACAGTGTCTTTATTAATTTTCACAAAGCACATGACATTATTGCACCACGTAATAGGTGCAATAACGTGTTTTGTTATTTCTAGGTGAATCTAAAACATCAGTTTTATACAATTCTAACCTTATAATAATCTTAACTACCTTCCTTCGATTGGATGAGAGACTGACTGTTCAAAGGTTCACCATAATATGGTACTTATTTACTAGTTGCTCATTCAATAATTGTTCTTTGGTGGCTCTTGCATAATACGTCTTCTGATTAGCGCAATTTGTTAGTTTCTTTCAGAGCTAAATAATTTACATCGGTTTATTGAATAACATTGAACTAGAAATGAGCTTAGATGAATAAGAATTTTTAGGTTAGCTAATAAAATAAATTTTGATAGGTAATAACAATGGCTTCACTCCCAATCAAGCCTCTATTCTTTCTTTTGTGTTCTCTTACAAAAAGCAGTCTAGTTACTCTATGTTCTCTGATGAGCAGTGGTGTAATAGCTGGTGTTTTGCTGTCCATCCCTCCTTCATTAAGCCTTCTCTGGACCGTTCGTCAAAACTGTTACATTTCGAGCTGCTAGGACTCTGCTTAGCTTCAGAGTAGTAGAATGTCTGCTTGTTAAGGCGACTTGCATAAAGTATCGCTCATCATTTGCATCTGTAGCCATCTTACCATCTTGTCCTACAGTAACCTATTCTACAGTAACTTCATTGAAGTTCATTGAAATACTGAACTGTTTGATTGATCGTTGATTATCTAATTCCTAACAAATTAGCCAGTCACATATCGCTGGCTACGTCTCTCGCTAACCAGAGTTATCGTTTTCACTGCTTCATCGTCTGTAAGTTGCGTGGACGATTCATTCCTTCTACTTTAAGTGTACTGGACAAAGTGTTTCATTCCCTTGATGACATTAAGTTAAAAAAAATTACTTATATAACTGAATTTATGGCCTCTTACAAATTACTTTAACAAATGTAAAGGAAAATTTTGTAATTATTTATCAATAATAATTTAACGCTGTTTACATTGCAATTGAAATAACAATTGCAATTATTTATCAGTAGTGACAGGATATCCTAGGCAACCTAGATAAAATGTTTAAGGATTTAAAACAAATTATAAGAAATAATGAAAAATTGCTGATGCATTAATTTTGTCCAGGAGTGTGTATCGAAGTCATCGACGAAGATAACATACCTAGGAATAGCAGGTTG
Organism: Rosalia funebris; assembly: GCA_037954035.1. Taxonomy (NCBI): domain Eukaryota; kingdom Metazoa; phylum Arthropoda; class Insecta; order Coleoptera; family Cerambycidae; genus Rosalia; species Rosalia funebris. Next base: position 4,509,909 of record JAZFAV010000002.1, on the reverse strand, counting down.
ACCAAAATTAAAAATTATATTTGAACTCAAGTAGTCATCAATTAACATAAAGATATAAAAACCCCATATTCTTACAATACATAGGCTATTCTAGTTTCATTAACCATTATTTGTATCTCAATCTAAGATTTGTTAAGGATATGAATCATAGAGAGGTAACAATTAGTGTTGTACGTCCTGTACAATAATTAACTGTTTACGAAACCTTTTTTCGTCATCACAAAAAAACTATTATTTCGGCATAACAAGAATTTATTATTACCGTCTGCTGCTCAAGACGTTAAAGCCTTTCTGTTCCGCAATATATTATCGGTTTTATTATATTACCTTTAGCGAATAATAGCAGGAAGACTTTTGCGCTGCATTAATAAAGTTTCAAAGTCTTGTTCCTTTAACGTTATTATTGAGTTTTACTTAAACGAGCAGTGTAATAAATGTTTCCTGTAAAACAGCATGATGATGCAAAAATGGAGAACATATGTAGGCAGTAAGGAGCTTGCTATTTATCGACATAATAAAATAAATAGAATAAGGAAATAAATTCTGTACTGAAATGGATAAAATCGCTGGAGAAAACTTCACTTCTGGCAGATTTTATTTTTCCGGCGATGAGATGATATTTATTTTTTCTACTATACGTTTCAGAGGGATTTTTACATCAGTTTGAACGTCCATTAAAAAAATCTAAATGTCTGAATTGGATTATCCTTAGATAGAATAGATTATTATATATTCAATACCAAAGGGTCTTTCAATAGAGACTCTTGAAATTTGTTAGGTTATAGCGGTTATGTTGTTAAATCAACATCTGTCAAATTTATTCTAAATTGTTCAATAGTGTATGGAAAATCACCATGGAAGGTTATAGCGTTTAACAACGTGTGCAAATCATCAAATCTTATTTTCAAAACCAGTGCTCCATTCGAAAAACATTCCGCGCATTACGTGATTTTTATCCTCGCCACAACCATCCTGCCGAGTCGACTATTCGACGTTTGGTAGCCAAATTCGAGTCAACCGGTTTAATAAATAATCAGCCAACACTGTACTTCACCAAAGCGTAAGGTCTGCTGAAAACATCGCTGCTGTGCGTGAGAGTGTGCGGGAAAGCCCGAGGCAGCCAATTTTTCGCCGTTCACAAGGAGTTATCCTTTCTGCGACTTCAACTTGGCGAATATTGCGTGGGGACCTGGGTTTGCACCCGTATAAAATCCAACCGACCCAGGAACTTAAGGTAAACGACCATAGACAACGTTGTGTGTTCGTTGATTGGGCTCCGGAGCAGTTGGAAGTTGATCCAAAAAAATCATCTTTAGCGACGAGGCCCATTCTTATATGTCAGAAGAACATATCAATTTACACAATGTACTATTCATTTCATTGCTAATTGCTCAATAAAAAAATCTCTTATCGTGCCGATAAACGGAAGAGTCTCTCTCTGAGCCTAGCCATAAAAATAAGCCAAGGTTATGTTTTGAGATTTTTTATTTGGCAAACAGCGATGAAATAAACTATACAAGGTGGGGCAGAGCGACTTGCTTATTTGAATTTGGCGCTCTGAAGCGATGGCTGCTCCTAGGAGGGTGAGGGTAGGCATATTCGAGAGGGCGGGGCGTAAAGTTGTAGCTCCACTTACAAGCTACAACTTTATGCCTCGTCCTCTCGAATGTGGCTACCTCCACCCTCTTAAGAGCAACCATCGCTTCAGAGCGCCAAATTCAAATAAGAAAGTTGCTCTACCCCCACCTTGTATATTGTTTGTTATATTATAGTTACTTGAAATCAATTTAATTTTCTCATATTAATTAATTAATATTCTATCTTTTCATATCTTAATTTATTAGGTTAATGTCAATTTCTACATGTATGATTTTTGTGTTTTTTTCTGTAGTATAGTATAATTTTTTTATTGGAATATTTTTAATTTTTATTGGGATATCTTGTTTATAAATAAATGAATAAATATTCAATGGAAATTAACGAAACAACGGAAGTTTGATAACGTTTGCACCTAATACTTGTTCTGTGATCAATATCACGTTAATACATAATTAATGTAATACAAGAGGTTCATTATAGAATCGAACTTGCATAAATTACATAGTCGGAGGCATATTTATCGAAATGAAAGACTTTATATTTTATGAGGGACAACTAACCGTTATCGTTAAAGTAATTATATATTACGTGCATATGCCGATAGGGCACTGCAAATAATTTGTTACTTCAGAAATAAAAGTATGGTGAAATGAAGCTATTATTTTCTTTTTATTTTCGAAAAATTACCAGATAATTTTTTGTGAAATTTAATGTTAAACCTATTATTAATATAATACAAAAAAAAGTACAAACTATTTGACATATACTAACTCAAGTACAAGCTACACTGTTGTAATTCAAGCTAATCTAAACCAATCTGACGGATTTTAGGTAGTTCACCTGGGCTCGTGCGTATTAAAATTCTTCTTCTTCTTCCTGCTTCTAAAGTAGGTCTGTGACCTACTCCTCTTTCGATGAAGTCATCGGTACTATGAGCTGGATCTGTTTTTACAGAGTAGGCAGGGTAGGCAGCTAACCTGGCCCTCTAACCCTCCTCTTTCTTCCGGGTTTGGGATCGGCAACAGTATTACTGGGCAACCTGGGCACCCAGCAACACTGCAGGCTGAAACGGCAACGGCACGCGGTGTTTTTAAGCGGTACTCATCCAAGTGCTAACTGCAAGGTTGCCTGACATCGGTGATCGGACGAGGATCGATATTCAACATAGGATTGCCGTTGCCATCCTATATTGAACGTATTAAAATTCAGTTTAACGAATTGTGGATCTTAACACTAACTTTCGCGCGTTTCGACAACAAAGTTGGCATCATCTGGAGATGATTAAAACTCATCGTCAGTTTTGATGGCGATGATTCCGCCAGACAAAAATAACTCAATTTGCTTTTTATTTGAAAGAATATTTTATGGCATTAGGTATGGAATATAACGTTGTCCAAATATCCGCCACAACTTTACTTGGTGACACGTATTCGGGAGGTCCAATTTTCGATGACTTTGTCGCATATATGTATCTGGCCGCATTTACTGGATGGCGTTCGTTATGTTGACTTTGAGGACATCAATTGTTTGCTGCTTATTCGCATAGACCTGCAATTTAAGATAGCCCCAAAGGAAGAAGTCTAAAAGCGTTAAATCGCACGATCTCAGAATATTCAATGAGAAGAATGTTCATCGCATCATGCGCTGTGTGACACATGCGCCGTTCTGCTGGAACCACGAGTCGTCGGTATCCATATCACCTCGTTTAGGCCACAAGAAGTTGCTTATCGTCGATTTGTAGCACTCGCTATTGACAGTTATGGCAATACCAGTGTCGTTTTAGAAGAAATACGAACCGATGATTTGGCTACACCAAAATTCGCACCAATAAGTGACTTTCTCGGGATGAACTTGGTGCTGGTGTATCTCGTGTGGATTGGTGTCGTCCCAAATCTGACAATTTTGCTTGTTCACATATCCGTTCATCCAAAAATGAGTCTCGTCACCAAAGATCATCTTTTGGCGAAATGTGGGTCAATTTCCAACTGATCCAGAGCCCAATCAGAGAACACACGGCGTTGTCTATGGTTGTTTGTCTTAAGTTTCTGGGTCAGTTGGATTTTATACGGATGAAGACCCAAGTCCCGACGCAAAATTCGCAACTTTGAAGTTGCAGAAAGCTGAGTTCTTGTGAACGACGGGAAATTGACTACTTCGAGATTTCCCGTACACTCTCACGCACAGCAGCGATGTTTGCAGCAGACCTTGTGTTTCGGTCACGCACGGGTGTTAGCTGATTATTTATCAAACCGATTGACTCGAATTTGACCACCAAACGTAGAATAGTCGACTCGGCGAGGCGTTGCGTTGTGGCGAGGATAAAAATGAACGTAGTGCGCGGAACTTTTCTCGAACGGAGCATTGATTTTGAAAATAAAATTTGTTGATTAGCACACATTGTTGAACACTGTAACCTTTCGTGGTGATTTGTCATATACTATTGAACAATTCACAATAAATTTTACAGATGTTGCTTTAATAGCATGGCCACTATAACGTGACAAATTTCGAACATCCTTATTGAAAGACCCTCTATTATAGTTATTTAAAGTCAATTTAATTGTCTTATGCTGTTAATGTTCTACCTATGCATATCTCCTCTATCTATGCATCTACCTATATATATATATATATATATATATATATATATATATATATATATATATATATATATATATATATATTACGTCGCCCACTTGGAGATATTTGGGAAATGTTCCCAAAGCATATACCAGCAAAAGTAAAATAATTTAGAATAGGTAATGCGACAGATCAAAAGAGAAATGAGCTTTCCAAACTATCCCAGTTGTAATAAATGACAATGCCATTATACTTGCGTTATAGTAGGAGGCAAATCCTTTGAATATCTAAGATTAGTTTTACTAAGACGATTCTTTTATTACATAAATTATTCTCTTTTCTATTTCAATAGACTTGGATTTTACATAACAAGTTTTAAATGAGTAATTTCTTGCTCGCTTATTATCTCACTGTAAATTCTGTTTAATTCAGAATTTTCACTGCATACTGTTGCATATTTTCTATGCTAAGATTCCTTTAATGATGGAATTTAATGTCGCTACTTTAAATCAGGAAATTCTATAACAAACCGTAGCTTCGCATGGAAAATAATACATCTAGAATTAATCTTCCGTCGGACGCAGAATGAAGCCAAACACATTCGGGCGCAATGGATCTGAGATATCCCATAATCAAATCTTACACAATGTAAATTTTAATGAGGTGGAGACTTAATTAAACGCCTATTTTAATTAATACAATATAATAATAAATATTTCACACTAGTTTTTAATCGACATAATTAAATTTACACAAAGTACCTCATTTAGTGTTGTGTAACAATAAAGGAAGATTTTTATAGGAGAGCCAGCTATTGACAAGTTTTTTTTTTATTTCAAGGGCAAAACACCAATATAAATTAGTATTGATCAATATTTTGAATACAGAAAAAAGAAAATTCTATTTTTTCATGTAAAAGTCATAAAGTTATGTAAAGGGTGGTCCAACCATAATGCACGATGTTAATTGTGAGTCACACCTTAACGTCAAGTTTTTTGCCCAACTTAATTTGACATTTCTTTGTTTCAGTGTTTGACAAATTCAGCCATGGAGAAGTACATAATTGAGCAGCGCGTTAAAATTGTTGAAGCCTTTTACGAAAATGGGCGTTCAAATCAAAATGCATTTCGTGCACTTCGTGACTTTTTTGGTCAACATAATCGACCAAATGTGTCCACAATCGGGAGAATTGTGCGCAAATTTCAGCAAACCGGGTCTGTAGGAAATGTGATAACACCTGTGCATGCTCGCCCAGTTCGTTCTGCGGAAAACATTGCTGTTGTTCGCGATAGTGTAGCAGAAGAGCCGTCAACCTCGACTCGTCGTCGTGCCCAACAATTGAACATCTCACGAACATCACTGATGCGAATTTTCAAAAAAGATTTGAATTTACACGCTTACAAGGTTCAATTGACTCAAGAGCTGAAGCCTACTGACCATTTCAAGCGTCGTCAATACGCCGAATGGTTGGTTGAACAGACAGAAGTGAATGGTGACTTTACAAAGAAAATCATCTTCAGCGACGAGGCAACTTTCACCTCAGTGGATTCGTTAACAAGCAGAATTGCCGCATTTGGGCAAATGAGAATCCACGAGTGATTGTTGAAAAGCCGATGCATCCACAAAGAGTGACTGTTTGGTGCGGTTTATGGGCTGGCGGCGTCATCGGGCCGTACTTCTTCGAAAATGAGGTCGGCCAAGCAGTCACCGTGAATGGTGTTCGCTATCGCGAGACGATAACGGACTTCTTGTGGCCAGAAATTGAGGATATGGATCTGGACATTATGTGGTTCCAATAGGATGGTGCCACTTGCCACACAGCCAACGAAACAATGGCACTTTTGCGCGAGAAATTGAATGGCCGTGTTATCTCACGTCGTGGCGATGTTAATTGGCCGCCACGATCATGTGATTTGACACCGTTGGACTTCTTTCTTTGGGGATATTTAAAAAAAAAATATACGTCAATAGGCCAAGAACAGTTCAAGAGATAAAGGATGAGATAATTCGGCACATTAACGACATTGAACCTCAATTATGTCTCAGAGTCATTGAAAATATGGACCATCGGATAGAGGTATGCCACCGAAGCCGTGGCGAGCATTTGGCCGATATTTTGTTTCACACATAATTGTCATAGATCCTCCTATCATAGTAAAAAATATTAAGATAATTCTCTGAAAACTTTTTGTTTTATTTACAATTAACATCGAGCGTTTTGGTTGGACCACCTTTTATAAAAAAATATTGGAAGTGAATTATAAAGAAAAGTTATAGTTGTTTATTTTAAGTGTAAAGAATTATAAATCCTCATCATCATTTTAGCATGTTCCCAATAAAAATAAATATCACATTGTTAGTAACGATATTTAGTATAAGCCAATAATTTAACACCCAAATGTGTTAATTTTTAATAATAATACCATAAAAAGCCAGAATAAATAAGTGTAGAGATCCCAAAAAATAGTATTACCTAGTTTAAATAACAAAAGAAATCTCACAAAATATAAAAGAGAAAATAACAATGTAATCAGGCGCAATGCATCTGACAGATTTAGGCGGCCTATACAAGGCCAGGGAATGCACTACAAAAAATCGACACCATATCGAGAACAGTGGTTTGGAGCTAAGAAGCTATGAGGGAGCAGTTCGAGTTAATATTCGTAATACACGCGAAAGAGCAAAGAAAAGAGTGACTGCCGGATCTCACAGATCGACTGCTCCCGACAAAGAGTTAAATGAAGCTAATACTCGTTAAATGGAACTATGCACGATATGTAATAATCTCCATATTGACGTACACTAAAGGTATTTATTAAGGACATATCAACGTTCAGTGAATAATATTCCTGGATATATTGCTTTCTGTATAGCAGGTAGAAATTGATCCGTTAAACTTAACGCCAATAGATGGATGGATGGCTGTGTTAAAGGCAATACGTGGCAATATATCGTGCTTTATTTATGTCAGCGACAATGTGTAATGTTGAAAGAGCATTTAGTATCCTTCGCAGGGTTAAAATGTGGTTGCGGTCTACAATGACAAATGACTGCCTGGATTCCCTTCGTGTGTTATATATTCACCTCAACTTCGTAACTAAATTAAAAGAGATTTTTTAGAGACAGGAAGTGGACTAAAATGCCTGGCGAACCGATAACATCGTTTCGTTCATTTTTTCACGGAGAGCTAGCGTGTGGGAAATAAAAACGCCGTGAGTGAAATAATTTCTCAATAAAACTAAACTGTATACAATTCGAGGAAAATAGCACTTGATAATGAATTGAAGGGAGGTAAAAATATTTTTTTTAACTCCCTATTCCCGGATTTTAAAACGTAAATTTTATATAGAAAACTGAAATATAAATATTTCTTGCAAAAAATGTTAGTTACTGTAAAAAAAAATGAAAAAAAATTGTTTCCAAAAAAAAAACTGATTTTTTGCTTTGAACGACGATAACTCGGCCAAAAATCATTTAGATAAGTCTGTAGACCTCTTAAGAAACAAGCAAGAATTTGGAAATCTTTTTCCGATGGTTTTCTTATGACTACTCAGAAACTTTTGATGATAAATAATTGTGAACTCAACATCTGAAATCTATAAACTTAGAGCTTCAACTTGCTTTTTTTTAAATTGCTCCTGCGACTATTTTGCTCTAAGTTACAGCCCTTTGAAAATCATCTAAAAATTTAGGATTTTTTTCCAACCCTTAATTTTTTTGCCTATGTATCTATTTAAAAATAAATCTCATGTATATTCTACGATTATATGCATAATTAACGTATAAATCCATTCTAAAACCAGTGTGGACCTATGGTTGTTAACTTTGGGGAACAACTGCAAACTCCAATTCCGAGGTCCTACAAAGATTTCAAAACAAAGTTCAACGGAATAGGGTCGACCCTCCCTTCTACATATGTACCCAATCATGTGTTGGTTAACGAGTTACGTATACAATACATTAAAGAAGAAGTTAAACATTATATAGTTAAATACAAGAATCGCCTTCAATCATCTTAACGCCAGAAGGATCGCCATCATCTTAACATACTAAGAGATTATTTACCAGCAACGAGGAACCGAGACGACTGAAACGATTCAAGCCTAACGACCTTCTAAACAGATTCAACTAGTAATTAGCTTTGCTCATAACTATTAACTTTATAATTTGCGTAGAACATTCACTGGAATTCTCTACAAATATCTTGTTCTGTTTTGCCAGTGATAGGAATTGCTTATTGTCTTATAGCGTTAGAAAGATTGCATGTCTTCAAAACATGTCCCCAAAACAAATAATTTTCATTTATTGCAATAAAGATAATCGTACCATCGACGACATTATTCAGTATAGTCAGTGTAATTTGCTAGAATTTGACATAGAGTGGATAGGAGATAAAATAGAGGATAATATGCTCTATTATATTGATTAGAATAGATATCCATTGTACAACAAAATCTTTCCCTAGAATTAAGAAATGGTATAATCGTTAAAGATATTATGCCCTCATCTGAAGGTTCGGATTTTAGACATCTAAAACTGCTTTTAAATTTTATCATCGGTGTTATGAAAATTTGGTTATTTATATTTAATGTGTAATCAATGTAATCAAAACTTTCCTTACCTTATCACTGTAATTTTCTTCCCTTTTTCAATGTTTATACAATATTTGTAGAGGTAGTATCATTATACACGTGTGTACTGTTAGATGCAAATATCCTGTAACGAAATTTCACAAAATAACTTTCCTTTCATTTCTTCCTATTAATCACTATTATCAAAGTCTAGCTAGATGATTGTTGTATCATGATAATCAATGAAGTTATTGTTATTATTATTATAGCATCAAAAGATCCTTAAGAGCGGTTCTTTATGAGTTCTGACTTTGTGATACTAGTAACGGTAACTTCATCATGGTTAAAACTCAGTTTTGATCCTCTGCTGAAGACTTGCCAATTTGGTTGTTCACACGCGACGTATAATCTTTCCGCTGTTTTTTTAAAACTGATCTCCTGTCTTTGTTGCTGTACTAAAGGCTTTAGCCCCTCCGAGAAAATCTCCTGTAGGCAGACGTATGCGAAATATTTTGGTTGAAAAGATGTGACGTTATTCTTTGACTTAACTTGATGATAGTGTAATCCTCATTCACAATTATTGCCAGAAAGGCATCAATTCTTGAAGCAATTGCTTTTTCACCTTGCTGACACTTTAAGGAATTGAAGTATTTTGCATAATGCGATGCACAGGACTATAACTAAAATTTCAGCAACAATTTCATTACAGATAACCCAGATATTTCCTGCATTCAAAAGTAAAACTTCTACCAAGTTCCAACGAAATTCATGTTCCGTCTCTACTTTTTTTATTTCATTTTCTTTTCATTATATTGTAATAGATTGTGGTTGCTGAAAATATTTTTATTTTTTTTTTTAAGTTTAGGCACAAACACTTACTTCCTTCCCCTAAAACCGTAAGCTGCAGAGGGGAAGGTTACACTTAAAGACAAGGACTAACTCACCCATGCTCAGGGAGATACGCCAAACTCTCCCTCACGGGACTCGAGCGCAAGCATACAATGACACCCCAATACTGGACCCAGTAAGCCAACCTGAATCACAGTACGAATGCCATTGTTGCAGAAATTATTTACAGTATCGTACAATTATATTTAATTGGTTATTTATAGATATGAACCAAAATCCACTTCCATGATTTTAATCGTTTGTTTCGGCCACACTGTAGCTTTAACTATACAATAAATAAGATATTCTTTTGACCTATCACTCTACCCTCATCATTGCCCGAAATCAGACGACTAGAAGAGTTAAATTAATCTGTTGAATGCACTCGCTCGCAAACATGTTGTTAAATTAATTCACTCAACCGCTATCCCATTATTGTTTATTACATCATTTATTGTGTTCTCAGCTGTATTAGTGACCACTTCATGCGCCTCTCCAATAATTCGTGTGGGTGTGACGAAGACAGCAGTAAATCGTCTCCAAGCTTTCTGGCACCGGTAGGGATCTCAGAGATTTTAAAACACAGACTAGACTATCAGGTGACATGTATAACATTAAGTCGCCTTATCTAAATCATTACAGCTGCATTTGGTGCTTTTTTAGAAAATTGGTAATAGTTTCATTTGATTCTGCCTTGTACATGTGAAATATTACACTAGGCCCAAAAATTCAGAGATATAAAAAAATCCTAAATGTTTAGGTGATTTTCAGAGAGCGATAACTTCACTAGTTGTACAGAGGACTACAGAGAAAGAAAAATAATCGCAGAGCAATTTTAAAAAAGCAAACTGAAGCTCCATGTTTGTAGTTTTCGTATCTTGAGTTCAAATTCTTTTTACCATCAGCAGTTTTTAAGTAATCATAAGAAAACCATCGGAAAAAAATGTTTGCAAATATTTGTTTGCCTTTCAAAAGGTCCACGGACTTCAATAAATTGTTTTCAGTATTTCATCATAAAGTTTTTATAGATAATTTTATCCTCTTTTGAGTACCTAAAAGCCTTATACGATGATTTTGCGATTTGAGTTATCGTCGTTTAAAGCAAAAAAGTCAGTTTAAAATAATAGAATTCTCTAAAGTATGTCAATTTCAATTAGTTTCGATGTGTTGTTGCAACTCACCCACTCACCCCCATCGATCACCACTTGGAAATGTGAAATGGGATGTCTTTATTCGATTATGATATAGAAAACAAGCTTGTCAACACGTTTTAACCATCCTGTAAGATAATAAAAGGACTGGGTTTGGAAATTTGTTTGTACTTCATATTATGTAACTCTTATCGAATTAGGTACATTTGAATTAAAGCCTAATTAGTTAATTAACACTTCCTAGGTTTGTCCGTAATCATCTCTTTAATGTCGGAGAGATAACATTGGATATTTTAAGTGCGTGTAATTTTATTTGCAATGCCACCTCCGCAATATCCCATTTCTCCCTTTTTTATAGCCACATTCTGTTAAATAGTGGAACAAACCACTTATCTAGCATTTAACCTAAGTTAAAAATTATTTTGTTTAAACTAAAGCCAACCAAAACTGCGATGAAAGAGATTCTTAATTATTACATTGTCAGAAATTGCTTAATTATAACGGGGAACAATGTTTAATAACAACGTTTGAAAATATTTAGGGACAAAACACAATGGCCGGGACTCTCTCCTTTCCTCCTGAAATATTAATAAAGAACCCTTTTAAAGAACAAAAGCCTAACACTTCATATCAATTAGCGCTATCATATGCTATTACAACGTAAAGTTCCCCGGAGTAAATATAATAGAGAGTTTCTACGTCGCCTCATTTCCGAATAAAGCGTCTGGAGATATTTATCTGTTCTCTGACAAACACTGACACATTTTGTAGTAGACAAGTTATAATTAATATTTCACACCCTCTAGGTATAAATAATGCAGTAATAATTTGAAAATGGATAGTTAAAGTTGGGAATAGATATATATCATAGCTCGTGTCATATTTATATGTTTCGTTGCTCAAATCTTCGCCTAGTTGTAAAAAGTAGTTCTGTCATATTCAATTGAATCACACATCAACACATAATTTGCTTTTTTTATACAGGAAGGGTGTAATGATATGCCTTGATAGTATAAAACTAATTAAACAAATATGTATAATGTAGACGCAAGTCTATCTTACATCACTGAAAAGTGTTTTGTATTGTGTTTTTGGACTAAAATAATACAAAATAAAATACAACATCTCTTTAAATCCTGCGACTCAAGACGGTAGTCTTCTTTTCTGTATTTCTGTTAAAAATTGTGTTGTTTTTAAAAAACAACCAGTTTTGTAATTACATTCCTTGAAAATATATTTATTTGTGATGATTTAACCACACCTTTACTATTATCTAAAGAAATTAAAAATGTCTTATATATGTTGCATTTAAGGGTTACAAGTCTGGCGAATACTAGCAAGATCTGGTGTTCCTCAGGTACCAATACTCGGGCCTTTACTTGTTACAATATTAATCAACGATTTAATAAATGACCTAGACGTAAATTAGGCCTCCTCTATGATGATAACCGTACGAAAACAATCAATGCTGTGAATAGCTATGAGGAGTATCAGCCTCGTCACGATAGCCTACTAAAATTGAGCATCATTAATTAACGCTAAATACAGATAGACCCTAAAATCTGTCCCTGTGGTACACCATATGTTATATTTGAAGGCTGAATATATTCACCAAGAATGTATACAATTTATGTGCGTTTAAAAACGTCTAAAGTAGGTATATGCATGTTTTCAGAATACTCTATGCCTGGGAAGGGGTGGAATATTTGATGCCGTTACAAAAACAGGAGAACAGTTTTTCCGGTACACCGTATTATACGCTTCTCGGCGCACATTTCGCCAACGAAGTTGACTTCATTGGGAGATGATTGAAACATATGTTGACGAGTTCTCTCGATGATGCCAAGTTGGTTAGCGAAACGGACGTCGAGAAACGTGTAATACTGGATATTTAACTCTTCTTGACGTATTTTAAATTAACAGAATCTACAATTAAAATACGAAAGACATGGTGGACGACTCAAAGAATATAAAGACGAGCTTGTCCCCCCCCTGTATATCCCTTTCCTATGACCGACAGCGCTTTCTTTTTGCCCTAAAGTAAAAGTTCAAATATTGTGTGTTCGAAAGGGGCGGTAAGAACTGTCGATCGTGAAGGGCTTATTGGGGTGGGCATGCAGGTATTTCCCTGGGGCTTCCCGAAATCACATCATTATTTGAACTTTAGTCCACTCAAAGGTCAATACGCATAAGTTTGCTTTTAGATACTTTAAATTTGACGCAACGAAAAAGTTTTGGTTCGTGGACGACAATAGATTTATCCTGAAATATGCAACAATAAAAGATTAATACGGTAATTCAGGATATCATATTTGGCGTATGTTAGTTAATTAGTTAAATGAAAATATAGTTTCTTTATCGATATTTTACTTCATTGAAAAATGTCTATATATTGTTGAATATTATTAAGGACACACTTTTCGTATTTTTTTTTATATTAGTTCTGAAAGAAATAGGAAAAAAATTTACTTTGTTAGTTGTATTAAATTATTGTTAAATTTATTAATTGTTGAGTTTTATTATTAATATTTTCAATATTATACATTTATATATTATTTATGAAGACTTTATTAAATTATTTCAACAAAAATTATATATGGGTTTATAATATAATTTATGTAATATCAAATACAAGATGACTTGAAATGTTTTCGTCATTTCTTTGTTGAGTATTTCGAAAAGTGGTAGTGGAAAATCCGTACATGCATGTGTTAGACATCATGCCTTGGAAATGTAGTTAGAATAGATCATTTCATCGGTGAGCAACGTGCCATGTGTGTCAGAAGAATTACAAAAATTATTAACAAATTAATATGTAAACAGTTTTAAAACCTTAAAGCAGACTTTTCCGCACGTCTATCTCGAAATTGAGTAACCAAGAAAAAATAAACCAACACATAAATGCAGAATATGTGTTTTATGAGACAGCTTTACTTTTTTCAATTTTTCTCAAATAGTCCACCATCGTGCTTGCTCATGACCCATGGACAGGGTGGGGTGTGTCCTATCCACCTCAAAATCAATAAGTGTCATCTGGGAGACGTTCCCGATCAGAATCAAAACCCGATCGATATGACACGATTTAATTGAGTTATCATGCTAACAAAAATAAATGCCGACGACAACGACATACATACACAAAATGGTTTACAAACCATTTTTTTTTTTGGCTTTTAGGCCGAATAACGAAAAATAAACCCTAGAAAAAAATGTTCTCTTTACACGATTACATTACTTTTCCGCGTATAGTGGAGTGCGGAAAAGTAAAAACCAACGGATCGACCTACAGAAGCAAGAAATGTCGAAAACGTCGAGCGTGTTTGTGTAGCAGTGGGACGTACACCTCGCTGTTCTATACGAAAACAGGCAGTCGTCTTAAATCTGTTGAGAACCTTTATCCACGACATCCTAGCAAATGATTTAAACTTTCATCCTTACAAGATTCAACTTGTGCAAGCTTTGAAGGTTGAAGATTACCTAATTCGATCCGCTTTTGGGCCAGAACTATTCGAAAATTTTAAAAATATATCCTATTATCGACAAGGTACATTTCTATTTACATACATATGTAAATAAACAAAATTGCCGTTACTCGTCTATAGAAGGCACTCGAGGGAAGCACCAAAATTCCTTACATTTTCCCAAATTAACGATATGGGCATATGGTCCTTGCTTCTATGAAAATGCAAACGGTATTACACTTACCGTTATTTCTCTTCGATATAGTGATATGCTAGGGAATTTTTTGACAATAGAAAATTTATCTGGATTGAATGAGGACACATGATTTCAATAAGATGGGGCTATAGCCTATACTGCAATTTATCGATGGAAGCCATTATAGCGATGTTCCTTGGAAAAGTGGTCTCTAAGTAGGGGAACGTTAATTGACCACCCAGTCAATTTAATGCGTCCCTATTTAATGCTGATGTATTTGTTCTTATGGAGTTATTTGAAATATAAGGTAAATAAATAATAAGCACTGATTCTCTTAGGACTTTGCTTCACTGAAAATCCAGAATACGAAAGGGAAGTCAGAGAATTAAACAAGCGTTATCACAAAAGTGTAGGTGGCCCTTGTGAAGGTACAGCGGCGTGCACAACTTTCATACATAACTTTCCTTGCATTATAAATTTAAATAAAAAATAATTAATGTAAAGATCTGTTTTAATAACCAAGTGTTATTCACCCAAAAAGAGGAAAACAGTCCAGGGTACCTGTTACTTATTCAGTTAGCATAAAAAGTTCGGCTTGGCCCGAATAAATATCTGCAGCGTTACATAGTTCTTCTGAAGTAGGTTCCGTGAGCGATGTCCAATGCGATGAAAACATTTTTTATGTAAAAAACAAAACTGTTGTGCATCCAAAGATGTAACACAATAAAGCCAAACTGAATTGCCTGTACCTACATGGATTCAAAGACCTCAAGTTTACGCAACGACATCTTGACTGCCGTGGAGATCCCCGAGTATAACACTGTTGATACATCACCCACGGTAGGCAGCTTCAATAGTCACTGAACGTGTGTTTCATAAGTGCTCTAATCGCAATAGAAGTTTATCTCATTTTAGATCGCCGCCTAGACGTCACAAAACTAATAGGCTTTAGCAAAATCTGATCCCATTTAACGCCGGCAAACGCCCGCTATATGTATTTTTCACGTGTTACTTTCACTACCACTACCGCTATTATTACCTTTTCTGCTCTAGATAAACATGATCCCTTTAATTCCGCAACGTAATAGGCACGTAACGGTATAGTGTTAAAGCGAATGCATTTTCTTTTTCCTACTCCTCCATTACCGTTTTCCGTAGGTGTCTGATGTTGACGATGACTCACTGTATGTGCCAGTCAAGATGTTATCCATCGTTAATATGCCAATCAAGATGTTATCGTTAGGAAGGACGAATATTTAGGCCTTTTAGCGGGCGTCAGGTCAAAGGTAAACTGAGTTTTTTTTTGGCAGTATTAATTAGAAACACGTGTCATTTCTAAAGTAAAATATTTTTTTTGTAGTATTAGAAACGCGTCATATAGGGGACATAATAATAATAATAATAATAATAATTCTTTATTGTCCAATAGAAGAATTCATTTACAGGACAAAGTGGGGAATACATGTATAACTATAACTAAAAAATTAAATAACCAATTATAAACATATTTATAAAAATAAATAAAATATGTATGTATAACTAAAAACAAAAAGTAACTCTAAATAACTTTAAACATAAATAAATAATGGAATAATAATGGAGTACTAAGGATCAGATGATGTATGCTTAATTCTCTTTTTTTGGTTCTCAATTTTCTTTAAATAAATTGGATATTTATTGTTATATATAAAATGATTTATATCAAAATATATTTTCAATTTTTGTGTAGCTTCAATACAATTAAAACATTTAAAAATATTACTTACTTAGAACTCGGTAGAATGGTCTGATGCGGTACATTTTAAACATTTACCTGGATTTGCACAATTATCAGTGTGATGGTCAAAACTACCACATTTGAAACATTAAAAACGCGTACGTATTCGTCTACTCTACACAGACTGTACACTTAGCCCAGTCGCATTTTTTTTTTTAATCGGCGTCTTGATTTCATAATTTTTATGCAGTACTTTTCTGCAGATTTTTTATAATTTCTTTTAATTTGTTGGTTTTATATATTGTTATAGCTCCTCCTTGTTTAATATTCTTTAGCTCTTTTATTCCGACTTCCAAGTTCGCTGGTCTCAAACTTTTCTGTATAGCTTCTTTAGTCTCTTTACTTTCTTACGATTAGTCTTCGGTTTTATGATCACTACTTCCTCAGCATCAGCATCGACAAAAGTTTTACGTGTTCTTGGCAAATTATCATCTACAGCGTTATTATTAGATCGACTAATATTTTTAAGATCACCTATTTCTCTTACAACATAGGATTGTAGATTTTCAAAATCTCTGGCAATCTTAGTAACCAAGTCAGAAAACCATTAAACACCGTTACAATTAATAATTGTATCAAATCGTCTGCCTGCCATATTAAAACACTTAGGATGAAAATAATTTGAGTACGAGAACGAGTACAGTCCTGAACATTTTAAACTGCCTTCGTTGTCTTCTATTTCCTTATCACATTTAAAACAAGCTAAACTTGCCATATTGGGGATATGTTATTCGAATTTGATATTTGGTCTTGAAACCAGACCTGTACTGGAGTGTATTGCCACAAAAATTATTAATTTTTCCCACTTCATATCTACAAGAGGTTTAATAATTAGTCCAATTTCTCGATTACCTCAAGGAGATAATATATTCTGATTTAAGACTACTGTTAGGTATAGCATCATTGCCTTTCTTCAAGGTTGATCCCCTTTGATGCCATTCAAAGGCATCAAATAGTCTGTTATTGGTGATAATTTAATTGGCTATACTTGATCAACTTTTTTGGTTATTGCTTATAGTTAAATTACTAAATTTAAATAAAAAAATATTTAATTGTTTAAATAAACCTTGCTAAGAGATCAAGAATATATATTCTAAGAGGTGAAAGCTACACAGAATAGGCAGCAGTTATTTTACAATCCACAAGTAGATGCAGATTTGCATACAATACATGAAATCTGTGGTTAATCTAAAACTGATTTGTGTGCAATCTTGTGTGTTGAGTAACATTTAGTGCTTCTATTATTTTGATTGATATAAAACTGACATTTAAAAGGTAATAGTTTTGTAAGTGTATGTCAAGGAAGTGTACTAGATCCGCCCCTGGCTTTTGGGTCATGTACGATTTACTAACGGTCATTTCTGATGAGGTATTTCATTTAAATTTAAAAAATAACTAATTAATATATGCTACATGCATGTGTAAAAGCACTAATTAATGGAAAATTGTTATATCGCCAAACCTGAACGACTGTTAGCGCACTGCTTTAATTAAACAATGAATGTTAGCATACGCCCTTTGCATGCGCCTTTCTCTGCATGCGTTTATTTTGCGCTCAAATGCAAGTCTATGCATAAGTTTTTTTGTGTAAAAATAAATCACAACGGCCGTTTGTTGAACAGGTAATATTTTTGGTATTGTGTACGGTGTTTGCACTAACTAGCTGGTAAACAATTATCGTTCTAAGCGAAATGTAGAAATGTTTTAAAAATATGTTTACCTACCACCATTTAACAAAACGTTCTGTTTAAAATTAATAAACATACCTATAGAGGTAAATACGGGATACGGAGAAATAGACAATCAGATTTTATTTTACCGGAACAATTCTTTACCTGACTGATAACAATTTTAGCCTTTCGTTATATTTAACGAAATTATATTTAATATAACTTAAATATTTGACAACATTCATTGATCTAATACTGATAACTGGAAGTCGATACCTGCGGTAAACTCTGGTAATAGGATACGGGTAATGGAGAGAATTAAACACGCTAATATTATGTCCTAAACCCCGCCAGTAAGGGGACAAAGAACATATTTTCGCCGAGACCAGTTAAACGGCAATAGGTATAAATATCTTGGCCAAGGCGTTGAAGGAGAAGGTTAGTTGTGCTTTTTAGTAGATATGTAAGCCTTGTTAGTACACTTTTTCTTTGACAGGTATTTTTATTTCAGTATGCTTGATTTTCCACCCTTATATTTTGGAGATGTTTAATTGCATAAATTTGGTGAGGATAATAGAGAATAGATCATGAGACTTTATCCTTTTATTTTATCATTATCTTTATTACAATCTTTAAAATTCAGACAGGAAAACAAAAGGGGTGTTTGGATAACACCAGGAATAATAAGTTCAGTGAACATGAAACATGAATTATATAGAGCAACAAAATTTATGGTTGGTAAGTATCAGAAATATCGAAATAAACTAATTCAAGCGAAAAACAAGACAAAAAGAATACTATGTTTCGTTGAATGATAGAAATAAGAACTTATACCAAATATATGGAATGCTGTAAATAAACTAAGAAAAAAATTATATAAAAAAATAAAACTATTAAATATGTTATAATTATCAAACTTTATTTAATTAGTCACTTTATTCAATATGTTATAATTATCAAACTTTGTTTAATTAAAGTTTAAAATTTGAACATACAGAAAGTAGAACTCCTTCCCCAGAAAGCCTACAGGCAGGCTTGAGTAGGGGAAGGTTACACATATAGACGCGGACGAAGGTTACATCATAGTTACTGTCAGACAGCTAACGTTGCACAGTTTGAACATTTACTTTAGTTGATTTTTTAAATAATCACTGCCATTACATTTAGTATGTTTTCTTGTTCTCTAAAAATTGTTCTCTTTCACATTACAATGCACAGAGAACTGTATTTAATAAATGTATTGAAATAGAATACTTTTCAAAAGGATTAAAAATCAGTATCATTAAACCATTATATTAAGTTGGAAATAGGTCAGAACTAATAAACTGATTGAGTTCAGACATGACAAAAATATTTGAAGAAGTTCTAAAACACGGATTGTGCCTTATCTGACAGATAATTTGGTTTTATAGATGGTAAATCTGAGGACGTTATTTTAGATCTAACTTATAGAAATATCGTGGCACCCGTGACACTACAATCGTTTGCGGCACTAAACACATCTTATTGAGTGAACTAAAATAACCGTAATTTCATGAAGTTAATAAATTGCCTGAGAGAATGTTTGATAATATATACCTAGAACACAAAATAATGGAATAATGCTACTAAATGTTTGTTTTAAAAGAGCCTCTTGATCCTGGACCCTTCCACAATACAAGCGCAAGTATCTTTTGATATTCCTATAGTGACAAATAAGTTTGTGAAAGGTAAAGATTCAGAAAAGGGAAGATTCACGAAAAACTATAAACAGAGAAACTATTCGGATCCACCGTCAACTAAACTTCGACTCTACTAAGCAACTGGCATCCCAACGTATTCCTTGAATAAAGCTATCAATATAATGCAAAGTTTTACCACCAGAGGGTAACAGTCAAACTACAGAAATAAGGAGTTTATACTCCAACCCATCTGCAAATGCCTTATATAATAAGGATAACATTATATAAGTCCTTATTTATTATATAAGGCATTTGCAGATGGATTGGAGTATAAACTCCTTATTTCTGTAGTTTGAATGTTACCCTCTGGTGATAAAACTTTGCATTATATTGATGATCTCAAGTTTTTACTTCGATTTAGATTGTTCGAAACTACCAAGAGATGGCTTTTGGTACGTTCTACTGCGGTGGAACGTAGCAACGTCTACTAGATGTGAGCTTTATCTGTCGAAAGTATACTCGTTTACACTGCACTGACGAGACTCAAGATAGAAAGGTCGAAACCGGTCTGCAGTTAACGATATCCTGAGATAGGTGACACTTTGTATCTCTCTTGGTGGTTTTGGAACAATCAGTGTATTTTTAGTGCTAACTCTGTTAGACAAAAATACGACAAATTTTGTCATGTAGTTCAGCACTCGGCGTTTGGCATATAGCCAGGAGAATAGCTGTTTTGAGCTAGTTCTTATTATATAAGGCATTTGTAGATGGCTTGGATTATAAAATCCTTATTTCTGTAGTTTAAA
Source organism: Rosalia funebris (assembly GCA_037954035.1). Lineage (NCBI taxonomy): Eukaryota > Metazoa > Arthropoda > Insecta > Coleoptera > Cerambycidae > Rosalia > Rosalia funebris. Next base: position 4,489,549 of record JAZFAV010000002.1, on the reverse strand, counting down.
GCTAGTTCTACTTATTACTTATAACTCATTAATCCCCATACCTTCTTCCAGCAACTTCCTTAACCCCTTAGAAGTTTCTGTGCAGTAAGCCAGAACAGTACTAGAGCAACATAAGTAATAAAAACCTAAAATTTGAGACCGAGAAAATAGATATTGTGTAGCAAATATACCACTTAAATAGGAAGTGAGTGTTTGCTCCTAATTATTCTAGCCTAATCCCTTCATAGGAATAGGTATATAAATGTGTTCCAGTAATTTTGTGGAGAAAATGAAATTCCGGTACATGAAATAACAACAATAATGGTAAATAATTTCTTCGGAAAATTATTTTCAGATTTTTGTCTTTCTACGAACAGATAATCAGTGGCGGCTCGTGATGAAATGAAACGGGTGTTTTGCACAGGGCCGATCCTAGGGTATTAGCCTCCCGTGTGCAAATTTCAAACGTATCCAAATTACTGCCGCAAAAAAATAGCGCCGCAGGCGAAAATTTTGAAAATTTTCAATGTCACGCGTTTTCCTGATACTTCAGAATTTTTATGTAAAATCCGTTTATACAAAAAAATAGACTTTCACAAGAAAAATTTTTGGAATTTCATACCTTTTTGAAGAACATTCATGTTTGTCGTCATATTCTTTGGTTAAGAGAAAAGGCTTGTAAGGTGAATTTTCTACTAGAGGGTTTATAACACTTAAAATATTTTCCGAAAGAGTTTCAGCGTCATATTCTGTAGGTTTCAGGTATGTCCAAAAACGTTCAATCGGTTTACCATGCAGAATATATCTTAAAACTACCACTAACTGAGTTCTTGCAGATACATCAGTTGTTTCGTCTGCCATAACTGCCAAAAATTAAGGTTTGTTAATTTCTTTAACTATTTCTTCATGACATACTTTTAATATACAGTCTAAAAGATCATTTTGTATTTCTTTAGAGGTTTCTTTAAATACTGAAGCATTTTGTAGATGCTCGCTTAAAGTTACATCAAGCTCAGTAGAAAAAATTATCAAACCACGAAATATCCCCGGGTTTTGAGAGGTTTCAGCTTCGTCATGTCCTCGCAGCGCCAGTTCAAAGGCCCCACAAAACTTTACACACAGTTTATAATTTTTGACAAAACGTATCTCTTTTTTGTCACATTATCATTATGTTTTTGCACATTTATCCAATAAGCTGAATCTAGCTGCGCTTTAATATTAGTTGTTTCTAACAAAGCTAATTCCATTGTATTATTTAGATGGATTTTGGAGTCGTCGTGCTTTTTTATTTTTTCAGTTAGGAGCACCAAATCTGTCACCCCTACCTCCGTCCATGCTTTATCACCGCCAAAAAGTAAACAAGGAAAACAAAATAACGCATTTTTTTGTTGCACCCACAAATCCAATTGTTCTTCAAATAAATGTCTCTATTAAATTGACGTTTATATGCTTTTCCGCGGCTAACACCTGCAGTCTCAATAACAATATCGGACAATGGCCTACCATTGTTTTTTAAATCAATTTTTTCTTCATCAGAGTATTTAAAAAATCGCTTCACATGAACTAAATTATAAACTAAATCCATTGTCATTATCACAGTATATAAATATTAATAATTAGTACAATAAATCACTACACAAATTCACAAAACAGTATTTAATATCTCAAATTAACACGAAATACGAAATAGGTACGATTTACGCCCGCCAACTGTACGAGAAGTAGGAAGGAGTAAACATTAACTGATGTTGCCTTAGCTGGAAAAAATACAGCTCATTGACCGTGTAAATTCGCGCATTTAAGAGCGCCAAGTGTGGATTGTCGCGGGAGTTGAGGGGGAGGACGGGTGTGCCGAGCCGTGCTGAGAACTGCCTCGTGTGGCCCAGTTCAATGTACCGCGACGCGCTCGCGTAGAGACCCAGATAATTCAACTGGTCTACTACTCAATAAAGGACGGCGGGCAATATGCGACTTTAACGCAATAATTTGGTTAGCTGCACCAACTAACCAAATTATTTTATTAATAAATTTTAGTAATTATTATGTCGCGAAAATATACAAATATCTAATTTTTTTGGCAGTTCTGCAGCTCTGCAGCACTTATACACCAGTCGCCCTTGCAGATAATTACTTTATTGGTTTTAGTAAATTTCTGCTTCATTCTGTTTTATAAATTTTTAAAATCAAAATAAGGTACGTAATAAATTCATTACAGCATTAGGGACATAATAGATCTCTTTATAGATTACGATAGCCGTCAATGAATGACATGAATAGTGAATATTGATTAAGGAGGTCATAGCTGAAATATACATATCTATTATGGATAAGAGGTAGTACGTTGTAATCGACAACGGCAACTAAATAATTGAAATATTTCATTTCTACAAAATGTATTCAGCGCAAGGTCTTAATTTTTAATAAACCTAAAAGCACTCAATTATTAATATTATATAGTAGACAACATTATATGTTCTCCTTCCTCAGAAATAATTACTTATGCTTTTCTGTTATTCACGTTACTTAATTATTAACTATTAAATACGGCACTGGTGCACTTATATGAATTTTTTGAAAGCTTCCTGTAATACTTTTTGTTAGCATCAGATATTGGTTATACAGTATACTCTGTATTCTATAAATAACGGATAAATTCATTTTGGACTCGTACATAATGTACAATACGACACGATGAAGTTCGGAAACACATAAATTCTTAAATTTATAATGTCCTTATTTGAGCACAATTTGAAATGCAATGTAAATATCATACTTGCTTCCTTTTTTAACACAAGAGATATCCGCAACCTTTCCCTGATACAAAATTTGATGTTTTTAATTAAAATATTAAGATACTTAACCCGGTAATGGTCGCGTTGTTAGATTTCACCTAATATATTTTCTTTGTTGCTTATAATATATTAATTAGCCGTTCGATTTTAGCTGCAGTCAAGTACTAGTGTACGTGGACGAGGAAGGGTTCACGTTTATTTGTGATACAGACACTAGTTAGTCTGAATCTAACGACGCGATCATTTGCGTATGTCCTTTTTTTCTATACGGTTGTTCAAAAAGGTGTTTTTTCTAACTGTTTATAATGATATTGAAAGTGTAGTGTCCAAAATGAATCCCAAACAAGAGCAGCAACTATCAAAATGGTATGAAGAGTTAAAATCCAACGACGAGATAGAGACTACTGATAGTGAACATGAAAGCAGTGACGTTCGTAGGCACAGTGGTGTTTTGAGCAGAGTGAACAGAATACAGATACAGAATCGGAGGATGATGAAACTCTATTGCTGACTTGAATTCTCCTGTACCTGTAATTAGACGACATAGAGTTCCTTACCACTTCGAAGAAAAATAACCGCCGTCACTGGTGTTAATACAGATATGATTGCCGCAGCAGCGCCATAAAATGAATAGCCTAAAATACGATGTAGGCATTGCTCCATCAGAAAAAACTACCTTACTATGCAACGCTGTGAAACATGTAAATTTCCTATTTTCAAAGAGCATACCATGAGATCCATATCGACATACACCTCTTGCGCCGCCCATGGAGAAGATATCGATGAATAAATACTAATTTAAGCAAGCTACTCTATTGATCAGTTTAATTGTTTAAAGTAAAAGTAAAAAATTTATAAGTCACTTTAGTTTTATTTAAAAACAGTAAATTATAGGGCAAATCTAACACGCGACTTCTAAGCTAATATTTTTAACGCGACTGTTCCCGGGTTAATACAAACAGGCTTGTAAAAAATAACAATATAGTGTCTAATTATGAACGTAGATAATTCACCCGGCCCAGTAGTTTTGTCTATTTTAATTTTTTATATTGGTTTCTTTACTTCTTCGGTAAACCGCCGAACACAGAGCTTGTTACTATTACATTAATTAATGGAACAGTTACTATTGTTTGTGAAGAGATCAAAGGGAAATAAATACATTCGAACTACTATTACTCTACAATAGATGAATGGCCTGTATCGTGTATTATGCAATTAGTCACCTATGTTGACATACAGTGTCAACATAAAGTATGGAATCAATTCATTACTTCGTGATACCAACATATTTCGGGAAATTCCTGGAAAGTCTGTTCTTAATTTTAATTATGATATCGAATACTGTTTTTTAAATCAAGCGCCTTGTCATTTTTTTCATTTCTACTCTCTGCGGATAACTGATTTAAAAAACTATATCACTTGGGGTATAAAGGTAATAAATTCGGAGCTATATATATTTTTAAGTGTATTATATTTTGAAGATAAACAATTTGATTTATTGCTATATTTTACAACAGAAACAGCAAATAATATTACATACAAAATTAATTATAAGATATTCAAATTAAAAACCTTCTTGTGTCTGATAGTATCTCAAACAATCGATAAATTCTTGCCGATTTTTGTTTACTGTGTTTTGAAAAATGTTGTTGCATTCTAATCTACTTCTGTTTTCGAATTTTTAAATATTGTGAGTTTACTTTTGTACACTACGCTTTTTATGTGACCCCAAAGGAAAAAATTTTGTCGAGTTGAATCCGGTGACCTTGGTGACCATTAAATAGTTCCAGGTCTTTCAATTCCCTTATTTGGAAATACTTCGTCAAGATAAAATCGATGTATAATGCAGGGATGCATCGCACTGTCTTGATGATACCATAAGTACTAGTCTACTTAAGAAGAAAAAAACTAAAAAATCAAGTAAAAGTACACTTAGTGTACAAGAAATGAATCATCCACGTAATTTAAGAGAAGATGAAGCAGTGAATGCAGTAATCTGGTTGACGAGGGACATCATAGCAATATATGGTTAATTTATTAGGAGTTCGGCAACAACGACTAATCGAACAGTTAAACGTTTCAATGAACTTGAGAGTTACTGTAGAAGCCCAAGCCAAAGTCGTAAGAAGTCTACAGATGCAAGAAATGAGCGATATCTTATGCTAGTCGCTTTAAGAAACAAGAATTCTACCAGTTTAAAGCTATGCAGAGCAGAGCAGCTCGAGATGTAACAATTTATGGATTAACGGTCAGGAGAAGTCTTAATGAAGGAAGATTGGATATTACAGGACCAGTTATTGCACTACTGCTTACCAGAGATCATAGAATTACATACAAGGCTGCGTTTTGCAAGAGAACATGTAAATTGGACCATTGACGACTGGCAGCGAGTTTTGTTTTCAAACGGAACAAGAGTAAGTCGTAATTCACCAGATGAACGTCAGCGAGTCTGGCGGAGGCCAGGGAAGAGGTTTTCTGCCTGCAATCTCCGAAGATTCCGTTTTCCGGTGGATCAATAATGTTCTGGTGAGGAATTTGTTTTGCTGGTCGTGTGGACTTGGTTCCTATATGGGGGAGATCCATGAATGCATGTTTCTACGTAGAAAACATCGTAAAAGGGCATATGATGGATGCCATTTACTCCATTTGTCAGGGAGGATTTCATTTTTGTGTAGGATAACGCTCACGTTGCTGGAAAGGTGCTGGACTACCTTTGATTGTGAATATTCCAAGCATGGACTAGCCACCAAGAAGTCCAGACATATACCCTATAGAGCATCTATGGGATGCACTAAAACGATCAGTTAGACGTCACACACCTACCCTTATGGCTCTTATGGAACTCAAACAAGTCGTTCTTGTAGAACGGGAGAATATTCCTCAGAAAACCATTCACCGCTTGACCGATAGCATACCCAGATGAATGAATATAGTGATGAGATCTAGAAGAGGATCTACACGCTACTAAATTCAAATTACGATTTAGTTACAGCCCCAATTGTTTCTACTGCTTTCATTGTATTTGACGTTATTGTTTCTTCTCGTATTTATTCATGTTTTTCCCCATAATACCATTCTAATTTATTAAACATTAGTTGGAATAATTTAATTATAATGTCACGTAGGTATCATAATTTAAATCTTCGAAAAAATAAAAGGAATAATGTGAAGCTTCACTAATGCATTAATTAATTAATCGTCCTATCCTAGTTCTAAGATATTTTTGTTCGCTAGATCAAATAGCTCCGCTTCTGTATATTTTATATTGCATCTATTTGAAAGAACTATATTTTTTGACATACATAGAAACCTTATATAATTGTCCTGGATATAACTTCGTCTATCTAGTGCCGAGGGCCGTTCTCAAAGGTAATATTACAAAATATTTAATACACGTTTGAGCCGCATTTCATAAAAGCATTACACGTTTAAGAATCTTTACATGGGAGTGATGTTTGAAACGTTTATTTCGGTGACATTTTAATATTGGAAACACGATGCCGTAAAAGTTAAGCCTCGTTGCCTGGTAGTTTTCCAACAGCCCGAATTGTATGAGGATTTAACTTTAAATCTCGGCGGAAAATTCGATGAGGACTTTTATCAGAAATACTCAGTGTAAGTCCTTCAAGTCGCTTTGGACTACTTTCATCGGCGTCACTTTGTCAGAGTCCTCGGGTACGGCAGGAATGTTTCGGGAATGTGGTGTTCGAGGTGATATCCTCTCTTCCTAATCTACTCGTTATATTTTATGTGTATCTCTGGGTTGAAATTACGGTGTGCATTCGTTGTCATTTTCTTAGAGAGGATTTATGATACAAAAGTTCTTATCGAACATTTCCATAAAATGCTCCAAAAGAGGTTACCCGTTTGGGGTAGAAATATCAAAGATACTCCATGTCTAATTACAGCAGACAATAAAAGGACAGTAACTTATAAGTCGGAAATCGAGAAAGGAACCACCAAGCCGCTAAGCGGCTATTAAAGTAGTTTCCGAATAGCAAAACTATTACATAAACGCTCTAGGAAACAACTACTCCTCGGGCTAAAGCCCCGCCAGGCACTGAATTATACCCAGAAGTGATCCTCGACCCCTTTCTCTAAAATAAAGGGACAGATGTTTTTGTTTATTTTATGTTATTCCATTTTTTAAGCATTACAATTATTATCGTAAAACTGACTTAGTTTTCCGAAAGAACACCAAAACACTATAGTGTACATGTGTTGTGTAATAGTGTTTGGTTTTTTGTGGAAAACTAAGTCACTGTTATCTTCACGCCAAAGGTTCCGGCCTACTCCACTATTAAGATGGCTTCAAGGTCAATGGAACTGAATCTCTATCTTAAGGTCAGCGCTAAGATTAGATTAATAGGAGCAGACATTTGGTTTCTAAAAGCCTGTAAACGTCGACCAGCTTTTCCAAACTTTATTCACATTCGAAAATTTGCGAAACAAAAATAGCTGGAACTGGAAATTAAGTATATGTATAATAAAACAGTATGCTGGAATTACAAGCATATGGACTTTACAAAAAGCTTACCCAGGAGTTGAATAATTTAGAACATGGACAGTGGTGTGACTTTCGGAGGAACATGTTTCTATAATTTAACACAAAATTTATTAATAAAATGTCGTCATAAAATAAGAAGTGAAAAAAATTAATCAGTGATCAACAGGCAATAGCTTCAGTAAAAGAAAGAGTTCCTCAGAAAGATATTTCTATCGTAGAAAATCATTCTTCCCAATCGTTAGATAAGGAAGAAGTTGATCTCCTCAATAAGGGGTTAAATTTTGCATTATAAAGATTCCGACCTACTCCAGAATTATTACCGTGTTTTTGTATATTCATAATCTATTTGTTCCGTAGCATAATTCATAATCTAATTGTTTCCAGAAGATTAAACTTGGGTTTGTAAAAATCAAACGCATAAGTCATGATATGATATACCAGTATGAACAAACTTTCTATATTGTTTTTCTTACGTAGATTCACCTTGGTACAACCGAAACAGTAACCTCCATCAGGACCTGGATATGGATACTGTTGAACAAGCCAGATCTAAGATTGCCAGGAGTCATGAACAACGACTCCTCCAATATGTCAACGTCGAGGCGATCCACCTCCTTGACAACACAGGATTGACAATCTCAAAAGAATCAGAGCCTTTGAGTCAGTTCAGTGATGTGACAAAGCAGATCATTGTGCGTCTTACAATTAATGTATACGTTTGTTTTTGGTGTATCTAGTTTATTAGATATCTAAAGATACTGGTGAGTACGACCTTAGTTGTAACTTTTTTAGGTAGTATTATAAGTTATAAAAAATTGATCATTGTGATCAGATTGTAGATTGCGTGAATGCCCTAAGGAGTATTCATAAATAGTAAACAAATATTGTTTTTCTTTGCTTTTCAAGTAACGCCAACGATAAGAAGCGAACGTTTCCGAATCCTAACGAGACGCGAGCCTCCCTCCTTATATAGATTTAACAGAACGTTAGATTTTCGAGAGTAAATAGCAATGAAATACACAGCATCTGGAGTCTGGAGAGGCTTCGCAATCGCCTCAAAAAATCATATACGAGATGGTAAACTGCGTGCGCCATCAGTTTGTGCAATATATACTTTGTTTGTGTTGTGTTGGCTTTATGTATAATTTCATGTAATATATAACAAAAATAAATATATACGTTTCATTTTAAAATATTGGAGTTAGTGATTGTGGACTTTACACTTACAAGTTGTGATAAGATAAGTGAATATTTTATACAGTTAAAATAGTGATATTATCGAGAATATTATAACTTATTTGCTTTTTGTTTGGCGATAAGCTGAATTGAAAGGTATATTTTTTAAAGAACCTCGTCTGTCTCTCCTCAGGATCACGTTTAACAGATTGCAAAAATCAAGACTGTATTTTTTGTTTTATGCACAAGAATATGTGGTGAAAATACCAGTAATATCGAGAATACTATATCTTATTTGCTTTTCGTTTGACCACAGGCTGAACTGAAAGGTATATTTTTGAAAAACTACCGTATGTCTCTCCTTAACGTCATTTTTCACAGATTGCAAGTATCAAGACCATTCTTCTGTTTTACACACAAGAATATATGGTTAATGTATTGATAATATTCAGAGTATTGTAACTTATTTTATTTTCATTTGGCGATAGCTTGAACTGAAATGTATATTTTTTAAAGAAACACCGTCTGTCTCTCCTCAACGTCAAGTTTCACAGATTGCAAGTATCAAGATAATTCTTTTGTTTTATACATAAGAATATATGGTTAATGTATTGATAATATCGAGAATACCTTATATCCTTTTTCTTTGGCGATAGGCTGAACTGAAAGGTATATGTTATAAAAACACCGTCTGTCTCTCCTTAGCGTTATGTTTCACAATTTGCAAGTATCAAGACAATTTTTTTTGTATTATACACAAGAATATGTGGTTAACATATTAGTAATATCACGAATATTACACCTTATTTGATTTTCATCTGGTGACAGGCAAAAGTGAAAGATACATCTATGAAAAAACACCGCCTGTCTCTCCTCGAGGTCACGTTTCATACGTTGTCAGTATTAAAACGATTCTTTTGTTTTGTACACAAGAATATATAATTAAAATATTGATAGTATCCAGAATATTGTAACTTATTCCCTTTTCATTTGGCGACAGATGAATTAAATGGTACATTTTTGAAAAAACACCGCCTGTCTCTCCTCAGCGCCAAGTTCCACAAATTGCAAGTATTAAAACGATTCTTTGTTTTTGCATACAATGAAATGCTGTTATTGATAATATCGAGAATATGATAACTTATTTCCTTTTGGCGACAGGCTCAAACTGAAATGTATATTTTTGAAAAATACACCGTCTGCCTCTCCTTAGCGCCATGTTTCACAGATTACAAGTATCAAGATAATTTTGTTTTGTTTTATGCACAAGAATATGTGATTAAAATGTAGGTAATATCGAGAGTATCGTAATTAGCAATAAAATTTACTTTAAATAAGAAAGAAGTGTAACCTGTTCATATTCCCGTTGGATTTTTCTAACATCTAACATATTTTATGAGCTTCTTATATCGAAATGTGTTGATTAAGTAGAAAAATTCCTATTCCAATTATGTCTCACCAAGTCTGTTGACCATCAGCCGCTCCTGATCTATATTATATATCGTATACACATATCCTTATTCTAACCTATTTTGCAGAATTCTATCAGTCCCATACTTATACTACGTGTCGATAAGGCCTCGCACAATATTCATAATTTTCTTTTGTAAAATGTTTTTTTTTGAAAAATTTTGAACACGTCTTTTTTTAATATATTGACTGAGTTTACAATTGTACAATGTTTTTAAATTTATATTTAACTTGTAATATAATCATTGCATTTTTTAAATTGCAACCTTACCTTATTTTAACAAAAATAAATCCCAATGAGAATGACGATGTTTCCCGTCAAATAATTTGGTTTCAGTAAGACCTCATTTTGATGTTGATGTCTGAGTGACAAGAACCAACCAATTAGCCACCACATTCACCTGGTTTGATTAATTTGGATTTCTTTCTGTAGTGTTCAATAGACCAAATTATTTAGAGGATCTGAAGCAATATATTCGAATCAAAATGGAAAATATCAGCCTGGAAATTAATAATATTCAATAGAAAGTGTTTACACGCATACCGACCAATGCCAGATTATAACTGGAGGATTGAACTTTTCTATCCCACCAATTTCGCTAACCCCTTAGCCCGATCCTGACTCAGATTTTGCGATATAGAAGACCCAATGAAATGCATTCCGTATCGCTAAAAATCGATTATGTTTATTTTGTTGGGACGCGGTAAATTAACTTTGAAGTTTCATTGGTCGGCAATTTATGTTTCCGTAAATGGCACAGCGTTACACATCAAAGAGATAATTTCGAACGTCAATAATGGTATATGTACCAGTATGCATTCTAAACGTTTCATACCGATTGGTGTATCGAATAGTTAAGACAACATCAGCAAACATACATATCTCAAATATGACTGCACTAAACGCAATTTAGTGCTGTGTGCAATTAAGTACGATCTCATAATTGAATCATAAACGTTCCATTAGAATAATTTGTATCACTGATACACAGGTTAACACAACATTTACATTCTCGTTGAAAGTCTCCTGTTAACTCAAATACAAATATATAGTATGCTATGATTTGTTCTTCTTTTATTTATTTATAACAAAATTAATAGAAAATGTGTCTTAAGGTCCTAAGAGAGTTATTATAATAGACAGGATTTAAGAATAGTAATATCATATACAGTGAGTAGGTCTCATCTCAAATTTCCGAAATTAATCCAGTTTGGTTTCGCTGGCAGATCACGTCTGTACGACAGCACGCGTTATCGTAATTAGCAATACTAAAAATGGCAGATTTTACGCACCATGATTATGTAGATATGCTGTTAGTTTACGGTACCTATGTAATAAAAAGGGCGTGTAGTGTATGACGGATATATGCAATAAAATATTCAACGCTAGTTTTAATCTTAGGTTGATTTAATCCGTATTTGTATTGTTCGTTTATATCCCCAGAGGGGATACACGGGATGCCCATAGGGATATACTCATAGGGATGCACGGCTTGACTTGACTTTCAAGCTATTTAACTTGACTTGAAATCAAGTAAAGTTCAAGTCAAGTACTTGAAAATTCAAGTAGTTCTTGAGGACTACTTGATTTTTTCAAGGCTACTTGATCTTTCATTAATCATTTAATATTATCAAGAAATAAGAATAAAGGAAACCTTGCAATAAAGCCTTTTACTTCCAAAACTAAATATTCAATTATAATCTATATAATAAATATATAAATATAAATGTAAAAAATACTAATAATAAACTATTTATTGGGCATATTAATAATAATATATTATTCTAAAATATTAAACAAAATAATAAAATTGATAACGATAAAAATTATTTTCCAATGTATGCCCTCTTTTTCTTTAGCAACATAGTAGTAATAGCAACATTTAAAAGAAGTATTTAATATCATCGTTTGCCATCCACGATCTAAAGCACATGAGGCTTCTAATAGAGTTATCGCCTAATCGGTTGCGGGTTTTTCTAATAGTTAGAGCAGCCCTGGAAAACTGCCTTTCCACAGGAGCTAAAGATGCAGCTGTTGATAAAAAATATTTGGCCATTATGGCCAAGTTTGGAAAAATGTTTTCGTGTTCTTTCCACCATTCTAAAATATCTTCACAACTGTCAGCTCGTGAATCAGACAGATATTTGTCTATTTCATAGCGCCAAGCCATTTCATCTTTTGGGTTGACAGGAGATTTCTTAAATAAAATTAGTAGATTGATGTCAAATTCACGGCATCCACTATTTTCGTCTGGTTTTGAAGATGAAGATGATATGAGCAGTGAATTGGACCTAAAATATTTTGTTTTTAAAATTTCTTTAAAATGCTTGACTGCATCCATCTGCAACTCCTTTCCCCAATTTGGATTGGAGAATGTTTCCACCTTATGTCGGGGGTCTAAGATTACAATAACACAGTATATTCAGTTACTTCTCTCGTAATGTTTAATGATTTTGTCCCTTGCCGCTTGAATGCTATATATTATTTTCTCATCACATTCATCTCTATATGAGTTATTGTCGGATTGTACTGGGTATTGTGTAGTATTTATTTCGTTCTATTTATATCAGAAGTATATTTATACCAATTATCACCATCGGAAGTGTACAGTAGGCTTCACCTTCTAATGATGTGGAAATAGTCTTAAAAATATTCAAGTATTTACAAACATTCTCCATTACAGACTATTCCGTATCTGTAGGCTTCAGTCTTTAAGTTGTCTATATTATCACGAAGGATGTTCAAAGCCCTCTCATATTTAAGCTCCATTTCTAAAGTTGAATTCCACCTTGTTATGACATCAAGTTTTGGCATAGCCACTTTCAAGTTCACAATACTAAAAAAAATTTCAAAATCCTTACGTAAATGTTCAGAATTTTTCAATTTTTTTTGCTAGACTATAATTTTTTTACAGCTTTTATTGCTAGGCAAGCAAGATCTTGCAATCGTAATTCGCGCGTTCTCGTACATAATTGAATGGTTATTTGGTTATCAAGTAGCTTGAAATTACTTGATATCAAGTCAAGCAGTAACGATGAAAAATCAAGTTAAGTCAAGTAGGGGATTTTTGAAAATCTTGATTTTCAAGTCAAGTCTTTTATTCTTGATTTTCAAGTAATTTATAAAAACATCGAATTACTTGACTTGATGAATCTCTACCCAGAACAGTCACACAGCGTTAACATCGATATAATTAATCTCGGATTAAAACAATTCAATGAGGTCAAAAATACAAACCCTTAACCAATGTCAAACATGACAGTAATTTGAATCCGGTAGACTCAAGTCTGTGTTTTAAAAGCGTGTACCTCATTCCAATGTGACTGCTATAACTGGGTAAATGCTACTAAAATAAGACACTTAATCCCACTAATTAGATAGCTTAAAATTACACTTTTTTTCATGCTAAAAATGTGATTAGTACCGCAGTATTATTAGTACAAAAAGGGATTAGGTACCTCTCTATCGCGATTAGTGAAAGGAACAGATTAGTGTAACGCAATAGTCGACAGAACACGGAATATCAACGTCAACTGCTCTAGCTATATTCAGCCTGAACATAACAACTTATTTACCCAACTGAATGAAGTTTTGTCATAGGGGACACGAGGTTTTATATTTTTTATTGAATTACCTTACATTTAAAATTTCAGATCTTTAGTAGTGGGGGATCACTACCCTACTAAAATTATGTGAGCAACTATCCTAAAGCCTTGTAAAAGCTAATGCTAGCTCAGTTCGAGAAGGGTCGTAGATAGAGGAACCAAATAGTATTAAAAAAATACCTTGGATCACATGTTAGTTATGAATTAATCTTTTTTCTGCTAAGTATGTAAGGACATCAGTAATCATTTGTGTCCTTAATGTCGGAGTGTTATAGAGAAGGTCGATTGCTTACCTTTCAAAAACTAGTTGACATGGACCCACAAGAAAATTACATATTTCAAATATGTATTTATTAAAGTGTTTGTATTTTGTCTTCTCTGGTCTCGTCTTTCACGATGAATCTTTTATTTAGAATCTTACATATTTAATAAAACATTACACAATCAATAAAAAAGGGTGGCCAAAGATTTTATACCAAATTTATTTTTCAGTTAATTATTTTGCTGTGTATCGTATATGTGTGCTGTAATGTATCTTTATTCATATTAAATATAGAATCATTTCGTCAGTGTCGGAACAAATAGTCCTACAACACTCCTACATAGATTCTGTTTATATGAAGTATGTTGTAAAAACATTTGCCATATATGCGTCAGAGGCAAGAAAATAATATTAAGCCCCAAATATACAATAAAATACTGTGGTTGGCCGTGGACGAGGCAATCGATTTGATACTGTAAAATTTAAATTTAAAAAAAAATTCAGATATTTCAATTTCATACAATTTGTTTATGTAAAATCATCCGACACAATTATACTTTATACTAAATAATGCGCATTCGAGTTTATTCGGATTTACAACCAGTGAGCTAAAAACAGATTTGCAGATTTGATAGAATTGGAACTGTTATATCCCGGAGAATGCTATATAACAAAATTGTGTGAAATTCAGGTATAAATAGGTCCTTACAAGACATGGTTGCCTCTTAATGCCAAAGGGATTTGTAATAAGCTTTCGTTGCCGTCTTTGCGAATTATATAGCGAATAATAATGCTCTGCGAACATGATTTAAAACAAACGTACGTAAATTAACTTCCATTTTAATGTTCCTACCCGAATCGCGAATTCGAGGTGGAAAAACGGTAAATATTAGATTTTAGGAAAAAATGTACATACTAAGAATTTAAATTAAAAGCGATTTAAATGGAACTTACAAAGAAATGTATGTAGGACGACTGTTCTGTTCCTAAAATAGAACGCTATACGCAGATCTATATTTTTCAGGATAAGGAAAAAGGTTCTCCTTGTCACACCCATGTAATCTCTTTTAATTTTGTGTCTCATACATTTCACAAAAGTCCCTCTTATACGAGCTCAGGCTCATAATAATTCAGCCAGAGCTACAAATATAATTAAATGAATTTTGAAAACACTCAAAACTATTTTATTAAAGAAAAATATTCGTAACAGAAACGAAGTATAAATTTTTAACTTAAATACGATGCAATGTTACTACGTTATGATACGTCAGTGACAAGTTTGTTAATAAAACATTAATATTCGCGGTTCAGAATAGTTGGACCGCTTCATCAAAACTGTGTTACATCATCTTTATTAACAATAACAGCTTTAATTCTGGCAGACGTTGTATCTACCAGTTAGCGCACTCTTCAGGAAGCGTGCTGTCCCAAATTTCTTGCAATTTGGTGCGTAGATCGTTAACTGAATAAGCTGAATGTTTGCGCAACTGTTTTTTTTTTTCATTTTATGCCACAATGTTGCTATTGGCGAGAGATCTGGATCTAGTTTCTTTGCATTATATTGATGATCCCAAGTTTTTACTTCGATTTAGATTGTTCGAAACTACCAAGAGATGGCGTTTGGTACGTTCTACTGCGGTGGAACGTAGCAACGTCTACTAGATGTGAGCTTTATCTGTCGAAGGTATACTCGTTTATACTGCACTGGCGAGACCCAAGATAGAAAGGTCGAAACCGGTCTGCAGTTAACGATATCCTGAGATAGGTGACACTTTGCATCTTTCTTGGTGGTTTTAGAACAATCACTGTATTTTTAGTGCTAACTCTGTTAGACAAAAGTACGACAAATTTTGTCATGTAATTCAGTGCTCGGCATTTGGCATATAGCCAGGAGAATAGCTGTTTTGACCTAATTTGTTTAGTCCTTATTATATAAGGCATTTGCAGATGGGTTGGAGTATATACTCCTTATTTCTGTTGTTTGAATGTTACCCTTTGATAGTAAAACTTTGTATTATACATTTATTTAGTAAATTAATTAACATTATGAAAATATTTGAATGTGCGCCTTTTTTTATTAAAATAACCATCTAATTTTCGACAACTCTTCGAACATTCAACATACTCATTCTTATTACTTCCTCCGTAGTGTTCTAACAGTATCTCTTCTTCAGTTTAATAACGGCTTAAAAGTGTTTGTGGCGCAACAATACCTCCTTGACACATCCATCTTGTGCGTATGCGAAAATATCTCTCCCCAGTAACTAAACAAACCGTTTTTCTTTCTCGAATTGCCCTTATTGACAGATTTACGTCTTGTTAACTTTATTATGGTCGGTTCGTTTTTTACGATCTTTCTAATAAATATATGAGCATTTATGCATTTTTTAAAACCACCGGGAGTTCCCTCAGAAGAAGAAAACGTTTAAAAAAATATTACCGCCTACATACGTGTGTAGGATGGATCGTTATATTGCGTACATGAACATTTAAAGCAGATATCGTATATAAAGTACAATGGAATTTTTATATCTGTGTTTGATTTCTCGAGGGAATTTCGGAAAGAAAAAAAAGGAAGAAATTTAATCTTAATAAAACACGCTACGCCAATGATTTGATAATATCTTGTAAGATAACAGAACTACTTTAATCAATGGTTCATATTTGTTACTATTAAGTTAATTTTACAAAGTCTTTAGTAAAATGCCAATAAATTCGGGAATTCCGATAAACAGAAGTTCGCAAATATTTCTCAAGAGAGTAACATCCCTGTAAATATTTCCTAAGATTTCGTTTATTAATTTGGAATTTCATTTATTAAAGACAATTTAAAAAATATATTGCAGGTAGTCACTCAGCTGTTGCTAAGCAATTTAGAGAATACGTTGGATACTTAGGCAGTTATCCAACGGAGCTAATAGAAGTGCAGCACTTTGCTTTGCGTTTTCAACATGGATGGGTCACCTATAGTATTCGCCTATAGAGGTGGCTGTGACGATGTTATTCGTACTATGATCCCGGCTATGATGGCAGACTGGTACTAGTATTGAAGGTTCGAGTCTCAACAGGACAGCTTGGTACCTCTCCCTAAGTATGGGTGTCTTTGTTCTCATCTCTATGTGTAGACTTTACAGGTAGGAAGTCAAATTCTGAATATTCATTGTCCAATGCTTTTACTAACTTCTAATAAAAACATAGTTTACAATATACTCAGAGTTATTTGATCACTCATGGAACATTTCCATGTTTCTTAATTTCTCAGATCTATATAAATCGTCGTGGATTATATTAACTCTATAGACTAACAGTATTAGGGATTACGGGTAGTAAAAAGATCAACAATGCCAACACATGAACCGAACGAGGTGGATCAATCACATGGCCACTAGATTACCACACTTAAACCCACTTGATTTCTTGTTTGGGGTTACTTCATCATACATAAAAAATCTTTGGTATATGAAAATTCTATACCTAATATGGCTGGTTGTTAGGTAATTTGGTTGGATATTTTGTGCACTTGTTTTGAACAGCTAATAAATTAATTTTTCACACACTTTTACTTCGTATTTGTGAGTTCAGATAGTTCAGTTTTCTTTATTTTCTTTAGGTATTTAATTAAATTAAAAATTGTCACTGAGAAATGTACACTAATTAACAGAATAAAAAATTACAGTTACATAAAATAAATAAAAGTCTTGTGCTTTATATATAAAAACTAAAAGCATTTACGATCTCATATTAATGAGAGTCTTTTTGTATATTTGTAGATGTAGATTAATTAAGTTAATTGACATTTGTATTAATTTTAAGCTATTTTAAGTTTATTTACGTATCATATCAGTCATATTGCATTATGATTTTTTAAATTCATGTTTTAAATTCATAATAAAAGCAACATAAAATTAACGACATTTGAGATAAATATTATCCTTGCATTTAATCCAATTTCTATATCTTCTCTGCGAATTTTTTTAATGACAAGCCGATAAGTAAAGCGTCTATTACTGCGAGCCACAACAGAGTCGAATTCAGATCACTATTATTACACAGTCATAGTTCACAGAAAATATATCATAATACAATAATGGATATATGAATATTCGAATTAACAGAAAAACGGTAAAGGAACTGTATAAAAAATGCTTATCAATATACAGGGGGTCCCAGAATTAAACGGACATACTCTAGTGGAAGGTAGAGCACACTCAGCTGAGTTCAAAACACCCTATACTTACCATTGAATGAGAACCGTTTTTGAGATACGGGGTGTTCTATGGTTTTTGGCCAGAAATTTAGTCCGCTATATTTTTTAAATGACTGCACATATTTAGATAAAACTTGGTACACATATTATACTCTTTTAGGTTAATAAATAGCTTAAGTGATTTCGGTATTTACAATAATCATCTAATAGGTCCCCACATTTTTGAAGGAAGCCTAACTGGTGAGGTTTATTTAAACTTTCTTAGAGATATCTTGCCAGATTTATTAGAAGGCATTAATACTAGAGGTTTGTGGTTTCAGCACGATGGTGCTGGACCCCATTATTCTGCACCAAATTAATAAAATAATGATGTTACCAACTGGATTGTGTTATTTGTAGAATGTCAAATTTGGTCTTTCAATACGTTTGAAAATTTATAGAAGAATAACCATAAACGTGCCATCAAATATTATGACATTATTTTATAAACTGATCCATAGGCTTTTTAAAAGTTTACTAACATTTACCACAAAATAATATAGTGTGATGTTAATGACCCAATGAGCCATATTAAAAAAATGGAGGTCGATCCTTAAATTTTTCCGAAATCACTTAAGCTATTTATTAACCTAAAAGAGTATAATATGTGTACCAAATTTTATCTAAATATGTGCAGTCGTTTTAAAAATATGGCGGACTATAGTTCTGGTCAAAAACCATAGAACACCCTGTATCATAAAAACGGTTCTCATTCAACGGTAAGTATAGGGTGATTTGAACTCAGCTGAGTGTGCTCTACCTTCCACTAGAGTATGTCCGTTTAAATCTGGGACACCCTGTATGTCTCAGTCGGTCTCAGCTTTTGACGTCGTAAGTTTGTCGTATTTGATGACAGTCGTTAAATATCGACGCCCTATATACGAGTGAATACAAATTATGGCGCACAACTCAACTCCTATAGTTCCAACAAATGCTATAGTATGTAAATATTATAGTACGTATACTGGACCCCCGGCAATCGACATCTCCATTGCTATTAGCTAGCAAAAGACTCACTGAGTATACTGGCAATACAATTACTTAGGCAGTGCTGCTAGTTCGACAATATTTTCCCAACATAGATGCATTGATAGTGAGTACAAAAAAAGTGTTTCTAAAATCTCCTAAACGCAGAAAATGTCTAGTAGAGCCGATCCTTACACGTTGAGGGACATGGTTGAAGGTAGATTTTTATTATGCTAAAAATTTCCAGCAAACAACACCTGCAATACTAATACTAGAGTTCAATCTTGCCGAGGCTGTTAAGGAAAGCCAGACGCAATAGATATGTCCATTGAAACTGATTTAAAAACTATTTCTACTAACTATAAAGTAGTGCATGGCGTAATATAGCCCAGTACGTAGGGAGTTTTGTCCTGCAAAAGGTGGTGTAGTAATAATTTTTTAATATGTTGTTCAGGTCTTAGTTTTTTGAAAATAACTCCACAGCGGTTAATCCAACGATGAAAATACTTCTAACCAAAGTTAAAGAAGATAAAATTCCTCATATTTTTTGTAGTAATATTTTTTTTGTAAGTCTGATATGTAACGAGTTACAGCGGAAGAAAGATGAACATTTTTCCCAAAGAATAGTAAAACCCCATTTTTGACGGTAAATTTAGTAATAATAAATTACACTTATTTTTTGTTTTTTTTTTTCTATAAGATTATATACAGCGATATCTATTTCAAATTACAGTGATTTTTTTGTTACATATAAATTATCTTACCGCCGCAGGAGGGTAATATAAGTTAGTAGTAGCTATCATTTTGAAGTTTCATTCTGGTTTGTGTACATATTTCCTAAATATATTGTGTACATATTTCCTTTTTTCGGAAGAAGGAATGCGCAAAGGTACGAGATCTTCATTATATAATGTTTTCATACCACTTCCAGAAGGCGTTGAACTCGGAGATAACCAAATCAATGTTTTAGATGGAGGATACCTTTTGTATGAAGTTGTATGGCATCGTAATGATTGTTTAGCGTCCATTTGCGAGAAGTATGTTCAATATGTACAAAGTCACTACGGTTCACATACAGTCGTTGTCTTCGATGGATACCCGATTGATGGTGGCAAAAAAATACGAAAGACTTCGCCGATCGAAGAAGCATATGTCTGCGGATGCTCTTTTCGATGAAACAATGCCGGTTCAAGTTTCCCAAGAACGATTTTTAGCCAATGAAAAGAATAAAGCCCGTCTAATATCAATGCTGACAACAAAATGGAACAGACTGATATTACTGTTAAACCGACGGAAGAAGGTGCTGATGTGTTAATTGTCAGCACAGTGATATCCTTGTGCTCAACATTTGATGATGTTTTCGTCGTTGGCGAAGACATTGATATTCTTGTTCTGCTGACAGCATTAGCGGCATCTCAAAGTAACATATACTTTCGCAAACCAGGAAGAGGCTGAGAACATTCTGTTTCTCCATGCGTTTAGTGGCTGCGACACGACATCGTCTATCTTCAGCCAAGGAAAAACTAAATTTTGTTCGCTTGTCCAGAAAACCGCAGGACTCAGTGCCACTATTAGTATATTAAAACATAAGGATGCAACACCAGAGCACATCACAGACGCTGGAACACGCTTTCTCGTTGCTTTGTATGGTGGCAACATGGAAGAGGAAACCTTGGACGAAGTCCGGTACCAACGTTTCGCTAAATCAACTACAAAAAGCAAATTCAATCTTGCTTCCTTGCCACCAACAAAGGACGCTGCATGATATCATGCGTTCAGGACGTGCCATCAAGTCCAAACATGGTATGGGATTAAAAAAAAATCCAGAAGACTGGGGCTGGAAACTTGGTGGCAATAGGCTCGCGCCACTCACAATGACAGAGCAACCTGCGCCTGACAACTTGTTAAAGTTCACTTCATGCACGTGTCGAAAAGGATGTGGTGGAGCATGTGGTTGCAGGAAAGCTGGGTTCAAGTGCTCTGTTGTGTGTGGCTTCTGCAGTGGTCAGTCATGTGAAAATATACCAGAGGTTCGTATTGACAGCGAGGACGAAGATGACGAACAGTCAATGGAAGAAGAATGGATCCTCCCAAGCATCGATGATGATGGCATTGAGGACGGAGATACTGAATATACTAAAGATGTCAACAACAACCACCAACCAGGACCATCAAGAACGGAAAAACGTTAACGTAATTAAGATGCCGAAGCTGTAGATTAGGCCTATCGGGGATACCACAATAAGAAAAGCGCGCCATTTACTCTACCTCAAGGTGGTGTGGAAATGAGTATACTTTGAATTTACAAAAATATTATAACTATGTAGTACAAAGCGAAAAACAATCGAAAAAATCACAGAAATAAATAGTTTTACTATTTTTTGGGAAAAATGTTCATCTTTCTTCCGCTGTAACTCGTTACATATCAGACATACATCGTTGGATTAACCGATGCAGAGTTATTTTCAAAAAACTAATTTTTTGTATCTTTTATTCAAGATGGCTGCTCGAGTGGTCCCGTCCCCCCCCCCCCCCCCAAGGTCGAAAACTTGAATTTTTTGTCAAGGCCCAGACCTGAACAATATATTAAAAAATTATTACTACACCACCTTTTGCAAGGCAAAGGTCTTTTTTGTCCCCTACGGTCTGGATTAACAGATAAATTACAAAATAGCAAATAGCGGACCAAATAAATTCACTGCTATACACTATAAATGATGCAATAAATGAGCGCGTCAAACAAGAGTTCGAAAATACGTTAAAAAATACACCGATTTTAATAGATTAGGACAATGTTTTGATTATATTGCTAACAGTGATAATTCGTCTACAGATCTGCTAAGTAAAGGGAAGTAATATTTTACGTATGCCTGTATTACATCAGTAGATGTCGAACGGTTGTTCTCCACATAAAAGAACATACTTACACCATAGCGAACATCATTATTTTGGTCAAATATGGAAACATACCTGATGCTGAAAGGTATTTACGGATCATCTCCTGTTCGTGATGATGATGATGATGCTAGTTCATCACGCTAGTAAAGAAGATAACTCCGAAATCTCCTTGCTTAACAAACATTTGGGATTATTCTGTATTTACTTAGATCAAAAGTAGGATTCTCAGAAATTCCTGCAGATTATTTTCCATTTATTACTTGAAACCCATTTATTGTCTATATTACTTGCCACTTGTATTAATTTAGTTATTTTTAGTTATACATTTTTAGTTATATCACGTGTCGAAATTCCATTACATTTTTCTTCTCATTTAGATAAAACCAGCAGAACATTACGTTTGTAATAAATATCGTCCTTGTATTTTAATATCCAAGATACGGAATTGTAAAGGGTCAAGTAAAATTAATTTCGGTTTTTTTTATTAATGTCACACACAGAAGTTCGCGAATGCGGACCTGGCTCTACATATCGGCCCGGAACAGTGAGCTCTAATTTAGTGCCGCATTTTTTGCTCTGTATTTTTGATTCATTATATCTTTCGTTCAACTACGTTACCCACAGGCGTATCAAATGCTGACGGCTGATAAGTTTAAATTAGAATTTTATTGGTAATGCCATTTGCTTAACTGCTGACGTGAATTTTATTTGGGAAAGGCATTTCACATTAATTTCGCATATAGAAAAGTGCAATGCTCGGTCGAGGAGGCCGCAGAATTCGAGAAATACCCTAGTTCTCAGTAATATACCGATATGTCCAAAATTAGACAAAATCTTATTTGACTCTATTTCGTTAAACCCCTGACGGAAATTTAAAGCGAGTTGGTTTGCTATTCAATAAATATTGCCTACGATTACTCAATACTTTTTAGAATGAACTCTCGATCTATTGGCAGCCGGTGATAGACATATTTAACACTCATTATATTGTTTCACAGAATAGGCTAAAAAACTGACACATAATAGGTATACCTCACCCACACTCACCAGTGCTATGTTTAACGATATCTACCTCGCTTAGGAAATGATTTTGGAAAGGTGATTTATAGTTTATTTCATCGCTATTTGCCAAAGAAAAAATCCCAAGCGGCTCTTATCTCATACCGTGGCTTGTTTTTATGGCTAGGCTCAGGCAGACTGTTCCGTTTATCGGCAAGATAAGAGAGTTTTTTATTTGGGAAATAGCGATGAAATGAATAGTACATTGAATCGGCAGACGAATGTCCCTGGAATTAGAATTGAATTTCCCGTTTGCTACAAAGACTTCTAGACACCCTGTATAATAATTACATAAAATAAAATAACCTCCCTTCATCAGAAATCGCCAACAAGAACACCTCACAAATGTTTTTGATGTATTTATTAATTTAAAGTTAATTACTAATTTCAAAGTGCCATCAGCGTCATGAGCGCAACTGAAATGTTGACGTCAATGTGATCACTAGGGAATATATTACAGTTGCTGCATATTCGAGTGGCATACTATTTTCCGCAGTCTCATCAAAAATGGAGGATCAAACAATAAATCTGATTTCATTAGCCAAGTAATTAAAAATTATTTTCGTTGTGTAAAACATAGTTCATTTGCGACTTTGGAGACATACGAGGGTGGGGAGAAAAGTTTCCGGCCTGAGCCAGAGATAGCGCCATCAGGTCCAATATTTGACTCGTATTCTATATACAGTAATATCCGTGACTAGCTTGCATATTAACTTTCAGGTCGATTGGTCTGTTAGTATATGTTTTACAGCCTATTGAATAAGATTCCTCGCTTGCTTACGTGAAAATGAAAAAATTGGAGAAGCATGCGTTCGTCAAATACATCTATTTGAAAGGCTTAACACTATTTTAAATCAGACAAGAAATGGATTCAACACTGAAGGACTCTACTCCATCATATTCAACAGCCAAGCAGTGGATTTCTGAATTTAAGAAAGGTCTGATGGTGAACCACATTCAAGACGCCCCGTGGAGGTTACAACTGCCGAAATGATCGAGAAAATTCATAAAATCGTGGTAGAGGACCGCAGATTGAAAGTGAGTAAGATAAGTAAGACTACTAGGGTGTGAATTAAACATATACGCAATATTTTACATCAACATTTGTGCATGGAGAGGCTCTGTGCTAGGTGGATGCCACGTTTGCTAACTATCGATCAAAAATTTGGCTGGAGAACTTTTCGATCGAGAATCTGGCACTGTATACGCGAAATCCGAGCGAGTTTTTGCGTCGATTTATAACTGTTTATGAAACTTGGGCCCACCATTATACTCTTGAAAGTAAATAACAGTCAAAACAATGGACTGGAGCAGGAAAACCAAGCCCAAAGAGCCATCAATGGTGAATACTACACAGACTTATTAAATCGTTTGATTGACGAAATGACGGAAGAATGACCTCATTTGGCGAAGAAAGAGATCTTGTTCCACCATGATAATGCGCCTGCTCATTCATGAGTCATTGAAATGGCTAAAATCAACGAATTAAATTTCGAATCTTTCCTCCATCCAGCGTATTCACCAGATTTAGCCCCCAGCGACTATTATTCGTTTCCTAACCTCAAATCATGTCTCGGAGGTAAAAGATTTGTGAGCAATGAAGAAATCATCAATGCTGTAAATACGTTTTGTGAAGGGCTCGACAAATATTTCTAAAAGAAATGGTATCACTGAATTATAGCATCGTTATGAAAAATGTATTAGACTTGATGGAGATTATGTTGAAAAATAAAATAACGAAAAATAAAAAAACATCACGCCGAGCTTTTCACCCCACCCTAGTACATTCCGGGCCTCCTTGTGTGCTAAAATGATTTGAAAATATCGAAAAAGTCGCTTCCAGTAATAAACGCCGCCGCCTCTCACCATAATAATATTTTACAAATTTTATTGCGGTACGTCACTTACCACTTTGGGACCGGGCAATGTGAGAAAACGGAAAAATCGTTCCGTCACCAAAAATTACGAGCAAATAAACTTGTCACTTACCGTGTAAGAAATTCTCATTTTTATAAGAATACGGAAGGAGTAAAATGTGCAGTCTGAAATGTTTAGTGTCGTATTTCTGAGTTAAATAGAGCTCTTTCCTTGGATATTTCTATCGGGGATATGATATCCGAGCCCGGGTTTATAAGTATTTAATAATGCGCCTTGTTGTGTTGACTTAGAAAGGTATACTTCTTAGGAGTTACAGGAGTTAAGAATTCAAAATATGATCTAGCGACAATGAAATATAAGCCTAACGATAATTTACGAGTATATACTGAGATAAATTGACATAAATATTTAAATCAATAATCTCAGTGTTATTAAACAGATGAACAACGAACAGAGAACTTCAAGGACAAACTATTCCTCCAGAAGGCTCACCAAGTACTTCTACAAGTTGATAGTGGTATACACAAATTAATTTGGCATTAAAATACATTGAACAAAGTTTGAGTGAGGTTCTACTGATTGGTCATGAAAACTCCTATCGACTTCATGAGTCATGAAGTCGATAGGAGTTAAAGGAGACAAATGATTCCATCGATTTGCTGAGTTCTAGTAGCAAGGGACATGAACTAGAGGATGGGGATTGATTAGCTGATTGTTGGGTGAATGCCTAAATCGCAGTCGAGCAAACGCTTTCTCTTTCAATCTTTTTATATCGATCTGCAACCACAGTAGCATGCTCATTAAAAGTGTATTCTGCATCCACCATCTGACGACATGGTCGATACGTTTAACCATATCTTAGAGACCCATCTCAAGCTGCATATTACTCAGCTACACATGAGAGTACGGAAAAAATATCAGCTGGTGTAATGTTTTGAAGAGAACGACAATTGTTCTTGGGTTTTTGCTATGAACATCCAGAGTGGTACAAAGAAACAATTGAAGATTATTCATGAGAACTAGTAGAAGGCTGAATGAAAACATGAAGGAGTATTGAAAAGTTGATATGATGCTAGAACGAATTCAGGTGGTTTCGGGTACAGACTTGATTACGCAAGTACTTGGGACAAGCTGAGGCCATGCCAGGATGAAAAAATGGATGGCATACCGAGATGCGCCGAGATGCAAAAAAAATGTCGGTGTGTGGCTGTGTTTTGGACACGGCCGTGGGTTTTACGTGAATACGTGTACGTAAAAGGTAATATTTTCTTTAAGCGTAATGACTAATACCATAATAATTTTTTTTAACAAGTCCTTCTGATCACCATGTTTTATTTGGGATTCGTTTGATTTAGGAAAAAAGTCAAGTAAACAAATAATTTTATTACTGTATTATAACTTTATTAATGATTGATAGGTCTGTGATACGAAAAGTTTGAAATATATGGCATACAGGATACATCGATATTTCTGATAAACGTTATGAAGTTGGGAATCGTCGTTGATACGCTCGGGCGCCTTCATTCTTTTACGTTCCCGGCACCGCTTTACTCTGTCATATGGTGGTTTATGGGTATCACCGGATTTCTCTTGAGATGCCCTTTGCAACCGTATACGTTCTCTATATTTCGATTTGGCTTTTTGACGAGTATAGGCTGACATTGCGATATTTATTTTAATTCTTTACTTTAACACCATATATATTCACTACAACTATTTCACACTACCGTTTCATACATGAAAGCTATAGCTCTTGACAAGAACTGACGATTGAAATGAAAACGAACGTCGTAGTTTCACCGAGTCAAAACTTATACTAAACGGAAGTTATGTGAAGCAGCAAAACGATCTCAAAATGGCTACCCTTCCCCCTCCGCCGCGCGCGATGCATCATAGTCCTCACTCAACGTAATGAATTCTTTGATCCTTTATCTATCGAGTGGTGTAATTAGATTTTGGATATAGATGATAGTTAAGTAGCTGCAACACCAAACTGTATCCCCCGATTTTGTTATCATCAGTTTTTTGAAATGCCTCCCAGTATGGAAGCAAATTTAAAGACGTATTCACGTCAAAAAATGCGCTCATTTCTTATACATCTCTAAGATAACGCCAAAATAATAGTTTATAATACACTTAATCCTAATCAAACTGCATACATCATATTATCAGTAATGCTGTGGGAAATGTGCTGCGCGCCATAGACGTACGCATCGTAACAAGGGTAACAAAATAATAATACAAAGCAATTAGTAAGAAACGCACTAAATTGTTAGAAGTAAATATAATAGTAATACTGTATGTACTTACCCTCTTAACTAGTGTGATGAATTAGCATTAGCATCACGAACTGGAGACGATTCGTAAGTAATTTGCAACATCATGTATGTTTCCATATTTGTCTCTTGTCTTAATCTGTTAATCGATGTCTTTCTTTAACACATTTTCGAATTTTTGTTTGTCGCGCTTATTTTTTGCATCATGTATAGTGTGTAGCAGTGAATTTACTTGGTTCACTATTTGCAGGAGCTCCGTTGACGCCAACGCACTATTCTGTAATTTATCTATTGCGTCATGCACTCCTTTATAGTTTGTACGAATAGTTTTTAAGTCAGTTTCAATAGAAATATCTAGAAATATTGTATGGCTTTCCTTAATAGCAGCAGCCTAGTCAGGATCGAACTGTAGCATTACAGGTTTTATTTGCTGGACATTTTCAGTTTAATAAAAAATTGCCTTCAACCATGTTCCCCAATGTACAAGGATCGACTCTAGTTGTTCGGGAATTCTAGGATAGTTTCTGTGAAAGTCGCGAAGACGTGTAGAAGATTTTAGAAACACATATTTTGTACTAGTTATTAATGCATCTAGTTTGGGAACACATTGTCGAATAGTTTCTGCCACAAGATGTAAAGCATGCACTTTACATGCAAAATGTAACAGTCTACAACCATGTTGTGAAACAGAATTGCGGCACCATCGGTCATAAACATCAATATTTGACTTCAATATTTGTCTTCAGCACCACCTACGTAATTATATTGCCACTACACTCAGCTAGAGTGTTTTACTAACTAATAGAAATGGAAATGTCGATTGCCGATACTTGTATGCTATTATCGTGAATAATTTTTAAAACTTCTTATACATCTTTTTTATTTTGTTATTTCAATAGGTTGTACCTAATTTTTATTCTGGTACTCCAACCTATCTGACTATAAGGTTGGGTCAGACGGTCGCGGAATAGTTCGATTGTTAGATTAGCAGGCGCACTCCTCCTTGCTCTCTTCTAAGTTATCACCGACCGCGGCTGGCAGCAGAGACTCTCGCGACCGGCTTCAAGCATGCCCTCAAATCGCTCTTCACAAGGGCGATGGGGCCCTGGGGTGAAGGCCTAAGGAGCCGCGGGGCGGAGGGGCCTAAATGGGGGCTCTGGGGTGGGAGCACTGCGGCGCACCTGTCTGGCGGTATCCTTTGATCTCAATATGACGCGTGCCGGCGGCAAACATCAAAGGATCGAAAAGTTCCCACGGTCTTCAAAAAGTTCCCATGCCCAACCGCCCCTGTACCTACTTTTTTTCCATCGTAGAATAAATCTTCAAATTCACCAAACTTTTTCCCTTGGTGAGCATATAAACATTTTCTGGGCTTTCGCACGTGCGCCATACTTTATTATGAAATTAAAACGTTTCAACCAACACAGCGAAGACCGTACGTACACCTTGATCGATAAATTAAGATGAACTACGACCCTACGATCATGAAAAATGCATTGCTCATCCCCTTCCACTACGGACCATCGACTACTTACCTCATTTCAGCGTTATCATCGCGTCGCTACGATAAAACTGTTTAGAAATTAAAAGACAGTTATCTCGGTGAAATACCACGGGTCTACAATCTAATAGACATTCTATGATGAAGTTTTATAATGAAATTTTATGAATATTATTATTTTAAGATAACCAAGATTTGTGGATTTAATAGACGAAACGCTTATTGCAGTAAACATACTCAAGCTCCCACATGAAACACCAATGGTAAGCAGTGCTCGCCCACAGCCTTAATTATCACTATCAGTCACCAAACTTGATCGCTGCTTACACTGAATTATTCAACACAACATCAGTATTACATTTTGCATGTGAATAAAACATCTGTGTATAAAATTATGTTCTGTACATGACAACTTATTCTGATAGTAGAGGCATATATTAAATTTTCAATTATGTAATAGGGCTATAGGCTATCGTA
Source organism: Rosalia funebris (assembly GCA_037954035.1). Classification (NCBI taxonomy): domain Eukaryota; kingdom Metazoa; phylum Arthropoda; class Insecta; order Coleoptera; family Cerambycidae; genus Rosalia; species Rosalia funebris. The sequence goes on along the minus strand of JAZFAV010000002.1, from coordinate 4,460,456 downwards.
AAAAAATCATAAACTGGAATAAATATTCTGTTACTTACTGCTATATAAAAAATGCTGTATTCACGTAAACAGGTCGTTATTTAAATTAAAGGGTGCGTCAGCAATATGTTTGATAAAATATGGAATGTATACCAACAGAACGCTATCGTTTATATATAAAATAAATCGTAAACATATTAAGTGGATATTTATACAAAATTCCAAACATTACACATGCTTAATTAAATCAGAGTACGTGTGTATATATATATATATATATATATATATATATATATATATATATATATATATATATATATATATATATATATATATATATATATATCGTAAAATATAAATAATTTTAAAAATTATTTTGTACCATAAAATAGTATCATCTTCCAGTAAAATTCGATTCTTAACAAGCTGATAATTTAGTAGGAACCCTTCACCTTTTACAACTCAAGCCAATTCACTAACTACCTCACCATTCTTAGCTTAATAACTCATTTCTATTGAGGAATTTATATTCACGAAACTCCATTAACCGATTGACAGTTGTGGTATTAATAAAAGTATGATTCATGAAAACAGATAAAGCCGAGAGGTTAGCAAATCCATACTGTGGGTCAGGTGCTCCAGTTTACGATACTAGTTCACTATTGTACTGTTTAATAACAATTTCCGTTCAATATCTCACATAAATTGTTAACCGATGTAAATTATTGACGTAATTCGATAAATGCCAGCGCAGAACAATTCGACGGTGGGCTCGATTCCCACATCAGTCAACTGTTATAGCGGTTAAAGCATAGTTTGTAAGAAGCATGGCGTGAAGTTAAGTCGCACAAATGTTTGTGTAATATTTAGATTACTTCTAGGAAAGGGCAATTCAGAAAGCTTCTGTAGTAATGTGTACATATCTACAGTCCCACAAAAAAGTCATGATACATATCATTTCGTCCGATCCTTCTGACGTATGTTTACAGTTTTGTGTAATACAGGACCTTCCAATAGGGACGCTAAAAATTTGATAGGATATAGTGGCTAAGATATAGTGGCTAGTGATAACGTAAGATGGGAAAAAATGTTCGAGATACTAAAGAGCGCGGGAATGAAGTATAGAGATAGGAGAGTAGTACACAATCTATTCAAAGAGCAAACTGCTGTTATAGAAGTAGAAGGGGAAAAAAGGGAAGTAGATATTAGGAAAGGAGTAAGACAAGGATGTACACTATCACCACTAATTTTTAATCTGTACATCGAAAAGGCGATTAATGTGGTAAAAGATTGGCATTTCGGCATTGAACGAAATGGAGGTAGTGTTGACAGAGGAATACAGAATGAGGGTGAATAAAAACAAAACTGAAGTGTTAGTGTGCAGAGGGGGCGAGAGCAGAGCAAAAACGAAAGTACAAATTAATAATGAAAGATTGGAGGAAGTTAAAGACTTCACTTATTTAGGAAGTAAAATAAATTGGGATGGAAGAAGCGATAAAGAAATAAAACAAAGAATAGCGCAGGGTCGAGTAGCTCTTAACAAAAAGAAAGCACTTTTATGGTCGGGGGTAATAAACTTAGAAATAAGGAAGAGATTTTTGAAAACGTATGTATGGAGCACGGCACTATACGGTTGCGAAACCTGGACGGTAGGGGAAGCAAGTAGGAAGAAATTAGAAGCTTTTGAGATGTGGTGTTACCGAAGAATGATGAAAATACCATGGACTGATAGGGTTAGAAACGAAGAAGTATTGGAGAAAGTCGGCGAGAAAAGAAGTATGTGGAAAAACATTACGGTGAGAAGAGATAGAATGGTAGGCCACTTGCTGAGACATGGGGGAATAGTCAGCGATATTTTGGAGGCAGAAATAGGAGTGAAGAAAGGCAGAGGTAGGCCTAGATTAGACTACTGCTCGCAAATAGTAAGGGATGTAGGTTGTAGCACAATTAGCGAAATGCATAGGTTAGCACAAGATTGGAGAAGCTGGAGGTTAGCGTCCAACCAGTCTTAGGACTGATGACCTAATGATGATGATAGTGGCTATGCTATTAAAGCAACATCAGTCAAATTTGTTGTGAATTATTCAATATTATATGGCAAATTATCATGGAAGGTTATAGGGTTCGACAACGTGTACAAATCATCAAATTCTATTTTCAAAATCAGTGCTCTATTCGAGAAATGTTCCGCACATTAAGTGATTTTTATCGTCGCCACAACCGTCCCACCGAGTCGACCATTCGAAGTTTGGTGGCCAAATTCGAGTCAATCGGTTTGATAAATAATCAGCCAACACCCGTACGTCACCTAAACGGAAGGTCTGCTGAAAACATCGCTGCTGTGCGTGAGAGTGTACGGTAATACCCGAGGCAGTTATTTTTTCGTCGTTTATAACTTGGCCTTTCCGCGACTTCAACTTGAAGAATTTTGCGTGGGAACTTGGGTATGCACGGTCTCCAAACCGAATGCCTTTAGATTTCTTTTGACGGGGCTACTTAAAATCTAAGCTATACGTTATTCAACACGGCTTCAAGGTTTTGAATCAGAGAATTACTGAAGAATGTAAATTAATTTCCGCAGAAACATTTGAATGAGTGAGAGAAGTTTCCTAGTAGGAAACTGTACTGTCGGCAAGAGGGAGATGCACACTTTTTTGAATACATCTAAACACAAAATAAAATTCGGACATGTAAGAATATCTAACTGATTTTGACACTTTAATGTCTGTATGTCAATTTTTGATGCACTGTATATTAACTTAGTAATAAAGGTAATAAGGTAATAGGTAATAAAAATATAGGTCGAGCTAAATTTACAAACCTACCCCCATTCTATTTTTTCCTTCAAGACACCCTGGTGTCTCATGGATGTATAACTACCAGAATAAAAAATAGCGTACGTTAAGTTCTTTTTAGTTACTAATTTGCGGTTATATTAACATCATACACAAAATCAATACAGTCAAGGCAACTAAGACCAACGTATAACCTTCAACTCTTAATTAGAACCCCGACAATCAAATCCGAATTTATTGTGGTATACAGCATAGTACAATACGGGCAAAACTCCGCAACAGAAACTGATAATCTCATTTACTCTCGAAGCATCGTATGATACGTTAGATAAATTTATATTGACCCATCCTATAGTTCATCAGCGTGACCCGAGAAGCCTTCCCATTGGTTAAAACTATATTACATATATATCAGGGATGAATCGTTTAGTAGGTTAGGGTGTTAAGTTGTTATGGAAGTTTATTTAATGCAAATATTAGTAAGCGGATTTCTTGGTTATCCCCAACAAATGCTTCAGATATCAATTGAATCAAATACCTTTTCTCAGCAATCCATAGTAATTCTAATTATAGCCATATTTCAGAGTACTTTATGTAATATTGCTATAATTAGTTCTGTCAACTTTTATTTTATTAAAGATACATATTACTGTTAAGCGATATTTTTTAATAACGAAGTGTTTCAGATCTTCCACAGCATCGACAAACTGAAAGTAATCGAAACCTGATATTTTCTGGTTTAAGAAATCTACATTCTTAGATTAGTTCCAAGATACGTTGATGTCTCAGTTGTAGCTGGTATTTCTGTTAGCTTAGATTTTCTCCTTTGTCCTATATCCCTGCTACAACTACAAATTCCTTCAAGCAATTTGTTCTAGTATCTGATTTACTGAAATTATGGTGTTAACTTACTTCATCGCTAAGTACTCTTTACACAAATTGATAATTTTATTTGCAATATAACATTTTTACAATCCACAATGCAGTCAATTGCTCAAGAAGAGAACCCATTTTATATTCTAATTTTTAAATTTCCTATAAACTATTTTGGGTTATAGCTTCAACCCATTAATACTTCTACTAAAGTCTTTGGTCACTACTACTAAGAATACTACTAATTAATTACCAATTAAAAGAAAATTCAATGGGCTTAAAAGAGGACCTTGTGGAACATCTTGTCGAACTATTATTGGATCGAATCATGCATAGGATCGTAACCTTGTCTGATGATCCAATTTATTTGCCAAGTAAGTTCTTAAATCATTTATATTTTCACATTCATATGATATAATTTTCCCGTGAATAAGAAATGTGAAATTTAATTGAATTACATGTTAACTGCTAGAACCGCTACAAGCTGATTTTGTTCCAGTTTGATATACACAGTCAGAATGTCTAAGTGTCCCATGATGATTCAATATGAAAGAAAATAATTAGTTCTTGTGTAGGAGAGTTAGACAGAAAAATAACATATTTGTAGTTGGAAAACTTTACATATCATTTTGTCAGCTTAAGTAGGTTCTTTTGCTTGATCTTAGATTAGTTATTCTCCATCATTATTATTCGCGTGAGAGAATAGAATGAAAATATGACAAATAATTTCCATAGGTCATAAATACACCTGCAAGTGAAGATGCATGCGCAAGATTGTTCAACAATGCAAAATGTATGACATTGGTAGGTGTTGAATATATACACTCTCAATCATCTTCGGCTGCTTCTTTTCTATTTATAAACTGCTTTTGTCGACATAAATCTTCCACGGAGACTCACCGTCTCACAAAAACAAACATCCAAGCATGTGAACACCCACCGCATTCATGCTCGCTTCGTTTCAAACGAAAATAGGGATAACTCGAAGGGACGTACTCTCGTTCATGTATCAGTAAAGCACGCCGCCTAATTAGATGTCGAACTATCACCGAGAACTAATTCTCTCGAATTCTCTAATCTACAACATACCAACCTCCGTTTTACCTTTGTAGGACCTCTGACAGTAAGTTAACAGTGGCTGATAGGGATCGGAAAGCACCCCTTTATATGCTCGTAAGCCCAGCCGTGACCCCTTCAGTCTGGAGTTCGGGGCGATCCCTTCGAAACTCGAAATAAGTTATAATCTATCAAACATATTCGATAAGACTTCTGATATTAACTATTCTCTCAGTGTCTTTGTAAGCGTGTAGTGGTAGCGTATAATTGTAAGTTATGTCGATTAATACCCTGACTTGTCGAACAAAAGACACATACAGCTCATCAAGAATAGGAACAAATCTCTTTGGATTCAATTCAAGGATCCACACTGCGATTAGTTAGTTACTGGAGTTATTCAGACTAGTTCATTATTATCATAAATTACAAAACAGGAATCTCTCCCTTACACGTATGAAAATCAACGTATTTTGTTAACGCACAAAATAAACATGACACAACAGCCATTTTTTGGTAATCGATAGACTGATCGATTCATTTTTAATTATTTACAGTTACGAAACCAGCAGTTGTTAGTTAGACTCAATAAGAATCTCGAAAGAGATCAACTCATCCATCAACGCATCAACTTCATCCATCGGTTCACCAATTAAGTTTTAATGAAATACCACTTTCGGCCCTAAATCTTTCTAAAATCTACATGGATGATTGCATACCACTCATATGTATTGATTTAGTACTATGTCTTGCAAACATCCATCTAACAGCTCATAAATATCTCAACGCAGTAATCATATACACCGATGGTTTTGCTTCTTGTCTACAGCAAACTTACTCATTCATCTTTTTCATAGGGTCTTTATCCATGACTTAGAACCAGGGCTAACCAGACAGAGAGACACGCAACCAATGATATTCGACCAGGTAACATTAGAAAAGACGATATAAAGGTATGCGGTATGTCGAATGAATGGAGAGCAATTCTGAATTAAAAGAAGTGACACATCGGCTGAAACCATCGAAATGTTCAGCGATGTTAATTCGAAGAAAAGGTGTTAAAATACTGTCACGAATGCCGGGAATATTCTAAATTATCGAGAGCGTGCGGAGTTGACTTCCAGTGCGTTCTATACTAGAAGGTTCGCCAAAGTTCTTTATCTAGAAACATCTGGAGAGACGTTCTACTGCCTATATAAGAATTGTGTCGTCCAGCCAGTAGTTAGTTGAATCTGGACCGCGATAGTGAGAGATACGGTGCGAAGAAAGTGATATACAGTGCGAAAGTTAGTAGGACTTGTGAATAGTTGAGTTGTAAATAAGTGTTCGAAATAAAGAACTTTCTAGTAAATTCGTTACAATACTTACTATCAGCAGAAAGAGACCTACTATATTCCTCATCATCATCATCATTAGGTCATCAGTCCTAAGACTGGTTGGACGCTAACCTCCAGCTTCTCCTATCTTGTGCTAACCTATATTCCTCATGTGGGGTAATATTAACAATAGAACATATGCTAACGACAAGTGAGATGAGTATACTTACAACTGTCAGTAATATATAATATACCAGAGTTACTTATCAACAAAGTCTCAGTAACAAAGAAAATGCGTATATTCATATAATCCAGTTCTTAAAAGCTACAAGATTGCTGCACGAAATATAGTGTGTCTGAGTTGGCACTGTAGGACATGAATTGCGTGCCATTTGTGTTCTGTCAAAAATAGGGCGTCAATATTTAACGACTGTCATCACAAACCACAAAACGTCAATATGTTGCGATTAACAGTTCAACAACGAATAGTCTATCTACATGATACATGAAATCTACATGAAACAACTGTTACATGAAAGTAGGAGATCATTCACAATTGCATTAAGAAAAATTCGCACAAAATTAGAATAATATGAAGCGCCTACAAAGTTAACAGTTCGTAACTTAATCAATCAATTTGAAGAGACGACTTCTGTTATTGATAAGGAAACGCTAATACGTCCTCGTCGTAGTCGATCAGATGGGAACAGTGTTGCAATAAGAGAAAGTGTACGGGAGTATCCAAACACATCAATTCGACGTCGTCCACAACAATTGAATCTGTCAAGAGAAAATACGCATTGAATTTTAATGAAAGATCTGCGTCTGTCAGCATTCAACATACAAAATTCAGTTGACACAACAGTTAAAAGTTACAGACCACTTACAATGTCATTAACTTGTTAACTGGGTGTTAGAAAAGAAAGAAGGTGATGCTGGTTATTTCACAGTAAATGGGGAACGCTATCATGACATGTTGACGTCCTATGGTTTGTAGATGATAATCGTTAAGTATCGACACCCTATCTTTGACAGAACATAAATAGCACAAATTCATATCCTATAGATCCAACTGAGCAACCCTATAAATAACAGACACGGTTATAGTTACACATATTGACAACTATTGGTAGTTATATATAACATCTATAACCACCAATATTTGTCAGTACACTGGCTAATGGTCTTAGTAGTTGACGCCACCATTAAAAAATAAATACGAATAATTATTCTTAGGGTGATACTAAAGCAAATGGAGAAAATTTTCATTCCTCTCACTATGTCTAAAGCAATTGAGATGATATCGCGCATTGTCGTAAATCCGCTAAATAGTTAACATTCAAATGCACACCATTCGTTCACGTTTTTCATTTGCAATAAAATTATTACGTGGGTATTTTCACTGCCTTCCACCCAGATTAGCATACAAAGTGGGGGTCACTCTTTGATTCCTTTTAAACAGCATCTCCTCATGGATGGGTAATGTAAACATGCCCCGCTTTGTCGTCTCACCGTCGGCGTACTCTGCCCCAAGATATCGCGAAGTATACACCAGAAGGAAATCTAGCGCGACATATATTAGTTCGTCGACAAAAATTAGATTACGCTAGTCGGGGGCCGTCCTTTTGTTCCAGAGTAAACAGGAGCTGCATCGCTCGGAAGGTGCAACGTTGAATTATTTATTTCTTCATATGCAAGTGGATCATGCATATGCACTATTGAATTTATTGCGCCTTGGATGCGCCTTTTGGATGCGACGTTTTCGTATGCTTGAAATATGATAGGGCGGCGTAATATTTTGTTATACTCTATTGCACTATTCAGTATATACATACGTGAAACGAAATAACTTAATTTAGCACCGAGAAGTTATAATGTAATGTATGGGATACCACAAGGTTCAAATTTAGGCCGTCCATCAATTTATTGTACATATTAATGGGCTAGATATTGCTGTCGCAATTTAGTAATTACTGTTTGTCGATTATTTTTAAACGACCTTTAAAATTTAGAATAAAATTGAACAGAAATAGTCGTTTTTTAGAGAAATTTCTCGGACACACCGATTTTTATTTCCCAAACAACAAGTTTTGAAAAGTGTCCGATGAGTTTTTCCAAAAGACGTTTACTTTAGTTTAATGATTTTTCATTTAAAGGATGTACATTTAGGCGCACAATGTATATATATATATATATATATATATATATATATATATATATATATATATAAACAAGAGACAAATGTGACAGCCTGTACACTACAAGACACACCTAATTGTAAATATTCGTGTATTTTATCAATCATTTCATCTATATACTTCTCTTTCAGCTTTTATACATAATCGTTTAGATGTCTTAGGGTAATTTTTGAGAAATGTTGGTATCCTTACTTTTGTGTACTTTTAATTTTCACATTTAACTGATTTAATTTTCAACTAGTGGCGCATCGATATATATTTTCAGTATTTAGTTAGTAACGACTGGGGATGGGATGGCGTATACGGGCATAATCGAAGAAAGGAGTACTCAATTACTCTCGGACACATTTACACAGCTTTTATGCCACAGTATTCCAGGTGGAGGTCACGCAACTGCTAAATGGTTTAGTTGGTAAGCGCATTCCCATATAATCCTACAGCAGGGCTGTGATGTTAGAGACTCCAGGGGTAAAATTCTTGTTGGAAAAAGAATGCAGAGAAGCAGTAGATACACTAGACAGAAGTAACAAACTGACGTTGGCGTTGGTCCGAATATCGAGTATCCGACCAGCGGTCATGATTGCACACTGCCTCGGCAAGAAAGCAATCCGAGAATGGCTGAATATTGAAAGACTCAGCAGGCGAAGCTGCTGTTGGGTTTAACGGCTAGCAGCAACTAGACGGCAAAGTTCCTAAGGGGCGATAGGGAGAGTGTCCGGGTATCACGGAGTTGTTAATAGAACACTAAGACAGTTAACAACATTAAGATTGGATTGAATGGAAACATGGAATGCAGATGGTGTAGAGAAGAAATGGAAACCTCTGAACATGCTATGCCAGTGCCCGGCTCTGTCATGGCGTAGACACCTCGCGTTTGGGCTCATTTTCTTGGACCCAAGCGAGCTGAGGAAGATGTGGTAAGCGAGCTGAGGAAGATTGGGATTGGAGATAATATTAAGCTTTTGGAAGAAGGCCAAATCCATATTCCAGCGCTGACTGCTTTACAGAGAGATATAATGAGTGGCAGTCTGAGTATTGCAAGACTACTGCCCCCCCCAAATCTAGTAACGATTAATGAATACATTTTAATTGAATTGTTACAGATAGGCAGTGAATTAATATTTTACTAAATAGGGGAGATTGTACTGCATCAATATGATAATATGAGTACGACACTTACGAGTCATATACCATTTGCGCAACAAATAAACTCAGCTTGCTAATGAGGTAATAATTAAATTAAATTAAGATAAAATATTAAATAAAGATAATTATGGGTTAGAATTTTGTTAACACCAAATGCTGCGCTGTAAATGTGGTAAATATTACTTAACTGATATTACGTATTTCTTCTTACTATTAATACCTTAACTACAGATAATTCTAGAGGTATTACGTTTAGTAAATCAAATAAAATTCATTCATATATCGAGTACATCTGAAAATGAAACTTCGATTTCCATTAATGAAAATATCGTTTGATTGATTTTAACCCCAATGACGATCACATCCTTGGTATTATTGTAGAGAAGAGAAGAATAACACTAATAAACAGTTCCTGATAATATTTATGGGCAATAATCCTATGTTTTTATCGGGTCTTGGGTCGTTCTGCAAATTACTTTAATAACATTTTATATTTCTTTTATTGCAAAAGTTTGTAGGAGAGCTCAGAATTTACATATCATTAGCAGAGAAGTGGCATTTAGTATATGCAGCCTTCATCAACTGGAACGTACTTGGAATAGTAAAAATGTGAGAAATATGATGTATGGAATATGAGAAATATTACTTGAAATATATAGAACATTTGTTGTATCGTAAAATTTATGCGCGTTTAAAGGCTTTTTTGCTTTGAAATAGAGATCCTAAAGAACGAAAATTGGCATACATATATTAAAGTGTAAAAATAATGTTTTAGTTAATAAATAATGATATAATCATAACAGATGACGTTGCTATGTTCATCATCATGAGGTGATCAGTCCTAAGACTGGTTGGACGCTAACCTCCAGCTTCTCCTATCTTGTGTTAACCTACGCATTTCGCTAATTGTGCTACAACCTACATCCCTTACTATTTGCGAGCAGTAGTCTAATCTAGGCCTACCTCTGCCTTTCTTCACTCCTATTTCTTGCTCCAAAATATCGCGAACTATTCTCCCATGTCTCAGCAAGTGGCCTACCATTCTATCTCTTCTCTTCTTTATGTTTTTCCACATACTTCTTTTCTCGCCGACTTTCTCTAATACTTCTTCGTTTCTAACCCTACCAGTCTACGGTATTTTCATCATTCTTCGGTAACACCACATCTCAAAAGCTTCTAATTTCTTCCTACTTGCTTCCCCTACCGTCCAGGTTTCGCAACCGTATAGTGCCGTGCTCCGTACATACGTTTTCAAAAATCTCTTCCTTGTTTCTAAGTTTATTACCCCCGAGCATAAAAGTGCTTTCTTTTTGTTAAAAGCTACTCGACCCTGCGCTATTCTTTGTTTTATGTCTTTATCGTTTCTTCTATCCCATTTTATTTTACTTTCTAAATAAGTGAAGTCTTTAACTTCCTCCAATCTTTCATTATTAATTTGTACTTTCGTTTTTGCTCTGCTCTCGCGCCCTCTGCACACTAACACTTTAGTTTTGTTTTTATTCACCCTCATTCCGTATTCCTATGTTAATTTACAAAAATATTTTTAAATGGCAAAATTGTGAGAGTAACACCTCATTTGGAAGCTAATTCAAACATCTGTTAAAACGTTGCTCTATTTAGACATCTGTATGTTGATTAGCTATCAGCTAATTGAAAAGCTGAGTGTTAATTTTCTTTTGACAGAAATCACACAAAAGAGTTATTTATTTCATTTAGTAAAACGTAAATGCAATTTCTCATTAAAGAGCCTGTCTAAAGTTAACTGATATATAGAATAGATCAAGCTTATGTGTTAAAACCAACACCTCTTTTATTTTATTTATATGAATCACCCTATATATTTAAAATTTCGCTTAGAAGTCGTACGTTTCAGATTAAAAATCAATATGTCTTGGTATTTCTCACGAATCTCTAAAATAAGGCCAACCGTATTTTTATTTTATAAGCCTTATCCACCGCATATAGGATGTCTCAGTTGGAACATACTTGAATTGCGCGCCATTTGTGTTCTGTCAAAGATAGGACGTCAATATTTAACGACTGTCATCTACAAATCATATGACGTCAACATGCAGCGACTAACAGTTCAACAACAAATAGTTTATGTACAACTATGTTGACAGAACACAAATGCCGCGCAATTCAAATCATATAATTCCAACTGAGACACTCTATATTATTATTATAAAAATATATTTACATTGGGTTTTAGTACGAGCTTGTGAGGAGAATAACGGTCTCCCACTATAATTACGTCACTGGCATATACTCTTTTTTTTTCACAGATTATATCAAAGCACTCGTCGTTTTGGAACAGTCGGATTTTAGTATGAAAAGTGACTAAATAATCCCTCACAGAGTGGCAGGTTTTTACGGCGACGTGAAAACGCAATGAATGAGAGCCAACGGAAATGTTCCATATTATAAGATAAACCATATTTATTACTTATATAATGTCAAGACGCACATGCTTGAGAAAATTAACTTCCATCCTCGTTCCTCGGGAGATAAATTTTAAAGGATATAGCCGCGCAAGTGGTCTTAATCTCTTTATACGCCTCAAAAACACTGATGTATTATGCTAAACCGAATTACCAACCACTGTTCTCCTGCAAATGGCCGATTGAGTCTCAAGTTTGGGTATGCAAATGTCGAATTTTCGTCCTTAATAAAGTTACGATGCGATAATATCGGTTTTAACTGCCCCACAAAAACTTGCGAGTGAAATAATTCTGTTCAAATAAAATTAATATCTACTCATAAAGAAGAGTAATATTAAAAAAAAAAACAATGAATAATAAAATGTAAGCCATGAAAATATTTCTTATATATCGTAATTACTTTACAGCCCACTTTCAGTACTCGGATAATACAGAGTGATCCAAATCTATTGAACGTGTATACGGCAAACGTTTTCAAGTTATACAATTGGCAATCATGATTGAGACTGACAGACAAGATAACCTGTCCATCTAACTACAGATAATAATAATGACACTAGTTTTTCATCTCGCAGAGTTAAAGGGTATTAACACTCGCACTACAGTGATGTTATATTCATTAAAATGTAACTTCTTATCGCGGTATGTACGGAACCATATGAAATTCTTAAAAAATATTGTTTTCTGTAGTTTTAAGGATACTCAGCAACCAGAGTCACGATGAAGAACTTGAACATCGAAGTACAGGGCTGAGCAACTGAACAACTAACATCGAAAATCAGAAACTTCTGAAGTACATCTCTGAGCGAATGCAAAAGAGCGGCATATTGCAGACCTTCCACATATTGCAGACCTTCCATAATGAGACCGTTCCTAGATCAATATTAGTCGAAAAAGCAAAGCGAACAGGGATGGAGTAAGTTCTCTTCCATGCCGTCCGACTGTCCATTCACCTACTCCTGAGTCTCAGGAGTAGGTGAATATTTAACGACTATCATCTACGAACCATATGACGTATACAAAAGGTCTAAGCTCTACAAAATGTCTACTGGGGGTGTAGGATTTTTGTTTATTTTGTCTTCCTAAAAATGTACCTCTTTCATTAATATTTCACATTTCAAAAATCGTAACGCCTATAAACAATATTACCATTATTTTACCCTTAAGATTATTACGATATTCATAATATTTTATGAAGAACCTTTTAGGTGAATAAAGAAGTTTCACAGAATCTAGTTGAGGTATGGCAATTTACTTCGAAGTATTTATTGATTTGTAATGTAGATACATATTTAGAAATTATGTGTGGAACGATACATCAGGTAAACAATTGCAACGGTTTTGATGGTACACGGATACTCTTCTGGCGAAATTTTCACTAACGGTTTTGCATAAATGCGGCAGTATCTCGTTGATACAGCGTTCACTTTCGGCCTTCGATGGTGAGTTATCGTGAGCTTGTTGGCGTAAGTCTGAGACACCCGAAAACCCCACAAAAAAGTCCATAGGTGTTAAATCGCAATATCGTGGCGTCCAATTCTAGTCACCAAAACGGAGGATGATACGACCAGGAAAAGACTCGTGCAACATCGCCAATATTTCATGGATAGTATGATAAATGGCACCATCCTGCTGAAACCACATGTCTTTAAGAGTAATATCTTCGAATTGGGGTACAGAACTGGGTTATCATGTCACGATAACATTCCCAATTTACCGTTAATGCATTATCTTCGTTTAAAAAAATGGTCCAATGATTCATTAAGACTACAATGCACACAAAATAGTGACACGCTGCGGATGTATTTCTTTCTCAGGAATCATTCGTTGATTTTCTGTGCCCCAAATGCAGCAATTTTGCCTATCAACGATGTTAAAACTGGCCTCGTCGCTGAAGACGATTTTATCCACAAAAATTCACTTCTTGTTGTTCAATGATCCAAATGGTGAACTCTCTTCGCTGTGCACGGTCTGTTGGCAGAAGTTGTTGAGTCAATTGAACTTTGAAAGCATGGATATGCAAATCTTGTGAGAATACAGTGAGAAGTTCTCACTTCTCACCATTCTTGTTCTCACAAGTATATTCTCTAATGAAAATACAGTGAGGAGTGGATGGTTAAAATGTCCAATTCTTGTGCACGATGACGAATAGAGGTCCCTGGACTTTCGGCACTTACTCAATTACAAGCTGTGCTTTAGGCCACACTCTCGCGAACTGTCGTGATGTTCTGTTTCGAACAGCCACAACGAGCTCATGTCGTGTGTTTCACAGTAACTGAATCAGTATTTTAGAATTTTTCAATTTTTATTTTCAGTTAATAAATTTGAAACATTATTTATACCAAAAATTGGACACACTTTACGAATCGTATCAATAAACTTTCACTATTTTAATAGTAATGTTTAACAATAAGTACGCATTGTTGTATCGTGTAGCGCTACATTTTTACTAACTTCTATCTATCTCGTGTCGAACTATCACTATAACTGACATATCGAATCGTGATAGGAAGAATGGCGCGCAATTCAAATGCTGCCCATTTATTGTATGTACATTAAATAAACTTTCAATATTCTTCCTTAACAGAATTTTTTATTAAATAAAATTGAAAGCATACTTTGGTATTTAGATAATTAGAACAGAGGGCAAATAAAAAAGATTAATTCCCTGAGGAGTATTTTTTTAATGAGCTCCCAAGTTTTCTTTTTCCGCTCCCTTCTCTATAAACATGTAAGTACGTCAGCTTCGTCAAATCAAAGAATGACATTCAGCTTTTCTCGTAAGTCGTAAAAATATTTCTATAATACTCTTAATGTGAATTGTATATATTTCTCCTCATAAAAAGTACGTTAAATATCTTTGAAGGCATAAACAGGCTTATTTTTAGCTCTGACTCATTTTCTCGACATAATAATAATAATAAAATGAATAAACGTATAATTTTTAACTTCCAACACCCCTTCTACATCATTTTATATAGTGTAAAATAAGGATAAAACGCCTCACACATCTGGGGTTTATCCCCACCAAAGTTCTAATTACTTTTATACATCTATCTTAACTTTTTGTTAAAAGTTTAATGGCCGGCCAGTTAATATATTTTCCGGCGCAGTTGGCAGGAAAAAACTTTAAGGTCTATTTTTTTTTCACAAAAGAAATACAAGACCGCGTAAAAAGCGTTCGACCCTCATCAAGGCGGAAAAACAGATACCAAGTGCAATCTGCTATTTATCAGGGCGATAAGCTGGAGATATCTCATTTTCAGGTAAAATAAGGAGTCCCTCTCACGTCAAGAACGAAAAGTCCGTTCCGAGGGCACGGCCTTGCCGATAGAAAAATCCCTATGTGCGTCGGGAGACGAGAACAGGTGAAACTCCCATAAAAAAAGTATATCGCGGACTTGAATATAAAAGGCGTAGGTCTGTGGTTGCAGTCATATAATAATACAAGTACACTGTTGTTCACTGTTGAAATTTCTAAATAATTTCCAGAACTATTTAGCTTAGATCGTTCTATTTTTCTTCCTATAGGGTGTCTCAGTTGTAATTATAGGATTTTAATTGCGCGACATTTGTGTTCTGTCAAAGGTAGGACGTTAATATTTAACGGCTGTAATCTACCAACCATGCGACATCAACTTGCCACAATTAACAGTCCAACAACATATAGTTTGTGTACAACTGTTTTATGAAAGTGAGCAATCATTTACAGTTGCATTATGAAAAATTTGCACAAAATTAGGACAAAATGAAGTACCTACAGGGTTAACAATTCGTCACTTAATCAAGAAATTTTCATTTTCAATTTCATCAATGTCAACAACAGAACCCGTCAAGAGACGGGTTCTGTTGTTGATGAGGCAACACCAATACGTTCTCGTCGTGGTTGGTCAGATGAAAATATTGCTGCATTGAGAGAAAGTGTACGGGAATATTCAAATACATCAATTCAACGTTGTGGACGACAATTGAATCTGTCAATAGCCACCACGCATCGGATTTTAAAGAAAAATCTGCATTTGTCAGCACAGAACATTCAGTTGACTGATTGAGTGTTAAAAAAGTAAGAAAGTGATGCTGATTTTTGCAACAACATATTTTTTTCAGCAATGAAGCACATTGTCATCTTGATGAATACGTCAGCATATTGTCGAACTTGAAGTGCTGAAAATTCATTGTTCTTCACGAAAAAGAAATGCATCTACAGAGATGCACGGTTTGATGCGACTTTGGAGTGGTGTACGTTAAATAATTTATTTTTCCACCAAATTTGATGATTCTGATTTGAACAGCATTTGGTTTCAGCAAGGCAGTGCAACGTGTCACACAGCACGTACAAGCAACTTCTATATTTCCTAATCATGTTGTCTTGCGAAATGTTGACATGAATTGAACTGCAAGATCATATGATTTAACACCACTGCGCTTTCTTCTTTAAGGCTATGTCAAAGGAAAAGTGTACGCCACCTATCCAGCAACAATTAGTGACCTTAAAGCAAACGATCAACGTATTATTCGGGAAGTAGAGTCAGTTTTCTCTTTTCTCGCTCATGCATTTCCTGCACAATTTCATCAAACTGGATGTCTTCTGCTTCAACCGATTAAATTTTTGTTATTCGTTGTTCCAGGTCATTTAGCTTGGATTTTAATTGGCTATTTTCTGTACACAGGCTTTTATTTTCTTCCTCTATGTTAGTTATTTTATTTTTTAAAGTATCTAATTGTTTATTCACTTTGTCGAACTCGTCTCATAGATTTTTACAACCATAACCGATATTTGTAAAGCAAAGGTATCCATAAAGTCCTTGTCAATAAAACAGTCCTTGATTATTTCTTGCGATATTTTTCTAATATCAGTTTCTTGCGCCTTAGTTAACACCATGCTGGGAATTCTTATTCGCTATAAATGTAGGAATGTAAATAGAATAGATTTCATTCACACCGAATTTTGTGTACTATTTCTATCTTTCTAAATAACAGAGATATTGCTTGTAAAAATGCTAGGAACGGTTTGCCTAGTAGTCACCACTGTCATAGCCGCTTTTTTCGCGTTACATTTTCCTTCTTGATATCGCCTTTCATTGCACCCCGAAATTTGAATAAAATCTACGTGGGCATTTCGACAGCAACGCACCCCTTTCCGCGTTTTTTTCTGAGCACCGCCTTTATTCCTAGCATAAGGCCTTCCTGCCCATATAAGTAGAATGTGTAAGGCAATACATAATAAAAATCCGTTATGAGAGTAATAAAGCGAAGAGAAATGTAGGGATGACTGTGATAAAGTATAAGAATGCTGTATGTAAATCAGCACATGAAAACTTTTACGAGCCAGATAAAGCTATGCATGACGATAGTAAAAGCATATAATGCTGATGATGATTAATTCGAACGAATGTACTACGTCTTTATTTCGCTCGGAGTGAATTGGCGATAAAATTACTTCATTAGAGCTGATATGGGGCGGCACGTTAGAGTACACGTAGCTCTAATAAAATTATTAATAAAGGCAGTTATTTATTGCCTCCTACCACCAGCGGCAAACAATTGATTGGCTTTACCTTCACCAGACTATTTTCTATGTAGACTGTAAAGTTTGGTTATAATAATAACAAATTGAGTTTATTAACGAGTATTGTAAATATAACAGCACCAATTAAACATGGGGCGGAGTCTAGCTAAGGCTAGAATAGAACCCCGAAGAACACCAGACGTTATATTTGCTAAACTGGAAAATTAGTCATCTCTTACAACTTATTATTATTTATTATACAAATACGATCAGAAATATTTAAAATGGGGCATCACAATTGTAGTACGGAAGCTTGGAAAGTAGTAAACTATGATCAGATGTATCGAAGGCTTTAGCAAAATCAAGAAGCACTAAAGCTGCAGCTAGACCGTTATCAAAAGCTGTAAGTAACTGTAAGTATCATTTATGACATTCAAGAGTAATATAGTTGTGCTATAGCCCTCTCTAAAACTTAATCTATTTACTAATTGGCTGTTTTCGTGTATGTGTCACGAAAGTTTTAGGTCGATGCATTTAATTTTTTTGATGCATTTTGACAAAATCAATATAGTAAATCGACCCTTGCAAACGACGTGGTAAGTTTTGTTTTTTGATCCGAAGCCTCTAGAGGCATGTTCCGGAGATGCCTTCTAGATGAGCCAGGGAGCAGCGTAATATTATTGCGATTTGCTTACTCGTATATTATAAATCATATTATTTTGTTTTACGTAATATTAGTGATATATTTGATAGTATATAATTCCATCCTGTATCTAAGATACTGTAAGGAATTATATATGATTAAATATACTGCTGGGATAATACTAATAGGTCGAAGTTCGTTACAGACGTAGGACTGTTGACCTTTGGCAAAAGTATTATTAATGAAAGTTTCCAAACTTCTGAAAAATACTCTGCCTGTAGACAGGTAATAACTCCTTGTACTAATCGTAGTAGCAGCATCTTGGTACTAATATATCGCTCAGGCTGTAAAATTGAAACAACATAACTGAAATATGAAATAAGGAAATAATAGATGAGTTTAACAGATGGTCGTTTATTAAATTATTAACAAACCAGTTAACAGTGGCGGCTCGTAATGAAATGAAACGGGTGTTCTGCACAGGGCCGATCCTAGGGTATTGGCCGCCCGCGTGCAAATTTCAAACGTATCCAAACTACTGGCGCCGTAGGGACCGCAAAAAAATTGCGCCGCAGACGAAAATTTTGAAAATTTTCAAGGTCACCCGTTTTCCTGATATAGACTTTCACAAGAAAAATTTTTGGAATTTAATACCTTTTTGAAGAATATTCATGTTTGTCCTCATATTCTTTGGTTAAGAGAAAAGGCTTGTAAGTTGAATTTTCTACTAGAGGGTCTATAACACTTAAAATATTTTCCGAAAGAGTTTCAGCGTCACATTTTGTAGGTTTCAGGTACGTCCAAAAACGTTCAATCGGTTCACCATCGAGAATATATCTTAAAACTAACCACTAACTGAATTTTTACAGATACATCAGTTGTTTCGTCTGCCATAACTGCCAAAAATGAAGGTTTGTTAATTTCTTTAATTATTTCTTCATGACATACTTTTAATATACAGTCTAAAAGATCATTTTGTATTTATTTAGAGGTTTCTTTAAATACTGAAGCATTTTGTAGATGCTCGCTTAAAGTTACATCAAGCTCAGCAGAAAAATTTATCAAACCACGAAATATCCCCGGGTTTTGAGAGGTTTTAGCTTTGTCATGTCCTCGCAGCGCCAGTTCAAAGGCCCCACAAAACTTTATGCAGTTTATAATTTTTGACAAAACGTATCTCTTTTTTGTCACATTATTATTATGCTTTTGCACATTTATCTAATAAGCTGAATCTAGCTGCGCTTTAATATTAGTTGTTCCTAATAAAGCTAATTCCATTGTATTATGTAGATGGCTTTTGGAGTTGTCGTGCTTTTTTATTTTTTCAGTTAAGTGCACCAAATCTGTCACCCCTACCTCCGTTCATGCTTTATCACCGCCAAAATGTAAACAAGGAAAACAAAATAACGCATTTTTTGTTGCACCCACAAATCCAATTATTCTTCGAATAAATGTCTCTATTAAATTGACGTTTATATGCTTTTCCACGGCTAACACCTGCAGTTTCAATAACAATATCGGGCAATGGCCTACCATTGTTTCTTAAATCAGTTTTTTCTTCATAAGAGTATTTAAAAAATCGCTTCACATGAACTAAATTATAAACTAAATCCATTGTCACTATCACAGTATATAAATATTAATAATTAGTACAATAAATCACTAGACAAATTCACAAAACAGTATTTAAAATCTCAAATTAACACGAAATACGAAATAGGTACGATTTACGCCCGCCAACTGTACGAGAAGTAGGAAGGAGTAAACATTCACTGATGTTGCCTTAGCTGGAAAAAATACAGCTCACTGACCGTGTAAATTCGCGCATTTACCAGCGCCAAGTGTGGATTGTCGCGGGAGTTAAGGGGGAGGACGGGTGTGCCGAGCCGTGCTGAGAACTACCTCGTGTGGCCCAGTTGAATGTATCGCGACGCGCTCGCGTAGAGACCCAGATAATTCATCTGGTCTACTACTCGATAGAGGACGGCGGGCAGAATGCGACTAACACAATAATTTGGTTACATGCACCAACTGACCAAATTATTTTATTAAAAAATTTTAGTAATTATCATCTCGCGAAAATATACAAATATCTAATTTTTTTGGCAGTTCTGCAGCTCTGCAGCATCTATACACCAGCCGTCCATTTTTGCCAGTTAACATTTTTGGAGTAGACAGCCGGCACAAACATTGTTGCATCTTATATGAACACCTATGAGTTGTTATGGACCTATAAGTTTCTTAAAATCTATCGGAATTTTTCATAATAAATTATAACTTCTTGACACAGGTGTTTCAAAGACTTTATGTGCTGTAATTGTCTAAGGTCATTATGAACTTCTTCTATAGGAACGCGCTGTAAACACCTTGAATACATTGCTAGTATAAGATAGAATTATAGTCATAATACGTAAATAAAATGTTTTAAACGAATGATGAATGGTCAACTACCACCTTTTTATGAATCACATGGCCACAGACAGTTTCGTGAAATATATCAACATAACTTTTGAAATTTTAAATAACTGACTTAAATGCAGGATACTATTCATTGTTAATTATACTCCACAAAAAATCCAGGACCATTTCTGGACAAGATAATTTGTAATATTGTCGATTTGCACTTGTATTAAGTATATCTCTTATATCCAATGAAGATTCTGCTCGGTTCAGTATTGGTAGTAATGTCAAATTACACAACCATTGAAGTGTACGTTCAATGAAGTAAAATGAAGAATCTTCATTTTACGTCATTTATGCTTTTGATAAGTTCAACATTAACCTAACTGATATTCCCTATTTATTTTCTATTAATTAGTGTTGGTAGGATTTATTCAATTAATGTATGCCATTTCACGGCCTAATATACTTTACATATATATATATATATATATATATATATATATATATATATATATATATATATATATATATATATATATATATATATATATATATATATATATAGGATGTGTCAGCTTTAACTATATTATGTGAGTTGAACAATTCAATAACGAACAGTTTGTGTACGACTGTCTTATGAAAGTGGGTGAACATCTACAGTTACATGCAGAACAGTTACAGAGACGAATTGAGAACCTCCTTCTTTTTTTTTAAGTCGGTTACAAATATTAAAAGCGAATGTACTTCAGTAGCTGTGGTGATAATAGGCTAAAGTACCATGAAATGTTTATTCAGTAAAACTGTTGAACAGACTAAAACTATGTGTTGTTCATTATTCAATCAATAATGGTTGTAATGGAATAGTAACAGACGACTGAGTAGATGACTCTTGAAATTCGTAATCTATAATCCATAACGTGTTTTAAAGAAAATTCAACAGTACACAAATAGATAGTTAAAATTTTTCCCTGATTATTTGGTTTCCCTTAAGGCCGGATTACACCTACCGAGTGCTGGGCGAAACGCACTCGGCAGGTGTAATTCGGCCTTTAGACTAATTATCTAGTTATGATCCTGGATCGAAGCCATGTAAACAACGACCTACATTTTACCTCGTAAAGTCCTAAAATAGAACAGTCGTCAATACCTCACTTAATTGACACTTTTTACCGCCCCCCAAAGAATTCCCGAACAAACCTGTCCTATCTATCATTGTCGCGCGACTAATTTCTCTAATTACATTACCCGTAATATAACAAATCGTAATATGCGAGACGTTATACACAACAGTTCCGAAGTTATGAGCGAAGTTGTGAATAGAATCAAGCGTTATGACTCTCATACATCTTAATGTCATATCAGAAATACGGAAACGGATGTAGGAGAGTAGGATAAGATGCAAGCCAGGAAGCATATGCCAAGAGCTTTCTCGTGCAGGCCTCACAATAACGAAATATAATGAGTGGTTACTTCTCGGGTTTATATACCCGCTTGGCTGTGTTTGAATGTGTTATTTGGAAATATCCCAGGGGTGTGTTGGGACCTCGATGCAACAACAAAAAATAGGAGATCCGTTTTTCCCAACATCGAAATATGATATGATAATAATAATAATAATATGATGTGAAATAGTTGAAGTATATTTCGTCCACTAAATTGACATCACGGGGATATAACTGGAGAAAATTTAAAGTAACTCATGTTCACACTTTGTCTGCATTGTTAGTATATCATAGATCAATCCTCACTTATACAATTAGCAGTAACTCGTATTTAAAGGAAGTTTCAAGAAGCGGGCAATAAATGTCAAGACTCAATTTCATATTACCAGAACCTAATCATAGAAATTTTTATTATGCTTCTCTGTGGTTACAGAAATAGAATATAGTAAGAAGTTTGTTATTTATTTAATGAAAAATACCCAGATGACTCCTCACTTATACAGTCAGCAGTAAAAATTATTTAAAAGAAGTTTCGAAAAGAAGGCAATAAATACCAAGACCCAATTCTATATTACAAGAACCTAATCATTATTAAGAATATGTTAAATAACATTAGTCATATGATTATTGAATCTAGTTAGAATTACTGTTTTGGTTTGCCTAATATACTTTTGATTTGTAATTGATTGTAATATTATTTTTCGATTTACCTAAACTTACTTGCATTTTTTCTCTTCCGACATTCTTACGAGTCAGGATTCTCCTTTTCACCCTAGTATCATTTCAACAATGACGTAGTATATAGTGACATTAATTCTTAATCAATCTACTCCTTCGAATAAACTTATCTCCAGTTAGTGGAATATCAGTTAATTACCTTTTAATGATCTTTTATTTTCTGAATATGCCATTAATAACGTAATAAGAACAAGAAAATGTGTGAGAGCAAGTTAATTAATGAAGCTTCTTTATATGAAAATATATTGATTACACTAATTTTTATAATTTGCGATTTATTTGCGATTATGATTATTATAGCAGATAATATCTGCAAATACGGTGAAACTAATTTCTAATACTAGGAATATTCACAATGCAGTATAAATGTGTACAAAGGGCTTTAGGGCCATGACACGATTTTGTGTAATTTTGTGGTATATATGAACGTTAGACCTAACCCCTTTTCTAACGGTAAGCGAAATACTAGCCAGCCTCGTAAAAAGGTTATGGCAATAAATGTTCAGTGGGTACTTACCTTGAATTTCTCCCTGTAGGTTTCTTACAAATATATATTACTTGCAATACGACTATTTCAGGGCAACCATGTTTTATTACATACCAGTTTATACGTATATTATTATACCTTTATTTAGTTTATTTAACATATTATTGTCAATGATAAGTGTCGGTAATAAATGTGTTAATTCAACTTCTATAACATTCTATAAAATTAGGTGACTGGGTTACCTCAGGGACTAGCATTAGGACCCATTATATTTTCCACTGAATATAAATAGGAATATGAAAATCCCAGTCCATATTTGAAAGACTAGATGGGAAGAAAATAGAATGGGGCTCGCTCACATGACTAAATAAATACTTACCCTTCAGTCGTATTGTACCATTGTGTACCAGGTTGTTGTATAGTTGTTCGATGGAATCGAATATGAGGGTCTCCAGCTTGTTGTTACTTATGTCCAAGTTGTAGAGGGTAAACACACTGGTGAAGAGTCCAGCCGGGAACCTTGATAGTCTGTTGTTGCTTAAGCTTATGGTTTTTAAGAATCGTAGTCCATCGAATGCGCGATTCGATATGAATTCTACGAGGTTGTGGTCCAGATATAACTCCTAGAAAAAATCAAATATAAATATAGTATATATAGAATGTTAGTGGCAACATTAACGTTATAAAAATCTATTGCAAAAGGATTTACTAATTGTTGTTAAGTGTGAGTTAAATTTAGTAAAAGACGTAAAGTATACAGAGTCAGATCATTACAATAGGTCATACAGCTAAGTATGTGGAGAGTAAGCGACAGTCTCTTGGATCTGCTTGCTATTTTCCATCGTAGTTCTTCTAAGGTATTTAACCAATTCTCCTGGAAACTATACCTTTTTCTTTTAATATGTTCCCAAAGAAATATCATTTGGGGTTAGATCAGGAGATCTCGCTGGCCATGAGATCCACTTCATAAGTTTCCAATCAACATAATAAACGGTTTAGAAGCTCTTGCACAAAATTACTATTATAATCGAGACCTCTAACTTGTTTGTTCCAAATCTGATTAAATTTTATTTATAACTCCTTTTACATATCATCACAACTTTAGAGTTAACTATCAAACGTTCAAACATATAAACAGTAGAATCGGAGAAAGATTATTTTGCTCCAGAAAGCTTTTCCGCTTTCAGAGAGAAAATAATGTAAGAACGTTTTCCTTATTATCGTAATTTTCTAGTGTGTAATAATAATGTGGATATGTTTTCCTATGATATAATAAAAATCACAGCTTATAGAAGTAACTGCAGTGGCTTTCATCAATTGTTTTATTGAGCGTGACGTTGGGGTTCGATCCTCGACTAAGATAGTTGATAGCCGTCTCAGAAATTGGTTGTATGGCTATCGTTTTTTCACGTGTACGATCTCTCTATAGTAATTAAATCAATTGTTATAGGAAAAATGTCTATTTCCGTAACCCGAATTTATAACATAAATTGCAAACTGCCACATCATGGAGTTGATATTCCTCAACTTGCTTGTTGGAAATACTCCATTCCAGCTATTTTCTCGAATAATTAACGGTAAACCTCGTACAAACTGTAATTTATTAGTCAAGAGAAGGTAGTTAACTAAATCTCTAGCAAGCCCTTGATGTAGAACAAGTTATTTGATTTAGTATATTTGTTGTCTGTCAGTAAAGTTTGACCATCGCGAAGCTGGGAACAAAATTAAATTAGATGATTAATTGAGGTATGTTGAAGACAAACATAAATATGTACAAGGAAGTGTATGTACGATCTAACTGGTCACTAGGAAAATTTATGTACACGATAATGATGAAAAAAGATTTCAGCCAGTAAAAAGATTTTTGACAAGCATAAAATACATCATAATCATTTTAAGAAAAAAATGTTTTGGGATAATAGACACTGTTGTTTCCTATTGTTTCCTAATCACAGGAGCCATCATGACTGTTCATTAAAATCAGGTTACTTTCTTGATATATGGAAACATAGTTAAATCATAATCAACTAAAAAATTAGAAAGACTTTTAAGATTGAAGATTCACTGTATAGTTTATTTTATATAAATACTATACTATACTACAGCGAATGAAAAACATTAGAATACAATTAAATAACGCTACATTTTAGAAATATACAACGAAGTTATTCCCTGTAAAAACAATAACCGGAAGTTTTTCATCAGGTAAATCATGTCATCACTTGTAGAAATTTGGCAATCGTCATTTACCTGATAAACGACAAAGTATCATCTACAGGAAGCCATGCTACTTCTCATTTCTAACGCAGATTACTTCATCTAATGCAGGCTTTCACGTGACAACACGTGAGGTGGTAATTAAACAATTATTGGCCGTCTTTGAACGGCATATTTTGATTTCATCCTTATCGGGAATCATCAGTACAAGTCAGCGCTTGGTAAAAGTCGTTATACCTCTTCCACATCATCAATTGGTTTAAATTATATTATTAGAGACTGGAGATGAATCGAAGTAATTCATTTATATTTGTATAACACTTTTTTGATTCTAAAGTCTTAGTTGTTTAGAAACTATCTTTGAAGTACCGAATTTTAGATTCCATCATGAAGTGAGAGGATCACGTGGTTTCAGATTATCAGATCAAATGAGCTATCCTATTATATGACTACATTGTAGTCCATAACTTGCCAATGTTTATTTAGCCTGCAAAGTTTCGTTAGAATGGCCATTAAAATGTCTGGTGCACCTCAAGGATCAATATTAGGATCTGTTCCCTTTCTTAGTGCATAACTTAAATCTATTGGATTTAAAATTGAATATTATTTTACTAGCCTTTATAAATGCTTAGATAAAATATATCGCATATTCTTTATTAACTTTAGACTCATATTTTATAATCATCTGATTTATATACCCATAATTTGTTGTTTTTTCAGTTTTTTGTACTTCATTCATAGATAAAATTAACAAACAAATGTAATAACTGAAATTATTTAAATGAACGCTGGTGGAACAGTACAAGTCAGTGTATTGTTAGTGAGCAATTAGGTTACTATAATAAAGCACAATACCTGTGCTTTGAGTAACGCAGTTGCTCATTGGGGTGGATAAATATTATGTATTTAGATAATGGAATAAGCCACTGAATTATATTAGTGCGTAGGCATTATTACATATACATATTTTCAGTGATGCGATAAAATGATAAACTTTGTTACGTCGAATTGTTGTATTCACTATTAATAATGGTTGAGAAATAATTCAGTATCAGATTAAAGTTGATGTACTTGCGTTTGGAAATATCGATAATAAGCTTTTTGTAGGCTCTGATTTGTTTGTAGTTGTGCTTTAATATGCTACAATCGACGTGTAATGTACTACGATTATTTCTGATAGTTTACCTTGTCTGGACAAAATAACACTAATAAACTAAGAATATGATATATACGGCTATAAAAGTGTAGCACGCCTTTTCGCGTTTGCTACATGGATGAGCGACCTACCGTATTGGTCTATAGAGTTTTTTTTAACCTTATTAGCAATCAGATATGGCACAATCTTTAAGCTAATGTATTAACTTATACAAGGAGCAAATTCTTGCATTGATGACTTGGATTGGTGAAAATCCAACGAAGTCACCTCAGTTTCTAATTAAGTCTGCTGGCCAACATCTATTCAGTCTTCGATTCTCAACTGAATGTAATAATGTTTCTAGGAGGGGATTGGGAGTTGTGCTTCAAGTTTTAGATGGTGATTATGGATTCGGTCTTTGATGACTTCGCTTACATACGGGATAATCAACTATCTAGGTGGAGACCAAGGTATTTAACGGTTATTACTTGAGATACGATTGAGATTTCTGGTTGAGATGAATTACAGGACAACGTTCTTTTCTAATAGTAAATGTTATATGAGAAGATTTGGAACCATTTACTTTTATCTTAAACTTATCCAACAACTCCTTAAGTATTCCTAGACGATATTGGAGACTGTCTGTTGCAATGTTGGGATCTGTATCTCTAGATATTAGGAGTATATCATCTGCAAATGTTCCAGTAGTTATCTGTCATGAAGTTAGTAAATCAGATGTATATAGTGCATACACAAGAGGGCCAAGTATACTTCCTTGTGGCATACCCGAGTAGATTGGAAAACAGTTGGAAGTTTCTCCTATTTTTAAGAATTTTCTTTGGTTCATATATGATTTCATATAATTCCACCTGTCCCTTTCTATATACTTTGAAAATGAAACTGAGTGATGTGATGAGCTTACATTACCAGTGGCGTAATAGAGTATTATAAGTTATATCCTACAAATAATTCACAATCTTTTTTGTAGCTGTGTCACTGTTCTGTAAAAGAGGCGATATTTATTTAAATGGTTTACAATTTATTGTTGCATAAAATATTCTATATCTAGTGTATTTATCTCATAAATTATTTGAGGTAATAATAATTTTCCTTTTAATTTAATTAAACGATTAATATTAAAAACAAAATTTTCGATGCGTTTAATTAACAATATAATGAATGTTATTTTTAGTTAATAACTACACGATGTATGCAATTAATATAATAATAACAATTATAACAACGTTAATTTATAAACTATTCATATAGAGCACGAAATATGTACATTTATTGTGTTTCTTATTTGTTTATTTGTTGTTTATTTGAACTTCTTGTTTTTGATTACAATATTTGGAAAATTTTAACAGGCTGCAGCTAAATGATAAAATATAATGAATATTGTTTATAAAGATGCTTGACAACCAAAGGTATTACGCAATACACAATAAAATAAATCGCATCTTCTATAATATATTTTACTTGATATTTATAAATAGAATTCCTTTCCCTATTTTTCATACATCTATTAATTTGTTCTAGTACCGATTTTGCATATTAAAATAATAAGATAATAAACATTTATTAAAAAATCGATGTCATTTTCGTATTTCCAAAAGTAACGCAAAAAGTCAAATTACGAATGTTGAAGATTTTGACCTCTCACAAATGTAAACCTACAAATATATAAACAGTCTGTATCCTAGTATTCAATGGTATATCATATGAGTAACGTCTACACAGTTGAGATTAGTACATATATATTTTCTCTGTTGTTTAATATCCTTCTTCTTTGCTGGGGTATTATTACTTTATATCGAAGTAAAACTTGTAGTGATATTCATGGCTACTTGAATGCATAAGGCGACTATCAATAATCTATATGCCATTCGAATGTTATATGCTGCGTATATCTATTATAAACACGTGAATATTGGAAAAATGTATTGTCTATGTAATATTAAAAATGTTCTATATGAATAATCTTCTACGATATATTAACACGTTGCTCAAAGGTGTGCGAATCTATTCAGCTTTGAATTTATATACTCTTTTCATACATACTATATATTTGAACTAATCTATTGTCAGTAGACGTTGAACATTTCTCAAGTAGTTTGCAACTCCGTGATGCTATTAGCTGATAAACTTAATTATATCAAAAACTGTCTCGACCAAAATAGCCCCTCTTTTGATATGTTCTCTCTTCCATCCCCGTCATTTTGTTTTATTCGCATACTCGTCAATGCTTTTGCCTGCTTTATTATGTTTGTATCAGAGGATGTTGCAATATTTTGCGGACCACCTCATGTCTTGCTTTGTGAACTGTTTGAGTTTTCACTGGGGCCACTTTCAATACTCTTTATTGTGTTTACAGTGCTATTACAATAACTCATCAAATTCATTCTAATTCTTCGGTGTTCATTTTCTTATAGGCTACATAGATGTTTACAATAGTTATAGCAAAAATATCGAGGAAAATTGTGCGCCACCACTTATTTGTTCTCCTATCAACACAATAGGTATAGTGTAACCTACCAAGGTTGAAATATACTGCTGTCACGTCATGTCAGCTCACATACTGTCATGTGCTGTCTCACATCACGTGATATTATACTTAGGTGCACACTGATTCACGGCTTGCCAAAAAGTCTTATCATGCATGTAGATAGGTACTAAAACCAGCAGTATTTTCTTAAGAAGATTGCCTCCTTGAGTAGTGATTCGGATTAGGAAGAAGAAGTAGTGGCTAGTTTCCTCGTAATTGAAGGAGAGAGTTCGAAACGGGCATGGATACATGATATAAATAAATAGAGGGAGCAATTAGGGGAATTTCATACATTGTACCCTCAGCTATCAGAAGATGTTCCAATGTTGTACAAACATTCATGCCCTCTCACTTTTTCTATAAGGAGTTCTTCAACCAGTTTTTAGAAGACTTGGACTTGTTGATGTATTAAAACGTGGACTCTCACTGTGTCGAAACTGTGTTGGCCCAGACTTCTGTTTACGTGATATCACGTGTGCTGCCCATGGCGCGGCCGCGGCGTGAGGTTGATAGCGTGAGGTGATGGCAGTGTAGCTCTGCTGAACTAAAATACATGGAAAAACTTGGACCACACTTTTGTGACGTGATGTGACATTCCATGATATCACGTGACTTCACGTGACATGATATCAGTGTGTTTCTACTTTCACTTGACTCAGTACATCTCCGTTTTGTCAGTCTCTATCAATTCAGCCATTTTTATTCTATTTTTGGTAGTCTATTTTGTACTACAGAAATAAGGACTAAACAAATTAGGTCAAAACGGCTATTTTCCTGGCTATATGCCAAACGCCGAGCGCTGAACTACATGACAAAATTTGTCGTATTTTTGTCTAACAGAGTTAAAATACAGTGATTGTTAACGATATCCTGAGATAGGTGACACTTTGCATTTTTCTTGGTGGTTTTGGAACAATCACTGTATTTTTAGTGCTAACTCTGTTAGATAAAAATACGACAAATTTTGTCATGTAATTCAGCGGTCGGCGTTTAGCATATAGCCAGGAGAATACCTGTTTTGTCCTAATTTGTTTAGTCCTTATTATAACGGGTGTCCAGAAAGGGTAGGGGGTATTTGTAGATTCAATAAAAAACTAGAAGTCAGAAAAAATAAATTTTGTTGTTAGTTTTTAGACAAGGTTTTGGAAAATTAAGTACTAAAGATTATGTTCTCCAAATGTAGACCCTCACGCTGCTGGCACTCCTCTAACCGTAAACGGAAATTAGCCACCACGCGTCTACACATCTCTCTGGAAACGGCGGCCATTTCGGTGCGAATGTTGTGCTTTAATTGCACTGAAGTTCGTGGTTTGTTTACATACACTTTCTCTTTAAGGTATCCCCATAAGAAATAATCAAGAGGTGTAAGATCAGAAAATAGATTCGAATGTTTGAGAAGATCGGTTCGACTGTAAAAATTCGCAATCCAGGTCGCCCGTGCTCTGTTCGAACCCCACAAGCGAATGAAGAAGTGAGAGTTTCAGTGCGTGAAAATCCTTCTCAATCAATTCGCAAACTCTAGTTTTTTTTATTGAATTTACAAATACCCCCTACCCTTTCTGGACACCCGTTATAAGGCACTTGCAGATAGGTTGGAGTATAATCTCCTTATTTCTGTAGTTTGTAAATTACCCTCTGCAGAGGAAAAGTTAACATTATATTGATGAGTCTATTTTGTAATTTCCTTTCTTCCAATTTGTTTTATTTACGTTTAAAAATCGAGCGTCCTTACTGAAAGACCATTTATTAGAATAAATGATATTTCTTCTATCGTACATGTCTGCCAAGCAATATAAATTACTCGAAGTATATTACAACGACGACTACCAAAATTTTATTTTAAAATTTACAGTTGTGGCGTGTAGACGCTGCCCGCAATTTTTATGACTGAATCGCGGCGTCTGAGCCCAGCTTTCAGCTATTTGTGTGATATACTCCTCCTGAAGAAGACATTAACCGCAATTTATTACATCGATTTCAGATCAATTGATATACGACTGTTATTTTTCATGAATGCAATAGCATGCTAGCTGTATCTGAACTAAATGGATTTTTTCCGCTTCCATCAATCTTACAATTTACATTAACGATCTAGCCTGTCCTCCGACTAAACGACAAATCACAATGTCTGTGGTGTAGTAATGGCGTTCGGCGTCCATCAACCGTTGAATTCACTCCACGTGATGTGACATAGAATTGGGACGCTGAGTGCACTTTTAATCAGATCTCACGAAACGCGAAACTCTTGTCGCGCACCGTAATTCCTTTGGAAAGTTATTATGATTTCGTCCCGGATCTGTGACGCTGCTAGCTCGCAGGAACTTTATTTCGAATGCGCATACAGTAATCCTTGTTAGTAACTGGCATAATTCTACCTCTGAAATGGGTTTAAATGAAACTAAAAAATCGTTTATAATAAGTTAACCTTTCCGCGGTTCTAATTCTAGAACAGAAAATAAAATGGATACGAAAAGAATGCTATAACGATTGAGAATTAAATCGAAAGACGCCATAATAGCTATCAAGGTTACACGAATACAGTCGCGATTTGGTACGCAGATTCGTTCGGTTCCGGTATCTCATGCACATTCTTTTAAATAGTCGCCAGTTAACAAAAGTCATAATATAATGAAATCAAATTATTTATTTAATTATCTGAGGTTATTTTCTGACACTCCTGTAGAATTCGTGCCCGTAACTTCTCTAGATTACGAGGTTTTGTGGCATAACATTTGGATTTCAGGTGTTCTTATAGAAATAAGTCTAGTGGAGCCAGATCTAGCAATCTAACAGGCCACCCCATTGGACCTCTATTCCTAATTCTAGAACTAAAAACGAAATGAATGTAGAGCTGAAGCGCAAAAGAAGAAACGATAATAGCGTTTAAGAGCATTCGAATCTCAGAATTAATCCGAGATTGCATTTGAAATTCGAAAATTTCTTATCTACTTATTAATTTATCATTCTATGGCTTATATGACTGAGATACCAGACGATTCCTGTCTGCCGTAATTTCGTATAATAAGAAAATTGCAGAAGAAAAAGTTGCCTTGGTTACAAAATATCGGAAAACTGACACGTTAATTCATGCCAGTTTTTCTACAGTACGTTATTATATAATATTTTTTTAAATACACCAAATTATGTATTAGTTTTCTGGCACATTATGGAATATATCGGAAAGAACGTATGAGGCCCACGTTTCATCATATCTTTGAAATTGAAAAAATTGGGAAATAGAAAATATCTCAGTAGTCTGTAAAGTT
This sequence comes from Rosalia funebris, assembly GCA_037954035.1. Taxonomy (NCBI): domain Eukaryota; kingdom Metazoa; phylum Arthropoda; class Insecta; order Coleoptera; family Cerambycidae; genus Rosalia; species Rosalia funebris. The sequence goes on along the minus strand of JAZFAV010000002.1, from coordinate 4,428,270 downwards.
GTCGAAAAGGTTGAAGAACAATTTGATACTCATTCTAAATACAATGATAAAAGTTGTACAAACATATAATTTACATTTTTTGAATTTATCAGGAAAATCGACTTTCAATTGTATGAAAAATTGTAGAAGAGATGTATGGGAAAAGATTGATGTCTCAATTGTTTCTTTATCTTGAATACGTTAGGAAATATAGACTGTAGAACGATAAGTGGAACAGCACAAATAGTAAAGAGAAATAACCATATCAGTAATGTCTGATTATTTCTAAACAAACTTGAAATAAAACTTAAAGTTCTTTTTGGCCCTGGCGCTGGTTTCAAATTTTATATAGAAATTTTTAGAACGCATAAAAATAAAATTCCTGACAGTTTTCCCGTTCTTCCAGGAAAAGCGACATTGACATGTAATATTTTCCAAAAAAATTAATAAACCATCCCCGCCCCAGCATGCCATAGAAAGCTTAACATTGACTTAGTTTTCCACAAAACACCAAGGCAATATACACTACACTTGACGCGCGTTTCGCCAACAAAGTTGCTGAAAAAGCTTCTCTGGAATCATCTGAAGATAATTAAACTAAGTCAGTGTTATCTTCACACCAAAGAGAGTCTGCCAAAGATCACGTAGACAACACTCCAAAGTACATTCTTGAACTGCAGTTTAAAATTCTATAGTTATTTATAACATAAAGAATCTTAGAAAATTTCCCCAGGAAGCTATAGCGCATTTTCCATGACACGAACAACTAGGGATGGCCTGAAGGTTCCCTATTGTTGGACAGACTACAGTATTATTCATTTAGTATTTATTGTCTTTAATTTTATCAGCACATCAAGTGATCAGTGATAGTGCAGTGTTGACTGCGTCAAGTGCATCGCCGTCGCGAAGCCAATGACCAGCCAATCGCGAGTTCAGAAACGGGTGCAGAAACAGAGATAGCACAACCACACATCCGCTCGCATCCTGCAGCGCTCACAATATCCTTCTCTAAGAACCCAATCACGTCTTCTGTGATGCTCACCATGTCTTTCCAAGGACCAACCTTGTCTTCATCGTATAGGTCATCGAACACGCTTCCGTAAGCAACCAAATCCTCCTTTACGGATCCATCGCATCTTCCGCGACACTCCAGCACCTAAACCATTTCCACTGCCAACCAAGTATTTGGACAATAGCCAGTAGCATCTTCCGTGCCCTGTAAAGGCTCCCAATAAGTGAACGACTATCAGTGAATGAATCCAAATACTCTAGAGATAGAAGTGAACCATCGTTTGGACTCGAAAGCACCCACAGACAAAAGTGAACTTGAGGAACGTCATCAAGAGTGTAACCAAACTTCAGCCAATCCAGAAATTTCCAGAAAAATGAACAACAGCCACCAACCAATTAGAAAATTCCCGCCATCACGCCTTGCGTCATTCACAACTTTCTTCTACCGTCTTGGATTATGAGAAACTGTAATTCCGATGGTTTTCCACCATTTAGGCATAATTTTTTTTCCGCATCTTGAATATGTGAAAAGTTATCGGTTGTATACACGTTTAAAGACTCGCCTTTTAAATGTAAGATATGAAGGATCACCCTACATTCAATAATTTTCTATTCTATCTTCAGACGTCTGCATGACTTCCCTCTTAATAATTTTCATAATCATAATACGTCGTGCGTCATCGCGATGCATATCAACGTGGCGTAAAGTAATAGGAAGGGATGTCTGACGCTGGTGTGGAATTTAGGGTTTCTTAATGACATTCGCCGAGAAACTGCGTGTTCCTTTCAAAACCACTCGAATATAAACATATTCTGTATAAACCCTACACATAAAAAGCACCTGTGTTTTCCAAATAAATATTGCCGGCACTCAGCTGTGCTTTAGTTGTGTCGCGGCCGTCTTGACTTTATAGCGCTTGAATGCCGCGGGATCGGGACCATAATTATGGCTGTATGGAGAGGAACGAAAGGGTTGTCTTTGAATAAAATACCAGAGCAGTTTTATTCGCTTTACCCCTGTTCCCAACTACAACTGAAGTCAGTTTATTTCATTACTGACGGTGATGGGGGTTATATAGCCCCTCGACGTATGAACAGTATGTTCAGAGAAAGTACTTTTTGTCCAGTTGGCATTTCTCGCTATATTTCGGAAGAAATAGAGTACGTTTTGACATGTTACAAGTTATCCGATATATTTTGGCTTCTGGAATATATTTGGACAATATAGAGGTGTATAGTTGAATAAGAAGTATTCTAGCATTTGTATTTCTAGCATTTATATTTTGAGCCTAATATTAAGAAAAAAAACATTAATCTGTCATTGAAAATTACTTTATATCGTTTTTCAAAATATTATCCTTCATGATATATACGCTTTTGCATGCGTTCGAACCATTTGTCAAAGTACTTTTTCCATTCCGCTTGAGATATCTCCAAAACATGGTTTTTGAACGCATCAACGGCTTCTTCTGCCGACGAAAATAGTTGTCCGAGCAATTTATTTTTGACGTCCGGGAACAAAAAGAAGTCATTGGGTGCAAAATGAGGACTGTATGGTGGATGATCCGTTATTCGGATCTTTTGAGTGTTCAGGCATTCGGTTGTTAGACGAGATGTGTGATAGCTCGCATTGTCTTGATGAAGAACGACGGCGCTTGTTTGTTTTTCTTATTTCGCCGACGACTTCCGGAAAACAAATGGTTGTGTACCAATTCAGAATTGACCATTTTACGTTCCTCTAAAGGCACTGTTGCTACATGATAAGTTTTTTCGAAAAAACAGGCGACCATTTGTTTCGAAGTGCTTCGAGTGTTAACAACTTATTGAATTTGGTCATCTTGAAACATCCTCGACTGCTGTTTACTTTCCGGCTCATATGCATAGATCCACGATTTGTCACCTGTTACAATGTTATATGCATCTTTTGAAGCACCGCGATTGTATTTCTTGAGCACTTGTTTGCACCAATCGACACGAGCATCTATTTGAGATTTTTTCAAATTATGTGAAATCTAACGAGAACTAACGAGAACTTTTTTACAGTTAAATGATCATGCAATATTTTGTATATGCTAGTCGAACTAATGCCTAAGGTTGCCTCAATTTCACAATATGTCACATGACGATCTTGCATGATCAGTTTTTGCACAGCGTCAATGTTTTCTGGCACAACAACTGATTCTGGACGACTTTCGTAGGTGAGGGAATGGCGGCCACGATTAAACTCGTTATACCAGCGTACCATATCCAAAAGAGAATCGTGCAATCATTCCTAGAGCCTATCATAACTTCCAGAAAACTGTAGATTCACCAACGAGTAAATTTCAAATTGCAACGTTTCAGCTGTTTTCATTACCTTTTGATGAATTGTTCTTTTCTTTTCTCTTGATAGTTGCTGTTACCAATCTCGACCCTACAACTATCCAGAAAGCGGCCCTGAAGAATCCCCTTGAATTGAAAAACAACACATTTCCGACAAGTTCCCGGTGTGATGCAGAATCTCTTCGGAAAAATGAAGAAAATATATCATTTTCAGTAAAGTTCTCTACTTCAGCAAACCAATTCCACTATTGGTTTAACAGTATTCCATGCTATTTCCAAAAGATTAGAAGAACCAACGAAGCAACGAAGCATTTTATTACTGCCTAGTCTGGATTCTACCAAGCTCTGGATGTTTATTTTAAAGCTTCCAAAATCAAAGGAGCGATATCTTAGTTGAATGAACATAAAAAGAAAAATTTTCCAAAAAAAGTTATCCGAAAAATTAAAGTTAAAGAACTACCAAGTAATTGGCTATGTCGATGACAGTAATAATAACGAAGGGCCCATTCCTGGAGCCGATTCTCGATATAATGCAGGGAGCTTTAAACAAGGTTGGGAATTGGTGCAAGGAGAGGGGACTCTCGGTCAGTTCCTCTAAAACTGAGGTGATGGTGTTCACCAAGAAATATAAGTGGAACAAAACATGTCCGCTGAAACTTGGTGACCAAGAACTAAGCTATAATAGCGAAGTGAAATACTTAGGAGTAATCCTGGACTGTAAACTGTCATGGGGAAAATATCTAAGTCATATATGTTTCAAGATCACAGCAACACTTTGGCAACTGAGAAGAGCCATTGGTAGTAGCTGGGGCTTGAAACCGGAAACCATGAAAGGGATGTATGAGGCAATTCTCAAACCCAGACTGACGTATGCAGCACTGGTCTGGTGGGAGAGAGCCTGTTTAAAGTCGGAAGCCAACCGACTTAACAAGTTAAGAGGATTGATTCTTAGAAGTATAACCAGAACCCCAAGATCAACACCGATCGAGGCGATGGGGATACTGACGGGGATACCACCTCTTGATGTCATCCTGAAAGCGGAAGCAGCAAAGGCAATGCACAGGGTGGGAAACATGAATAGGAAGGTAAGGGACCTGAATAGACTCTCAAGAGAGCTAGCGGAGGCCCTCCTCAGCTAGCTCTGAGGAGTAGGGACATCCATAGGAGTCCCTACTCCTATGGATGCCCTCTGACAGTACGGGTGTCCACTTCCTGTTTGACAAGAAATATAAGATCACCCTCACCAGGAAGACCGACTGGATGGAGGGTCGAGCTGGATTGCCGCTCAATAGAGACATCTGGTACACGGCTGGAGCCAAGAGTGGGAACAGAGCGGGTGCGGGGGTGTATAGGCGACGCGACGGGATAGGTAAAACCTTCCCCTTGGGTAAACACACTACCGCACTCCAGGCCGAGCTAGTTGGAATTACATACGGTGTTCTGGGGGCCGACCAAAATCGGACCCAGGAGAAGGTATGTATCTGCTCGGATAGCAGGGCGACGTTGGCAGCCCTGAATTCAGCAGCGACAAAGTCGAAGCTGGTCTATAATTGCTATGAAGCATTGAACCACTTGGAAGGGAAGGGACCGGTAGAACTCTTATGGATACCTGGGCATAATGGCATTAAAGGAAATCTAATTGCAGATAACCTTGCCAGACTAGCGACCAGGGAAAACCTCTATGGACCAGAACCTGCAGTGGGAATAAGTCGGAATCTGATCAGAGACCGCATGAATGGCTGGACAAGAGACCAGCACAATAAAAGATGGAGAGGAGTAACGGGTTGTCGAATAACCAAACTCTTCATCGAATACTCAGAGATTGAGAAATGGGCCCAAGAACTCACTAAATTAAACAGGCACAAAGCCAGAACCCTGGTGGGAATCATAACGGGCCACCATAGTAGCCTGAATGCATATAAGCACAATGTGACTGAGGCTGACTGATAGCCCGGCCTGCAGATACTGTAAAGAAGACGAGGAAACCTCGATTCATCTTCTTTACACCTGCCCCGCACTGGAGGAGAAGAGGTATCTTATATTAGGGACCCCTGTTATCCTAGAGGAGGCGAGGCTTAAGGCGGGGGACGTGCCTAAATTGCTCCTTTTATGGGATAGCATTTTTGGATAATGACCCGGATAAGAGGGGATCGCCAAGGGACTACCCATGCGATCAGTGGCTGATAAGGTCCAAACCTATATAATATAATAATAATATCCGAAAAATGCTTTTTGATTACCTTTAAGAAGGTAATATCTCTTAGAAGACCTCTTACCTTTTTCATTTAAAAAGTGATCAGGCCAGGTATTAAAACAGAGGAAAGAAGCACTATTTGGTTCCAAATTATTGCCAATGAGACCAAAACTTATCGAATAGAAATTCTGGCGATAAGTTTAAGTGTAAGCGAAATGCTAAAGTTATAATTAGAAGAAGATGATCTTGACCAATGATGTCCAATATATCATAGGGAATTGTATCTAAAATCTGTATCTGGTTACATACCTTGAGTAATATAAGTAATTATTGACAATCTAACATATATTTTTTATGAATCGTCACAATTAATCGTAAATGTTACATAATAAATTGTATAATACACAGAATATACAATCAAATCATTTTTCAATCCACTATGTACTGCCATTATTTTTTTAATCTATTTACTTATTACTTATCTGCACTCCACAACTGATCTTTACTAATGACTTTGTAAACTAAAAGCTCTGAGTTGAAGATTTGTTAAGTCTTCGTACCTCTATTTGTGTCTCTAGCTTATAAATCTATCTTGAAACTTTACGTTAAATGAATCGGAAATACTTCAGGGAACTAGACAACTTTTCATTTGATTCGTGATAACATAATTACACTTGTATCGTTGGCACAATAATCCACTATCTTTGGTTCCTATTTTAAAGGAAATATTATAAAACTGTAGATTTCGTATGCATATTTATTCATGGGTTAAGGAAACGTCGATAGTATTCCTGACCTACAAAGTAAATACTGAACGGAATACGGCAAATACCGAATGTAAGACTGGAAAGAAAAAACAAAATCACTTGGTGTAATGAAACTCCGTAGGCGGAAACAAATTTCCACTTCTGTCTGTGTGCGTGCTTGCGAGTGTACACGATAGCCTTCTTTATAGCCTGATTTAACGTTTTACATAAAAATTGAATTGCAGGGTAGCGAAGATCAAAGCTGGGCTAGAACTTCGTAAATGCGTGTCTGATCGGATTTTTTCTGTACGTCCCGCTAGCCGTTCCTCTTTCTGGTGACTATTTCTACGCAAATCTACCGAGATATTAAATTATGTTGGTCAAAAACAATGGTTAAATTTTGAGCCCAGAGGGTTTCATTTTCATTTGTGCTTTTCCTTGTGTTTCCTCAAGATGTGTCTATCGGTTGAGGATATGTTTGTTGGTGTAGGGAATTTTGAGGCTTTGACGTATTTTGGAAATTACTTTGACGAAGGATGTTTTGTGAGGTTACAGGATTTTGACGTACGGAATTTAGAGGACGTGAGAAATTTTTACCTTGGAAGAGTCTCATTTGAAATGCTTGTTGTTGAAAACAGTTCTTTTGATTAAAATGATTTGTGAGTCTATGAGGAATTTCCATTGATTGGAAGATTTTATTGAGTTTGAGTGATGGTACAGGGTGGGGCACAGGAACCTGACGGATTTTAAAATGAAATAGAGCTTTTCCTTCTTAACTTTTTATTGATATGTTATTGTTATTTTAAGTACACTATTATTCCATTTCTTGTCAATTGTCAAATGACCAATAACGAACGTTCTGTTTATTTACACAACCAAATAACTCAAAATGAGCGTCGTCTGATAGAAGCAGAATTCAGAAATATTTCCTTCTTTCAAGAATTCAAGGATCTGTTGAGCAAAATTTACACGGTGGATCAAGTTACATCACTTAGCTGTTAAACTATCACCACTTTGTATGGGTGTAATTCCAAGTTCTTGTGCAAGATCCTGCGAAAATTTTCAATGGTTTCAGGCATTTGCACTGTACTTTGGCTCTTTTTATTCAATGCAAAACCACTATCGAAAATTCGAAACCTATGTTACGAATGGGAACCACAGCATGACGGGAGATTCCAAAGTGAATGTGAAATACTCGCTGATTTGTAATAACTGATTCACTGTTCTTAAAATGCTCCAATTACGAAATTTTTATTATCCACTGTTCCATGGCTACTGCAATGGCGTCGTATGCTCTGTCGTCTCCTTTAACCTCCGGAATGCCAGCTAAGCCAGTCGTCAGTATATGCCAATCAAATAACATCAGGTTCCTATGCCCCACACTGTATAATGGTTCAAGGATAACTTGCTGATGTAATTTCCGCATTTTTATAGTACAATTTAAATGTCTGTGTATTATTCTCCGCTATGCAAATTTTCCTTTATTGTCCCACAATTGATCACAACAAAAATTAATTTTTAATTTTCCTATAAATTTTCTTTCACGCTCCGAAAATGTTTATAATGAGGTTAAGTATGACACAACAACAACAGATTAAAATAAGACACAACGCAACGTTGCCATGTCTTCAGTTTCAGCTAATAAATACATGTAGTTGTGTGTATACGTATACATGCAGTGTCTGCGTATAGAGTACAGTCTCTGAACAAAAATAACGAACACCAGACTACTGACATTCCAAATATTTTACGTTTACCCACGCATTCATTTTTGCGCCGGACTGTACCGGAGAAACTACCTTTATATATTACAAAATTAACAAAAGACAAGTATTTTCTCCTAAAACTGGGATAAATTATTTCCAATCCCTAATTTAACCCAACCCCCTCAAAACTCAGTGTTACCATGAAAAATTTTCTCTCTTGTCTCTGTTCAAGGATTTTAAGTTTGAGTTTGCTACCTGGAGCATAATAGAGGCCCAAATACTACTACTATTATTAATAAAGCACAAAGTAACTAGAAAATTAATTTTAAACCAAATCGAACAGTTTACAGGACCCGTTCTTCTTGTTATTAAATAACAGGGAAGTCAATAAATCCTATCTAAGTTTGCATTTATTAAATCTCCGATTTAATTAATGAGATATTGGCGTCTCAGGAGTATTCCCGAAACATTTTGGGATTGCTTCCTTCAATACGGCATAATTAAAACCGTTACTGACTATAAATCAGCCTTTTATACGGGTAGGGTTTAAGTTGTATTAGTACACCACTAGACAATAAGGATGGTATAAGGATTACTGGCGGCATATGGCATTAAAAGCTGAAAACTCACCCCCCCCGTATAATTTCGTCTTTTATCTGCATCTAGATATCCGCGGGTGGTAGGAAATTACACTGATAACTCATTTGGACACTCATATATAGGGTGTGCCCCCAAATTGATATGATAAATGATACACATTCATTTGGAAACAATAACAAACGTATAGCAATTTATTTTCTTTTATATATTTTAAGGTATACGAGGGTGGATCAAATATAAACGGAATTTTTGTTCCTGTTATTAGAACCGGGCCCAAGGTTCTAGTATGCTCGGGTGGGGTCATTACGAATGGGAAGAGCTGGCTGCTACCCACACCAGTTCGTCACTAGCGCTCACGATATCGGACGAGAGGTTGCGCAACGCATTATTATAAAATTTCTTGTTCATGAAGGGGATGACTGCACAGTTCAGGAACCAAAGACTATCAACGACTCGTATGTTTGCTTGGCATAAATAGTTCAAAGAAGGGCGAAAACGAGTGGGAAATTAGGAATACAATCTCGAACCAGCACTACGGACGAACATATTCACGCGATTCCAGGCATTCTTGAAAAGATCGACGGGTGACTGTATCCGAAATTGCAGAAATGATCGAAAAAAAGTTATGGGAGCTGTCAAGCGATCATCAAAAACGACCTAGTGTTCCGTAAAGTGTGTGCCAGATGGGTCTCTCGTCTTTTGATTTCAGATCAGCAGTTGAAACGTTTGGAGGTCTGTCAGAGGCTTACAGCAAGGTTTGGGGAAGAGTATGATGCATTTTTGAGTCGGATAATCACCTATGGTGAAACCTGGGACCACCACTATACGCCCGAGTCCAAACAAGCCAGTATGGAGTGGCGGAGGAAGCTCCAGTGAAAGCCAAGGCTCGACTGTCAGCTGGTAAGGTTCTTTCAACCGTTTTCTTTTTGACCGGTGTAGAATTTTGCTCATTAATTTATTGCATGAGCGAAGCACAATCAATTCTATTTAGTACTGCGGGCTACTGACCCAGGTGAGGGATGCATATCGCCTCAAAAGACGAAACCAACCGATTCGAGATGCAATCCTCCTTCACGACAACGCCAGGCCCCATACTGCAGCTCTAACGGTCGAAAAATTGAAGGAAATGCACCGCACTCCACTTGAACATCCTCCCTACAGCCCGGACTTATCGCCCTGCTATTTCATTTGTTTGAGCAGCTTAAAGAAGCTCTAGGAGGGCAACGATTTGAAGATGACTAGAGAGTAGAAGGATTCGTGCGCAATTGGCTCTTGATGCAACCAACTTCATTCTACGATACTAGGATAAAAAATCTTCCTCGCTGGGAGAATGTGTTTGCAAAGAAAAACTTTTCTCTTGCATTGAAATCTTTTATTTCAATACAAATGGATTTGTATAATATACAATAGAAGTAGATATATTCTATCTAGTGAAAAAATATATTAATCTGAATTCTTAAAGTTTTTTGTTTTATATTTCAAACAATTTCATTGAAGCAATTATTTTTTTAGATCAAAGAATACTTTTTCTTAATGTATAATAAACAAGTATGCAGTGTTCAAGAATATAAATATATATTCTAATGTTCAACATTATTCTTATTATTATATCATGCTCAATGAATATATTCTAATGATTTAAAATTAACTAATATATCTTTGTTATGGGTTAGCTAATTCGTGATAATAATCCGAGGTGTTCCCAAAAATTAAGTAACACTTTTTGCTGGAGTATGTCGGAACCTTTGGTGTGAAGATACCACTGACTTAATTTTCCACAAAACACCAAAACACTATACACTACACTCGACGCGCGTTTCGTCAACACAGTTGGCATCATCTGGAGATCGTAGATGATTAAAACACTTTTAACCATATATTTGCTATAACTATTCTCTATATAGATCTGTTCTTATTAAAAGTTAAGTTTTAAACTGTTAAAAGAATGGTTATATGAAGTATCCTGTAATCTTTATAACTATTCTCCAAATAGATTAAAATGTATGAATCATATTTTTCTAAAACGCCACGTGAAACTTGAATATATATTTTTATTTATGTCAAACAAAATAACGATATTTTAAATTTTATTTGCTTTGGGTGTTTCAATTTACTGTCATTATTCCATTGTAGTTTATCCTCTCGTCTCAATTCTTACAATAACTGTAACATTAGAAGGGGCGTTCGGCCTCATGAATACTGAACGAAGGGCTAGTTGACAATTAACTAAATTAAGCATAATAACGGTAATAATTCACGTGAAACCTGCGACGAATTTGATGAAAATATGGAATATTATCGGGCAAGCAATGCGCTTATCTTTTCATTCGTGTAGCTACCCATGAATATGTATTAAATTCTTCTAGGCTAATTTTTTTAATGGTATCTCAAGAGACGGTTTATATATGATTATAAATATATCACTAGTTGAGTTAATATACCATAACCCATGGGGGTAATAACTCGAAATTTAAATGGTTGTGAATAGTGGATACTGTTTAAAACCCTGTAATAATTATGTATTTGTTATTAATTTGAATAAAGCCTTTCACAACAACATATTAACATAGTTATAATTAAGTAAGGTTTCATTGTTCTATAGTGATAATAGAAGGTATCATTAGACACCAAATTGAAATAAAAAGATTAATCAGGCAAGGATGTGCGTTATCACCAACATTGTTACTTCTCCGCACTCAACTATACTAGCGGAAGAGTAATGTAATCGTGTAAAGAAAAATGGGAAAAAAAATTTTTCGTTTATTTTTTGTTTTTCGGCCAAAAAAACAAAAAAAAAATGGTTTTAAAAAAATGTTGTCTGTGTCTATCGTTGTCGTCGGTATTTATTCTTGTTAGCACGATAACTCAACTAAATCGTGTCGGATCGATCGGGTTTTGACTGATTCTGTTCGGGGATGTCTCCCAGATGACACCTATTGATTTTGAGGTGGATGGGACACATCCCACCCTGTCCATGGGTTATGAAAAAACACGATGGTGGACTATTTGAGAAAATTGTTTTGTTAATACGATAACTCAACTAAATCGTGCCGGATCGATCGGGATTTGAGTGATTCTAATCGGGAACGTCTCCCAGATGACACCTATTGATTTTGAGGTGGATAGAACACACCCCATCCTGTCCATGGGTTATGAGAAATCACGATGGTGGACTATTTGAGAATTGTTTTTGTTAGAACGATAACTCAACGAAATCGTGTCGCATCGATCGTGTTTTAACTGATTCTGATCGAGGACGTCTCCCAAATGACATCTATTGATTTGAGGTGGGTATGAGACACCCCACCCTATCCGTGAGTCATGAAAAAGCACGATAGTGGACTATTTGAGAAATTTTTTTTGTTAATACGGTAACTCAACTAAATCGTATCGGATCGATAGGATTTTGACTGATTCTGATCGGAAACGTCTCCCAGATGACACCTATTGATTTTGAGGTGGCTAGGACACACCCCACCCTGTGCATGGGTCATGAGAAAGCACGACGATGGACCATTTGAGATTTTTGTTTTGTTAGCACTATCACTCAATTAAATCGTGTCGGATCAATCAGATTTCGACTGATTCTGATTAGGGACGTCTACTAGACGACATCTATTGATTTTGGGTCATTGGGTCACCCTGTGCATGGGTCATGAGAAAGCACGATGGTGGACTATTTGAGAAAAATTTTCCGATTTTGCATTGAACGAAAGAGACATACGGGTATATTCGGCCTGTATCATATACGAATGAAGGAGAAAAAAATAATTTCGTTAGATCAAAAATGTATTGATACGGCACTGAAGCAGTCGCCAATGAAAAAAACTCTCGCATAAAACACATATTCTGCATTTATGTGTTGGTTTATTTTTTCTCGGCCACTCAATTTCAAGATTTCCTACGGAAAAGTCCGTTTTAAGGTTTTAAAACTGTTTATTTAATTTATATGTAGAAGAAGTCGTTAAAAATGTTAACAAAAACAAACAAGGGATTAAAGTAAATGGTATATCGATTCACAATGTAAGATACTGACTATCACAGCTTTGACAGTAACTATCTTATCAGACCTACAGAGTGATGGTAACTAGCTTATCAGAGTATAAGTGAGAGTTAATAAAGTAGCCGAAGCAAGTGAGGAGTATGGACTATTAATAAGGACTATATGAACTATATAGATTAATATGGACTATACAAATTAAACGTGAAATTACGAAGTTTTAGATAGCACTTATGAGTCCACGAAACCACTTTAAAGTATGTCTACAATGAGCCTATTAAATACTAGGTAAATTTATAGCAGCAAATACTATATTCACAAGAGATAAAAATATGGATAGCGGAGACAAAATCAACTTTTACAAAACCGAAAAAGGTACTTTGTGGAAGAGATTTTAAACTGAAATTAAAGATTAGGTAAGATAGTTATGTGCTTTCAGTTTTGCTTTATGGTACGGAGACACGGACCCTAAGGAACGTAGATATTAAGAAATTGGGGCACCTCAATTATCAATATTCCGAAAAATGTTCGGAATGCTCTGTTCGAACCCCACAAGCGATTGAAGAAGTGAGAGTTTGCGAATTGATTGAGAAGGATTTTCACGCACTGAAACTCTCTTATTCAATCGCTTGTGGGGTTAGAACAGAGCACGGGCGACCTGGATTGCGAATTTTTGCAGTCTAACCGGTATTCTCAAACATTCGAATCAATTTTCTGATCTTACACCTCTTGATTATTTCTTAAAGAGAAAGTGTATGTAAGCAAACCACGAACTTTAGTGCAATTAAAGCACAACATTCGCACCGAAATGGCCGCCGTTTCCAGAGAGATGTGTAGACGCGTGGTGGCTAATTTCCGTTTACGGTTAGAGGAGTGCCAGCAGCGTGAGGGTCAACATTTGGAGAACATAATCTTTAGTACTTAATTTTCCAAAACCTTGTCTAAAAATTAACAAAAAAAAATTATTTTTTCTGACTTCTAGTTTCTTTTTATTGAACCTACAAATACCCCCTACCCTTTCTGGGCACCCGTTATTATGTCTCAGAGATTTGAGAAGAGAAATGTTAAGCGAATATCTCTAAATACGCAATTTTTTACCTCCTTTTCAATCAACATTCTCTCACCGATAAATTGTTTTTTATCAAAAACCAATAACTATGAGTTATAAAGAATACTTACAGATGTTAAAACTCTACATAAGTTTTTTATACAATCATTATTTCCCGAGTAATTAATTACCAAAATCAAAACTTATTTTTTTACTTTGAACAACGATAGCTCAGCGAAATATCTTTATACAAGGCTTTTAGATCTCTCAAATTACAGAGGATAAAATCATCTAAAACAATTATAATGATATTACTGAAAAAAATGTATTTGAAGTCTTGAAGTCATCAGTCTTGAGGTCTGATGACTTTTTGGAAGGCAAGCAAAAATTTAGAATTTTTTTCTAATGGCTTTCTTATGATTACTCAAAAACTGCTGTAAGAGATTTGACCTCAATACCGGAAAACTAGAAACTTGAAGCTTCAATTTGCTTTGTTTAAAATTGCTCTGCAACTATTTCTCTCCAAGTTACAGACCTTTAAAGGTCACCTAAAATTCTTAAATTTTTTTAACTTTCCTAAATTTTTGTGCCTAGTGTATTTACATGTTTCGGGAATAAATTTAACATAGTTTTCTCCTCCTCCTCTTCCTTGTCCTCTTCTCCCCATCCTCTTCCTCCTCAAAGAAAATATACTAATATATGAAGTGTACTTGTCCATATGATTATCTAAATTTGTCCACCTTGTATGGACACATATGAAAATCGATATAATATTTATTAATTAAACCAATAAGATTAAACTTCTATTAACCGGGCCCATTTTAATAGCCTAATAACTTGAATACACTCAATACAGCACCCAATTAAACGGTCAAATAGATTTAGAGGGATAGGGCGCTGTTGAACTTAATTCAGCAAAATGTCGAAACTTCCTTGAATAATGCCCGCAAAATTAATCAAAGGTCTTTACCGAATCGTTCCACCAGAAACGCGCCCCGCCTCACCTTTTGTTTTGCAACGTTTTCACGCCACGTCTTGATATGATCAATTAATTATCTTTCGAGCTTCCGCGGCTTTTGTCCTACATTTAAAAGTAACAAACGTCGACCTCAGAGCTAATTATAAATTGTCATCGAGGCGTCTAGAAGTGCTTGTATACGGCGAACGACAAACAATCACCTCTTGTAGATAGAGCCCTACTACATAATTCTCGCAGAATCATAAATTATTTTGATGACATAATTAACTCGATTGTGTTGTGACATTCTCGTCCCTAAAATCGTCTATTTATAATGAAATACGAGGGTTGTCTTTTAAGTTTTTACAGTCGACCAATAGATGGCGATACTGAGATGTGGAATCACTGAATTCGTGAACCTTGACGTTTGTTATTACGAAGCCAGTGGTAACTTAGAAATTGACCGAGTAGTGTGCTGATAGTGAACGTTTAAAAGAAGCAAGTTTGTGCAAAAATGGAAATCACCCGTCAAGGCTTGCATTGGATGATTTTTTATGATTATTAGAAAGGCCTTACTCAACAACAATGCATAGAATCGCTTCGTGCAACTTTTGGTAATGAAGCACCATCAGACTGTTCACAATTGGTTTGCAAAGTTTGCAGAATATTTGAAGGAGAAAAATATCGAATTAATGTTTCATTGCCCGTATTCACCCGATTTATCACCTAATGACTTTTACTTGTTCCTCACTGCCAAACAAAAGATGCGTGGACAGCGATGTTCACCACCTCAAGAAGCTGTTGAATCCTTCCAAAACCATGTTTCTACGATATCAGCTTCAGAGTGGAGAAAATGTTTCCAGAATTGGATTGAGCGTATGTAAAAATGTATTGACCTGAAAGGCGAATATTTCGAAAAGCAATACAACACTTCGTTTCGAACTTGTTCGTTGCCTTTTCACTTTTTGTAAAAATTTAAAATGCAGCCCTCTAATAAGTCGTTAGGTTTTTGAATAATTAGGCTGCATATCCTAATGTACGCCACTAATGTACGCCACTAAATGTAATACAGACGTTACTCAAATTTTTAAATTCACATATATTTCTATAAACAATATAATAATTGTTATATAGCATGTCTCAGTTGGAACTATAGGATTTGAATTGGGCACCATTTGTATACTAGCATTTGTTCATAGGCGCTTCATTGTATACTAATTTTGAGCAAATTCTTCATAATGTAACCGTAAATAATTACTCACTTTCATAAAACAGTTGTACACAAACTATTCATTGCTGAAGTGTTCATCGCGACGTTGGTTGATGATTTATGGTTTGTAGATGACAGTCATTAAATATTGACGCCCTATCTTTGGCAGAACACAAATCGTGCGAAATTTAAATCCTATAATTCCAACTGAGACACCCGGTATGTTTAGTTAAAACTATAAAAAGTATAGAGTGGTCGAAACAAACGTTACAAAAGGTTACATCATAATTATAATATTTAGTTATATTTAAACCCTCTGAATGGTGAGTCTGCTCAAAGTGTTGTTTTCTAGGAAGCTGTTCTTGTCATCTTGTTTTTGACATAAATACATACATTGTCTTTTTATCTTCAAAACATCTTGGAACGTGGCTGGAACCTTCGATGCAGCAACAAAAATAGAAAGCCAATTTTTCACTAGATTATAACGTTTTGGAAAACTGGTCTCCTGTTTTTTTTTTCTGTAAAATATCATTGGATCGTTGAAAACTATATTCAATTTCGTCACAAGTAGTTACGATACAGCTGAAATTCGTAACATTACCTGGTAACTGGAACTGTAATCCCATACAGATTGCATAGTAACAGATCTAAATAGCTAAGAAAAATTTTTCAGAAGATATATCTCGTAAGAAATATTTTACAATCCACACCACCATCACCAAAGTGTTACCTTTCGATACACCTCTCGATGTATGCGTGCGTACTTCTTGTGACAAATTTTTTTATATTAAAAGATTGTTATGATCTGGTCTCAAACCACCACTCAACTCACCTCAAACCACCACGCAACCTCGTGGAGTTTAATCCTCTTGAGTCTTCTTATTTGGTTGGAGTTATCAAGAAGCTGGATGGCCTCGATAGTCTCGTTGTAGAAGTCTTCCCTCGTGGCTTGCAAAATTTTGAATCTCTATTTCAACCTTTTATATTCCAAAATCTTGGTGGAGATCTTCATTTATTATATACCAAGGTTCACTAACGATGTTCGGTAGTACTTTATTTTGAAAGGTTTGTATGATTTTAATATTTGACTTTCTGGTACAACCCCAAAGCTCAGTATCACAAGTCCACACCTGATTTAATATTTGCTTATACAAGAGGAGCTTATTATATATCGGCAAGGCTCAGTTCCTACCCAAGATCCAGTACATTTTCTTATATGTTATACCTAATTCTTCTCTTTTATTTTTTACGTGGGCTCTTCAGCGATGCTTCATATCTAAGGTAAGATTGAGAAATTTGGCTATTAGCATATGGGACTACTCGTCCATTCATACTTATTGGAATATGTTCGATGTATCTATTAGTGAAATCGATATGAACCGATTTTTCTTCATATAATTTTCTATTTCTTAGTCCAGTTTTGGAATTTATTGACGACGTTTTGAAGTTTACTAGCTGCTTTTATATTACTTTTGCCCGCTGTTATTATAGTAGTATCGTCGGAAAAAGTAGCTACAGTATTATCTTCTAGCTTTGGGAGGTCACACGTATACAGAAGGTAGAGCACAGGGCCTAGAACATTGCCTTGTGGGACTCCTGCGTAGATTTATTTAAGGACAGAGTAGGCATTTTCCTACTTAATTCGAAAGTGTCTGTCTGATACATAGGATTTTAAAATATCTGCATATTTTAGGAAGAATAATGTTTAATTTACAATGTAGTCCCTCATGACAAACCTTATCAAACGTTTGCGCTACGTCGAAGAATACGGCAAAGCAAACTCTTTTTTCTTCTAACGCATTCTCTATTATATTAGTGATTCTATGGACCTGATCTATTGTCGAATGCTTATGTCTGAACCCGAACTGGGAGTCTGGGATTAGTTTTTTTTTCTCTCGATAATTAGTTGTATTCTTTTGAGTAGCAGTTTCTGTGCTGGTTTGTGAGAATTGTCTTACAAAGAACATCACCACCTATTAAATTTGCCTACTTTGTACCACGAGAGAACTCATATTGATGTTGGAAACTGTTTCGATTAAGACGTACTTAAACTAAATCCAACGATTCATTATAATATTATCTCTGCCATATAATAATGTGAATAATACTCTGTGTCATTTGCACCATTGAAATCCAATTTTCTGTTTTGAATTTAGACTACAGAGGGTATTGGAAATCAATATTTTAGTTAACTTAAATAAATTAATTAACTATCAATAAAAAACCTCATATCCAAGATTTCAATAAGATACAACTTCATTCAAATTTTATTAATACACTATTGCGCCTCTGTCTGAATTAATGAATGAATAATAATATTTTTATAGTGTACTGTAACCCTTAATTTTCACACATATAACAACGTTCATGAATAGTATTTACTAGTATGGTACTATTAATATTAGAATCATGAAAGAATCCTTACCTCAATATCCCACAGCTCCGAAAACACAGACGACGCCAGACTGTTAATCCTGTTAAAGCTGAGATCGATCACCTTCAACTTGGACAGCCCGAAGAAAGTCAAATTGTTCACGTCACAAATATAATTTTCGGACAGATCCATCTCCAGAACGTGGCTCATACTGCTGAAGGCTTTGTCTTCGATCTTAGTAATGTTATTGTTATTAAGCCGCACGTAAGTCAACTTTGGCAGATTGAAGAAGGCGAAGACCCTGATCGTCTGAAGTCTATTCTCCTCCAAGTTGATTTCCCGTAACGACAGGAGGTTGGCTATCGCGTAAGGTTCCAGGAACATTATTTGGTTTTTCGAAAGCTTTAGCACCTCCAAGGAAGTCGAATTGCCGAAGGAGAACTTGTCGAGCTTCTCCAAGACGGCGAAGGACACTGTCAGATTGCGCAGCAGCGACATATTCTGTACGAAATCGTCCGGTATCATCTTCAGGTAGCCTTGATTACTAGCGATTATATTAAGATCCGCGAGATAGGGCTGCGTTTTCACGATCAACCCCCAGACAAAGTGTTCCCTAGTGACGGGGCCGAAAATCCAGCACTCCGCGGAAGTGGCACCCTGGAGTTTCTCTCTGCTGCATATGCAACGTATGCTATTCAGCTCAGAGGGTTCTAAGGTGCACATGTTTTTGGGTTTGGTAATTTTGTTCTTAGGTTTATTTCTGCCTCTGATGACGCTCTCTTTACCCGATGCACCTCCTAGACATAGGATGGCAATGATGATCGTCAGCCTCATTATCATCACCTGAAACAAAGAAATATATTAAGTAAGTTGTAAAATATGCAGAGTAAGAAAATCTCTTCAGATATTTATCGAGGATATGCGAGGATTTGCAGACGTTTTTCTGAAACATTAATCTGTGGCCTTTCTCAAGTCGTATCTATTAACTACGACACAACAATATTCTATACTTAATAGTTTCAAATCTGCCAAATCGTTAATAACATCAGGTGTTCCTCAGAGCTCACTTTTCGGGCCTCTACGTTTTCTATCATTTATTAACGATATAGTGAATGATATATGTATGTAAATTATCGCCTACCTGCCAATGATTTTCAAATATCTAGTATCTTGAGCAATTATTAGACATATCAGCATCTTCTTGGACAAAAGTAAAGGGTGAACGCTATCGGGATCTGGTGATAATTCAGTTCGCAAATTATGCAAAAGTTCTTGTAAATTTTGAGGGCAAAAGTAAAATAGAGTCGATTTCGAGGTCGAGCCTAGAACTGTGGTAAGTAACTATACATGTAAATTAGTTTCAAGATCAGTACTGTAGTCTTCGAAAAAAATATTAGCAAATATTTCAGTAACCCCAGCATTGTCCTGAGCGATGTATCCGTTAAAATTACGAAGAAGAGGCACATTATTCACAACTTGCTCAAAACGATCGCGTATAATATACTTTAGCGCCTTTTGTTAATAGATTGGTATCAAAGTTATTTCTTATTTTTATACAGAGTTATTCCGTAAATTTACTTGAGCAAAATCGATGTCGTTCATAATCCTTATTCTGATTTAGGCCTTCTGAATCTCTGTCAGACTGCTCTATTCTCTTTGCACACAGCCTGAAGTTGGTTGCCGCCATTGTAGTAGATTAAATATGATGGCGGCTATTCTCGAAACTAAAAAAGTTTCTCGAATGAGAGACGCACAAAAAAATAGCATCCTCTCTTTAAACCCTCGAGTTTCAAAGAGGAATGTTACACATAGAAACGAGGACAAACACGCCCCTGCGCTGGGAAAACATGGCGTATCAAACTCTTCCCATTAGGACTTGGAATTTTGAATTAACGGAATTCTACAGCGTCATCTACGATGCACCAAAACTGCATAAGGAGATATACAGATATATATGTGGACAAATACTCGGCTTCTTGAGGGAAGAGATGGGATTTATTACCCACTTAGGTAATAAACTAATTGTCTGACCCAAGTCTGCTGTTACATTGCCACATAATTGTGGTCATAAGTTGTTATACAGAGGTTTTTTAAATGAAGTAACAAAATGATTCCAGTAAATGGAGAGTCGAGAATACGACAGTTAAAGTAAACATAACTTATATGAAACTTACATCTCGATATATACCCACCTAAGAGTGGGGGCTGAATTTGCATTTTATTTCTTTTTTTTATATATATAATGAAGAATGCTGGAGACGCTAGGTTAGTATGAGTATGTTACTAATGAAAAGACATCTTGTCATTATTTTTTTGGTCATTATCTCACTTCAGAAGAGGATGAAAGAGTCTACATTCTATTAGAATTTTTTATATAAAGGAAATTAGTTTTGTATTAAGACTAAATTAAATTAAGAAACTGATTTATTCTGCAACTTTTTTACTTTCTTGCTTCTTGTAATGTTATGATTAAACTGATTCTAGTAAAAAATTAAAATACGTCGTTAGAAGCTGAAGAGGTAATTATGACATAATTAAAAATTTAAATTAAAGACAATAAACGGTATTTATTATATTATTAATAAATCGATACTTTTGGTAACAAATAATTAGTGGCAATTGACTAATTTACTGTCAGAATGATGATCGATACCAATGATGAATATGTTGACATGCTTCAAGCATCTTTTAAATTTAGAAAAAAAAAATAAAAAACAAAGAAATTAAATTTCGATTCTAAAAAAATATTGTAGAATAATGAGTTGATGAGCAACGAACTCGAAAAATTACATAATAGTAGAAAATACATCTCGTTACATATGAACTAATAGCATTTTATAAAACTATTTGGTTTATTGCACAATATATATGCAAATTTTTCTTTTGTAAATTAAAAAGTACACAAATTGCTTATAGACATGTACTTGTAATTTATGCATATTCCGTGTTCCGCGCCTATAACTATTGCCATTTACCTCATTTAACGTTCAATTTTTATGCACGATGTAGACCGTCTTTTTTTATGAATTCTACTTTGGTATGGTAAACGTTTAAAATGCCTCCGTTTCAGAAAATAAATCAAAGTTATGCGAAATATTATTTTCGCGTTATCGCCGTCGTATACAGTAAATAAAAAAAATATTATTTATGTCGTTTCTATAAATATAGTCATAATCTACCTCATTAACTAAAAGCCAATGAATAGTAACTGAGATAACAGCCGGTTTCGAATAAAATTATATGAAAACCTCTTCCTTAATTTTTTCAAAAAATAAAACCCGCCACAGGTAGGATTCGACGTTTGTCCCGGATTGGAACCGAACGACATACAGCTGTTGGAACTTATTAGTTCTCATCAGTGCCGTACACGGTACGCCGATCCAGGGCAAATGCCGAATGAAGTTTGTGGGATATACACCTTTATCGATACGATTTATGTCAGCAACATATAAGTCGGAAATCGAGGAAGGAACTACCAAGCCGCCAAGCGATTATCAAAGTAGTTCCCGAATAGCAAGGCTATTACATAATCGCTATAGGAAACAACTACTCCTCGGGCTAAAGTCCCGCCAGGCATTGAATTATACCTAAAAGCGATCCTCAATCCATCCCGTTCTCGTGTTTCTGCACGATCAGATAAGGTTTCAAAAAATAAAACCCGCCACAGCTGAGGAGGGACTCCTATGGATGCCCTCTGACAGTACGTTTGTCCACTTCCTGTTTGATAAGAAATATAAGATCACCCTCATCAGTAAAACCGGCTGGATGGAGGGTCGAGCTGGATTGCCGCTCAATGGAGACATCTGGTACACGGATGGAGCCAAGAGTGGGAACAGAGCGGGTGCGGGGGTGTATAGGCGACGCGACGGGATAGGTAAAACTTTCCCCTTGGGCAAATACACTACCGCACTCCAGGCCGAGCTAGTTGGAATTACATACGGTGTTTTGGGGGCCGACCAAAATCGGACTCAGGAGAAGGTATGTATCTGCTCGGATAGCAGGGCAGAATTGGCAGCCCTGAATTCAGCTACGACAAAGTCGAAGCTGGTCTATAATTGCTATGAAACATTGAACTACTTGGCAGGGAAGGGACCGGTGCAACTCTTATGGATACCTGGGCATAATGGCATTAAGGGAAATCTAATTGCAGATGACCTTGCCAGACTAGGGACCAGGGAAAACCTCTATGGACCAGAACCTGCAGTGGGAATAAGTCGGAATCTGATCAGAGACCGCATCAATGGCTGGGCAAGAGACCAGCACAATAAAAGATGGAGAGGAGTAAGGGTTGTCGAATAACCAAACTCTTCATCGAATGCTCAGAGATTGAGAAATGGGCCCAAGAATTCATTAAATTGAACAGGCACAAAGCTAGAAACCTGGTGAGAATCATAACGGGCCACCATAATAGCGTGAATGTATATAAGCACAAGCTGAGGCTGACTGATAGCCCGACCTGCAGATACTGTAAAGAAGACGAAGAAACCTCGATTCATCTTCTTTACACCTGCCCCGCACTGGAGGAAAAGAGGTATCTTATATTAGGGACCCCTGTTATGGGAAGGCGGGGGACGTGCCTAAATTGCTCCTTTTATGGGATAGCATTTTTGGATAATGACCCGGATAAGAGGGGATCGCCAAGGGATTACCCATGCGATCAGTGGCTGATGAGGCCCAAACCTATATAATATTATAATAATAATAATAAACTCGCCACAGGTAGGATTCGTCATTTGCCCCGGTCTGGAACCGAACGACATACAGCATTCTCGTGTTTCGTGCAGAAACACGAGAAAAGGGTCGAGGATCGATTTTAGGTATAATTCAATGCCTGGCGGCCTGACGGCACTGATGAGAACTAATAAGTTCGAAACAGTTGTATGTCATTCGGTTCCAGTTCGGAACAAATGTCGAATCCTACCTGTGGCGGGTTTTATTTTTTGAAACAAATCTCCAAGGAATATATTATTTTTATCGTTTGAAAAAAATATATTGAACTTATTAAAATACAATATTAGAAAAATAAATGGTGTATCTATTTTTGGTCCATCCTTTAAATACATTATAATGAGAGTGAGATAATTACCACCCTTTAAAAATATTATCAATATCTAGCTATGAAACATAAACATAATTTCAAAGAATAAACTATGATGAGGATTCGGTTAAAACGAAGATAAACGCGAGTTATTAGATAGACTATTTATGTAATAGTTTCACTACTGAAAATATTCCCCCAGGCAAAGAGCGTTTTCAAGAAAACGTATTTACTAGTCTTTAATATTTCAATTTAATGGCACTGCTATTTACTCGGCAATCAAGAAGAAACGGGTGAACAGCAACGACGGACGTGACACGAGAACGCTGATTTCTCTTAACCCGCCGGAAAATACTCGCTAACATTGTCGTTGCAATTAATTTCATTACATTCCAAAACGAGAAATCCGATTCTATAAGGGCGAATCGTTAAACCATTTAATGAAATCAGTAATTCCAGAACTTTGATTAAATATAAGGCCGGGACGCATATAATGAACTGATAATGAAGGATCTACAGTTGAACACCCATTACCGCAGTTAATTTTAGTAATTAAAAAGAGTAGTGCCCATTTATTAGTGGAATTCAGCTGCGCTTATCTGTTGGCAATTAGCGAACATTCAATTCCATGCAGCATTTTAGATCGAGGCTCGGAAATAAGTCACCTGTCTTTTTATTTGTTACTTATCTTCGCTAAGAATTGACTCAAATTTAATCCAGATATCAAACTGTAAGAATCTTTCAATAATATGTGAGATATATTATATTAAAGCTGTGGAATAGGATTTCAATTGCGTTCCATTTATGTTATGTCAAAGATATGGCATCGATATTTAACGACTGTCATATACAAACCATTCCACGTCAACATGCCGCAATTAACAGTTCAACAACGAATAGTTTGTGTACAACTGTTTTATGAAAGTGAGCGATCATTTACAATGATGAATATAGAAAAATTTGCACCAAATTAGGATAAGATGAAACACCTACTGAGTTAACAGTTCATAACTTAATCGAGAAATTTGAAGAGATGGATTCTGTTATTGATAGGGCAATACCAATACGTCTTCGTTATGGTCAATCAGATGAAAATATTGCTACAGTAAGATAAAGTAGACGGGAGTATCCAAACACATCAATTCGACGTCGCGCGCAACAACTGAATCTGTCAAGAGCCTCCACGCATCGAATTTTAAAGAAAGATCTGCATCTGTCTGTACAAAATTTAAACAACAATTAAAAGTTACCGACCATTCGCAACGTGGTACTTTTTTTAATTGGGTGTTAGGAAAGAAGGAACGTGATGTGAAGAGATGTAAAAAGAAGGATAGCTGATTTTTGCAATAAAATTTTGTTTGGCGATGAAGCACATTTTGATCTTAACGGATACGTTAGTAAACAAAATTGTCGAATTGGGTACTGAATGTCCATGTGCTGTTCACGAAAAAAAAAACATTTATGCATCTACAGAGGTATATGGTTTGGTGCGCATTTCGGAGTGGTGGAGTAATTGGAGCATAATTCTTTGAAAATGAAGCTGAAAATTAAGTTCCAAATAAGACACCCACGCATGTGACGTCATATGGCCTGTAGATGACAGTCGTTAAATATGGTCGCCCTATCTTTGACAGAACACAACTGTTGGCAATTCAAATCATATAGTTTCAACTGTGACACCCTATACAAGCAATTCAGTTCATCTTTGTTGCCATGATTGGTCCCTGTTGTTTCGTTTATTGTAGTAGTGTAAGTATTTCTCTTTCTATATCGTTTTGTCTTTCGTATAGCGTAAATATTCCGAATGACGACGGTACTCAATTCATCCTCATAAATTGGCTACCATATTAAAGAAAATATATTTTAACCTGGAACGTAGAATTAAATAAAATAAAGATTGTAATGACGTTTCATTTATGAATGATTCCATAGTCCATATAATAAATTCTATAGGTATAATAAAACCAAATTGTTTTGTAGGTTTCCCGACTATACTGTTAATGTATTTACTCAAGTATAATTTATCAGGCAGTATAACTATCTAAATATTTTATGAAATGTTCCCTACTTAAGGGAGTATTATTTAATGAATAATCAAAAATAATTAGTTCTTGTTTACTATGATTACGTATATAAGTGGTTATAAACGTGAGTTCGTGATTATTGATTGTGTGTGATTACGAGTGACTTGATATACGCAGATGTTTATTTGTGTTGTTTCTAACCCTGTTTTTCTCAGGTTACAATTATAGAGATATTATAACCGTCATATATATTTTTTTAAATTCCTCAAATAACACCTGTAACGTACACTATAGAATAGAAGTCTGAAACACCTGAAAAATCTGGCAAAATATCTTTTTCCTGCAAAATCAATCGTTGGAATCAAAAAAGTATTTTAAATTTCTCGTCAAAAGGAGAATTTTTTTTAAATGGTGACCCCTATTTTTGTCCGATAATGTGGAATAGCACTTTTTTTCGAGTGTTATTTTAGAATTCTATAAAGTTTCGAGAAAAATCCAAAAGTTTTAATTGTGCAAATTAATTTGTTTATAAACAAAATAAATACATTAAATAATAATATGTTCAAATTACCCCATAAGAAAAAGTTATGGAGTGTAAGATCGGAGGGACAAGGTGGGCACGTGTCCCATAGCTTCACGTTGCTCTACCCATCGTTATAGAAATATGTTATCCAAGTAAGTGCGAACAGGAAGAGGGCAATGAGGAGGTGCACCGTTCTGTTATCACAAAATTTTCTTATCAGGTATATCTGGTTCATTTACATTAGGGTATAAAATGATCGTCAGTGTCGGATTAAACTACTGCTAGCTACTTAAAAAAATGCGCCCCTTTGACCTCCCAAAAATACGCCACTGTACATGGAACTAAAGTAATTCAAGAGCTGACAAATTTAAAATATCTTTTAACCCCTTCTAGTCTTTTTGCAAGAAAAAAATATTTTAAGAGATTTTTTCAGTTATTTCCACAGTGTATAGGCTTATGTATGGATACACAAAGTTATCCATAAAATAATTTGAAAAGTCTTCCTATGTCAATTTTCATGTTAAAGTGAAAGACAATGCACCAGAAATAGGGCAGGCGACTGGAGCATCGAATAAATATAAAATTTCCCAGCCTTGCCCAATTATCAATGAGGCAGTATTTCCACTAATTTCCTATTATCACTTGAGGCATAGCCGTTACTTTTTTCCATATACATAAATCATGCTTTGTGCGCTAACGACCGAGAAACCGACAAATCAATAAATGATTTAATTCATCCCCCTGGAAAGCTTCGTTATGAAAAGTATATAAATAATACGCCGAGAAATGTATAGTGAAGAGATTGTAATATCTTTCATTAATCAGCTTGCCGCCAATTAAAAGACTTATGACTATTTCCTATAAAATCTGGAATGGGAAACAATTAACGTTACAATTAATTTTTGAATACCACTTAATTAGCCTCAATGCAGATTATGATTTCCTGTGAAATGAAAACCCCACGTTTCCATTTGCGTAAGCAGCCTGACGTCTCGTTTATTATTAACCCTCACTGTTTTATCATCAATAAATATATAATTCATCACACTATCTATAGTTTCCACTTCCCCTTTAAATTTCGACGATATTCTATGAAGAAATGTTTTAATGGCACGGAGAACGTTATTTATGCCGTATAAATTTAAATACATATACATTTAAAACAATTTATTACACCCAGCTGTATCATCGTTGTATAGTTCGAAACCAGAAAATTATGCTAATACAATGATAATGTCTGTATGTTCTTCTATATGTCTTATACAATGATAATGTATGTATGTAGCTGTTCGCCGAAAGTTCAAAATTTACTCAGAGCACTGCACACGCTAACCCCCGACAAGGGATTCTATCGCAATAAGATGGTTAGTATCGTCGCAAAAATGCCTGTAAATGTGAAAAAATTACCATCAACGTGACTTATACATAGATAATAAATTTGTTAATGAAAGGTTACGAAATTTTAAAAAGGGAAACGACACAGGACCAGTACGAATATGCGTGTGAGGTTACATTCACAGATAGAGGGAGTAGATAACTCTCTTTACACAACGAATCAGGCGCCTTCCGATATGTATTCTATCAGTCAGTACTGCTCATCAAGAATAGGAAACAGTGTAAGATTCACTAAGTATGCGTAGAAGAAAGAGTGAAGCAGAATTTGGAGGGAAAATATGGAGTTTACGTGCGACCACATCGAACTCTGTGTACGTTCACATTCATTGATATTCACTCTGCAAAGGTCAATTCGACTGATTGTGTGTAAAGACCAGTATGTGGAGTGATGTACTTCTCATGCACTGTAACACTGATTATCCTTAGTGTAGCACTGAATCTTCGCTATGTGCAGAGTATAGGATGCGGGTAAAGAAGTCGATGGCAGTGCTTGCAGTGGACATAAATTGCATTAAAGTAGGCTGTCAGTAGTAGGCTGTCAGATCGTGTGTGGGTTTACAAAAGTTAATTCATAAACTAATCTAAAAATAGGCTATTATAGTTGCTGTGTTGTAAATTGCAATAATACCGAAAGAAATGGGAAATGCAAATTTTATCGATTTCCTACGGCAACTTGGAAATTGGAACAATGCAAGAAATAGATAGAAATGGACGAAAAGGGGTTTAGTAGTAAGTTGCTTATTTTATTACTCTAAAGTCTAAAGTGGAAGGTGCAAGAAAATGTGATTCACAAATGAATGTAGAATCTGGATTAATAAATTAGATGACAACATTATTTTGACTGACAAAGGGTTTCTACATCACAAAAGTGAAAAGTAAAATATTGCCCGTGCCAGAATTCATGTTGAGAGAATAATGCAAAGACTAAGAACTTATCAGATTTTAAATAAAATTCCGACTTATCTATTTAACCAGGTTGATGCCATTGTACATATTTGTTGTGTATTGATAAATTTACAACCCCAATAATTAATAAGAAATAATATAAAATAAACATTTATTATGAATAGTCAACATTAATTCTTATAATTCATTTCTTCTTATTTATTTATATTTATTCTTATGTATTTGGTATTACATAAAATCTATATTAAATTACCTTTTCAAGTAAAACTTTATGTATCACATTATTGCTACCAGTAGCAGTATTTTCCAAATACAACGCTTCTAAATAATGTTCAAAGATTTCACAACGTAATATTGCATATTTTATGAAACCTCCATCCCTTTATTGAAAGAAAACGCTTACTAAGGATTTGCTAAGACTTTTAATGCGATTTGACGTGCAATTTTAATATCACTAATTTAATCAGAATTTCTGACAGACACATGACAGCCTACAAAGTTGTGGACGCTACGCGGCGCTGATGTCGCGCACATAGGGAATGGGTAATTCATATTTCACCACTACGAAATGTATTACTTTTTGAAAAATAATACGAAAATGGTGTTTTACTTTCAGAATGTACAAAAATAAATTAAGACACAAAAACGAAAAAACTCAAATAAAATTAAAAGTAGCTCAAGTAAATAATACGTAATAATGATTAACTAGATTCCCTGGAACAATGAAAAACCTATTACGAAAATTATTACATACTTTTATTGAGAATATTATAATCTCTTTTAACTTAAGAAAACCACAGATATTTTCGTTTATACAAACCACACTTTTCATATTGAATTAAATTCGCCTATACTAATTGTAAGACGAATTTACGTGCAGTTCTACTCCCCACTTCATTCAAATGACGTGCCCTATCCGAGCTCCGTTGACAAAAACAACACATAGACTCATTTTTACCATTTCTTATATGACTTCTTCTACTCGCTATAAAATTCTTGGTTAATCTTCAAGCCTTTCTCAAAACAGAAAGTAATGTGATTTAAACGGTCACTAGTTATAAACACTGACAATAAGTGGTATTCATTCAATTCATGGCAGTGTTTATATTTTTAATTGTTGAATTTTTAATATTTATGTATGATATAACTTATAATAATTTGGATATAAAATTTTTTTTACATTTACGTACATACACATTTTTTTAGAAATATTTTAATACTGTATCGAATTTACTAGAAAGTTCTTTATTTCTCGAACACTTATTTACAACTCAACTATTCACAAGTCCAACTAACTAACTAACTTTCTTTCTACTTTAACTTTATAAACTAATTTTCGCACTGTATATCACTTCCTTCGCACTGTATCGCTCACTATCGCGGTCCAAATTCAACTGCTGGCCGGATGACACAATTCTTATATAGGCACTGGAACGTCTCTCCAAGCGTTTCTAGATAAAGAATTTTGGCGAACCTTCTAGTATAGAACGCACTGGAAGTCAATACCGCACGCTCTCAAGGTTTCGAATATTCCCGGCGTTCGGGATCGCTCGAGGCGTTCGTGACAATACATTGTAAGTTTTATATTTTTAGACTTATTTTAGCAAATGGTTAATATTAGTAAGGAGGTTTGCATTATTTTCGATAACAGCTTCTATGAGTCTCTCTGGTGTATTTCTAGACTTTTAGCAATTGAAAAACAAATGATTTAAATCACATGTATGTATGCCGTATGTATTACAGCCATCCTTGTTGACTATTCCAACTTGATTCAAGTGTTTCGGAGAGAAAATCTTATACTACAGATGATATTAACATTAATTGTATTAAACCATGTTATTTCTGGAAGTCGTTCTTGTATTAGACCGTACTGGCTATTTGGGTATTCCGCTTTATATAAGTGAAATACATATAAAGATTTTTGACAAAAGTTGAGACAGGTCATATCTGGGACTATCAATATTATAGCTTGTCAAAAATAGAAACAAGTGTCAAAACTGCGACATCGGGCTTCCCACGAGGTGCAAAGTAAATAGATTGGTCTTTCTTCAGTCAAATTGGGACCTTTGCAGAGTGAATATCGATGAATATATGTATATTGAATATGAATGTACACATAGTTCTATGTGGCCACGCGTAAAGTGCATCCCTTTCCTTCCGAACGCTGCCTCACTCTTTCTTCTGCGCATACATAGAGAATCACACTTTTCCCTATTCTTGACGGGCAGTAATTCCTATAAATCTTAATGATAAATTTGCGATCTGTGGCATAGGAAAGTTGTTAAACTTTCCAACAGAAATACATTCCCTACTTTAAACACACTGTATATATAAACTACTGGTGAAGTTCTCCAAAAAGTTTCATAAACTTATTGAGTGTTCATCACCCAATTTCCCATGCCCCGCATCATCAGCACATGGAAGAGCTATCTACTTCATTAACAAGCTGCTGCATGTACAAAACCATGTTTAGGGCCTTCCACAATATGTTAACATAACCTCGCAACGATGTCTTAACTAACTGCAAATGCATTTAAGTGAAATTACCCCTGAGTGCACGTCGAAACATGTTGACAAACGTCATCGACCATGAGTAGCAACAAAATGCTTTCGCAATGGATATAAATAACACTGTGTGGTAGTTTATTATACCATCGGTAAAAGTTGGTATATTCTTATTAACTTTCGATCCCATTTAAGGATATAATAATGACAATTTGGTAATACGTACGGTATTATTCTTGTCTGATATTTTCCCTAATAGGAAATATCAAGATAGTCTTTATATTATGACTATTGTACAGAGTGGGGCAGAGCAACTTGCTTATTTAGAAATTCAATTTAAAAAAAAGTAATACAAGTATATATTTAATTCTTTGAACAACATCAAGCACAACATTTGATTTTTATGTTTACACAGTTTTAAAGATGATTTCAGGCAGGTGGCGTCCATTATTCTCAATAAACTGTGTTAATCGAACACGGAAATTTCGTTCAACTGCTTCCAGCATATCGACGGGTATGTTGGCGACAGCTTGATGAATGTTGTTATTCAGGTGAGCCAGGATCCTAGGACCATAGTTGGATGTCAAGAAGCGCCTCACATAAATTTTCTCGAGCAATAAAATCACGTGGATTAAGTTCCTGCACCACATGCAATTTATAGGGATAACATTTTAGTTCCTCATAAAGGATTCGCCTCACAGAACGAGCAGACAACCCAACAACAGCTACATGTTTGCGGATAGAGCACTGAGGGGATCGCAAAACAGAAAGCCTTACCATGTAAATGTTTTGAGGTGATCTTGCTGTTCGTGGAAGCTCAGGTCTGTTCTTTCTTCAGATCACAAAATTGTTTACTCTTGAAATAATCGACTGACAGCTAAGAACACGACCACAGGGCGCAATATTGAAATAGGTACAGAATGCATGTTGCGTGGCGATGATTGAGCGACAGTTAGAAAAGTATGCCTCGACAGCGAACGCGCGCTCCACCTTCGTCCACTTGATAACGCTAACTAAACCCAGTGGAGCTACAACTTTACTCCCCACCCTCTCGAATCTGCCTACCCCCACCCTCCTAGGAGTAACCATTGCTTCAAGGCGCTAAATTCAAGTAAGCAAGTTGCTCTGCCCCACTCTATTTTAAATTGAAATTTGACATAGTGTTCTATTATATTCGCGTAATATAAACTTAACATATACATGGTGATTTCCATCGAACATACGTAATATAAACATAACATAGACATCGAAGTAAAATTTTAATACTTGTGTCTAAATATTTTTGAAGAGAATACAAATGTTTTAAGGAGAAAAGTGCTTTCTTACATATGTTATTGATATGACCTGAAAGTTTCAGTGTAGAATCAAACGAGGTTTTTACAATACAGTTAAAGCGATTAATTCATCATTAATTTTAATATTTGGTTCATCCGTGTTGTAAACTTAATGTGGTGTACCAAAAAGATAGTTACACTTTTATTACCATTTATAATCAATGTATTTTCAATGCTCATTCCTATTTATAGGAATATAGTTCCTAAATCGTTATTAATAATTTAAGAAACTGTAGCCGTCATAACCTATAACTGTGTAAAGATTGTCTTGAAAATTATCTAGCAATGCGTAGTGTATAATTATTGTATAATAATTGGTGATATTTTTAGAGGCAATTAAATTGTCTAACAAAATCTTTCAATATTGGATTATGTATAACAGTTCATGCTCCTGTCATTTGGATTTCTTAGAGCAACACAGACACGCAGAAAATGTGTCGGAGCTAGAAACGTATCTAATATCCACTTTATCAGTTGCAACACAAAAGTTAATAAAAGAGATTAGAGTATCTTCGCTATACATTTTCTGGAACATTATTTATGTACCTCTCACAACGAGGCAATCGAGGGGATGGGTTAAATAATTTATTGATTTATTGGTCTTTTGGTTACTGCATCCTCACATACTTGGTGTTCGGATGACAGTTTCTTGAGGAAGAATAATTGGACCAGTTTATTTTAACTTTATCGTCAATATGATACACTTTTAAGTTTCTCAATCCTGGTTACTATATAGGTAGATTTGGTGCTGATAAAGAGAATGAAAAAATATCAAAAGAAGGAAATTGATCTGCAAAAGAGAATGATAGATCTATCGAGAATCTACAAAGAATACTATTAGTTTTTGGAAGGAAGAAATACGTAGTACTTTGTGATGTATCGTCAACATTCTACTATAACTATTAATATAACTATTTGGCAACTATGTTGCCAAATAGTTATACTAATTCTATTATTATACTCTAGACACAAAAACTGAGGGATATAAAAAAATCCTAAGTTTGTTAGTGGTTTTCAAAAGGCTGTAACTATCAAAATAGTAACAAAGCAATCTTGAAAGAAGCAGATTTAAGCTCCAAATTTTTAGTTTTCAGATATTGAGTTCAAAATTGTTTACAATCAGCAGTTTTTCAATAATCATAAGAAAACCATCGAGTTTTTTCCAAATTTTTGCTTGCATTTCAAAACAAAAAACTTTTTTCAAAAACAAGTCAATACTGACTTTTTTTGCTTTGAACGACGATAACTCAGCGAAAAATCATCGTACAAGACTATTAGCCACTCAAATCAAAGAGAATAAAAAAACCTAAAAAATGTATATGACTATATCACTGAAAACATAATTATTAAAGTCTGTAGACCGTTTGAAAGGCAAGCAAACGTTTGGAATGTTGATTCCGATAGTTTTCTTATGATTACTCAAATCTTACTGATGAAAAAAAAAATTAAATCAATCTCTTCTGAATATCTGAAAAACAGAAACTTGCATCTTCAATTTGCTATTTTTAAAATTCCTCTGTCTACAGCTTTCTCCAAGATATAGCCCTTTGAAAATAACCTAAAGATTTTTTTACGTCCCTTAATTTTTATGTCTAGTGTATTTCTAAGTATTTCAAGAGTTTCAACTAAGAGTTTCAAATTTGGCATACTCGCTTGTGTATGAAGTATTGATAGATTAGGTTCAGTTAAACCTTTTTGTGATCGGGCGAGAACAATACGGGTTACAGGCATATCTGCTTGGTACGATACGTCTAGATAATTTAGGAATTGAACGAATGAAGGGTCAAATCCAAATAATTCAGCGGAAATCATTCCTATCGTTCCACAAAATTATCCAGGAAGCGCGTAACAATGCCAGTATGCAACTCCTGGAATTTTGTTTGTAATTCCAAAGTATACAGTGCGTGTAAAAACAATGAACTGGTACTCAAATAGTTTATAATCCAAAGAGAAGAGGACTATAAATTTGTTACATGAAATTTGTATGTTTTATAAATATAAATACCTCTCAGCCTTCAGATTAATAAAAAATTGGTTTTGTAATGAATTTATACGTCTGAAGTCTTAGTTAACTTAGCAGATAATGTATTTTTCAAGTCTTAGTTGAATTTGTAGTTAAATGTACACTAGTAACTGACCTCATGCTTTTTTTACTTTATGGACATAAAAACAGGAGACCAGTTCTCCATGAATTCCGAAGGATTATACGTGCCTCGAGCTCCTTCCCAGGCTTTATATATATATATATATATATATATATATATATATATATATATATATACAGGGTGGAACGTAGAAAACGCCGCAAGCCATAACTCTATTATTAGTAATCCGGTTTTAAAATTGAAAGAGGACAATCAAATGATTGTTTACAGACTATTATATAGCATTCACTGAAATTTTTATACAATTTCATTTCAAGATCACGCGATATTTAACTTTTCTTATTTAAATGGCAACCTATATATATTTTTATGTAATTAAAAAGAGAATACTTTTATGTTTCTAATGATGTATAATAAGTCGTATTTTAATAGACGTATGATTCAGAAAATGATACATTATTTATTAATTCATAAAAATTTTAAAACATGGCGAGATGGCTTTAAATTAACCAAATGGAACATGACATAGTAAAATGTCATTTGACATCACAATAATATATTTCATCATCATAATAATAGACTTCAAAGAATAATTTGTGTAATATACTAAATTTAAACAACAACGAACAATATAAATTCTGTTCAAAATGTCTGCCATTTTGTTGAATACATTCTCGTAGTTCACATCTTCTTTCTATTCCATTAATGAAAGAAGCAGGTAGCTATAATTCTCTGGATAAAAATTTCGATGTTTTTAAATAGGGTCAGATATGCCCTGAAATTGAAAACCAATTGGAGCATGGCAATTTAAAATGTCAATGCGTTGTTTGATTTAAGACTATTTGTTGTTTAACGTTAAGTTTTTTAAATCATCATGTTAATTGTTACTTTTGTTCAAAAAAGTTAATAATGAATAATAATAGTGAATTGACAGGCACGATTCAAGTATATTTTGAATGTAGAAGAAACAGTTATGCAGCTGCAAGACTCTGTAGAGAGCGTTTTGCTGAAAGAGAAGCATGTATATTTATATTGTTCGTTGCAAAAGAATTTATATTGTTCGATATTGTTTAAATTTAGTATATTACACTTATTATTCTTTGAAAACTATTATTGTGATGACAAATGACATTTTATTATGGAATGTTCCAATTGTTTTTCAATTTAAAGCCATTTTGCCATGTTTTAAAATTTGATGAATTAATAAATAATTTATTATATTCTGAATCACACGTCTGTTAAAATACGACTTATTATACATCATTAGAAACAGAAAAGTATTCTCATTCTAATCAAATAGGAAAATATATAGGTTGCTATTTAAATAAGAAAAGTTGACTATCTTGTGACTTTGAAATGAAATTGTATAAAATCTCAATGAATGCTATATAATAATCTGCAAACAATTATTTAATTATCTTCTTTCAATTTTAAAATCGAATTATTAATAACAAAGTTATGGCCTGCGGTGGTTTTTACGTTCCAACCTGTATATATATATATATATATATATATATATATATATATATATATATATATATATATATATATATATATATATATATATATATATATATATATATATTTCACCCGCTGTATTACTATAGTTACGATAACTATGACACCCATCCCATTATGTATTCTGTACCACAAATATTCACCGAATCTTATTCCACCTTCCATCAATATAATATTTCACCTCGATGTGTGTATTTCGAACGTCACTCCGTTATTTTTATGATTGCAATGAGAATAAGATGCAAACATCTCAAAGGAATAGCAAATAAATACCAATTCGTCGGAAAAATAGGAACACAATTCACGATCGTATCTGTGCTCCATTTTCCAGCGTTCTTTTTATTTACAACCTCCAAGTGAAGTTGATATGACGTTTAATCTGATTGACTAATCATATGACGTTTAGGTTTCTTCAGGCCTCTCCGCACTGCGACCTGATTAGACCTATTGTGCGTACCCTGGATCTACGAGTTTTCCTCGATTCCTAGGCTTCTATAGAACCTTAGGATTCTTCTATGATTCACCATTCTTACCTCTGCAGGAGAAATGTCTACCTGTTCTAGATAAAGTAGCCTTTTGCTGTAAAGGGCTTTACAGGTGCAGAGTATCGGTTGCTTCGTTGCAGAAGCAGCATAGATCTGATTCAACTTTGCACATCTTCTTAAGGCAGTGTCCTGTAAGAAGGCCTGTTATCTGCCTTATCTTCAGTTTGTTGAGTTTCAGAATAACTTAATCCTGAAACACACACCATAAAATGTGTGTTTAAGGATTATAAAATTGTTAGGGGTAATTTATGACAAAATACTGACCTGACGTGACTGATGTTATCGATTTAGCAGCAGAAGAAACTGATAAAGCTGCTCAAATCGTAACTCGTGCTTTGGTGATGAGATGGCGACTCGTCCATTTACTATTTTTATGGTGCGTCTTCTATGGAGGTTTGCTATCTTTATAGCTATCTGGAGTTTATGGACGACAGCTTGTCACTAGCTCACTGTTGTTAAAGTCAGTCTACCAGTCGACCAAACTAGTCCCTTAGATTTCTCAGCCAGGGCACACGGCGTCTACCAATATTCCTCTTTCCCCTAATCCTTCCTTGAACTATCAACCGGAGAAGCGTATATTTGGGGGCCTTCATTATATATCCTAGGTATTGAAGATTTCTCTTCCCTATAGTATTAATTATTTCGCACTTTTATTAATATCATTATAATTAATGATACTAGTGATACTATCTGCCCAGGGTTTACACCACATTCTGCGGTCTTAATTTTCATAAATATTCTATTCTCGTTCTTATTTCCTTTGCTTGATCACCTGATATTTCTATCCAGATTGTAGGTATCTATATGTGTGCATATTTTATATGACCGTTTTTATAACGGCTTAGGATTGAACAGTCAAAATAATTGATACATTCGTATCTTCTTTGCAACGAAAACCACCTATGTACTGTAGCATAACTGCAGCGCTCTCTAACAACTCCATTGCAATAATAGCTATAATAGAATTTTGCAAAGTGATCTCTCTCGTCAATTGTAACTAAATCGTAAGCATATATAAAATGGATAGATCCATTCTCCATCTCCATGTAGCTAATAATCATAGCAATTGATGCAACAAAAAGCATTAATATTAAAATACAGTTTTATGTAAATAAAGCATAACGCAAAATTAAATGAATGACGAGTAGACTCCCCGTGAAAATGAAACAACATCAAATGAAGTTTGTACTATGAAAATTCCGCCCTGCAAATGAATTTCGAGTTATACGAGCTTTAATATTAAACGCTTTGTTGTAGTAGGAACCGAATGCATCCACACCTGCTAGTAATTTATTGCTTTTCGCGATATTACTCCTTTATGGTGGTGTGTTCTTAAATTAAAGGACTTCACATTATCTAAATGCACGGCTACACAGCAAGTGAACCTTAAACTGAAATGGCCCGAAAAGGTTTTTCACATAAAGCGTTTCTGCTTGTTACACTTCTCCAAATTTCGTCTAAGAAATGTTTCTAGCGCCCCGGAAATCAATCACAATCAAATGGAGTGTTTCACATTTAACTTTAACTGTAACGTACGGGACACCTACATACGCTTTACCCTTCTCTTTATTTACATTTCATAATAGATACTACATACTTGTTCTATGTCGATAAAAATATAGATGTATTTGAGTTGGGTCAAAAGCGAAAAATATTAATAAATACAGCATCGCGTAAATCTGTAACAAACCATATTTAATTTATTTTAGATATCTAACAAACGTTTCACATAATATCTCAAAAACCTTCAAGGCAGAATTATCTTTTTACAGCTCAGATATCAGTCAGATTTCGATCAGGTATCAAAACATTACTGAAACTTATTGAACCAAAAGCAATACTTATTAAAAAATATTCGAATATGGAAGTTATTCACTTAAAAATATTGAAAAAAGTTCCACAAATTGTTATTCATTCAATTATAAACATGGTCATAAATAATTAGTTTCTATTTATTTACTTACCACTAAAATTATTGATAATATAATGATGAGACTTGGTACAAGTACCTTGCAAGGCATATACAGGGTTTCAGAATAGATTCTGGCATAAGTTTATATACACATATGGTGCTTTCGTAAAGCAATGAATAAATTCGTTAACAATTCAACGAATAGCTTTCAGGAAAAATTCTCGAACCTGTAAAATGTTATTTTTTATTACACATTTTTCAAAATATAATTAATCTATATAGACTGATTCATATAGAAGGTATGACGTCATGATATTTTTATAGCAACCAAATCGTGCACCATTGGCTACCTGATAGTAGCCAAGAAGATTAACAAATTATTTTTGAACATTGTCAATAACAGCAGGAGGTATACGTAGTACTTCGTGACAAGTTCTTGCTTTTAAATCTTCTAAGTTCTCCAGCCTAGTAACGTATATTTTGTTTTTAAATTATTCCCATAAAACGTAATCTAGCGGTGTTAAGTCTGGCGCTCTGGCTGGTCACCAAATCGGAGCCCTTCTCTCTATCCAACCATTCGGGAACATCTCATATAAATAAGTGCTGACAGAAGTTGCATAATAGGGAAGAATTGAAAGAAAAACTTATTTCTCGGAAGATCAGGTTCCTCTACATCTGGATATAAAGTTATTAGTGAAGGCATTAGATCGTACATATCTCAGATACTGAGTAATGCGAAGAAAAAAAAAACTAAAGCGCCCCATGAAGTGAAAAATATTCAATCACCGTTCAAAACCATCAGAATTGTTAAGGAACTTTTTCACTGATTATCGAACAATTATTTTACAATTGCATCTCTAATTTTGACAGTTATTTATTTAAGCGATCTTTTTCGTATTAATAGATTCAATAGATAATAAAGTTTACTATCGTAATACATTGTTTATTACTTCACAAAAACTCTCAGGTCTTTTGAATATAAATTAAGGAAAATACAATCTATCAGTTGGTGAATTTCAAATGACAATCAAGAAAATATTCAAAGCAACGGAAGAATATTTTATATGAACCCCAAATACTGATGTCAGGACTAGAATGTTGCAATCATTAATAGCCTGTAATAAAAACGAAAGAATATTTTTTGCAAATATAAAATTATCATTCTAATACTTCATTCAAACTAACTTTGTGTATACATACTTACATACATGAGCCAAAGAATACTGTTATCATTACACACTATAATAATATATTAAATTGATTTCCATAAGTGGATACTGTTTAGTTTATTTTATATAACCATATAATTATTTTCTTCTATCTCTCTTAATAAAACATGTTCCTCAATTTAAAAATTTTCTGAATGTTTGAAGTAATTAAACATTATTATTATTACTATTATTCAAATTAGAATTATATGTATTCAGGTCGAAATCTTTTTCACTTAGTAAAATCGTATTTATATAGATGTACATTATTTGTTTCATATAATGGCTTTAAATTTGAGACTTTAACGTCCTCTGGAGTATCTTAAGGCTCAAATTTGGGACATACATATAATCTGTATATTATTTATTAACAACTTGTTTCTAATGTTTATGTTGCATCATCTTCTTTTTACAGATGCCTTAAAATTATTTTTAAATGTAACCTCTTTAGATAATCATTTGAGTTGCAAAACTCATCGACCTTGTTGTGTCGTAGTGTTCAGAGAATAAATTATCAACAAACATAGATAAATATGAAGTTTTCTGGCATACCTTAAAGATATAGCCATTAATATATGATTATTCTCTTGGTGGAATACCTTTGACACGTTCTGAAAATACTAAGGACCTTGGTGTGTACTTTGATGATAAATTATCATTCTTCGAGCATATCAGCCACGTAACTCTTATTGCAGATAAATCTCTTGATCTGATGAGACATCATTTAATAACACCTGATGCCTTAAAATATTTATATCTTGCTTTAATTCGTTCAAAATTAGAATATTTTAACCTTATTTGGTATCCCCGGTATATACATAATAAAAATCAACTTGACAATTATTACCCAATAGGGGGCTGTGATCATAATCTGTTTCTATAAAAATTTTACATCCAGTCATTGACCTCTAGAAGGGTGCTCACTGGCCTCTCATTTTTATATAAGCTATTCCATAATAGTATATATATGGTAGATGCACCTGCATTACTAAGCATATTTAGTATACGCATACCTAGACCAGGCTCTCGAGAAGGATATGTTTTACTGACAGACTGCAAGAACCAACATGCTGTTAAAATCTCCAGTGTTTATATTTTCACAAAATATAATTGCATTCAAATATGCACTTATGATTTGACCATTTGCACTCATACTGAGTTACTATCTAGGAAAACAATTATTATTATGTTTTAAATATTTTTTTGGTGAATACTATTAACTCACAGCAGTATATGTTACCTCTCACCCCATATACAGCACCCCGCTTCCAGGCGAGCAGCAAGTTTCACAGCTAAAAAGATCACGGGTAAAGTTGTAAGCTTAATTAATGTAGGTGTTAATCTATAATTCACTTGTTGGGAAGGTTAGCATTGTTTAATTAGACGTTAAATTATGGAAACAGTGTGAGATGATAACGAACAACTCAGGCCGTATAATAATTCAATTATGCGAATTAGTAATTCACACCCTCGAGGAATTTTTTAAGTGCGTAAGGCTTAAACTGTCACAAAAGACTACCAGAAGACAGGAAGGGGATTCTTCGGAGCGTATTTTAATAGATCCTTAATAATTCAGGCTTTGTGCATAAAGTAGAAGGTTTGGAAAATTCCCGGGAGTCAGGAAATGTAACGTCTATTAGGAAAAAAAAAAGAGAATACGGAGTTAGTATTGAATTTATTAAATAATACTGAAGGAAAAGATTTTCTTACGATTATATTAATACTGTTTAAGTTATAACCCCGATATCAGTAGAAAACCTAAAAATTTTCATTGTAAACATTTTATTGGGAATGGTAAAACTTAACCTATATAATTAATAAACTAAATTAGCACCAAATACCCCACAACGTGGCACATTTAACTCCGAATATGATAGGTTATCCATATGCACCCATGTAGTTCACTGTTTATATGATAGATAATCCATATGCACTGTCGAATTCCATGTAGTCTTAGTGCTTACGCTTTATCATGATTTCTGATTAACCAACTTATGCCCAAATGCTGTTAGTGTCTCAAGAAGCTCATTAAAATTAATTATTGGCTAAGTTTATTAAAATAGTTTGCCAAGATTGTTGAATGTATTGAATTTTATTATTGCATCGCTGGATGTTTTCACCGAGTAGATATTATGTATACATACCAGTAGGTATAGGGGCGGTTGGGCGCGGGAAAATTTCTGGGGTCGTGGGAAAATTGAACCTTGCGTTTTTACCTAATTCACAAAAAAATTCGTCGAAGCGTCAGCGTACATCAAAGGGTTGCCGCTCGTAGGTGTTAATGACAGGTGCGCCGAAGGCATTCGCCCCCATTTTATCCACAATTATCCAACGTACAAAGTCGTACAGCTGCATTTAAACAGGTCGTACAGCCCTGTAATATAAGAGTAATAGAATAATTGTGGATAAAAATATGGATAATTGTGGATAAAATGGTATAATTGTGGATAAAATGGGGGCGAATGCCTGCGGCGCCCCTGTAATTAACACCTGCGAGCGGCAACCCTTTGATGTACGCCGACAAAGCGGAGCCTCTAATTTTTTTGTGAATTAAGTAAAAACGCAAGTTTAAATTTTTCCACGACCCCAGAAAATTTCCCACGCCCAACCGCCCCTATACCTACTCATACCTAATTTATTTGTGTTTCGCGACGATAGAATAAATAGGGTAATACAAATATATATGTTTTGTATCATAAAACATATATAAATAGATATGTTTTGTTGTTAATTAAATTGGTGCATATATACGTATATAATTTATTTGGAAATGAATAGTATATTTAATAACAAAATATTATTATTAAATACAAATGACATATTTACCACCACCCACGAATGAATTTAATTAGTCGATAACGAAATAGCTACTGGATTTTGGTCACAAGTATTGGTTAAATTATTTAATGGGAACATTTTGTTAATTATTTTATTTTGTCTATTTCTCTCTGAATCGAATTTAGGTTTATTGTTATTTAATTTTTGTAGTATTAAATGCAAAAAAGTTATTCAGTTGCAGTACAAGCTCTAATTAAATACGTTTCAATTATATGACTTCAATACATGGATATAAGAATATAAATAATTCAATTTGGCACTTTCATAGTAACGTTATTGTCAGTTTTCGTTAAAAAGTAAACGCTTTTGTGAAAATTACAAAAATAAATCAAGAAAACTAAAATCAAGTCACAGAAAATAAACCTTAAGTCAACTAAGATAAACGTACATCACAGTATTAAATAACCTATGAAATAGTGTTCTACATAGAAGACATATTTCGTACAGCGAATCGAAGGGTGGTTTCGAAAACTTGAATAAACCCTTTGTTAATTTAAAGAAAGTACAAAAACTCACTTTTGCTATTTTAAAGAATCTACTGCCACTTTGAAAATATTGAGAAAAAGATTAATGTTGCTAGTTTTTTCAGTTTACTATACTTCCAGTATTCCTGTAAACTTTCAAATTGATTGATTTCTTTTTCATCTTTCTAATCATTAAATGATGTTTCAAAGCAATAATCTTGTTCCTTTAATTCCTTCAAAACTGATCATTCGAGAAAAAGCGGTTCGATGGATCAATTTAAAAATTTACAGAGCTATTGGGAATATAATAAGCTAAAAGAAAACTTGGCAACATTAGTCTTTTCCTCGATATTTGCAAAATTGCGGTAGATTTTTTAAAAAATCAGAAAAAGTCATTTTTGCACATTTTTCAAATTAACAGTGAGGAAGAAAATTGTGCTCAAAAAGAATATCCGACTTTTATAGAAGTTTTCAAAACTATCATTCGATTCTTTGAACGATCATTAGCTACTGAGATATCGATGATCAAAAACAACATTCATCAACAGTCATTTTTCATTCAACTATCGATACGTCAGCAACAAATGGTCAAACGGAGTCCGTTAAAAACCCAAATTAAAGCTGAATAAACAAACTAGTCGGCCTTTGTCCATGTTTCTGCATTAATTTAGTTCGAAGAATTTTCATATCTTTCTATCTCATAAAGAAGATCTTTGGGAAATTTTGGTGTCATGAAATCTTTCTGGATTGATTCAGTAACTATGGCTCAAAAAATTTCAAAACTAAAAGCTTCAAGCTTCAAAACAGTTTTTATTTCATCTCCATACGCCCAGGTTTCATAAAGATACAGATTTCAAAGATCACTGAAAATTTTTCCTGGGAACATTTCTGTTCCCAGTAATTTTTTTATGTAGTTTATAACAATATAACTATTTTCTCAGCGAAGTTTACATATACTAAGACACTACACTGCAACAAACAACACAATCTTTTGAAGAGAAAATAATGTTTGACAAAGTTGCGATGCAAAAAAGTTTGTTATCCTCATAGCCTCCTTTGCAAAATTTGAAGCTAAATATGTGCCTTTTAATTACGACATTGAAGAAATTACTGAATTCATCAAAATAAATATTATTTGAGGTTAAAGGAACAACTACTTGAGACGGTAACAGTTAATATAAACTACATGGTTGATTGTGTTTGTTATAGTATCTTATTGCATGTAACAAGAAGAAACTACATTATAACAAACGACTCAATATTTTGAAGAGAAAATCATGTTTGACAGAATTGCATATATGCATATCAATTGGTTTTCCTCATGGAATCTTTTGCAAAATTTACAATTGAGTATGTGCCTTTTACTTAAATTGAAAAACATATTGAGTTCGTCAAAGTAAGGCCAAGAAAACAACTACTCGAGACTACAACTAGAAGGACTCGAGAGGTAATAGTTAATATAAACTACGTGTACTAAAATACAGTATAACGTCCGATCCACCGGCCATTTCAAATAGACACGTACCCTTTAATTTGAATTCCATCGTTCCATTTCCAACCCTGCTTC
The DNA here is from genome assembly GCA_037954035.1 of Rosalia funebris. NCBI lineage: Eukaryota > Metazoa > Arthropoda > Insecta > Coleoptera > Cerambycidae > Rosalia > Rosalia funebris. The sequence goes on along the minus strand of JAZFAV010000002.1, from coordinate 4,384,240 downwards.
GAAATCAATCGAAACTGACTATAGTTTTTGTAAATATCCCTTTTAATTAATTCCTACTAACCCCTTTATCCTCGCAACTGCAATAAAGTTGGAACAAGGGTCAAGTTACCATTCGCTGGTGGGGAGAAAACTCGGAGACGGTCCTTCGTCCGTGGATAATTTTATGGCAAAAGTTTAATCAAAGGCGGTGAATGTCTCTTGTCAAAGACGGATGCCGGATGATTCGCGCGATGAACTGTTTTAATATTAGCCTCGCCGAAACAATTTCTTACACCAGGCTTGGAAATTAGAACGTCTCTAGTTCTGAGGGGTGATCGCGGGGATTCCCGCTTGTCGTAAATTCCGAATAACGATCTAAGCCGGGGTTCTTACATAAAATAAACGTTTATGTTTTCTAGATACACATCCATTTGCACGATATGTTGCGTTTAATCTGTACGTCACATCTATATAAATCTGTCAGATTGTTACCAATGGATTAACCTCTGACGGGGAGTGTATAATAAAAGTACCTATTACTTTATCCATATTGCTTGATTTATTTATAGGCGTAGAATGGTAGGTACACTTTTGAACAAGCTACATTCCTAGTGACGTTTTCTATAACGGGCTATTACGCAAATATTGGACCAATACTGGGCCAGGTCTTAGTCGCTCTTCTCTGTGTGTTAAATGATCATCACATAGACACCCTGTTGTCTATGTGATGTATTCATACATAGACATGTTGACACATTTGTCTATTTATGTCAACGATGTCAACTATTTATGTTTTCTTAATCTCCATGAAATTTACAATCTGTCTTTAATATGTAAACAATAAATAAATAATTTAAAATAGGTCATGGAGAACATATTTCCACTGAAATATCTCCACGGGCGTAGCGTGAGAAAAGAATCTAGGGATGTGACAAAATTTTATAAGGGGAAGAGATATAGTCGGATGTATGTAGACCATATGAAAATGGTAAAAATAAAAAAAGGCACTAACCTAAAATGATTATGCCGAGGAACATATCCTAATTTTTAAAATGAAGATCAATTCTTCGGTTTTTGTTTGTCCAGGGAAAACGTCTCTTCAAATATTAGAGACGATCTCATATCTTTTGAAAAGGCACCTTTAATATTTATTAATGCTAAAACTGACAGTCTTTCTTGCTTTTGAAAATTTCGCAGATAAGTCTTTATTCTCTTTAACCATGAAAATGATCTTTCCGCGGAATTGCTTGTGACAGGTATAGTTAAAATTAAATGACACAATTTTGATGACACCGGAAAAACAGAAGATAATTGAAGGGACATAATATATTGGTGAAGCTCAAGCACAGTGCTATTTTTCATATCGGGATCACTATAAATCACTGAAAGTTCACTTTTTAAACGATTTGCGTCAAAGAATGTTCCATATGTATGTATCTACTAAAGAAGAAAAAAGTTCGTCAGGAAAACGGTTCACGAATGAAGTAAATTGTGTGGAATCTAGATTTAAGAATTTCAGTTTAGAAATTTCACTAAACCGTTCACTAATGTTCAAAGTAATAACGTCCAAAATTTTATAAAACAATCGTGCGTGGGTGCTTTTCTTATCTTCTTCAGGAATTGAATCCAAACGTATTCTTTTACTTGGTGGTTGATTTTCTAACGCAAATTTGTCCATACGGTCCTAAATGTCACTAAATTCGTTTCCCATTTTTTGAATATGTGATTTGAAATCGGCGATCTTTTTATTGCAGTAACTAATATTTGATATTTTTGTTTGTAGAATTTTAAACAGACTCTCGGAATGTGGGAATATTGCAGAAAATACTGCTACGAAAAAATTTAAATTAAAGTCGCGCAATAAAGTTAAAAGGCCTCTAGCATAAATAACGGTTTCTCGATCGCATTCCTCTTTTTCCTTTTCTACAATTATCTGAAACAGCGCTTCCAAGTCTTCCTTATGTTATGACGACAGTCGCCAAGATGCGTTCACATAATCGCATAACTGAGTCCGGAAATAACGACAACACCCATTCGCGGTTCCACTGTTGATTGCGTAAGATCACTGATCTTTTCGCGCATCTAACGCGTAGCTTGGATGTAACGTGAATCATCGCATTTCAGCACTGCAGTAAGTAACGCGGTCCAATAATTTCGGGCGCCTTCACGGCCAATTTGAAATAAAAAAGTTGATGGTAACGTTTAAAGTAAATAATGTAAGTTTGCGGTCGGTTTAAAATAATAAAAAAATTGTAATAATTGAATAAATCGATTGAACTTTTAAATAACACTAATTTGCCGATAAGGGATGCGACGCATCTTTCGCATCCATGTACGCTACGCCTCTGAATATCTCCTCTCTTAAGGTATATTTTTCAGTTTTGAACGTGGATACATACTTAATTAAACCTAGGTAATATATCTGTTAGTTTGAAGCTTCTTAGTCGAAGCGTTCACATTTGTATGTGAATTAATTATTTTTCTGTGTTTGGTACGTACCATGGAGAGTTGACTAAGATTCTCAGTACCTGATTGTCTCCAGTTTACGTGTTTCCTACAGTTAGTTTTGTCCTTACACAACAAGGGTTTGTAGCAAACTAAACATTATTTGATGGTGGGGATATGTAGATCTTTTCTATTACGATGTTTGGCATATACTATAGACAGTTGACTAAAATTCTCAGGACCTTATTTTGAAACCTCTGGATTATTTCTAGGTTGGATTGGGAAGCAGAACCCCACAGCTATATTTCATATGTCCAGATGGAATTTACAATGATTTTATATACAAGAATTTAATTTTGCAGCGACAGTTGTGATTTTCTGCCAATTACCCAGTAGAACTTTTGTAATCTAAGTTCCAGTTACTTTCTCTTGTTGAATACATTTATTCTCTATGTTAGTCGTTTGTCCAAATAAATGTCCATGTACTTAACGCTGTCTACTTTTGTTAGTTGGCTGTTTTTCAATCTAACTGGAGGGTACTGTTCTCCTTTCAGCATAAAGGTGATGTGCAGTGACTTTGACTCATTGGCTTTAATTTTCCATTTTTTTACTCACAGTTAAATTACTTTAAATTACTTTGTAGGCTTCTTGACGAAGAAAATTGGACGCACTTTACGAACTGTGGCAACCAAACTTTCACCATTTTGATAATAATGTTTAACAATAAGGAAGCGTTATTTTATCATGTAGCGATTTATGTTTACTAACTCCTGTCTATCTCCTATCGACCTGTCACAATTATTGGCCTATCGAATCATGATAGCCAAAATGCCAAACCTCTCATTGTTATTAATACTCCGTACATAAATTAAAATAATTTTTATTAATATATTATTTTAACATTACACGTTAATTTAAGTTACTGTTCTGTCCTACCATCTTAGGGAGCCGCCACTGGAAATTCAATTCGCAAAAAAATAATCCTGAAAATTTTTTTTGCCATTCGATCAATAATATACTTAATTTGTTCCATGCTGCATTACCTCACTACAGAGTGACAAAAATAGTTCACACGGCATGTAATCTCTTCGTTATTGATGTGAATTAATATCCACTTAACAAAAACTGATGATTACCGTTTGTTTATGTTCAGGCTCGGTCGCATACTAAAAACTGCATTATTTCATACATTAATCATCAAAGATAAGAGATCTATATTTTCAGGCCCGGATATGGCTAGATATCCACGTTGCACGTAAAATGCATTTTAGTGGGTCTATTTTTTTGTGAGGAATTTATAAAACGGTTTTAAATAATCGCATTAAATGGATTAGAGTAAAATGCGTTGTGCGCTGTAAAAATATAAAATGCCAAATTGCACTTTAATATGATTTTTATAAACAGTTGAAATAATACGATTAGAGCAGGTAGGAAAACCCAGCCAACGTAACGAAAACCATCAAAATCATTTCTGACTGAATGCTTCCATGAACTTATTGAAGTTTTTGTTTTAGGAAATATACTTTTGAGTGTACCATAAAGTTTTATTGAATTAACAATAAAAATGTTGTCTAAATGTATCGAGAAGTTCTGAAGAGTTTTATTGCCATTGTAGTTCTAAGCAGCTTTGAATTATGGTTTTTGAAGTCTGAGTTATAGTGTCTTATGGTCTGACTCTCTGGCTCATATCAAGAGCCTACGAAATCTTTCAAAAGTCCGTCTCAAGAAACTGGATTTTTTTTTATTAACATGGCGAACGATTGTAATAAAAACATTGGGACATTTTTGTAAATTAAGTAATGACATTGGCAACGTAGCATTAGATCTGGCAACATTTGAGACGCGGGACTTGTGGGGGGGGGGGGGGGGCGATAAGCGAACATCTGAGGCGCTTTCAGTACGAGATTGAACTCGCTAAAGTCATATGGTTGTCCGTAGAGATGTTTTTCGTGAAACCGTTTTTTCTAGCGCATTCTAAAAATAAATGACATCAATTTCGAGCAACGTTATGCTATCAGGTGTTACTTCAGACTTGAGCACAGTACAACGGAAACTTTTGCAAAATTTCAGCAGGCCTACGGAAACAGTGATTTGTCAAGGGCCCAGGTTTTTTGATAGTTAAGACATTTTTAGAAGGAAGAAAGTCAATTGAAAATGAACCTCGCAACGGAAGGGTTTCATCTTCAAGCACCGATAAAAATGTAGGGAGAATCCGAGGTTTTTTATGTTCAGATCGTCCGTCAGAATGATCGGAGAAGAGTCTGATCTGCGAAAACTGATTCCAAAAACCATTCACAGAACCAAAAGGACATCAGGAGAGAAAGGAGAGGTAAAATTTTCACTTTTCATTACTGGTTATGAGTCTTGGGTGTTTGAATATGACCCGGAAATTAAGTACTAGAGCATGGAATGTCACAATAAAACACAATATAACTGTCATAAAACAAGCAAGAAGGAGCAAGTCGAAGATCTGATGCTGGAATGATAGTTTGCTTTTTCGATAGCCAGAGAACCGCTCACAAAGAGTGTGTGCATCAGAGCCAAATGGTTAATCAACACTTTTACCGAGAGTTTCTCGAAAAACTTCTCAAAAGGTTTATGCGTGTAAGACCAAAAATCAAGAATAACGGGGTGCCGTATCACGACAATACGCCTTGTCACACAATAAATTCAGTAAATGAGTTTTTGGCCAGTAAAACATTCCTGTGGCTCCTCAACCTCCTTATTCGCCCGACTTGAGTCCTTCTGACTTTTCCCTTTCCCTGCGATTGAAAAATTACCTCAAGAGACATCATTTTCCGACACTTAAAATCATTTAAATGGCTGTAAATGACCAGCTGAAGGCTATTCCAATATCTCAGTTCCAGCACTGCCATAAGGATTGGAAGAACTGTCTCCAACGCTATGTACTTCCCAAGGAAATTATTTTGAGCCTACTATTAGTAGGACGGTAATAAGGCAACACATTTTGTCCATTGTAAGTTGTTTTTCATCTAGAGAGCTTCCATAGATTTTACTGATTGTCTGACCTAATAAATATGTACAAGCAGGCATCTACAAGACTACCGTACCACATATATACGCTTCCGCTTGCTGGTATTAATTCAGTTTTCATACTAATAAACATTCCGGCCTTATACACACTAACCCTTTACTCTCCAGGGAGTGCCAGCGCCATAAACTATAGCGTCTACGAGTCAGTCCCGGACCTAGCAAGTCAACTCGCGCCGTACCATCTCCATTACGGTTTTTGTTATCTTACACCCGGAATGAAGTATTGAATTCCTTTACCGTCAGTGTAGCTGACTGGAGGGTAAATACTTTTTTTTTTGCGAAAAAGGTTTTATCGAATTCAATTTTGAAGGAAATTGTTTTTACATTTAGGATGGATCGATAATGGTTCTCGTTCCTTCGGGAGAGATTGTTTTTCTTATAAATGAAGTTTCCTCCTAATTGCGGAGCAAATATGAGAAGGCGAGTATCAGCTGTATATGGTGGAGATGGAAAGTAATATGGAACTCGATGAAGTGTTTTAAATAACTTTCTGCAGATCGCTCATTGTCAGATATTTTCTTGATTGAGCCCACTCCTTTAAAAAGTAAAATAAAAAGTCTCCGAGACATTTTAAAATGCTTATATAATACTATACCGTATCCGTAATGGATTGTTGGGATCATTTGTATTAATTTAATGTTTCTCAATTTCTGTTGGAGTTATGGCATTTTTGAAAAAACGACAATAATTTTATACAGAGCTCCTGGATAAAATGAACACATCAGTGAAACTTCCCATTGTTACTCTTACTTTTTCGAAGATTTAAATCATAGTACCGACGTGTACAGTATTATAATTAGATGGTTTCTACAAATATATAACAAATTGAAATTGTAAAAGGTGGTCCAACCAAAACGCACGATGTTAATTGTAAATAAAACAAAAAGTTTTCAGAGAATTATCTTAATATTTTTTATTATGATAGAAGGATCTATGACAATTATGTGTGAAACAAAATATCGGACAAATGCTCGCCACGGCTTCGGTGGCATACCTCTATCCGATGGTCCATATTTTCAATGACTCTGAGACATAATCGAGGTTCAATGTCGTTAATGTGCCGAATTATCTCATCCTTTAGCTCTTGAATTGTTCTTGGCTTATTGACGTACACTTTTTCTTTTAAATATCCCCAAAGAAAGAAGTCCAACGGTGTCAAATCATATGATCGTGGCGGCCAATTAACATCGCCACGACGTGAGATAACACGGCCATTGAATTACTCGCGCAAAAGTGCCATTGTTTCATTGGCTGTGTGGCAAGTGGCACCATCCTGTTGGAACACATATCGTCCAGGTCCATATCCTCAATTTCTGGCCACAAGAACTCCGTTATCATCTCGCGATAGCGAACACCATTCACGGTAAGTGCTTGGCCGACCTCATTTTCGAAGCAGTACGGCCCGATGACGCCGCCAGCCCATAAACTGCACCAAACAGTCACTCTTTGTGGATGCATCGGCTTTTCAACAATCACTCGTGGATTCTCATTTGCCCAAATGCGGCAATTCTGCTTGTTAACGAATCCACTGAGGTGAAAGTGTACCTCGTCGCTGAAGATGATTTTCTTTGTAAAGTCACCATTCACTTCTGTCTGTTCAACCAACCATTCGGTGTATTGACGACGCTTGAAATGGTCAGTAGGCTTCAGCTGTTGAGTCAATTGAACCTTGTAAGCGTGTAAATTCAAATCTTTATTCAAAATTCGCATCAGTAATGTTCGTGAGATGTTCAATTGTTGGGCACGACGACGAGTCGAGGTTGACGGCTCTTCTGCTACACTATCGCGAACAACAGCAATGTTTTCCGCAGAACGAACTGGGGAGCATGCACAGGTGTTTTCACATTTCCTACAGACCCGGTTTGCTGAAATTTGCGCACAATTCTCCCGATTGTGGACACATTTGGTCCATTATGCTGACCAAAAAAGTCACGAAGTGCACGAAATACATTTTGATTTGAACGCCCATTTTCGTAAAAGGCTTCAACAATCTTAACGCGCTGCTCAATTGTGTACCTCTCCATGGTTGAATTTGTCAAACAATGAAACTAAGAAATGTCAAATTAAGTTGGGCAAAAAACTTGACGTTAAGGTGTGACTCACAATTAACATCGTGCATTATGGTTGGACCACCCTTTATTATTGGGAAAAAACGGATAAATAACAGAAATAAAAAATAACGTCCAATGCAATGAAAACAGTGTTAACGAAAAACATTAGAAACAAAATGGGGGTGAAATTAGATCGTAAGAATTTGAATTCAGTAGCGTGTAGATCCTCCCCTAGCTCTTATCGCTGGTTTTATTCGTCTGGGCATGCTATTGTTCAAGTGGTGAATGGTTTCCTGAGGAATATTTTCCCTTTCAACAAGAACGACTATTTTAGTATGTGGTGCCTAACTCCTCGTTTTAGTGCATCCCATAGATGCTCTATGGAGTTCATATCTGGGCTTCTTGGTGGCCATTCTATAGTCGAAATATTCACAAATCGAAAATAGTCTAATAACACTTTATCAACGCGAGGCAGAACCTTATCCTGCATAAAAATGAAATTGTAGCCGGGAAACGGGGCAAATGACATCACATGTTCTTTTACGATATTTTTTTATGTAGAAATATGTATTCATGAAGTCTCTCCCGTATAGGAATCAAATTCGTGCAACCATCGAAACAAGTTCCTCCCCAGAACATTATTATTGATTCATCAAAAAATTGGATCTCGGAGAGTTATTGCAGGTGACAAAACTCTGCCTTGGCCTCCGCCAGGCTCATTAGTAGCCATATAGTCAATTAAGACTTACTCTTACTTCTAGTTCCTACTCTTGCTTCGTCTGAAAGCAAAACTCGCTTCCAGTCGTCAATAATCCAATTAACGTGTTTTCTTGCAAAACGCAGTCTGGTAACTAACTTTACGTTCTCTGGTGATTAGTAGTGAAATAGCTGGTCTTCTACTGTTCAATCCTCCTTCATTAAGTCTCCTTCATTCTCCTGACCGTTCGTCCAGAAACTGCTACACTTCGAGCTAACGCTAGGGCTCTGCTAAGCTGATAGATTGCCTGTTTCTCTTAAAGTCGATTTGCATAAAATGTCTAGCATTTGCACACTTCTTACGATCTTGTGCTGGGGTTCTGTAGTAACTTCCAAATTCATTGAAACGTTCGATTAATTGTTGATTGTCTAATTCTTAACAAATTAGCCACATAAAGCTGGCTACATTCCTCATTCACCAGAATTACCCCTTTCAATTTCAACTAATCGTCTAATTCCTAACAAATTAGCCATATATCGCTGGCTATATCCCTCATTCACCAGAGTTACCGCATTCAGTGCTTCATCTATTAAGTTGCATATACGATTCCTCTACTGTAAGTATACTCGACAAAGTGTTTAATTCACTTAATGGGAAATTCATCGAGGAAGCCCTTACTATGTGGTAGTTTATAATTCACAACGAAAATGAATAAACTACTAGGTTTTTACTGTCGAAATTGCAGTCACGTTTCTGTGAAAATATAGTGGTATAAAGCTTAGTAGTTGTTTAAATCAATTCCGTTGTCACTTATTGGGATTAAATTAAAAAAAAATCACTAGCGTAACTGAATTTATTTCCTTTTGAAAATTACTACAAACTGTGTTTAATGTATTATTAACAAACAAATATTACAAAATGTTACCTTACATCTGTCGAACAATTACAATTGTCTAGCAATAGTGACAGAGGATATCCCAAGCCATCTACATAAAATGTTTAACGATTTAAAACTTCGAAAAATTATAAGAACTAAGTTTTGCTAATAATATCGAGAGATATAATTTAAATATAGTGACACCACATGATCTGCAAATAAAGAATAAATAACGCTTTGTGGCCCCAAAATTAATTGTACACTACAGAAATCATGACGACGAATTATAGCAGAAATCTTAAGAAACGCACGCGATAAAGATACACAATAAAACACACGAAGACTTACAGAAATCCTTGAGGTTTCAGCTTTTATCAGCATTAAAACAAAAAAGTTTTGGAAGTGTTTCGATTAAATCCTAAATATCAGCTGCATATATTTCAGTTGAAGTCAGGGAAATGTTCTACAAGGCGTTTCATGTGAACGAAACCTTTACACCTACCTTATTCTTGTTCGCCTGTTGTAGCACTCCCTCACTATTTACGACTGGCAATAAAAATGCTTCCCAATTTACGTTCCTATTTCGTTATTTAGTCTCGAATTATCAGCTTCAAGTTCATTCGAAAAAGAGTCGTTTTAATTTGCGTCGTAAAAAATATTCATCTATGTCAATAAACTGTCAATTATTAATTTGTATATCGAGTAGATACAAACAGTAATATACGGATTGTTCGGATGTCATTATTTTTTGCATTTTGCCGAAATTCGTTTGACTATACATAATTTATAACTTTACAAAAGGGATTTGTTTGAGTTCATTTGCTGTCTATTTGCAATGTCCGTTGTGACTGCTCTATATCACTTCGATAGAAATTAATCAGACTAACCAGGCTAGATAGCTTATAAAGTTGATGGATGAAATGAAAAATATGTTATTTGAAGTTTTGAAATTGATCCGTTGATAAACGAACATGAAAAATTAATAAATACGATATATGAGGGTGTATTACACAAGACAAAAATTCACCTCAGTTCAGAATGTCACCTGCACCAATTGCCGAAAGGCTATTATATTTTCTGCAAATTTCTAGAAAATAGTAAACTCTGAGGTACATATGTGGAATTACTAGAGCTATTCACTTGGATTCCTTACCAGACAGTGTCATATATTAGCAATTACATGTAATTTATAATAATCTATACAATATAATACAGAATGTCTACCGTGGCATGCGTGTCAGACCAAAATCTATACCAAACACTGACTTTCTCGAGATGCATTTGCTGCGGGTCTGTCTCGTGTGGATTGGTATCGTCCCAAATCCGACAATTTTGCTTGTTCACATATCCATTCATCTAAAAATGGGCCTGGTCGCTAAAACTGACTTTTTGGGCGGAATTTTGATTTTTGATTTTGGGCCAACTACTCCAGAGCCCAATCAGCGAACACGTGGCGTTGTTTATGGTCGTTTACCTTAAGTTCCTGGGTCAGTTGGATTTTGTACGGATGCAGACCCAGATTCCGACACAAAATCGCCAGTTGTAGAAAGGCCAAGGAAGTTGAAGTTGTAGAAAGGCCAAGTTCTTGTCAACGACGATCTTGTAACGAAATTAACTGCCTAGAGTTCTTCCGTACACCAGCAATGTTTTCAGCAGGCCTTGCGTTTCGGTGACGTACGGGTGTTGGCTGATTATTTATCAAACCGGTTCACTCGAATTCGGTTCAATAATCGACTCGCGGGACGGTTGTGGCGAGGATAAAAATCACGTTTCTCGAACGGAGCACTAATTTATAAAATAAAATTGGATGAATTGCATACATTGTTGAACGCTATAACCCTCTATGGTGATTTGGCATACACTACTAAATGATTTACGATCAATTTGACAGATTTTGCTTTAACAACATGGCCATTATAACCTAACAAATTTCGAGCGCCTCTATTGAATGACCCTATACCTATTAATGCACGTGGAGTTCTCTAAATTTGTTCATGGTTAATCTGTATTATCTGTATATATGACAGTAGATTTCACTCAGACTTTTGAAGACCGTACAAAAGGCAATAATATTATAGTTAATTGATATACAGGATCCGGCAGGGACGTATGGAAGATTTGAATGGGGCGCCAAGCAAGGTGGGGTGAACCTAATGTTTTCGGAATAGGTAGTATCTACTGGTCACGAGATGCCATTTTAGTTGCCATGGAGCCGTGGTCTCTTGAGCATCATGTGTTTGTTTACAACACTTTCATTGAAACGGGTCGTTCTGTCATTCAAACACAGAGACGATTCCGAAATCATTTTAACATTGGCCGTCACGGTCGTGTTCCGAAGTTTGAAACGATCATGAAGTGGGTGAATAGCTTTCAAAGAACTGGATCTTTGAGACCTGGAACTGCGCGAGGAGGTGATCGAACGGTAAGGACCCCGAAAAACATTGAAAAGGTGCGTCAAGCAGTTGAAGCCAGCCCTCGTCGATCAGCCGTATGTCACGCTCGGGCTCTACGGATGTCAGACCGCTCAGTTCGCCGAATATTACACCTCGACTTGCATTTTCATCCGTATAAGATGATGGTTGTTCAAAAATTGCAGCAAAACGACTACGGCAGACGGATGAGGTTGCAGAAGCGATGTTGCAAATCTTGACAGATGACATTGTTTTGATAATGAGTGACGAAGCCCACTTTCACTTGTCAGGGGTGGTTAATAAACAAAACTTCCGTTATTGGGCCTCTGAAAACCCGCAAGAGCTCCATGAACGACCTCTCCACAGCGAAAGGGTAACTGTTTGGTGTGGCATTAGTCGAAACTTCATTATTGGTCCGAACTTTTTTCGTGAAAACGGTCGGACCGTCACTGTCAACACAGATCGTTATCTACAGATGTTGCGTGATTATTTTCTGCCAGAACTGAGAAGACGACGTATCAACCTGAATACTGTATGGTTTCAAGAAGATGGGGCGACTTGCCATACATCAAGAGCAACAATGGGCTTTTTAAGGAACCCATTCCCTGGACGTCTGATTTCATTGCGAGGAGATGTGGAGTGGCCCCCTCGATCACCGGACCTGTCACCATGTGATTACTTTTTATGGGGCTATCTCAAAGCACGAGTGTACATAAACAAACCACGTACACTCGAAGCCCTAAGTGAGACAATAACCCAAGAGATTCGAGCAGTTGCACGTGAAATGCTTCAGAGGAGTATGCAGAACTTCTCACAACGTCTTCAGGAGTGTTTCGACAAAAATGGACGACCCTTAACTTACGTTATTTTTCGTACCTAATCAAATTTTTTTTTCTTACTCTTAACTGGTTTTCTAATGGCAACATCTAAGGTACACATTCAAAAAATAAAATTTGAGTTTAGGTAAAAAATGAGTGAGTTACAGTTTTTTCAAATCTTCCATACCTCCTTGCCGAACCTTGTATATTCAATTGATGTTTTCTTTAGACTAGATTCTATGTATACTGCTTTCCATGCATGCTCTAATTACTAATGTTTGGCATAAAACTTTATCCAATGTCTGTCTCTGATCTGTATCTGGCCCATATCTAGTCCGAAGTGCTTGTTTAGGCTAAAATCCTGCCTATATTGCAGAATAAACGAGCCAATTCTTATTCACGCTATATTGTTTATTGAATACACTCTTTAAAAACTCAGCCTGACGAGAGCCGACAGTAATACTAAGAGCATATTTAATCGTTTTAGTGATCTAATATAGGTATCAAAGCTTTTCGAAAAACCATTTAATAACAAAATTGTCATTATTATGTCAATCTTTATCATCAGATTATATTATGATTGAGAGGTATTAAGTTATAGTAGTACAATATTCAGTTGAATTTCAAAAACCGCTCCATCTTCGATTTGGTGTTTTCATATTAAATTAGAATTATGTTATCACTTCCGCAGGGTGGTCGAAGTCCAAGGGTCGAGGGCCGAATCACGCACGTACCCAAATCCCTATTCCTGTCAACGAAGGCTGTGCACACACGTAAGATTGATTTAAACATTAATTACTCGAGCTCCTCATTTATTTCCTGCGAAATGACGGAACCGTCCGAACATGATTGGTCGCCGGTCAACTCTGACCTTGGCAAATTAAGCGGCAAAATTTACAAGACTAATTTGGGTCATTGACAAGAGAGATGGCCCGTCTCGTTAGCAGGAGACAAGGAGCGCCTTCGGGTCCCGGATCAATTTAAATTGTTGAAACAATTACACCGGCGAATGCAAACAATTAAGATAATAGTATTTGCATCCGGTTGGGTGCTTTGGAAAATAAAACGTTCGCGTTTTTATTGCCGTTAATGCATATTCATGATCTATGCATAAACGAAAAGCTCCCGATTGTAACCCTCATAAAAGCGCAAGTTTAAAAACGGGAATATTATTCGGTCGTTTACAATTTTCCTTACCCAATCGATTTTCTGGACATTTCATCAAAATCATCGTGCTACTCTCGTCTTATAACTAACCTGGGTAATTCTTCTTAAATTCTAAGTTCGTAATATTGATTTCATGATAATGAAGAAACTTTTTTTGTCTTTTTATTTGGAGTTTTTGTAAAACTGATTTTATCTCTTCTACTATATGGCTCTAGCGCATAAGGCTTATTACTCTGCCCAGTGTTTGAAAGGTATTTATTTAAATTATGTAATCCTTTCATTTATTTAATTTATATTAAAAACAGAAAGCCAGTATTCCACGAACATCGAACTAATGATTAAAACTGATCAGTTTTAATAATCTTCCAGTTATGCCAACTTCGTTAGAGAAACGTGTAGTTTTTCAATGTTTAAGGAAACTGGTCTTCTGTTTTTGTTGCTGCATCAAGAGTTACATCCCCTTCCCAGAGAACCTATATTGCTAAAACAGGTCGCACTATTGCTATTAATGTAAAAAACAAAAGGTCCCATTTACCATTATTAGCCATTAACCCATGAAATATGACGACGCCCTACATCTAATGAACTATAACCAATCTGATATTTTACACTTCCAATGGAAATCCTTTCTCCTCTGCAAGTATTTACCAATGGTAAAGGGTAAAGAGCAGCGCTCTTGCTTAACCTAAACCCCATCTAGCCAAAGTTGTTTGACGAACTCTCTTTTGATCATTACCAAAGTGGTGCTGGCAAATAGTCATCAGTATTGCCGAAGAAATTATCCAGAGACTTCTCTTAAAGAAGTCACATGCAGTGGATGACAAAACAGTGGCACCAACGTAAAAACAAAACGAACTTCATCGGGTCGACCCGTAAATTTGAGTGTGTACTGGTGCATGTCATTTATTAAGAAACAATACCAACAGTGGCGGCGCTAACATTATTTTTCGGTTGGGCGAAAATAGACAGGAAATATATTGAGTGGGGGAGGGCGTTAAATATACTCCTATTATTTTATGTGCGAATGTGATATAGTGGTGTTATAAGAGGTTGGGCGACTGGTTAGGCGAAAAGAATTTTACCTAGGCGCTCGCTCACATGTGCCCACCCCTGTCGCCGGCGCCGCCACTGAACACCAACGACACTGAATGGTTATTTTAAAATGAAACCAAAATGGACCCTTAAATCCATTGGCATATTCACATACATTAAGGCTATTAACAATTGCAGGACTGTTTCTTACCTGATCCTGCAATGTAAAATCAATGCAAAATCAATAAGTAATATAAAAAAGTAAAATCAATAAGCAACACGTAAATGATCAGTGATATGAAAATATTCTTTGGCAGATCAAAGAACTTCTGCTTAGACCGAAACCAGCAATGGCGCTATGAGAAGAGATTCTAAATTCGATGATTAAATACTACATGCTTATGAGTTATAAAGATTAATGGATAGTAGTCAGAAGTTGAAATTAACTACACCTTAGCAAACATGATTGAATTACATATCGTAATTCAATTACAAATGCTAATACTTACGGGACACTGCAAGCTAAATATACTGATGGTCCTATGTTTAGAGTGTGCAAGAGTCAACATTTGGTATAGCATTTTGATTTGATGTAGCCTTGATAATATATAATATTTCAACAACATGCAGTGCCACTATATTTTTAAACCTATGTGGGATTTGCTTGATGAAACGTACTTAAACCAATGGATTGATAGAGAATTGATTGAGGTGCCCAACATGATGACTGGCTCGTTTACCAGATTTGACGCCTCTTGACATTATTCTGCGAGAATGTGAAGAATTGTTACGCACTATATAGAACTTTATTCTATTTAAATATAAAGTAACTCGATAGGATTAAAAAAACATATAAAATGTATATAATAAGAAACAATACATTATATTATATTAATTTGATTAACGTAATCTTCTTGTTTACGGTGCTTATATACAAAATTTACGGATATTTGAGGATAAAAGGATAGCAATACATATGGACGCTTCTAGAACAAATGGAATATATAACAATGCACGCAGAAGTGATGGGCATTTTATGTTAATGCGATAACACGTCTCAGCACTTCCAAATATGAGGAAATCCCGTTTTTTGATATCCGCTTTCATTCCAAGGGAGTGCTAGGCGATACGCCTCCCCCCACCCCCAATTTGAGTGTCGTATGTATGCCACGCCTTTCATCCCTAGTTTTAACGGTGTTAACTCTTGACTAGTCGACTAATTAATTAACCGTGTTGCTCAAATCTATAATTAATTAACTCATTAACCATGTTTCTACAACTACAATACGTAGTGTAGAATTATTATTTGCTAGGTGTTTGGCAAACAGTTTGAAGCGGTCAGTGCAAGTGTGGTTGCAAATAACACCATATCCGTAAGACGTCGTTCCCAACAATTAAATCTCAAAGTCAACATTACATAGAATTTTGACGAAAGAACTTTATTTTCATGCATATAAGATCCAATTGACAAAGGAGTTGAAACCACGGGACCATGCATGACGCCGTGAGTTTTCTGAATGGGTGTTAGAGAACATTGCAGTTAACGAGTTTTGGGAAAAACTGATATTCAACGATGAAACGCATTTTCAATTAAAAGGATACGTAAACAAACAAAATTGCCGCTAAAAGTCCACGTCTCATCCAAGAACAACCCATACATCAAGCAAGGGTTCGTGTGGTGCACTTTGTGGGCAAGAGGAGTTGTTGGGCCGTTCTTCTTCGAAAACGAAGCAGGCGAAGCGGTTATTGTAAATGGTGTACGTTACCGTGAGATGTTAACAAACTTCTTTTTCGAACAAATGAATGATTTGGATGTAGGCGATATATTGTTTCAGCAAGACGGTGCCACGTGCTACACAGCTAACGAAACGCTGAATTTTTAGGTACCAAATTTCCTGGACACATAATTTCCCACAGAGCTGAAGCTGATTGGCCACCACGCTCTTGTGACTTGACCCCAATAGACTTTTTTTTGTGGGGCTAAGTTAAAGGAAAAGTCTATACCAAAAATCCCGTTGCGATTGAACAGCTGAAAAATGACATTAGCGAAGTTATTGCGGACATAAGGCCCAGAGCTAAGCCGCGAAGTAATGGAAAACTTCATCAAAAGAATCCACTATAAATAATTGAACTCAAAATTATTATAGAAATGTTATTTATGTGCCCAATAATTACAAACACAATCGGCTACCTCTCGCTGGGACAACCTTTAGTAAGAGTAAAATAAGATAGTGGTATGGGTAAATTTTCACCAACAACCTACTATTGGTACTGATATTGAGCAAAATGAAAAATGTGACAAAATACAATATTTATCGAATTTTTCTCAAATTTTAATATAATAGCATACTACATTTTTTCAAATAATATATTATATATAAAAAATCTAATTGTTTGAAAAATATCACTCACCAGAGATGAGTTTATGATATTAGTTAAAAGAAAAACTAGTAGACAGTTTTCTACAAAGCACTGAACACTTCACAGGCATGTCAAATCCACAAGATCCAAGATCATGAGTTATTTTTGGGGAAAACTGGTCTCCTCATCATTGTTGTTGTGTCCACGATCCTCTCCCAATTTCCTCACTGAAATCATTCTAGAAATTCTGTCCTACAATTTTGCTAAGTTCTGTAGAATATATAGTTGTTTAACAGCAACTGTAAAGTAGTTATTAAGTGCAGTTGGTGTGTTTTTAAATTCAGATAAATTAGTACTTACATTATTATTTATTATTATTATATTATTGTTAACGCATATAGCATAACCATTTTCAGGAAAATTTAGAAGAAGAAAATATAGCCAGTACTCTTAGTTTCAAGCCTAATTTCTCCCACCATTGTTATCATAACATAAAATGGCAAATTTTCTGGTTCATCGCTTGCAAAGCTTTCCGCTCAAAAATGAATAATAAAAGAAGATCATTGCAGATGCAACTAGAAGTAACAGGTAACCTTCTCATAGTAGATAAATTAATTAGAAAATGTAGGGCTAGGGGAACTCTTCTTATTTCTATGACCTTTCCGAAAGATTCCAAAAATCGTAAATTTGTAATAATTTCGTATGAACCAAAATTTACCAGAGACCTTAAAAGGGTTTTCATAGATTTAGAAATGACATTAGGGCATTCTTCTGGAAATAAATTGCAACAACATTCAGGAAATCTCAAGGATAAAAGTGGAATTAACGAAAGGTTTGTAACAAGATTATTTGTAAATAATCAATTATTTTGATTACCTTTTAAAAACATTATGTTGACAATTTATAATTGATTGTATATATGGTGTCTCACCAGGAACTACATCGATCGATATAAGGAAAAGTACGCACCAGAGAATTTTGAAAATTTGGGAAGATACTAACGGCTGTGTGGCCAATTTAACTAAAATAATTACAACCGTCTGGTACTTCCGGTTATACCGGAAGTCGATACCAACTTACTTATTTTAAATAGAATACCCTATATGTTTTAGGGTTTTAGAATAATTGTGAGTCAAAAATATGTAGGATATCCTATGCCTAAACCCAGCCGTTTTAGAGATATTTGAAATTAAAAAAAATGACAGGTGTAATGGTTTACAGTAACCTTTATAACTTTCTTCGTGTAAAAGATACTAATTTGTTTCTTGGCATGTAGAAAGAACACAAGGAGAGCTGCACTCTACAATTGAATTACATTCAAGTATGGTATGCCAAGTGTTCCATTTTTGACGCTACATTTTGTAAACTTCAAACTGCGAAAACTTGGTTTAGGTCAAATAGAATACCTTATATTTTTTTGCATCAAGTTATGTAAAATTAAATTCCTTTTTTTCTAATATAAACATTATTACTGGCTATTGAGGAACTACTTTGATAGCCGCTTGGCGGTTTGGTGGTTCCTTTCTCGATTTCCGACTTATATGTTACTATATGTAAATGTGTTATTAATTTTAAATAAACTAATAATGAACTACAAGTTTCAAAATTAATCCAAAAAACGGTCTGATTAAAATATTGTTGTATTGTTCAATACATAGTTTAGTCCATAATCGCCAAATAAGGAGACCTCATGGGATACGAGGGATCGGGTATACAAACTTCATCAGCTAGTTTTAAAAAAATCCTAAAGAGATTAAGATGTCCAAATACAACGCAGACACAACAGACTATACCATCCCCTTAGTAAAGGCATTCAATAGGGATGCTCGATCGAGGCGAGGGCGAGGAAATAATCAGCCAACACCCGTACGTCACCGAAATTCAATGTCTGCTGAAAACATCGTGATGCTGTGCGTGAGAGTGTACGGGAAAACCGAGGCAGTCAATTTTTCGTTGTTCATAAGATCTCGGCCTTTCTGCCATTTCAACTTGGCGAATATTGTGTTGAGACTTGGGTGTGTACCCGTATACAATCCAACTGAGCCAGAAACTTAAGGTAAACGATCACAGACAGCGCCATGTGTTTGCTGATTGGGCTCAGTTGGGAGCAGTTGGAAGTTGACCCAAATTTCGCCAAAAAAATCATCTTTATCGACGAGGCCCATTTTTGGACGAATGTATATGCGAACAAGCAAAATTGTCGGATTCGGGATGATATCAATTCATACGAGATACACTAGCACCAAGTGCATCCCGAAAAAGTCATTGTTTGGTGCGGATTTTGGTCTGGCGGAATCATTGGTCCGTACTTCTTCCAAAACGAAACTGGCATTGTCATAACCGTCAACGGCGAGCACTACAGATCGATGATAAGCAACCTATTGTGCCCTAAACTAGATGACCGACGACATGCGTTCCATCAGGATGGCGCTATGTGACACACAGCGCATGCCACGATGGACATTCTGCACGAGCGATTTGAGGGCATAGTTATCTCGTGCAGCGGCGACGTAAGCTGGCCACCGAGGTCGTGCGATTTAACGCTAAATAACAGAAAATATTCTTTCAAATAATAAAAAATTGGGTGAATATCTCATACACGACTTGTTTTACTTACGTTTAAAAATCATGCGTCTTTATTAAAAGACCCTTTAGTTTTAAATTCGGCTAGGGACTACCGGCTCATATTCGTATTCATTCCAATTTTAAATAACTTCTTCCAGCCTGCAAGTGAGTGTGCATTTAGATTATACGCAATCAAACAAATATAATCTTTGTTATATGTAGTAACACGTTTATCAGTGTAGTTAGTCTGGTTGAGTATTGCATGCCGATATATATGACAAATTTGACAAGTAACGGTCTTTAGAAGCGTATTTCTTTGTACTGCGTTTTTAACTTCCGTGCCTGTGAGTATATAATAGGGGTAATGATACCAGTGATACCTTAGAAATAATCGCAATTCATTCAAGGTAATAACAATGTTTGCTTAAATTTTTATTCGAATATAAAGTAGAAATGTAAAATTGGAAAAATGAACACGTCGTGGTTTCTCATTATTTCTAAGTTATTTGATGGCATAACTGACTATAATAACATATATTTCACTAAACGACGATTGTCGTTTCGGGAATACTTTTATTCATTTGTTTAACAGTGGTTCGTTATGCTAACTCATAATTATCCTCTTGTTGTAATCGAGTAATTTGAAGACTAAATTAGCGCCGTTTAACGCCGATAAGACAAATAGTACGGGGTAATTGGATACCGTTCGCATGGTAACCAACGACGCTTCATTTTCACCCAAAGATAGATGAGACAATAAAAAAATTATAAAAACATAAACATACTTAGTTGAAAATTTACGTATTTCATCTCATCATGAGGTCATCAGTCCTAAGACTGGTTGGACGCTAACCTCCAGCTTCTCCTATCTTGTGCTAACCTAAGCATTTCGCTAATTGTGCTACAATCTACATCCCTTACTATTTGCGAGCAGTAGTCTAATCTAGGCCTACCTCTGCCTTTCTTTACTCCTATTTCTGCCTCCAAAATATCGCGGACTATTCCCCCATGTCTCAGCAAGTGGCCTACCATTCTATCTCTTCTCTTCTTTACGTTTTTCCGCATACTTATTATCTCGCCGACTCTCTCTAATACTTCTTCGTTTCTAACCCTATCAGTCCATGGTATTTTCATCATTCTTCGGTAACACCACATCTCAAAAGCTTCTAATTTCTTCCTACTTGCTTCCCCTACCGTCCAGGTTTCGCAACAGTATAGTGCCGTGCTCCATACATACGTTTTCAAAAATCTCTTCCTTATTTCTAAGTTTATTACCCCCGACCATAAAAGTGCTTTCTTTTTGTTGAAAGCTACTCGACCCTGCGCTATTCTTTGTTTTATATCTTTATCGCTTCTTCCATCCCAATTTATTTTACTTCCTAAATAAGTGAAGTCTTTAACTTCCTCCAATCTTTCACTATTAATTTGTACTTTCGTTTTTGTTCTGATTTCGCACCCTCTGCACACTAACACTTTAGTTTTGTTTTTATTCACCCTCATTCCGTATTCCTTTGTCAACACTGCCTCCATTTCGTTCAACGCTGATTCCAATTCCTCTTTACTAGATGCTAATACTGCTATATTATCCGCGAATCTCAGCATTTTTAGTTTCTATCCCTATACTTTAATCCCGAAATCCACTCTATCTTTTACGACATTAATCGTCTCTTCGATGTGCAGATTAAAAATTAGTGGTGATAGCGTACATCCTTGTCTTACTCCTTTCCTAATACCTACTTCCCTTCTTTCCCCTTCTACTTCTATAACAGCAGTTTGCTCTTTGTATAGATTGTGTACTACTCTCCTATCTTTATACTTCATTCCCGCGCTCTTTAGTATCTCGAACATTTTTTCCCATCTTACATTATCAAAAGCTTTTTGTAAATCTACAAATCCTATATAAGCGTTCTTTCCTTTTTCTATTGTTTTCTCTAACATTACTCTTAGCGCCAGAATAGCTTCGCGAGTTCCCCTATTTCGCCTAAACCCGAATTGGTCTTCTCCTAGTATTTCCTCCGCTCTATTTTCCATCCTCTTCTGCGCTATTCTGGTTAAGATTTTTGACGCGTGGGAAGTTAGGCTAATCGTTCTAAAGTTCTCGCATTTGTCGGCTCCTCTCTTTTTCGATATAGTAACGATAATATTCCTCTTATAATCCTCCAGCCTGTTTCATATATGTATTTTACCAGTTCAAACATCCTATTTACTACTTTCTGTCCCGCACATTTCAAAATTTCCGCCTGTATTTTATCTACACCCGGCGCTCTATTGTTCTTTAGCCCCCTTAGTGCTATTTCAATATAAATTTCAATTTCATCTCTATTTGCCAAATACAAAATCCCAAACGGCTCTTATCTCATACCGTGGCTTGTCTTTATGGCTAGGCTCAGGTAGACTGTTCCATTTATCGGCAAGATAAAAGAGTGTTTTATTTGACAATTAGCGATGAAATGAATAGTACATCCGAAGTTTTATTTCAACATAGAATTGAGTATAAAAATATTCCGTACTGTAACAACTTCTGTATATAAGTCCCTTCGTATTATTCTGTTTTCTGTATAAACCTCTTTACTTTTACAATAATTAGAGAAACGCAAAATTACATTTTAGTTTTCTTCAAAATTTTGAAAGAAACATAACCATGTATGTATATTCATATTCAGCGGTTTCATCTATTTGGTGATCATTTAATTAAATATCCCGTTTTCAGTATATGTGAAAATTTGTTGCTTTCAGAGTTTTTGGGAATGACCCACTTAAGGTCGGACTCATTACAATAGTTTCCAATATACTTTTGAACTTCATAAAATGAAAATGTAGTTCTGGAGCTTTTCTAAATACATGCTTAAGTCAAATTTAATATTTCAAAAATCGATTTTTGGTTAGCTTAAACATTTTTTTTTTACATTTTAGAATATGGGGCAGAAATTTCCTAAGCGATTCGGACTGCTTCGAAACGACACCTGAACCTAATGTTTTAGCTTATGATTTGTAACTTTTCTAGTATACAATAGATGCCGTTAAAAGATGTTTATGTTTAGTTATAAGCATTCATAAATAAACAATTTTAAAACTTTAAAATAGACTTTTTCGCATGTAGAACATCACTATCTCGAAATTGAGTGATCGAGAAAAAATAAACCAACACATAAATGCAGAATATGTGTTTTATGCGACAGTTTTACTTTTTTCAATTTTTCTCAAATAGTCCACCATAATGCTTTCTCATGACCCATGAGCAGGGTGGGGCGTGCCCTATCCACCTCAGAAGCAATAGATGTCATCTAGTAGACGTCCCTAATCAGAATCAGACGAAACCCTATCGATCCCACACGATTTAATTGAGTGATCGTGCTAACAAAAAAAATTCTCAAATAGTCCAGCATTGTACTTTCTCATGACCCATATACATAGTAGAGTGTGCTCTATTCACCTCAAAATCAATAAGCGTCGGCTGGGAGACGTCTCCAATCAGAATCAGTCAAAACCCGATCGATTCGACACGATTTAGTTGAGTTATCGTGCTAACAAGATTAAATTCCAACGACAACGATGACAATGACATGCAACACACACAGCAAACATTTTTTAGAAACCTCTTTTTTTTGGTTTTTAGTCCGAAAAACGAAAAATAAACCCAAAAAAATTTAAATTTTTCACTTTTTCTTTACATGATTACATTACTTTTCCCCGTATAGTGGAGTGCGGAAAAGTAACAAAAGCATGGCCGTGTATTGCCTCAAAGGAAAAGGTAAATTAACTGCTCAATTAATTGATCAATTAATTGATCAATTAATTGATCAATTAATTAATCATAAGCCGTCACTTTCTACAGAAGTTTTAAAGCCATCAAACGAAGTTATAAGGACCTGAGCCGAGACGAGTTGCTAAACCGTTGCTTGGGAGACTACACTCAAAATGGCAATGAAAATTTCAAGGCTGTTTGGAAATTGGCTCCAAAATCTTATTCAAGTGACAAAAAAGTCTTCAATATAGCGACTAATATTGCTGTGCGCTCTTTTAATGTTGGTCTGAAATATTTTTCGAATTATGAAAGTTTTGTAAATGGATATTGGTATCCTCTTACAATTCTCTTACAAATCTCTTACAAATCTTACAATTTCTATCTAGATGCTAAGGGGATCAAGCGCGCCGAGATATCTTTGACAGATGCAGGGAAGCAGGCACGCTCCACAGATGCAGGGCTTCACGGAAACATGAAATATTCGAGGAAAGAGGATGAGTAAGAATATTTAAATATAGAAATGTAGCATTATGGTATTGGAATAGCAGATTAATGGTAAAAATGTTTAAACACTCGGATTTTAAATTTTGTTATGTCTATAACACATTTCAAAACTTTAAACGCGCTTTTCTCGAAATATTATTTTTCAAAACTTCTATATTTTGTGATTATCAATATTTTATTAGCTGTAAACATATTGTAGGTTAAGTGATTTCTTTCCATATTCAAATTTACACTGAGCTACGTCCCGTAGAACGCCTTAAATTCGACATGTTTCGCGAGAGTGACTCCAGTGTCGCCATTTTTTATATTATTCTATTACCTTTTATAAATACTATTATCTTATTGCCTTTTCTTCCACCCAAACAAATTGTCAAAAAAGCCCTTTTTAGCTTGTTACAGTGGTGTTACCTCTTAACTGCTTACAAGTTTATACTACAGAATAGACACTACAGCTAGATACCTAACCCATTATTTTTATTAAATAACTATAAATATTATCGGTAAAAACCACTGTGATTGGTTTAACTTTCGGCATCAAATTGACATAACCAAACAAATGACATGGCGTCGATTGATGCCTTGTGGACAACTATGCGATGTTGCCTACTTCTCCTATGCTCATGGCTTTCTACTTCAGATGGCTCTGGTTTGCGCATTACATTAATACGTCAATTGAACTAAATTTGCTATGATATGAAGTACTTTTGCGTTGTCTGTATATTAGAGAGCGTGCAAAATTTTTAATTTCACGGTGATCCAACATTATATAAGACTTTTTGCGTAATAATAACGTTAAAATGTATATTCACAAAGTGCAACATTACACGTTTCTCATACGCTCTAAATTATAACAAACTGCGGGGTTATCAACGAACCTCTTGTTTCTATACTCCACCTTATGCCGAAACAAAATATAAGGGATGATGTGCTTTGCCTGTGTAGCTAACAGGCCCCACTTCACTCCTACATCATGTTGGCAGCTCCCGCATAATCTCCTTATGAAAAATGGGAGCACCTAAGAGGAAAGCGAAGGGAAAGTAACTTTAATAAAGCAGAATTTATCGAACTTTCAAATAAGGAGCTTCCAATAATATATAAATAAAATTATACACCTACTTACAAGTTCAGAAGTTAGTTACCTCCCCGGAATAAAAATAATGAAGGCCGCAAAACATGCCACCACGGCCGAGAGTTTAGAAACTCAAACTTGGTTACACAGGCTAGAATAAAAAACTTCGCCTATATCAGGGGATTGTTAAAACTGATCGTAAAATCTTAACTTTCCTTTCGACGATATTAGCGAAGGAATTTGCAAGTTTTTATTGGGTATTACGGTAATGAGGTCATCTAAATTTTTAATTTATAATCAGCAAGTGAGAGGAATTTTCAACGACGACTTTCCGCACTGCAGTTTCCTAAATATTGAAAATGTGATAAATTGTAAAGATTTTTGCATACATTTAAGCCAGTGCAAACAACATCGACGAAGAAAAATATTGGTAACAGAAACAAAGTGTAAACTTTTCACTTAAATACGATGAAATATTACGACGTTATGATGAAAATCATTAATATTTGCAGTTCAGAATAGTCCGGCCGCTTCATCAAAACTGTGTTACATCACCTTTATTAACAATTACAGCTTTAATTCTGGCAGTCATTTATCTACCAGCTTGGTGCAATCTTCAGGAAGCGTGCTGTTCCAAATTTCTTGCAATTTGGTGCGTAGATCGTTAACTGAATGGGTTGGACATTTGAGTAGCTGTCTTTTCATTTTAACCACAATGTTTCTATTGGCGAGAGGTCTGGACTGCTGGAGGGTCATTCCATAGCAGGTACATTATATTCTGTAAACCAAGCTTTGACTATTTTTCCTGTGTGGCACGCAACACCATGCTGCTGACAAATGTACTGCGCGTTGACATATTGGTAACGGCAATAAACTGTCTGTCAAAATTTGTTTATATTTTTCTATTGTCACAGTACCATCGACGAAATGCAATTTTCCTACATCCATACCACTAATATATCCCCAGATCATAGGAGACGCAGGGAACTTCACTTTCCTAACAGTCAGGATGATAATTTTCCTGTGGGGTTCCTAGCACACGTTTTCTGGTATCACCCAAATAGATTTCGAATTTGGATTCGTCACTCCAAATTACCAGGTACCATTATTGTACAGTCCAGTGCCTATGTTCTCTGGTCCTCCGTAACCGATTGATTTTCTGTTTAGTTAATAACGGCTTTTCTTTTGTCTGAAGGAGAAACTCTTAAGTCCAACGTAAAATGTAACAAATTTTACGTTGTAGAATTTCTGTCTTCTGTAGAATTTTATTTATTGAGCGTTTAGTTGTAGATGCAGAAATATTTTTCCAATAGCTTGCCTCGATAGTACCATAATTTATTTTGCACTGGATGGTCGGTTTGGTGATAGAATCCTTTAGCGATGCTTTAAACTGGCAACATTAGCAAGGATAATGAGTGTCCCTCGATAGCTCAATGGTAAGAGCACCATTAAAATGATAAGGGAGATCCGGGTTCGATTCCCGGTCAAGGCATGCACCTTTATCCTTGCTATAGCCAAAGTGGTGACCCCGACGTGATTCGTTCCAGTACATCGAACCTCCCTTACATCTCAAATTCGCAAATTCGATTCCCATCCTATTCATCGCCCTATAGTCCGGGGGTTACCGAACAATGGTTCGTAAGAATGGCGAACGCGGCCACATTCCGTTAATCGTATCGAGACAAACCATATCCCTAGGGGGGGGGGGGGAGTACTGTAGCGACACTTTAAATTGGCAACATTAGTAAGGATAAAATAAGTGTCCCTCGATAGCTCAGTGGTCAAAGCAACCAACCGGCAATTGGGAGATCCGGATTCGATTCCCGGTCAAGGCATGCACTTTTATCCTTACTATTACCAAAATCCTCTTCAGAGCATGTTGATTTTAGCACGAAATTTGGGATGATCGGCCAGATTTCTTCTTGTATGCAATTTTCATATTAAGGGAAAACTCACCTCAGTATCGACCAAAATATATTTCTTTTATCATTTTGAAAACTTCTAATATTAATTCTAATGCTAATCATATAGATTCTGTATTGTACAAACAATTTGATATAGATATTATACGATTATTAATTTATATTATCATCATCATCATGAGGTCATCAGTCCTAAGACTGGTTGGACGCTAACCTCCAGCTTCTCCTATCTTGTGCTAACCTACGCATTTCGCTAATTGTGCTACAACCTACATCCCTTACTATTTACGAGCAGTAGTCTAATCTAGGCCTACCTCTGCCTTTCTTCACTCCTATTTCTGCCTCCAAAATATCACGGACTATTCCCCCATGTCTCAGCAAGTGGCTTACCATTCTATCTCTTCTCTTCTTTATGTTTTTCAACATACTTCTTTTCTCGCCGACTTTCTCCAATACTTCTGCGTTTCTAACTCTATCAGTTCATGGTATTTTCATCATTCTTCGGTAACACCACATCTCAAAAGCTTCTAATTTCTTCCTACTTGCTTCCCCTACCGTCCAGGTTTCGCAACAGTATAGTGCCGTGCTCCATACATACGTTTTCAAAAATCTCTTCCTTATTTCTAAGTTTATTACCCCCGACCATAAAAGTGCTTTCTTTTTGTTGAAAGCTACTCGACCCTGCGCTATTCTTTGTTTTATATCTTTATCGCTTCTTCCATCCCAATTTATTTTACTTCCTAAATAAGTGAAGTCTTTAACTTCCTCCAATCTTTCACTATTAATTTGTACTTTCGTTTTTGTTCTGATTTCGCACCCTCTGCACACTAACACTTTAGTTTTGTTTTTATTCACCCTCATTCCGTATTCCTTTGTCAACACTGCCTCCATTTCGTTCAACGCTGATTCCAATTCCTCTTTACTAGATGCTAATACTGCTATATTATCCGCGAATCTCAGCATTTTTAGTTTCTATCCCTATACTTTAATCCCGAAATCCACTCTATCTTTTACGACATTAATCGTCTCTTCGATGTGCAGATTAAAAATTAGTGGTGATAGCGTACATCCTTGTCTTACTCCTTTCCTAATACCTACTTCCCTTCTTTCCCCTTCTACTTCTATAACAGCAGTTTGCTCTTTGTATAGATTGTGTACTACTCTCCTATCTCTATACTTCATTCCCGCGCTCTTTAGTATCTCGAACATTTTTTCCCATCTTACATTATCAAAAGCTTTTTGTAAATCTACAAATCCTATATAAGCGTTCTTTCCTTTTTCTATTGTTTTCTCTAACATTACTCTTAGCGCCAGAATAGCTTCGCGAGTTCCCCTATTTCGCCTAAACCCGAATTGGTCTTCTCCTAGTATTTCCTCCGCTCTATTTTCCATCCTCTTCTGCGCTATTCTGGTTAAGATTTTTGACGCGTGGGAAGTTAGGCTAATCGTTCTAAAGTTCTCGCATTTGTCGGCTCCTCTCTTTTTCGATATAGTAACGATAATATTCCTCTTATAATCCTCCAGCCTGTTTCATATATGTATTTTACCAGTTCAAACATCCTATTTACTACTTTCTGTCCCGCACATTTCAAAATTTCCGCCTGTATTTTATCTACACCCGGCGCTCTATTGTTCTTTAGCCCCCTTAGTGCTATTTCAATATAAATTTCAATTTCATCTCTATTTGCCAAATACAAAATCCCAAACGGCTCTTATCTCATACCGTGGCTTGTCTTTATGGCTAGGCTCAGGTAGACTGTTCCATTTATCGGCAAGATAAAAGAGTGTTTTATTTGACAATTAGCGATGAAATGAATAGTACATCCGAAGTTTTATTTCAACATAGAATTGAGTATAAAAATATTCCGTACTGTAACAACTTCTGTATATAAGTCCCTTCGTATTATTCTGTTTTCTGTATAAACCTCTTTACTTTTACAATAATTAGAGAAACGCAAAATTACATTTTAGTTTTCTTCAAAATTTTGAAAGAAACATAACCATGTATGTATATTCATATTCAGCGGTTTCATCTATTTGGTGATCATTTAATTAAATATCCCGTTTTCAGTATATGTGAAAATTTGTTGCTTTCAGAGTTTTTGGGAATGACCCACTTAAGGTCGGACTCATTACAATAGTTTCCAATATACTTTTGAACTTCATAAAATGAAAATGTAGTTCTGGAGCTTTTCTAAATACATGCTTAAGTCAAATTTAATATTTCAAAAATCGATTTTTGGTTAGCTTAAACATTTTTTTTTTACATTTTAGAATATGGGGCAGAAATTTCCTAAGCGATTCGGACTGCTTCGAAACGACACCTGAACCTAATGTTT
The DNA here is from genome assembly GCA_037954035.1 of Rosalia funebris. NCBI lineage: Eukaryota > Metazoa > Arthropoda > Insecta > Coleoptera > Cerambycidae > Rosalia > Rosalia funebris. Next base: position 4,355,204 of record JAZFAV010000002.1, on the reverse strand, counting down.
TAGCTTATGATTTGTAACTTTTCTAGTATACAATAGATGCCGTTAAAAGATGTTTATGTTTAGTTATAAGCATTCATAAATAAACAATTTTAAAACTTTAAAATAGACTTTTTCGCATGTAGAACATCACTATCTCGAAATTGAGTGATCGAGAAAAAATAAACCAACACATAAATGCAGAATATGTGTTTTATGCGACAGTTTTACTTTTTTCAATTTTTCTCAAATAGTCCACCATAATGCTTTCTCATGACCCATGAGCAGGGTGGGGCGTGCCCTATCCACCTCAGAAGCAATAGATGTCATCTAGTAGACGTCCCTAATCAGAATCAGACGAAACCCTATCGATCCCACACGATTTAATTGAGTGATCGTGCTAACAAAAAAAATTCTCAAATAGTCCAGCATTGTACTTTCTCATGACCCATATACATAGTAGAGTGTGCTCTATTCACCTCAAAATCAATAAGCGTCGGCTGGGAGACGTCTCCAATCAGAATCAGTCAAAACCCGATCGATTCGACACGATTTAGTTGAGTTATCGTGCTAACAAGATTAAATTCCAACGACAACGATGACAATGACATGCAACACACACAGCAAACATTTTTTAGAAACCTCTTTTTTTTGGTTTTTAGTCCGAAAAACGAAAAATAAACCCAAAAAAATTTAAATTTTTCACTTTTTCTTTACATGATTACATTACTTTTCCCCGTATAGTGGAGTGCGGAAAAGTAACAAAAGCATGGCCGTGTATTGCCTCAAAGGAAAAGGTAAATTAACTGCTCAATTAATTGATCAATTAATTGATCAATTAATTGATCAATTAATTAATCATAAGCCGTCACTTTCTACAGAAGTTTTAAAGCCATCAAACGAAGTTATAAGGACCTGAGCCGAGACGAGTTGCTAAACCGTTGCTTGGGAGACTACACTCAAAATGGCAATGAAAATTTCAAGGCTGTTTGGAAATTGGCTCCAAAATCTTATTCAAGTGACAAAAAAGTCTTCAATATAGCGACTAATATTGCTGTGCGCTCTTTTAATGTTGGTCTGAAATATTTTTCGAATTATGAAAGTTTTGTAAATGGATATTGGTATCCTCTTACAATTCTCTTACAAATCTCTTACAAATCTTACAATTTCTATCTAGATGCTAAGGGGATCAAGCGCGCCGAGATATCTTTGACAGATGCAGGGAAGCAGGCACGCTCCACAGATGCAGGGCTTCACGGAAACATGAAATATTCGAGGAAAGAGGATGAGTAAGAATATTTAAATATAGAAATGTAGCATTATGGTATTGGAATAGCAGATTAATGGTAAAAATGTTTAAACACTCGGATTTTAAATTTTGTTATGTCTATAACACATTTCAAAACTTTAAACGCGCTTTTCTCGAAATATTATTTTTCAAAACTTCTATATTTTGTGATTATCAATATTTTATTAGCTGTAAACATATTGTAGGTTAAGTGATTTCTTTCCATATTCAAATTTACACTGAGCTACGTCCCGTAGAACGCCTTAAATTCGACATGTTTCGCGAGAGTGACTCCAGTGTCGCCATTTTTTATATTATTCTATTACCTTTTATAAATACTATTATCTTATTGCCTTTTCTTCCACCCAAACAAATTGTCAAAAAAGCCCTTTTTAGCTTGTTACAGTGGTGTTACCTCTTAACTGCTTACAAGTTTATACTACAGAATAGACACTACAGCTAGATACCTAACCCATTATTTTTATTAAATAACTATAAATATTATCGGTAAAAACCACTGTGATTGGTTTAACTTTCGGCATCAAATTGACATAACCAAACAAATGACATGGCGTCGATTGATGCCTTGTGGACAACTATGCGATGTTGCCTACTTCTCCTATGCTCATGGCTTTCTACTTCAGATGGCTCTGGTTTGCGCATTACATTAATACGTCAATTGAACTAAATTTGCTATGATATGAAGTACTTTTGCGTTGTCTGTATATTAGAGAGCGTGCAAAATTTTTAATTTCACGGTGATCCAACATTATATAAGACTTTTTGCGTAATAATAACGTTAAAATGTATATTCACAAAGTGCAACATTACACGTTTCTCATACGCTCTAAATTATAACAAACTGCGGGGTTATCAACGAACCTCTTGTTTCTATACTCCACCTTATGCCGAAACAAAATATAAGGGATGATGTGCTTTGCCTGTGTAGCTAACAGGCCCCACTTCACTCCTACATCATGTTGGCAGCTCCCGCATAATCTCCTTATGAAAAATGGGAGCACCTAAGAGGAAAGCGAAGGGAAAGTAACTTTAATAAAGCAGAATTTATCGAACTTTCAAATAAGGAGCTTCCAATAATATATAAATAAAATTATACACCTACTTACAAGTTCAGAAGTTAGTTACCTCCCCGGAATAAAAATAATGAAGGCCGCAAAACATGCCACCACGGCCGAGAGTTTAGAAACTCAAACTTGGTTACACAGGCTAGAATAAAAAACTTCGCCTATATCAGGGGATTGTTAAAACTGATCGTAAAATCTTAACTTTCCTTTCGACGATATTAGCGAAGGAATTTGCAAGTTTTTATTGGGTATTACGGTAATGAGGTCATCTAAATTTTTAATTTATAATCAGCAAGTGAGAGGAATTTTCAACGACGACTTTCCGCACTGCAGTTTCCTAAATATTGAAAATGTGATAAATTGTAAAGATTTTTGCATACATTTAAGCCAGTGCAAACAACATCGACGAAGAAAAATATTGGTAACAGAAACAAAGTGTAAACTTTTCACTTAAATACGATGAAATATTACGACGTTATGATGAAAATCATTAATATTTGCAGTTCAGAATAGTCCGGCCGCTTCATCAAAACTGTGTTACATCACCTTTATTAACAATTACAGCTTTAATTCTGGCAGTCATTTATCTACCAGCTTGGTGCAATCTTCAGGAAGCGTGCTGTTCCAAATTTCTTGCAATTTGGTGCGTAGATCGTTAACTGAATGGGTTGGACATTTGAGTAGCTGTCTTTTCATTTTAACCACAATGTTTCTATTGGCGAGAGGTCTGGACTGCTGGAGGGTCATTCCATAGCAGGTACATTATATTCTGTAAACCAAGCTTTGACTATTTTTCCTGTGTGGCACGCAACACCATGCTGCTGACAAATGTACTGCGCGTTGACATATTGGTAACGGCAATAAACTGTCTGTCAAAATTTGTTTATATTTTTCTATTGTCACAGTACCATCGACGAAATGCAATTTTCCTACATCCATACCACTAATATATCCCCAGATCATAGGAGACGCAGGGAACTTCACTTTCCTAACAGTCAGGATGATAATTTTCCTGTGGGGTTCCTAGCACACGTTTTCTGGTATCACCCAAATAGATTTCGAATTTGGATTCGTCACTCCAAATTACCAGGTACCATTATTGTACAGTCCAGTGCCTATGTTCTCTGGTCCTCCGTAACCGATTGATTTTCTGTTTAGTTAATAACGGCTTTTCTTTTGTCTGAAGGAGAAACTCTTAAGTCCAACGTAAAATGTAACAAATTTTACGTTGTAGAATTTCTGTCTTCTGTAGAATTTTATTTATTGAGCGTTTAGTTGTAGATGCAGAAATATTTTTCCAATAGCTTGCCTCGATAGTACCATAATTTATTTTGCACTGGATGGTCGGTTTGGTGATAGAATCCTTTAGCGATGCTTTAAACTGGCAACATTAGCAAGGATAATGAGTGTCCCTCGATAGCTCAATGGTAAGAGCACCATTAAAATGATAAGGGAGATCCGGGTTCGATTCCCGGTCAAGGCATGCACCTTTATCCTTGCTATAGCCAAAGTGGTGACCCCGACGTGATTCGTTCCAGTACATCGAACCTCCCTTACATCTCAAATTCGCAAATTCGATTCCCATCCTATTCATCGCCCTATAGTCCGGGGGTTACCGAACAATGGTTCGTAAGAATGGCGAACGCGGCCACATTCCGTTAATCGTATCGAGACAAACCATATCCCTAGGGGGGGGGGGGGAGTACTGTAGCGACACTTTAAATTGGCAACATTAGTAAGGATAAAATAAGTGTCCCTCGATAGCTCAGTGGTCAAAGCAACCAACCGGCAATTGGGAGATCCGGATTCGATTCCCGGTCAAGGCATGCACTTTTATCCTTACTATTACCAAAATCCTCTTCAGAGCATGTTGATTTTAGCACGAAATTTGGGATGATCGGCCAGATTTCTTCTTGTATGCAATTTTCATATTAAGGGAAAACTCACCTCAGTATCGACCAAAATATATTTCTTTTATCATTTTGAAAACTTCTAATATTAATTCTAATGCTAATCATATAGATTCTGTATTGTACAAACAATTTGATATAGATATTATACGATTATTAATTTATATTATCATCATCATCATGAGGTCATCAGTCCTAAGACTGGTTGGACGCTAACCTCCAGCTTCTCCTATCTTGTGCTAACCTACGCATTTCGCTAATTGTGCTACAACCTACATCCCTTACTATTTACGAGCAGTAGTCTAATCTAGGCCTACCTCTGCCTTTCTTCACTCCTATTTCTGCCTCCAAAATATCACGGACTATTCCCCCATGTCTCAGCAAGTGGCTTACCATTCTATCTCTTCTCTTCTTTATGTTTTTCAACATACTTCTTTTCTCGCCGACTTTCTCCAATACTTCTGCGTTTCTAACTCTATCAGTTCATGGTATTTTCATCATTCTTCGGTAACACCACATCTCAAAAGCTTCTAATTTCTTCCTACTTGCTTCCCCTACCGTCCAGGTTTCGCAGCCGTATAGTGCCGTGCTCCATACATATGTTTTCAAAAATCTCTTCCTTGTTTCTAAGTTTATTACCCCCGAGCATAAAAGTGCTTTCTTTTTGCTAAAAGCTACTCGACCCTTCGCTATTCTTTGTTTTATGTCTTTATCGCTTCTTCCATCCCAACTTATTTTACTTCCTAAATAAGTGAAGTCTTTAACTTCCTCCAATCTTTCATTATTAATTTGTACTTTCGTTTTTGCTCTGCTCTCGCGCCCTCTGGACACTAACACTTTAGTTTTGTTTTTATTCACCCTCATTCCGTATTTCTCTGTCAACACTGCCTCCATTTCGTTCAATGCTGATTCTAATTCCTCCTTACTAGATGCTAATACTGCTATATCATCCGCGAATCTCAGCATTTTTAGTTTCTATCCCTGTACTTTAATCCCGAAATCCACTCTATCTTTTAATTTATATTATAAATAAAATTAATATTTTTATTGAAAAGAACAAGGTTTATCATCATCCGCAATAATTAAATAATTGTGCTGCTACTTCCCGTACTAAGTTACATTTTTAAATTGCATATCTCTCTGCTAGAGTTGATTGATCTCATATTTATCAGAATTTAAAATATAATGATATATGTGTAAATTCTCTAAGATTTTGTAGATTATTCAATACAATACTTTAATTGAATAATACACATCAATCAATATTCTCCTGTTTTATAATTTAGATAAACTTTTTCATCTTTAACATCTAATAACTCTTCCTCAAACCTTGTTCGCGCTTTTCATTTTTTACCCTGGCTTTCTTAGCTAGTTCATTAAAAACCGCGGCTCATTTTTTTATGCGTAGCATGTCGTTTTTTATTTAGGGCTTTTAAGCAGTGTTTCTTTACCAAAACAGCCAAGTTCCATCCCCAACTTTTCAAATACGCAGGTTCTTTGAGTAGGAAGCTGGGCATAGAACTTGGAAGAAGAAAGTTTCAAATTACATATATGCAAGAGTCACCCCCAAATACATTTAAAATATTTCAAAAGAAGTAGAGTACTGCCTTGTAGAGAATGTATGATCTACAAGTTTTATAATGACCCCTAAAGTCATATGAAAACGAGGTACATGGAATAAAAACGATTTTTGTGACTTTTTGCCCTTTAATAACCTCACAGGCACGATAATATATGGAACTTTTGAGCAAGTCTTTAGAACGTCAAAACAAAAGGTTATATAAATATTTAGAGCCTATTAGACTAGACTATATTAGATATCTATTTGACTGGACTATACGTCGAACTTGTCAATTGAGGCACACATCCAATACCCATAGAAACTAAACGAATAAATGTAAAATATGTTTTTTGATGTAATTAGAAGCAACTCATTGACCTAGAAAATATTATTACCTAGCAGATATATCACTGCTTTTTAAAAAAACTCACGAATGATATATTTGGAATGGGAATAGCGCTATCTACGTTATTTATACATAAAAATGTGCAGAAAATCGACACCTCTGTGGATATCATTCAACAATGCACATTATTAAAAATATTTAATTTATTCCACACTTTTCTAACCCACTATATATACGGTAAATTATCCTATACATATTTGCTGCTATTGATATTCAGTATGCTGCAAATTCAATATTGGAATGAAGCGTAATTTTGATATTTAATTAGTCTAGATTATTATGTATGATGAAACTAGTGAAACATTAATGGTATATAATTATTGGATATTTGAGAATGTAATTTGATCAAAACAATAATAAAATTAATAAAATTTCATTTACACAAATTGATATCAGCAAGGGGACTGTGCCTCACAAAGAATTTCACTATCATATAACAGATATTTAATATATTGAAATCATTAATAATTTTTTTTTAACTTGGAACATTATAATGTTAAAAAAATATTCCTCTTTCTCTCTTTTTTTACCAGAAACAGATGTACGAGAAAAATTTGGTTTGTTGGATTTTCTTTTACTTTTTACCACGAATTCCGGTTGTACTTCCATTTTTATATGTAGGTATATGAATCTCCTCAAAAGAGTAATTCAAAATTGTGATTGTTTTCAGACAAAAAGGAATGTTTGAGGGTGCCACCAGCAAATTATTTATAAATAGAAATAGATTTTAATAACAATAATCCAAGAGGTAGAACTCAGAAGTAAAGGTCAATCTATATATAACCAAGTTATATCAAAGACATTTAGGATAAAAATAATTTGAGCACAGTCCTGAACATTTTAAATTATCTTCTTTGTCTGCTGTTTTCTTATCACATTTAAAGCAAACTAAACTGGCCATATTGGGAATATGTTATTCGAATTTGATATCTTTTCTTGAAGCCAGAGCTGCACTGGAGTATATTGCCACAAAAAGTTATAACTTCTTACCACTTTATATCTATAAGAAGTTTAATAACAAGTCCAATTTTTCGATTGCCTCAAGAAAAATTAATCAAAGCCAATTGTTCTACGGAACAGAAAGTTCACACTTTTCTCTACATTTTGGTATATAATTCACCTATTAAATGCAAGTTCTTTACAGTTAAATCTTTATAGTTCTTCATAGTTTAACAAAATTAAATAGCACTCACAATCTCATTCTAGGCAAGGAATGTTAATAAACTACTAATATAAGTAATAACATTAAAGAAACAGTATTTATTTTAGAAATTACAATCGAGATGGCTTCGTTTGATGGCACTTCTATCACCAGGTACTTTTCTTTAGCCCCCAGTCTGTGTATTCTAGTTTAATTTGTTTAAAATAGGACACGAAACGCTTTAGCATACATCTTCTGAAATCCTCACACCCTGTTGCGAGAGCCTGAATATTCACTCTCCATTTCATTCCGAAGCACTTTAAATTGACAATGATTAAGCTCGGTTGCCCTAATTCCATATAATCTTAATTGCCAATTCCATAACTTTATCAATTTGTACCGGGGACTGTTGTCTGCAAATCGCTTCATAATGGAGTATATAATGAAAGGTAATCAGTTCATGATTAATTTTTCTCTCTCAAAATTGTTTCGGGAGCGTTTCTTTGTCACACGTTGTATTCTTTGCGTAGTTTATTATCATTTATTAAGGAATTGCACTTTTACAAATACACATTTTAACGACATTCTAAATATAACTTTACCATGTAGAAACGAATTTTGAGCTGGTAAAGAGCAGTAATTATGCTCGGCCTGTACGCCCAGTCTACTATAAATCACATTTTCGTTACAGTCAAAGCATGATTGAAAATAAGTTTTCTATTATTTTTCCTGTATTGCATAACTACGTTAATTCCAATGTTATCGACATGATATTTACTGACAGATATACCATGTTAGAAAATACTCTAAAGGATTTAAATCTGGTGACTATCGTGGCCATTCGACATGTTCTCGACTTACCTATCACAGTGGAATCGTTTTATATGAGTATTATTGCACATCAACTTCATAATAAATTGAAGCTCCATCTCCATAAACCCATAGCTACATCATATAACATTTGGATGATAAATTTATGTGATTCTAGCTGTAGATTTACTTGATTATATATAAACAGATTAAAATTATAATAATTTTCTTGCGTTTTATACTAATTGTAAGAAAAGTATGTTCCTTTTTGTTTTCTTTGAAACTAAACTTTTTGTTTTCGATACTAGAAAATAAAAATACTCCGCTAATTTTATTCGCCTTTATTATTTTTAGAACTGAAAAATTTTTACTTTTTAATAAAATATGCTGACATTCCTAGTAAATATAAATCGACAGTGTTTTGTAACCTAAATTACAAATAAGTAACTTTAAACCCATATTTTGCCTAATTAAATAATATCACAATATATTTGTGTCCGAAATCTTTGCGCAGAATTTGTTTGCTATCACCTGGTGCATACTTGCTGTATAATTGTTTCGATTAAATAAAATCGAAACTATTACGTAAAAAATATCATTCAATATCAAATAAATGTAACCATTTTGGAATTTATAAAACATTACAATGTTGACCTACAATACTTGTTACATAATACTTGCGATTCGATAAACTTACAACTTTTACATACGTAACAAATGTTTCGAAACATTTACGACGTCTTACTAAAATGAATGAAACTGTTAATTCTACCATGTCTTTATCTATACGCGATTCTTTTGTTGAATGGGGCACTTATTCTCATGCTACGTGATGATAACTGTTGCTTTACGCATTACGAATATTTTTCTCGTTTATTAATCGGGACAGCTTTTTTTAATTAAATGTTACCATTTTGCCATTTGTAATACATCACAATGTTTACCTACAATACTTGTTATATATTTGTTACTGAATACTTGCGATTTGATAAACTTGCAACTTTTATGTAACAACTGTTTCGAAACATTTACGACGTTATACTATTTAAAGTTCCAATAAAGTTTCTGTTGTGAAAAATTAATGTTCATTAATTTTCACTAGTTTTTTAGTAGTAGATAATGGATAATAATCATTAATATAATTTTTAAAATGGATCTTTGCGCGTGTATCAATTTGGTGACGACGCACGGATCACATGCTACACCACTCGCAATTGTAACTAATATCAATCAACTACGTACGGCATAGACAATTAATAATTTGCCGAACAAAATGTAATTATGAAGTCACGTCTTAGCTTTATTGTTTAATTTGATTCATTGGCGTCTCAGTATTTCTGTAAAATTTATTTCATTTTTGTTTCATTTATTTTGATATTTGTTGAATTTGTTTCATTTATTTTAATGGAAATATCATTTCCATTGAATGATTTTGTAGAGAACCTTTTCATTACTCTATCATAGGTTGATGGATTTGTATTGTACAAGCTGTTATCCTAAAATGTGTTTTCGGCACGACACTGTTAAAAAATTTCAGTTGATTGATTCATACGATTGTTACCTCTGACGCACACGCAAAGAATCATTGTACAAACCATATGGACTAATGACATTAACAGGTCCAAGCATTTCACAAAAGTGTTGCTACGTATATGTAAATATACAAAACTAGAGCGTTACGTAATGCCCTGAATATATTTTGTGATAAAAATGTTACGAAGATAAATAATCATTATTTCGAATAGTGTTGTTTTTACATACATTTGTATAACGTAATAGTTTCAATTTAATAACGATACAGTAGTTGGGAATAAACAAGTAAATTGTTATTACAAAATATTGAATGGAGTTAGCCATTACTTTGTGATAGTTAATCATAATGATACAGTAAAACACTTAACTTTGTAAAATTTGTATAGTAACAAAGTTAATTGTTTTTACTGTATCATTAAAAATATTCGTTGTTGTGACTAGATTAAAAATGTGACGCAGGAATAACATATTCGTAATAGTTGCGAAATTGTGTTTACTAGATTGTTGCGAATAGTTCGTTATGAATTTTTTAATGTTATAGTTGTAGTTTATTAACAGCACGCTATTACGCACGAATAAAGTAATTGTGTTGCAAAAAACATGCATTGTTGTTAGACGTGTTAACGATGTGAAACATGAATAACGTAAATAATTCTCAAAGGCGACGAAATAGTGTTAAATTTATAAATTAAGTTCTTATACAAGTTAATCAACAAGGAGTAATGAAGTTTTATTTAAACTTTTGTAGTGACGCATTAAACTGGCGCATTAGCAGGAATGATGAGTGTGCCTCGATAGCTCAGCGGTCAGAGCAACTAACCGGAAATTGGGAGAGCCGGGTTCGATTCCCGGTCAAGGCATAAGCACTCTTTATCCTTGCTATCGTCAAAATGGTGACCCCCACGTGATGTGATTCATTCCAGTATATGCAACCTCCCTTACATCTCAAATTCGCGGACTCGATTCCCGTCCTATCCATCGCCCTACAGTCCGGGGGTTACCGAACAACGGTTCGTAAGAATTGCGAACGCGGTCACATTCCGTTAAATTGTATCGAGACAAACCATGTCTCTAGGGAGGGAGTACTGTAGTGACGCATTAAACTGGCGCATTAGCAGGGATGATGAGTGTGCCTCGATAGCTCAGCGGTCAGAGCAACTAACCGGAAATTGGGAGAGCCGGGTTCGATTCCCGGTCGAGGCAAAATGCACTTTTATCCGTGCTAACGCCAAACTTTCAATCCCCATTCAATGAGAATTTAAAAGGTATATGTATAGGGATTAATGTATTTGTAACAATCAAGGCAGCCGCGGAGAGCGTTAATAAAAATGTAATATCTAACAATGTGCTGTATGTATCATTAAAAGTAAGCAAACAAACTGTTTTGTTATTTCGTTTTATAGCCTCGTATGCAGCTAAAGTAATTTCCTGAAATACTGCAATATGCAACAGCGCAATAAATATAAACTTTATTGTTTACAGTATTTCAGGCTTGTTCGGGGATCTCGAATGCCCTGCTATTGTTGCAGAAATTGGAGAAGCAATATGTTGACAATTCATACACGAACTTCTCGTAAGTGAGGATCAGTTTTGGTTCGGCTTCTTTTATTTCCCTTTAATCCAGTACGCCTTGTTTTTGAACACATTTTTATATATGTAAGATATTATTGTTTATTATTCTCTACCAATAATACTTAATATGCCCTTAACTACGGATACTGAATGATTAGAAATTCAGCAAATAAGGTACCCGTTACCCGAAGTAATTAACTCCCACCTAACTTAAAATCTATTTTTATAAATACTATTTAAATGGAATAAATAATGCGATAAAAATATTTCACATAATTTGGTTTTAATCAGATTACTCAGAATTGAAAGACGCTAGTTGTGAGGTTTATTTACGTGAGGAATATTTATGATTTCCATGTCATTAATATCTTAAAAACCTTGTCTTGGGCGTTATTAAACATACTATATTTATTACCACCCGTTTGCGAAATAAAATGCTGGACGCTAAAATACATTCCTAGGGGTTCCATATGTCTAATAAAACATAATAGTCACATATAAATGTCTCTATTAGAAATAAAAGAAATGTAGCAAATCAACATTTAACATCATCATTTTTAAGAAAACTTCTTAAGTTCTGACATTAACATTTATTGAACATGGCAGTATAATGCCTGTTGTTTCCAAAAAAATAAGATTATATACCGATCATTTGACGGGGCGTTAATATTCGAGTGTCAAGCATTGTTGGATGAGAACGACGCTTAAACGCAACAAGAACTGGCGGATCAATTAAATGTGACACGTGAAGCCGTCTCCATACGTTTGAAAGCCATCGGAAAGATCCAGAAGATGGGAAAATGGGTTCCATATGAACTGAATGAAAGACAGCAAGGAAACCGAAAAACCATTTGCGAAATCCTGCTCGCCAGGTACAAAGGAAGGTCATTTCTCCATTGAATTGTGACTGGCGATGAAAAGTGGATATATTTCGAGAATCCTAAGCGTAAAATATTATGGGTAACTCCAGGCGACCTATCGACATCGACTGTAAAGCCAAATAGCTATGGACGAAAGACAATGCTCTGTGTTTGGTGGGATCAGAAGGGTGTGATCTATTATGAGCTACTAAAACCTGGTTAAACCGGTAATACTGAACGACTGACAACAAATTATCGATTTGCATCAAGATTTGCATGGAAAACGACCGGAATATCAAAAAAAAGACAATACAAACTGATTCTGCTTCATGATAATGCATCATAACACACAGCAAAACCGGTCAAGGAATCGATTGAGGCATTTAATTGGGAAATTAAAATTGGGAATTGGCTTATAGGCCAAACTTGACTCCCTGCGATTACTACTTATTTGCATCGATCAGGCACACACTTGCTGAGCAAGGCTTCACTTCTTACGAAAATGTACGAAAATGGCTCGATGACTGGTTTGCCTCAAAAGAGCAAGAATGTTTTTGGCATGGAATCCACAAATTGTCAGAGTGATGGGAAGAATGTATAGCTAGCAATGGGCAATACTTCGAATAATATTTTCGTACAATAAACGTGTATTTTCTATACAACAAATTCCTGTTTCAAATTTACATACCTGGTATACAAATGCAGCCTTCTTTCACTGGAAGATACACAAAAACTTGAATCGCCTCTCGGCTTTTATAAACTAGAACTGTCATAGGGGGCTCTAAAGGAAATGACATGGGTGGAAAACGGAACGTCGCCGTCGCCGACTCCATATTACAGGCAATATAGTATCTGAAGTGTATTCGGTGATGGTACCCGACTGAAAATGACGAAATAAAGTAAAAATCTACATAAAAACAGAAGTCACGGAACGCCGATATTAGTGCCCCAAACCACGGGGGTGCAGATGTACGTGAAAAATAGCCAAATAACGTGTGATGCATATAAATTACCTGACTAAATACACATTCAATTCTCATATTGGGTTTGGGTTTTCCCGACGCCCCGTGGTAATTAGTAGGTAAAACAAAGAAACCGTCTCCCATTATACCGAAACATGAATCCGTGATACAATTGATGTTCGCGAAATGTAAATTATCGGGAGCCTCTCTGGCATGAATATTTTTAAACCCCGGTGTGTTTGTACGGTAATAATGCAAATTACATCTTCAGTATTCTGACCAGCGGTACGAAAAAGAGTTGTTGAATTTTGCGGGCCAAATGTCCACGGAATATTAATTTTCGTGTTTGTCATAAACGCGTTTATCTGATCAAATGGAAATCCATCTGTACACAAACGTACACGACCGTACAGGGTTGCTAGCATACGCGGACCTGCGTTGAAACGATCCGAGATATGATCTTGAAACTATTTGTATAAGTGGATCAGTGTATTCTACGTGCACTAGGCGTTGCACCGGGGCCCGGGGCACGACTTAATATCAATGGATCAACTACTTTCACGCGGACATCGAACAGAAGTTTCCCTCCGTACGCCGTCTCGTCATCCAGCGAGAATTAGCTAACTAGCGCGTGGCGTATGTATACAATCAGTCCAGACACCGAACTGATTGCCGCAGGCCAAGTATTATACCGGTCGGCTTTTAAATTGTGAATTTTATTAATTTGCGTTTGAATAGTTAAAAATGGCGCTGTGTTCTGCTGATGACTGTAACAGTCAAACAGGATCTATTTAGTATCTCATTCTTTCGTGCCCAAAAGATTAAGCTAAGTAAGATAATTGATTACGCATTTAATAGGCTTGCAGCTCGGATTAGATGCATTAAATTTATGTCATATAGATATTTATAAAGTACTTTTTAGATGTCAGAGTTGGAAAAAACTATTAGGATTTGTTGGCACCCATAGATAAGCTAATCTTAGACCGGATCAGTGTAATATTAGAATCAAAATTTGCAGTTTACATTTTCCTGAAGGCTGTTTTATTAGAAATAATTTGAAGACTCGTTTGCATTGTGGTGCAATTCCTTCATTAAATTTGTTAAGAAATAGTAAGTAACTTTTTCAAATTTGTTTTGTTTATATCCGCATATATGTAAATATACAGTAGATATAGGGACACTTGAGTGTGGGAAAATTCTGACGACCGTGGGAAAATTTGTCGGCACGCGTCATATTGAGATCAAAGGATGCCGCCATAGAGGTGTTAGCGTCAAAGGTGACAAATGATATATGTATTAGTTAGCGGCACGCGCCAGCAGTCAGCGAGGGTCTTTGGCGGCATATATCAAAGGAACCGATAAATAGGTGTGATAGTTCTCACGGTGGAACATATTTCTTGGTGGTCGAAGACTTTCAATGGGGAGGCTTTAATTTTATTTCAATACTATTTAAAAAAAAGTCGGATTTATGGAGGAGTCGAACCCACGACCTTCGGGTTACCAGCTAAACAATTTAGCGATGAGCTATCGAAGTTTTAAGTCATAGGTGTCTGAAGTTATATACACTTGAGAGCAAAACAATCGACTCAGTAACATGCTCCAATTTAGAGAGAATATGTACTCTCTCCAGTACCATTTGAAGTAAAGTTCAATGAACTGTTTGAAAGTTTAAAAACAGTTGTTTCAAATAACTTATAATAAGTTATTCGGCTCATAATAAGTTATGAGCCGAACATGTGTAACACAAAATCTTGTTAATTGGAATGAGCATGCGCGACGATTATGACAGACATAGAGGGCGCTTGCAACCTGGTATTCGTCTCCATTCGGTAATTTGAAGTTAACGTATGCGTATGTGCTCGAAGGATTTACTTGAAAATGGATGCCACAGCTGCTGAAGCAGCCCAGGTAATTGCATTGTTGAGAGAGGGTCTCAGTCAGAGAGCCTTGGCAAATCGACTGAATTTGAGTCAATCAGCTGTGTCAAGAGTGTATCGTCGGTACCGAGAAACCGGTAGCTACGTCCGCCGGCCAGGAAGCGGTCGTAAACGCGTGACAACGAAGAGGGACGATCGATTTATCGTGTTAAGATCTCTCAGAAATCGACAGAGCTGGGGGAGGTCAGAGGTGTGGTCGCTAGCGCTTGGACAGTGAGACGAAGATTGAAGGCAGCTAAGTTGACCCCAAAGAAGGCAGCTACAAGTCCCAAACTGACTGCAGATCAAAAGCAAAGACGACTGGAATTTGCTCGTGAACATCTCTTTTGGGACCACGGTCAATGGAGTCAGATATTATTCACAGACGAGTCCAGGATGTGCCTGCATGGTAACGATAAGAGACGTCGGATCTATAGAAGACCAGGAGAGCGATTTGCTCAATGCTGCATTCAAGAAACTGTCGCATATGGAGGTGGCTCTTGCATGTTCTGGGCGGGCATTTCCATGCACGGAAAAACTGAGTTGGTTTTCGTGCCCGGTGGAGGACGTGAAGGAGGATTAACAACGGACTGCTATATCAGGGATATTCTGGAGGAACATGTTGTTCCGTATGCGGGATTTGTTGGTGAGGACTTCATGCTAATGCATGATAATGCTCTCTGCCACACCGCGCGAGTGACCACTACCTACCTGGCTGACATCGGTATACGGAAAGTGGACTGGCCTCCGATGATCCCAGACTTGAAACCAATTGAATACGTTTTGGACGAACTTAAGCGAAAAGTTAGGGTAAGAAATCCTGCACCAGGGATCATAGTGGAACTGAGAACTGCGTTGGCTGAAGAGTGGAAAGCAATTCCTCAAGACAGCATAAGAAAAGTTATCCGATCTATGCGTAATCGTTTAGAAATTGGTATTAGGAGAAGGGGTGGCAACACCAAGTATTGAAAACAAAAATTAAATGCATTTCAACTGAGGATTATTTTCTTTTTATTTCCTATTCACCCTTTCCGTTTCAACTCTTTTGTGTTACACATGTTGTTCAGCTCATAACTTTGTTAGAACAGGTCCGATTCCAATCGAGGTGGTATCATTTGAAACAACTGTTTTTATACTTTCAAACAGCTCATTGAACATTACTTCAAATGGTACTGGAGAGAGTACATATTCTCTCAAATTTGGAGCATGTTGCTGAGTCGATTATTTTGCTCTCAAGTGTATATATATATATATATATATATATATATATATATATATATATATATATATATATATATATATATATATATATTGGTATAATAATTGTATAAACCCCAATTTGTCCAAAAAGGAACATTTAAGATTGGGTAAAAATTTTAGATAATGTTTCTTGTAAAACTTGTATTGAGAGCTAAAAGATAAGCTACAAAGATATTTCTGTGATAACAAGCATCGAAGAGAAAGTGTTTGAAGGTAAACAGATTTTGTATTATCTAAGTAAGATGATAGCTATTTTTTAAGTTAGAATAGACATATATTAGCTCCCCCATCTACTAATTATTTTAGATAAAATCACTCAGACGACAATGTCACTTTCCGCAAACTCTCCGAGGAAGAAAATATTAAAGGAGGAAATAAAGGCTTTAAAAAGAGCTGCAGGGTCATCTCAGTACCCAAAAAAACTGGACACCGGAATAACATTGGAAGATATTTACAAATATCTAGAAGAAAATTATTCGGAAGAATCCAGTAAAATTTTAAAGCTGTAACTGCAATTGTTAAATAAATCTCCTAGGGGCTGTAGGTACATGGACGAATTGAAGAAATTTGCCTTGTTTACTTTTTAGGACCTTTAGGACTTTTTAGGAAGGCAATAAATTAGCTTGTTTCCAAAATCCAACTGGGTCAAAACCAAAAGATATATTTAAAAGTGCACCTTTTACATTTCCGTTTAGAAGTTTTCCATTAAATTATTGAAGTGAATACTTCTTTGGCGGCGTTCTGATATTTGACGAGAATGGATAGTGAATTGGAAAAAATGTAACGTTTCGAGATTTCGTTACACGAGAGAGAAAAAAGATATAACGTAGAGAGAAGGAGAAAGAGAGTTATACATTTGGTACACCTAAACCACAGGCTTCGTTACAAGACAGAGTACACAGATATATAACATAGAGAGAAAGGGAAAGAGAGCTATACATCATATATCAGTTTAGGCTATCCGCGTCTCCATTTTGTGTGGCCCTTCGTATTTAACGCCCACTCATACGCCAAGTTCAAGGTCTAAGTTGCTTGAAGGGGGGATAGTTTAGGAAGCATCGTACGAGCAAGAGAGAGAGAGCCACGTATTCATTGAATACTAGGCATAGGCAATAGAAGAAAATATAGTATGACGCGCATGCGCGCAAGTACGTACAACTCTGACGCCACACGGGAGTGGAGCAAGAGAGAGCGATATAAACTCGATGAAAAAATATCGTCATCGCAGCCATCTATATCTCACCGAACCAAAATCTAGAAGATATAATATATTTCATTCACCGCTCCCTACTGGTTTACAGCCACACAGGTGCAAATGCACTTGGAAGAGGCGAAGACAAAATCCCTTTAATTCTCGGGGGATATTTCAATGTAACTTTTGGATCCAAAGATTCTTTGACGTTGATTAACTTTCTTCGATAAACATTTAGTCTGCTTATAAATAACAATCCCAAAGAATCAACACAAAATCCGGAACAGAATAGAACAACGGAATAGATGCAATTTTTACACGTTATCTAGAAAATATCGAATCACGAACATATATTTCATATTTTAGTTATCAGAAACCAATCATATCAGTATTACCAATTGAACCACCAGCCGATAATAATGTAGATAATGAATAAATCGAATACTTTTTACACAAATTTTATATTGTTATATTTCTTTTGAAATTATCCCTCTCCCTTTCTCTCTCTCTCTCTCTATCTCTCTCTTTCAATCTCTTACTCTTAATCTCTCTCATTATCTATTATAAGGAAGTATTCACTTCTATCACGTGTACTGTGCTGCGCATGATATTTTTTTTGTTCCTCTATACTAGAGTACGTTTTTATTATAATAGAGACGCTAAAGAAGCTCTATTAGCCCTCGGCCCACGACGAAATAAGTGATAGTAACACGAAGTATCCCCCGTATACTCGAGAAGATGGCCATTCAACAGCTGCGTGCCGGCATACCTTTGTAAGCGCACGATCATAGTTCCGACAGCGAGTCGACCTTTTAGTCTTAGTTTCTGTTCGGTGATGCGGCTACTGAGGTAGATAACATGATACCGATATACATCGTTATTTAGGTTTAATATATAATACTTTGGTAAAGTAATGAAAAAAATTCAAGGATTAATTTTTGGGAAAAACTCTTGGAGCTGTCAAATTATATTTTTAGTTGCCACGTTTTTAAAATATAATTAATTTTGTAATTGTACAGTTACAAAGTAACATACCTACTATCACTTAATATGGTTGTAACCAAGATACTATTGTGCATAACTGACGATTATCACAGTATTTAATATAGCCCATAACTCAGGTAGTAAATATCGACATTTCTCAAATATTTGGTTTGTAAACCAATATTTAAGTAAAGCAACAGGAAAGAATATTTAAAATTCGCGAGACTTTTCATTTTCGATATATACAAGCACTATTTGACCATCTTGTAGACAGTGACGAAGCGTCCATTAAGGCTGTGAGGCTGACAGGATTGCATATAATTCTTCGCGTCGGCATGCCAGTAACCGACAATGCGTATGCGCTGTCTGGGCTAACTCTTCGTCACTTTGGTTTTAACGGACTTTACTGATATCGGTTATGCAGTGAGGGGAGAGAGGAGTACGCGAGAAATAATGTGCAATTTAAGTAGCTTACAGCCTTAATGGACGCATCACCACTGCTTGTAGATCCATAAGTTAATAACCACGGAAGCTATTGTTATACTAGAACTTTATATCATATCTTTATGTTTAGATGAATCCAAAATTCAGTAACGAAAGATAAACATATTTATACTCATTTGTACCTTATTTATCTTGGGAAGATTGCACGCCACTGACCAGCCGACGAGCGGAGCCATCTTGCTTATAACTAGCGTTATTCTTTCCATGCCTATGTAGCACATTATCAAATACAGGCAAATAGGAAATAATGTGAAACCGTCGAGAATTGAGAATTACATAGGACAAAGTTTACGGGCGAGCCAACCTCCCCATTATCGCCCTCCCAAATGCCTTCGCACATTGGATACAATTATTTAAACTTATGGTCGGGTATTTAGTAAAACGTTGCGGCGTGCCCAGATGTTGAATAAGGTAGAATAATAATAGTTTTAACAGCACAGCTCCCTTTGAAGCTGAACGAGTTTCTGCTACAGAGCGTCCAGTTATAATGAGACAGCTTTGTGTATCACTGTCAACTGGGGTGGTTTTAAGTAAATAAGGGACGTTTGAGCCTAATACTTTCAGCGTCAAATGTTAACCACTTATATTATGTAAATAAACACCAGCCCGAATGAACTAGGCATCTAGGAATCGCAGTTGATTTTAGAATACTATATTTGAGTGGTTAAATAATCTTCAAATGATGAAAAGTGGATGGCCACTTGACCTAGAAGTGCGAAGAGAGCTCGAGGCATTTAAAACGAAGCATTAATGTTCACGACTAAGTGCTTGTATGACAAATATATATTTTTAGGTCACAACCCGGTTTGTTAATACAAAATATTCCCTTCATTCTTGCCCCTACATGTCTTATTGTGAACCATCCTGAATTAAGTTCTCGGCACTATTTCTTAGATGACCCAATAATAATAAATCGACTAAGCCAAGATCGGGGGGATTAGATGACCAATCTATACCCTTACTGAAAAATGTAGGGTAATCTAGCACAATTACGCCCTTGTGTAATCTAAAAATGCAAGTTGTACGTTTTTCAAAGTCGTACCTAATCCTACATAAGCCTTAAGTTATCACTTCCTCTCCTATTTCGCTATACAAGAGACGGATATATTTTTCGGGAATAGTTTAGTATTACTACTACAAGTGTATTTTTTAGGATATAAGGGTTTATAAGCAACTCCTGAAGAACATGGTTTTCTTTTGCTTCCTTAGATTTTGTAATGTTGACGGCTAAGACTCCTCAGATAGATGTTGATCAATCGTGATCTTATTTGTATAACAGTCACACAGAGCAAACGTGTAAAAATACATACTGAGTTTTCTCTAGGTAACCTGAGTTACAAATTGGAAGTACTAGGGTTTGTCCTGAAAAACTCTTCAGCCAATTGAATGTATTTATTTGTGGTAAGACTAACAAATCACCTGGAGTGACGATGTCATTTGACGATGACATTTCTTAAACTGATTCAGCTTGTTAGTAAATTAAAATAAAAATAAAAAAACGAATATAGCCATTTGAGCAAGGATAATTGCCTTTATATCATATATGTCAAGCACCTTTTTTATTTCCTTTAGACAAAATTGTATCCATCTCAATCCTTTACATAAAATAAAGCGCGGAATATAAAACAATATACAGGAATTCGATAAAATTCTTTTAATTATCAATTAAGTTAAATGCTCAAATTGACTACTATTCATCTCTTGATTATCAAGATGACGATATTTTATTTTTATGGTTATCCTATTTTTTAAATCTTTAATGATTAGTTCATATACAACTTTGATTTTAAATAGCCCTAAAAAAAATCCACAGGGGTGACATCAGGTCACCGAGGTGGCCATTCAATAGTTCGTCGTCTCCAAATACAACAATTAGAAGAAAATTTGGTCTAAACAAACTTTCACTTTATGTGAAAAATACTCTACAGCTGTGTTTTATTCGTATCGAATGGGCCAAGTATCCAAATTTCATTTGGATAATTAACGTAAGAAAACAGTTTTTATATTCTATGTACTAAGAAGGTCAATAAATCTAAATAACTATCACCATTAACCTTGATGTGAAATGAAATAGGTGCCAATTATTTAATTGTAAATAATATCAGATCTAGCGCTCATTTTCTTGTGAGGAAAAGAAAGGAACTCTGTGAGTTTCCATCATCCAATTATGATTTTCTCTGATCCAATACCGGCAGTTCTATTTGTTAACAGTACCATTCAGATCAAATATAGTATAGTCGTAAAAAAACATGTTATTAGAGACAAATCAGGAGGTGTATGCTTTAATAATGTTATCAGAATGTTTCTCTACAGTAGAAGTATAATATAATTCAAATAGGTCAAGAATTTTGCTCACAGTTATTCACGTCGCTAGTTAAGTACAAATCTAACATTGTTAAAATCCGTTGTTCAAATTAACGGTACGTCGTAAAGTCCGCTTTGTGCCCAAGTACGGGGTCCGGCAACTGGATTGAATGGTTTTGAATAGGTTGCTGTGGAAACACTGTTTATTTGACAAACGTCAAATAATCATAAATGTATTCTATTATCGAAAGTTTTGTGCTACAATGGCAAATTGGCCGGTTAATCAACGGGTCTCTGCTGTTAAATCATTCATCCTAACCCAGTCCATCGTGCAAACCCAGAGGCGTTTTCGCCGTGAATTTAATTTGCCAGTGCGCGCTGAAGTCCCATCAAGAAATGCAATTTTGATATGGGTAAGAGATTTCGACGAAAGGAACAGTGTAAACTCAAGATTTGTCGGAGGTGCACGTATAGTTCGTACACAAGGAAATATTGAAAGAACCAGAATAGCCGTTGAACGGAGTCCACAACGTTCTACAATTCGACAATCAATTGCACTGCGAATATCAGAGCGAAATATGCGACAAATTTTAAATCTGGATTAGCAATTTCATCCGTATAAAGTACAGATAGTCCACAGGCTGAACCGTGTTGATAAAGTTAATCGCCTCAATTTCTGCAGGCACTTTCTTGAAATATTGAACAACAACGCAGGAATTCTTGATAAACTGATCATGTCTGACGAAGCTCGCTTCCATCTCAGTGGGTACGTTAATAAGCAGAACTTTCGCTACTGGGCGGAACATAACCCAAGAGAAGTGCATGAATACCCACTTTATGACCAAAAGGTAAGGGTGTGTAGATTTGGTGTGATCAGACCATACTTTTTTGAAGAAAATCCACACCGCTACAGTCAATTCACTTCGGCCCGTTGAGATGTTGGAAACATTTTTGACTGTGGAACTTCAAAGAATGGACCAAGATGAAGTATGGTTCCAACAGGACGGCGCCACAGCGGATACAGCTAGACGGTCCATTGCTGCTTTACAGCGTATGTTCCCGAATCGCCTAATTTCAAGGTTCGACGACTTTGCGCGACCCGTAAGATCACCGGACCTGACGACGGTCCCGGATTTTTTTCTGTGGGGATTCTTAAAATCCAAAGTATACTATACCCATCCCCAAACACCTCTAGAACCCAAAGAAAGGATTCGTGAAGAGATAAATTCGATAAACGAAAATTTACTTAGACCCATTATGTTCAATTTGAGAAACAAATTGCAAATGTATAGAAAAAGACGGTGGTCATCTTAAGGATGTGATCTTTGCAAACTAAGCATTATAAGAAATTTCCAGAATTGTGTTTTTTGTTGTAATAATAATTAGTCCAAATACGAGTATATTCTTTGTTTCTTAACAGTGACCTATTAAAAACCGTTCAATCCTGTTGCCGGACCCTGTATTGTAAGAAATTATAAAATAATTGGACGAACAACCTATTTCATCTCGTACCCATTTTTACACGAGAAATTTTGTGTGCCAGTTTAATTAAATCGTACATTGTTCAACGGAATTACCAGAACATATTTCAGCAGCTAATATTAACCGCCATAAAACATTAATTCCGCCAGTTTTCCAACGTTATACGCAACGATGATGTGATAAAACAATTTAAAAGTTTCATCGACGAACTTCCGCCGAGCGCCCCCTTATTATTTTCTCAAACTTGACTAGATAAATGCCATACATATTTCAGTAACTCTTGAGTTTTAGAAGGAGTTATTATTAGGGCAGAAAAACAAGACCGAAATTAAACGAGATAACTGTTTGAAAAAGAATTCTCTCGAGCTAATGGACGGGAAATAATTTCCAGAAGCTTGCGGCAAACTCCTTTTGCGTGCTCCGAGACGTATTGTCTTGCCCCCTTATATTTTTAATTTAATCAAATCAGGTTCTCTTCCTAGAATCGATAAGTGACATTAACAAAAATAATTATAAATTAAGCTTATGAAACAGCACTACAACTTAAAAAAAAACTTAAAAGAACTTGAAAAAATAACTCCGTTCCTGAGAATGAAAATATCTGTATATACACTGTTGAAAATCTACCGTGGTAAAACTCTACCACTTTTAGTGGTGTTAAAATGCTATAAAATTTGACTATATTTGATATAAAACTTAACACCAGTATGGTTAAATTTATACAGAACTATAATTGTAAACTTATACATTTTAGGTATAAAACCTAACTGATGTTATGGTGGGCGGAGTTTTGTAGTACCGTGTTCTGCCGCTAGGAGCATATAGAGCTACCATTCCCTTGCTTTGTGTGCTCGTCGTTTTTTGATTTTTTGCTTCGAAAGTTTTCTTCTTGCTCGGAAAAACTGGCGCAGGAACTCTTGAAATGTTAAAAACGGCCTACAAGGATAATGTTATTGGGAGAACTGAAGTGTTTCAGTGGTTTACACGTTTTAAAAGAGGTGCGATGAAAATTGATGACAAACTTCGCTCTGGTCGGCTCGAACCGATGAAAATGTTGAAAAAAATCGGAAAATCATCATGGAAGACCGACGACGGACCATTGACGAAGTTGTGGAAATCTTTGGTCAAAAACTGGCGCACGGGCAGGGCTGTGCGAGCAGGGGTGTTATCGTAGTAGAAAAACCAGTCGCTCAACCGCCGCAAATCAGGCCTCTTCCTCTGCAAACTGTTGCGCACTTTTTTTAAAAACTTCCAGGTAGAAAGCCCGGTTAACTGTCTGACCCTGTGGGACAAACTCTGAATGGACAACTCCTCTCACATCGAACAAACAAAATAAACGATGAACACACAAAATAACTTTCACTAAAAAATTCACCCAAGCCGAACGGAACCTTCTTTAGCGACTTTGGCTTACTGACTCAAGAATGGTAGCTCTATATGCTTCTAACGGTAGAGCGTGGTACTACAAAAGCTCCGCCCACCACAACATCAGTTCTGTTTCTTTTCGGTACCCCCTCGTATAATCACTGCATAGTAACTATTCTAAAGAACACAGCCACGTAGTCTTCATGTTGACACTGTTGAGACGTGAGATACAACTTATGCCCAAATGCTGTTATGTGTCTCAAGAAGCTTATGAACATTTTTTGTCAAGATGACTGAATAATGTGTTGAATCTTATAAGTCGGTGGATGATTTCACCGAATATATAGTATTACCAATTGTTGAAACCTGAAGCAATGCGCCTATTTATTATTTCTGAATAATCAACATACTGCCAAATGATTTGTCTAGCATAGAACGTTTTGTTTTCAAACTAATATAACACAAGTTCTTCAGTGACAAATTCACTGGAGAGTTTCGTTGGGCAAGTTACTATTGCAGCAACATTGTTTAAATTATCATTTTTATTCTCAGTAAGAAAATAATCCTCTCATTATAAGAACAATTATTAGTAGATATCCAAAGGCATTACCTGGAACTTAGAACATTTCCATTACGATAACATGTAAGGATACTCACATTACGATAGGATTATATTTAATTGAAAAGCTCGAGTCGATAATACAAGAACTATTTCAAATATGATAGGAATTTGGTTGCAGAATTTGAATATACACCAATAATTCATTAGATCAATAAAAAAATTAACTTTGTATATTAAAAAGAAAAATATAATCAAATGTATTTCTTCAAATTGCAATATGGACAAAAATAGTGTAAAATTGAACTAAACGTGCCACCAAAAGATGGTGAAGTTTACACCAAACATAGTGATGATTTTACTGCTTTGAAAATTTATACCAGCGTATGATAAAATTCTACCACAGTCCCGTACTGTTTATTTAACACCCTATGTATGCTCCCATATGTACCCCGTCTGTCGTGAAATTGGTGTCAAATTTCACACTACCATGCAGATGGTGTAATATCTTGATCGGATTTTAACAAAACCCTACTACCTTCTTGAACAATTAAAATTTTTGTAATTAAAATATTTAAGACATAAAAAAGGACATTTTAAAACAACAAAATTATTTAAGAGCCAAATGTCAACAACCAAATATATTCAGGGTCGGGTCTCAAACTCTCCCGATCTGAATATTACATTCTATGTGGCAAATACAAACTTTATTTCGAGCCGTTTACGTAAACCACTGTAAAATATACATGCTTTGTTTTGCGTGGCAACCATGTCGCCATTATGTTATCGTCAGAGTTTGGACATATTCAGAATATGCAGATCATATCCCAAGCAAAGTAAACTGCGGATTCTTGCATCAGTAATTAATTTTAATCGAAATTTAAATATTGATGTTCTTTAAAATACCCGTACATTTTCGAATACATAATCGGTGTTATAAAATATTATAGAGAATAGTCGTTGTTATTTTTTACTTTTGAAAAATAATGAATATCTGAAAGAAACAGTGTTTACTGATTGCTTAGTTCTTGGAGACCTTAAAGAAGGGTTTTAAATAATATTTCATAGATTATTTAATAAGATTTAAATATTTAAGAAGGTTCATGTAAGTTTCAACGTAACGGTAGGGGAGGGGGATCAGTAAAGGTGCGTATCGACAAAGCGCGGCGGCTCGATTCGAATGCGTCGTGAGACCCGCCTCAGACTGAACCATACGCTGTTCCAAAAAATTATAACCTCGAATGCTCAATGTGAGCGGACGAACCACCAAAGAGAGACGCATATGTTTAGTACGGTTGTATAGTACGAGGCAACAAACAACTGTCTCCACGCATCAAACAGCTCGCACTGAGACTCCTTTGAGCACGACCGTTTTACCGACAAACCCGTGGCTCGAGTCACACAGTGCGACGCGGGCGGTTCATCGGGAGCATCCCCGGTATCGACCTTTCGAGCATATGTCCTTAGGCATTCAAATCGAGCCGTCACGCACTGGCGATACCCACCTTAATGTATTTTTTAACCCTGTAAGGCCTTGATCTTGATTTATAGATCGAGGTGTACGTACGGTGTCCGCTGTGGTAGTTGAAACGTTTTAATTTAATAATAGAGTATGTCGCACGTGCGAAAGTCCATAAAACGTTTATATGCTTACAAAGTGAAGAATCTTATTGGTGAATAAAATTATATATATAGTACCTCTGAGTTGTACACAATCTATACAAAGAGCAAACTGCTGTTATAGAAGTAGAAGGGGAAAGAAGGGAAGTAGGTATTAGGAAAGGAGTAAGACAAGGATGTACGCTATCACCACTAATTTTTAATCTGTACATCGAAGAGGCGATTAATGTCGTAAAAGATAGAGTGGATTTCGGGATTAAAGTACAGGGACAGAAACTAAAAATGCTGAGATTCGCGGATGATATAGCAGTATTAGCATCTAGTAAGGAGGAATTAGAATCAGCATTGAACGAAATGGAGGCAATGTTGACAGAGGAATACGGAATGAGGGTGAATAAAAACAAAACTAAAGTGTTAGTGTGCAGAGGGCGCGAGAGCAGAGCAAAAACGAAAGTACAAATTAATAATGAAAGATTGGAGGAAGTTAAAGGCTTCACTTATTTAGGAAGTAAAATAAATTGGGATGGAAGAAGCGATAAAGATATAAAACAAAGAATAGCGCAGGGTCGAGTAGCTTTTAACAAAAAGAAAGCACTTTTATGCTCGGGGTTAATAAACTTAGAAACAAGGAAGAGATTTTTGAAAACGTATGTACGGAGCACGGCACTATACGGTTGCGAAACCTGGACGGTAGGAGAAGCAAGTAGGAAGAAATTAGAAGCTTTTGAGATGTGGTGTTACCGAAGAATGATGAAAATACCGTGGACTGATAGGGTTAGAAACGAAGAAGTATTGGAGAAAATCGGCGAGAAAAGAAGTATGTGGAAAAACATAAAGAAGAGAAGAGATAGAATGGTAGGCCACTTGCTGAGACATGGGGGAATAGTCCGCGATATTTTGGAGGCAGAAATAGGGGTGAGGAAAGGCAGAGATAGGCCTAGATTAGAGTACTGCTCGCAAATAGCAAAGGATGTAGGTTGTAGCACAATTAGCGAAATGCGTAGGTTAGCATAAGATAGGAGAAGCTGGAGTTTAGCGTCCAACCAGTCTTAGGGCTGATGACCTCATGATGATGATAGTACCTCTGAATCATTACTGTCTAAAATTTTGGTGTAGAATTGATCGACTTCGGTGAAACCCTACGAATTCACACCACCTTCATAATTAACTTGTGTGTGCAATAAAATTACATGAATTTGCTGCCTGGTTAAATTTCCTTCATCTAGCTAGGCAGTCTTCGCCCCATCCACCGGAAATCCCTAGCACAATAAACAGCAATAACGCTTTATTTACTGCTTGACTGCATAATGCAGAAATAGCTCGGAAGGGGTGCGGGGTTTAACCGTAACAATAATAAATTGATCATTAACTTTTAGCTCGGCAGCAACACTCGCTAACCGACGTACCTATATATGCCATTAGGATATATAGCATAAGGTTAGCTTAATACTGTGTAAATACAGACCATACACAAAATTTGTAAGTTTACAGTCTAGGCGAGGCCCCGACAAGGTCTATAATGTGTTTATTATTACGGAAGTTACGGAGACCGTGTACGAGCCAAAGGAAAGTTGGAGGGCTGAGGCGTTGTTCTGGCCACATGGCTCGGGCTGCCGGAGAACACATGTGAAGGGCTGAGTTTTAATAAGTTCACTAGTCTTTGATTAAATTGAAATGTTAACAAATTGGGTTCAAAGTGGTTGCAACTGGGTCAGAGTAAGTTGAAGTTACATATATTAACATGACTGCTAGTAAAAATCTGCTGCTGTTAGTAAAAAGTATCGTTCGAGAAAAATTAAATAATTAATCTAAAAGATTTTAGAGATACGTTTAGATTAAATAATCTAAACGTAAACAGTATACCACCTCCTATTCAATCTGGTTTTAGGGCATTACGTAGTACTACTACTGCATTACTAAAAGTTACTGATGACATATTTAGAGCAAATTATATCAATCAAAACACGTGTTTAATTCTGTTTGATTTTAGTAAAGCTTTTGATACCTTGGACCACACTATGTTGTTAAATAAACTAAAGTATTTTGGCATTACCGGCAAAGCGAATTTGTTTTTCAATAATTATTTAACAAATCGCCAACAAAGAGTTAGTGTCGGAAATTCTTTATATTCATATCGTTTAGTCAGACAAGGTGTACCAAAAGATAGTATTATTGGTCCAATATTGTTCGCTGTTTACACGACGCGCGACGGGTATTCATTTTTATTGACTATTGTAAAATTCATTTTACAATTACGATACACAATTGTATTTGTCATTTAGCTAGGCCAATATTATAGTTGTCGCTAGTTGTATTAACAACGACTTAAAAACAATTATTAGTATCGCTAATGAACATAAATTGGTACTTAATGAATATGAAACACAGCTTCTGATATCTAGGAAAGACAGAGTTAATGTAGCGGAAAGTCCTTATTCCTACCTTCTCACTTCTATTTTCTTCTGAAAGTCTATTCTCACGTTTTAATTGGCTGAAGTTGGAAAAACGATTTGTATCATATGTCACATATCTTGTCAAATTTTTAAATTAAATAAACACCATACACCTACTTATCTTTTGAAAAACTAATTAGAAGTAGCGATGTTCATGATTTGGATACCCATAATAGGAATATGTATACCGTGTCTAAGCATACATCTGCTCAGTTTGAAAGGGGTTTTAGTTATAACGCAATTAAAGTATTTAATGATTTACCTGCGTCTTTTAAATCCGCTCCAAATATATATGCATTCCGTAAACAAATTAAAAACAGTATAAATTTAAGGCCACTTGTATCGTCACAAATAAGGATATCCATCGTGGCCTAGAGATGCCTACACTAATAGAAGCAATTGTTGCAAATAGTGACAAATACATAAAACGTTTAAATTGTCACCCGAATACCCTCTCATTAAGTCTTTTGGACGATAGTGCACACATGAGAAGACTTATAATAGAAATATAAATAAAGATACTTTAAGATAAGAACTTTGTAATAAAAACCGTAGAATATTGTTCATTGGAATAATTCTCCATCATAACATTTAAGCCCTTCGCACATGAGTCGATCGGAGATGCGGTCGACGCGATTGTAATCGCGTATACAAGTTCTCGACCGTTCGATCCATACAACGGGCGCGTCTACACTCCTCACACGGGTCGATTGTCTCTCAGTCGTCTCGCGTCTTTCAAACAAGAAGAAACCTTCTCTCCTGTTTACGTATGTCATCAAAAAAATTTCAAAAAAAAAGGGGGCTGAATATAATTTTTTAAGAAGAAAAGGTAACTTCGACGGCCGAATAAATAACCGATTTTAAGATTTTTCTTCATAGAGATAAGTGATTAATAAAGAAATCGGATTGTCGTTACTTTATTAAGTATATATCAAAGTACTGTTATTTTATTATTTTTATATCTATTGATACGTTAAGGGATAAGGTAACTGTGCTCGTTCAAATGTACAAATGCTCAGTAAATATACTTTAATATTATGTAGTAATAATGTATTAATTAAGTACTAGTATTCTTAGAATAATTCTTTTTTAATATAAAAGTATTTGGTATTTTATTATGTTTTAATTTATATCTATTAAATAAATAAAACTTTAAATTAATACTACAACTTTATTTTATAATACAAGTTTTATAAAATGATAAATAAATGTATTACATATTACATTAAATTACATTAAAAGTACATACTACGGTTCTTCTTGATCGGTGTCTTCATTACTGTTATCGTCTTCAAGATGATATATTTAAACAATTTATTTTGGTAAATATTTCTTAATATCATACAAGAAACATTTCAAATTGGCATGAATTGGCATATTTTTGAAATAATGGATCGGACTGATGCCGTTTTTCCACTAAACCTTCCAACTACAAACTTAATAAATATACATTTACAATAAATATACACTTATAATAAATGTACGGGATTAATGCACCCAAACTGCAACTAATTATGGCCACATCAAGATAAATTTGGCAAGAAATAACCATAATTATCTCCATGAGTCGCGCGGTTCACTCGAACTATCTGCTCCTCTTCCGATCGCGTAATTTTTGTAACGAGGAGATGGCAATTTGCGTGCGATTGAAATCGCGTCGACCACATCTCCGATCGACCCATGTGCGGACAGCCTTACTTCAGTCAACATATGTATATGCTTATTTGTTTACTCTTTATAGTTTTATAGACAAATTGCATAATAAACGTAAAACAAAACAAAAATGTTTCAAAGCCCAAGGAGTCGTCCCTTTTAATTGATTTCCCGGGGTTTACGTCACAATGCATCGCTCGAAATACATTTAATTTCGATTCCCCTCTATGTCTCGATGCGCCATGGCACAGGTGCAATTTGGTACGACTTAATCAAATCTACGCTGCAATAAAACCAATGTTACGGACTTCATTACTTCTAAAATCTTTGTGAGACACCGCCGGGAGCATTTTTGAAATGTTGCTCCGTTAATTCGATTCCCTAAATGAGCGTAAAAGTTTTGTTGACGCGTGTAATTTTATTAAAGAGACTTTAATGAGATTAGCGCGTGATGAACGGGCAGTATTAACATGTTGGGTTAGACTCGGATATATAACTTCAGCCAAATAAATAACGTTCGCGACCACTTCTGTTTGGAAGTACTGACTTTACCAATTAATTCCAAACACGAAATGAGTTTAATTTTAACCGAGTTTTTAACCGAGTTTAAGTGGCGAATTAAACATGATTTGCATACAACTTTTGTGTAGTATGATGCTTTTAGGCAAGTACTGTGTCACAATGTGCAAACCGATACCTTACTGGGAAAAATTACAACAGCATTAGCCGACTGTCATGGCGAACAGTAAGAATGTTCGAGTAAAAATGAATATAATATTAAGTACTAAAATAAATTAAGTAAATAGATTAACGAAGTTATGAATGAATGACTGTACTCTTTATTTCAATGGCTAACAGTAGCATGCCAGTCAATATTGTATAGGGTGTCTCAGTTGGAACTATAGGATTTAAGTTGCGTGACATTTGTGTTCGCTCACAGCTAAGGCCTCAATATTTAACGACTGTCATCTACAAGCCGTACGACCTTGACGTACCGCGAATGACAGTTCAACAACCAATAGTTTGCTTACAACTATTTTAGGAAAGTGAGCGATCATTTATAGTTGCATTAACAAAAAATCGCACAAAATTAGGACCAAATTAAGCACCTACAGAGTTAAAAGTTCGTAGTTTAATGAAGAAATTTGAAGAGACGGGTTCTGTTATTGATAAGGCAACACCAGTACGTCCTCGTTGTGGTCGGTCACATGAAAATATTGCTGCAGTGAGAGAAAGTGTACGGTAGTATTGAAACACATCAATTCGACGTCGTACACCACACTTGAATCTGTCAAGAACTACCACGCATCGAATTTTAAGGAAAGATCTGCGTCTGTTAGTATACGAAATTCAGCTCTTTTCTAAGCAATGAAATGAACTTTTTATATTTCATATGTGGATGTGAACTAGAAAATGAATATTAGCGAGAGAAGGAAATAGAATTGTAGAATAACAACAATAAATATATGTGATCTAAACTAATCAGTATATATGAATGTTTATTATATAAGTATATTGTTAAGGTATATTTAAAGTATTTTTAATAGGAGGTTAGTCTCTGAGCAGTTGATTAATAAACATTAGTCAACTAATTACGATAATAGAAAAGTAGAAATTACTTAGATATGACAGAAAAAATTATTTTTGATTACACACAAAACCGTTTGAGAACCACTGACATATTGAAATTAGTCCATAGAAGTCCTGTAGCATGATGTTTTTATAACATGGTTTCAAATTTACCAGTTTAATCTAGTAATTTGGAATGTTTTAAGTATGGACTTGATTCATTACACCACTGAAAACTATTGGCTTTGAACAATCATTTAGGTACCCCAACTCAAAACTCCCGTTTTATGAACTTGATCCACTTCACATGTGAACCCCTCATATAATAATCTAGAAGAGATCTGAACACTTTAAAATTACATTG
Source organism: Rosalia funebris (assembly GCA_037954035.1). NCBI lineage: Eukaryota > Metazoa > Arthropoda > Insecta > Coleoptera > Cerambycidae > Rosalia > Rosalia funebris. Next base: position 4,322,875 of record JAZFAV010000002.1, on the reverse strand, counting down.
GCACCTCCGCCATTTTTCAAAACATGATTTGATATTGAAAATAATGTCCATAATTATAGTAATGCGAAACTAGTTGATATGCTTCACTATAACAAAGAGTTGATATTTTACTACAACAAAATTATTCTCAACGCCTAGAATTTTGTAAGTGGTTGCTGACAAGCAATTAACAAAGACAAAATTTCACTGTGACCATTCTATTTATAGAAAAAAGCTATTTATACCAGCAATGGATTTTTAATTTTCAATTTTCTAATCCGTCGAGCTGTTTTGTGTCATAACGAAGGCGGTGGCAACGTGGAATATTTATTGTGAATATACGAAATGTGAATTGAAATCCATCTCAATGCTAACAGTATTCAAAATGTTTCCATTTCTTTGTTAAGAAAGGTAAGCTTTTATTTTACATTTCAGAAGTTTATTTCCGTATTGTAGAAGAATATCCAAGTTATTGCCGCTTGTCGCTTTTAGTCGGCTTCATTAAAATATGGATTCCGATACTTATGTGTGAATCGAATATTGTCATCAGTGTGGTACACAATTTACCATTTCTCTTTGTGAAGTAGATTCGCGTGTGTGTTATACAATATAAAACACCATTATGTGAACCATCATTCAGTTTCTAAATATTTAAACTGATTCTGACAAAATATCTACAAGCATTTTGGTGTTTTCCCATTAATATCCTGCATCAAGAGATAGCGAGCAAATACGGGTGAGAAAAAAAGGCTAAAAACAAAAAACAGAGTATTTTCAAAATTTTAAACAGCGAGGCATAATATATGATTAGTTCTACTGAAACTGGTTCATTAATTAATTGGAAAATGAATCTCGTACCATATTTTCTGATTACATTGCATTTCCTATTAGAGTAATGGATGATTAGTTTTACTCAAGCCAGTGGTGTCTCGTGAGTGTATTTCGTGGGTGGTACTAGTGACTTGACATTTAAGGGTAAAAAAATGGTTAAAACATATCTTACCGTTACTTGTAAAGAAAATCAGCTCGTCTATCCTTGGAATTTACAAAAAATATTGATATTTTCATCTCCAGAATTTGCTTAACCATTGTCATCTAGATGGGTAACATGGCCAATGCTGTAAGTTTACCTTGACTCATTATATATTCCAAACGTTAGTTCTTAAAATATTTAAATTAAACATCGCCCCACCTAGTCTTTTCTTTATTTGTATGTTATTACTTTATTAGTCAATAGACCATCATAACTTTCAAAATGAACTGAGTTCATTTTGAAAGTTATGATGGTCACAACACATTACGATACAACAGCGAATAGAACAATCAACAACGAGAAATGATCACATACTAAAATGTTACCATTTCCAGTCTGTATTCTGAACATTTCAGACTACGGTGGTCCGATGATGAGTCTAGCGTGTAAAATTGATACTGTAGAAATCCTTTATAGTACAATATGGGGCAGAGCAACTTGCTTATTTGACTTTGGCGCCCTGAGGCGATGGTTAATCCTAGGAGAGTGTAGATAAACACATTCGAGAGGGCGAGGCGTAAAGTTGTAGCTCCACTTGGTTTAGTTAGCATCATGGAGTGGACGAAGGTGGAGAGCGCGTTCGCTGTCGAGTCATACTTTTCTAACGGCCGCTCAATCATCGTCACGCAACGTGCATTCCGTACCCACTTCAATATTGCACCCCGTGGTCGTGTTATTCGCCGGCAGTCCATTGTTTCATGGGTAAACAACTATTTAGGAAAACTGATGATCTGAAGAAAAAAACCTCGGCTTCCACGAACAGTAAGGTCACCCTAATACATTGACATGGTAAGGCTTTCTGTTTTGCGATCCCCTCAGCGTTTTGTCTGCAAACATGCAGCTACTGTTAGGTTGCCTGCTCATTCTGTGAGGATAGTCCTTCATGATAAACTAATATTTCATCCCTACAAATTGGCTGTGATGCAGGATTTTAATCCACGCGATTTTGTTGCTCCAAAAAATGCATGTGAGGCACTTCTTGGCATCCATCGATCGTCCTAGGAGCCTGGCTCACTGAAGAACAACGTCCGTCAAGCTGTCGAAAACATACCCGTCGATATGCTGGAAAGAGTTGAACGAAACTTCCTCATTCGATTAACCAGTGTATTAAGAATAATGGACCCCACCTGTCTGATATCATCTTTAAAATTGTGTAAACATAAAATTTCAATGCTGTACTTGATGCTGTTCAAAGAATTAAATATATATCTGCATTACTTTTTTTTAAATTGAACTTCTAAATAAGTAAGTTGTTCTGCCCCACCCTATATATAGATATAAAATTTATACATGAAATATTATTATATTTGTTAGAAAGTTTATAGTTAATATTAAACAAAATTAAGTTTTTTTTTAAAAGCTTTAAGTGGGCACATACCTCTCATCCCTTATTACCAACCACAACTGACTCAAGCTAATTCATGAATTTATTGGGAGATGAATCAATATTAGAAATTAGACCTTATACCATATTCTTCTATTACATTAGAGTTATGACGATTAGTCTACGTGGACTGCATAAAGCAACCACTTACCTATTCTTTGAGAGTGTTTAAGGAGAACGTTTGTTGTACCTAATTTGTAAAATTAACCCAAAAAACTCCTCAGACTGTTCGATACAGTACTAACTAACTTCTCAGTAAATATTTGCATACCGACTACGTGTGGGGCGATGTATCATTTGTCTTCTCGCTCATTATTTATGGAGCTATGCGTTCAGCTGTTCAATTTAGGGAACAATTAGCAATTAGATACACCATTGTGTTCCCAAAGACCGGCAATAATAGACCTTGTTAGTATGCAGAAGTTCATATTAGTAACTAGTAAACTTGTAATTGATTCAAAGCGGCGTGCACCTCGGCATTTTTGTAGAAAAGTTATGCTGTTGGCTTTAATAACCATTTGACTAATTTATATTCAATGGTGTAACTGCTTGGGGAGGAGAACGTAATGCTCCGTCGCTTATTAAAATTTTCCTCCGTAAAGCGTAAAAAGTTATTTGTGTATCTAACCAGAGAGCGATACTTTCCTCTACGTGACGGGAATGTTAGAAATTAAGAAATCACTGCATCAACAAGGCACATTTTAGGGTGGAAGTGTGCACAATTTATTCTCTCTTAATTTAGCTGGAGAAAGTTTATTTTTTTCGCTGAATTTAATGGAGAAATTACGCGTTTACGTCACATGTGATGAAAGTAAACCATTTCCGTCACTAGTGTGGAAATTAGTAAAACATTCATCCATGTCGATTGGTTGATATAATATATATATATATATATATATATATATATATATATATATATATATATATATATATATATATATATATATATATATAGGGTACCTTAATTGCGCGCCATTTGTATTATGTTAAAGATGCCCTATCGTTAACAATAATTGTTACCATAACAAGTTTTTGAGTGATCATTGGAAAAAAAAATCCAAATTGTTGCTTGGCTTTCAAAAGGTCCACGGACTTTTTTCAGTGATTTCAGCATAAATCTTTTTTAGAACATTTTATCCTTTTTAATTTGAGTTATCTAAAAGCCTTAAATGACGATTTTTCGCTTGACTTATCGTCATTCGAAGCAAAAAGACAGTTTTGACTTTATTTCAATTTTTCATTTTTTTATCTTACAAAATTCATATTTCTTGTTAAAAAAATATGGACTGTTGCAAAAAAAACATTTTCAACCACAAAAAATTCATAAAAGATGAAGAATTCATCTTTAAATTGATTTTAGCAAAAACGACAAATTCAATAAATCCGGACACAATGAAAAAAAAGTCAAAACACTTTGAAATTTTCAGGGTTCCTTTAGGATACTTTAAAGTTAAAAAAAATAATCAATATTGTTAGTCTATCTATTATTTGCAAAGTTATGCCAAGTTAAGCGAATGTCCCTAAATAACGCATTTTTTTACCTTTTCTTCAATCAAGAGTCTCACACCGAATTTGTTTTTTTTTTTATCAAACCAATGACTGCGGCTTGTCAATAATACTTTGCAGTATTTAAAACCCTAGTTGAATTCTCTGTACTATCATTATTTCCCGAGTAATTAATTACTAATGTTAAAATTAACTTTTTTGCTTTGAACGATGATAATTGAGCGAAAATCATCGTACAAGGCTATTAGATTACTCCTATTAAAGAGGACAAAATTATCTAAAAAACTTTATGATGAAATCACTGAAAAAAAGTCCGTGAACCTTTTGAAAGGCAAGCAAAAATTTGCTTTTCCGATGGTTTAATGTTTATCTAAAAACTGCTGATTAAAAATTTTGAAAACTAGATAAAGTTGTAGCAAAATTTTAGTTACATCTCATTGCGATCAACTACAGTTTGTGAAATAGAGGAAATTTTAACTTAATTGCTGAATTATTAACGTAAATGTATATCAATCAACCAGAATAGATTCAGTTTTAAGTATCCCTTTCACGAAATAACTTCTTGGGTAATAATGTACAACAACCCTCAGTCTGAAATTCGTACTTCTAATTTCCGCGAGTGGCAAATATTTGTAATCACACAAAATAATGTCACGGAACAGATGGAAAAATCTAATAAAACAAGGGCTTTTACAATTGCCTTGTTAATTTATCCAAAAGACAAACGAGGGATCAGTTTAAATCAATTCAAACCCTACTGTTTATAACAGGGACGGCTCTTTTAACATAAAAAGGATCAGGCTTAAATTTATTTAAATCAGATTATCCACATTACAAAGGGTCGGGCTAGAGTACTAAAAACATATAATTAATTACGAGGATTAATTTCCAAAAGTTTTGGAATGCCAGGATATATTAAATATACAATATACAGAATGCTTTGACCTACTGTTAGAAGATTAAAGCAGTAATAATATTATTCATAAAGGTATGATAAGCCTGCGGAAGTTTTTGTATTCAATTTTTAGTTAATTTGCATCCATTTTATTTCTAAGAACAGGAATATTTTATTTTCTAAATCTATCATTAGACTAGATAGTAAAGGCATGTTATTCTAAACTATACTTTGTCGAACTTGTCGAAAAGAATAAAAAAGTGTACAGTGCATTCGAAGTATGAACTCCGAAAGATTATGTTATAATTAGAGCGGGCAAAATGGTTCGCATATGCGTACCATAATAGTAGGTCGTGAAAAATAGGAAGAAAACCTATCAAAACCGCGATATCGGACCACCCACGAGGTGTGCAGTAAATAGCCTGTTCTTTACTCAGTTGCATTGAGACCTATGCAGAGTGAATATCGATAAATATATGTATGTTGAATGTGAATGTACACAGTGAGTCCGATGACATTGCAGTCGAAATACGCATATAAAGATTAATACAAGGATTTTTTAAATGAAGAGCCGTGATTTCATAATTTTACACATTTTTTCTCTGCAGCTTTTTTGTAATTTCTTTTTCTTTTTTTGTTTTATATTTTATTATAACTCCCCCCTTGTTTAACATTCTTTAACTCTTTTATTGCGACTTCCAAGTTCGCTAGTTTCAAACTTTCCTGTATAGCTTCTTTAGTCTTCTTACTTTCTTGATTAGCCTTCGGTTTTACGTGTTCTTAGTAAATTTTAATTTACAGCGTTATTATTAGATTGAATAATATTTTTAAGATCACCTATTTCTCTTACGACATAGGATTGTAGATATTCAAAATCTCTGGCAATCTTAATAGTAAAGTCAATATAAACTAAGCAATATTCACAAAACCATTTAACACCGTTAAAATTAATAATTGTATCAAATTGGCTACCTGCTATATTGAGACATTTTGGATGAAAATAATTTGAGCACAGTCCTGGACATTTTAAGTTATCTTCGTTGTCTGTTATTTCCTTCTTACACTTAAAACAAGCTAAATTTTCCATATTGGAATTATGTACATAAGGCAGAGTCATACAAACTAAAAAAATTAAAAAAAAATATATTGAATCACTGTCCAAAACAAGTAGTATATTATTTTCCGACGTAGTCTCCACGTCACGTCCTCTATTATTTTGGAATAACTAAATACTCGAAGAAAAATATTCTTTTGGCCAGGTGTAGAGCCTCTTGTGCACTACTTAACCTGAACGTCATTGCTCTGGAATTTATAGCCTACCTAACGTTTTTTTTCAGTGATCGAAAAATATGGTATTCGGGAAATTAAGATTATTAAATTTAGGTCAAGAGCATAAAGAGGATACGGTAGATATTCAAATTTCAAATCTTGGATAGTTGCCATAATTGACCATGTGTACGATATGCTAACGTTCTTCCAAGAAATGAGAGTAGCCAGAAATCAAAGCCTTTTGGGTCTAATCGTCCGCTTGAGAACGGTCTTGTCGCAATCTTCTGAGTATGTGACACTAGTAATATTTAGCACATGGTCCTATGAAATTACCCCCTTTTGTGCCAAAAATGGTAAATCTAGCTTCTTGTGTATTGAAGACGGTATGAAATTCTGTTTGGGTTAAACAAATGTGTCATTATTTGCTTGTTTTGTTAGTTTCGCGTTGAGGGTAATAACCCCACACCTCATTCCAGTCAGAATTCTTGCTAGAAATGTATCTCCTACTTCATATAGACGCAAAAGTTCTCCACAAGCGTCCACGTGTTGTTATCCCAATTCTGGAGATGATTGCTTTGGTACCGTTCTTTCTGACACTTTATGGACAACTTGGTGATTTTCCTTCACCAAAGCTTCCACTGCTCCAACTGTATCAAGCACGGTTGCTTGATAGGAACTAACCATATGGTATAGTTGACTAGGTCGAGGAGAACCAGCTGAGGTGATCACCTTATTTTTGAACTCGTAGCTTCATTTACACATTGACTGCAGTGATAAACAGGAATTTCCTGCACAAGAAATGAATAGTAAAATGTTGTTTCTTTGTTAATTTTTAAATTGTCGCTGTATCAGCATTTTCCATTGTTACTGTGATATATAATGAGCAAGATATTCTGCATATCGAAGAATTTATATCTGACAACTTATAAGACAAAGTTCTATTCAGTGTATTTTGTTAGGACCTTGTTATATTTTTGATTTAGTATTATTGCAGTGCTAGTGTTTTTTGTGCTTTCTAGTGAGGATTATGTAACAAAACTAAACAACATCCAGGAAGACTTCCAGCAACATCTCTTATAATTCTAATGTCTTGTTCTCAGGGCCTGTGGCTTGACGAGCGTACTCACAGACTTGTGGTCTGTCGATTTCTGACCGCAAGCCGTTCTCATGATGCGGAAAGGCTCGTCGCTTAACGAATTTGGAGCGGCCGCTAGTCGCCCGTGTGTTGCGTTATTAAATATTTATAATAACGAACGCCAGTCGCCATCAATTCTTTCTTCTTTCAGAGCTCTGACATAGGACACTCAACACTGATGCTACCTCGGATTAGCTTCCATCATATATTTTGTTTAAATTTTTGTGATCAACATTTTGCAGGTTCCAGATAGAAGATGCTCTCTCGTACAAATCCAGAAGCTCCATAATAACTTCATTCAACCACTCCGTAATTATCTCAAATCACCCACTGAAAACGTTCAGAAAACTTTCAGAATAAGCCTGTAAACTGCAACAAACCATAACATATCGTGGGAACGGATGCTCGAGACAATGATAGGTAAGGTCAAGCCACATGGAGCCACCTCGAGCAATAACGAGTCTTTAGCTTCCCACGGCGTGAGGTACGACAAACTTCAGGCCAGACTCGTCAAGCGACACGCCGTGGAAACCAGACTTATAATATCCTTTGGAGTATTTAATTTTATAGCTAGACTGTTTTGGTATATCATAAAATGTGAATATCTTAAGCGGCCTTTACACGATCAATATATATTGCCAATAAAAGTTTGTCAATATGGTCAATAAATATTGGACAAACTGTAATTGTCTCACACTATCATTATTTATTGATAATCTATTTATTTAGTTTTGCGCGAGCAGTCAATAATGTCAGACCGTCAAAAAGCTATTACTTTAGCTTTATCAATAAAACGGCGGAAGAAAAAGATAATAGGGGCTAGATAGTGGCTTCTAAATAGAGGCACGTATTCTCACATGAGTTTGTTGGATGAGGTGCGCATATCTACCTCAAAACATTTCCACAATTACTTTCGCACGACGAACGCTTGCTACGAGTCAATTAAACTTAACAGTAACGCATCTTGATTTGGTGCTGATGACTCATCGTTTACATCATTATTTACATCGTCCGGGGAATTCATAATAGTTTCGTCCATTAAAATCTCACTGAATTCATTATATTAAACAAATATTACACAGGTTTGTTCACGTGTACGCTAGCACAGTTCACTACTAACTGAAGTAAGAATGTCAATCTCTCCCTCAGACGGTCAATATTTATTGTCAATCTTGCAAATATTTTGGTTTTCACCAATCCGGCCCATCAATATTTTACATATTCACAATCAGTCAATCTTTCTATCCACGCTATCAATAATATTGTCAATACTCCGATATTCACAATATATATCGATCGTGTGGGGGCCGCTTTAAAGTTACTGACGCTTTGGCACATCCCGCGTGGGTTTTGAATATTCAACCCCTACACATTCCCCATTTCTAATTGACTTTCATTATTCCAGAGTACAGTTAAACAAAAAAAAAATGTCTAGAGACTTAATTAATTTCATCCATTAGTATAAAGAATACGCTATCAGGTCACAGAAAAAATTAATTTTGTCTTTTTGCAAGATATTTTTTAATCGCATTCTTCCATGTTTTGCTTTGCCTTTTATTTCTTTGTAAGTCTCGTTATTTCTCTTATTAATTTCCCTTGTTTATCTACGGTACAATCTCGATGTTGAAGTTCTCCCATCAGCACGACAAGCCGAAGAAAATTCGGCCCGCTGAAATCCTGTTATTATTAGGATGTGTTATATTTTCGTCTCTGATGCTTTTTTCTTATTGCTGCATGACAAAATACACGTTACTAAAGTAAAAACCGCTTTCGCAATTTTCGTGCTCGGGAGAGTCTTATAACAAAAATTATCGGTTAAATTGTAACAAAAAGAATTAAATTATAGATAATGAAGTACGATTTTTCTATATTTATATTTCTTTGCAACAGTAATTCTATTTTATTTATCATATTGTCACGAATTTACTAGAAAGTTCTTTATTTCGAACACTTATTTACAAATCAACTATTTACAAGCCCAACTAACTAACTTTCTATCTACTTTAACTAGTTTTCGCACTGTATTACACAATGTCACTTTCTTCGCACCGTATCACTCACTATCGTGGTCCAGATTCAACTAACTCCTGGCTGGACGACATAATTCTTATATAGGCAGAAGGACGTCTCTCCAGACATTTCTAGATAAAGAACTTTGGCGAACCTTCTAGTATAGAACGCACTGGAAGTCGACTCCACACGCTCTTGATGGTTTCGAATATTCCCGGCATTCGGGATCGCTCGAGGCGTTCGTGGCAATATATAAGGGCACCATGTTTTATTCTAAACAAAAGTGAAATACAAAATATATAAAAATTTCCGTTAACTACAATTAAAAATAGAATAAGAGTCAGTATACATTGTGGAAAAGAAGTTTGGACACCTGAAAAATCTCTGAAAATATTTGTTTTTTTTTGAAAAAACGCTCAAAGGGGACAAAAGGTAGTTTTTAGTTCTATGTACAGTGGCGTGCGTCGGCAATGTCAAAGGGAACGCATTTTTAAATAGCAACCCCTATTTTTTATTTCATTCCATGAAAGAGCACATTTTATCAAATTTCATATCAATAATTTAGAGAAAAATACAAATAAAATAATAATTGTGAAATTTGATTTATTGAAAACAAAATAAATACATTAACTAATAATATATTCAAACTGTTGCCCATTAACTATGTTATAATGTCCTAATCTCAAAATAGATTCATTCTGCGCTCTGTCAAATAATTTCCGATACTCTGTACGTCATGTCGACTTCGTTCCTTTAAAACATCTATGTCGAGTTAATTGACATAGACTTTGTTTTTTAAATGACCCCACAAGAAAAAATCAAGGAGTGTGAGATCTGGTGAACGAGGTGGCCACTCTATAGCTCCACGACGCCCTACTCATCGTTGTGGAAAGATATTAGATTAGAAGATCCAAATAAGTGAGGACAGGAAGGGTGTAACGAGGAGGTGCATTGTCCTCTTGATACCAAAGTTTGTTATCAGGTACGTCTGGTTCATTTGCATTTAAGTGTAAATGTAATGTTTATCATGTCAATGTAACTTTATAAGGGTGAAATTTATATTTATGCAGCACATTAAGCACTGTAGCATGACATAAATTTATGTCCAAGCCAAGTGGATTTTCACCAACTTTTACTAAAATGTCAAGTTGTATATCTGTAAACTTAAAAGTAAAACTTAATTTTTATAATAATATTCAAAAAAATGTGCTCTCTCATTATAACAAACAAAAAATAAAGGTTGTCATTTAAGAAATGCGTCCCCTTGACCCAGCAAGTGCACGCCAGTGTACACAGAATTAAAGTATTTCAAAAGACGGCACATTTTAAATACCTTTTAACTCCTTCAAGCGTTTTTGTAAGAAAAACATATTTTGGGTAATTTTTCAGGCTTTCCATGCTTCTTCTTCTTAGTATATATCTTAGAACGAAGATATCTTTTCCCTACCCTAAAATTATTGTATTTAACTTTTTTAGGCCTCAATAAATAAAGACGTTACAGATCATCTACTACTGTTATGATAACTTTTACTATACTTGCATTGCTGCTAACATTCTACAATCAATAAATAAGAATAAAAAATGGTGTCAGACTAAATATGAATTATTAGAATCGAGACACTCTGTATAAATATAAAATTGAATATATATATATATATATATATATATATATATATATATATATATATATATATATATATATTCAATTTTATATTTATACAGAGTGTCTCGATTCTAATAATTCATATTATATATATATATATATATATATATATATATATATATATATATATATATATATATATATATATATATATATATATAGACACTTATTCGTAGAGAAATTATCTTGAGCATATCATTGTTTATCTGATGCGTAGAGGTAAATCTGATGCCTGAAATTTTCTGGCAATTCCAGTAATAGGAGGAATTATGTCAAGGAAATGTGTATACTCGCATTTTGAAGACGTACTCAGGTTATTTATTTTTAACTCGCTTGTCAGATGAGATTAAAATGTGCCATCGTGGGGGATTCAAATCTGCAATATAAAGTTTGTATTTTCAATTATGAGGAAATTCAGAGGAAGCATTTGAATGAATGGGGCATTTGAGATCTGCTCTCGCTGTTAAAAATAGTTCGTGATATTCGTACGTAGCTTCCAGTATTTGGCATTATAGAATGAAAAATTATTTTCTGTAGCACTTAAGTATAAATTTAATTATAAAATGTCTCGTCCTATTACGCCATCAACCGGTTTTTAACATAAAGTGTCTTTTTGATATTTCTTTTAGTGTTTCTATTCCAAAGGATATTTCAGTAACGGAACAGAATGTAACTGCATATTTAAAAATATATATATTGCTTAAAAAGTACCACCTGAACACTTTTTGAGAGGTAACACTACTGTAATAATCTAAAAAGGGCCTTTATGACGATTTTTTTGGGTGAAAGGGAAGGTAACAAGATAATAATATTTAAGCAAGTTGTTAGATATATATTTAAGTTTAATACAAAAAATTATTATCAAAAAAATATTTAAAAATGGCGACACTGGAGCTATTCTCGCGAGGCATTTATCGCGAATTTAAGGCGCTCTGCGGCACACAGTGTAACTGGGGTAATTTGAATATGGAAAAAATCACTTAATCTACATGTTTATTCGATAGCTAGTGAAATACTTAAGTGATTTTGAAAATACTGATTTTTATGTGATTAGCGAGTATCGAGATAAGAAACGCTAAATTTTCGACAAAAAAAGTTAATCATTTGTTAATAAATAATGTTTAATTTAACTTATCAATAATTCCGTAAGTGTTTTACTTCAAGATGTTGTTTTAAAGATATTGTTAAAATTTGGCATGAAAATAATGAACATTGTTGGAGTTATGCTGTGTGGCGTTTTGAAAAATCATGTTTCGACAGAAACGCGTTTAAAGTATTGAAATGTGTAATGGACGTGAAAAAATTAAAAATCCAACTATTCAAACATGTTTACCCTTAACCTGCTATCCCAGGACCATAAATCTACCCTTCTATATTTAAATATTCTTCCTCCTTCTCTCTCCTCGAACAATTTATGCTAAAGCGTGCATGTTTCACTGCATCTGTCAAAGATATCTCGGCGTGCTTGATCTATTTAGCATCGGCTTCTAGACAAAAACTGTATAACTAAACGCCAATATCCTTCTCCAAACCTTTCACAATTCGAAGAATATTAGCCAGACCATTATTAACAGCACACACAACAATGTCAGTTGCTATGTTCAAGACTTTTTTGTCACTCGAATAAGATTTTGGGGCTAATTTACAAACAGTAGCATTGAAATTCTCATTGCTATTTTGCGTGTAGCCTCCCAAGCAACGGTTTAGAAACTCGTCTCGGCTCAGGTCCTCAAAAATCGATTTGATGGCTTTAAGAACTTCCTTAGGAAGCGGCGGCTTATGATAGGAGATGTCCAAAGAATCAGCTGCTTGCGCCTTCTTCTAGTCACACCAAGACTCTGAGCATTTCTCGTGCTGCGGATTTTCGTCGATTGATAACTTATGAAATAAGGTCAGCACTACATATAAAAACCATGATTTTAAGAGAGGAAATTGTCTTTTTTGTACATGTACTGGCGATATATTAACGTACTTTTGTTTATAAATTGATAATGAAATTCGGGAGAGAGGTCTGGACGAGGACATGTGGAGAAATAGAGAGGAATGGAGATTAGGAATCGGAAGACGGCGAAGGACGTTATAAACCGATATGATGATGATGTTTATAAATGCTTCTGACTAAACATAAACATTTTTTAACGACATCTGTTGTGTATTAGAGAAGTTAGAAATAATAGGGTAGAACATTAGGCTGTACCTAGATTGTACCTTCCCAGCAGATATTTATTTGATGCAGGTGTCGTTTCGGGGCATTCCGACGCGCTTAAGAAAGAGCGCGAAATTTCAAGGAAGAAAAGAATTTGTAAAATAATTTTTACGAGGGAATGTAAAGATATTATTTTTCATATAAAGATATTGTTCACTGACTTTCACCAGATTCACCGAGGTGATCAGATCACCTGAAACAAAATTTATTTATCCTGCCTTCTGTCGGAAATATTAGATTTAAAAAAATTCTAGTACAATGGTGGTGAGAGCATAGGACGAGTATTGACGTCATGAATAGTCCGGTATATTCGCACTGATAATTCCTAATAAGGATAAAATCGCGATATGCAGGTCCGGGACAGCCTGATGTAACTGAGAATAATAAGATGGCAATAGCTCTTTGGATTACCCCCTCACGTGGTATTACGTGAAAGCCTGTTTTATAGACAAGTATATTAGTAATCTGCGTTAGAAATGAAAGCGTGGGTTTCCGTAGATGATATTTTGTCGTACAACAAGCAGATGGCGTTTGCCAAATTTCTACATGTATTGCTTATGCCAGTTTGGTACAATACTGATCTAATATTCTTAGAGCGCCACAGTCTGGTATATTTCCACTGATGATTCTTCATCATCATTAGGTCATCAGTCCTAAGACTGGTTGGACGCTAACCTCCAGCTTCTCCTATCTTGTGCTAACCTACGCATTTCGCTAATTGTGTTACAACCTACATCCCTTACTATTTGCGAGCAGTAGTCTAATCTAGGCCTACCTCTGCCTTTCTTCACTCCTATTTCTGCCTCCAAAATATCGCGGACTATTCCCCCATGTCTCAGCAAGTGGCCTACCATTCTCTTCTCATCCTTATGTTTTTCCACATACTTCTTTTCTCGCCGACTTTCTCCAATACTTCTTCGTTTCTAACTCTATCAGTCTATGGTATTATCATCATTCTTCGGTAACACCACATCTCAAAAGCTTATAATTTCTTCCTACTTGCTTCCTCTACCGTCCAGGTTTCGCAACCGTATAGTGCCGTGCTTCATACATATGTTTTCAAAAATCTCTTCCTTGTTTCTAAGTTTATTACCCCCGAGCATAAAAGTGCTTTCTTTTTGTTAAAAGCTACTCGACCCTGCGCTATTCTTTGTTTTATGTCTTTATCGCTTCTTTCATCCCAATTTATTTTACTTCCTAAATAAGTGAAGTCTTTAACTTCCTCCAATCTTTCATTATTAATTTGTACTTTCGTTTTTGCTCTGCTCTCGCGCCCTCTGCACACTAACACTTTAGTTTTGTTTTTATTCACCCTCATTCCGTATTCCTCTGTCAGCACTGCCTCCATTTCGTTCAATGCCGATTCTAATTCCTCCTTACTAGATGCTAATACTGCTATATCATCCGCGAATCTCAGCATTTTTAGTTTTTGTCCCTGTACTTTAATCCCGAAATCCACTCTATCTTTTACCACATTAATCGCCTCTTCGATGTACAGATTAAAAATTAGTGGTGATAGCGTACATCCTTGTCTTACTCCTTTCCTAATATCTACTTCCCTTTTTTTCCCTTCTACTTCTATAACAGCAGTTTGCTCTTTGTATAGATTGTGTACTACTCTTCTATCTCTATACTTCATTCCCGCGCTCTTTAGTATCTCGAAGATTTTTTCCCATCTTACGTTATCAAAAGCTTTTTCTAAATCTACAAATCGTATATAAGCGTTCTTTCCTTTTTCTATTATTTTCTCTAACATTACTCTTAGTGCCAGAATAGCTTCGCGAGTTCCCCTATTTCGCCTAAACCCGAATTGGTCTTTTCCTAGTATTTCCTCCGCTCTATTTTCCATCCTCTTCTTATGATTCTTGATGATTCTTAATAAGGATAAAATCATCATATACAGTTCCAGGACCACCTGGTGCAACTAATAACCCCCTCACGTGGTGTCACGTGAAAGCCTACTTTAGATAAAGTAGAATCGTGTTAGAAATGATTTCTCTCCATATTCTGTCAAGTAGTAGGCAGATGGCGTTTGCCAAATTTCTACATACATTGCTCATGTCGATGAGGTACAAGCCTCGTCTAATAATTTCAGAGCACCAGGTATAGTCCTGTGCATACTTGAACTGATGATTCCCAATAAGGATGAAACCACGACACGAAGTTCAGGGACAGCCTGGATAATTAGATGGTAGTAATTAAATTAGCGCTTTGCTAAAACTTGTATTCACGGCCTATAGCCCTCATATTTTCAAAGAAGCATAGAATTATAACTATTCAGCATGCTATATTCATGACTGAGGCCAGTTAATCTGGGCATCCAAATGATTTAGTGCCACGTTAGTAACAGATTTCGAATCGCCATCTGAGACAGAGGCGAGCCCGAAGAGGTTAAAATCCGGGCTAAGGCCTTCGGCCTTCGCCAGTTTTCCGTCGAAAACTCCAATTATTCCAGTTAGCCGGGGAACAATTTGACAGGCCCGGCACAATGTTCGGGTATGATATCACGTATTTTACAGCCACTTTCTTGGTGTCATTTCCGACATACATCATCCGCTCACGTCTCGAACATTTGTGACGTGCAAAAGAGACAAGAACATATGTATTGGCTTAGTATGCATAACCGAATTTAAAAGTAGTTCTAGGCCGACACGTAAAACAATCTCTCAAACTTATGGCGGCGGGTTTCCTTTATTGTCTCCCGGTCGTGGCGCATTAGGGCCCCATTTTTCTGTGGGAGGACGCTCGGTCTGGGGATACTGGCGGCCAGGGGCGTAGCGTGAGAAAAGAATCTAGGGATGTGATAAAAAGTAAATGATTATGCCGAGGTATATATTCTAATTTTTAAAATGAAGATCAATTCTTCGGTTTTTGTTTGTCGAGCGAAAACATCTATCACTGTTTTCTCAAATGTTGGAGACGATCTCATATCTTCTAATAAGGCAGTTTCAATATTTATTAATGCTAAAGCTGACAGTCTTTCTTGCTTTTGAGAATTTCGTAGATAAGTCTTTATTATCTTTAAACATGAAAATGATCTTTCCGCGGAACTGCTTGTAGCAGGAATAGTCAAAATTAAACGACACAATTTTGATGACTCCGGAAAAACAGAAGATAATTGAAGGGACATAATATATTGGTGAAGCGCAAACACAGTGCTCTTTTTTATATTGGAATCACTATAAATCACTGAAAGGTTACTTTTTAAACGATTTACGTCAAAGAACGTTCCATATATACATATCTACTAAAGAAGAAACAAAAAAGACTCTTGGAATGTGGGAATATTGTAGAAAACACTGCTAAGAAAAAATTAAAATTAAAGTCGCGCAATGAAGTTAAAAGGCTTCTAGCACAAATAACGGTTTCTCGAGCCGATTCCTCATTTTCATTTTCCACAAATACCTGAAACAGCGCTTCCAAATCTTCCTTCTGTTATGGCGACAGTCGCCAACATGCGTTCACATAATCGCATAACTGAGTCCGGAAATAACGACAACATCCTCTCGAGGTTCCACTGTTCACTGCGTAAGATCACTGACATTTTCGCCCATCTAACGCGTAGCTTGGATGTAACGTGGACCATCGCATTTCAGCGCTGCAGCAAGTAACGCGGGAGTCCAATAATTTGGAGCGCCTTCACGGTCGATTTGAAATAAAAAAGTTGATGGTAGCACTTAAAGTAGATAAGTGTATGTTTGCGGTTGATTTAAAATAATTTAAAAATTGTGATAATTGAATAAATCGATTGAACTTTTAAATAACACTCATTTGCCAATCTTTTAAGGGATGCGATTCATCACTCGCATCCATGTACGCTACGCCCCTGCTGGCGGCGTACGAAATACTCCTCTAACTAGTTGAACAATGGGATGTATTTTATCGCATTTCTGCCCATGAATTTAATGAGGCATTTTGGTATTCGTTCTAATTTAATTTTTGTCGACGTTAACCTACTGATATTCAGTGGACTGTCTCGATCTGTTAAGGCGATCAATAGTGGTTGATGTACGAGGGTGCATTATTAGATATTCCATCTAACCATGAAATTTAAGGTATGGGTATTAAATGAGAAGTTATAAAACCTGAATAATAATAAAGAGAATGAAAGTTTTTGTGAGGATAGGGCTCGTCGAGACCAACTCAATGATATATCGGGTGGCTAAAGAAAGGGCAAGTTCGTTATGCGTTATGGATTTTTTAGGGATAACGCCACTGTAGATTGTTTAAACAATAAATTTTTTTATTAGCTTGAAAAATTCTTTCAACTTTTTAGAGTATGAGGCAGACATTTTTTCCCAAAAGAATGTTCGTGGGCTCGGAGGGAAAGGTGAATTAACTGCCAAATTAATTCATCAATTAACAATTTATTATGGCTTGGCAATACGTTGGAATCCAAAATCCTTGGAAAATATGAAAAATGACATCTGGGTGACCTTATTTCATAAGTAATCAACTGACGAAAATCCGCAGCACTAGAAGTGCTCAGAGTCTTTGCACTTGGGAGGAAGAACACGCAAGCAGCAGATTTCTTGAACATCTTTCATCATAAACCGCCACTTAACGCCATCAAACCGATTTAGGAGGACCTGAGCCGAAACGAGTTGCTAAACGATGACTTGGAAGACTATAAGCAAAATGGCAATGAAAGTTTAAATGCTACTGTTTCGAAATTGGCTCCAAAGTCTTATTCAAGTGGCAAGAAGTATTGAATATAGCGACTGATATTGCTGTGTGCACTTTTAATGATGGTATGACTAATATTCTTCGAATTATTAAAGTTTTTAGAGATGTCTACTGGCGTCCAATAATAAAATTTTTATCTAGAATCTGATGCCAAGCGGATCAAGCACGCAGAGATGTTGACAGATTCAGCGAAAGAGGCACTCTCTAACATAAAATATTTAAGGAAAGAAAATGAAATTTAAATACAGAAGGGCAGATTTATGGTCTTGAGATAGCAGATTAATTTTCTAAACCGTCGGATTTTTCATCCTTTCATGTCTATAACACATTTGAAAAGTTTAAACGCGTTTTTTTCCAAATATGATTTTGAAGACATATCCTTGATTAGTTATTGAAGATTTATATACAAAATTCTATTACCTGAAAGTAATAGAATTTTGAATAGATTTTATGTTATTAGAAATATATGTGGAAGACAACCAGATATACATAGCTGCACTGTTTTTCTGAGAGGGCAATGTTTTTCTTGAACGAAACTGTAACCAAACAGAAGATCCGATTTTGGAAAACCAGAAATCTTCTGTGGACGAAAAGGGGTCATAGCCAAAATAGCCAAATATCAGCGATATTGTGGTGGTATTTGCGTTCATGAAAAATGTTGCTTTATCAGAAAAAATAGCGTAGTGTATTATTTCAACTTATCTTCCACAGAAATTTCTAATCGTCCTATAAAACTCCACACTTCTATTACTAGTGTATAGAAGTGTGGATTCCCGTGGTGATGAATTTTTAAAGACTGTTGATCTTCACTTTTAAGAATCGTTTGTTTCTATTTTTTTTTCTTCTATTCTATTTTTAATTATAGTCTTACTAAAACTTAAACAAATATTTCGTGGTATCGATAACTGAATTGTAGAATCTGAATAGTTTCGTAGAATTATATCCTTGTTTGAACTTGAAACAGAACAGCCTGAGGCTTTAGGGAAAGTAATTCGATTTCTATGTAAACTATTACGAAGGAGGGAAATGTGGCTCTCCTATAAATATATTATTTTGTAGCTAAGTGTTTAGGTTATATTTAAGATTAATTTTTCACTTTTAAGTTAAGTATTATGATATTATTGTAAACATGTACAACAAGTAGAGGGCTATTGTTGAGAGAGGCTTCTGTAATAAATTATTAATTTTCAGTAACCATCCACCGTATCCAAATACATACTCATAATTAATTATAATCACAATATTTAGTTAGTTAAAACTAATAATTTATGTAGGTACAACTAATAATACTTCAGAGAAAACATGAACGGATTTAATTTATATTTTTCCAAGTATATAATAAACTAACAGTTATGAATTGATTACTTATACAGGGTGAGGCGCTCCAGATTCCCCAGTTTTGAAATATAATAAATAACGGAATGATATACAGAAAAACTTTGTGTTTTTATATAGAGTGGTTTCGCTCATTTCATTACATTGTGTTTTAATAATAATGTCACCAAGATAATGCCCGTTAACGTCAATATATTGTCGGGAGCGTTCTCTGAAGTTTTCCACAGCCCGACGGCAAACTGTGATGGGTATGGCGTGAATTTCTTCTGCAATTCTGCCATTCAACTTCTCTAGGGTGTGAGGACGATGTTTAATAACTTTTTCCTTTAAGTACTTCCAAAGGAAAAAATCGCAACTGCTGAGATCTGGTGAGCGCGCAGGCCATTCAATATCCCCCCTCAGAGAGACTAGACGTAATAATATTTCATCGTATTTAAGTTAAAAGTTTATACATATTTTGTTTCTGTTATCAATATTTTTCTTCAATAGAAATAGTTTTGAGAATGAATATTAGTTGTAAAATTATGGCTGGCTGAACTATTATGAGCCTGGGCTCGTATACGATAATCTGCGTTACCTATATTTATTTTGAACAGTTCTCAGGATTCGCCTGCAAACGCTGAATGTCATTTAACTTATCATCCAAGGTACGTCGCGAAACATGTACGCTACGCAAGCTTTATAAAGAAAAAGATTTTCCTCAGAACGGTTGCTATTTGAGAAATCCTCTTAAAATGAGAACGTGCGCCATGAAGGTTTCATACGTATCCTGCATAATATACTTATTCGTTGTTCACGTCTATAATCTAAAGGCCCCGAAGCCCTGTTTTTACCTATCCTTTTGCATAAATAAGTTTATTTTATCTCTAATCACAGCTATGATTGAAAAATTAAATGAACTTATTAAAAAGTAGAAAAGGATAGGATTTTTCCTAAGTTATATTGTTCATCCATTGGCCGTTCATTCGTTGGACCATCCATTTTAAGTTCGTCACATTACAATATTTCTTTATTAATTACTGCTAGACTGTCCAGAATGTGATGGGTGGACTAAATTACCAAACTAAATCTGATGACAAAAAACGAATGCCCTTTTGTCCTTCCAGTCGATTGCGAAAACCCATATAGTTACCATTCTAACAGTCGCTGAGGCAAAGGTCTGAGTGAATTGAGACGTATGATTGAATATCGTCGATCACATCTATCAAGTAGAATCTTCTGTTAGACCCAACATATAATGAAACTAGAAGCAACTTCATCAGATCCAGCCATCAGATCCAGCCATCAGGTCTTCGAATATTATCAAGAATCTACATAAGTATCTACTTCAAAAGATACCAGAATCGCGTACCATAAACTGAATCTGTTGCTAAAGTCTATATTCGTTGCAATCATATTAGACAAGCACCTCTCAATCAGTTATGTAACACAGAATATATGGGGCCTAGTAGAACAGATGGAACATCATATTGCGAATACAGAAGGTGGTGATTTTGAAGGTGCAAATGATCAAGATCATCAGAAGAAGCAAAGATGATTTTTCCTTTACCAGTCAGTTTGGCTAACATATGTATAGAAACTTTCGACAAATATGGCGTCGATTCAGTATTGTTGAAACTTAAAGTTGGTGCAGATATATTGATGACAGTCGATTATATAAACGTGATACGGTAGAAGATGTACTACTAACGAAAGTACGTTTCCTTTTCTAGTCCAAACAAAGCTAGATAGCACTCTACGGCTTACCCACGAAGGGTACCAGAAGCCACCACACATGAATATATACAAGTACCTTACTTTTGAATCACATAAATTATATTGATTATATTGGTCAAAGATGGTAATTAAATGGGTAAAGATCTGTCTCAGCTTATATCACCAACAATGGTCTAACGAAAAAAGACCTTAATGAATGATGAATTATCTTAATGAATAATGCACTTACATAGATGCATGTCGAAGTTTTCGGTACATTTATATAAGAGCAAGCTATCAGTGAACTAGAGAATACTTACTATTGAGTTTAAGATAGATACGGAAACAAAATTACCAAGCAATCAAAAATAAAAATTACTTAAAAACAATATAATTACCCCATATAAAAAGATGCACCAACAATATGGACCATTCACTAAGGAAAAGGAACATTAACACTGTTTTAAGATGAGCCACATGAAATTTTTGATTAATGTTCCCGAAAATGAGACACAATTGTTACAATCTTCATTGCCTCGGAATATATATATTCTACTCTAATACGCGCGGAAGAGTTTACATAGGGCAAACAGGTAGACAACTCGGCACGAGAAGAAACGAGCACAGATTCTCAAGAATCGTCATTGGGGGAAATCAACAATACTAATTCTATACTGATATACTAAATCGTTATTATCTACATATACATATACATACTTCTTCTTTCGGTGAATTTGATCAAACTCACAAAATTGTAAGTTCCCGTACTATGCCCACTGATGGTTTCTTTTCTAGATTACGAGAATTATCTCACAAAGTACCGCTCTTAATAAAAAAGGCAACGGCCACTGTTTCCCAATAAGAATACTCGAAACTTAATGAAGTGGACGAGATAAAGACAATGGTAAATCAGCCATCAGAATTAGGCAGGCAATAAGAACCAGATAAGTGTTGCCTTAAGTGCTCTACAATATCCTAAAAGTTTTATTGGGCGAATATCCGCACGAATTTCCGCGCTTTTAGAGGTTTATGTGTCTAAGATGCCGGCGTATTTGTCGGTTATTGTGTTCGCAATATTTTTTGTCGGGTCGTAAAGTCGCACGGTTTGAAATTAAATTTTTAGTCCAGGAAATTTGCTAAAACGTAAATAGGGAAAAATATTCGACGTATTATAAATGCTGATGCTTACGTTAGCGTAAAAACCAGGGAATCATTATCTTGGGATAAAAATAAAGAATTTGCTCAGAATTATTTCTGTAATCCGAACTAACATTATTGCAATAGCGGCATCCCAAGTGGAATATTAAATAAACAGTTATAAAACCTTAAAACAGACTTTTCCGCACGTAGGTATAACATCTCTATCTCGAAATTAAGTGGCCGAGAAAAAATAAACCAACACATAAATGCAAAATATGTGTTTTATGCAACAGTTTTACTTTCTTTCAAATAGTCCACCATCATGCTTTCTCATGACCCATGAACAGGGTGGGGTGTGTCCTATCCACCTCAAAATCAACAGATGTCGTCTGGTAGGTGTTCCTAATCAGAATCAGTCGAAATCCGATCGATCCGACACGATTTAATTGAGTGATCGTGCTAACAAAAAAATTTCTCAAATAGTCCACCATTGTGCTCTCTCATGACCCATGAACATGGTAGAGTGTCTTATATCCACTTCAAAATCAATAGATGTAGTCTGGGAGACGTTTCCTATCAGAATCAGTCAAAACCCGATCGATCTGACACAATTTAGTTAAGTTATCGTGCTAACAAGAAATTTTATTAATGCCGACGACAACGACAACGACAATGACACACACACACACACACACACACACACACACACACACACACACACACACACACACACACACACACACACGCGCGCGCGCACGTACGCACGCACGGACGGAAAAGTAAAATGAAATATTTAAACGTTAGTAAATAGGTCAAATTGAAATATATACGAAACAGTTTTTTCACAAAGAATTCCAAGTCATTTCCGGTCTGGAAATTTATTACAGATTTTTCCTCAACGAAATAGAAATTATTTTCTTGCACGAAATGTACCTAGTTACAACACAGTCATATGTCTAACTAACTAATATATAACTTCTTAATATATAACTCTAAATTGTCATGAAAATTATAACATCAACCATATTTTATCCAGAAGGAGTAAGTCCTTGATATTCATGATTTTATTAAACATGTTGACTGAAGATATATGATTTTTCTACTAACAATGGCGAGTCTATCGAATTATTGGTCTTACCTAATTACAGTCTACTTGATACATTTATGAGAGCGATCGATCATCATCAAGCAAAGAATTATAAGAAATTGTAAAAGCGCAAATGAGTTGTTGGCTGATAAATGGGGAAATGTTGCACAGAATTTCAACGAAATGCTTTTACCTACTGATTGGAAATCTGGAAGGATTAAGACTTTCATTACAATCTGTTCGAGGCAGGTTAACAAAATTAAAGCGTATAATGATGAAAACGTCTTTAATACAGATGAAAGTGAAGTTGCTTTTGAACTACGTAAAAAGAAATATCGGAGAAGTTTATATATAAAATTGCCTTCCGTCCGTCGATATTATTTTACAAAAGAATAATTTCGTCGATAAAAAATCTGGAAGAAATCGCATAGACGTAGGAATAACATACGAATTCAATGGTGTCCTCATATTTGTTCTAAATCTAGAGGTTTTCTCCATGGGAATGCATTTATAAGCTGTTACTCTGAACCTGCAGTTCGAGGAAACTTTTAGAATTTTACGCGAAAACTGATAGTATTCAATTAAAACGGAAACTATCGTGTTTGTGAGGTCGATTCACACTATACTCAATATAATTTGCATTGATTTTCTGGCGAAGTATTTTCGATAAAATTTCCTTACACAATCCGTCGATTTTATTTCACAAAAAAACGTTTCGTCTGAAACATCTGAAAAATCTTGAATATTCTGTACGATTATTATTTCCCGAGGAATTAATTATCAAATTCAAAATATAGATGTAATAGCGAATATAAGAAATGTTCTTTGTAAAAGTATCTACTCGGAGAAATACGTTTAGAGAAGTTTTGCCAAACATAACTTTACCAGTCCAGTTAACTTTCCTGAATCAGTTGTCATAAAATGGGGTACTCGGTTGGAATCTGTAGCTTATTGCGATGAAGTATTTTGAGGAAATAAAACGTGTTAGATATCGTTAGGATTGATCCTAACGAAAGCAATGCCATACACATAGTGCGGAATTTACTGCAACTGCAAAGCAAATGAATCTTGAATACAGCCATTTGGAACACATGTATTCATTTCTAAAGGATACACATTATGGTAGACTACTATTAGATAGACGTCGCAGTTTTTCTACGGAAAACTAGAGAACTACTACGAGGATTTGCGACTTGTTGGAATATACGCTTTAATTATGACTACCTACCATATATATACTTTCCCAAATTTCTCTTTCCAAATATGTTTTAACAGCCAATGGAATTTCCCACTTGAAGGAAAATAATTGAATACCTGTATTACAACAATTTAGGTTATACTATAACAAGAAACTCATGAAAGGACCGTCACCTCAGACTAGATTAATAAAATATTCCTATTTCCATAGGTAAATTATCTTGCAGTTTTCTTTCAGTTCTCATTCCCTCTCAACAATACCCCTCTTTGTGTACTTACGTACAAAAAACAAGGCGCAGCGATTGTGTTGAGGCTCAAGGAAATAATACCTTGGAAGAGAGCGTCCGGAAAATAGCTACATCATAATTCTTTTGTTCATGCTGAATTTCGCAATTTTCCCTAGGTGAATAGTGAGTACTGAGAGGACAGTGAAATAAATCTTTCTTAAATTTATGTGAAGTTATATTCCTCTGAGCCGGGCGTGCAGGAAAATGTCTTCACAAAATCCGATAGCCGAGCGTGATTGTGATTTAAATATTTATCAGTTTTTTGTCCCAATTTAAAGTCGTTGCTGTAAAGGATAAATCCCACCGATCCGTCTTAATATATGCATACACATTGAATGGTTAAAGTTTTTTTTAATAATTGTTTGAACAGCAATCATAATTTACAATTCTATTAGCTATTTTGTTAACTAAGAGACTTAGAATGTATTCTCATATCTGTCCTGATGAGGTTTCTTCAGCGACAAGGCCTCCTACACCTTGTTTAAGGCCCATTAGCTACTTTTTCTTAAGCTTTCTGTCGTTAGTTTCTTTGACTAGCCATATTAAACAACTGTTTGAGTGGATTTTCAATCATTGTTGGTGTTTCTGGCTTCTGTCTTTGATCATTTCTTGGACTGTTTGGATTCAAAGGTCATTATGCAATATCTGCTTGGTGACATACCATGAGGCGTCTACCATTGATCGAAGGATCTTCGACTGCGGTCTCTGTATGATAGTGATGTAGGCCAGATGGGAATGATGACAGTTTTTTTATAAATTAAAACTTATTTTCTAGGCATACCTGAGACTTTCTTCCAAGTAGCCAAGTTAGTTATCAAAGTAGTTCCCGAATAGCAAAGCTATTACAGAATCGCTCTAGGAAACAACTACTCCTCGGGCTAAGGCCCCGCTACGCATTGAATTATACCTAAAAGCGATCATCAGTCCCTTTTTTTTGCGCTATGATTATCTCATTTATGAATACTGGTGGACATTAGGTTTTGTAGTGTAAAATTCACTTGTTGCGATTTATTTTAATTGAACTTGATTTTCCATCTTTCGAGCCAATCTTCTATGTCAAGAGGTGATATTGGAGATTTGCAGATGCTACTACTGGATCTTCATGGATCACCAGAATGACAATATCATCTACAAATGTACGAATTATAGTATAGTCTGAGGTTGGGAGATCTGCAGTGTATATTAGATACAATATTGGTCCTTAAATGTTGCCTTGTGGTTCTCCAGATTTAATAAGTTGAAACTGTGAAGTTTTGTCATTTACTTTTATCCTAAAATATCTGTCTGTTAGATATGACTTAATTAAGAGACAATGTGGTGTAGGAATGGAGTTTATTGACTTTGTGGAAGAGACCATCGTGTCAAACATTATCAAATGGCTGGCTGATGTTTAAAAACAACATGGAACTGTATCAGATGCCATATATGTCAATCCATATCATCTCATTGATATCAATCAGCTGATATGGATTGATGTCAATCTATAACACATAGTGTGTTATAGGTTATAAACGTAGAGTATGTGAAACGTTTTCATATACTCGTAATATTTTCGCCTGGATTTAAACAACGAAAATATATAAATGACAGACTAATTTTTGGTGGCCCTTTGATAATAAAAAATTTTTGTTTAGAAATTATTACAACTGTGGTTAACATTAAATATTCGTACATCAAAAAGAGTTTGCGAATACACTCGGGATTAACATTACCTATTTTGCTGTTCAAATATTACCACAACATTAGATAACTATTGTAAAAAAATTATATCATGTTTTGTAGTTCTGTAGTTACTGGAGTAGTTGAACCTTTGATGTGAAGACAACACTAACTTAGTTTTCCACAAAACACTATTATACACTATACTCGACGCGCGTTTCGCCAACAAAGTTGGCATCCATAAGCTTCAATTGACTATCCACTTAGATCTCTGGATTTGAACCTAGTAGAATGAAGCTTTTAAATAACTAACTATATGTAACAAATTGTGAATTCTATTGACGTAATTTCAAAACAACTGTTGCGTAAATATGTAAGACACTAGTAATAATTTAATTAATCTTATAAAACAATAAAATTATAAAGCATATATTTACAGCAGAAATTTGTTAAAATTGAAATATTATTTATGATATTCATACTGAAAACGGTTTTAATTTCAGTGACAAAGATAGCGGATGCAGCCAGCAACAATTAATGACCTAAAAGCAAACATTCAACTTTTTATTCTTCGGGAAATTGCTGAGGAAGAGGAAGCAGTATGCAGATGTCCTGGTTGTTTTTCTAGGGGTTACAGCCAACAACAGGGGTTAAGACATGCGGTCAGGGGGGTTTTCCATGTCAATCAATTCTTGATATTGAAGAAAAAGAATTTTTCTTGTTTAATGGTATGAGGAATAAAAAATGGTATTGAATATTTTCTTAGAAAAGCATTTTATTATTTATTATTACATGTACGCCAAGTTATCCATTGGCGTACATATAGAAGATTTAGTGTCCTTACCCCCGAAAAAAAAATGTTCGATTAAAATGATTCGGGTGGAATAAAATTTCGTTGTTTGTAGTAACTAGTGATTTTATTTAAAATCATTCATTATATTACAGGTTATATTCACACCAAGTTATTTGGTACTTCTCCAGTAGCCCTAACAAACTATTTTTTAGATTACATCCAGCCCGAGTTCTAATCTAAGCCCTACATAACCAAGACATCGTTTATTATATAGACCCAATAAAAGTGGAGCACTTTAAGCTGAGTTTACAACATGGATGAGTGACCTATCATATTTTTCTATTGTGGTGTCTTCAACAATGTTCCTATTATGGTCCGAGATGGGTGTCATTATATGCATGTGTTCAACGAGGGGACTTAACACATTTCCCTAAGCATAAGTATATTTGTCCTCGTCTCTATGTGCAGTCTTCCCCTTCCCAGTCTGAGGTTTTAGCAAAAGGACGTTGGGTTCTGTGTTCAACCTTTTTCTTTTTTTTATTTAAGTTTATACTAGATCCAATATTAGTTGATTCCTCCAATTATTGACCAACTGCAATTTATTATATTCTGATCTACTTTCAACTGTATTAATTGAACTATAAGATATTAAATATTAAACAGACCAAATTTACTTTTCATGTAAAAGACTCACAAATCGAAAAACATAATATTTCTCGATTTCTCATCTATGTCATCAGGTGAATTTAAGTCAGTTACATCAGATTATAGTAAAATAAATATAAAAAATATCGGTATCATATTTACCAACATTAATTTATGAATTGCATATCAAAATCATTTTTTATTATATTATGTACCCCTATGAAAATGTACGCATCTGCTTAAGGTTCTTTTAAACGAATATTCAACCAGACAACTAAGTTCAGTAGCGCCCTAAAGGCTTCTTTACTAAACAGAGTGCTTTAGCACGGGAAATAGATCTCAACTAGTCTACTATTAAGTTAACTGCTATTGAAGTTTGTACAACACAACGCATTTATAATGTAATTCTGATATCACTTTCAAACAAGTGGTGCTAAATATCCAGAACATTTCGCCATTAAGCGTGTTTATTGGCGAAAACGAATCGCCTTTTTTTCGTATTAACTAGCCCAAAAACAGATGCGTTCATATGTATTCACTTGCACACAGCGCAAACAATTTGAGGTTGTGTTAAAATTGTATATAAATGGAACGAATTAAAATGAAACTTGTTTCGTGTTTTTTTATTTTTATGTCGCATATTCCTCTCGATAAGTAATACGTTGATACAACAATTTGAATATCATTTACTGTTTGTAATGATTTCTCTAAGGATAAAGAAATATTCTGTGGTTCTTATTAGCCATGGCTGACATTATTTGTGAATTAATTATGTGTGATTAATTACTGTGAATAATTTGTAAAACCGCTTCAAGTCTTTAGTTTAAAAATTCAATAATAAAAAATCAAGTACAATAGGGTGTCTCAGGTGGAACTATAAGATTTGAATTACGTGCCATTTGTGTTCTGTCAAAGCTAAGGCATCAATATTTAACGACTGTCATTTACAAACCACACGACGTCAACATTCCGCGATTAACAGCTGAATAACGATTAATTTGTGTATAACTATTTTATGTAAGTGAGCAATCATCTACAGTTGCATTAAGAAAAGTTCGCACAAAGTTAAGACAACATGAGGCGCCTACAGAGTTAACAGGTCGTAAGTTAAGAAATTTGAAAAGCGAGGTTCTATTATTGATAAGGCAACACTAATACGTCTTTCGTCGTGGTTGGTCAGATGAAAATAACGCTGCAGTGAGGGAAAGTATACGAGAGTATGTCGATTCGACGTTGTGCGTAACATTAATCTGTCAAGAGCCACCACGCATCGGATTTTAAAGAAATCTGCATGTGTCAGCATACAAAATTCAATTTACGCAACAATTAAAAGTTACAGTCTATTTATATATTATTTAATTGGGTGTTAACAAAGAAAAAAGGTGATGCTGATTTTTGCAAAAACGTTTTGTTCAGCGATGAACATTTTCATGTTGACGGATACGTCAGTAAACAAAATTGTCGAATTTAGGGTGCTGAAAATCCACATGCTATTCGCGAAAAGGAAATGCATCTACAGAAATGCAAATATTTAACTTGTTATTATGAAAATAGAGCTAGTCTTATGTGCCCGTGTTATGGAGAATTTTTTCTGTGCATTTTGAAATAGTTCCACACCTCTATCTAATCTAGAAGTATTTTTATAAATTTCTACTACCACTAGTTGATTTCATGTACATATGTACTTTGGGCCTGTAATGAAGACATTAAGTTTGGGAAATAAAAATCAATGCTTGTGTTTCCTCTAAGGCGGACACAACGGTAAAAGTCGGTTCAAGTCGGTCGAAACCGCCTCGTGTTGACGCTAGTTTATAACGGGTGGTCCAACCATAATGCACGATGTTAATTGTGAGTCACACCTTAACGTCAAGTTTTTTGCCCAACTTAATTTGACATTTCTTTGTTTCAGTGTTTGACAAATTCATCCATGAAGAGGTACACAATTGAGCAGCGTGTTAAGTTTGTTGAAGCCGTTTACGAAAATGGACGTTCAAATCAAAATGCATTTCGTGCACTTTGTGACTTTCTTGGTCAGCATAATCGACCAAATGCGTCCACAATCGGGAGAATTGTGCGCAAATTTCAGCAAACCGGGTCTGCAGGAAATATGAAAACACCTGTGCATGCTCGCCCAGTTCGTTCTGCGGAAAACATTGCAGTTGTTCGCGATAGTGTAGCAGAAGAGCCGTCAACCTCGACTCGTCGTCGTGCCCAACAATTGAACATCTCACGAACATCACTAATGCGAATTTTGAATAAAGATTTGAATTTACACACTTACAAGGTTCAATTGACTCAAGAGCTGAAGCCTACTGACCATTTCAAGCGTCGTCAATACGCCGAATGGTTGGTTGAACAGACAGAAGTGAATGGTGACTTTGCAAAGAAAATCATCTTCAGCGACGAGGCACACTTTCACCTCAGTGGATTCGTTAACAAGCAGAATTACCGCATTTGGGCAAATGAGAATCCACGAGTGATTGTTGAAAAGCCGATGCATCCACAAAGAGTGACTGTTTGGTGCGGTTTATGGGCTGGCGGCGTCATCGGGCCGTACTTCTTCGAAAATGAGGTCGGCCAAGCAGTTACCGTGAATGATGTTAGCCATCGCGAGATGATAACGGACTTCTTGTGGCCAGAAATTGAGGATATGGGCCTAGACGATATGTGGTTCCAACAGGATGGTGCCACTTGCCACACAGCCAACGAAACAATGGCACCTTTGCGCGAGAAATTCAATAGCCGTGTTATCTCACGTCGTGGCGATGTTAATTGGCCGCCACGATCATGTGATTTGACACCGTTGGACTTCTTTCTTTGGGGATATTTAAAAGAAAAAGTGTACGTCAATAAGCCAAGAACAATTCAAGGATGAGATAATTCGGCACATTAACGACATTGAACCTCAATTATGTCTCAGAGTCATTGAAAATATGGACCATCGGATAGAGGTATGCCACCGAAGCCCTGGCGAGCATTTGGCCGATATTTTGTTTCACGCATAATTGTCATAGATCCTTCTATCATAATAAAAAATATGAAGATAATTCTCTGAAAACTTTTTGTTTTATTTACAATTAACATCGTGCGTTTTGGTTGGACCACCTTTTATTTACAACGAATGTAATGCCATAGACTTAATAACAACTCAGTGGCAGTTAGCTCGGCATCTCTTATTGCGATCTGGCGCATTTTTCGCTACCCTTCCAAATGATTTAATTAATCCAAGCAAAATAATTAGCTGTTTCCTCAGAGATAGGGGAAAATTACCCACCATATCAATAATTAAGTAGTATACCACTGCTAAATATGTAGCATTCGCAAAGTTTAACTGACATAGCAGGTTTAATTTCCAGGTCACACTAATTAGAAATTTAATTTACCCTTGCGAATTATCTTGCATAATTAGCACGGCCTACTAGATGGTTGAGAAAGAGTCATAAAAACGAAACGGTGGCGCAAATGCCGCACATATTCCCCCGCATAACCCTTAAAAAACATTTAGGAGGCGAATTCCTCGCATAGAAGAAGAGGACTATTTTAGCGAAATCGAGATTGCTCGCGTGCTCTCTTGATAAGGCCGGGGGACATTTTTTTTGTTCGCGGCACGGAGGCGCGCCTTTCAAAATGTCATTTTTATTTGCATAAAATCGAAGTCCCCAATTTATGATATGTTAAATCCGCTAGAAGCAAAGCAGATAAATCAAATGAAAGTTTTATAGTAAATCATATCGTTTATGCCAGCCAAATATAATAATGATTTATGCGGACAGTTGGCCAGATTACGAACCGTGTTTTACATTAAATCTGAGAATTCATCTTGTCGCATTACGTTTCCACATGCGCGGCTGGATTTTTAATGCCCGTTTAGTTTTTGCATAAAAAATGTGTTCACCCAAACGCGTGTCCCCAATTTTAGGTAGGCATGGCGAAGCATACAGGTTGTCAAGGATAGGAACAAGTCTCAGAACTGCGATATCGGACCGCCCACGAGGTGCGCAGTAAACAGCCTCGTCTTTACTCAATCGTATTGAGATCTTTGCAGAGTGAATATCGAGTGCACAGTCACTACACAGAATTAGATCTGGCCTCGCGTCTTTATCCCTCTGAATGTTGCCTCACTCTTTCTTCTGTACATACATAGAGAATCTCACACTTTTTCTTATTATTGATGAGCTGTACATACAGTGAGCAAGAAGTTTTAAATAAATTAATTTCTCCATTACATTTTACAAATACGATTGATTTATTTAATTTTTATTATTATTAGGACGCCTTTAGATTTCTTCCAATTTGTCAATTAAAGGCCGACAGTTCCAGCACAGTTGCAAATTTTCATATTCATACAATCTAGTGAAATAGACGCTCTTCCAAAGTACCGGCTTAACTGGTCCAAACCGGTTTAACTATCCCACGAGTATTTTTGATTGGATTCGCTAGATTATCGATATATTTGATTGGCTTGCACATCCCCATAGATTTATTCTATAAGCCTATATCGATTTCATTATTGTCTTGTAAAGTAGGATTTTTCTTTCCGATAGGCTGCAGTTCATACCAATAAGGCAATATAACTCTTTCGATTTTAAGTCGTCAAAGTTGTTTTTATTGCCTAAGTGAATAACAAGATATTTTGTGCTCATAGACTGAAATATAGTTACATTACTTAAATTCAATTGTGGACACTGTTCTGTTCTAACTGTAAAATTCACTTGGATGGAGTTAGTCACATTTACTATAATTTTTCATTTTTGAAGATCGGATTTGATTTAGGTGGTTTTTCAATATTCTTGTATCCATTCCTGGATGTTGATGTATTGCAAGCATAACTGTGATGTTTGTGAAGGTTCCAATCATTTAATATTACTCCGCGTTTTAGCTAAAGCAGTCTCGTGCTTTAGCACATGGTCAGAGATTGACTGATAAATGAGTGGTCGAAAACTGATTTTGTTCCAAACAAATTGGAATAAAATGAGCTAAAATGTGAATTGCATTCGTAAGAGTTAAAATTCTTGCTTTCCAATTTCTCTAATTGGTATCGGTTTTTCATGCGCGAGACAAAGGGTTCTCAGTAAGTGCTGACTTATCAATCGACACATAAAGTACAAAGCAACATACTCATAAATTTACAGCCACAAACAAAGGAACTCAGAAAAAATTTGTGAACCCACTAAACTTTTGTATTCTACTATACAACCTCATACACAACCCACTAGATTTTGGGTTATTTAACACACACCCTGTTAGGCTTTTCTGATTATCGTTACGATGAGATCTCAGACCATTAATTATTATCAACTTAAAGTTTAAAAAAATCACCTGCAGTATCATATAAGATAGAGATTAGTACCGAAACTGAAAGCAATGTGTATATCTATATATGTAAAAGTTAGTTAAATTAAGTCGCTGCAGCCAACTTATGCTTTGTTTATTGATGGTTGTGTACGGGAACCCCCAAATATTGTAATTAGCTGGTGCTGACCTCTAGAGGTCTATGCCAGTTCTGAATGGTGAGATCGCGGAGAAATAAATTATTTTCGTTTGTTTTCCTTGTAGTCTATAAGGCCAATAATGATTTTCAATTTCCCATGCAACTGAAAAGTGAAGAAAGTATTGATTTGTGCCTGCTTACATGCGGAAAGTTCAAGCTTTGCTTCCATTAAATTTATGACGATCAGGTTTATAATTGGATACAAACAAGCGTGAGTAAGATCCAAAATGTATTAAGTGATTTATTGTGTGAATGGGTGTATAGAAGACAACGTAGAAGGGTTATATAAGAGATCAACTTCCAGCAACATTTGCATTAAATTATTCATTTTTATCAGGAATTATTGTGGCGTTCTGAGAGAACTATCCTATATTATTTCTGTGATTTATTATATAGAACAATTATACTAAAAATGTGATAGAAATGTGTGACATGAAATTATGTGAAATGAAATGAGATTATATGAAATGAATTGGTTAATTTTTGGTGGAATTTTTGATGGAATGAGTTTACATTGTTTTAATGTTTTTTTTTTAAGTTTCGGTTTGCTTAACTACTTCCATTACACATTTCCAGTTTAGTAATGCCTTCAATTATTATCAGAAATGTTTTATCGATATGGGATAAAAGGATTTTGTTTGTTCTGCTATAATTGAAAATTGCATTTTTCTTTTTCGATACCATCTACATATTTCCTTGGTAAAAATTTTGTTTCCTTGTATACATACTTACGGTAACATAATATACTTACAGGTGAACAACACAGTTATAAAAAATTAAAAAAGTAACAGGCCAATTTAGTACCTCAGTGGTGTCGTTAAAACTTACTGATTTAGATTAAAAAACAAAAATAAAATTATATTAAAAAAATTATTCAAAAAAATATAAATCTCAATGCATGCAA
Source organism: Rosalia funebris (assembly GCA_037954035.1). NCBI lineage: Eukaryota > Metazoa > Arthropoda > Insecta > Coleoptera > Cerambycidae > Rosalia > Rosalia funebris. The sequence goes on along the minus strand of JAZFAV010000002.1, from coordinate 4,288,876 downwards.
TACAAATTTTGACTTTTTTTTTTAGATAAAATGTAATAGTGTTCTACATAATAAAATACATCGCTGGTAAAAATATAGGTACCACCTCAAAGACTCATTTTGTATGTAATGAAATTCTCTTAATTATTTTGTAAGTGGGATAACCTGAAATTTGTCATTAGAATGTTTACATCCGCTACTATATTAATAATACTACTATATAAAAATATACACTATATTTTTACATTAAAAATTCGGTTTTATTATCAATATTATATATGGCGAAATTGTCTGTAACAGCAGTATATCGAGCTTTATTCCAACAGACATTTATTGAAGAATTTAAACCGTTAACAACCACTATTTTTAGGATTTAAGTGGAATTTAGTTCGATGTAAAATCACAACAAATGACATAATTCCTAGTTGCTGCATTTTTAATAGCCATGGATTTGTATTTACATAATACTATAATTGCCAGTGGTAACATCCGCTTAATATGTCATCAAACGTGAATAAATATTAACTGCAATTTAAACGATTATCGATCGGCCAACCAGAAATTATATCTTCATTTACTGTTCGTTAAAAAGTATATTTTCCGCAGATGAAAGGGATAACAACAAAAAAGAAACGATTTGGTGATATAAAACGAGTTCTACGAACGACGCTTATCCATTGCGCATGTTTGGAATAAATCTGCTACAAGCTTACCAACTGTACAATAAAAAATACTTACTTCTAGTGATCATTTTAATCTATTCTGGGCCTATTTCATTAGATCAAAAACATTTTGATGAGCTGCAAAACATTGACAAGAGTTATCACATAGTTCTAGGAACTATTCTTATACAGGGGCATGTAAATGTTAGAATAAAAGCTTACAAACAAAACGACAGAAAAATACTCGTTTTTAATAATGGTTTTAGTCAACTTTGGGCCTATTTCTTTAGGCCAAATGGTGAAAATATTAAAGAACTTCAAAATATTGATAAGACTTGTCGCACTACATGAAATAGCGAGACCTCTAATGTACTGATAAACTAAATATCGGAGTTTAATCCTATTAGATTGTTTTGAGCAAATTTACCTTAAATCCAAAATTTACTTTAATAAATTAACCGAAATATGAAAAATCAGAACATGAAAAATTGAACCATGAACAGAAAAGTATGATATAACAACAGAAATTATATGATTTCTTTAAGAAAATTTGTAGCGTCTATTAAAAAATTATTTGAGCTGATCTGAAGTCAGAAGGTATTAGTAGAGACTCCAAGGGATGTCTGTGGAAAATATGGAAGTAACGCAAGACCTACTGTGGAAGCGGTGATTTTTTTTTACTTTCTTCTCTAAAAATCTTTTGCTTTTCCTTTAAAAAAATTCGTAACGTCTATTAAAAACTTCTTTGAGCAGATTTCGTTTAGACTAAGAAAAGTACAATAGTACACTGTATAAGTGCACCAAGTTTAAAAATAATATATTATTAACTAACCATGTTACGGGGTGTTATATATCTCATATGCCACTCGATGTAATAAACACACATTTAATTTATTTTTTTAACTTTCCCGATCCGTCATTCATAGATCTCCGCAATTAATAAAAAAAAAAATAATACCTACACCAATAAATCGCAATGTTGTCAAGATGTTTCCAAAAACACGGACGCACAGTAGAATTTAACAATTTTTATATTAGACATCAGACTCAAATGTCCTCCCAAATAAGTCCCATACAGTATATAATAATGCAAATTCTCGTCGACGATCGAAAACGTAATAAATTAAGCCCTTCCATGTAATTAAAACTCCCGACTTTGTTTCACAATTTTTTTTTCACAAAGTGGAAAATTCTTAATTCGTAAAACTTCTTTAACGTCCGCATCGGAATCGATCACTTGAGTTACGAGTTTAATTTTCTGGTATAATTCGCAGGTTATTGAAACTTTTCCTGATTTAGAACCAAAGGAGGATTCAATTTATTACGAAATGTAATTTTAGGCCGAAACGGATTTAATTCTTATTCGGATGTATAATATATTGCCATCACCGAAGATCTGCATAAAATATGCAGACGCCAGAGGTTCTCAGATCTCTTATACACGTCGGATTTTAATATATTGCCTTACGTACTCCTTGCGCATTGTCTTAATTCATCAGAGCTGAAGACGATTTTACCCTTTTTTACTTTTCCGCACTCAACTATACCAGAGCGGAAAAGTAATGTAATCGTGTAAAGAAAAATGGAAAAAAAATTTCTAGGGTTTATTTTTCGTTTATCCGCCTAAAAACAAAAAAATGGTTTTTACAAAATTTATGTCTGTGTGTTACTGTCGTTGTCGTCGGCATTAGAATTTCTTGTTTGCACGATAACTCAACTAAATCATGTCGGATCGATCGGGTTTTGACTTATTCTGATCGGGGACGTCTCCCAGATGACACTTATTGATTTTGACATGGATGGAACACACTCTACCATGTTAATGGATCATGAGAAAGCACAATAGTGGTCTATTTAAGAATTTTTTTCTGTTAGCACAATCACTCAATTAAATCGCGTCGGATCGATAGGATCTCGACTGATTCTGATTAGGGACGTCTACCAGACGAAATCTATTGGTTTTGAGGTGGATAGAACACACCCCACCCTGTCCATGGGTCACGAGAAAGCACGATATTTATATCGTGCTTATGTTTATGTTCATTCTGAAATTTTGAACATAAACATTTAACGCGTTGCTGATTTTGTATTGAACGAAAAAAACATATATTCGGCCTGTATCATATACAGATGAATGAAAAAAAAATTTGTTCGAACACAAACATATTGATACGGCACTGAAGCAGTCGCCAATGAAAAAAGTAAAACTGTCGCATAAAACACATATTCTGCATTTATGTGTTAGTTTATTTTTTCTCGGCCACTCAAGTTCGACATAGAGATGTTCTACGTGCGGATAAGTCCGTTTTAAGGTTTAAAACTGTTTATTTTATATTGTAAATGTACAAGAAATGTATTATCCCAAGTTCTTCCCTTTTAAATATTCGCAGAAAATAAAAGCATTTAGTCGGCTAGTCATCACCTTGTTTGTCACACTTAATTTAATATTTTTCCTCTAAATTCCATTCCTTTCAATTTACCACTCAATTAATTAATAAGTTTTTCGATTCTATTTAATTTAGGTAAGATAGAGAGTGATTCGAAACTATGTAGCCAAAATTATACAGAAGCAAATAGATGTCTAAATAGGACGATTTGAGATTTACCTATTACCAAAATGCATACCTAAACTTACAGCCCTTCAAGGTAAAGATATTATATAATCTATAATTTAATCTAGGGTAGATCATATTGACCATGTATTCAAGTAAGTAATCATGTAAGCATATTAATCTAAGAAAGAACAATTTGATTTTAAAGAAACAACTACAACACAGGGAAAGAAAAAAATTTGTGTTGCCACATATTTAAGATCGGTTTCTGAGTGCTCTAGTATTTTTGTGGACAGTTCTAAATAGAGCTTGAAATGTATATTACTGCACAATTGAAATAAATTTGCGTCGATTCCAATCGGTCATTCAGCAAAACTCACAGAGCAATATGAAAATATAAAGTTGGTATTAGAAAAAATTACTTATCTTCAGAATCAGTGGTTTATTTATGTCGATTAGAAATTATGACCGTACTTCTTGGATATAAAAGTAGATATACCAAATATCCTTCTCACCTGTGTTTTTGGGGATAGTCGTGCAAAATAAAAGCATTGGCAATAAACTGTTTGGCCCTTGAGAGACCCTATGACCGATGGAAAAGCCAACATTGTTCACGAGCCATTAATAAAGAGAGAAAAAATGATACTGCCGCTCTTCATATCAAACTGGGTTTAATTAAACAATTTGTAAAAGAACTGGACAAATCAGGTGATTATTTCAAATACATTTGCCGTGCGTTTCCAGCACTGAATATGGAAAAATTATAGGTAAAGCCTTAATTAATTTTTGACGCACCACAAATTTAAAAATTTATAAAAGATACAAATTTTAAACATATATGACCGTTATAGAATCTGATGCATGGCTTAGTTATACATCTGTAATTCAAAATGTTTTAGGCAATCACAATAAAACAATGGCATCATTTCAGATTCATTTCGAAAACTTTCCTATATTTTATATATTTTTTATTATATATTTTTATTATATATTATATACTGTTTCTAAATTATTTACAACATGTTCTGAGGTTCTCTGTGTTTAGAACCATGTTTCTCGAACAAATTATGTACCAAAAACTTCAAACATCATTTGTCAATTTAAAAACGCTATATATTTTATAAAACAATGTACGTGCTTCGAAAATTAATTACGTCATGTAAACTTTTTTTTTTATTTTTAGAATATATGGAATGAAATCATGTAATGAAATCTGTTCAAATGTATTTCCTGTTTCCATTTCATGGCGTAATTCTATGGAATAAACGTCTACATTTTATTTTGTTTTATGTAGTTGGTTTTTTGGAGTCTCAAACGCTTCTGGCAAAACTGAGATTATAATGAAAATTTGTAATTGTATATGTAATAATCAATCTGTTCTAATTTTATGATTTATGAAAATAATATATTCTGTGTTCCTGTGTCTACAATCCAGTATAAAATCTACATTTTTCTTTGTTTATCTTGTTTTCAGAAGTATGTATAAACACATGAAATTATTAAAGAAAAAACGGGAGACCAGTTTTCCATGTATACCGAAAAATTGCACGATATTCGATGCGTGTTCCGGCTACCAAGTTGGCATCATCAATACATGATTACACCTAATTTTTAAATTACCTCCAATCATCTCTACGCCAATTTCACTATTACAATGTAAATAAAGGCGTAATTGTTTAATAATGAACTTGTAGCCACAACAAATAAATAAATAATCTGTTGAAATGTGTGGAAATCTGTTTGAAAGTATGTGGAGTAAAATTTGTTGTGCAGGTTATCAGCACCATTTTGAATTAAGATTTAAAAATTAATATATTCAATGTTAATTTAATAATAATAATGTTAATTAATAACTTAATGCAAAAGAAACGAGGCTACAAAAACAGACGAGCCACGAGACAAGGACTGAAAACTTATAAGGCAATAAAGTGGGAAATCATTAGAAAATGTAGAAAAGCGAAAGAACACTGGATAGAGGATAAATGCAAAGAAATAGAAGATAAGCTGCAAGTAGGTAAGACAAAATAAGATGAGGCTTACAAAATAATTAAGAGGAACTTCAGGGATACAGGAACAATAAGTAGAAACGTTAGGAGTCAATCGGGGGACATACTGATCGGAAGAGAGGAGAAAGCGGATAGATGGAAGCAGTACTTAGGAAATGTATATGAGTGTCAGGAATTAGGAGAGATGTTAGAGGACGAATCTAGCATCGATATATTGAGAGAGGAATTTGAAAAAGCGCTAAGGGGGCTAAAGAACAGTAGAGCGCCGGGTGTAGATAAAATACAGGCGGAAATTTTGAAATGTGCAGGACAGAAAGTAGTAAATAGGATGTTTGAACTGGTAAAATGCATATACGAAACGGGCAAGATGCCGGAGGATTATAAGAGGAACATTATCGTTACTATACCGAAAAAGAGAGGAGCCGACAAATGCGAGAACTTTAGAACGATTAGCCTAACCTCCCATGAGTCAAAAATCTTAACCAGAATAGTGCAGAAAAGGATGGAAAATAGAGCGGAGGAAATACTAGGAGAAGACCAATTCGGGTTTAGGCGAAATAGGAGAACTCGCGAAACTATTCTAGCGCTAAGAGTAATGTTAGAGAAAACAATAGAAAAAGGAAAGAACGCTTATATAGGATTTGTAGATTTAGAAAAAGCTTTTGATAACGTAAGATGGGAAAAAATATTCGAGATACTAAAGAGCGCGGGAATGAAGTATAGAGATAGGAGAGTAGTACACAATCTAAACAAAGAGCAAACTGCTGTTATAGAAGTAGAAGGGAAAAAAAGGGAAGTAGGTATTAGGAAAGGAGTAAGACAAGGATATACGCTATCACCACTAATTTTTAATCTGTACATTGAAGAGGCGATTAATGTGGTAAAAGATAGAGTGGATTTCGGGATTAAAGTACAGGGACAGAAAATAAAAATGCTGAGATTCGCGGATGATATAGCAGTATTAGCATCTAGTAAGGAGGAATTAGAATCAGCATTGAACGAAATGGAGGCAGTGTTGACAGAGGAATACGGAATGAGGGTGAATAAAAACAAAACTAAAGTGTTAGTGTGCAGAGGGCGCGAGAGCAGAGCAAAAACGAAAGTACAAATTAAAAATGAAAAGTTGGAGGAAGTTAAAGACTTCACTTATTTAGGAAGTAAAATAAATTGGGATGGAAGAAGCGAGAAAGACATAAAACAAAGAATAGCGCAGGGTCAAGTAGCTTTTAACAAAAAGAAAGCACTTTTATGCTCGGGGGTAATAAACTTAGAAACAAGGAAGAGATTTTTGAAAACATATGTATGAAGCACGGCACTATACGGTTGCGAAACCTGGACGGTAGGGGCAGCAAGTAGGAAGAAATTAGAAGCTTTTGAGATGTGGTGTTACCGAAGAATGATGAAAATACCATGGACTGATAGGGTTAGAAACAAAGAAGTATTGGAGAAAGTCGGCGAGAAAAGAAGTATGTGGAAAATCATAAAAAAGAGAAGAGATAGAATGGTAGGCCACTTGCTGAGACATGGGGGAATAGTCCGCGATATTTTGGAGGCAGAAATAGGAGTGAAGAAAGGCAGAGGTAGGCCTAGATTAGACTACTGCTCGCAAATAGTAAGGGATGTAGGTTGTAACACAATTAGCGAAATGCGTAGGTTAGCACAAGATAGGAGAAGATGAAGGTTAGCGTCCAACCAGTCTTAGGACTGATGACCTCATGATGATGATGAATGTTAATTGTTAAATATATCAAAAATTGTCTATCATTCCTGATTATAAATCTTGAAAATGATTTTCCATATACCAGATGTAAACTAGATTATATACAAACGTGCTATTTTTTAACTTAAAGAGTTTTTTTATATTAAAATATTATTAGGATATAGATCTATCTAAGACTAATGAGTAACTTATCTGTAATCCTATTATACTAAATTACTTAAATTCTAAAAGCCATCCATTGATATCTTCTTAGCTATTTCTGATAAGTATGGCACTTTTTCTTGTGCACTACACAAATTATTCTGATTTTACTTTCACTCAAACCACTACACTAACTCGTGGGGTTTAATCCTCTTGAGTCTGCTTATTTGGTTGGAGTTATCAAGGAGCTGGATGGCATCGATATTCTTGTATTGTAGAAGTCTTTCTTCGTGGCCTCTTGGCAATTTTTGAAGCTCAATCTCAACGTTTTCTATTCGAAGGTCTCGGTGGAGATCTTCATTTGTTATATACCAAGATGCACTAACGACGTTCGGTAGCACTTTATTTTGAACGATTTGTATAATTTTGAAATTGGATTTTCTGGTATAACCTCAAAGCTGAATACCATAAGTCCACACTAGTTTTAATATTTACTTATGCAAGATGAGCTTATTTATGTATCGACAAAGCTGAGTTCCTATCCAAGAGCTAGTACGTTTTCTTATATTTTATGTCTAATTCTCCTCTTTTCTCTTTTACGTGGGCTCTCCAGCGAAGTTTCGTATCTAAGGCAAGACCGAGATATTTGGCTGCATTGGCATACATTCGTATTCATCCATTCATACTTATTGAAGTATGTTCGATGTGTCAATTAGTGAAATCAATGTGAACTGATTTTTCTTCATTTAATGTAATTTTCCATGTCTTGGTCCAGCTCTGGAATTTATTGATTGCGTTTTGAAGTTTATTAGCTACTTCTATATTACTTTTGCCCATTATTATTATGGCAGTATCGTCGAAAAAAGTAGCTACAGTATTATTTTCTAGCTCTGAGAGATCACACGTATACAGACGGTAGCACAGGACCTAGAACACTGCCTTGTGGGACTGCCGCTTTGATTTCTTTAAGCACAGAGTAGGTATTTTCCTCCTTAATTGGAAAGTATCTGTCTGATAAATAGGATTTTAAAATATCTGCATATTATTTAGGAAGGATAATTTTCAATTTATAATGTAATCCCTCATGACAAATCTTACCAAGCGCTTGCAATACCTTGATGCATACGGCAGAACAAACTCTTTTTTCTTCTAACGCATTCTCTACTATATTAGTGATTCTATGGCCCTTTTAACTGGAGTAAAATTTAAAAAACTGATACTCATTTGTTAAGTAAATAGGCGATCAGAGAGTTCTTTAAATTGGGCGAACTGGCATTCAACAAAGCGACTTATTAAACAGCCTACATTTGTTTTTCATGAACACGAAAAACAGTAGACCCAATTCAAATTATCTTTTGTACTTCAAACTTTCAAACAGGTGAGTATTAAAGGAAAAGTTTTGAACAATATTAAAAATAATCGAGGAATATTAAGTCTCGAGTTGATGAAACGACTGTAAGGAACAAAGCTGGCATTATGTTGGGCCTGTTTGGCTTATTAAATAATAGCCCCGAAGATAAAAACGTTCTTCTGACAGCGCCGACTTTAGAGAGAATGAAATATTATTATTGTGATTCTGTGGACTTTAAAACACGTCGCAATTGTAGCCTATGAGTTAATTTGTTGTATTAAGAAGGATAATAACAAACATGAGATTGTGATAAAACGAGATACAGACAGAATATTAAGTAGATTGCAGGAATTCAAAATCCGATATTTATTTTCTTTATAGAAACAGTTATCGAGAGATTAATTACATAGACCTGCAACAAAAAAGTTATGTGTGCTAAGGAATAAACCATACTTATTTTTTGTATTTTTTTCCGCTAAACACGAATCTAAAATCAGAATTACGGGTTACTGATCAAACTTCTAACAAAAACCACATAGTCGAGAGGATTTTTCTTTATAAATCAATAGCTGGACTAGAATCCTGAGAAATGACAATTAAACAATATCATAGTCATTAATCGAGGAAGCCGTTACTCTGTGGTGGTTCATAATTCACAACGGAAATGAATAAAAACAACTACTACGTTTTATACCACTATATTTTCACAGAAACATGACTGCAGTTTCGACAATTATGTAATTTTCAAACGATGATTGATCTAAGAATAAAATACAAACATTCTGTTCCTATAAAATATACTATCCAAATACAGGGACTAAGTGTTATGACAATAAACAGGTAGTTAAGGTTTATATGAAACGTGTTTTCCAAATGGTGGAATCCCGACCATCAAATTGTGGGAATTTCAATAAATATTATTAAGAACTATTATATATTGGGTGACACTAAAAAGAGGAGAATATAGTATATCTACTTGATCATTTAACAAGCTAAAATTATCACTATGGTTGTATTTATAGATTTCTATTGCTTCTAACCAATTAAGTTTTAAACCTTTGCTGGCATAGTGTAGGATTTTCATATTATTAATATCTGGGAAATTATGTCCACTTTCCAAGATATGATTAGCAAAAGTAGAATCTGTTTCCTGTAATCTGAAAGATCTATTATGATCACGGTATCTAGTTATAAATTTACGTCCTGTTTATCCTATATATGCCTATGTTTGTCCTATATAAATTGCTCGGAGTGCAGTAGCACATATATAGGACAAACAGGACGTAAATTTATAACTACATACCTTGCTCATAATAGATCCTCCAGATTACAGAAAACAGATTCTACTTTTGCTAATCATATCTTGGAAAGTGGACATAATTTCCCAGATATTAATAATATGAAAATCCTACACTATGCCAGCAAAGGTTTAAAACTTAATTGATTAGAAGCAATAGAAATCCATAAATAGATAGATAAATATCTATAAATAGATAGATAGACAACCATAGTGATAATTTTAACTTGTTAAATGATCAAGTAGATATACTAAATTTAGTGTCACCCAAATTAATAAACCCCCTGTATAATAGTTCTTAATAATATTCATGGAAATTCCCACAATTTGATGATCGGGATTCCACCATTTGGAAAACACGTTTCGTATAAACCTTAACTACCTGTTTATTGTCATAACACTTAGTCCCTGTATTTGGATAGGAACAGAATGTTTGTATTTTATTCTTTGAATCATCTTTTGAATCATCGTTTGAAAATGACATAATTGTCGAAACTGCAGTCACGTTTCTGTGAAAATATAGTGGTAGTAGTTGTTTTACTCATTTCCGTTGTGAATATCATAGTCCTTAAAACCGATTCGATGAAGAGAAAAACCCAGTGTTGGATAAATAAAATTTACATTTTCATTAAGACGGCACACTATGTATTACATATTCGACAATGGGTGGATCATCAAAAGTTTCTTGACAAATAGATTATTAGAAGATACGCTCTGGATCTTCCTCTTGGGTTATGAAGATAATACACAAAACTTCGTCCCAGAATATTCAAAACATAAGAAATAAGATTAGTGTTAATAATTACCCAACATGCAGGCTAATTATTAAAGACTTAGATTTTGAGCACTTAATAAAGTAAGGCTCGAAATCATATAGGGGTGCCATTTAAAATTTTTAAGTGGGGCTAGCTAAGAATCAGGGAGTGAAACCTAACTACAATGGACACTATTTTAAAAATTCCCCTTGCATATCTAAATTTTCAGGTTTTTGTCTGGAGATCATCAACTTTGCTAGAAAAAAGTAATGAGGCTAGCTTTGAAATAAGAGCTCTATGGACTTACAATAATTAATTACAATTATTAATTATTATTATGTTGTTATTGTGAACATATGCATACCAAACTGTCCCTTATTTAAATCACATGTCACATTCAAATAACTGTCTTATTTTTTACTTATATAGCAAATTATTGCAATAAAAAATGGAAATTAGGGGATCGAAAAAGATTAATGACTTCTGGTATATTCAAAGCCGTATTATATTTTCAACAACTAATTGACATTTCGATATGTTTGATTAGGATAGACAAACTGGATAGGCAGAACTGTTCAATATTTCGGTAAGAAAATTAGTGAACTGAAGGATAAACCCCGAACTATACGACTAGAATGGCAATACTCACCAACTCTAACAACTTTATTCCCCAGTTAATTGGTTTGTTATTCCGTATATATGTGTACATACTGTTTGTCCCGTTTAACTACGCTCCAACAAACTCTAACTCTAACTCTACTTAAATCAGTTTATTCGCAAATGCTATTAATGATTTTTTACTACCCCCGGGTCGCTTTCATTAGACGGGTGCAACTTTATAAACGGTATTTGATGTTTTCCAGATAATAGTCTTGACTGGATTATTTGCGTAGTGTATTCGAGAATATTATCTCCCGAAATATTCATTACTTATTATTAACTCAACTAACTTCATTACTAACTTACAACTTCATGTAAGTTAAATAACTTATTTCGATTAGTTGGTAAATTTAGAAAATACAGTCTGAAGTGGAATACGGTGGGGATTCAAGTGAGTTACCCGACGCACGCTAACAAAAGTTCAGCACTATCGAGATGGCTGTTGCAATGTCTTTCGTATTATGGTAAGGAGTGGGCTGAGCCTGGTATTGTAGGTGTTATTGTATGCTTGGATTCGAGTGCTTCCCAACGGTGAAGTTTAGTACCTCTTCATGGATTTGTTTCTCGTTGTCTCTATGTATCTCTAATGTCGATATGTACCTTCCACTTTGCAGCCAGAGGGTTTAGGGGAAGAACATGGATCTACTTGTCCTCGTTTCTATGGATCTCTAGTGTCGCTATGTACTTTCCACTCTGCAGCCAGAGGATTTAGGGGAAGAAATTCGATATATGTGTATCCAAACTTTAGGTATAACAAACATAAATTCTACTATCACTTAATTATGATGAAAAAAAATTAATATAATTATAATAACTTATTTTTGCACGAAATATTTCAATATATCGGACTGCACGTTTTTTATTATGGTTGAAAATCAATATGACTTGATCGAAAATGAATGTGTCAATAATTTCAAGGGCACTTTAAACAAACACGTATAGACTACTTCCTTGGACTTGTACTTGTTTAATTTTAGTTATACTTCTTTTTACTTCATTTCTTTGTTATGACGTCATCGTCGCTTCGGTTATGGCGTCACCTGCTGTTTCCTTTAATGGAACATCCTATTATTTTTTCATTCTTGAATTCTTCTGATAGTTTTCCATTATGTGGAAAACTGTTTTCAAAATAATCTATCGTAAGTACTGCCTAGGATCTAGAGTATATATGTTTGCAGCAACAGACATTTAGAAGTATTATTTTTGAAATTAAACATATTTAATATAGGGTGTCTCAGTTGGAAATATAGGATTTGAATTGGGCGCCATTTGTGTTCTGTCAAAGATAGGGTGTCAATATTTAACAGCTACCTACAAACCATACGTCGTCAACATGCTGTAACTAATAATTCAAAAACGAATACTCTATGTACAACTGTTTTATGAAAGTGAGCGATTATTTACATTTGCATTGCACTAAGGAAAATTCGCCCAAAATTAGGACAAAATGAATGCGCAAGTTGACAGTTCGTAACTTAATCAAGAAATTGGAAGAGACGGGTTCTGTTATTGATAATGCAACACTACTAGTACGTCCGTGTCGTGGTTGATCAGATGAAAATATTGCTACAGTGAAAGAAAGTAGATGGGAGTATCCAAGCACATCAATTTCACGTCGTGCACAACTGACTCTGTCCAAAACCATCACGTATCGGATTTTAAAGAAAGATCTGCATCTGTCAGCATATAAAATTCATCTGGCAAAACAGCTAAAAGTTACAGATCATTTGCAATGTCGTACATTTGCGAGTTCGGTATTAGAAAAGAAAGAAGGTGATGACGATTTTTGGAAAAAAAAATTTTTAAGCGATGAAGCACATTTTCATCCTGACGGATACGTCAGCAAACAAGATTATCGAATTTGAGGTGCTGAAAATCCACATGCTGTTCACGAAAATGAAATGCAGAGATGCAGAAAATGAAATGCAGAGAAAAGGAAATCCTCGGAAAGGAAAGGAAAGGAATGTTCATCCACAGGGGTGCACGGTTTGGTGCTTATTCTGAGAGGTAGAGTAATTGGACCATACTTTTCTGAAAATAAAGCTGGTAATGCTATCACAGTGAATGGAGGAACCCTATCACAACATACTGACGTCGCATGGTTTGTGGATGATAGTCGTTAAATATTGACGCCCCATCTTTGACAGAACAACAATGGCGCACAATTAAACTCCTATACTTCCAACTGAGACATCATATTTAACGAATTGCCTTTTTATATTTCTGTATACAACCTAATGCCAATTCTTTTTTTCTTCTTCTTTTTGTTTGTATGGATATATTAAATTAATATTGTATGTTTAGGAAAAGATGTATTCTATTATCGTGTATTTAGAAAAATCGTGATGGATGAGAGTTACGTGGAAGATTGTAGTAGTCTACAAATTTAATGATTTGTAAGATTTCAATAATAAAGATGGTATTTATTATTTTACTCATCCCAGTAACCGTCCTCCGTCCATAAGTTGTCTATTGTCTCGCATAATCTAGCATGATTTATTGAACACAGCCGGCATTGAACACAACACCGTGTCTATTTATTAAAATTAGAAGGAAAGTAAATGCACTTTACAGTCTATTCTTATATTTTATATAGGTATAGTTTTCATTAGGTATAGTTTTGTATAGGTATAGTACACAATCTATACAAAGAGGAAACTGCTGTTATAGAAGTAGAAGGGGAAAAAAGGAAAGTAGATATTAGGAAAGGAGTAAGACAAGGATGTACGCTATCACCACTAATTTTTAATCTGTACATCGAAGAGGCGATTAATGTAGTAAAAGATAAAGTGGATTTCGGGATTAAAGTACAGGGACAGAAACTAAAAATGCTGAGATTCGCGGATGATATAGCAGTATTAGCATCTAGTAAAGAGGAATTGGAATCAGCGTTGAACGAGATGGAGGCAGTGTTGACAGAGGAATACAGAATGGGGGTGAGTAAAAACAAAACTAAGGTGTTAGTGTGCAGAGGGCGCGAGAGCAGAGCAAAAACGAAAATACAAATTAATAATGAAAGATTGGAGGAAGTTAAAGACTTCACTTATTTAGGAAGTAAAATAAACTGGGATGGAAGAAGCGATAAAGATATAAAACAAAGAATAGCGCATGGTCAAGTAGCTTTTAACAAAAATAAAGCACTTTTATGCGCGGGGGTAATAAATTTAAAAACAACGAAGAGATTTTTGAAAACGTATGTATGGAGCACGGCACTATACGGTTGCGAAACCTGGACGGTAGGGGAAGCAAGTAGGAAGAAATTAGAAGCTTTTGAGATGTGCTGTTACCGAAGGATGATGAAAATATCGTGGACTGATAGGGTTAGATACGAAGAAGTATTAGAGAAAGTCGGCGAAAAGAGAAGTATATGGAAAAACATAAAGATGAGAAGAGATAGAATGGTAGGCCACTTGCTGAGACATGGGAGAATAGTCGGCGATATTTTGGAGGCAGAAATAGGAGTCAAGAAAGGCAGAGGTAGGCCTAGATTAGACTACTGCTCGCAAATAGTAAGGGATGTGGGTTGTAGCACAATTAGCGAAATGCGTAGGTTAGCACAAGATAGGAGAAGCTGGAGGTTAGCGTCCAACCAGTCTTAGGACTGATGACCTCATGATGATGAGGTATAGTTTTAGTTATATTTTTTCAAACTGTTTTTCTTTGACCTCAATATACATAGCCGGCGTCATTTTCGTGCCATATTGAACGAAATATTCATATTTAATTTAAGTAACAAAAATAACGTGAAAACTTCTACTGCTATCTTAATGTATTCCTTCCCCCTTATCAACTGACCCCCGCAGGTACATTTGGGGGTTGTACAATGTAGAAGCGCCTAGAAGGACATATATGAATTTTTATCCCCGCATTGGTCCGCAATATTTCAGCAGTTTCGTGCCCAAATTGTATGTAATTATATTCAAATTTGTCGGGGTTAATTCATTTATGCACCATTCTACATCGATTTTTTGATAAAGTGCACGCGGCAGTACTTCCCGGTAAGATTTAATTAAAAGAGATATGAGGCAACAAGTAGTTACCAACAGAAACGGACTAGGTTCATTACACGCTATTATAATGGCGTGGCTCTTACTTAAAATTCGACTGCTCTCATTAGGAAGTAAATAATGGACTGAAATGCGTATTCGCGGGAGCTCCATTATTCCATTTCATGTTGGAGGAAGCAATTATACTTAAACATTTATATTCGCTAACGACATATTCTTTGGGATACGTTAGCGCCTGTGTCGTATTTATTATTATTATACGCGTTAAGTCACACCTTGTAACAGCGCTTCTAAAACAGCTTTATACAAACCAACCTAGAATATATATCCAGCATCTCATATATCAATATGTTTATTCTAATTAGAAAAAACTGACACTAATATCTAAAATATCTCTTCTTAAATGTCCCCACTGATGTTACCGAAGTAGCAGCTCCTCCACATAGATCATCATGAGGTCATCAGTCCTAAGACTAGTTGGACGCTAACCTCCAGCTTCTCCTATCTTGTGCTAACCTACGCATTTCGCTAATTGTGCTACAACCTACATCCCTTACTATTTGTGAGCAGTAGTCTAATCTAGGCCTACCTCTGCCTTTCTTCACTCCTATTTCTGCCTCCAAAATATCGCGGACTATTCCCCCATGTCTCAGCAAGTGGCATACCATTCTATCTCTTCTCTTCTTTATGTTTTTCCACATACTTCTTTTCTCGCCGACTTTCTCTAATACTTCTTCGTTTCTAACCCTATCAATCCACGGTATTTTCATCATTCTTCGGTAACACCACATCTCAAGAGCTTCTAATTTCTTTCTACTTGCTTCCCCTACCGTCCAGGTTTCGCAACCGTATAGCGCCGTGCTCCATACGTACGTTTTCAAAAATCTCTTCCTTGTTTCTAAGTTTATTACCCCCGAGCATAAAAGTGCTTTCTTTTTGTTAAAAGCTACTCTACCCTGCGCTATTCTTTGTTTTATATCTTTATCGCTTCAATAAGTGAAGTCTTTAACTTCCTCCAATCTTTCACTATTAATTTGTACTTTCGTTTTTGCTCTGCTCTCGCGCCCTCTGCACACTAACACTTTAGTTTTGTTTTTATTCGCCCTCATTCCGTATTCCTGTGTCAACACTGTCTCCATTTCGTTCAACGCTGATTCTAATTCCTCTTTACTAGATGCTAATACTGCTATATCATCCGCGAATCTCAGCATTTTTAGTTTCTGTCCCTGTACTTTAATCCCGAAATCCACTCTATCTTTTACCACATTAATTGCCTCTTCGATGTACAGATTAAAAATTAGTGGTGATAACGTACATCCTTGTCTTACTCCTTTCCTGATACCTACTTCCATTCTTTCCCCTTCTACTTCTATAACAGCAGTTTGCTCTTTGTATAGATTGTGTACTACTCTCCTATCTCTATACATCATTCCCGCGCTCTTTAGTATCTCGAACATTTTTTTTCCTCTTCCTTTTTTCCTCCACATAGAGTGGCACCATTTATACTTTGAGTCTAATAATAAAAAAACATTAATTTGTCAATGAACATTACTTTATCGTTTTTGAAAATATTTTCCTTCATGATCTATACCCTTTTGCATGCGTTGGAACCATTTGTCAAAACAGTTTTTCCATTCCGCTTGAGATATCTCTAAAACAGGGTTTTTGAACGCATCAATGGCTTCTTCTGCCGACGAAAATCGTTGTCCACACAATTTAGTTTTGACATTCAGAAACAAAAAGAAGTCATTGGGTGCCAAATCAGGATTGTACGGCGAATAACCCATTAATTCGATATTTTGAGTGTTCAAACAGTCGGTTGTTAGAGGAGATGTGTGAGAGCTCGCATTGTCATCATGAAGAATGATCCCATGACGCTTGTTTGTTTTCCTTATTTCACCGAAGACTTCCAGAAAACAAATGGTTGTGTACCATTGAGAATTGACCGTTTCACGTTCCTCTAAAGGCACTGTTGCCATATAACCTGTTTTTCCGAAAGAACAGGAGACCATTTATTTCGAGTGCGAACAAGTTTTGTTGGATTTGGTCCATCTTGAAACAGTCCACTGCTGTTTACTTTCCGGCTCATACGCATAGATCCATGATTCGTCACCTATTACAATGTTATATACCTCTTCTGAAGCATCGACATTGTATTTCATGAGCATTTGCTTGCACCAATCGATACGAGCATCTTTTTGAGATTTGTTTAATTTATGTGAAATCCAATCGTGGGGACCATAGGTTTTAACTAATCGATCGATCATCATAAAATTCTTTTAAAAAATAATGGTGATTGGCAATAGCTAAAACTGCCGACCATGAGTGCGACAGAAATGCTATTACGCTGGAGTAACTCGACGGCAGCCGAGATGCCATCGCATAGGCCTCTGATATTTTAATAGACACCCGCAATTGATGTAATCATTTCACAGCTCTATAAATAACTCTATTTGACTTGTTGAGAAAAACAGCTTGCAAATTTATCGGCATGTAATTGATGTAAAACTTTCTATACTATTTCTATACTAAATATTTCATATTTTTTAGCATCTTGCGAAAAAAGGATGCAGTAAAACACTCAACGTGCTTTACTGTATCATTATGATCAACTATCACAAAGTAACGGCTGACTCCGTTAAAAAAAAGGAATGAATTATTTGTCTTCTCAACATTGCTACATAAACTTCAAATTTTATATGGTGCAGACTCCATTCTATACAATTTTGTAGATTATCTACAGCTCTAGTTTTAATATTAGTTAGTTGTTGAGGGAAGTGGTTCATATGGCCTATGAGGAACCAATTTCCTCAACAACTGTTCACTATCATTAATAAAGAATAACCTCATTTCTGTTTTTGGAAATTTCTATGACTTGGGAAACGCCACGTATACGTATACGCAATTATATCCTCCACATTCATTGTACAATGATTAAATTATGGAAATGGATTGAGATTAAAAGTAAATGAGGAGTAGTAAGAGAAATGTGTTTTGTTTTATCACATTTCGTGAAATGACAACCCACTACACCAGTCGATTAATTAAATTACAGTAAAACTACCCAGTTTGATTAATCGTAAAACTGTCGTAACGAAAAAAAAACCTAAAATTCGAATTAACATCATGAATTGCCTTCTTTTTAAATTATAAAAAAACAATCCACGGGCTTAAATAACCTTGAAAAGATCCAACACTGACGGAAAACATGGACGTACCGACTTCTACTAATTAAAACTTACGGGCGTAGTTGGAGTACTGGCAACACTTATATCGATTTCCTATAAACCTAATGACAAATAAATGTGGTAAACCCGAGAAATGTTATCAATATTAATGGAAACTTTCCGGCGGATAGTAAATCACTAAAAACATATATCTAAAAAGTGAGAATGTTTCATTGAAACAACGTTATTCAAAACAAGAAACTAATATAATTCAATTAGGGAATTAACGGTTGTCTATTCTGATTCGAATTTTATTTCCCGTGATATAATTATGTGGAACATGATTGTTATGTAGTATATAATGATGAATAGTTCGATTTTGGAAAGGCGCTCTTGTAATAAAAGCGATATTCGTCAACAAACTTTTAAATTTAAATAGTTTCTTAAGGTTATGTTTACGCTGGTATTCTGTAAACAAAATTGTAAAGTAGAGTAGTAAAAAGTGCCAATAAATTTGCAATAATTTTTAACTAAAGTTGGACAAATTGTAGAAAGAAACTATATTTAACTTTTATTTACTTTTTACTTATCAGTAATCAATAAATTATTAGCACATCGCTGAAACCACATTTTAAAGGTATTTCAGCCCGGGAAATGCCAAAATAATATAATTTTCAATTACATACACATATATTGGATTTAGTGTAACACATAGTTAATGAATTAAGAGATATTTGACATTTCCCGTCGCATAAATACTTGTAAATCGACAGCGAAGGGATTTTGAAAGGACCGGAATATTCGACATTCTCACAGTTTTCAGTCGCAAAACTCCGAAATAAACAACCAAATGAAAATGAATGAGGAGAGGAGAGTATTGTTTCGCGCTCACAAATAATGAGAAATGTAAAACATGTTTTTTAAATAACTCGTGTTCGATGGATTTCCACTTTTTTTTTTAATGGAAATCAAATACATAAAGCACTCGAAAGTGTAATTAGGTAGGTTCAATGTTTATTTTAAAAATTGTAAACGCCGGATTATTCACTCGAGTCCAGTTAACTGCGTAGGATTTTGCAGCAGGGGAAATTTTATTGTTGTTGATTCTTTTTCATCGCGATTCTACTGAAGTTGTGTCATTTCATGAATTAATTTCTGTTCTGAGAGGAATTAAACGTTGCAACCCATTACAGCCATTTTATTAGGTAATTTTAACTTGTACCTACTTCGGAAATTCAACCAAACCTAGCGTAACATTAGAAACTATTTTCCTACATTGTTGTTCGTCACTTTACCTTACAACGTTTAAGATATACGAGGTGTGGCTACAAAATAGCGAGACTGACGCTGTAAAACTTTTTATTTTAAATTTATACATATTTAATTATTATGCCCTTCAATGTACACCCCTCTTCTATCTCTACACGGCTCTATGCTAATTTTTCATTGTTCAAGACAGTGCTGGACGTCTTCTTCTGTGAGCTCGTTCATGACGCGTGCCGTTTTTTCTTTCACAGCTTCAACGGTCGAAAATCTTGTTCCTCTTAATGCAGATTTGAGCTTGGGGAACAGATAAAAGTAACAAAAAATTTTAAAATTTTTGGTTGGCTTTCAAGTTTCACGCACTTCGATATATTATTCAGTGATTTCATCATAAAGCCTTTTTAGGCAATTTTATTCTCCTTCATTTGAGCGTCTAAAAGTCTTGTACGATGATTTTTTGCTGACTTATCGTCGCTTAAAACAAAAAAGTCTGTTTTTACATTTCTCTTTTCTGAAAGAAATGTTTTTTCAATTTTTTTTCTTACAATAGTTAACATTTTTTTATAAAAAAATATGGATTATTGCTGAAAGAAACATTTTCTCAGAACAGAAACTTCAAAAAATGAATAAAAAATGAAAAATTAATCCTTAAATTGATTTTTAGCAAAAACACACACAATGAAAAAAAACGCAGCGTTTTAAAATTTTCAGGGTTTCTTTGGGATACTTTCAAATTGAAAAGAAAACAATCAACATCCTTAGTCTATCTATTATTTGGAAAGTTATGCCAAGTTAAGCGAATATCCCTAAAAACACAATTTCTTGATTATTTTTCAATCGACATTCTCACACAGAAATTTTTGTTATCAAAACCAAATAACTACAATTTGTAATGAATACTTTGCAGTATTTAAAATCTTACTTTAATTTTTTGTACGATCGTAATTTCCCGAGTAATTAATTACCAAATTCAAAATTAACGTTTTGCTTTAAACGACGTTAAGTCAGCGAAAAATCATGGTACAAGGCTTTTAAAAGCTAAAATTAAAGAGAACAAAATCATCTACAAAATATGATGAAATCACTGGAAAAATGTATCCATTATTTAAGTCCATCTTATATTTAGCACTAAATCAATTACTGAATATCCTTGAGGTATATTGTGATTAAAAAAAGATTACCCATCAAGTGACTTTTTTTCGTTAGTGTATGCTTACAGGAACCATGTTTCTCAAATTAAAGTTTCTGACACACCCCGTATACTGTATAAGGGCTGATATATTCTGTCTATCAACAAAGGACCTAAGTTTCGGCATGGTAGCCCTCCTTCAACATACTCCAGATATGATAACATAATACATTTAAAATATTACCCACCCACCCGTCCATTGTACATACTCCTCGTGTAAACGTCTATTATAGTTGAGTAATTCCGCGTTGGCTTTACCGAGTGAAATTAGTGGAGCGAAAATAAGGCCGTGAGGGAGGCGGTTTTATCGTCCCAAACAACCCTTTACATCATGCAGATGTTTACAGTTAGATTTCAATTGAGATTGCGTTGTTCGGCTATAATGCAAAATCGACTTTCGATACATTACGCTAAACCAATGGCGACTTGCAACTTCATCGTCGGTCATGTACGCGTTCGGCCTTTCCATCAGGACGTGCATTGTCGCCGGTAAAAGCTGTATTTGTGTTGCTGGTGCATTGTCCTTGCCACAAAAATGGGCTAAATGTATTACGCTTTCGTCGCTGGAATTTTGTCTGCCGAGTAGAATGTCGTCGATTAGTTTTTGACAGCTGGCTTCGAAAGTGCGATGGGTATTCAGGTTAGTTGCGGAATTAATACAAGTACAGCACTTTGTTCTGCGGTCACAACATGGATGAGTGACCTACCGTATTCTCCTGTATGGTAAAGGTGTTTTTCATAAGAATGTGTCCCGTACTGCAATATGGGGTGGCGAGCTGTACCCACTTGTGGATGTGCTATTGTACGCATGGTTTTGGCCCATTATTTCGAACAGGAGAAGTTTTGCAGCTCTTCCTAAACATTCATGTATGCACTTTGAGGCTTTAGAGAGAGGAAGACGATTTCTTTGTATGCAAATTTAACAGAATGTGCAATCATAAACCCTCCTTCGCCTTTAAATGAGTGATATTGTTTCTTAAAGCACCTTTGTCTAATTTAAAAAATAGAATAGCTGTAATATTTTTTTGCCACATGAGACATTAAGTCGCCATCTTGCATACTAGGAGCGTGTCTGAAAAGTAAGACATTTAAAGGATAATTCTGAATCTCCGCTTCTGAGGATAGTCCCAGAAGTACCGACCTAACGTATAGATAGATGGCGGTTGTTATTTGAAAAGAGTGACTACTGTAGAAAGTACCAACTTTACAAAGCTTCAGGTTGAAATTTGACGACGCTACGTTGTTTAGTATTTGTTTGACAGCCATGAATAGTGAACGCTCTCAGTGAATTTGTAAACACGGAAAAAGTTGGTCATCGTTATGTGATACAATATCTTCATTTGAAATGCATCTGTCCAACCGATATCAAAGCAGAGCTAATTTTACTCTAGAGTAGTCTGTTCCTTCGTTTACAACAGGACAATATTGTGTGGTAAAGTTTAAACGAGGCCGTACGAGCTGCCAAGAAGAAAGAACACCGCAGTGGTCGACCTAATGTACAAAATGGTATTGGATGACAGTCGACTGGGTGTGCGCGTGCTAGCAGGCATGATAGGCATTTCAAAAAGTACTGTACATCGCATATTGACTGAAAATTTAAACATGAATAATCTATGCGTAAGATAGGTGCCACGATTACTCACAATGGAACAAAAACAGCGTCGTGAGGATGTTTCAATCGAATGTTTGACGAAGTTTCGCAGGAATAAAGCCGAGTTTTTGCATCAATTTATAACCATGGATGAAACATGGATCTATTACTTTACACCTGAGACTAAGGAACAGTCAAAACAATGGATTGAAAGGGGAGAATCGGCTCCAAAGAAGGCGAAGACAGTTCTATCTGCAGCCAAAGTCATGGCATCAGTTTCTTGGGATGCCCGTGGAATAATTTTCATTTATTATTTTGAAAAAGGAAAAACAATCAATGGCGAGTATTATGCCAACTTATTACAGCGCTTGAGTGATGAAATCAAGAAAAAACCGCTGCATTTGACGAAAAAGCAAGTTTTAGTTCATTACAACAATCCACCAGTTCACACATCGTTATTGCGATGGCCAAAATAAATGAGTTAAAGTTCGAATTACTTCCTCACGCACCCTATTCGCCAGATTTAGCCCCCTCAGATTATTTCCTGCTTCTAAGCTTGAAGAACGACTCGGTAGTAGAAGATTTTCCAACAATGAAGAGATGGCGTTTGCGGTTGCTAGCTATTTTGAGGAGCTTGACGATTCTCATACTCTAAACAGGATATCGAAGCTATCGAACAGCTCTGGGAAAGATGTATCGAGCTAAAAGGAGACTATAAGAGAAATAAAGATATTCTTGCCCAAACTTATTGTGCTTTCTTTGTTAGGTTGCTTACTTCTGGGACTATCTCTTTTTGTATTGAGATACACCTGAACAGTTTTCTTCCATATCTATTAACTAATATGATATAACATCGTTATTATTATTATATTCCTCTTAACTAAAGTCAATATGTTAAAGCACCTATCTGCATATTTCGATAATGATGCATTCTTCGTCAGCAGGATTTATCGTTTCCTGTTCAAGAGCAAACTTGAGCGTATGTATAAAATATGGTCTTTCATATTTCGTAATAAAAAAGGGGGTTGCCATTAACAAAAATACCGATGACGTCATATCTCTTACACGAATCACTCTGTATGTATTAATTATATTTAAAAAAATGCACAAGGCGATATGCTCTAAATATACACATAGATATTTCGTGGTATTAATGAAACGTCGGTAAAATAGTTCAGACGTAGTAAGCTGTGATCATTTATCCACGATATTACACTGGGAAAACAAATCATTTATTGTGTGGAATCACGTTTATGGCAAATAAACGCTGATTTTGGATATGGCAAAGTAAATATAAACATCTCTTGTAAAAATAATAATTTATAACAATTATATTTGCAAATCCTGATCAATACAAACGTATTAGGTGGGATTTAATGTTAACGTAATGAACATACATTCTAGATTAGATAATCTCATTCTGAATTATGTTTGGAATAAAATGAACACTTTAACTATATCATTTATTATCTTCATAAAATAAAATAACCTACAACCTGACATAGAGTAACCTACATAGATTTCACGAACTTCGACAATAAAACAAATCCGATGTCCTCGTTTCATTCAAAGACAAATGCCCGCCAATACTTTTACTCAAGTAAATAATACCCCTTAATTCCATCATTAAGATAAGAATTGACAGGTGAATAAATGACGGGTATTATTAAGTCCTTAATTCTCGGATGCAATATTTTATGACGGCGAGCTGGCATAATAAATTCTGTTCTAGATTTTCCGCGATCCGTATTGCTACCTTCATTATATTTAAATTAGCTTAATGCTATTTACATCTACAATTTTAATTATAATCTAGATTTAATATTAAGTACAATCGATGGGAATCGAAGGAAATATATTCATAAATGTAAAAATGTAATGAAAGTTTCAATATTGCACCCCGATTTGTGAATGGTTTATTATTATTTTAATAATTCATTCTATGGCAATATAATAAATGCAGGAAATTTGTATCCAGGTCTATTGTTATTATTAAAAAGCGCTTGCAAGTGGCCACAAGGATCCATAAATCTCGGTTTGATGTATATTGTGGGATCAAAACATGTTGCATAATCTTGTTAGTTGCATTGAAAAACTAACAGGAAGTATTTTAGTGCCTTGCTTTTTAAACACAATTTACTAGATAATTTTCGACTTAGTTCCAGCTTTGGCAGATTCTTTATCCAGATTCCGTCCAAATTTGTATTCATTGCGCTTCAGAAACAATGAAGATGATGATATTCACTACCAAAAAGTTTAAATTCAACCAGGCGCCGCGCCGCCTTTTTTCATTTTGGTATTGATCTACAGACATCTATTGACGACACTTTTTTAGTAGATGAATAAAACCAACATAATGGCCACCTCCCTCGCCTTATTTGATTCCTTGGATTTATTTCTATGGTATTACTTAAAATCGCGGATCTATTTTAATAGGTCAAATAATAAAGAATCTGAAGTAAATGATTGGAATCGAAGTGGAAGATATCTGTAGCAACCAATGTAAATTGTTAATTTAGGATATTTTGAACAATTTTAATATTCCTATCAACTAAGTCAAAGTATTAATAAAATAAGATTGATGATAAGTTTTCCAAAAAATAAAAATTATGAATATTATATCTCTCTTCCTGAATGAAACTCTGTTTCGGTAAATCCCCTATACTTGTGTGTACGTTTCAAAGCGATTAAATACAAGGGCGCCGCAAATGTTGAAACAAAATTTGATTTTATAAAACCTCGGATTTAAAATGTACAAATTATTGTACAATGTACATTTGCAAGTACTGGTGCGTGATGGAAACAAAAAAACAGTGTTTTTGTAGTTCATGGTATGTGACTAAGCCAAAAGAAAGAATCGAGAAAGGAACCATCAAACCGCAAAGCAGTCATCAAGTGGTTCCCGAATAGCAAGGCTATTACATAATCTCTGTAGGAAACAACTACTCCTCGGGCTAAAGCCCCGCCAGGCATTGAATTATACCTAACAGCGATCCTCGACCCTTTTCTCGTGCTTCTACACGACCAGAGCTTTTTTGAAAAGGGATCCCGCCACGGGTAGGATTCGACATTTGTCCCGGATAAAATCCGAACGACAGACAGCTGTTTCGAACTTACTAGTTCTCATCAATGCCGTACACGATACACCGACATACATAGATCTGCCGTCAACGCTGTTGTGACGTAATTATCTTCATTTCATACGCAATTGAAACCAAATCGCGTTACTCATAAACTATTTAATAAAACTAAAGGATCCCTTTTCTCAGTGTACCACGCTATAAGAATGCACCTTGCGGATATCTCCGTCTCCCCTTTGTTCACCTACACCTATACTTACGTGCGAAACACAATAACACAAGTTAATAAAACCCTCATTTCATTTAACAAGAAATACGAAAAGCGGTAAGCACGTTTCATTTCACCCGATATTCTCCACATTTAAAACGCGCAAAAGTTCTCCCTTTACTTTGAACAGCGCAATAGGATTCGTTTGCAGTTTTATTTCTTGCCATATTTCTTTGTCTAGCGTCAGACTCTTTTGTTTTAACGTCGTCCCGTGGCCGTCTCTTGGGCGGATTTTCGAGATGGGTCCGTCGTTGGCGGAAACGGCGACAGGCACCCTCGGGCGGGGGTACGTAATAAACAGTCTATCAGGGGATGATACGGAGTTATTGAATTATTAATGGCACCTCTAAATCTCGATCAAAATAATGTCAGTAGCATATCAGGGCAATTGAGAGATATTTGAAATATCAGTTTGATGTAACGTCCAATTAATTAATAAGGAAATGATATATTTGGGGTAACATATATATTATATATGTCGACTAGGAGTTATATGATATGATACTGTGATATGCAGAGAGAGTTAGATTATTTAGATTGATTTAAAGTGCCGCTTCCTAAATACTTTTGATGTTCACTATGTGTGCGACATCAGCGGCCCGTAGCATTCACAACTTTGTAGGCTGTCATGCGTCTGTCAGAAATTCTGATTAAATTGGTAATATTACAATTGCAATTAAAATGGCATTAAATTTAATTGCACTGCATCAATCTTTGAGGACAAAAACCTTAGAAATATTTTCATTCAATAAAGGGATAAAGGTTTCATCAAACTAGCAACATTATGTAGTGAAACCATTTTTTACAAGCTTTGTATTTGGAAAATACTGCTGCTGGTAGCAATAATGTGACACATGAAAAACGAACTTTCATTGGAAAAGATGTAGGTACTTTAATTTAGATTTTATGTAATACTAAATAAATAAGAATAAATATAAATGAATGATAGGAAATGTTTATAAATAATTATAAGGATTAATGTTGACTATTTATAATAAATGTTAATTTTTTATTATTTATTTAATTATTGGGGGTTGTAAATTTACCAACACACAATAAATATGTACAATGGCATCAACATGGTTAAATAAATAAGTCGGAATTTTATTTAAAATCTGATAAGTACTTAGTGTTTAGACACGTGCAATATTGTTAGTTTCTTGAGTTTCCTCTCTGGGAAATTCATTCTTGTTCTGTAGAAAAGGTGGCATAATTATCCTCAGTTGATTCCAACTTCGTCCAAAACTCGTCTTAGTTCTGGAAACCATTTTTCTGTCAAAATACTGTCATCTTCCAAATAAATTATTGATCCAGATTCTGCAGTCATTGGTGAATCACCTTTCCCTCCACCTACAACTTTAGGCTTAAATGAAATAAAGCTCTAGAAGTGATACCAATAAACAACTTCTTAGTAAACCCCTTCTTGTCCGTTTTTATCCATTTCTTGCACTGTTCTAATTCCCAAGCTGCCGTAAGAAATCGATAAAATTTGCATTTACTATTTCTTCTGGTATTATTACAATTTACAACACAGGCACTATAATGGCCCATTTTTATATTCGTTTACGAATTAACTTTTGTAAACAAACATATGACCTGACAGCCTACTTTAATGCAATTTCTGTCCACTGCAAGCACTGCCATCGGCTTATTTACCCCTACATTTTTAAAACATACAGTTGTCAACAATTATTTAGATTGAGATGTAAGGAAACCTGTAAATCTAAACCCAAATAATAGAGTTGCAAAAACAATATGAAAGCATACTGTATATTTATTTGATGGAACCAATAACTTTTCTCTTCCTGAATTAGACTAATTGTATTTTTTAACGTTTTCAGTAGCGATATCTGCACTTTAGGTTTTAACAAAATTTGTATCAGACCACTTCCATTTTCATGACAAATAAATTTAAAAACGACATGCAAAGTATGGCATGCACCAATCTTATTAACAATACATCATTCTATCCGAATAATTGAATTTTTACTAAATACTTAAATTACATGTATATAAAATAACTTACCATTAACACCCCCACAGAATTCCAATGTTGCTCCAACCTATAACTAATAAAATATTAATTAATTATCTGTATGTAAATCGACAAATTACAATTAATTAAACTAGAATCGATACCGAAACATGGTAGGCTTTGGGAGCTAAGGACCGTTTAAGTTTAACCTTGATCTGCATGTTACAATTACTGAAGCTTTGTTATTATTGCAAGGGGCTTGATTTCACCAATTTCATGCCAAGTATAGATACAATAGAACCGCTACAATCAACAACGTTACGTAGTCGTAACCAGATAAGCAATAGGCAGGTAGATACCATGTGCTATTAAAATAGTTGTTATAATTTTGTCCTGTGTAAATTCTTGATCCTGTTCTTGATTAATTCATTAGTTCAAATGTTCTTCACCCATTATTTTTGTTCGTAAATTGTCACAATAAAAATTGAAAAAAATGTCATGGGAAACGCTATCAATGCTGTGATCGGGGGTGTTAATTTCATTTAGCAGAGGGTTAATAGTATGGATATAAAAATAATTAAAATACATATAAAGAGAACATTCAAATAAACAAATTATAAGAAACTAAATATGACAAATGGCAATACAGGTAGCCACAAAGCTGCAGCATTCAGACGTATATAGAATGTAAGATTAAGCAAAATTAAATAACATTTTTATCTGATAATTAATAGAATTATAAACATTTAGGACTCCTATTTAATTGTATCTAGATTATTTCAAAGATTCATAGCTTACTCCAGGAATTTATGGATAGGTGTAAAAACATTGGACAAGAAATATCAGAGTAAGTATTTTAGTTGATGGAAATAATACAGGCTTGGATCATAAATTAAAATTTTTTGCTAACCTTTTAATGAAAATATAAAAAAACAACAATCTTATAGACAACCTAGCCTTTTTCCATGACAACACAAAATAATTTCATGGATGCAGTATCTGAAATTTTCAATTTATGGTAAGATAGACTCGATAGGAAAATTAACTCGTAAACAAAAACAGCTCCCAGTTTATGTGAGTAAGGGAACGCCTATGTATATACAAAAATATAATTATTTAAATGATCCCACTAGAACTACAAGGGCGCAAAAATAAGTGAAACGCCCTTATTTTTGCTTCAGAAAGATTCACATTAATTGAATTTGCCGCTCTCCAAAGATTTTTTTATATGCTGCGCACAGGAAGTGTACTGTCTATTAACACCAGTTAAATATTTGTGGACATCTTCGAGAGTTTCTTCTATCAAGACTGTTTATCTATCAGGTGATTTACCCTTACAATAGATACCAGTATTTAAAAATATTCTAGTCGTACATCTGCAATAAACCCGTAGTCAATTTCTTCAAGATTTGAAAACTGTTCTCGAAGTTGTAAGACATGAATAGATAGAATATTTCCATTCTTATCTTGTCTTCTAAATGGAAAACAATGTTCTGACCTTAAACATTACAGCATACCCAGAAAAAGCGAGCATGTTAATTAAGTTACCATAATCGTCAGTCAGTTGATCTTAAATCTTGACCACTGATTTATTACTTTTCCGCACTCCACTATACGCGGAAAAGTAATGTAATTATGTACAAGAAAAAATTTTCTTCTAGCCTCTATTTTTCGTTTTTCGGCGTAAAAACAAAAAAATGTTTTTAAACCACTTTGTGTGTGTGTGTCGTTGTCGTTGTCGTTGTCGTCGGCATTTATTTTTGTTAGCACGATAACTCAACTAAGTCGTGTCGGATCGCTCGGGTTTTGACTGATTCTGATCTGGGACGTCTCCCAGATGACACCTATTGATTTTGAAGTGGATAACACACACTCTACCATGTACATGGGTCATGAGAAAGCACAATGCTGGACAATTTGGGAATTTTTTTTTGTTAGCATGATCACTTAATTAAATCATGTCGGATTGATCGGGTTTCGATTGATTCTGATTAGGGACGTCTACCAGACGACATCTATTGATTTTGAGGTGGATAGGACACACCCCACCCTGTCCATGGGTCATGAGAAAGCACGATGGTGGACTATTTGAAAAAAGTAAAACTGTCGCATAAAACACATATTCTGTTTGTTGCAACAACAAAATAAACCGACACATATGTGTTGGTTTATTTTTTCTCGGCCACTCAATTTCGAGATAGAGATATTCTACGTGCGGAAGCGTCCGTTTTAATGTTTAAAACTGTTTATTTTCAAAAAGGTTTAATGAGAATTGGAATAGCAATTGGAAGCCAATTATAATATGGACCAGTTCAATGGTCTTGAACTTACATAGCCGGTGTTTCCAACGAACGTGATAAAGAAAGTCACGATGAACCTTCAACCTCCAAATATCTCTAATTGTAAGTAAAACGCAGATTATTTGATTTTTTAGAAATTTGCACCGAAAAGGTATGTATTTAAAACATCCCTAAACGTCCTACAAATTCCTGAAGCAGTTTTAGTGAAATAGAAATCATTTTTATATATTCTAGAATTTATTATGTCTGAAGTCCTTCAACCAATCACGATATCCCTGTAAATGTAGACTATTATAACTTAATTACCAAACGTTTTCTATAATTTGTTTAATAGATTTTGCACGAATTTCCTAAAATTGTAAAGTTGTATTTATGTAAAAAATTCTAAGGTATAAATTTACTGGAATATTGTCAATTGCTATATGATTCCCTTTCGCTGTTTTAATTTTAAGTAACTGTTTTGTCTTCACTCACTTATTTTAAATCTTGATTGTCTTTTATAATAATTAATAACATTAACAAAGCAACGACAACCTTTGTGGGGTATTTCAAGTTCAGCACCGTATTCCAACTCATTTATTTTAACCCTGTTGCCAAGGCTTATACGCCTACACCATAACACGTATTTTCTATCAATAACTCCCCCAACGCGGCATTTTCTTTTCTGAATAAACAATCTATCAAGCACGACGTAACCGAAGTGGATACGATCCATTGAACTGCGGCTAATTAGCATTAATTCGGTACAGAAATGATGTGTTTGATATGCGATACCATAATAATAAGCTCTGCATTGATACAGACGTACCTTTGCCTGGTGATCACACTTCACAATTCACACTTATTGTGTCACCAGTTCATGGGTCCCCACCCTGGATGATTATTTATGTAGAAAATCCTACTTGGACTTGGGTGAACATTTCACATGAAAATATTTGGCGAAGAAGATAGCAGCATCTGTATGTGATAAGGAAGGTGGAAACTGTCACGATTTCTGTTTAATCTTGGTAGATACACGGTAGATACCCAAGGTCGTGTATTTTATTACACAAACTTACTCCTTATGTTTTCAATCCATCAAATATGAAATAAATAATAAGTTTAAAAAAAACCGACTTAAATAATAAAAGTAAGTTAACTAAAAAGCAGGAAATAAATGTTTTCTACAACAATTTAATCCCTTTTTGTTGTTCTGTTTAATGTAATTAAGAAATTATTGTTTATTATGTAATTATTATTAATTGTTTTATTTAATTTTAAAATCGGTGCCAAGTAAAACAAAAAAACTATATATAGCTTGCTACTATAACAAGGAGTTTACATTTAAAATTTCCGAGGTCCGGCATTCGCACTACTAATTTTGTATGGCACCGACTTCAAAATTATATAAAACAATTAATAATAATTACATAATAAACAATAATTTCTTAATTACATTAAATAGAACAATAAATAAGTGTTAAATTTTTGCATAAAACATTTATTTATTGCTTTTTAGTTAAGTTACTTTTTTTAAATCGGTTTTTTTTAACTTATTTTACAATTTTAAGTGATGGGTACACCTACTAAGTATGCTTTGTGAATGAGAAAGCGACAGCTACTTGAATAAGGAGTTCCGTTGTGTATCTTCGAAGTCCAAGGCCCAATACTAATGAAAATAAGATGGAACTACCTTGGAGCTACACTTAATCTAACGCAAAAGGAATAATTAAAATCGGTTCATAAACACAAAAGTTATACCCGAACATACATAAAAAATACATACATATACAGACGAATTGTTATGACATTAACGATTGAATTATTGATCATATATTTAGGTTTGATGAATATTGAATGTGGGTTTTGGTCCATCCAAATTTACCATCAGGCAAAGATGTTTGCTGTTAACATCTAGCTGTATATTGACTTTAGATTTACATGAACCTTATGAATGTTGTTCTGTTTTATTGTTTTTGTTTTTTTTTTTGGTTTAAATGGTGTATTGGAGTTCTATGAAATTTGATTCTCTTGGCTCTTAAAGGTTTGCACCTTCTATAATCTTCCTATTAATGAAACTGACTATTCACCCTTTCATTAGTTTGTGCAACATGTTTCTCATTGCACCAATTAGCAGTACATACATAGAAAGTACAGTAGTATAGATTGAATGTATATTATCTTTAATTAAAATGCTTCAAGTGAATATAAAGTTAGTTAAAAATGTCCCAATGTAATGCCCTCTAAAAAAGTTTAATTGAAAACCAGCGGGGTAATTTTATTAGTCTGTTAATCAATGATTATCGGACACATTAATTAAACATCTTAAGCCTAACGGATCGACGGTAATACCTACTTCATAACTTTATATCCCCGTTTTATAATGTTCTGTCAAAGTTATCAACTGCTGCATTTGTTTTACTTTGTTGCCACACTTGCCAACGAAATATCCATTAATTTCTATTAACGCAGACTAACAACATAATTATTCAGCATGAAGTTGACGACGTTGTTATTCCCGAAAAAGAAAACAAAGGGTGTAATCAATGATTCATAGATAAAGCTGTCAGCGGCAGAAGGCCCTTCTCCTGCATCGGTTATTAACTGAACAAAAGCCTGTTCTAACGGGACGTAAACTTTAATGCCGATGTTCTAAATTTGGCCGAACAGCATGAGGTGTTGAAATCCAAGGCCTATCTCCCCATCGACAACCAAAAATAATCACAGAAATTAGATGAATTTTATTGATTTAAATATATCATTTCGCTTGATAGAAATATTGGTACTGAAGTAGCAATTGTACAGGTTCAGTCTGATTTTCGGTCACATTTCAAGTTAGCCATTATAGTAATCCTGGATATAAGCAGTGGGAGTTTATCATCACATTTTTATCTGTCAGATTATTGTTTATCGTAACGGCAACGATGTTAAAACAAGTAAAATGTGTCTAGTGGTTTAATGTTTTCCAGAACATCACTCGCGATCAACGTGAATTCGGAAGAGTTTATGATGTTCCTAATGCACATTCCTATTGGAACATTACAGGATGATGTCAAAAGTTTGAGGAAACACTTTTTAAGTGTTTGAAGGTTTTGAGGGTTTTGAAGAACGTGACGATGACAGACGACGTAATCCCAATCAAGCAGAGCATATCCATCAGCTTCTTTCAGATAGTACTTTTGAGGTGTTTATCACTAGAAACAGCAACACCCCACAACATTACATCATAAAAGACTGTGCGTCAATTTTTAAAATTGCATCCGTACCATAAAGCTTATGCATCTCGTTTAGAGTTTACAAACGAGGTTTGTGATCAATCAAAATTGGAGGATAACAAGAATTTTGTGCAGCTGTAGGTATTTAGTGATGAGCCAAATTTTCACATGTCAAGTATAATAATACATAATACGACCATTTGGGTTACCCAAATCCCTCACACTTATTACGAACAACAGCATGCAAGCCCAATAACGAACGTGTTGTCCGCAGTACCACACAATATGTTGTTTTAGCCATTTTCTTGCGGAGACAACGACCACTTGAAGATCGTAGTGTATAATTCGATATAGTAGAAAGCCTATGAAAATCCTGTAGCGACGAGGGTCGTTAGGAGGATCTATTTAGGAAGTTGTGAATTTTTTCTATTTTCAAAATATTACATTATTTTAGTAAACAAT
Organism: Rosalia funebris; assembly: GCA_037954035.1. Taxonomy (NCBI): domain Eukaryota; kingdom Metazoa; phylum Arthropoda; class Insecta; order Coleoptera; family Cerambycidae; genus Rosalia; species Rosalia funebris. Next base: position 4,255,257 of record JAZFAV010000002.1, on the reverse strand, counting down.
TATTAAGGTATTTAACAACGTTTACGAAGTACTGGCTATAGGAGGGCTTAATAGAAACTCTAAGAAAGCTCTGTAGTTGAATTTAGAGGGTGGTTAAGACCTAGTTAGGAAGTACCGAATTTATATGTATGTATTTGCTTCTCTAAAACAACAATTTTATTTTAGTAAATAAATCGCAACGCCTTCAATAAAAATATATACTCAGTATTGCCTTTAAAATTATTTAGTAACAATTCTAAGGCATGTGTATAGGAAATGTTGAAGGTGACTAAGGCCTATTTAGGAATTGATGATTTTTTTATATTTTCTTCTCTGAAAAACTATATTATTTTAGTAAAAAATTCATAACGCGTTTAATAAAAATATTTATTCAGTTTTATCTTTAGGATGACTTAACAGAAACTCTAAGGGATATTTATAGTAAATATCGAGGGTGACTAAGGCCTATTTAGGATGTGGTGAATTTTTTACATTTTCTTCGCCAAAAAGCTGTATTATTTTAATAAGAAATTCGTAACGCCTTTAATAAAAATATTTACGCAGTTTTTCCTTTAGCATGATTTAGCAGAAACTCTGAGAGATATGTGTTGTAAGTATCGAGAGTGATTAAAACCTATAGGAAATGGTGAATGTTTTTATATATTTTTTCTTCTCTAAAAAACTGTATTATTTTAGTAAAAAATTTGTAACGCCTTATTTATTTAAAAATATTTACGCTATTTTATCTTTAGATTTATTTAGCAGAAACTCTAAGGGATATCTGTGGTAAATATCGAGGGTAGTTGTTGGCTACTTAAAATGTGGTGAAATTTTTTTATATTTTCTTCTCTAAAAAATTGTATTATTTTGTTAAAGAATTCATAACGCCTTCAATACTAATATTTAAACAGTCTTTTCTTTAGAATGATTTAGCAGAAACTCTAAGGGATGATAGTAGTAAATATTGAGTGTAGTTAAGGCCCATTTAGGAAATGGTGATTTTTTTATATTTTCTTCTCTAAAAAATTGTATTATTTTAGTAAAAAATGTGTACCGTCTTTAATAAACATACTTACGCTGCTTTGTCGTTGGTATAACTTAGTAGAAACTCTAAGGGATATTTGTAATAAATATTGACGATGGCTAAGACCTATTGAGGATGTGATGAATTTGTTTATATTTTCTTCTTTAAAAAATTGTATTATTTTAGTAAAAAATTTGTACCATCTTTAATAAAAATATTTACGCAGTTTTATCGTTAGCATAATTTAGCAAAAACCCGAATGGATACCTGTAGTAAATATCGAGGTTGGTTAGGGCTTATTTAGGAAATGGTGATTTTCATTTTTGTATTTTCTTCTCTGAAAACCTGCATTATTTTAGTAAAAAATTAATAACTTCTTTAATAAAATCATTTACGCAGTTTTATCTTCAGGATGATTTAGCGGACAATCTAAGAGATATCTGTAATATATACTGAGGGTGGTTAAGGCTTATTTAACAAGCGGTGATTTTTTTTATATTTTCTTCTCTAAAAACCTATATTATTTTGGTAAAAAAGTCGTAACACCTTTAATAAAAATATTTACGCAGCTTTATCTTTATGATGATTTAACAGAAACTCTAAAGCCGGTCACAGACTTCGTCCTTCTTCATCCGTTCGTATCGCCGCGATTCGGAACGTCGTGTCGAATCGCCGAACTTTTTTGACCACACACTACGAGCAATCCTGGCAGTTAATTTTCAGTAATAGTCGAATTCACTACGTCATGAAAAGGAAGCAGGCATTAGCAGTGGTGGCGGCTGTTGCTGTTTTAAATAAAAATAAAAAAAGCGGCGTTGAATATGGGTTAAAGAATGGCTTTTAAAGCGAAAAACATATTCTCATATTCATTTATTAAATGAGCTAAAATTGGAGCCAGGAGACTGGTATAATTACTTAAGGATGGATGAAGAAACATATTTAGAATTGTTAAATCTGGTAACACCATATATTACTAAACAGGACACTCAGTTAAGAAAAGCAACTTCTCCACATGAAAGGCTTACAGTAACTTTACGTTATTTAGCAACTGGAAGATCGTATGAAGATTTTAAAGTTTTCGAAGATTTAAAGCGATTTCCCCACAGTCTTTAGGACAAATTATTCCACTTAATTGCGCCTACTACGCTAATGTAAACAAACCGACGACTCGCAAGGAAATCCCCACACACTGTCGGTTCGGAACGATATCCGATGAACCGTCCTTCCAAAAATCAAACACCAGCAGATATTTTAACCGACGATGCGACACGACGGTTTTTCACCACACATTTCGGTTTTTGGCGCTTTTGGCACGGAGATTCGAATCGCGGCGATACGAACGGATGAAAAAGAATGAAGTCTCTGGCCGGCTTAAGGGATGTTTATAGTAAACATCGAAGGTAGTTAACGCCTATTTAGGAAGTAGTGAATTACTATGTTTTTTATTCCACCCTTTCTACTTTAAACCTCCTCTTTCTACTTTACGGCCTATTTCTTGAGAAAAGTTTGAAAAAGTTTCCTTTGGTTTCTAAGTATTTTTTCCAACGAGGACCAATTTGTTTCGAATATCGTTTATCCTGTAACATAATTGTGTAGTCCCAATCCCAAAAGTTTTAATATTGACAACCAGTGTCGCAACGAAGAAATTGAATTGTATGCTATTAAAAACTAAATTAAAATCATTTTTGAAACAGTTATGTAAAATACCACAAAATTTGATGCACTATACATAAAAATATGCACTCTCAAGAAATCTACTCCCTTGTCTTTAGATAAGGATGTTACCGTTGAAGACTTATCAATAACGTCATATACCAACACTGATGACGTCAAAAAAATACGTAAACCAAAACTTGTCCATTGACGATTTTATCAAATGTGTACCAATTTTTATGTGCATTCTGTATGTATCTTCCTTAGAAACGAATTAAAGTTTACAAAATTAGGTATACAGAAACATGTGTAATTATACAACCACGCCCTTCCTCTGTATTTGGCATATTCCAATTATTGAAATGTAATGAAATGAAACATTGGCTAACGTATCGCTTTGTCTCATAATACAGAAGTCAACGAGGCACAGGGGATGGCGTCTGGCCGGAGATCGACACAACAGCTTTGTCAATGCCCCCGCGTGGAAAAGGCGATTTATTCGATGCAGTCGGTTGTCAAGACGGCAATATTATATAACGAGATATGCATTTTTCGAGAGAGATTTTATTATTCCCTCTCATCGACCTAAAAAGCCGCCGCGGCGTGGCAGAACGAATGGGCACTCTGGGATTCTAAATGGATTAATATGAAATTCCGTGGTGCTTCCTCTTGTTTTTCATTCCGTGACCTGTGGCGAACTTGCAGGATGCAGCAAGCGCTATTCGGGGTGCAATTTGTCGTCGGAATGGGACTTTTTAGTGTTAATGATTATATATCGCCGTTTTTAAGCAAAACACACCTAAATAAGGGGTTTCAGTACGATGTCCTCTAAAAACTAGGAATGTATTTAATCCTCTGACGTCCGCGCCGGGCGGAAGGAAATTTTAGTGGCACTAATTAAAAGCGGCCATGTGGCAATCATGATAAGTGAGCACCTACTTATACACAGTTTCTGAGAATTAAAACAAAACACATTATTTCATCCAAAATACGATCCCAGGCTCATAATAGTTCGGCCAGTCATAATTTTACAAAAATATTTTTAATTAAACGTAATAACACTCTAAAAACTATTTTATTAAAGAAAAATATTAGTAACAGAAAGAATATATAAACTTTTAACTTAAACATGATGAAATATTACTACGTAATGATGTGTCAGTGACAGGATTTTTAATAAAAAACATTTAAGTTAAGACTCGCGATACAGAATAGTTCAGCCGCTTCATCAAAACTGAGTTACATCACCTTTATTGATAATAACAGCCTTAGTTCTGGCAGGCATTGTATCTGTCAACTTACCGCACTCTTCAGAAGCCGTCCTATCCCAAATTTTTTTGCAATTTGGTGCGCAGATCGTTAACTGAATGGACTGGGTGTTTGCGCAACTGTTTTTTTATGCCACAGCGTTTCTATTGGCCACAGGTTTGGACTGCTACAGGGCCATTCCATAACAGGGATATTATGTTTTGTAAACCAAGCTTTGACAGTTTTTGCTGTGTGACACGCAGCACCATCCAGCTGGAACATGTACTGCACGTCAGTGCCTTGACATATTGGTGTTGTCGGCAATAATCTGTCTCAAGATTTATATGTATTTTTCTGCTGTTACAGTACTATCTACGAAATGCAAATTCCTACGCCCATACCACTCATACACCTCCAGATCATAAGAGACGCAGGGAACTTCACTTTCCTAACCAAACAGTCAGGATGATAAATTTCCTGCGGGGTTCTTAGCACACGTTTTCTGGTATCACCCAAGCAAATGTCAGATTTGGATTCATCACTCCAAATTACCTGGTGTCATTATTGTAATGTCCAATGGCAATGCTTTCTGGTCCATCATAACTGATTAATTATCTATCGTTTAGTTAATAACGGCTTTTATTTTGCCTGAAGGAGAACCCGATAAGTTCAAAAGTAAAATGTAAAGAATCAAACTTTAGCTTGTAGAATTTGTATCCTATTTTCTTTATTGAGCGTTTGGTTGTGGATTCAGAAATACTTTTTTCCAACGGGTTGCCTTCATAGCACCATAATTTCTTTTGCACTGAATCGTCAGTTTACGTTACAATCCTCTTCAGAGCATGTTGATTTAAGCGTGAAATTTGAGATGGTCGACCAGGTTTCTTCCTTTAGGCGGTTTATCCAATTTTTGTGTGCAAGTGGATAGTGTCTTGCACTGTAGAGTTAAGCAGTGCATTTTGCAGAGTTAGCATTTTTTTTAGAATATTTTAGTAGACGCGTCCAAAACACACATTATAATATCCGTTTAACTTTGACAACAATTGCAACCGTTTAGCCTGCTATACATTTAAGCCACTGGCCAAAATATTCTGAACCGAGAACCTTAATGTTTTTTATTAACAAACTTGTAATATTTCATCGTATTTAAGTTAAAAGTTTATTCTTTGTTTCTGTTGTCAATATTTTTCTTTATAAAATAGTTTTGAGAATGTTATTACTTTCATTTAAATATATTAGTTGTAAAATTATGCCTGGTTGAACTATCTATATTATGATCCTGGGCTCGAACATCATTGTCCATATTCAAGTATGCTAGGAATCAGAATATGGGACTATACTACATGTACAGTGCGGTGAAAAAGCATAGACCCAAGCTTATATTTAATGGCATTTATTATACCTCCTACAAGAAAGACTCCTTAACATATATTATCTAATAGAGCAGGCTACTAATAGATAAATAGCGCTATATTTGTCTCGAACTATAAAGTGCTTAAAGGTTGCTTCTGCGCATTTGGCAAGAAGTCCTGCCGCGTATGTGTGAATAAGTATACACTCACTTTGATTTAAACAGTGAGTGAGAATGTACACCAATACAAGTTTTGAGTAACGATTTGGGAGAGTTATTTGCAAATGATTTTTAAAGTGTTAGCGACTTAGAACGTTTGTTTTATTATTTTTTATTATGCCGCGTGGTAAAGAATTTAATTATTTAGAACAACAATAAATAAACAATTTACGGAGTTGTGGAAAAACACAGCAATAGATCGCCGCAATTATTAATCGTTGACAAAGTGTAAACTTTGAGTCGAATTATGGTAAAATAAATCACTCGGGGCGGCCGTCTAAATTTTCACCAACGACAAAGCGTGCTATCCTGAGTGAATTATCAACTACAGACGCGTCATCTTCTCAAGTTGTCCGTTGTTTTAATTTAGACTATGATCCCACTCTCATAATAAAATGGGCGGCGAAGTCAATACCATTTAAATACAAAAAATATTTAAAGAAACCTGAATTTAAGCAACATCACATAGAGGTCGGATTAAAATTTGCGAAGAAGTATCATCATCATCATCATCATGAGGTCATCAGTCCTAAGACTGGTTTGACGCTAACCTCCAACTTCTTCTATCTTGTACTGACCTACGCATTTCGCTAATTGTGCTACAACCTACATCCCTTACTATTTGCGAGCAGTAGTCTAATCTAGGCCTACCTCTGCTTTCTTCACTCCTATTTTTGCCTCCAAAATATCGCAGACTATTCCCTCATGTCTCAGCAAGTGGCCTACCATTCTATCTCTTCTCTTCTTTATGTTTTTCCACATACTTCTTTTCTCGCCAACTTTCTCTAATACTTCTTCGTTTCTAACCCTATCAGTCCACGGTATTCTCTATCATTTTTCGGTAACACCACATCTCAAATGCTTCTAATTTCTTTCTACTTGCTTCCCCTACCGTCCAGGTTTCGCAACCGTATAGTTCCGTGCTCCGTACATACGTTTTCAAAATCTCTTCCTTGTTTCTAAGTTTATTACCCCCGAGCATAAAAGTGCTTTCTTTTTGTTAAAAGCTACTCGACCCTGCACTATTCTTTGTTTTATATCTTTATCGCTTCTTCCATCCCAATTTATTTCACTTCCTAAATAAGTGAAGTCTTTAACTTCCTCCAATCTTTCATTATTAATTTGTGCTTTCGTTTTTGCTCTGCTCTCGCGCCCTCTGCACACTAACACTTTAGTTTTGTTTTAGAAGAAGTATGTCCAAAACAAATATTTTTGGGACAATGTAATCTTTTTCAACCAAAAGAAATTTAATTTGGATTGACCGGATAGGTTTAGCTATTATTGACATGATTTGGTTCTATTATGATATGGGCCTATATATTTTTTTTTCGACAACGATTTTATCGAACAGTTACATGCGCACACTATGTATATATTTTATAATACAAAACAACATAATAACTAGCAACTTTTATGTTACCAGTTTCACATATATTTAGCAAATTATTATAAGACATACAGGTACACCATAAAATTGTAACACAATATTAATAAAGAGGGCGAAGGTATTCCTATAAAGTCTCCGCGGCAATATAACGACCTATTTTATTTAGATGGCGGTGGCTTCTCGCCCCTGATACTCTTTCGCATTCCATTCCGCTTCCGCGGAGCACATTTGCCGGGAGAATATAGAACCCTGTCGTTTATCATTTGAAACAAAACAGGAAACGCGAACCAAAGTTGCCGAAATATTAAAAGAAAGCGACGATCTCTAAAGGCACTCCTTGGGATTTCCGGCTACTAAAAGCTTAATTCAAACGTTAACGAGCACTTAACCTATTTTGGGGCCCGATTTTTCATTCGCGCTCCTGTATGGGCCTAAGATTGACCCTCAAACCTTCCTTATATATCTGTCAACACATACGTATTACTTCAATCATTTAGAAAATTCGATGTTAACAGAACAGAAAAAACACTAAAGGGTCATTCAATTATGACGCTCGATTTTAAACGTTCGTAAAACAAGTTATGTGTGAAATATCCACTAATTTCTTCTTTTTTTTTTTTAATTTGAAAGAATGCTTTATGGCATTAAATATGGAACATAACGTCGTTCAAATGTCCGCCGCAGCTTTGCTTGGTCGCATGTATTCGCAAGGTACAATTTTCGATGACTTTGTCGCATATATCTGGCTGAATTTGCTGGATGGCGTTCATTATATTGACCTTGAGGGCATCAATTGTATTATTCTTATTCGCATAGACCTGAGATTTAAGATAGCCCAAAAGAAGAAATCTAAAGGTGTTAAATCGGACCATCTCGGTGGCCAGTTCACGTCGCCGTTCCGCGAGATAATCATACCCTCAAATCACTCGGGCAGAATGTCCATCGTGGCATACGCTGTGTAGCACGTAGCGCCATCCTGTTGGAACCACATGTGGTTGGTATCCATATCATCCCGTTTAGGTCACAAGAAGTTGCTTATCATCGATCTGTAGTCCTCACCGTTGACGGTTATGACAATACCAGTTTTGTTTTGGAAGAAGTACGAACCGATGGTTCCGCCAGATCAAAATTCGCACCAAGCTGTGACTTTCTCGGGTGCGTTTGGTGCTGGTGATGGATTTTATGCGGGTGCAGACCCAAGTCCCGACGCAAACTTCGCCCAGTTGAAGTCGCACAAGGTCAAGTTCTTGTGAACAACGACCCTCTCGCGAACAGCAGTGATGTTTTCAACAGACCTTACGTTTCGGTTACGTACGGGTGTTGGCTGATTATTTATCAAACCTGTTGACCACCAAACGTTGAATAGTCTATTCGGCGGGACGATTATGACGAGAATAAGATTCACACAATGAGTGGAACATTTCTCGAGCGGAGCATTGATTTTGAAAATAAAATTTGATCATTTGCACACGTTGTTGAACGCTATAACCTTCCATGGCGATTTGCGATACACTACTGAACAATTCACCAATTAACAAATAATGTTGCTTTGACAGATTTGAGTCCCTATTGAAAGACCCCATATAAAACTGAGTATATTCCAGGTAAAAACAGATGAATATAAGCAACTATACTTAATAAAATAAATGAATAATTTATAACTTGTTCATAATCCCTTAATCATTGAGTACAGTATTCTTCTAGAGCGAGGGCTGCCACAATGTCATTCGTACTGTGATCGAGGCTAGCGGACGCAGCCCAGTATTGGGAATATCATTCTGTGCTCGGGTTCAAATCCCAATGGAGACTTTCTCGCCCCTTCCTAAGCATGAGTGTCTTTGTCCTCGTCACGACGTGAAGCCACCCTCTCCGCACCCCCTAAGGCTTTAGGAGAAGCTCAATTTTTGTGTGCGCAGACAAAATTTCTCTCCGCGCTTCTTATTCGTTGTCAGATTCTGTAAACAGATTATTGCCTAGACGTTTCACATTCTTTGACAATCATCAGCTGCGTTCTAGCCATACGTATCTCGTCTCTCCCCGCCGTCACACATTACACATCTGTAGAATCCGGATATGTCCATGATATTTTATGGAAAATAGTGCAAGGAATCTATTACTGGAAACTAGAGAAATGTACTTTAGTTAATTTCAAAGATACGTTGGTCAGGGGCGGCTGGTGTATAGATGCTGCAGACCTGCAGAACTGCCAAAAAAATTAGATATTTGTATATTTTCGCGACATAATAATTACTAAAATTTATTAATAGAATAATTTGGTTAGTTGGTGCAGCTAATAACTAAATTATTGCGTTAAAGTCGCATTCTGCCCGCCGTCCTCTATTGAGTAGTAGACCAGGTGAATTATCTGGGTCTCTACGCGAGCGCGTCGCGGTACATTGAACTGGGCCACACGAAGTAGTTCTCAGCACGGGTCGGCACACCCGTCCTTCCCCTCAACTCCCGCGACAATCCACACTTGGCGCTCGTAAATGCGCGAATTTACACGGTCAGTGAGCTGTATTTTTTCCAGCTAAGGCAACATCAGTGAATGTTTACTCCTTCCTACTCCTCGTACAGTAGGCGGGCGTAAATCGTACCTATTTCGTATTTCGTGTTAATTTGAGATTTTAAATACTGTTTTGTGAATTTGTGTAGTGATTTATTGTACTAATTATTAATATTTATATACTGTGATAGTGACAATGGATTTAGTTTATAATTTAGTTCATGTGAAGCGATTTTTTAAATACTCTTATGAAGAAAAAATTGATTTAAAAAACAATGGTAGGCCATTGCCCGATATTGTTATTGAGACTGCAGGTGTTAGGCTGGCCGCGGAAAAGCATATAAACGCCAATTTAATAGAGACATTTATTCGAAGAACAATTGGATTTGTGGGTGCGTTATTTTGTTTTCCTTGTTTACTTTTTGGCGGTGATAAAGCATGGACGGAGGTAGGGGTGACAGATTTGGTGCACTTAACTGAAAAAATAAAAAAGCACGACAACTCCAAAAGCCATCTACATAATACAATGGAATTAGCTTTATTAGGAACAACTAATATTAAAGCGCGGCTAGATTCAGCTTATTGGATAAATGTGCAAAAGCATAATGATAATGTGACAAAAAAGAGATACGTTTTGTCAAAAATTATAAACTGTATAAAGTTTTGTGGGGTCTTTGAGCTGGCGCTGCGAGGACATGACGAAGCTGAAACCTCTCAAAACCCGGGGATATTTCGTGGTTTGATAAATTTTTCTGCTGAGCTTGATGTAACTTTAAGCGAGCATCTACAAAATGCTTCAATATTTAAAGGAACCTCTAAAGAAATACAAAATAATCTTTCAGACTGTATATTAAAAGTATATCATGAAGAAATAATTAAAGAAATTAACAAACCTTCATTTTTGGCAGTTATGGCAGACGAAACAACTGATGTATCTGCAAAAACTCAATTAGTGGTAGTTTTAAGATATATTCTCGATGGTGAACCGATTGAACGTTTTTGGAACGTTTTGGATACCTGAAACCTACAAAATGTGACGCTGAAAGTCTTTCGGAAAGTATTTTAAGTGTTATAGACCACCTAGTAGAAAATTCAGCTTACAAGCTTTTTCTCTTAACCAAAGAATATGACGGCAAACATGAATGTTCTTCAAAAAGATATTAAATTCCAAAAGTTTTTCTTGTGAAAGTCTATATTTTTGTATAAACGGATTTTACATAAAAATTCTGAAGTATCAGGAAAACGCGTGACCTTGAAAATTTTCCTAGAAACTATTAGTTGTAGTTGTAGCTGTAGCTGTACATATCTCTCCCTTTCCCCCCGTCACACTTTACACATGAATAGGATCCAGATATGGCCAATAGTACAAGGAATCGATTGCTAAAAACTTAAAAACTGTACTTTATTTAATTTAAAAGATACATTGGTCAAAATCAAATTGGACAAATGAGATCTCGTCTCTCGTCTCTTGTCCATGAAATGTTGTGAAAAGGACTACGATGTGAGGCTTAGTGTCTCAGTAGTAGGAGCGAAGAATGGAACGAAGTAAGATACGAATAATTAACTCTGAGTGGCAGGAGATCTAGACACTTAACTCACGAAACCACACGTCATCTGATAGATCAGTTTGTGGTAGATGAAAGGAAGATGGATTTGAATGATCGCCGTCCAAAAAATCATAAGTATATCTAAATTATTTCGTAGTTCTATCAAATATTATTACACAATGTACGTGTGCTATACTTGAAATTTTAAACACAATTGCCGTATTTCTTTATTTTTCTAAAAGCAAAATAGAGAGGCGTGACGCAACATATTTGAGGACTGCATAGGCGACACCATTAACGTAATTTCTATTACAACCATAAACCGCCAACGTAAAGTAGCTTAATGTAAAGGGACTGCATCCGCAGGACTAACATTATCCTGTTTTTATTTGCGCCACCTATGAACGCCGTAATACACGTATACGGCAGACATTTTGCACGACAAACCCATTTACCTGGCCCAATATAACTTCTTGTATAGCGAAACGAAATAGAATAAACATTGATAGTAAACGTCGATGCACATAATCGAGGTAAATTCAAACAATACCGGTGTGAGTACTATAATCTGATGTTAAAATAATAGCAGGTATGTAGGTGTAATGGGTTTTCGGTTGCTCTATATCATTGTTAGCACGGATAGTGAATAGAGGCGGGTGGAAAAAATTCCGTCGAATGAGATATGTGGCGGTAATAATAAAGACAACGATATGCGTAATTATTAGGAAGCAGTTGTGTATGCGCATTGGTAAAACTACTCTTTTATCTTTTTTAATGTTCAAAAACATTACAGGCTTAAAATTATATTTATGATCGTGCGCCACGACCTGTATTCAAGGGCGAAGTGTTCAAGAATTCATTTATAATTATAATACAGTGGGTTTTGGTTAAACATTAACACAACACTGTATTTTTGTAATTGTAGATCTAAGTTTTTGAGTAGGTAGATATAGCCCTTTGTGAGATATACATACTTAATTTGTATAAAAGATTCGAAATGTTGTGCAAAAATTAGTACAAAAGAGAAGTGTTCTTGGCATCCGACGTAAAGATGATCGAATTATTAAGTACCAAAAACTTTGCTTTCATAAATTATATTCAATAATTAATCTACAGTCGCTACGTTTCTACATTCACACAAAAATAGTTCAAGTTCAAAAAATAAAAGTGTACAATACAATATAGTGTTTTTAGTTGAAACACGCTTTTATGTTTTATGGAACGTCCCTAACTAGTGTAAGAAAAAATTGGAAAAATTATAAAATATCGGTTTAATTTATGAAGAACATGTTTTATTTCATTTTTAGCAACATACGAAAAAAAATCAATTTACGTGTTTCTTGATCCTCTTCTGTATAGAATAAAATACAGAGGATCTTTCATTTAAAAAACTATTTATATCAATTCTTATTTCATTCATCATCTTCATGAGGTCATCAGTCCTAAGACTGGTTAGATGCTAACCTCCAGCTTCTCCTATCTTGTGCTAACCTACGCATTTCGCTAATTGTGCTACAACCTACATCCTTTACTATTTGCAAGCAGTAGTCTAATCTAGGCCTACCTCTGCCTTTCTTCACTCCTATTTCTGCCTCCAAAATATCGCAGACTATTCCCCCATGTCTCAGCAAGTGGCCTACCATTTTAACTCTTCTCTTCTTTATGTTTTTCCACATACTTCCTTTCTCGCCGACTTTCTCTAATTTCATTCTCATTCATCTCTTATTTAATTAGAATATAAAAAAGTATGTTTAAATATAATATTTACAGTTTATAACTATTATATGTAGCAACTGACACCCGACTTTTTATGGTGTACTTTCCCATATTTATAAATAAATGAATGTTCATTAATTATCCGAATCAAAAGCTATAGAACCGCGTAAAAATATCGCATTTATAGAAAGCACAGCTATATATACAATCGCTATTGTATTTCACTATTTTTTTCCATGTTTGTAAAACGTATCCATTAAAAGCCAGCATTACAATTTTCCAACAATTTCTGGTCAAAAGTGACGTCGACTAACATAGATTTAATAAACTCATTGATAATGTGAACACGTACATATGTATTTCTGTTAATGTATATTTTGTGTATTTTTTCATCGATGTATTAAACACATTAAAGGTAAAAGCAGGTAAGTGATAATCACAAACTCATTAGAAACATTATGGATTACCTATACCAATAAATGTCACTAGGAGTGACTCTGCTAAATGGTTTCTATTCAAATAACTAACCTAAAGTAAACTTTGGTCAATAGAAACTTTTTACAATGAGAAATTCAGTAGAAAGTTTTTATGATGTAAAATACACTGTCTTTTTTTTTCAGAATGTTATAGTATAAACTGACATTTGATGTACACTAATTCTGAATATTAATTTTTATTACGAAATTGAGTGAGGAAGCCGTTACTCTATGGTAGTTCATAATTCACAACGGAATTGAGTAAAACAACTACTAAGTTTTATACCGCTATATTTACACAGAAACGTGACTGCAGTTTCGACAATTTTCTATAAATGTTCTATAATAAAATTATATGAACAGAATTTTTGTATTTTATACTTAGTTGAATCATCGTTTTGAAAATGACATAAAATTGTCGAAACTGCAGTCGCGTATCTGTGTAAATATAGTCGTATAAAACTTAGTAGTCGTTTTACTCAATTCCGTTGTTAATTTTTATTTATTAAGTTTTGTTTTTATGTAATTAGTCATCCAGCTTCAGTTTATTTTTATTTCCTTGTTCATTTTTTATTTACATTTTGTACTGACAAATTTTATAGTTTAAGAGAGAGACTACTAATACTTAGTACTGAAATTTCAAATGGCTTTCTTGAAATTGTCGACAGCAAAAATATAATTATGTTTCAAGGATACTCGTGAGCTGCTACGTCACCCATTCAAACGAGGGTCGGTGTAGCTGTTAGTAACTTGATATTTAATATTATTGATATCATTTCATTTAAAATCTTTCATTGCTTAAAGCATTATATTAAATATTTAAGTTTCTAATTTATGCAGATGGTCCTCTGGTCCTTGAAACAGAAAAAGAGACAATAGGACCGCCCAAGGACAAAGGAAACTTTAGTATCGTCTCGAATCCGACAATTTAGCTTGCACACATATCCATTTAACCAAAAATCTCGTCGAGCCTCGTCGCTAAAGATGATTTTCTTGGCGAAATTTGGTCAACTTCCAGCTGCTCCAGAGTCCAATCAGTGAATACACGGCGTTGTCTATGATCGTTCCTTAAGTTCCTGGGTCATTTGGATTTTAGACGGGTACAGACCCAAGTCCCGACGCAAAATTCGCTAAGTTTAAGTCGCAAGAAGGCCAAATTCTTGTGAACGACAAGAAATTGACTGCAACGGGTTTTCCCGCACACTCTCACGTACAGCAGTGATGTTTTCAACAGACCTTACACTTCGGTGATGTGCGGATGTTGACTGAAAAACCGGTTGACTCGAATTTGGCCACCAAACGTCAAATAGTCGACTCGGCGGGACGGTTCTGGCCAAGGATTGTATAGGGAATAGGATTGCTCGATCTCTATCTTTCAATGTAGACAGCGCCCCACTCCTTTAAAACATGTTTGACGTCATCGCGGACTACAACCGTTAAAATATTATTAAACGTATTCAGAAGTAAATTCAGGCAATTTGGATAATATTTAATATTTTTCGTGCATTTGAGTGGTGAAGTGATATTAAAGGGAACGTTATTGTTTGCGTAAGTATTGATTTAAGTTTGAGTAAATAGCAAAATGTTATTTAATGACTAAAAACTTGTTCCATATCTGACGAAATATTCGGTGGGGTTTCGAGAAATAATTTAAAAAAATAAGGCTAAAAGTAGAGATAGAGGATACTAATAGTGCTTAATAGATTAACAATAGATCTGTTATTTGACTTATATCTACCTAATAAGGTATAATAACTTTTATATAGGTACAGTAGTAAAAATATGGAGGTAGGTATATGGGTAGAATAGATAGGTACCTTAAATACATTTAAATATTTAATTAATTAGATTATTTATTTGTTCTGTGTAGGTAAATGATATGTACAAGTATGATATACTGATAGAGGTACAAAAATAAAATACCTATAAGTACGCAATAAGTACTTAATGGCAGTGTAATATGTACCTATATTGCTTTTAATAGGTACCCCCATTAACTAACACCATAATAGTAAAGTGTGTTTTATATACACATTTTATATAAACAACTTCCTCTAAGTAATGCAGTATACCTATATTTATTTATTTCATATTTTTAGTGGTTTATATTTTTACTATTATATTCCAGAAAATAATTACGATAACTAATCGTAACTTTAAGGGTAGATTTTACCCCTTAGGTATAAAGTTTTTTAAAGTAGAGAATGTATTTTATGTCCATTTTAATTTCTTCACTACACTGAATTATAAGATCCTTTATAATATGCAGTTTGCTAAATAAATAATGATAAAATAACTACCTATTTACATTCTTAAACTATAAATAATAAATACCTACCTAATCATTTATTTATTTACCTAATAGGAATAAAATATATTTTATTATCAAGAAACAGCATTGCAGTTTTAAGAACAGATACAGCCCATAAAACATTTTGCTTCTCGTGAGTATACACTTGCTTCTAATTTTAATAGCAGTTTCAAAAAGGCTGTACATAATTCAAATTACAATACTCTACCTAATGTAGAACTAATATATATTTTAATTATACCTATACCATTTCAAAATCTAATTAAAATAGATTAAAACAGAAGGAAACGTCAATAAAACCATATGAATATTATAATCCGTAGTCCGCGGTGACGTCACTATCTCCACTACCGCGGACGAGGAATTCAGCCGATCCAGCTATCCCACTCTCTATACAATCCTTGGGTTCTGACGAGGATAAAAATCACGTAATGCGTGGAACGTTCCTCGAACGGAGCACTGATTTTTAAAATAATATTTGATAATTTGTATACATTTTTGAACACTATAATCATCCATAGTGATTTGCCATATGCTACTTATTAGTTCACAATATAATTGACAGATATCGCTTTAACGATGTGGCCGTTATAATCTAATAAATATCGAGCGTCCCTATTGAAAGCCCTTGTGCATGGCTGAAAAGATGTTAAATCTTAAAGAAGGATGCACCAAATATATTCATAAATTTACAAAGGCAATGTTTAATGGGCAGTTATCGCAACTCATTTCGTATATCAATGAGGATATACTGCAACCATAATATACTGTTCCCGTTTCCTGCCTATTGAATTTCCAAATATCCAACTGGCTTCCTAGAATAATCGGACCGAAGTGAATCGACGACAGGCGGCAGAATTCCGACCTCTTAATCTAACATTAAAGTTTGCAAACCGACGAAATTTAGGTTTGAACTTCTCAGAGCCAGAAACAAATTGTTTCTAACTTGCAAGTTGGTGCGACGATATGTCATCTGTAGTGAACGCGGGTTTCCCCAAGTTGCGTTCCTTTCAGCGGAGAACCGTTGCCTGTGTGTCGATAATGTTAGTCAAATATCATTACTTCCAACGTTTATGCCAGTTTAATGCTGTCAGCACGATACTTTACCATGATACTTAATAATTCTGGTTATTTGTAGTGCCTTTCCGGTAGCAGATGTGTATGTTTGAAGTTTCCTTTTAATCTCGGGTATTTTGTAGCAAAGGTTTTATAAGTGGTTACTTCTATAATGTTCTTTTCTTCCTGTTATTTGCCTTAACTCAAGAACTCTTAGTATACAGAAAGCGGCAGGCTACTAGGTGGATTAAATCAAAAACCATCGAAATATTCTGGTCTAAAATTTTTAAAAATCGATTTTTTCAAATTTTATATATTTTGAGAATATATAAAATGTATGTGTAGAAGAAAGAGTGAGGGCAACATTCAGCTATTTACTTAGACCAGGCTATTTATTGCGCACCTCGCGGGCGGTCCGGTAGAGACCTGTTCCTATTCTTGATGAGCAGTAGCTATCTTCAATTAGCTGTGGCTCCAAAAGCGAACAAGAAAGGTATTTCCATCTGGTTTTGGAACAACAACTACATTTAGAATTACAGACTATTTAGAAAAAGTGAAACTCAACTATGCAAATTGCTCCTAAACAAGTTAAGAACAAAGGGCGGGGAAAGTGTAGAAAGGTGTGACTGTCTAATAAGCGTAATGTGTTCTCACCAAATTCTCAGAGAACTACTGGACAAGATCAAGTCGACCACAGTAGTTAGATGGGCCTTTTTGAAATTAGAATTAGGTCTATAACTAATCAGAGTCGTTCCAAATTATAAAAATACAATCATACTTTATTTATATGAATTACAATGTTGGTTCGAATTCATAAGAGTCGGTAGTTTGAGATTATTTTCATGAAAAAATATAGCTTGAAATATATATGCACGAGGGTGGATCAAATATAAACGAGCCTTTGTTCATCAAACATTTATTTTGAAAAGTTTCACAAAAACACAAATTTCTCTATTTTTCTACATATCCCCCTTGTTTGTCTATACATTTTTCCCAACGGATTGGTAGTTTTTTCATCCCGTTTTCATAAAAAGAAGCAGGGCCGGTGTCTAACCAGGTGCGCACAAACCCTTCCACCTGTTCATCGGTCTGAAATCGCTCGGCTTCTAGTGACTCTTTGAGAGGCCCAAACATGTGGAAATCACAAGGAGACAAATCTGGGCTATATGGAGGGTGTTCCAGCTGAGTCCAGTGCATTTCACCGATTTTGGCCTGCGTTAAAGCTGCGGTATGAGGCCTAGCGTTATCGTGCAAGAGTAACACGTCAATAATGGGGTGCGTCCTCCTTTTTCGGCGATAAGCAAGTTTTACCTGATTGAGGAGGTTACAGTAGTAGGCTGCGTTAATGGTTCTTCGCTCATGCAAAAAATAGACCAACAGCACCCCTCTTCAGTCCCAGAAATCCGTGGCTAAAACTTTGCCTGCAGACAGACGTGTTTTCGGCTTCACTGGGTTTGATTCATCTTTGCGTCGCCACTCCATGTTTGCTCGTTTTGATGTTGGGGTGTAATGGTGTACCCTCGTGTAACGTCTCATCGCAGGTTACAATTTTGCGCAAAAAATCTTCACCTTCCTCTTTAAATCGAGTGAGAAGCGCCTGAGATGTGAACTCGAGCAGCTTTTTGGTCTTCACTCAGCAGCTTTGGGACCCAACGAGCTGAAATTTTTCGGAATCCCAAGTTTTTCATTATGATTTTGTGGACACTCCCATAGCTGATGCCGAGTTCGACAGATATCTGTTCAACCCCAAACTTTTATACGTGACCACGAAAGCGTTTCAATTCCGAACTGTGCTTGCAATCTGCGCAGACTTTCAGCTGGTTACACGTTTTCGCGTGTAAGAAACATAATAATCCTATACCTTCTTCTCACTCATTGTGATTGCTACTAATTAAACAAACACAGCAATACGACGCATCGTCTCCGTGCCACCTAATATCCCCACTTCAAGCTCCTAACGCCCTTATTTACCCTGAACAACTATCCGGCGCGAAATTTAAAAAGGCTCGTTTAAATTTGATCCACCCTCGTATATAAGATTTGGCCTATCTCTTCTCGAGTTCAAAATTATATAAAAGAATTAATAATAATTACATAATAGACAAATAATCTCTTAATTACATTAAACGGAACAACAAATAAGTATTAAATTGTTGTAGAAAAAAACATTTATTTCTTACTTTTTAGTTAAGCTAAAAAGTAAGAAATTTCATGTCGGTTTTTTTTTAACTTATTATCAAGGTTTTTATGCTAACTCAAGGCAAGTAGTCTAAAGATAAACCGTCACCACCCATCTCCAAATTGTAAATGAAATATAAACGGTAATTTCTTTGTCCATTTATTCACTAGAAAATTGCCTTATAATATATTCAATAAGTATAGAAACTATATCCTTAAATTACAATAAAAATACTAGTGAAAAAACTATTGATGGATTCGAAACGAAACATTCTAGTATGTATATCATATAGATCAAATACCACAAAGTTGGAGTTAACCTCATTTATTCTCTATATCATTTATTTATTTTTAAACTCCATGCCCTCACGTTGGTTCTCATCATTAGGATAATCGACCAAATGCGAGAATATTAAATAAAGCTACTTTAAAAGTATTACTATGATATATTTCCTGTATTATGTATTTTACGTTAATCTACTTTAGATTGCCGTGTCCCTATGTAAAGAGACATTTAATTATATTTAGTTCATAGTGTGAAGCAATATTACTTAATTAAATTTCATACCACGGAAATATACATTTACCTTTTAGTAATTAATTTTATTAATCTAAATTAGGATGCTACACATAATAAAATATACAACCAATATACACCTAAACGTAGGTGTAAATCGAACTCGATCTATCTTAGTATCCTAAATTAAACTTAAATAAAAAGTCTGTATGGGACAGATAGGAAAGCATGTTCAGCGCAGGCTAAATGAGCATATAAATACTAAGCTATAAATCGGAAACGCTTTGGATATTCTTTATTATAAATGTGGTATTTCATAGATTTTTTAATGAATACGGGCTATAACTACTATCTTTCTACATATTGTCCTATATATGTCTCATAATTATGTCGACAATTGAAAAAAAAAATTACAGTTCATACTTCAACATCGCTCTGTGTTACACACAGTATACGAAGTACAACTTCATGTAAAAATCTATATATTATATATCATTTGGAACTATAAAATGTGATTTGTGAATAAACATGTGGATTTTCGGCACCCCAAATTCGACAATTTTGTTTGCTGATGTCTCCGTCAAAATGAAAATGTGCTTCATCGCTGAACAAAGTTTTGTCGCAAAAATCAACATCACCTTCTTTATTTTCTGACACCCAATTAACAAGTGTACGACGTTGTAAATGGTCATAACTTGTAATTGTTGTGTCAACTAAATTTTGTATCCTGACAAATGCAGATCCTTCTATATAATCCGATGCGTGGTGGGTCTTGACAGATTCAATTGTTGTGCACGACGTCGATGTGTTCGATGTGTTTGGATGCTCCCGTATACTTTCTCTTATTGCAACAAAATTTTCACCTGACCGATCACGACGAGGACATACTGGTGTTGCTCTATCAATAACAGTACCCATCTCTTAAAATTTCTTGATTAAGTTAGGAACTGTTAACTTTGTAGGCGCTTCGTTTTGTCCTAATTTTGTGCGAATTTTTCCTAATGCAACTGTAAATGATCGCTCACTTTCATAAAATAGTTGTACACAAACTGTTCGTTGTTGAACTGTTAATCGCGACATATGGACGTCGTATGGTTTGTACAGTCGGACCGCTGCAACTTTACCACTACGTCACCACCATATTGTATGGGTAATATCACAGACAACCCGATATCCTTATGAACGCATTTGCTATAATAAGTAAACAAGAAACCTGTGATGTTACGTGTGTCTTCGGTTTTCGGAGATGACCTGCATATATCACCGACAACTGCTTTCATATTTTTACGCTGATCGGCGAGAAAACAAATAGTAACATACGTATTAGATTAAACATACGAAACTTTTCTATTGACTAACGCAGTGTAGATAATTTTCGAGTGATATTGACAGTTGTTTGACATCTGACTGCTAAGCTCGTTTCGTTTTCTGCCTTTGAATTGTCATTTTTGAACCTGTTTACTAATATTTGTCATAAATCCGTTCTTCTTAGAGCGAAACTAGTTTCAGAATTGGAGTTGATGTAAGTAAGCGATATTTTCTTATGACAGTTATATGCACGTCTTGTTTTAGATGCTGGGAAAACATTAAATTCTCAAGCACAGTAAATGGTTTTGAATCTCCTGGAGTACTTTGAACATGAGAAAAGAAACGGAGGCCCTTTAATATCTGTTAATGCTGTTCAAGAGGTAAAAGACATAGACTCACAAATAATTGAAATAATGTGTGTGTACTTGTTAAATTTTAGAGTACCGGAAGCTCTTAAACTCTCGAAGAAAACAGTATACACTATTATAAAAAGCAAAGAAAACAACCCAGTTCTTTCTTCACCCGGAAAAACAAGACATTGCCAAAAGTCCATGACAATGGATTTACCTGAAAGTACAAAAATGGCGGTACGAGATACTTTATACAATATGTATGAAAAATGTAAGTATGTTCTGGCTATATTTATTTTGTTGTGTAAATACAGAGGCATTTACTGTGTAGGCCAAAATTATGTGATAAAATTGTTTTTATTTTACGACAATATGTAATTGTTGGTACTTTAAACAACGAGCTGAAAAGACGAGAAATAATTAATGTGGGAAAAACATCACTTATAGCTACATTAAAAGAGGTGGGTTGTAAATTCAAGAAGGAAGACAATCGATGAGCTTTAACCGAAATAGTTAATATAGCAGCTAAGAGGGGCAGGTTTTTAAGAAATTACTGTGATACCATGAATTCATAAATAAATATGTGGAAGGAATCTTTAGCAACATGCAGTGAACATGTGAGCCTTTAAACGTGACATATTTCTATCGCTAATTTCCAAATAATGTTGTCCTATTTAAAACATAAAAAGGTTTTTTGTATACCATAGTCAGCAATGAAATTATTTGTTTTATGTATTGTTATGAAAATATTTTTTATACATACATATTTATCTTTTTTAATTGTATAAGTATATAACTTCTTTATGGTAGAATCGCATCTTGACAATGATTGTGTTAGTGAGACCTATAATAAAGACATATTTAGTAAAATATTACATTCATTTGTGTTGATTTTTGACATACTGTTTTATAAACTAAATAAAATTAGTGTTTTTTTTTGTGTGAAGGACGTTTATTGCCAGACGTTTTCTGTATGATTATTTTATTCGATATCTAACTAAAATGACATTGTTTTAGGACATTAGAGTTTGAATTTTAAGGTTAGTTATGCTTTCTTCATATAGTTTGGGTGCAGTTTATATAAGAGAAACTCTTGCAGAAGTTGCACAATTAAGGTCAGTGTCCTGTAACAAACTAAAATATACCCAAATAAATAATAGTGATGAATTAGGCGAATATGAACTAGTAGTTTGTAATACTTGTAGTTTCATAACTCCCCAAATTCTACAATAGAGCCAAAACTCCGATCGGCAGAAAGACGCAGTTATCTTGACAATCACAGACCAATTTATATCTTTATTGTGCTTTTCCACATAATTTTTGCAAGTATTTTGTACGTTTGAGTCCATGGATTATAAAGTTTGTCGCCGTGATAACTTATTCGAAAGGCATTTTCTAGTTTGTTTTGATGCCGGTAATACAGTTGACTGTAAAGGCGGTAAATTTAAATAATTTAAATTATGTAAACAGTCACTCATTTGACTCTCATTTTTCATCTTAGTTTATACGAATATTGCTTGTGACGTAGTGGTAAAGTTAGAACGGCCCGACTATAGATGACAGTCGTTAAATACTGATGCCCTATCTTTGACAGAACACAAATGGCGCGCAATTCAAATCCTATAGTTCCAACTGGGACACCCTACATAAATTATCTACAGTATATGTATAAATTAAGTTTGTAAAAGGAAAAACTATTTTATTTATAAATTAACGAACAAATAAATTGTTATTCTTTGGGAAATCTCCTATTTTTAAGTATGATTGCAGTCAGTTACCCATTGTTTACTTACCCATATATTGTAACCCATATATGTACATTGTTTTCCGTATTAAGAAACATCTTCGTAAATCCGGACATAACTAATATTTTGCTACTTAAAATTAGATGTGTTTTTTACTCTTCATTTTTATGATACTTAACTTGGAGTACAATGAACTTGGATTATATGTTAGTCAAGTAATAATGGATACACAGTGGTACATAATGGGTAAATGGCTAACATATTTGGGTCACCAATTTCTCGCTATTAATCTATTCTAAATTACTGTTAATGTAGGTATAGCATAACATGGAAATTGTTTTGGAAGATGGGTAAATAAAGCGGCAAGTTTACACAGCAATCATTATTCAATTTTCCAAATGCAGTTGACACTTTTCAACAATAATAATGGGAAAAGTTCCCATAATTTTTTCCACATTTAGGAGTTTCCACCGCAGGAAGGCAAATTGTTTAATTGCGTGGTAAATACTGAATGGCGTGTTGAATTTTAACACTACAGTACGTAATGATATCCGCATATTGTGAAATAAATTATAAACGTACGTAATTTCTGTTTGATATAGAAATATTTACATAGTTTAGTGAAAAAACGATGATTTATATTAATCTGTAGAGGTATTAATTACAGCGGGAATAGGTAAGTCTTTCAGATAATTTTTGTTACAAAATAAAATGTTCATATGTTTTAACCTTTTGTACAGGGTGAATGAATTTCAATGTCTTAGAACAGCTCGATAATCACAACAGATATGGAAAAATATACTCCAATAATTGTAGCCGATGGTAGTGCTACTAATGTGTCAATCTCATTTTGGTCTTAATTTAGGTATTTCACGAAATATTTAGGGAAAAGAAATAACCACATCCTCAGTAGAGACTCTATCTAATATAATATTTACCACAGATAACCCTTGAAGTCTCTACTATGTTACTCTGAAGATATATCCACCATCATTCTTTCTTTGTAAATGTTCCTAATTTTTATTGGAATGTATAAGGTTTCTACGGAAAACATTTTTAAAAAATCACCACAACCTCATAAAGCTCTCTGAAAGTTCAATGTTCAACAGAAACAACCTTACAGTGTCTACTAAATGACCCTGAATATAAAACGATCCTAATAATGTATCTACAGATGCTACGATTTTTTTACAAACGCTACAAATGTTTGAATGAAGAGAGTACAAGATATTTAAGGAAAAGAAATTAACAAAAAATTACTACACACCTCCAGCAGGTTCTTAGAATCCTCGACGTTCGCCGCAGATGCCTATTAGAGTCACTGTAATTAAATTACATTCTACAGACTACTGACAGTAATTTGTCTATAGACAACCCTTAACGGCTCTACCCTAACAACAATCATTCAACAACAAGTCTAACCTTTAAAATAATAAAGTTATTTTAAAGGTTAGACTCTCCTAATATTTTTTACAGATGCTACAACTTTTTAATGAAGAAAGTATAAGGTTCTTAAAAAAAATAATTAAAAATGTCACCACACTCCTAGTAGACTCTGCAGTATCTACTAAGTCACACTATAAATTAGATCGCACTAATAATTGTTTTATATGTACTATCATTGTTTTTAACGAAAAAATTACAAGTGAAAAAGAAAATTTTAAAAACCATTACACCTATCTATCTATAATCAGCCTACTGAAAATTCTCTGAACTCTCAATAGTCAGCCACCATAAAGAACTCTTAGCGTCTCTACTAGGTCATGTAAAGATACATTTTTTCTACAAACGCTACAAATTTCTGAAAGAAAAAAAGTACCAGATTTGTAGAACAGTGAAATTTATAAAAGAAAATTTATAAATAAAATTTATAAATTTATCACCATATAACCAGTAAGTTTTCTCAAACCGGAATATTCATCACAGATAGCCCGCAGTCTCTATTTAGTTACTCTAAAAATAAGACAGCCCTAATGAATCACAGACGTTATGATTGCTTTTATGAAAAAAATACAATAAATGTAGGAAAGAAAGTTAAAAAAAAAAAACATAAATCCCCTGTAAACTCAAACCCAGTAGAGAAAATCGAAAAGTCATTTTCATTACAGACAATCTTAGAGTCTATACTCGGTGGCCCTAAAATATGTCCGCCCTAATAATACCTTTACAGATATCACGAATTTTTTAATGAAAAAGTACTTTAGGGAAACGATCTTTTGGGAATAAAAAAGAACATGTTATTCCCCCCCCCCCTCCCAGTAGATTTTCTGAAACCTCAATATTCAAAACAAACAACCCTTAGAGCCTGTAGTAAATCACTATAAAAATAAGACCGCCTAATATTTTTTATAGATAAGCAAATTTCTCTATAAGGCTTTTAGGGAAATAAAATTAAATAAATTTTTATACCCCTAGTATTCTCACTAAAACCTCGATATTCACCACACAGAACCCTTAGAGTGTCTACTAAGTCTTACTAAAGATAAGATCTACCCCCTAATCTTTTTTACAGACGTTACGAATTTTTCAATAATAATACAAAATTTTAAGACCAAGATTGAAAGTAAGTCACCACACCCCCATTAAGTTCTCTGAAACCCCGATGTTCACCACAGATAACCCTTAGTCTCTACTAAGTTATCTTAAAGATAACACCACTAACAATAGTTTTTTTATAGACGTTACAGAAAGAAATAAATTTGAAACCTTCATTGATATTTACCACAGACAACCCTCCTAGATTTACACGCAGTTTTATATTTATAATATTAATTATAAATATAAATTATTATAATAAAATAACACCTGACAGTGAGTGTAACGCTTGAGTTTCAGTCACACGGTTGAGAGCGGTTAATGCTGGAATCTGCGCCCCTCAATGAGCGCCCTCGTCGGGTGCGGAACAATGATCAACTTAACTAATCAGCGACAAACTTAGGGAATCATTGTTTCATGCATCTTTTTTTCTACTATATTGTAATAATGTATACGCACAAAATTTCTCGCGCTAAGAAAGATGAAACAAGCCCGAGCATTCATCATCCTAAAACAAGGAATTTGAATCCTTTGAATCCGAAACGGTGACCGTCATATCTCGAGAACCGATCGACAGATGCAAACCGTTGTTAACAGAATGACGATCACATTTTTCCAAAATAACCAAAATTGTTTAAATAAATTACGAAAATAACTGAGTTTTCTTTCCGAACTTTCGTACTTCAGTTGTATGTGCCATGTGCCATTTTTTTTAACAATTTTCGGAAATGGCGATCATTAATATGTTTCATATGCACTTAACTTCATGGTAGCTTACTATCTTTGATTTTAGACGATCAATTTTAGCAGAAAAAGGGTCACCGCCCACCGGGTCACGAGATAGACAGGCGGGCATATCTCTTCCGGTTTTAAATATTCTTAAATTATGTTCACTTCGCCATATTTATAATCAATTTATCTAAAAATGTTTGTTTATCATTAATAGTTCCCAAGAAAATTCATCCCGAATAGCGACTATATTTTCATGTTTCTAAGTGGATGTAGCCCCTTAATAAAAACTTACCCAGTTAATTCTGCGTAACAAAATTATCCGACGCCATCGTATCTCGCTACAATGTAATATAAAATGCAAACCCTTGCAAGTTTCATCTCAATTCATTATGTTGATTAGGTAGCGACCTACACGCCCTCCAGACCGTTCTATGATAAATCCCGATAATCGCTGTCAGCAGTACATGAGAACTCTCCAAATATTAACTAGTTGGCCATTTAAAATATCTCCTAGATCTAAGGCAACCCTCCAAGACAAAGGGGCGGCTATGAACGGGGGCAAATTGGAAATTAAACTGGCGTTGCAGAACGCTAGATAAAGTCCTAAGAGGGTTAATTTTGCGGCGAACCGGCTAGGAGCACCTAGTTAGCGATCGTTTTGGCCGCGATGTCGAAGCCCCAACTTATACAAATATTATTAGAAATACTGGCGGAGATAACGGATGACAAAGAATACAGAATCGTTATTTGAATACAAGAGTAGGATAGTGATATTTTACTTACCCCTATTTATATAAATAAGGGTGTGCGAAATGTACTTGGCGCCATGGACATACGCATCGCAACGAGGGTAATAAAATAAATGCAGCAGTTGGAGCAGAGCAGTTGGAAATATATCCAAATTTCGCCAAAAATATCATCTTCAGCGACGAGGCGTATTTTTGGATGAATGGATAAGTGAACAAGCAAAATTGTCGGATTTGGAACGATACCAATCCGCACGAGATACACCAGCATCAAGTGTATTTCGAGACAGTCACTGTTTGGTTCGGATTTTGGTCTGGTGGAATCATCGGTCAGTACTTTTTCCAAAACGAAACTGGCATTACCATAACCGTCAACGGAGAGCGCTGCAGATCGATGATAAGCAACTTCTTGTGGCCTAAACTGGATGATATGGATATCGACGATATGTGGTTTCAACAGAACTGCGCTACATGCCACACAGCGCATGCCACGATGAACATTCTGCACGAATGATTTAAGGGCATGATTATCTCGCACAGCGGCGACGTGAACTGGCCACCGAGATCGTACGATTTGGCGCCTTTAGACTTCTTCCTTTGGGGTATCTTAAAGCACAGGTCTATGCGAATAAACGGCAAACAATTGATGCCCTCAAAGTCAACATAACGCATAACGCCATCCAGCAAATTCAGCTAGATTTATGCGACAATCAGATCTCCTGAATACAGCAATCAGAGCCGCGGGGGACATTTGAAAGACGTTATTTTCTATATTTAATGTCATAAAATGTTCTTTCAAATAAAAAAAAATTGAGTGGATATTTCACACACAACTTGTTTTATTTACGTTTAAAAATCGAGTGTCCTTATTAAAAGACCCGTTATAAAAACACAGTATATCCACATTCTATTTTAGTCATACCAATTCGGCCGTAGTGACTGTTGATTAGGTCCACAAATTATTAATCCGGGCCCGTTTTCTGGCGAGATTAAGGCACACGATAAATCTTACACGCTTCGCGCCCCCGGAAATGTTAAATAACTATGGAAGATGCCAACCCTCTCCCAGCGAGATTACACTCCCCTAATAGTTTCACCGATTATTTGGTCTGCAATCAACTCGAATAAGGTCACGGTTTAACGTAGACACCGTATGCGATAGAGAGAGGCGTTTCCCGTATCTGTCAGAACCGCACTTATGCCCCATTCACTTGTTAGAATAGAGACATGGATAACTGAGATCTAGAAAACTGCTATATAGTGTTTGTCCTAATTCAAAAGATGGAGATCCTCCTGATATAGTTAACTATCGTCCTACATCATAACTTTACTAATTGTATCCCAACATCTCCATTCACAACAACAGCCACCTTTGCCGATAATATGGCAGTACTATCAGTGAATCGAGATAACACAAAGGCCTCCGAAAACTTACAAGTCACTTAACCACCTAGAACATTGTCAAAAAGGTGAAAATTAAGGTAAATGAAACAAATCAGTTCGAGTGGCTTATACTCTATGATGGGACACATGCCCCTGCATACAAGTCAACAATCAAATACATCCACAGGCTGAATCGGCAAAATATTTGAGTGTATACCTTGATAGACGCCTTACCTGGCAAGAGTATATTGTTATGAAACGTAAACAGCTTAGTTTGAAATTAATAAAGCTGAACTGGCTAATTGGACGCCGGCGCCGGTCTAATCTTTCACTCAAAAATAAACTTACTTTGTATAAGATGATGTTAAAACCAATATGGACTTATGGTGTCCAGCTGATGAGCACCATAATTACATCAAATCTCGAAATCATCCAAAGGATCCAAAGTAAAACACTACGGACCATCGCAAATGTACCCATACTAACCATTTGGCTATTAAGCTTTTATATAACAGCAAAACAGCGTACCATCTAAGAAGTCGTTGTATCTTGGTCTTACCTAACAAATATGTTTAGATTAAGTTAAATACCCATGTCATAATATGAATATTTAAGATTAAGTTATATATGTAGTTAAGGCTTTAATTTAAGTAGCTAACCTCGCACCTCAACCTATTATACAGCACATTTGCTTATTGTCCACGGGCAGATTACAGATACCAAAAAAAAAAAAAAAAATAAAATTTTATGAAAATATAAGATGTCTCTGTATAATCACATCTACCCTCCTATAAATCTGCTCCTTCTCCGTTGACCAATGGAGATTTAACCTCTGTTCACCTCCATTGACCAACAGGCTATGTTAGAAAGGCTCCACTTACATCGCTTTGGTATATTTTGCACAATATCTATCTAATGTGGTTGATCAATAGATCAAGTCAAGTAATTAAATGACCATGTCATCCCTACAGACTTCTCCAATGTATTTTTAACATCCTACTTATTTAATCGTCAACTTTGCGTCACATCCAACAGTTTCAAATGTGTCAATTATTCAATAATATTGGGAGTCCCACAAGGGTCAACCCTAGGACCACCGACCTGTTCAATTTACCTGGTCGATGACTTAAGCAATCGAATTACATGTCACTTCATTACATTCATTGTAGCCATTTTGCAGTACTTAATATTTATATTATTACATAATATAGATAGTAAGTTACTCGATAGATAATTGGTTTTTGGTAACAGTGATAAATGTTAAATAAGTCAAGGGGATTTTTTGCAGAACACGTATCCACAAGTTTATAAAATCAAATAATGGAATCATACTAATTTTTTTATTCAATTCAGTGTAACCGAACCCTTCGAATTCTGTCATTGGTCAATTGAGAGAGTTACTAGTATTATTATTTGCTATTTCCACAAAATATGATAAGGACATGTAATAAGGTATTATGTACAATATTTTTTTACTTATGTTATTGTCGCGGGCGCCTCGAGCGATCCCGAACGCCGGGAATATTCTAAATCATCAAAATCGTGTCAAGTTAACTTCCAGTGCGTTCTATACTAGAAGGTTCTTTATCTAGAAACTTCTGGAGAAACGTCCTACTGCCTATATAAGAATTCTGTCATCCAGCCAGGAGTTAGTTGAATCTGGACCGCGATAGTGAGCGATACGGTGCGAAGAAAGTGATACGGTGTGATACAGTGTGAAAGTTAGTTTATAAAGTTAAAGTAGAAAAAAAGTTAGTTAGTTAGTTGGACTTGTAAATAGTTGAGTTGTAAATAAGTGTTCAAAATAAAGAACTTTCTAATAAATTCGTTACATTATTTTAATTGGAAAATATAAAAAACGATGTTTTTTCAAATTTTTAGCATTCAGTATCTCGAAAACAAAAGAGTTTTGGTCATATATTTACTTACAGAAACTTTTGTAATTTTGTTGAGGCTACAAAAACTTTGTCCGACATATTTTATCTGTGGACTACTCATTCTAGTTACCTTATTACTGAATTATTAATCAATCAAGTGTTTACAAATAGTCCAACTCTATATTTATAAACTAACGTGTCCGCACTCTGGTACAAAAACGATAAGGACAGGTGTTGCATGATAACCGGGCATTAAATTGTTTACATCGACTAATGTGTCAGATGTTATAAAAAATATGAAAGATTATATTTTAAACGTGACTCCCTAAATGGGGATTTCGGTAGCGATCGATTATGTTGACTTGAAATGTTGTAGTAGTTTTATGTACGAGCGGAACGAAACGTGAATTTTTTATAATTTTCAACTTTAACTGGGTTAAGAGACGTGGACACGCACGGCATATCTGAAGTCAATATGTACATAAAAATACATGCGACATGAAGAAGTAGTTTGTTCTTTGATTGATTCGTCCGCCAGTAGCCAAAAATTCATGAAATGTTAATATTACAATAAGGGGACGAGATTTACAAAAAGTTTAAATAATCATTGGTGATTCATTAGGGTAAAGCTTGCCCTGCCAGCAGGAAGAGCCCAAGTAAGAAATCATTTTAAGTTGGTTTGTGGTTTTAGTATATAATATTAATCAATTATAGTCACCCTTCTAATACATACATTTGCAAATTACTATTTTCATTTCACAATATTTAATTGGAACGTCATATGAAGATTACTTAAAGAATATTAATTAAAAGAAGAGAATATAATGGGAATGATTAAGGAGCAAAAACTAAGATGACTGGGACATGTGTGGAGAGTGAACCGAGAAGATGCGATAAGTGTAATAATGGAAGGGGGGAACCAGCAAGCAAGAGACGTATAGGTAGACCAAGATTAACTTGTATATAAGAAATGAAACATGACCTGAACAAGATAGGAGTAATAAAGCCAAAAGACGAAGCCAGGGATCGAAAAAAGTTGCATAACATATGTGGGAAAAGCAAAAAATTATAGGGGATTAATCATTACTAAGGAGTTAGATCTAGAAAGCTTTTATAAGGGGGGCTACCACTTGGTTTAAAGCAGTCATACATACCATATGTACTCATTAATCATTATATATTCGGAGTTCAATAATATAGCTAGCTATCCAATATTTCCGAGAATGGGAGAAGATGAATATTTTAATATTTAAAGACACATTTGTACTTTTCAACTTATGCAACATACAGTTTCTTATGCTGTCAAATCTCGTGGGCAGATGTGTTTCGCGTTTATAGTCATTACAATGAAATTTTATTATAAAACGTGTCAACACTGACGTAGTTTTTCACAAAACACTATAAACCATACTCGACATACGTTTCGCCAACAAAGTTGGCCTCATTGGTTGATCAACAGGTTGGCCTGGAGATGATTAAAAGTTAGTTTTAATCATCTCCAGATGATGCCAACTTTGTTGGCGAAACGCGCATCGAGTATGGTGTATAGTGTCTTGGTGCTATCTAGAAAACTACGACGACAGTGTTATTTTCACACCAAAGGTTCCAGCCTACTCCAGTATGTAAAACGTGTATTAATTCATTTTATGATGTTTCAATTACTGCCTGTGAGAAACTGTTGCATCTCACGATTGTGGTAAGTGGAGATTTTGTTGGTTCTTTTGAATCATTGGATCCGAAATTTACATTGAAATCTCCTCCGAAAATCAAAGGGGTTTTGTCTTCGCCTCTTCTAAGTGCATTTGCACCTGTGTGGCTGTAAACTAGTAGGGAGCGGTGAATGAAATATATTATATCTTCTAGATTTTAACAATTTAAACGATTCAAGGATATTATCAAATAATGCTTCAGCTGTTAATATATAGCGTCTGGATGCGTACATCTATAACGTGCGCATGCGCGACAATCTATCTATCCTATTCTATCGCTTCATACTGGGTTTATATCGCTCTCTCTCTCTTGCTCTACTCCAGTGTGGCGTCAGAGTTGTACGTACTCGCGCGCATGCGCGTCATACTATATTT
Source organism: Rosalia funebris (assembly GCA_037954035.1). NCBI lineage: Eukaryota > Metazoa > Arthropoda > Insecta > Coleoptera > Cerambycidae > Rosalia > Rosalia funebris. The sequence continues at coordinate 4,223,329 of JAZFAV010000002.1, read as the reverse complement.
TCTTTTATTGCCTAGTATTCAATGAATACGTGGTATCTCTCTCTTGCTCGTACGATGCTTCCTAAACTATTCCCCCTTCACGCAACTTAGACCTTGAACTTAGCGTATGAGTGGGCGTTAAAGACGACGGACCGCACAAAAAGGAGGCGCGGATAGCCTAAACTGATATATATGATGTATAGCTCTCTTTCTCCTTCTCTCTACGTTATATATTTTTTCTCTATCGTGTAACGAAATCTCGAAACGTTACATTTTTGCCAATTTACTCTCCATTCTCGTCAAATATCAGAACGCCGCCAAAGAAATATTCACTTCAAAAAATCGCGATAAACCATGGATGAATTGGGAAACTGTAGTGCTATAGCTGTGTAGTATGCTAGTATAGTAAAATGTTTAACAAAATATCTGTTTAACTTTAAATGCTTAACAAGATGCCAGTTTGCCACAAATATGGAAATATTACTCGTTTCTCAACGAGAATTTCACCAACATTTGGCATCATCGGGAGATTATAACAAATAAGTATTAATCGAGTCTCTTATTTTTGTTATTCCATCAACGGTTCCAGCCCTTCCCAGTATTGTCTGTAAGTAGACAAATTTCTTCCTCTTCATAATAGTGTAATATAATAATGGTTCAATTTTTTTTGAGTAATATTTTTGCTCATTGAAAAATAATATATAATATAAAGACGGTCTATTTAAATTTTCCATATCAAATGTTACCACGAATTTGCAGAAAACTTAGAAAAGTACCTACTCATAAACTTTATCGGCACGAATCCCATGCACTTAGAAACCGAAACCGGCTAAGACATTGATTGGTAAGTGTTTTTACTTATACATGTCATTCCTCGTTTTCTGTTTATTCGATTATTCATTAATATTCATCATAGAATTATGATACATATATTGTTTGTGGACTATAGTGTCCAGAGTTCAACTCTGTTGCGGCTCGTCAAGATATACTTATTTTTATTTGAATAATTAATTTTTCTCCAAATGATATTTTCCAATAACAAAACGTATTTAAATAATTAAATCGCAAAATTAATAAAACTGAAACGAACTCGTGCGTGAACTCACCCCTGTTTCACCCACATCGTACATTTATGTCTTCATAATTTGAAAATACACGCCACAAATTTTATCCACCATAAATTTCTCCAGGCTCATCCTAAAACGTTTTATGTACTGCTTACAACCACTAAAAATATATTACTGGGAAAATAAATGAGTGAATTCCATAAAAAGTCCATTAACCACCGGGTTGGCCATCTTCGCCACATGGCTATTCTTATATCATGACAAATGGCGATCCTGATTCCGTACAAAGCACTGGATGTAACTTAATAAAGTTTATTTTATACATTCCCTAAAATATTACCCTCTATATGTAACATGATATTTTAAAGGGTGCGATAACCGCTAACTCATACATTAGCCGACCAGAACATGAAAATAATGTAATTCGTATAATACGGCGGTCATATATACAAATGGGGGTGGGGAAATATTCGTCAAAAACATAGTCAGGCTATATGTAAATGCCTGGTAAGTAATTAAGGATTCATTAGTGACACATAGTAACATTATGTAATCAACACTACATCTTACATCGTACTTATGTGATTAGAATATTGGGACTCTCGATATCTGTAACGGATTTGTTCTCAGTTGACTCGAACGTTACGTTATCATATATATTTGTTTATAGCTGGATCGATCTTTTTCTGTGACATATCGTATAATATTCGAATACAATAGATGAGACTAAAATGGATAGTCTGGTCAGTTACTGGAGAGTTAACAAAAGCGCAGCGCATATTTAAGTAGAATTTTAAAATCAAACAGTACAAGACTTTTTTGAAGAAAGTTTGATACACAGAAATTAACTACTTTTTCCCCTAAAGTTTCATGGTACGATGAGGAAGGTTATATAGACACGAGAGCAAATACACCCAAGCTCAGAGAGAGATGCCAAATACTCCCCATGGAACCCTACTTCAAGCATACAGTAACATCCCGAGTACTGAGTCTAGTCCACCTCTACGGACCATAGTATGACTAACATTGTTACAGCCACCATCACAGGAAATCACCCATCCGTCTTGTGGACGTAGAACAAAGTGCTGCACTTTCACTAGATCATCGTTGTACAACCGACTGCCCTTCGTATTTCCAACTCAGTTCTGGTGGATAATTTTACCGGCCTCCAATTTTCATCATATTTTCGTCGTTTTCTCGGGAATGTTGAAATATCGTGATTCTCACGAATAGAGAAAGTCTGTTTCATTATGACATATATTTTACATATTATAAAGTGTTTTACGCGATAGGAATGTCTGATATAATATCCCGCTGTTTCTGGTCATGTACGCCATCGTCTACGCACAAGTCGGGGAAAAGTGTACTAGGCACTCGCTTATGAAATTTGTCTTTGCTTAATCCAGATCTGGCAAATATTTACTTTGTGTTCCAAATTAATCGATCAGGTCGTGTACGCACACTGGAAATTATGAGTTACACACGTGCGTCATATTTCAATAAGCCTGGTTTATACAGCAATTTCCTGATTATAAAATTCATACCTTTGAGTAGCTTATTCCACAAGGCTGTAAAAAATTATTATTAGCTAGTATATTTTTATGCTGATGATATAAAGTAAGAATGATTAAAACATATTGAATTGAGAAGTTAGATAAGTAGCTACACTCACTTATTCTTTTGAAATAATAAAGACATTATTTATTATTATTATGGAGTTCCCGTGCACTTTCTCGAAAAAAAATATATAAAAACGTCTACTTGCTCCTGAGATTAACCTAGATATTAAGTTTGGAAAATAGGAAAGATAATTCGCTTTATTCCAATTCGCGCCCCTTTCTTTTACTAGTACTGGTTCGGAAACTTCAGGTCAGTAATATGATATCTTTCTGCATTGGTTTAAAGATACAATTAGAAAATATCAGCTCTTCGATGTTACGTTTCCAGTTCTTAGCCATTACATCTGTTGGCGAATTTACTATTGGAGCAATTACTACCCTCTCTAAGCCCTAGATTTGCTTCACAGGAGTGACGAACTTATCTGTTGTTTTTTATTGTCTTACTTCAGCATATTACATAGGAAAGCTTGAAACAGATAAAACCTCAGCGTATTTCAAGCTTTAACTTTGAAACCGCGTGACATAGAGTTAAAGAACATCCCGTATAATATCAGCGAACTGTCAAAAATTACACACTATCGAATTAAGTATCAGGATAGTTACGCGCAGTTAAAAATGTGGCCAAATCATGTCTAATCAACCGAAAGCTCAGAAACTGGACCAGAGAGGCCCAATTTCTGAGTACGGCCACAAACAAATCGATCGTTGAATACGAGTAACATATTTGTGATGAAAGTCTAGCAACGGCGAGAAATATCAGTATTCTATGAGCAGAATTGGGTTACTATATTGTTTCTGTGAACCAATAGAACCACATTTCCATGCCAAAATTATCGTATCTCCTAAGTTTTCCAACCTCCGTTCCTCTGACATTTTGGGCAAGCTACGCCTATAATGTGTCGTCTTCGCTACTCTTTGTCAATGATAACAATATCTGGACTATCTTAATCCACTGGTTGGTCAGAGCTTATTGGCTTGCCCTAATATAAACAGATGTCTATGGTCCTAAGAACTTGCTGCATCTGCTATTTGTAGTACGACTGTGAGTTTGACAACAGGTTGGGCTTTTATGCCAACTTCGCGAATACCATTTTCGCTAAGTCATCCAGAATCGGGGACACTTCCCACTGATATGGTCGATTGTCTTCCTTGATCTATTTTTATTTGTCTTCCATTTCCTATTTCAACATACACTTCTCATAGTTGTAAGAAGAAATCTTCTGCCTGCGGCCAATTCAGCAAGGTCTGTTTATCGATGCCTTCTTCATCTAGTAGGGTGAGATATGTAGGGTGTCTGGTCTTAATAGAGCTACAGATGTTCACCCTGATGAATTTTAGTGCAGTATATCCTCGATCGATTACTGTACACGACATTCTGCTTGAGTGCATTATCGCAGTCCTAGAAGTACTTCTTAATGTAACTCTGCGATATTTATTATGTCCATCTTCATGTATCATTGTATATAGTCTCTCGTCGCCTGATCGTGGATGGAAGTTTCTGAATTTGATTCGTAGTCAACGTGTTGGTCTGTCCTGTTTACTGATCCGAATTGGTATATTGTAATATGCCGAACAAGTATGTGAGCGTTTATATCTGTCGTCATATCCTTTGCGTTTAGTGATGTACTCAATAAGTTTGTCAGCTGGTTAGATCAATGCAGTTGGTCTGTACATTTCCCAAGTATTTACAGGTCTAGTCTTGTCCTAGGGTAATACAATCTTCTATTGATTTCGCATCTCTCTGAACCCCCTTTTTTTTTGAATGATCGTTGTTACGCACTTATCTAACCTAAATGGCATACCAACATCTTTGATGGTAAGGTAAATCCATATTATTATTATTCATTAAATTCTTTTGCTTGCTTCCAACTGTGATGAGGTAATTAGGTTAGCATCAAGTAAGTAGTTAAGCAATAGTTATCTAAGTTACCTTAACGCTATGTAAGTGGAATCAGTAGGTTTGCTAAGTGTACATAGTTCATTATTTAATTAAAGGGTATTTCAATAAGGGCGCTCGATTTTTAAACATAAATAAAATAAGTTGTGTGTGAGACATCTACTCAATTTTTTTTCTTATTTGGAATAACATTTTATGGCATTAAGTATGGAACATAATGTTGTTCCAATGTCCGACACGGCTTTGATTGTTGGTACGTATTCGGGAGGTCCAATTTTCGATGACTGTCGCATAATTCTGGCCGCATTTGCTGGATAGTGTTCGTTATGTTGACTTTGAGGGCATGAATTGTTTATGGCTTATTCGCGTAGACCTGCGATTCAAGATAAGAATGAAGACGTTAAATCGCACAATCTTTGTGGCCAGTGCGTGTCGCCGCTGTGCAAAATAACCACACCCTCAAATTGCTCGTACCGTGAAGAATGTCCATCGTGGCATGCGCTGTGTGGCACGTAGCGTTGTCCTATTGGAGCCACATGTCGTCGATATACATATCATTTAGTTTAGGTCACAAGAAGTTTCTTATCATCGATCTGTAACACTCGCCATTGACGGTTATGGTAATACCAGTTTCGCTTTGAAATAAATATGGACCGATGATTCCGCCAGACCAAAATTCGCGCCTAACAGTGACTTTCTCGGGATGCATTGGGTGCTGGTGTATCTCGTGTGGATTGGTATCGTCCCAAATTCGACAATTTTGCTTGTTCACATATCCATTCATCCAAAAATAAGCCTCGTCGCTAAATATGATATTTTTGGCGAAATTTGGGTTAACTTCTAACTGCTCCAGAGCTCAATCAGCAAACACACGGCGTTGTATACGGTCATTTACAATAAGATAGTGGGTCAGTACGATTTTATACGAGTGCAGACCCATGTTCCGACGCCAAATTCTCCAAGTTGAAGTCGCAGAAATGCCAAGTTCTTGTGAACGGCGAGAAATTGACCGCCTCAGGTTTTCCCGTACACTCTCACGCACAGCAGCGATGTTTTCAGCGGACCTTGCGTTTCAGTGACGTACGGATGTTGGCTGATTATTTGTCAAACCGGTTGACTTGAATTTGGTCACCAAATGTCGAATAGTCGACTCAACGGGACGGTTGTGGCGGGGATAAAAATCACGTAATGCGCGGAACATTTCTCGAACGAAGCACTGACTTTTGAAAATAAAATTTGATGATTTGCACACACTTTTGAACGCTATAACCTTCCATGGTGATTTGTCATACACTACCGAACAATTCACAACAAATTTGACAGATGCGACATCTGTCAACATTTGTTGTAAATTGTTTAACAGCATTGCCACTATAACCTAACAAATTTTGAGCGTCCCTATTGAAAGACCCTATATTATTAGTAAACAGATCTAATAAATCACATCACTAGATATCGATTATTAACTCGTCCCTCACTTAACGACTTAACCGAACAGAGTTATCGCACAACATCCTGGTCTTCTGATATTTGGCACCACCTGTACCAGAAAAAGTCATTAACGTTTTCGATTAAACGTTTTTGTTATATCACGCCATGACCTAAAGCAGCCGATACGTCATTAATAGATACTATCTACTATTTGACGCTTTAATGTAAACGTAAATAATTTAGTACGTATTGCCATTATCCGCCCATTATAATTACAATTTAATTCGAGCCGCTTTTAACTTGAAAAAGCTAGTGAAAAATATTAAAGAGCTATTTATCTCGATTTCATTGTCGGGAATACATTTAAATGGAAAATAAATTTTCCCGGGATATAGCGACAACCGGAATGAATTGTTAAAATAAGCGAGGAGAGATGATAGAGATGCAAAATTGACTGCCTCATACAAAACACTTTGGTTTAATGTTCACTTCTCGTACTAGATTTTGTTAGTCTTGAGAGTATTTGCTCGGAAACTTTAGAGATGCCAAAGTCGTGGGATGAGCCGGCCTCGCGCGAGTCGCTCAGCTCTTGGAGCCTTTTCTTCCATTTAAAATGCGAAATATAAAGGACAAATTAAATGCCTCCGACTTGCTGCGAAACTTTTCTTATTAACCCGGCCAGGTTGGAATTAACGCACGTTTGAAAGATTGGCGGCGTTCGGCTGTGTATTCTTTTTATGATCTCGATGAACGTGCAGATTTTCTCTTAAGATTTTGTGTCTAATTGCAGGATTACCATAAAAAAAATTAATTTAACTTATATTTTTGCTTATTTGATGTGTGTACATTTATAATAATATATTATAAAATAAATTCCTGGACAAAATGAACCTATCAGTACAACTTATTTTATTTTTTAGAAGATTCGAATCATAATACAAGTACCTATGTGATATTAAAATTAAACGATTTCAGCTAAAGTTTAACAGATGAGAATAGTATTGTAGGGAAAAATATGAATAAATAACAGATAAATAATAATGTCAAATTCAATGAATAGAATGTTAATGAAAATCGTTAGGAAAATAGTTGGGGTGAAAGTAAATCTTGAGAATTTGAATTCAGTAGAGTATAGATAATCCTCTAGTTTTTATCACTGCTGTCATTTGTATGGGCATGGTATTGATCAAGTGGTGAATGGTTTCCTAAAGAGTGTTCCCCCATTCATCAAAAACGACTTATTCGAGTTCCCTAAGAGTCCAGGTATATGGCGCTTAACTAATCGTTTTAGTGCATCCCATAGCTGCTCTATGGTATTCACATCTGGGCTTCTTGATGGACAGTCTATAGTTGCACAAATCGAAGGTAATCCAGTACCTCTCTGGCAACGTGGGACCGTGTGTTATCTTATAAGAAAATGAACAGTTTTAAAACCTTAAAACGGACTTTTCCGCACGTAGAACGTCTCTACCTCGAAATTGAGTAGCCGAGAAACAATAAACCAACACATAAATGCAGAATATGTGTTTTATGTGGCAGTTTTACTTTTTTCAAATAGACCACCATCGTGTTTGCTTATGACCCATGGACAGGGTGGGGTGTGTTCTATCATCTCAAAATAAATTGATGTCGTCTGGTAGACGTCCCAAATCATAATCAGTGGAAACCCGATCGATCCGACATGATTTAATTGAGTGATCGTGCTAACAAAAAAAAAATCTTAAATAGTCCACCATTGTACATGGTGGAGTGTGTTTTATCCACCTCAAAATCAATACGTGTCATCTGGAAGAGGTCGTCAGATTCAGTCAAAACACGATCGATGCGATACGATTTAGTTGAGTTATCGTGCTAACAAGAATAAATGCCGACGACACACGCACAGAAAAAATTGTTTAAAATCCATTTTTTTTATTTTTAGGCCGAAAAACGAAATTTTCCGCGTATAGTCGAGTGCGGAAAAGTAATAAATTCTGTCCAACAAACTGCACAATAGCATCATATGTTCTTCTACGATGTTTTCTACGTAGAAATGTACATTTATGGATATTCCCCACATAGGAACCAAATCCGTGCGACAATCGAAACAAGTTCCTTCCTAGAACATTATTGATCTACTAAAAAATAGGATTCTCGGAGAGATATTGCAGGCAGTAAACCTTTCTTCTGGTCTCCGCCAGACTCGGTAACGTCCATCTGGTGAAATACTCTTTCATCAGAACTCGCTTCCAGTCGTCAATGGTCCAATTTACGTGTTCACTTGCAAAACGCAGTATAGTAACTGTTCTCTAATGAGCAGTGATGCACTAGCTGGTATTTTACTATCATCCAATTCTCGTTCATTAAACCTTCTCCTGACTATTTGTCCAGAAATTGCTACATTTCGAGCTTCTGCTAGGGCTCTGCTTAGCTCTAAACTTATAGAATTCCTGTTTCTTAAGGCGACTTGCATGAGAAATCCCTCATCTCTTGCATCTGTAGCCTTCGTTCAACCTTGTCCTGGGGTTCTACAGTAACTTCCAAGTTCACTGAAATGTTTAACTTTTCGACTGATTGTCTAGCTCCTAACGAATTAGCTACATATCGCTGGCTACGTCCCTCGTAAACCAGAGTTAACGCTTTCACTGCTTCAATTTCTCTTACGCTGCGTGGACGATACGTTAATTTTGTCCAGTAGTGTATATTTTGAACAAATTACGTCAACTAAAATCAAATATACTACATCCTGTCTAAAAAAAAAACAAGTTATCTACTGGACTTGATGATCTAACAACTAACTCACTAAAACACATTAGTCTAAGTATTTATTTAATATGTCAATTAATCGGAATTGTTCTCTTGACAAACTTAAGCAAGCAAAGGCAGTTCCTGTATTAAAGAACAGGTCACGAGAGAATATCGAAATACTCGAATCCTCGGGATTAAGTGCAATTACAAAACTATTTGAGAGACTAGTTTATAACTAAATTAAACTATAAACAAAATTTAATATTGTCATAACATTTCAACAGACTTTATTGCTGGAAAATTGAGAGAAACTGGACTTCTGGACTATGTATATAGGTGCTTGGACAGTGGAATAAATAATTTGATTCGTCCAAAGTATTTTATATCGTGAATAGCCAATATATTAAAAAAGAAACTACCTGTTTTGGGTATTAGAGGAAGTCTCCTATCTTAGCTTATTAGTTATAAGGAAGGCATAATTCTGAAGGTACAATTAGATAAGATGTAATCACAAGTATATTACATATTATTTTAAGTTCCTCAAGGTCCAGTCCTGAACCCCTTATTATTTATGTTATATATCAATAACTTACTGAATTTTATAACTGGTCATTGCCAGTCATTTGGATTGATAGAACATTTACCACATGACATATTTACATATTAAAAGTATATTTCGCAGATTGTTATATTATTGGACATTCATTCGGATTTTAAACTCTGTTGAAGTCATCATATAGTGAATGTGTGCATACAGCTTAATAAAGCATACTTTGCCTTAATATCAATTAAAATTTATTAAAATGAAGCCCGGCTATTAAATATAGGTTGTGCTCTTGTTTATTCACATAATATCATCATCATGCACCATACAAATAACTACAAATACTGACCATATAACAATTGTTCAGATTTATATGACAATCTTCTAATCTATATCAGAATCATTCAAAACTTTAAGCCATATAAAACACGATGAAAGACTTATTATCTAATTGAGCCTTTTATACTCTTCAGGGATTTAGCAACAGAGAAATTTTAACTTACTATTTGGTGGATACGTGTGCTTGTTTTTATTTATTCATGTATTACTTATTCTTAATTTGATTTTTATTCCCTTATGGGTATATTTATATAATTAAAAACTTTTAAACTTAAATAATTACAAATATTTGTTTTAAATAATTTTTGTAATCTAATGTGTTGCATTTTTTATGCGTCTTTATGTTTTTATTTGTTAATAAATTGTATTATTATTGTAAAGGGTTTTTTAATAATGACGCTCGATTTTTAAACATAAATAGAACAAGTTGTGTGTGAGGTAGCCACTCATTTTTTTTTTTATTTGAAAGAATATTCTATGGCACTAACTAAGGAATATAACATCGTTCAAATGTCCGCCGCGGCTTTGCTTGGTAGCACGTATTAAGGGAGGTTCAATTTTCTATGACTTTGTCGCATGAATCTGGCTAAATTTGCTGAATGACATTCGTTATGTTGACATTGAGGACATCAAATGTTTCCTGTTTATTCGCATAGACCTGTGATTTAATATATCCTCAGAGGAAGAAGATTAAAGGCGTTAAATCGCACAATCTCGATGGCCAGTTTATGTCGCCGATGCGCGAGATAACCATTCCTTCAAGTCGCTCGTGCAGAATGTCCATAGTGGCATGCGCTGTGTGGCACGTAGTGCCGTCTTGTTAAATCCATATATCGTCAGTATCCATATCCTCCAGTTTAGGTCACAAGAAGTTGATTATCATCGATCTATAATGCTCGCCCTTGACGGTTATGGCAACGTTAGTTTCGTTTTGGAAGAAATACGGACCGATGATTCCACCAGACCAAAGTCCGCACCAAACGGTGACTTTCTCGGGATGAATTTGGTGCTGGTGTATCTCGCGTGGATTGGTATCGCCCCAAATTCGACAATTTTGATTGTTCACATATCCATTCATCCACCAAACGTCGAATAATCGACTCGGTGGGGCAGTTGTGACGAGGATAAGAATCAGGTAATGCGCGGAACATTTCTCGAACGGAGCACTAATTTTGAAAATAAAATTTAATGATTTGCACACGTTGTTAAACGCTGTAACCTTCTTAGTGATTTGCCATATACTACTGAACAATTCACAACAAATTTGACAGATATTTCTTTAAAAACATGGCCGCTATAACCTAACAAATTTCGAGCGGCCCTATTGAAGGACCCTGTAGATTCCTATGATATGAAAGATCCAAATTTTCTGAAGTTGTAGTAAATCACTTAAGCCCTAGTAAACATTTCTCCAGTTCTATGACACTAACTTTGCTAAAACCATTATAGGCGTTTTTCAATTATTGGCCACTTTACGTACTTATTTATCGTCTTCAAATTTACGAATTCAGACAATGAACAACAGCAAGATAAATACAGTGATACAGGATCAATTATGTAGCCACAAAAACTATTATCAAATACAACATCTACTGTCGTCAGTAATTGCCAGCGGCAACTGGGATCGTTGTATATAGATTACCCTCGCAGGCATTAGCAATATAAAATAAAAACTTTTCCTATAAAGCCGCCACGTTCGAGTTAACAACGCCAAATCGGCCCAATAAATTTCGGTTAAAAGGGGCAGTAGATAGTGGTAGTTTTTAACCGGCAATCAATACAGTACCGTAATGTGGCGATATCTGTTTTCGGGAACGTCTGACAACTGACTCTGAGCAGTGCTGGCGCACTTTACGCCGGCATTTATTTATTGCCCTGGATTGCCGCCAAGCCAGAAGCCAGAATCAACGCCGGCAAGCTTCCGCGCGTTCCATTGTCCATCTTGATAAATACCGCCGTAGAACGTTCGTTATAAATTACTGAGATGCTCTCCCAGACCTGCCAACGCATCGGTGCTCTATTTCCATTGTTTCCCATGGGTTGATTGCTTTATAAAATCGCGGCGGATATGAGAAATGCTAATATAAATTTTTCAGCGGCTCTGGAAACCCGATAGAGAGCCTTTTTTGTAACGGGTGTAAAAATGCAATTAAAACTTATATAGAGGATCTCGTATCCCAGTAATTGCATGTGTCTGAAACAATTTGGAAGTTATGTCGTAACTAATAATTGAGATCGGTAGTTGCTCATATATTCCACGGTTCGTATTCCTGTTTTCATACTTCACGGTGATCTTTAGCACATCTTGAAGCATGAAAAATGTGTGCTAATATTTTTTTAAAGGATGCAGCTATCACCATATGGTTGCAAGTCAAGTGGCCTCTGTGGGGGTATCGATCCTCTGGTGCCACCTATTTCATGGGAGGGGACCGTCGCTGTTGGTCTCCCTCAATCTTCTCTCTTCCTTTAATTTGATTTTCTCTACTTCTCCCTAGACGTAACCGTAACCGTAGACGATTCGTTCGTGTTAGTGGTGGAAGAGATTTTGTCTTTCTATTCCAACTGGATCATAAGTAAGGTGAAAAGATCCTCTTCTAGGATATATCTGCCTCATATCTGTGTTTATTCGATCTATTGCAACCAAGCAGCGTATGCTCAGGTGTGTCCATCTCCTTATAATAAATACATTCATCACATGGGGCATCCATACTCTCTTGAAATGTATGGAGACGCTCCCCATCAACGCATGTATCGCTTTAACTAACGCCAAGTTTTTGATTGTTATTTTGGGTTTAATGTCTTCATTTCTGTTACCAAATCCCACTCCCTCAGTAGACCTTACATAGCCTTAACATTCACCACACACGTCTCTCTTAGAGACTCTATTAAGACACTAATGTCAAACAATTAAAATAAATATATTTTTTAGAGACGCTACGAATTGCTTACCAAAAAGGTTATTTAAAAAAAATCACCTCTCCCTCAGTAGATCTTCCATAACCTCAATACTTACAACACACATCTCTTAGAGGTTCTGCTAAGATAATTAATGGCAAAATATATAAAATATATTTTTTAAAGACGTTACGTATTGTTCAACAAGAAAATACAAGATTTTTAGGCAGCAACATTTAAAAAAATCACCGCTTCCTCAGTAGGCCTTACATGGCCTCAATATTCATCACACACATCTCTTGGAGATTCTACTAAGATACTCTAATGGCAAACGATTAAAATATATATTTTTAGAGACGGTACCAATTTTTTACCAAGAAGATTCAAAGTTTTTAGACAAACAATATTTAAAAAAAATTACCCCTCCCTCAGTACACCCTACAGAACCTCAATATTCACCAAACATATCTATTTGAGATTTTGTTAAAACACTCTAAAGGCAAAACGTTTCGCATATACTGCTCAGAGACGCTACGAATTTTTTAACAAAAAAGTATAAGATTTTTAAGTAACAATGTTAAAAAGAATCACCACTCTCTCACTAGACCTTACCCAAACTCAATATTCACCACACACATCTCTCAGAGATTTTACTAAGAAACTCTAAAGGCAAAACGTTTCAAATCTATTGTTTAGAGACGCTACGAATTTTTTAACAAAAATGTACAAGAATATCAGGGTACAAAATAAAAAAAAAACACCGTTCCCTCGATAGACCTTACATAACCTCAATATTCACCACACATATCTTTTAAAGATTCTACTAAGATACTTTAATGGCAGAACTATTAAAATATATGTTTTATAGACACTACAAATTTCTTAACAAGAATGTAGAAAATATTTATCCAACAAGATTTTAAAAGAATAACCACTCAGAATAATCACTCACTTTTCAGTAGACTTTACACAAACTCAATATTCACCACACATATCCCTTAGAAATTTTACTAAGACACTTTGAAGGTAAAACGTTCCAAATATATTGTTTAGATACATAGAGAGCTTCTACTAAAATCTTCTAAGGGCAGAATGTTTCAAATATATTGTTTAGAGACGTTATCAAGTTTTTAACAAAAATTTACAAGAATATCAGGCTACAAAATTTAAAAAAACCTTTCCTCGATAGACCTTACATAACCTCAATATTCACCACATACATATTTTAGAGATTCTACTAAGATACTCTAATAGCAAAACTATTAAAATGTATTTTTTTAGAGATTATAAATTTTTTAATACAAAAGTATAACATTTTTAGGTAACAAGAATTTCAAAGAATCGCCACTCTTTCAGTAGACTTTACACAAACTCAATATTCACCATAGACATCCCTTAGAAATTTTACTAAGACATTTTGAAGGTAAAACATTTCAAATATATTGTTTACATACATTATCAATTTTTTAATAAAATAGTACAAGAATCTTAGGCTACAAGATTAAAAAATTACCACCCCCTCGATACACCTTATACAACCTCAATAATCATCACGCAGATCTCTTAGAACTTCTACTAAGATATTCTAAAGGCAAAATATTTCAAATACATTGTTTAGAGGCGCTATGAATTTTTAACAAAAAAGTACATGAGTCTTAGGGAACAAGATTAAAAAAAAATTAAAATTGTATGTATAGGATGGAAACGTATAATAGATACAAGCACATTGTATAATTGAAAAATAGGACATGTTTGAAGTTTTTCCAGGAGATTAGAGACATATATCTACGAATCGTCTATCCCACTTTATTCTCTCTCAGTATAGAAACTATACAGCCGCACGTATCGAACCATTTGTCATAAACTCACAACTTTATACCACAACAAATTGATATATTTCGTAAAAATATTATGCCGGGAAAATTCCCTTTTCCTAACGTTCTTTATTTAGACCAGTTCGTTCGTAATATAAATTCGGAGAATGAAATATATTATTCACGGCAAGTAGGAGCGGCATTTTTCATATTTTCATTAATATATCGAATATACGGGTCATGACATTAAAACTGAATATATTTTCATATATAGGAATATTCTGGGTTTGGGAGAAAACGAGAACAAAAAAGAAACTGATATAGTGCTTATTAAATAAGAACAGACGTTTCCAGTGGTTAGCTTCCTTGCGTTTTTTATTCATACCGTTCTTTATGTTTCTGAACTCCCACAATAACGCATGAATTAAAAGAATACCATACGGAGCACATCCTAAAAATATACCAAGGTTGATTGCGGCTTGACCTCTAATCTTGTTAACCTTGCCAAATGGTAAGAATTTATCGAAAGAGAGCCTCGAACAAAGTTATAGGAAAGGGAGTCATATAAATTTATCTTCTAAAGGGTGGTCCAACCATAATGCACGATGTTAATTGTGAGTCACACCTTAACGTCAAGAATTTTGCCCAACTTAATTTGACATTTCTTTGTTTCAGTGTTTGACAAATTCAACCATGGAGACTGCATGAAACAAAGAAATTTCAAAATAAGTTGGGCAAAAAACTTGACGTTAAGGTGTGACTCACAATTAACATCGTGCATTATGGTTGGACCACCCTTTATTATTGGGAAAAAACGGATAAATAACAGAAATAAAAAATAACGTACAATGCAATGAAAACAGTGTTAACGAAAAACATTAGAAACAAAATGGGGGTGAAATTAGATCGTAAGAATTTGAATTCAGTAGCGTGTAGATCCTCCCCTAGCTCTTATCGCTGGTTTTATTCGTCTGGGCATGCTATTGTTCAAGTGGTAAATGATTTCCTGAGGAATATTTTCCCTTGCAACAAGAACGGCTATTTTAATATGTGGTGCCTAACTGATCGTTTTAGTGCATCCCATAGATGCTCTATGGAGTTCATATCTGGGCTTCTTGTTGGCGATTATGGATGGATGGAGAGGTACACAATTGAGCAGCGTGTTAAGATTGTTGAAGCCTTTTACGAAAATGGGCGTTCAAATCAAAATGCATTTCGTGCACTTCGTGACTTTTTTGGTCAGCATAATCGACCAAATGTGTCCACAATCGGGAGAATTGTGCGCAAATTTCAGCAAACCGGGCCTGTAGCAAATGTGAAAATACCTGTGCATGCTCGCCCAGTTCATTCTGCGGAAAACATTGCTCTTGTTCGCGATAGTGTAGCAGAAGAGCCGTCAACCTCGACTCGTCGTCGTGCCCAACAATTGAACATCTCACGAACATCACTGATGCGAATTTTGAATAAAGATTTAAATTTATACGCTTACAAGGTTCAATTGACTCAAGAGTTGAAGCCTACTGACCATTTCAAGCGTCGTCAATACGCCGAGTGGTTGGTTGAACAGACAGAAGTGAATGGTGACTTTACAAAGAAAATCATCTTCAGTGACGAGGCACACTTTTACCTCAGTGGATTCGTTAACAAGCAGAATTGCCGCATTTGGGCAAATCCACGAGTGATTGTTGAAAAGCCGAAGCATCCACAAAGAGTGACTGTTTGGTGCGGTTTATGGGCTGGCGGCGTCATCGGGTCGTACTTCTTCGAGAATGAGGTCGGCCAAGCAGTTACCGTGAATGGTGTTCGCTATCGCGAGATGATAACGGACTTCTTGTGGCCAGAAATTGAGGATATGGACCTGGACGATATGTGGTTCCAACAGGATGGTGCCACTTGCCACACAGCCAACGAAACAATGGCACTTTTGCTCGAGAAATTCAATGGTCGTATTATCTCACGTCGTGGCGATGTTAATTGGCCGCCACGATCATGTGATTTGACACCGTTGGACTTCTTTCTTTGGGGATATTTAAAATAAAGAGTGTACGTCAATAAGCCAAGAACAATTCAAGAGCTAAAGGATGAGATGATTCGGCACATTAACGACATTGAACCCCAATTATGTCTCAGAGTCATTGAAAATATGGACCATCGGATAGAGGTATGCCACCGAAGCCGTAGCGAGCATTTGGCCGATATTTTGTTTCACACATAATTGTAATAGATCCTTCTATCATAATAAAAAATATTAAGATAATTTTCTGAAAACTTTTTGTTTTATTTACAATTAACATCGTGCGTTTTGGTTGGACCACCTTTTATATTTACTAAACGGCTGTTTTCGTGTGTGTGTGTGTGTGTGTGTGTGTGTGTCTCACGAACTTTTTAGGTCGATGTACGAAATGCTTTTCGTTAGAATTTCGGCATTTTAACAAAATCAATATAGTACATCGACCCTTGCGAACAACGTGGTAACTTTTGTTTTTTGATCCTAAGTCTCTAGAGGCATGCTCCGGAGGTGCCTTCGATATGAGTGAGGGGGCGGCGCATTATTATTGCAATTTGCTTAATCGTACTTATATTAAAATTAACACATGTCGACAGTGATTTGGTAACAAGAGAAAATATTTAATTCAACAACAAATATAGTTAAAAAGTATATAAAAGCAAGTAGAAATGGTGAAAATGAAAATGGTTTAATTTCCTGACAAATACTGAGAGCTGATACAATAAAATATGACAAAGTTACATGCTGATCTACAGAGGTAACCCCAAAACTAGCAACAAAATTTATAAAAGTAATTACAATGATTAAAATAATAAACCGAAACAGAACTAACAAAAATTGTAGCTTTCTTCAATGGCTCAAAATCCCATAGGGGCGGTTTAGTTGAACCAGACTGAAATTGGTTGAGATCTTAAAGCGTCCGTGCTTCAACCAGTTTTCGATTAATTTTTAGTTCGATTCATTTTCGATTTACCGTCTGTATTGATACCGACATCCCTCCTTATCATGCCCCCTTATTTGTTATTGTTATAACAAAACATGATATCAACTCATGAAAATAATAAAGTAAATTATATATAATTATTATAATTATATATTGTATAAACTGTGTTGCTAATACAGTTTACTTGATCAGTTTATGATTGGTCCATGCCTATTACTATACAGAGAGGGAGTAAACGCGACGAAAGCTCTCCATGGACGAATCGAAGTGTACCTGTATTTAATTAAATACTATAGTATTACTTATTTTAACTAGTCACTCCTCTATTTGAGTTAACTTCCTATATAATATAATATATTTAACGAATTTGTATCTCTTCATACATCCTTTATAAATAGGTTACCTAATTGAATCTTTGAAGGAATGCAAACAACCCAGCCACTTAAACGCAACCACCTACATTCAGTCAAGCGTTAGGGTACTTTTACAATAGAATATCATTGCCAGATTTCTAATAAATATTGATAAACACAACTTTGCTTTACTAATTTTGAAGAAAGATTATTTAGAATAGAGAGCTTAATGACGACGATATGTTCACAAATCTGTGGATCTGCCTGAAGGACACAATACGGGAAGATTTTTAGGCAACAAGATTAAAAGAATATCACCAGTCCCTCAGTAGACCTTACACAAGCTCAATATTCACCACACACATCTGTTAAAGATTCTACTAAGACACTCTAAAGACGAAACGTTTATAATGTATTTTTAGAGATGAATTTATTAACAAAAATGTACAAGTCTCTTAGACAAAAAAATCAAAATTATTTTATATAGCATATATTTCTATGTATATAGCTTCTTTTCTGTCTTTTTATCGATGAACGTATTATTGTGTCTGTAATTTTGTCACTTTCATATATTTTGTTCTCTATTCTATAATTGAGCCTTAGGATTTATAGAATAACGTAATACGTAAATAAATAAATAGTTCTCTAAGTGTAGGTAGATGCCTAATGGAGTTCACTTCAACAATATTTTCCTTATGCCTCCAATGAAGTACAGATAATTTTATCAGATCTGATTGAATATGCCTCTTCAGGCTTAATGCAAACTGACGGATAAAACTCCTCAGGCCGTCTGGTTGAAATACGAAAATGCATTATGCAACTAAAACTCCGGCTTGCTTAAAACACGGCGCATTAAACGATTTGCGTATTCTTTTTGCTGGCGAACAAAATCCTCTCATTCACTCGCTTAAATATAAGTATAAAACACTTTGTTATTTCATGAGCATACACCTGCGAATTACAAAATGGGACAGGGTAATTAAACGCTATTAAGCGTTTAATGTAGAAATAATGCAATGTAGAAATAAACAAGTAACCCAAGGTAAGTTTTCTTAACAAGATTTCCTTTAATGCATGAAGTCGCACAATCAGATACAATTGCACGACAGCCAATGCAAAATTACATGTGAATAACCTACTTTTACCACGACTTACGCTAATTTTCCGAGGAGGTGTTACAAGCTCTGTATGTCAAGTAAGTACTATGAACCCAAAGTTCGTCAACTTACATAGGTTAGCCAATAAGCGAGCTTGTTGGCGAGGGGAATGTGACGAGCGGAATGCTCTGACGTAGTTCAGATTCCCGCAAGTTCAAAGCGTTGTGTCGTACATATTTATTATTCTAGTGATAAATGCAAAGAATTGGACAAAATATAGGTTGAGAATAATTCATGTGAAATATAAGTTCTTAGTAAGTATGTTTTGTGTTTCATTTTAATGGATAAGCTAGGTAGCTAGATGGTACATGCGTTTAATAATTTTATAGATTCCAGTACACTTATTCAGATGTATATTATAGAATCATGCCGAGTCAGCGATGTACAGTAGCAGTTTGCAATAACGACTTCTTCGAGAGTAAAAAAATAATTTAAACATTCATTTTATTTAATGCCAAAAAATGAAAATACTCGAAAGCAGTGGATAATTGCCTGCCATGGAAACGATACATGGAATCCTGCCACTAACAGAATCTGTTCAATTCATTTCCGGGAAGATGATTCTGAAAGAAATTTAAAAGCTGAATTACTTAATGTATAGATAAATATTTTTATGAAAATCCTATAACAAAAGAAGCCATCTATTTCTTTGCTGATACTCCTCACCTTTTAGAACTCGTTCGTGACTGGCTGTTAGATACTGGATTTGTTTTAGAAGATGGTACAGTTGTAAATAGCATCCCGCTGCAAGAATTAGTAAAAAATACAGACGGTGAAATCAGTTCTTGTCACAAGTTGACACAAAATCATATAATGACAAAATATTGACAGTGACGGTAGTAGTCATCATCCTCCGATATGGAATCAACAGCACCAACACCGCAACAAATAGTTGAGAATGATGAGTTGATTGATTGCAGGTTATATTGTAAAAAAAAATAAAGAAGAGCATCCCAATTTGGGAGACTATACTTATAACTTAGTAAATATACATAGTTATGCTATACCATCTTGGTTTCAACATTTGTCATTTGGAGGTATAACTGAACCAGCAGAGGAATGAGTAAAACAAATGGAACGAAAATTTTTAACGTTTCATTGCCAAATGGACATTAAAAAGGGAAAACAAGTTAATAAAAGGACTAAAAATTTTATTAAAAAATTTCCTGAAATTCCCTTAGATTTAGTTTCTGCCTTTACTAAATTAAGAATATTTTTCAGAATAAAATATTTAAATTTGAAAAGAGCAGAAGCTACTGGAAGAAAAAGGAAATTAAATAGAAAATATGTGAAAATTTTAAAATAATAAGATGTAAAAATTGTATGTCATAATTCTTGTATTGTAATATAAATAAAAGATAATTATCCAATAATGCTACATTGGATATTTTATATTTCTACCATATATATGTTTGAAATTAATTATAGCAGCAATTGAGTGTAATTTCTTGCTAGTTTTTCGTTATTATATATCACTGTTAAAATTTGTCTACTTGTTAATGTATTATGTCACTATAATTTCAAATTCCCGCCTAGGCTAGGTAACTGGCATACGTCACGGACCAAATGCATTATGATTGGTTGGAAATTTATTAGGCAACCTATGTAAGAGTTTACGGACCTTGCTATGAACCGACCTTTCATATGCAACAGAGTTGAACTTTAGGAAAGACCCTTGCGTGTAGCCTGTATGGTTCCAGTATATGGTGTTATATAAAGAAAATATTTCATTGTAAATGAAGTATCTCTCAACAAGGACGTTCGATTTTTAAATGTAAATTAAGCAAATTGTATGAGATATCCACTCAATTTTTTTCTATTTGAAAGAATATTTTATGGCATTAAGTAACGACGTTCAAATATCTGCCGCAACTTTGCTTAGTGGCTCATATTGGGGAAGTTCAATTCTCGATGACTATGTCGCATAAATCTGGCTGAATTTGCTGGATGACGTTCGTTATGTTGACTTTGAGGGCATCAATTGTTTGCGGTTTATTCGCATGGACCTGCGATTTAAGATAACCCCAACGGAATAAATCGTAGGATCTCGTTGAATAGTTCACGACACCGCTGCACGTGATAACCATGCCCTTAAATAGCTCGTGCAGAATGTTCATTGTGGCATGCGAAATATGTTTAGGGTTCGAAGAACAGCAAAACAATTATAGTAATACACTTTTATTTACTTCTGGATGACAAATTATGTAGTACTAACTCTAACGAGTAATAAGTATAATCTGACTAACAATTCGAGGGGCTACACTTTTATATGAAATGATATCAACGCTGAGGGCGTCTGAGGGCAGCTTTATCGGTGAGTTTGAGATAAAGCTGTATCTTTAACAATTATTATTATGTGAGAAACCCGCGCAGTGGTTAAAAATAAATATACGGAGTGTTCTGGCTATCCATGTAACTTGCGCTGTGTGACACATGTTGGAACCACATGTCGTCGGTATACATAATTTTGATTGTTCACGTTTCCATTCATCCAAGAATGGACCTCGTCGCTAAAGGTGATTTCTTTAGCGAAATTTGGGTCAACTTCCAATTGCTCCAGAGTCCCATCAGCGAACACACAGCGTTGTCTGTGGTCGTTTACCTTGAGCTCCTGGGTCAGCTGGATTTTATACGGGTGCAGACCCAAGCCCCAACGCAAAATTCGCCAAGTTGAAGTCGCAGAAAGTCCAAGTTCTTGTGAACGACGGGAAATTGACTGCCTCGGATTTTCCCATTCACTCTCACGTAAATCAGCAATGTTTTTAACATATTTTGCGTATCGGTAACGTACGGGTATTGGCTGATTATTTATCAAACCGGTTGACTCGAGTTTAACCGCCAAGCGTCGAATATAAAAATCGAGGATAAAAATTACGTAGTGCGCGGAAGTCTCATGATTTGTAGACGTTATTGAACACCATAACCATCCATTGTGATTTGCAATACACTACTGAACAATTCACAATAAATTTTAGAGACGTTGCTTTAACTACATGGTAGCTATAACCTAACAAATTTCCAGCGTCACTATTGAAAAAAATTGTACGTTAATGCATTTCGTTGTAAATAATTAGCATGTAACGATGATTAAGTCTGAGATATATTTAAAAATAGTAGTTGTTTAGTAGTTCAATGTATTCCTGTGAATGTGTCCATCTCATCATCGTTGAAAACACGATGTTTAACGTTCTCCTTTAAAAACCCGCGTACGAATGTGTCTGAGGCATAAAATCGGGGCAGTCTTGTGGCCATGAAATATGTCTACCATTACCAATTCGAATGTTAAAATGAATCTTTGCATATTAGGAAATAATTAAAAAATATGGGATTTGCAATTTTATTTCGACAACAACATACAATTTCAACTGCCTTTTTAATTCAAACAACTTTTCTTTAAATGTTAGTGAAGTCCATACGATGTTCATATGAATACCTATGTAACACCATACTGATATCTGGGTTATCCAATTTGTGTAAAACAAAAATCATAAATACCCTACAGCGTTATAATAAATGGCGGATGCGCCAATGTCATGTTACTATTAAATAGTTTGTTCCGCTTTTTAAACACCCATGTATTACTAAATAAATAGAGAAAGTAACTATTACTCTTAGGAAACTTAATATATGAATATGAATTAGATTGAATTTGAAGACGTATTACAATATTTTGTTGGAAAAACTAGCTGTACCCGATCACGCGTTGCTGTGGCTCAGTCTGGTTAAATGGAAACGAAAGAAAAGAGGAAGCGCACGTTTCTAATATGTTTAATTTGACAATGCTTGCGGGTATAATAGTCTATCTATATCTATATAATAGTAGATATAACAACACGCGCGTATTCGAATGCAATCTTATGTCAAAATTTCAAAGCAATCGGTGAAGAACTTTCGGAGATTTAAGATTTTGAATAAACGAACATTTACATTTTTATATATATAGATGTATGTAAATGTATTAAAAATTAAGTTGTAAGGCAATCGAATAAAAAAATTAAACTCTCATATCCCGTATGGCAGCACGCCACTGGGCCAAGTAAATACCTTGTTACATTCAAGACAATACAAAGCGCGATTGATGTTGACATTACGTGTCCTGTCGACTATTGCTTTACACTAATCTCTCTGTTTCACTAATCGCAACAGCTTCTTCTGGCTGTGGAAAGTGTAATTAATAGAAAGTAGAATTTTAAGCTATTGTCTTATTTTATTAACACTTACCCAATTAGAACAGCCAGATTAGAACAAAGTAAACACTTCGGTTATTTTCGGAGGACTGATTTTGTTTGTCAAAATAAAAAACCATTTCCTTTCACATTTTAAAGCACAGGCTTGAGACAGTCAGCTTCAATGGCTGGCATGTTCAAAATTGGCTAAGGGGTATTTTCGACTTCGCTAAATTATTTTAAACTAAGATTTGTGTAATCTGTGTTAAGACTGTATTACTATTCTAGTGATATCGTAATAACTAGTCTAGTGATATTGTAATAACAGTCTAAACACAAATTACAGACAACCAATTAAAAATAATTTACAGTTATGTAAATTCATTACATAAACTGTAAACTTACAGTATGTTTGCATACTCCTGGTGAGTAAAATCTGTTATTTTAAATATTGCTAAGTTTGAGTCGCTATGACAATGCGTCCGTAGATGTAATTTGTCAGACAAACAGACCTCGGTTTATTTTCGGGAGGGACACGATATTACACGAACCCACGCGATATAAACAATGTCGTGTGCAATGATCCACCCACTGTGTGTGATGCTCAGTATGTTACTATGAGTATTACCACTAGGATAGAGAAGGGGCAGAAGAATGTTAATTATAATTTTTTTAACTTCGTGGAAACCTTTTTTTTATATCTATAAAAGTATGCCAGAAACTTTCTGTGTATTACACGGTACCATAATTTATGAATACTTTCTAAAATACGTTTCTAAAATATGTTATAGATTATATAAGCGGCATTTTTTCTGTCTGAAATAAGACTTTCTTATCTACTGAAACCCTCCTTTCAGTGTCCTTCCTAAATATTCCCCAAAATATACAATAAATCTTTAATGATATTCCTATAAATATGAAATTACGTTTACAGAAGCCCTAAATAAACTGTTAAACAAACAGAATCTTTTACCACTTTTTTATCAAACTCCTCGCAGACGACATGTTCCATACGGCGCTTGTCGTCCCCGAGGCCTTAAGAAAATAAATCTACCCCAGATAACCCGACGCCTGCTCCGATCTATCACATGACCATGGTGCGATGGATTGGATCAGACAGGTAGCCTGGGATAATTTTTAAAAAACCCTTCACGGCAAACTCTCCCTTAAGAGCAGAAACGTGTTTAGTTTCTAAATACGCCATTTGCATAATTTCTCGGATTTAAACATTGCTTTATGGACCATTTCCAAATGAGGAACGATGTGTGAAATCAAGACAAAATTCATTCTGAATAAAATCCGATAAGGCCTTTTTGCTGGTCGGAAGGCATTGTCAACGGCGCGGCGTAAAATTCATGAGGAGTGACTTTATTTCTCTTTTAAAGCGACGTGATTAACATGAAAAATATTGGGCTTCGTGTCTTGCAGACGTATTTTAACTTCCTCTTTGAAAATTCCTAATTTCCGCGAAACATTCTTTTAAGTAAAACATTTTTATGGTAATTTAATTTGTTATTACAGGTTTTTTTTCTGTACAGCCATTGCGTTCTCGTGAAAGCCGTAGCAACTACTTGATATGGCTGCCTAATTAAATTAAGCCTGCCTATTTTTAATCTTTTGTGGCGTGGAATTAACGTGCTGTACATAAAACTAAAATTCAGTGAACACGATTCCAGTCAAACGTTATACAAATGCCTAAGGCAGAAATTGATCTTCAATTTTTTGATAATTAAAGTTCATATAGTAACAATTTCTTTATTTTTAAACAATTACTTCGATTAAACTATAAAGTTCAAAAAAACTTCAAAGCATAGATAAAGATATTCAATGTTTAAGCGACAGTAATACTACTCTAGTCAATTTCATAGCAGTGAATAGTAAGAATGAAGAATTGAAAGCTTTAACCTTTAGCAAATAAAAAGTAAACGAAACTCCACACCCATACTGACGCTTGATAATGGCCTGAGATCAGGTTTTATGAGATCTATGAGATCTCATGCATCGAAAATTTGATTCAATAAGATTTGAACCTGATGCAAGTGTATTGCATCAGGTTGTCTATTGTATTGTATAACATTGTATCATCTGTTGAATCTGGGCTGTTTACGTAGTAACGTGTTGTTTGTATTTTTACAACCACGAGGGAGGAGATCCCAATAGAGGCATATTCGGTGGAATATATAACAGAATTTTATTACGTCAATTGTACAAACCGTTTCTGAAAATGCTGAACTTTTAAAAGAATGCGTAGAATGTATTCTTGACACTGCGGGAAATGATTACAATACAAAAAATAAGGCTCAAATGCTATTGGGTTATTTAAATAACGATAGCTTTAAATACTGGCTTGCGTTTTTCGCCAAGGTCATGCCTCATCGTGAAACCCCTTTTAAAGGGTTTCAGTCTCGATCATTGAATGCTGTCAAGATGAGCAGTTATTTGAATAATTTTGAAGGCGCAATTATAAAAATCCGGACAACTAATTCCTCAAATTCGCCTGAAAAAAAAACAATACGATCCCATAATGACGTATCATTTTCTGTACAAACTAAGAAAGCGTGTGATATATTAATTACCCAAACTAAAGACAGATTTGAGTTTGGAAAACACCTGTTAGCGTCGAAACTATTTTTCCCCAATAAATTTAGTGACTATGAGAAACAATTCCCCATTCAAGATTTTGATAATGTAACGAAAACTTATGGATTTTTGGACAAAGTCAAATTGAAATGTGAAGTAACGGTTATATACAGCAGGGAATATTTTCGTGAAGCAGCAAGTTGCTTAGTAATTTTACAATTATTTATAGATCGAAACCTGACGGACTGTTTTAATGGTACTGTTTTATTACTAAAATTAATTTGTACCATACCCAAAACAAGTGTTGAGAGTGAACGCTGTTTTTCGACTATTAAAAGAATTAAAAACTTTTTGAGAAATACAATGGCGCAAGACAGACTAAAATTCACTTTGTATGATAAGTATGGAGAACGTGCTAATTGCAGCGATTTCAGATCATTAAAATCTGAATTTTAATGATCTTGTAACTGACATTTTTGCGAATTCCAATAACAGACGAATGGATTATATATATATATATATATATATATATATATATATATATATATATATATATATATATATATATATATATATATATATATATATATAACCTCAGGCTTGGACATAGGTAAGTTTATTTTAATTTTTCGTTTGTTATTATTTTATCGATTGCACCCCCAGAAAAAATTACACCGGCCGCCACTGCTCGTCACTATAATCTCCTAAGTTAGAAAGAAATTTGTCCGAGTGATTATGCAAAAAATGTAACTTAATAAGCAATGCTCATATTGACGCCCGATTTTTAAAAATATTTTAGCATCTTATGCATTAATTCTGGATAGTTATTTGCCTTAAGATTACTCAAAAAAAATTTAATACAGATACATAACTAAACTGCATCAGATTCTATAACGGTCATATACGAGTATCTGTTAAAATGTGGACCTTTTACCAGTTTTCAAATTCGTGGACCGTTAAGAATCCCTGTTTGTAATGTTTCAATACTCAGTGCCGGAAATACTTGGCAAATGTATTTATAACAATCATCTGACTGTCCAGTGTTTTTACAAACTGTTTCATTAAACCCAATTTGATATGGAGAGGTGGCAGCATTATGTTTTCTCTCTTTAATAGCTCGTGAACTATGTCTCTCACAGACCAAACAATTTACTGTCAATGCTTTTATTTTTCATGACTCCTATGAATAGAGGTGACAAGGATAATTGATATATCCACTATTCTGTCCAAGAAGTATGGTGACCATTTAAATCGACACAAACAAATCACTGATTTTGAAAATAAGCAATTTTTTCTAATATATTTTCATATTGTTGTGTAAGTTTTGTTAAATGACCGATTGGAATCGACACAAACTTATTTCCATTTTGCAGTAATAGGTCCTACATATATCAAGCTCTTCTTAGAACTATCCACGAAAAGGCGCCAATTATCTGGTAAATTTCGTCTCCATTATTGTAACAAACGTAGTTAATTTAGCTAAAATGAAGATATAATGTGAAATTAAGGTCGTCGATTACTCACAAACCGATCTTAAATTTGTGTCAACATATATTTTTTTGTTTACACCAGTTTATTGGCAGTATTAAAATTTCATAAAAGAAAATTCCAGACTGAATTAATACGGCAGCTGTGCTCTACGTTGTCTTTACCTTCTCGCAAGCAAATCGGCAAACCGTTTTGAATTTACAATGTCCGAAATGTTGGAAAATTTAAAAGAATTACTGTCTTGTATTCTCAAGTATCCTGTGATAATAGTTGCAATTTGAAAGAAATTATTTTGCCATGCAAACGATATTCATAGTTACACTAGAACGATCATTGCAATTAATCTGTTGTTATAAAGGAATTAAATACTACTGCATCACAGTTATGGAATATTTTCGTTAAGAAGACAGACTTAAAGTCAGACTTAACACATCAGTTCATAGACGAAAATACTAGTTAATTTAAACGTGGTTGGGACCGACATCTGACTGGCACATGGCGCATAGTGCACATGTAAATTATTAATTAATGCATGACTTTCAGGTTTATTATGTCATGTCTCCATACTATTGCTAGTCATTTATATAGACAGCATTCGAGGAAAGGTGAGATCTCAGAGAGTTCGACACTGGAGAAATGTTAATTGTCTTCCTTGGTTATCTCTTCGTTCTTAGACGATTTTAAACATTTTTTATGCTACATTGCCGTTAATTAATTATATTAATACCTATATACTATATTAATACCTAAGGTATCAGTTTCATGTAAAACTTGAACTCAAACACTACCGCACTCCAGGCCGAGCTAGTTGCAATTACATACGGTGTTCTGGGGGCCGATCAAAATCGGACCCAGGAGAAGGTATGTATCTGCTCGGATAGCAGGGCGGCGTTGACAGCCCTGAATTCAGCAACGACAAAGTCGAAGCTGGTCTACAATTGCTATGAAGCATTAAACCACTTGACAGGGAAGGGACCGGTGGAATTCTTATGGATTCCTGGGCATAATGGCATTAAGGGAAATCTAATTTCAGATGACCTTGCCAGATTAGGGACCAAAGACCTCTATGGACCAGAACCTGCAGTGGGAATAAGTCGGAATCTGATCAGAGACCGCATCAATGACTGGGCAAGAGACCAGCACAGAGAAAGATGGAGAGGAGTAACGGGTTGTCGAATAACCAAACTCTTCATCGAATACTCAGAGATTGAGAAATGGGCTCAAGAATGAAAAGGCACGAAGCCAGAACCCTGGTGGGAATCATAACGGGCCACCATAGTAGCCTGAATGCATATAAGCACAAGCTGAGGCTGACTGACAGCCCGGCATGTAGATACTGTAGAGAAGACGAGGAAACTTCGATTCGTCTTCTTTATACCTGCCTCGCACTGGAGGAGAGGAGGTGCCTTATATTAGGGATCCCTGTTATCCTACAGGAGGCGAGGCTTAAGACGAGAGACGTGCCCAAATTGCTCATTTTATGGGATAGCATTTTTGGATAATGACCCGGATAAGAGGGGATTGCCAAGGGACTACCCATGCGATCAGTGGCTGATCAGGCCCAAACCCACAAAAACATAATAATAATAATAATAAACTAAAAATTCAAACCCGAAACGAACACACACAAATGATTTTAATGAAATGGCGAAGGTGCCACTGTCATATTAATATCTCGTACGTTTTTTAACACAAAAGATTTCTGATTGCGCCCTTGTTTAGATGCATAGTTTGGTAAACTAGTTACAATATTATATAGATTGGTTACTTCATGGGACAGTATCCAGTTATTTGCACGAAATTCTTAGTTATTAATGCAAATAGAGTAAGCCTAATAATAGAGCATTCTTATATTCATTTTATGATATGAAATACTTTGAAATACTTTACAAACATCCCGAAAATTTGTAGGCGAGTATTTCTTCACAAGATTTACGATATCTTGATTACATAGAATTTCTTTAGAAATGTGAATTGTTGTACATTGCTATGTGTTAAAAAACAATAAAATCTGGGCAATATTTTGGTCATGTCAAATATATCTAAAAACTGTGAATATTTTCTATAGCTATTTTGTTTAGAGTTTCCATTCATAGCATGCTTAATAAAATACTGTTCAGGAGAAGCTACCAGCTATTAGTGTAGAAACTTCAAAAAACTTTCATAAGTAGTAGGTTATAGTCTTACAAGTATTGTTTCTTACGCTATACGATAGAATAACGCATCCTTATTGTTAAACATTACAATCAAAATGGTGAAATTTTGGTTGCTGCAATTCGTAAAGTGCATTCAATTTTCAGTAGAAATAATGTTCCAAATTCATCAGCTGTGAAAAGAATAATCAACTAGTGCAGAAGTTGCAGTTTTTTCAACAAAATTTCGTTCGGCGATTAATCACATTCTCATCTTGACGAACACGTCAAAATCAGCAAACTAATTTATCGAATTTCGGGTGCTCAAAGTCCACAGGCTGTTCACGAAAAGGAAATGCATCCAAAGAAATGCAGGGCTTGGTTTGTATTTTGGAGTGGTGGAGTAAGTGGAACATACATTATTGAAAGTGAAACTGGTAATGCTATCACACTAAATGGGGAACACTATGGTGACATGTTAAACTATTTCTTTTTCCACCAAATTGATGATTTGGATTTTCATGTAGTTTCAAATGAGATACTCTATGTAACTAAGTACAAATGAATGTATATACGAGTTCCCTTTGATAATCTCTCTTGCCCCTTCTCCCCTAAGAGGAATTGGTTTAAAATAATTTAGCACCGATTGAAATAATAACCACTTCGCGCCAGTTACACGCAATTTCTTCTTTTCCCTCAAATGAAATTAAATATCTAAAGATAGGAGTTTTAACTTTTAGTGCCATCAAATATACACCTAACACCAACTAGCACCTCACCTTTAACATCACAATATTTCGCAAGTTGTTACTATATAAATACAAGTAGGGGTTAATATGATTTTAGTTTCGCAGTGAAATAGCATCCAAAGTTTGTCATCATGAGGGTTACGCTAAGCAATAGATACTAACCCTTATATGTTCGAGTAGGCACCACCATTTTTAAGAAAATCCTGTGTTTTTGGTGATGAGTGAAGAGAGAAGGACTTTCTCTCGACACTGTCTTATTCCATCCCTCTATACCTACAGTCCTTATTTTAAAAAAATAATCAATAACGTCATAACTGTCAAACATGGACCACGAGTCAATCTAGTTCCGTTTCTAGATCTGTAAAATCAAAGTAAAATATTGGACCTCCCGATTAAACTGGTTAGTCTAATTAGAAATATATTCACAACACAAGAGAATATGGAACCTAACTGAATCTCAAAGACTAGCTCTACACCGTCGCGACTACATCATACGAGTATAAAGTTTCGCTGGGCGTTAAAACTTTTCTAGAAGCGCCTTTGTCCTTTTTTAATTTTGCGGTCCGCTAAGAGTTGAAAATTCCCTGTTGAACGAAGGAAAATACTTCATAATCCCCCAAAAACTTTAATTAAAACACTCAAAAGTTTAAAAGCGCAGTACACGAAATGGCGAACGCGTCTTAACATAAAATGTTAGAAGTCCTCTAAAGAACTTATTATACGACATGGTAGTGATAATAGATCTGAGGCAATCCTTGGGAAGTTTATATTACATAATAGTATGTTTACTTAAAGACTAACGATTATTTAAATTAACCGCTCAATGTACTTCAACAAGTGAACTCAAATTATTTACGTATTTCTGTATTCATGAATATTAATGGCTGAACTAATTGAATATTTCTTGTACTTCATTTAAGTTGTATAAACCAAACAACAATTAACAATACAAAGAATGAGAACTTAGTGTTTTATTGCTAATAGTTTGTCAGATATCATTTCTCTTTATTATTCATTTTAATTCTGGTAAACATATTCAATCCTCTAAGTATTCTTAGAGGATATCGAGGATATCTCTGAATTATTGCGACTATTTTTCATTTCCTTGTTACAGGACGAACCCATTTTAGACATCAGGCTTTTAAGTTATTACCACTTTGTCCCAAACATCAAAAATGAATTAAGTTTATAGTATTTCAAATATATAATTTGATTTTCACGAGAAATAAAACTAAATTTGTAACATTTTCATTTTAAAATTTAAACATTTATTTTGTTTTAGTCATTCTAGTACCTCATAATATTGATATCATAGTAATACTGATTCTGATAATATTTTAAGAAAAGGTATATGCGTATTTCAATAGCAATGTTATCGAAAGCTTCATCAGTAGGATGTGTTGTTCCTTATTCGAATATGAACTTGAAATTGCATTCCATTATAAGTGTATAGTATGATCCAGTAAAGAAAATCATTTGTTGGTTCATTCCAGTATTAATCTAATAATATATAATACCTCAATACATCGTACTTTTTAAGATGGGGGACTCCTCAAGGCAATACAAGAATTATGGTCCGGTATATATGTATTTTAACAGAATTCTTACTTTAATTCACATACTTCATGTTCAGAAGTCGTAAAGACTGCGTAATCTATGATAGATGTTTTGTAATAGCATATTTATAGGATATTTTCAATAATTGGGTCATTTTGTACAACAGTAATGTTTTTTGGTCAGTAAGGCCTCCTGACCTTGATCCTTTGGATCAAGGTCAGGAGGCTAAAATTGACTAAAAGGCAAACAGAAACTATGATTATATGATGTACTAGAAACGTAATACTTGCTGATAATAATTCCTGCAATTTATTACCAAATCTTAACACTTCCTGCAACAAATTGGTCTTAAGTAGTCCTAAATTATTAAATAAGATTAAAATAAATAGATAATCTGAAAGGTTATAACTAGAAGTACGAAGAATGTTGTGTGGACTAAGCTGGAACTTACGTAAAAGAACAGGAAAAGGTTCCTCGTTCAACAGTGCGTTGATTTTGATTATTGAACAGTCAATGATATGAACAGGCAATTTATTCTAACAAAGACGCTGATACTAAATTATTGCCGGAAATAGAACTATATTGGTCAAACAGGCACGAACATTCAGTGTCAAGTTATAGAACATAAAAAGCACAGAAGCTGAGGACACACAGATACATAGCTGCGCAGTAAAACAACATATATAAGAAACATAGAACAGGTATGACAAATATTGGATTGAATTTATTATTATTATTCACGAATTTTATTATTTGCAGTTACAACAATACCATTATACCAGCAATGTACTAAATACATTCAATAAATGTCAATCCGTAAATAGAAGACCAATTTATGTATTACGTATTTACCTGTTGTAAGAAAAGGACAGATTCATGCGTGAAGTAAAAATCAAATTGTTGCCAAAGACAAGATTGTTTTATTTGAAGGCGCGTGAAACAAGCGCTCAAGGAAATAGCGCATGGCCTCGTGTCAAGCCGGAAGGGAACAAAATCTCTTAGATTCACTATTGATTACTAAACTATTCGACTTTTATTATCCTGATGATATCAATTACTTGTATCTATATCCCTCTTTATTTGTTTTACTGTTTATATGTAATATTCAGTTTATCATATGAGTTACATTAAAATACTTTATAACAGTGGCGGCTCGCGGGTTAGAAAATAGGTGAAGAGTTAGGATGTGTAAACAGTTAGAAAAAGTAGATTGATTTTCTTAAGATTTACCTATAGGCGAGCTTATAGCTATATATTTCTGTACACCAAATCAATTCCTCGATCTTTTAGTGAGGCGTAGTTATCTATTATATCTTCATAAAATGGCTGATTCTTCTTTAGTTCTAACAACAATTCTTTCTCGATAAAAATAGTTGCTAAAGATGAAAGTCTTTCTTAGGATATTGTATTTGTTGAATTGTATACGTCTTTATACGTTTAAGACAAGAAAAGCTTCTTTCCACTGACGCACTTGTTGATGGAATAGTTAAAATTATACAAAACAGTTTGTAAGCTTCTGTGAAAATGTCTTTGTATTCATTAACACGTTTAAACATCAATTAGTGACACATATAAACACGTTTTAAAATTAACAACTTTTATTAAATAGAATATATATTACTAGTAGAAAACTTAAGTAGACGTATTTAATTCGAAAGCTAAGAAAATATTTTTTTGGTGAAGAGGCACTTCACCTACTTCACCTGAATAGCCGCCACTACTTTATAATTTAAGGGACATTATTTCATCATCATGAGGTCATCAGTCCTAAGACTGGTTGGACGCTAACCTCCAGCTTCTCCTATCTTGTGCTAACCTATGCATTTCGCTAATTGTGCTACAACCCACATCCCTTACTGTTTGCGAGCAGTAGTCTAATCTAGGCTTACCTCTGCCTTTCTTCACTCCTATTTCTGCCTCCAAAATATCGCGGACTATTCCCCCATGTCTCAGCAAGTAGCCTACCATTCTATCTCTTCTCTTCTTTATGTTTTTCCACATACTTCTTTTCTCGCCGACTTTCTCTAATACTTCTTCGTTTCTAACCCCACGTCCACGGCATTTTCATCATTCTTCGGTAACACCACATCTCAAAAGCTTCTAATTCTTCCTACTTGCTTCCCTTACCGTCCAGGTTTCACAACCGTATAGTGCCGTGCTCCATACATACATATTCAAAAATCTCTTCCTTGTTTCTAATTTTATTACCCCCGAGCATAAAAGTGCTTTCTTTTTGTTAAAAGCTACTCGACCCTGCGCTATTCTTTGTTTTATATCTTTATCGCTTCTTCCATCCCAATTTATTTTACTTCCTAAATAATAAAAGTCTTTAACTTCCTCCAATCTTTCATTATTAATTTGTACTTTTGTTTTTGCTCTGCTCTCGCGCCCTCTGCACACTAACACTTTAGTTTTGTTTTTATTCACCCTCAGTCCGTACTCCTCTGTCAACACTGCCTCCATTTCGTTCAACGCTGATTCTAATTCCTCTTTACTAGATGCTAATACTGCTATATCATCCGCGAATCTCAGCATTTTTAGTTTCTATCTCTGTACTTTAATCCTGAAATCCACTCTATCTTTTACCACATTAATCGCCTCTTCGATGTACAGATTAAAAATTAGTGGTGATAGCGTACATTCTTATCTTACTCCTTTCCTAATACCTACTTCCCTTCTTTCCCCTTCTACTTCTATAACAGCAGTTTGATCTGTGTATAGATTGTGGACATTATTTTAAAGGAAATAAAATATTTGAAAGGATATTTTACGTCACATATTATCTTACAAACTCCTACAACATTGTGATTACCAACACTTATCAGTATGTTGGACACGTTGAACAACTTTCGGTTGTTAGCGCCACGTAAAGACCACTCGAGTCAAGCATTAATGCATTGTCTGTTCGGGGAAAGAGGAGCCTTCTTAGTTGCCTGTCGGGTTACATAGCGACTTTTACTTGATGACCGTCCGGTACTTCACGAGTAGACTTCGTTCTCGCCCTTTATATGTACAAAATAAAATAAAATATGACTGGATTTTCAAAGCGCTCTTCGCCTCCAGTCGCATCAACACAACGCGTTACTAAATACGTCGCGTGAACTGCTTTTGATTGCTCTACATTCATTATTAATTAATTGCAAGTTGTAAGCGATGTTTACTCAAGTTTTACTTACTCACATATCCAAAGAATGTGAGACTATTAATTATTTCAGTGAGTCGAACATTGTTCCAAGTTTCGATAATTCCTCGCTAGGTTTTCACGTCTCAGCCCCAGACAAATTTTTCTTCGCTTATCTGACTAGGGGACATCATTGTGTGGTCTCATACATAGGGTACAGTAATCAAAAAATATTTTATTGGAATATACGTTGCCTCCTGGAAGGCCACTATCTCTAACTCTACAAACACTAACTCTAATACACACTGAATCTGAAAATGGTGGGAGGATAATACATTTAGGAATCATAATGCTTCCTAAACCATCTTACTTAGACCGTCAGTCATCCTATTTTTGCAGAATAGGCTGCGATGTCACCTAACAGCAACATGAAGTTCCTCATGTTAACCAACCTTCTTCCAAGAGGTCTGAGACTAGAGCAGACTAGTTGAACTTCATATTCTATATGTTTTCTCATGTAATCGTGTTCAGTTAAAATTGGTGTCCCATGATAACAGTTCTTCCAAGACATTGAGAGTCAGTGATGTACTTCAATTACGATTCCTTGAGAATACCCTAACAATTTGACGACAAACTGACGGAAAACTTAGTACGTGTCATATTTAACTATTAAAGCATCTATTCGGGTGAACCGTAACAGGGATTGGCTAACAATCGACATTGCCATCGCATGTTATACAGAGGTCTGTTGTGGGATTACTTTCATCAGCTGTTTTCATGTCATGAGACAAAAGCGTTACTGCAAACTTGAATTCATAGTAATTCGGAGTTTGTATGAAATGCGTATTAAAGGAAATTATCTGTTTTATAATGCGTGTAAGCGAATTATTAACTTGTCTCAAAAAAATGTAACAAGACATATAAAAAGCAATGCTTCACGATAGCGGTCTAGCGGTCACGATAACGATGACACTATATGTTTCTATGAACATACTGTAACCTTTTTGGTAAGTGGCATTCCTTTAGATAAATCGAAGAACCCCATACTAGGCCAGTTTCTAGAAAAATATATGGATGGAAATTCTACCTCCCTAATCCACCTACACCAAGAAACAGTGTGACTAGATATACGAGAATGTATTGCAATCATGTTGGGGAATATTTTGTGTACTTCATTATAGACTAAGCAACTAATGCATGCGGATGTTTAGTGGCAAATTTTTTAATTGATACATTAAAACCTAAAAGTCCTAGTGGCAACCATTTAGTGGCTTCTAAGATATTAAACAATACGAACCATAAAACAATTGTAGATTTTGTGACTGCTTTAACTGTGTACGGCCAGATGAAGACAATTCTCAGGAAGTAGTAATGCTAACGGATGCAGCTGCATACATGTGAAAAGCAGGATAAATATTAACTGAAACTTTTCCAGATATACACTTTACATGTGCAGCTGATGCACTGAACTGAATAACAGAAAGAATAAAAGACAGTTTCCCTTAAATTAAGAAGTAACAGTGAATGTGAAAGGCATAGAAGCACCGACTCGGAGAGACATGTTTAGAGAAAGTCTGCCAAACCTTTACCTCCTGAGCCAGTTATCACAAGATGGGGTACTTGGTTAGAAGCTGTAGATTATTATGATAAGCAACTGGAAGATTTAAAACGTGTTTCTTAACTTAATCTTAAGTTTGATTCCAATAAGAGCAATGTCATACACACAGTACATAACTGACTGCGACTATAAAGTAAAGTAAATTAATAGTCCACAACGGAAATGAGTAAAACAACTACTAAGTTTTATACCACTATATTTACATAGAAACGTGACTGCAGTTTCGACAATTTTTATGTCATTTTCAAACGATGATTCAACTAAGGACTCTTAGTTGAATAATAGTTGAATACGAGTTAGAAACCGAGACCCGCTGAGACATGTGTTAGTAAGTTTTTTTATTCATAATTATCATTTGTCTGTTGGAATATTCGTCAATATTCATTATTGTCTGTACTTTCTGTGAACTATCGCTGTGTAACAATAATGACAAGAGTTCGACTCTGTCGCGGATTGCCAGAACAGCTGCTTTCTTAATTACTTGTTTCATTGCTATAATCAGTGGTCTAATAAGCGGAACAGGTCCAGAAGACTGTTATTTAATGCAGCGATTTAGATCAACATCATAACTCGCTTTAAAATTTAAATATTCAGAATTAATGAATGCATATATTTATAAACAATTGAAAATATTAATTAGGCCACTCAATAGTCCATTTGGAAATAAATAACTAAGTATCACTCGTTTTTTTTTTGCAAGTTCATATTCGTTGAACGGTTTTGCTAAATTCCATTTTCAGATATACAGCCACTTTCGATATTACTAATTAATGTGCACTTTATAAATCAAATAATAATACTTCGTATTATATATTTTTACACGTTGTGTATAAATTATATGGATGTGTTTATTGTATAATGCGCAGTGTTCAAAATATATGAATGTTTTATAACTCATTTCGTCTACATATTTGGTCCAAACTGTTAAATGTTTTTCAATCGACATTAAATTTTCTAGGGTTGTCCAAAAAGTGCATTCAGTTTCTTCATAAGTATTCATTATTAACATTATAGTTATTACAAATTATTTTAATCAATAATGTACGTTCCTTCGTTTTCAATAAATACGAAAAGTTTATACAGATCGATGGTAAGCAACTTCTTGTGGCCTAAACTGGAGAATATGTATACCGGCGACATGTGGTTCCAACAGAACAGCGCTGTATGCCACACAGTGCATGCCACGATGGACATTCTGCACGAGCGATTTAAGGTCATGGTTATCTCGCACAGCGACGACGTGAGCTGGCTACCCAGATCGTGTGATTTAACTCCTTTAGACTTGTTCCTTTGAGGCTATATAATAAACCGCAAACAATTGATGCCCTCAAAGCCAACATAATGAACGCCATCCCCCAAATTCAGCCGGATTTATGCGACAAAGTCATCGAAAATTGTACTTCTCCACCAGGGAAAACCGCGGCGGGTATTTGAACGACGATATATTCCGTACTTAATGCCACAAAATATTCTTTCAAATACAAAAAATTTAGTGGATATCTCACACACAACTTGTTTTATTTACGTTTAAAAATCGAGCATCCTCATTGAAAGACCCTTTAGAAGGATGGTGAATGAATAAAAATTTAAAGATATTGGTTAAAATTTGATAATATAAAAAATCTCTTCTCATTTAAATAATCTGATTCTAACAAAAAATGATATACATATGCAGAACAGACCTTCCATTTCCCATCATTCTGATATGTGAGATAACTTAGAAGTAAAAGGTATAATGGCAAGTATGACAAAAACAAAAAGAAACCTTCTCGTTCGCTTACAATACTTCGACCCGCCCACGAGGCAACATATCGAGTTCATTCGATTCTTTGACGTAAACTTAGAGGCCCTGAGATTTATTCCCCTGGTGAGAAACTGACTTTAACCTATATTTTCTGCCCTTTTGATTTATTGGGCTGTTAAAGGCATATGTGGTAGTAAATCCCAAACAAACAGAAACATTATCAATCATACTTCGATCGTCAAATCGCCTTTCAAATTGAATCGCCTTCCTGATTAGAATCCCCAATGAAGACGTCATACAGGATAGACCAATGGTATGGCGTACATTCGGTATATTGTAAACAGGTAAATATTCATGAAAACCTCTAAGGTAGATTAATTTTCCTGATTATAATTCCCTTGCTGAATAGAATCCCCAATGGGGACGTCATACAGGGTAGACCAATGGTATGGAGTAGATAGTAGTACATTGTAAACAGGTAAATTTTCATGAAAACCTCTAAGGTAGATTAATTTTCCTGGTTATAATTCCCTTCCTGATTAAAACTCCCAATAAAGACGCCATACAGGGTAAGCCGATGGTTTGGAGTAGATTGGGTACATTTTATACAAGTAGATTTTCATGAAAACCTCTAAGGTAGATTAACTTTCCTAATTAGAATTTCCTTCCCGATTACAATCTCCAATGAAGACGTCATACAGGGCAGGCGACGGTATGGAGTAGATTCAGTATATTGTAAACAGAGAGATATTGATGAAACCCTCTGAGGTACATTAGTTTTCGTGCTTTTACATATATGATAAATTTATGACATCTATGTAGTCATGCCATCAAAGGTACTGTAAGTAGGAAAGTGGACTTAATTCTCTCCATCTCATCGTGGTAATGTTTACTTAAATGCACTATACATAAAAACGTAAAGAAAACGCAAAACATAAATTAGACAATCACCCAAGTCCAATGCCGAATCTATATAGAGGATACCTAGTAAAGAGACGCAGACAACACCCACTCCTGCCGACATTACCAGTTCCGATGCTTGGAATCAAATTAAGAACACGACAGTCGCTAGATATATGTGGCAAATATAACTTTGCCACATAATGCGCCCTAACCAACTCGGCTACCGTGACGGCTACACTATATAAAAAAATACTTATATAACTAAATCAATAAACATAAAAGTGCAAAGCTTTCATGAAAATACTTTTATACTAATAAAATGAAGGATATTAACAACCAACCCTGAATATAATAGAATTATTTTCTTCTAGTTTTCCATTTCTTCAATTGTTAAAATAGAGACAAAGGTAATTACAATTCCAATTGCAAACTACAGCATGTTCCTAAAGTTCCAAATAAAATTAAAATAACTGTTTTTTGGAAATATCCTGGAACACAACGATTTTTGTTTTCTAAAAAACACCTGTGTTGGTTGTTTTCAATTCCTCCCCATCGATGCCCTAAGCCCTAACAATCCTTTATAACTGGGGTCAAAAATAAACATAGAAATCTGAGCTTTGACTTCATATAATATTTTCTTTTTACTTAACTTTAAACATATTAAAACAGGATAATATTTTGTTCTAACTGTCTTATTTCTATACAACAGTTTGTTTTGGAATTAATCAACTGATTTCAATTTTAGCTGAAACATTGTATTTACTTTAAGACCCTATTAAATATAAATTAAAAACTAAGAAGTCCAACGTTTAAAAAAACACCTCGAGATCTAAAAATCGTATAGAAGACATGGCAAAAAGATGTCAGAGGTGATACAGTTCAAGCGCCCATACAATTCTACTTATAACAATCGGCAATAATAATTTTCAAATGTAACTTATAGACACAACCAATTTTTAACAATAGAAGTAGTCAACAGTGTTGAAAGAATCAATCGCTACATCATAAATATTCCTTTCGGGATAATGAAGGCAAGCCAGAGACGTCTTTCGCAATAGCCTGAGGAAAATCAACTAAATGACCAGCTAAGTCTGAGGCGACGATATACGTAAATATAAGTTCCTTCATTGTAATTATTACATATCGCCAGTAAATATTTCACTCGACACGCCAGACGACCTAATTACCACTTCACTAGCAGTATAATTATTCAAATTAAGTTCTATCAGGGCTTTAACAATACTAGTAACGCAACGAGAATATGAACTGCGCGAACAAGAGTCCGCGTCTATGAACTGTTTGTTCATAGACGCGGACGCAGTGGCCAGAAATCAAGAAAATTGACGCGAATAACTATAACTTTAAATGCGAGGTTCGCAACTCTACTGCTTGGGCGTTGTAATTGTTTTTCACAGGCTCTCGAATATGAGATTTTTACGCTTTTTTTACATCCCATCTACAAATCTGTAATAGAGACTATTAGCAGTAACTATGGGATATCCTATAGAGATCAGGAGATCCATGTGTCTATAGGACGTTTAATCATCTCCTAATGGTGCCATTTTGCTTGTTGAAATATATGCTGAGTATACTATACTTAATTTTTTATAAAAGGTAGTCTTCTGTTATTTGCTGCTTCATCAACGATTTCAACCCCTTTTAGTGTCACCAATTTACAATATATCTGACATAAAGTAAATTCGAACAATCGATGATTAGTCATTTATACACTCTAGACTATATGAGGAGGTGCCCAAAAGAAACCAAAACTACTTTTTTGTTAATTTATTTATTTAATTTTTAACCAAAAATTCTTCAATCCCCTTCAAAGTACTTCTCGCACTAGTACACTTGTCTAATATTTTACTCGAATTGCTCAAAACATTTTTTCTTTTTCTTCTTTTGTTTCTTTTTCTTCTTCACCTCAACAACGCCAACATCGGCAAAACGTTTTCCTTTCATGTCTCTTTTCATTCAAGGAAATAAAAGATATTCATAGGGGGCAAAATAGGGTGAATAGGGGAGATGAGGTAGAGGGGTCATGTCATATTTGGTCAAAAATTGGTGCACAGACAGGGTTACAACAGGGGAAATTTGGCAGCCATCCTTTTCATCCCCAAGTATTCCGTTAAAATTCGCTGAACTGAACTCCAAGTCACTCCAGACAATTCTACAACTTCGTCAATGGTCCATCGTCGACCTTCCAGGATGATTTCGCGATTTTTCGCCGACGACCAGAGCGAGGTTTGTCATCAATTGACATATCACCTCATTTGAAACAGGGAAAACCACTCAAATATTTGACTTCTCCCAGTAACATCATCATCCTTGTAGGCCATTTTTAACATTTCAAGAGCTTCTGTGCCAGTTTCTCCGTGCAAGAAGCAAAATATA
Source organism: Rosalia funebris (assembly GCA_037954035.1). Lineage (NCBI taxonomy): Eukaryota > Metazoa > Arthropoda > Insecta > Coleoptera > Cerambycidae > Rosalia > Rosalia funebris. The sequence continues at coordinate 4,182,104 of JAZFAV010000002.1, read as the reverse complement.
CGGCCGCGCGTTGTTCACAAGAATCAGCCATTGCAAAAACAACGAGCATACAAAACAACTCTCACTAAAAAAATCACACAAGCCGAACGGAACTTTCTTCAGCGACGACGCTTGGCTTACTGACTCGGGAATGAAAGCCTTATATTCTCCTAGTGGCAGAACGCACTACTACAAAAATTCCGCGCACCACAACATGAGTTCGGATTCTTTTGGGTACCCCCTCGTAAGTAGGCTATAAATTTATACATATAGTAGAATATAATAACAAGTAGACTATAAATAATTATGAAATGATATTTAAGCTGAATTGTATTTCTAATTTTTCTATTGCTTCTTGTAAAACATCACTTTTTGAATATGACGTAAATGAGATTTTAAAATTAAACGGTTTATGATAAAAATAACACATACCTTTAAAAAACGTTATCGAAAGTTGCAATAATAATTGTGATATATTATTTTGAACAAAACAGTAATTCTGATGTATCTTAATAAATCTAATTCAATTCACAATAAAACAAAGATTTGGTTCTATTTCTCTTACGATAAGAAAGAATATGTTACTGGTGACTTGTCATTTTTCTATTTTCTATTCTCGCTACAAACCAACCAATTCGTACAGAAAAGTTATAAAAAATGTATAGAGCAAAAACCTGAAACCATTTGTCACAACAAGAATCCTTTGAACCATTTCTCCCAAGAAACTGATTATTCTCATTCACTTCCTTATGGAATATGCCGAATGGCTATACAGGAGAACTTGGACATGCATGCATATAAAATGTATTAACATCAAGATCTTTTGCTAGCAGATCAGAGGTATTAGACCTTGAAGAAATCGCTTTTCCCTTGAAGAAATTGGATCGTTATTTTATGACTGACTGACAAGTTTGTGTATACAAATTGAATTTCTTCTGATACCTTCTTATCTGACCCGATCCTATAGACTATTTCATATTTTCTTATTTTAAAAATAGAATGTTCAGAACTTATGTAGTGACTTTACAAGAATTTCATTCGAACCAAAAATTGTTGAAGAATATTAATGCTATCAAAACTGTTTTCATAGCATTAAAACACACGTAAACTTATTTACAGAACAAAACGGGGGATATATCCAAAAGTAACCTTCATTTGTCTACATTTTTTAATAAAATCGTTAGTATCTTTTTAGTTTTCAACCTTGTAGTTAATTATTATTCTATTTCTAGAATTAACAAACATTTATACGACGTTATTGATTTGCCGTTTTTCAAATCATAACCCTTTTGATCAAGAGAATTTCTAATATCTAACTAGAATATCTAATACCTAATTAGTATACTCACTAACATTCAATGTTAGTGAGTATATATATATATATATATATATATATATATATATATATATATATATATATATATATATATATATATATATATATATATATATATATATATATATATATATATATATAATTGGAGGTAAGGCATACAACAATTATCAACTTCTATTAAATATACACATAACAATTTTTTAAATAAAGGTAGATATATTTTTAAAATGTCGTCTTCACACAAGACGATCAACAATGTACATATAAATCATTATTACGCCCTTATCCCTAAAAAGACCATGTAGTAAGTCAAGTATATTTTTAATGACACGGCGAGGGAACTATTAGTTAATAAACCTTTTAATATTTTTTAAGTATCTGCCGGCACGAAATATCCTATTGTTAACAGAGTGCAATTGGTGTGATTTGAAATACCTGAAGGCCCAAATCGTCTACGTCACGCAATATATTACATTCCGTCTCACAAATAGCTTTGTATGGTATCGCCAGAAAAATTAGATAAATGGAGAAGTTATAAAATATCCACCCCTCGCGTTTCGGAACTTGGATCGGTGCCTTTGTGACTGCTTTTAGTGCTTGTATCTAATAAGGCTAGCGATATATACAAACGAATAGATGACCATTTACATGACGTTTTCTTTACTGAAATTATTTATACCATTTACTTCGCGTTGAAGATATCGAAGAAAGTTATTAGGAAAAGTTGGAAAAGTTTAAGCTTCAACAATAAATTTCATTACGAAATTAGCATTTTTAATTTTCCAATATTTTTCCGTAGAATCTACACATAGTTGCAATTTTGGTTTTCAATTTAATAGAATATCATGGAGATGGAAAATAAAAATTGAACGGAAGTGTCGATTTGACAAAGAATTCATTTTAAGAGAAACGAAAAGAAACAATTAACTTTTGGTAATTGAAATAAATAAAAAACAAACAAGTAAGTAAACAAACATCAGTTTAAAGTAACAATCAGTTTCTGAGATAATTACTCCTCAAACATAAATACAAATTTTAATTAAATATCAGATGTAACCCGTATGCTGATTTCACGATGGGCTCGCCTTATTTTAGCACAAAGTTCTTGTCGATTTAAGGGCCTTGATTTGTAAACTTTATTCGTCACTGTTCCGCAGAAATAAAAATCCAATGGTGTAATATCGGGGAACCTAGGAGGCCAGAGTTCAAAAGGACTATTCCTCCCTATCCAGCGCATTGGAAAATATTCGTTCAACCAAAAACATGCAATTCTGGAATTATGAATTAAGGCACCATCTAGCTGGAAAAACATCTCCTGTTACAACATTAAGAAGATTTTCAATTGCATCCCATAATTCGGTATTAAAAAGATTAACTAAACGCTCATCATTTAATGAGTTAATAAAGAAGAACGGACCAATTATTCTGTCTCTTAAAATTCCACAGCATACTAGTATACTGCACACTCTACACATACTTCTAAAGTATTTTCTACAGCATACTCTCTTAATACTGGTCTTTACAATTATCAACCCAATGAGAATTTTTTGTAACCCATATTTACAGTTTGGAGAAGATACAACCTCATTAGTGATAAATATAGCCTCATCAGTAAAAAAAAATGTATGTAGAAAATTGCGGTTGCAAAATTTCCCTGGGCCCAATAGCAATATCCTAACCGTAAATTTTCATGACCTTCTTTCAAAGTATATAGAAATTTTGGTTTATAAGGCTTGATTTTATGACGACTGAAACATTTTCTAATATTCTCCTTGCCGATATTCTGTTAAGACACTAAATATCGTGGACCCACTCTTGTATGCGCTTGATTTACTACTAAAATTACGTTATCTTCAGGATGCGGATGTATTCAATGAGGCTGATCATTCTGAGACAGTTTAATGACACTACCTCCTCACCAAATGATCTTATTATTTCGATTTTTCCCTTAAATGCAAACGAATTTTTCGATATTTTAACGCGAAGCAAAATAAGATTTTATCGGAAAGTAAAAGTATAGGTTTACCTTAATCCACCACACTTCGTAGTACCTCATATTCATGTTGTGAACCCAAATGGAGCCATTTAACTCCATTTCGTTTCACAGCATGAACAGGAGATGCTATAAAATACCTGTATTCAATGGAACAGAATCTTTAAGTCTTACCAATTGAGGCAGCCTTGCCAAAATAGGCATGTACGTAGAGATTCTGTCTTTGCAGAAACTTTTAGAGATACGATCTGTGACATTTTGTTTACAATGAAGCTATGTTGTGAATAAAGAAGATTTCTCTACTACAATATAAATTAAGCATATAATTTGTATTGTAGTAGGAAAGAAGAGAAATCTTCTTTATAGGTTCTTATAATAAAAAGCAATAGTATAATAGGTATAACGACGACACTCGGCATTGAAGGCGTAGAGTATACGAGTGAGTATTTCCTGTGAAATCTCACATAGCACTAGATGATTCAACCATAAAATCATACCAGTACAATGCAGGATTTCACGATCATTTTCCATCCTCAGGAGAAATTTATAGACCGTCTTTGGATTTCCTCTGAAGAAGATACAAGTCTCAAGACGACTTTGAGAACAACCATGGCATATCTCTAGAAAATTTACTTTATAAAACCATATTCTCTCCACATTTTAGATGATGTGAAATTATCAACAGTGCGGAATTATCAACAGTCTTGGATCTTTCCTACTCTCTTGGAAAATTATTTTGAGGTATTGACATTGAACATCCATGTATACCTAGTAAACGTGAACTTTAATAGGTCTTTATTAAAGTGAAAGTAGCTTTGTTTTCAAAAGGTGGTGAAAAGTGTCGAATTTATCTGCAAGACAAATTCACTAAAGGCAGAATCATATAGGTGACGAGAGAAAAAAAGGAATCGTGAATCATGGAGAGAGAAATTAATGCAGAGAAATGAGAAATCAATATAAAAATAATATCCAAGAGTTCTTCTTTCATTTACATAATGAAATTCATGGTGTAATAATCCAAAAATATGAACACTATTGGGATCATGGTTCAAGATGCATGTATAAATTTATCGATTAATATGACTATAGAGAACTTATGACGAGAAAGACAAAGCGAATCATCAAATCTTTAATAGTAAATTCAGAGAAGTTCGAGATGTCTTCTAATGAGATAGTTTTGATGCTTCTTGCATGCGTTAGATGCAGTGTTGGCGTTGATTTCCCTAAATTCTCGTTTCCATGAATGCTCGAACTTCCATAGCTATCTTAGATTCGAAGGAAAAGTTTCACTGTGTAACTTATTTGTTTTGTGTAAGCCTCGTATTTTTCGTTTACTACCAGATTTAGCAAGAATAAATCGCATTTATAAAATAGTTACAGGGAAAATAATAACGAGATTGTTATTATGGCGATTTATAAAGTTACCCAGTTTTTATAACAATGTTCACTATTACCAATCATTGATTTTGTTCGGCAATTTTAAGTTTCACGTTGTGGAACACATTTTTGCACTTTATTTTGTCATTCGATTTTTTGCAATCCCGTTATATCTACGTAGGAGCTTTTTGAGGATTAAACCCGCTATTTTTTTATAAAAATACGGCATGTTCGTTTATTCGCCGCGATAATGGCATCAGTTTCCCCTAACGATGGTGTTTCAAAGCGATTTCCTTCATTTTTCATTTTATTCCTTTCATTGTTGTGGCTAACAATACACGCTCTGAATTAACACTACTTATTGGTATCCCCACATCGCCATTCTTATTTTTGGCAGTCTCTATTGTGTTTTAGATTATTTTGCACTGGTAGTACATCGAATTAGGCTCATATCGCTACGCTATCATTTGGTCCTGATGTACAGGATGTCATATAGCTTCCTTTACAGGCAACATCTCCATTATTTTAAAAAGGCAAAAAATGAAATAAAAACCACCATTATAAAGGGTGTTGCAATAAGGGCGCAAGATTTGAATTGCGCGTCTTTTTGACTGTATTTTGTAAGTATTGGTTCAGTTATTGACGTGAAACATTAGACACGAGCTCTTAGTGGTCGTTCGGAACAAAATATCACGGCAGTTCGCAAGAGTGTGGCCGAAAGTCCAGGGACCTCGATTCGTCATCATGCACAAGAATTGGACATTTCGATAACCACTCTTCATCTTATTCTCACTAAAGATTTCTATCTCCATGCTTACAAAGTCCAATTGCCTCAACAACTTCTGCCAATAGACCATGTACAACGAGAAGAGTTCGTCAATTTGATCATTGAATAAGAAATGAATGCCAATTGTGTGGGCAAAATCATTTTCAGGCTTCTTTTGACCTTAATGGCTTCGTTAATAGGCAAAATTGCCGTATTTGGGACTCAATACAAGGCAGGTGATACATTAACGATAAGTGACGAACGTTATCGTGACATTATGACCCAGTTCTTTGTGCCTCAATTGGAATATATTGCTCTCGAAGACATGTGGTTTCAGCAGGACGGAGCCACTTACCATACCATCCGTGAAAGATTGACGGTCATGCACGAGTTTTTTCCCGGTCTCTGTCATCTTCCGTTTTGGTGACCAGAATTGACCTCCACAGTCTCTCGATTTAACACCTATGGACCTTTTTCGATAATAGCATCAGTGATGCCTCCTCCTGCACGAATCACCCTGTATTTATTCATTCTTTTAAAAATATGTGCAACTTAAAGTAAAATTTAACGGGTCCAAAAGTTTTCCCAAAAGTTATTCCTTGAATTTTCAACGAGTTTACACTGTATATGCCATAAGGATTTCACGCTACCTCCTAATGACGCAAATTTGGTTGACAAAACATGTATCAAGCGACATACTATCTTTTGATATTTGCAGAAAATTGGTCACCTGTTCTTAGTCGTTGCATCGAAGGTTTCAAGAATAATTCCTCTAGAATTAAGTTAGAATTTAATATTAATATTAAATTAAAATCCGTGCTAACTTTGTTTACCAGGCGCATTTAAGGGTGCGCAATATTCCCGGCCGCCATTATTTCACTTGACTGCAATCAGATTAATTTCACTTAGTTGTATAGTTCGTATTAATTAATTTTAATATAAGTTAGTTTACATTTATTCAGTCAGACAGTATAATTTGGATCATGTTAAAACTCGGTTAAAATTTGCCTTATACCAAACACTAATTACTAATAGTAATTATGTGTTTCGTATGTTAGATTCGACGAGCCGGCTTTCCCAACCACGCCACGATCCCTTGCAAACGAACTAAGAACTAATTTTAATGACGTCTCAATGCGTAAAGTTAAATTGCTCATTAATTAATGACGATATCAAGATTTTTACACGTATTGATTTCTGTGGAAGAAGCTTTTACATTTGAGGATGAACGTAAGCTTCTTGCGAGGTACAGTTAAATTTGGATGTACTGAAATAAAATAATCTACCATAATTTGATTGCCAATTAGACGCTACTTATATTTTAAGTCGAACACACAATATTACAGTTAAATTAATCAAAAGCGGTTAGTGGAACAGTTTGTACGCCCTTGTTATTTAGTCACTAACGAAATTTGTTTATTAAAGAATATAAAAGATGTCCTAAGTTTTTGGATAATTTTCAAAGGAGACAAATAGTCGCAGAGCAATTTTAAAAAAGCAAATTGAAGCTTCAAGTTTCTACTTTTTTATTTTTTTTACCATCGGCAGTATTTGAGTAATCATAAGAAAACCATCGGAAAAAAACAATTTACAAATTTTTGCTTGCCTTTCAAAAGGTCCACGGGTTTCAATAAAATTTTTTTAATAATTCTCATAAATCTTTTTTAGATGATTTTATCCTCTTTAATTTGAATGTGCTAAAAGCCTTGTACGATGATTTTTCACTGAGTTATCGTCGTTTAAAGCAAAAAAATCAGTTTTGACGTTCTTCAGTTACTGGAATAACAAAATCTACAACCAATTTTATTTTATGAGAATATCGCTTGCATCCTTATAAATTTATAATAAATGAAAGGCGCAGGACATTCTGTTAGTGGTGTACTAAGAAATGTCAGGATGATGAAGAGTTTCATAAAGTAGTAATAAGTCCTTTTATAAAGTAAATTAATCAGATAAAGGTATGGTCATAGATAATAGTATTTCTGATAAAAAGAAAATACACGTTATTAGTCACCTGAGAAGCGCGATATGCAGTTTTCGTGCCGGATGTTCTCAAGTGGGAATAAATTTGTTGGGAATAATTCTCTTGCATAAACTGTTATTTTTTACTTTTCCGCACTCCACAATACGTGGAAAAGTAATGTAATCATGTAAAAACATATATTTCTTCTAAGGTTTGTTTTTCGTTTTTCTGCCTAAAACCCAAAAAAAAACATTGTGTGTGTGTGTGTGTGTCTGTGTGTGTGTGTGTGTGTGTGTGTGTGTGTGTGTGTGTGTTTGTCGTTGTCGTTGGCATTGTCGTTGTCGTTGTCGTCGGCATTTATTCTTGTTAGCACGATCATTATCATGAGGTCATCAGTCCTAAGACTGATTGGACGCTAACCTCCAGCTTCTGCTATCATGTGCTAACCTACGCATTTAGCTAATTGTGCTACAACCTACATCCCTTACTATTTGCGAGTAGTAGTCTAATCTAGGCCTACCTCTGCCTTTCCTCACTCCTATTTCTGCCTCCAAAATATCGCGGATTATTCCCCCATGTCTCAGCAAGTGGCCTACCATTCTATCTCTTCTCTTCTTTATGTTTTTCCACATACTTCTTTTCTCGCCGACTTTCACCAATACTTCTTAAATTTCTAACCCTATCAGTCCACGGTATTTTCATCATTCTTCGGTAACACCACATCTCAAAAGCTTCTAATTTCTTCCTACTTGCTTCCCCTACCGTCCAGGTTTCGCAACCGTATAGAGCTGTGCTCCATACATACGTTTTCAAAACTCTCTTTCTTGTTTCCAAGTTTATTACCCCCCAGCATAAAAGTGCTTTCTTTTTGTTAAAAGCTACTCGACCCTGCGCTATTCTTTGTTTTATATCTTTATCGCTTCTTCCATCCCAATTTATTTTACTTCCTAAATAAGTGAAATCTTTAACTTCCTCCAATATTTCATTATTAATTTGTACTTTCGTTTTTGCTCTGCTCTCGCGCCCTCTGCACACTAACACTTTAGTTTTGTTTTTATTCACCCTCACTCCGTATTCCTCTGTCAACACTGCCTCCATTTCGTTCAACGCTGATTCCAATTCATTTTTACTAGATGCTAATACTGCTATATCATCCACGAATCTCAGCATTTTTAGTTTCTGTCCCTATACTTTAATTCCGAAATCCACTCTATCTTTTACGACATTAATCGCCTCTTCGATGTACAGATTAAAAATTAGTGGTGATAGCGTACATCCTTGTCTTACTCCTTTCCTAATACCTACTTCCCTTCTTTCCCCTTCTACTTCTATAACAGCAGTTTGCTCTTTGTATAGATTGTGTACTACTCTCCTATCTCTATACTTCATTCCCGCGCTCTTTAATATCTCGAACATTTTTTCCCATCTGACATTATCAAAAGCTTTCTCTAAATCTACAAATCCTATATAAGCGTTCTTTCCTTTTTCTATTGTTTTCTCTAACATTACTCTTAGCGCCAGAATAGCTTCGCGAGTTCCCCTATTTCGCCTAAACCCGAATTGGCCTTCTCCTAGTATTTCCTCCGCTCTATTTTCCATCCTCTTCTGCACTATTCTGGTTAAGATTTTTGAGGCGTGGGAAGTTAGGCTAGGTGTGTGTGTGTGTGTGTGTGTGTGTGTGTGTGTGTGTGTGTGTGTGGTGTGTGTGTGTGTGTGTGTGTGTGTGTGTGTGTCTGTGTGTGTGTGTGTGTGTGTGTGTGTGTGTGTGTGTGTGTGTGTGTGTGTGTGTGTGTGTGTGTGTGTGTGTGTGTGTGTGTGTGTGTGTGTGTACCAAACGACATTTATTGATTTTGAGGTGGATAGGACACACCCCACCCTGTCCATGGCTCATGAGAAAGCACGATGGTGGACTATTTGAGAAAAATTGAAAAAAGTTAATCTGCCGCATAAAACACATATTCTGCATTTATGTGTTTCTCGGTCACTCATTTTCCAGATAAATATGTTCTACGTGCGGAAAAGTCCATTTTAAGGCTTTAAAACTGTTTATTTATTACTTCATTGTTGTATTTCATCAATTGTAAATACAGTCGTATGTCCAGTAACCGGTTACATCGGAAATTTTTAATCCGGTTAATTACGTCAGGGCTTCGAGGGGTAGCTCGTACTAGACACATTATCCTCATAAAACCATTAATCTCACCCCTTGCCTAAGTACATTGTCGTCTGTTAACCAAATATTGAAGTGATATTTTTAGGGCCTATCAAAGAGGCAAACTTTTCCCGTGTTAACTCCGGAAGTTTTGCAGTTTATTATTACTCGAGCACACCTGCCAGATAAGCAAACATGTACCAAGAACTTCGTATCGGATTTCCAATCTTGTTTCAAATTAAATCTGTATATGATATACGGGATTGCATATTTTATATAATACTGTTTCCATCTGTAGGGGTTTACTACCTTATTTTAATACAGTAGTTCGTATATGAAAGTGCCCGAAGTTGATACACAAATATACGTTTTACTGATGTTTGGCATATATTTAGTATTGAGGAAATGGTGTAGTTTTAACCAGTGGTAGCTGGTAATAAGGACGTCAGCATAGAGAGACGTAAACATTATAAACTTTTTGCTCTGATATTATAAATAAGGCTGTGGGAAATGTGTTGTGCGCCATAGCCGTACGCATCATAAGAAGGGTAATAAAATAATAATGCAAAGTAATTAGTAACAAACGCACTACACTGTTACAAGTAAATAATATAGAGTGTACTTAACTAGCGTAATGAACTACCGAATTCACTACCGTCATTTAACACCACCTCGGAAATTCCGTTATCCAACGCTGTATTGTGTCAAGGGATGATTTTGGTCGAAACATTTTAAAATACTTATTGTCAAATAGTCATGCAGTGTAACTATTTGTATGTAATACCGTACGCAAATCAAAATACTACCCTACAATCCCTAGTTGTGTACAAACACACACCGCTCTCAAATATCACAGTAATTGATCGGACGGCATCGCTTCATCGGTAATACCCGCAGATATTTCTTTTGCCCAGCCCTCGCATAGTTTTACTATTAGGACATAGCGCAATGCACCTCCGACAATACTTTCAATATTTCTGTTGAAACAAATAGAACAGCAGGTAGTAGGCGGTCAGTGAATACATTTTATTTAATATAAAATTGTTAGTTGATGTCCTACTAATTTATATAAGCACTTAATTTACATTACAAAAAATTGAGCCAGAGTGTGGAAAAGCTACTGACATGAAATATTTTATTGTACAATTTATTATAAGATTGTGATATTTCTTTACGGTGTTTGTATTTATAAGAGATATTTCTGGATAGGCATAAGTCCGGATCTAAAGTATCCCCAGTTAAATCCGGGCTTTACTTATAATATAATAAATATATCTACTTATTAGTACATGGTGCAATATAGTATATGTAGTAATAATACAATAATTACTACAGTAATGGTGACAGTAACACCAAAGGATTTTTATGCGTGCCTTAAAGACGGTATGGATAACACAGGTCTGCAAAAAACTTTTTTAAAAATTGTTTTGATTTAGAGGATGAGGCAGCGTACTCCGTTCATTGTCGGACCTGCGCTGTTCGAAGTCAAGCAACGGACTGCACGGTTGCGACTTGGATGGATGACGCATGGTCTTATTCTCATGGTGCCGCGGTGGTGATGACTTGGTATTTGGTAACAGGGTGGCAACTGGGCCAAATACTGGGCACATTGTCTGTGTGAGTTCGATTCTCACCAGAGGGAATTTGGCACTTCCCTCAGGGCTGGGTGTTTGTCCGCGTTTATATGTGTAACCTTCCCCTACACAAAACCTGCCCGTAGGCTTTCTGGGAAAGGATGTTCTAATTTCTGTGTGTCCAAACTTTAAACTTTAACTGATCTTTATATAGTTTTTTGCACTGATTTCAAAAATGACATTGGTTTTTTTCTATCACGTAAGGCTTGCCTACAAAATAAAGTTGAAGTTTTTGGAAAAAGTACAAAAAACGGAAAATTTTGGATTTGTTTTTATTATTTTAACATGAAGTAAAAGCAAAAAAAAACAACGATACCTAGCTAAAATGAGCATAATAGTGATACACATGTGTTGCAAAGTTATTATAAGTCTTAAAAGCGTTTTATTTTTCCATCAAAGCTTCTTTTGGTACTTTTTCGGCTGTGTTCCCTTTTTAACATCCATGAAAATAAAGCACCGGAGGCTAACATATATCTTTCTTTAAGTCTAGACCCTAAAACTTCCGCTAATCCTTTGGGAGGCCCATATCTCGTACTAAATCGTTCAAGTCTGATTGAGAGAAAAGTTTAGGGTTAAAGGTACCTGGATCGTAGCTGTCCTCACTATCGCTGCTACTATGTGATATTTGGTCTAAATCGTCTAAAATATTGTCCAGGGTATCCGGAGGTGAAGGAATAAACAATTCAGGTCCATGAGGAACAGGGCGAATAGCTGATGAATAGTTGGCTGGGTATGAAATATCCTTCCTGTTTTTTAAATTTAAACCTTGCACACTGAACAAGAACAAAAATAACAGTCATCACTGTGATTTTTAGGCTCTCTCCAAATCATGGGTACTCCAAAACGAAATGATTTCTACTTACCTTGAAACCATTGTCTCAGTTCTTCAACACACACAGAACACACTATATGGGGAGCCCAAGATTTATCTTGGTCCCCTAATTTAACACCAAAGTATGCAAAATATACCTCTGAACAACATTATAAATGTTGCTTTGTTGCTTCTTGACAGTATAAGACCCACAAATATAACAGAAACAGTTAGGAGAGTTGACACATCCTCTAGTAGCCATTTCTTCTAAATAGCACAAAACTGTTTGATGTGTACACCACAGTGGCTAGCTCCACACTGAGTCACTGACTGCAATCAAGGTCACGGTTCACTACATTCCTCACGACGTCTAGTAGACAGTAGGATTGGGGAGGGAGCAGACAGACTGAGACATGTCTTGTTCCAGTAGGAACTGGATTTTCCCAGTTTAGATTTATTGTCTTATTCAAATAAATAGAATAAAAACATTTTTTGCAAATAACATACTCACGTTGTTTAGCAACCTGTGCACCATGAAATCTCCATAATTCAGACTAAATTTACCACTTATATAGGCTATAATATTGAAAAAACGTACGCATACTGAACCTGAAAACTCCTGAAAAAAAGAAAGTTTCGGGTGAAATTCGTGACTTATCTAGGGGTGATGGAATTTTATCACTATTTTTTCCGTAATCAGCACAAGAAATACTGTTAAACCCACTAGTTAAATATGCTACAATTTCTTCATCGCAGACCTGTGTAATTCATCGTTTCTATTATTTATTTAACCAACGCATCTCTTGTCGGTATCCATTTTCATCTAATTTCCCCAACAACTGACACACGTCGTCAACTGGGAAATGTGTCAATGTAGTAAACCGAATACATCACGACGCACGTTAAATAAGGTCTGGGCCTTAAATGAAGATATACGTTTCAAGGCTTTTATCGCGATTTGTTGACGTGAATGATGCCCTGCTATAAGTATGCTAGCTTTATGCTTACTTAATGAAGGAGCATATGAATAAAACATGCAGATTTCGCTGCAAAAAAGGAAGTGATGGATATGTGATTTCCCCGTCGAGAGAATTACGATTTTAACTTGAATTCCGTATTATATTCTTTAGGTATCGCAGACCTCATGCAATAAACGTATCCGAAATATAATCATGTGAAAAACAAACCGGAGGATAGGGCCTGGCGCCGGCGTGTACTCAATCTGCCATAAGAATTCCGCTAAAAACTGAATCGATATTCCTCTTTTATAAAAAGAGACTTTACTATTAAGAGAGACTACTTTTGACTTCAGAAAAAGGTAGGTTAAATCCTCTTAAGTATTTTGCAGAAGTAAATGTAAGGTCTATTGAAAATGTTTGGTATTAATTTAGATATATTGTATAAAGTAGTCAACAAATTCGTTAAAATTTCAAGAAATACCTTTTGGAAAAAATTTTCGGACACAAATCTTATTGTTAGTTGCGAATTTTCTAAATATAGTTAATATATACAGGGTGATTAGTGTAGGAGATATGATGCCATCGATTTTTTTTTTATGGAAACCCCCATTTTATTACATCTAAAGGAGCTTATTTATATTTCGTTTTGGATTTCTTTAAAAATATATTTCTTATCTTTTGTCTGGCAAAAGCAATGTATTTATAGTTTATTTTATCGCTATTTGCCAAATAAAAAATCTCAAAACATACCGTAGCTTGTTTTTATGGCTAGGCTCAGGTAGACTGTTCCATTTATCGGCAATATAATAGAGTTTTTTATTTGGCAAATAGTGATGAAATAAATACTAAGTGTTTATTGAATAGTGACTTTATTATTTTGTAAAAAATGGTTAAAATAACTGAGCGAGAAAGAATTGAAATTGTTTCCATGATCGGATTTGGAGTACAGGATGGGCTACTAAAGAAAAGTAGTTAAATTGCTCAATTCAATTCATTCTGATTGGCAACTCATAAGCCAAAGCATAGCAAGCAATGTTGAATCTAAAGGGTCTTTCAATAAGGACGCTCAATTTTTAAACGTAAAGAAAACAAGTTGTGTGTGAGATATTCATTCATTTTCTTTATATGAAAGAACATGGCATTATGTATGGAATATAACATAGTTAAAATGTCCGCCACGGCTTTGCATTGTAGCATGTGTTCGGGAGATCCAATTTTCGATGACTTTGTGGCATAAATCTGACTGTGGTATAAATCTGGATGGCGCGTTATGTTGACTTTGAGGGCATCAATTGTTTGCGGTTTATTCGCATAGGCTTGCGATTCAAGATAGCTCCAAAGGAAGAAGTCTAAAGGCGTTAAATCGCACGATCTCGGTGGCTAGTTCATTTCGCCGCTGCGCGAAATAATCGTGTCCTCAAATCAATAGTGCAGAATGTCCATCGTGGCATGTGCTGTGTGGCACGTAGCACCATCCTGCTGGAATCACATGTCGTCAGTATACATATAATTCAGTTTTTGCCATGAGAAGTTGCTTATCATCGATCTATAGCGCTCGCCGCTGACGGTTATGGCAATATCAGTTTCATTTTGGCAGAAGGACGGACCGATGATTCTGCCAGACCAAAATCCGCACAAGACAGTGACTTTCTTGGGATGCATTTGGTGCTGATGTATCTCGGATTGGTATTGTCCCAAAATTAACAATTTTGCTTATTCATATATCCATTCATCCAAAAAATGGGCAAAAATGGGCCTCGTGACTAAAGATGATTTTCTTGACGAAATTGGGGTCAACCTAACACTGCTCCAGAGCCCAATCAGCGAACACACGGCGTTATCTATGGTCGTTTACTTTAAGCTTCTGGGTCAGTTGGATTTTATACGGGTGCAGACCCAAGACCCGACGCAAAATTCAGTAGCAGAAAGCGATGTTTTCAGTAGGTTGTCTTGCGCTTCGGTGATGTATGGGTATTAACTGATTATTTATCAAACCGGTTGGCTCGAATTTGGCCACCAAACGTCGAATTGTAGACGCGGCGGGACGGTTATGGCAAGGATAAAAATTACCTAATGCGCGTAACTTTTCTCGAACGGAGCACTGATTTTGAAAATAAAATTTGATGATGTGCACACGTTGTTAAACGCTATAACCTTTCTTGGTGATTTGCCATACACTACTGAACAATTCACAATAAATTTGACAAATGTTCCTTTAACAACATGGCCTCCATAACCTAACAAAGTTCGAACGTCCCTATTAAAAGACCCCATATATGAACCAACAATATGATGACGACGTCAAACTTACTGTGTTTTACAACTCTATGAAATAGAGTGTGTTAGTAGGTATGTTAATTTCACATATTTAGGGAACACACCCACCGTATTTTGCAAATGGATTTATTTATGCCCTTCCATTCTTATTAACTATCACTGACTGTAATCATCTTCGTAATACGTAGATGATTCTCGAAGGATTCAAAATATTTTCTTCATAACGAAAAATAAAAGCAGGTCACTACATGAGCGGATTTCCTTGAGAGTAATTGCCCTTACAATTTACTTTTCGTGTCTTATAAAGGCGCCTGGAAGCTGTACGTTTCTCCTAATCTCGACATTTAATCGGGCAAATATTTCTTCATTACGTTTAGAATATAAAACGAAAGATGACCGAAATTCTCCTCTCTGGTGGTCTCCCGGCTCACGGTGCCGCGATAAATTGCGAAATATAGTGTATTACGGCTATATTGAAGAAGTAATCCTTAATAAATGCTTGGTTCGATGAAGGAGGCACTCTCTAGACGGAGATTCTGGTCGCAACTGAAAGTGGCTTAAGCAACATATCAGCCAGTTTCTTTTGTGGCTGGACTTTTATAGTGGACTGTGGATAACTTATAAGACAAAGGCGCCATTACGATGATTGTTTTCGAACAGACTGGGTTGGAAAAACTCCGAGACTTTTATTTTTTAAGTTGACTATACTCTGTTGAAAATCTGCCGTAAAAAAAAACTTTACTACTCTTAATGATGTGAAATTGGTGTACAATTTCCCTATTTCTGGTATAAAACTTAACACCAATGTAACTTGTGTTAAGTTTTACACCACTATAAACTTTTGTTTTAGATATAAAACTAATATAAATGCGCCACAATATAGTACACTTTACTCTGCGTGGAGTACATTACAACCCCTCCATAGCAACTATTCTAGGAGGGGCGCTATTTATATTTTGAGCCTTAGCAACACTAAGTGTTGTCAGACGCTTCTCTGACGTTTTCAATGAAAAGTTTGAGTGAAGTTTTTTTGACCATACTTTGAACTTTTTTTGACCATAACATTTTATAATTTTTAAGCGCAATTTGTGTTGTTTACAGTGATTTGAAAATTGTATTTCAGAGAGAAAATGGAACTAAGTCGTGAAAACTTTCGTTCGATGATGTATTACGACTTTTGACGTAGATTATCAAGATAAGAGTGCATCAACTTACTTCTACGTTTGGCGATAAAGCCCCATCCTTTGCCACTGTGAAACGCTGGTATAACGAGTTTAATCGTGGCCGCCATTCGTTCACCGACGAAAGTCGGAAACGTCTTCTAAAATTAGTTGTCGTGACAGAAAACATTGATGCTGTGCAAAAACTGATAATGCAAGTGAGCAAGTGCTGTACAAACTGATAGTGAAGCAACCTTAGGCCTTGTTTGACTAGCATACAGAAAATATTGCATTATCGTTCAGCTGTAAAAAAGGTTTGTTCTCGTTGGATCCCACATAATTTGAAATAATCTCAAATAGATGCTTGCGTCGATTGGTGCAAACAAATGCTCAAGAAATACAATGGCGGTGCTTGAAAAGACGTACATAACATTGTCACAGGTGACGAATCATAGATCTATGCGTATGAGCGGGAAAGTAAACAGCAGTGGACTGTATGGGTGTTTCAAGATGAACCAAATCCAACAAAAATTGTTCGCGCTCGAAGCACTTCGAAACAAATGGTCGCCTGTTTTTGTAGAAAAACAGGCGACTGGTCATGTGGCAACAGTGTCTTTAGAGGAACATAAACGGTCAATTCTGAATGGTACACAACCATTTGTTTGCCGAAGGTCTTCGGTGAAATAAGGAAAACAAACAAGTGCCGTCGGATCATTCTTCATGATAAAAATGCAATCTCTCACACATCTCGTCTAACAACCGAATGTTTCAACACTCAAAACATCGAATTAATGGGTCATCCGCCGTACAGTCCTGATTTGGCACCCAATGACTCCTTATTGTTCCTGAACGTCAAAAATAAATTGCGTGGACAACTATTTTCGTCGACAGAACAAGCCGTTGATGCGTTCGAAAACCGTGTTTTGGAGGTATCTCAAGCGGAATGGAAAAAATGTTTTGTCAAATGGTTGGAACGCATGCAAAATATATAGATAATGAAGGAGAATATTTTGAAAAACGATAAAGTGATTTTCGATGACAAATTATTGTTTTTTTATTATTATTAGGCTCAAAATATAAATAGTACCCCTCGTAGAGTACGATGTAGTTTTCGCGTTGAAACTATTAAAATATACAGCAATATGGCAGTTCGTGATTTATGATGAATCAACTTGTACCCAAATACCGTTGCATCACAAGAAGAAAACATTATTTGCGTTCACCAGGTTTATTAACATTTTTTGTTAAGATGACTGTATAATGTATTGAATTTTACTGTATAATGTGTTAATGAATCGCTGGATGATTTCATCTACGAGATATAATATACCATTAATTTTATCGCTATTTGCAAAATAAAAAACTCTCTTATCTTATAAACGGAACAGTCTACCTGAGCCTACCCATAAAAACAAGCCACGGTATGAAATAAGAGCCGTTTGGAATTTTTTATTTGGCAAATAGAGATTATATAAACTATACATATACATATGTACCGACAATGAAGTAAACAAAGTAATATACTCGTAAGTACATATTTTGTAACTATCATTTTTCATTTATGGCCTGATTATTATTTAATAATATTATATAAATTGTACCAAGAATATTACCAAATTTTTATTTTCAGGGAGGATTAAATCCCAAAACGAATTATTAATAATTGTTAAAACTTAAATAAATGTACTCATTTATTAATAAACAACTTATGTCCAAATGTTTTGTCTCTTCTAATAAGCAATCAGTCAATAATAAAGTCATTATCATGGCCAAGTTTATTAAAAGTACTAAATATTAGATGTCTGAAAAATATGTACTGCTTGTCAAGAATAGAAACAAGTCTCTATCGGACCGCCCACGAGGTGTGCAGTAAATAGCCTGGTCTAAGTAAATAGCAGAATGTTGTTCTCACTCTTTCTTCTACGTATACATAGAGAAATCTCACACTTTTTCTCGCAGTATGGACAAATTTACTGGACAATTCCGAGATAGTTAAATCATATTATCTATGGGGTACATGTCGTGGGGTATGCGTGTCCCTATGTGTACCTCATTTCAGACCAGTATATGTACAATAATAAGATTACTCAAGAAGTTGCACTGAACAGCTTTATGGAACCGTAAAGAAAATAAACCAGCATCGTAGAATCAGAAGTCTTCCTAAACTGCTGACAAAATGAGTACATCAATTAAAATATAGTTAGTACCACATGGGGTAAACGAAGTACACAGTATCAAATACAAGAACATAATAGAAACACCAAACGGGGCAACAAAGCCAAGACAGCTGTTACTAACACTTGCATTAATATACCAACCACAATATTAACTGAAAAAACAATAGTCTGAAATTCATCAAGGAATCCATTGAAATACCAGCAATAACTTTGGGCGTAATTATCAAGAAATCATACTTATTTACATAAGTCTAAAGGTAAATGAGACAGGTGAGAATTGAGGCAGTAAGCATAATCATTAATCATTAAAGTCTAACAACTATGTGCATTTACCACGAAACCTATAAGTAAAATCTGGGTCAATTAACATCCACGAAACCCTAAACACTAAAGCAGATACAAAAGGTGAATATGATAAGGGTGTTGCATTATGTGTCGTTTGATTAAAGCCAAAGGCAATTAATAATAAATATCATCTCTAATTGATCTCAGTGAAATGTATAAATAATTAGTAATGTATATATTTCTATAATGGCTGCTGTGAAATTAATCGAAGTAAAACAGAAAACAAAACTCCTGATAGCGACCTCATGCGTTAGCAATAAATGGATCATTCTGGTTGGAGCAATTAAGTTTATTATTATTGTCATCAATGATCTCTCCCAAGCGCACCAAATATTAAATTTGCAAAGCTGATATTTACAAAAACTGCCAATATTAATTCTAATAGTGGAGAAATAGAGAGATAGAAAGAGAGAGACTGCTATCTATTCAGACTATGGAGTTACTCATACATTTAATCATATGTAAGGTTATACACAATGTATCACTGTTGTAGTTTGTTTTATGATCTGATATGGATACATACCCAAATAATTGTTCTTTGCGGTCCTTCGGAGGATTCTATGAGATCAAGTTTTTGAACAAACGTTTCAAAGGTTTTGTGGGCAATTACTTTAAGATCCATGACCAGCTTTGACCAAAATGCTTTGTGATATCTCAGTAATTTGCTCTACATATTTTGTTGCTGAAGATGTTCGACGTGTTGCCGTATCGCCTCACAGTTCAGAGATTATTATACAGATTTTACTAGATTGAGACTGTAGAAAATTGGCAAACGCCATCTGTCTGCTAAACGACACAGTATCATCTACGAGAGAAAGTCATACTAGTTCTCATTTCCAACGCAGATTACTTGGTCTAAGACAGACCTTCACGTGACACCACCTGAGGAGGTAATTAAAATAATTAAAAGAATTATTCCCATGTAGTTAATTCCTAATTACACCAAGCTATCCCGAAACTGCATATCGCGATTTCATATTTATTAGAAATCATCAGTGTAGGAATACCGGACTATGATTGGCACTCTGAAAATATTGACTTAGTCTGGTTATATTTGAATAAGGATGAGATCGCGATAAACAGTTCCGGAACAGCCTGGTGTAACTGATATTTATTCTAACTTAATCTAACTATTAGATTAAGACTGACAGACGTTAAGCTTGTCGGTCCCTAAAAGCAAAAGAATTAGTTTATTGTAATAATGAGCATCAGGAATTTTATTTCCAATAAAATAGTCGTTTATTTCCATCGACTAACATTGCTCCTAGATCAGAGTAGAGGTTCATTTAAGTCACCAGTGATCGATATTCTGTACTGACAAATTCTAATAAGAGCAAAACTAAGATTTGTAGGTTCCGATACCTCTAACTAAAATGAATAATACTATTTCTTTGTTTATTATTCTAAACAATACATAAATCAAACATGAATTGTATATGTAAAAATATGCTGACCGATTTTGATCCTTGAGAGTTAGTAGAGGCAGCCCAAGTAAATATCCATTTTATGTAACATATAGAGATGCGCTATTGTTATGGCATACTAAACTAGGCTCCCTCATATATCCGATAGTAAACTGTTTTCCCAACTGGGCATAGTATATATGGGATCTTTTAATAGGGACGCTCGAAGTTTGTTAGGTTATAACGGTCATGTTGTTAAAGCAACATCTGTCAAATTTGTTGTGGATTGTTCAGTAGTGTATGGCAAATCACCATGGAAGGTTATTGCGTTCAGCAACGTGTGCCAGTCATTAAATTTTATTTTCAAAATCAGTGCTCCGTTCGAGAAACGTTCCGCCTATTTTTATTCTCGCCACAACCGTCCCGCCGAGTCGACTATTCGACGTTTGGTGGCCAAATTCGTGTCAACCTGTTTTATAAATAAATCAGCCAACGCCCGTACGTCACCGAAACGCAAGAACTCCTCAAAACATCGCTGCTGTGTGTGAGAGTGTACGGGAAAACCCGGGGCAGTGAATTTCTCGTCGTTCTCAACAACTTGGTCTTTCTGCGACTTCAACTTGACGAACTTTGCGTCGGGACTTACGTCTGCACCCGTGTAAAATCCAACTGACCCAGGAACTTAAGGTAAGCGACCGTAGACAACGCCGTGTGTTCGCTGATTGGGCTCTGGAACAGTTGGAAGTTGACCCAAACTTCGCCAAAAAGAAAATCATCTTTAGAGATGAGGCCCATTTCTAAATAAATGGATATGTGAACAAGCAAAATTGTCGGATTTTGGGACGAGACCAATCCACACGAGATACGCCAGCACCAAATGCATCCCGAGAATGTCACTATTTGGTGCAGATTTTGGTCTGACGGAATTATCGGTCCGGACTTCTTCCAAAACGAAACTGCCATTGCCATAACCGTCAACAGCGAGCGGTACAGATTGATGATAAGCAACTTCCTGTGGCCTAAACTGGATGATATGGATACCGACGACATATGGTTCCAACAGGATGGCGCTACGTGCCATAAAGCGCATGCCACAATGGTCATTCTGCACGAGCGATTTGAGGGCATGGTTATCTAGCACAGCGGCGACATGAACTGTCCACCGATATAGTGCGATTTAACGCCTTTAGACTCCTTCGTTTGGGGCTATCTTAAATCACAGGTCTATACGAATAAACCGCAAACAAGTGATGTAAAGTCAACATAACAAACGCCATCCAGCAAATTCAGCCAGATGTATGCGACAAAGTCATCGAAAATTGGACCTACCGAATACGTGACACCAAGCAAAGCCGCAGCGGACGTATCCATGACGTTATATTCCCTACTTAATGCCATAAAATATTCTTTCAGATAAAAAAAATTAAAATAAATGGATATCTCACACACAATTTGTTTTATTTACATTAATAATCGAACGTCCTTATTGAAATACCCTATATTTACGCCATTCTTCTGTGAGAAATCAGGCGTATATAGTATTATAACACTTGGAAAAAATAATTCCAAAGTTCATCATTCTTTTAGTGCACTCTACGTCATAAATATTTAAACATAACTATACATGATAGCAGCAAATGCTTTTATATCAGTACGTAACGCGAATTATGCAAAAGAATCATGTCTGAGGAATAAATTAGTATAAATAAGCACGTCCATAAAACACATAATATAAGGAAATAAAAAGATAATTACTAAGGGAGGAAAAAATCATGCTCCATATGTAAAACAGCGTCGACTTATAACGTTTTGTAGAAATATGCACTCCGGCGCCTGGAAAATGAATACATGAAACGTTGAAATGTAACTGGGAATTTATTTTATTTCGCAGCTCAAATTGGCTGATCTCGTTTTCATGCAAATTTTTATGTTTTATTTTCCTCCCCCCGCGTTGTTCGCAATATAAAGACATCAGCGAACTGAATTTACAGGTAAATGCCGGCGTACATATAAATACTACAATCTAACGGTATCGTGTAGTGGAACGCTCATTGTTACCATGTGAGTTGCTTTCACAAGGAATAATATTTATATAAGACTGATGAATATTAATATGTTATTAAAGCTAACATAACATTCTTTATTGCATATTGAGGACCGTATAATTGTGTACCGAAATTGTATTTCCTAATAGTTTACAATAGAAATATTACCCTTAGCTTCGAACTATGTGGGGGTGCTAATAAACTCTTCGCCTAGCAAAAAATTAATCACTATTGATTTTTTGGGGTGGATAGGACACACCCCACCCTGTCCATGGGTCTATTTGAGATTTTTTTTTGTTAGCATCATCATTAAGTCATCAGTCCTAAGACTGGTTGGACGCTAACCTCCAGCTTCTCCTATCTTGTGCTAACCTACGCATTTCGCTAATTGTGCTACAACCTACATCCCTTACTATTTGCGAGCAGTAGTCTAATGTAAGCCTACCTCTGCCTTTCTTCACTCCTATTTCTGCCTCCAAAATATCGCGGACTATTCCCCCATGTCTCAGCAAGTGGCCTACCATTCTATCTCTTCTCTTCTTTATGTTTTTCCACATACTTCTTTTCTCGTCGACTTTCTCCAATAGTACTTCGTTTCTAACCCTATCAGTCCATGGTATTTTCATCATTCTTCGGTAACACCACATCTCAAAAGCTTCTAATTTCTTCCTACTTGCTTCCCCTACCGTCCAGGTTTCGCAACCGTATAGTGCCGTGCTCCATACATATGTTTTCAAAAATCTCTTCCTTGTTTCTAAGTTTATTACCCCCGAGCATAAAAGTGCTTTCTTTTTGTTAAAAGCTACTCGACCCTGCGCTATTCTTTGTTTTATGTCTTTATCGCTTCTTCCATCCCAATTTATTTTACTTCCTAAATAAGTGAAATCTTTGACTTCCTCCAATCTTTCATTATTAATTTGTACTTTCGTTTTTGCTCTGCTCTCGCGCCCTCTGCACACTAACACTTTCGTTTTGTTCTTATTCACCCTCATTCCGTATTCCTCTGTCAACACTGCTTCCATTTCGTTCAATGCTAATTCTAATTCCTCCTTACTAGATGCTAATACTGCTATATCATCCGCGAATCTCAGAATTTTTAGTTTCTGTCCCTGTACTTTAATCCCGAAATCCACTCTATCTTTTACAACATTAATCGCCTCTTCGATGTACAGATTAAAAATTAGTGGTGATAGCGTACATCCTTGTCTTACTCCTTTCCTAATACCTACTTCCCTTTTTTCCCCTTCTACTTCTATAACAGCAGTTTGCTCTTTGTATAGATTGTGTACTACTCTCCTATATCTATACTTCATTCCCGCGCTCTTTAGTATCTCGAACATTTTTTCCCATCTTACGTTATCAAAAGCTTTTTCTAAATCTACAAATTCTATATAAGCGTTCTCTCCTTTTTCTATTGTTTTCTCTAACATTACTCTTAGCGCCAGGATAGCTTCGCGAGTTCCCCTATTTCGCCTAAACCCGAATTGGTCTTCTCCTAATATTTCCTCCGCTCTATTTTCCATCCTCTTCTGCACTATTCTGGTTAAGATTTTTGACGCATGGGAAGTTAGACTAATCTTTTTGTTAGCATGATAATCGTGTCGGATCTATCGGGTTTTGACTAATTCTGATCGGGAACGTCTTCCAGACAACACCTATTGATTTTGAGGTGGATAGGACACACCCCACCCTGTCCATAGGTCATGAAAAAGCACGCACGATGGTGGACTATTTGAGAATTTTTTTTTTTTTTGTTAATACGATAACCCAACGAAATCGTGTAGGGTCGATCGGGTTTTGACTGATTCTGATCGGGAACGTCTCCCAGACAACACCTATTGATTTTGAAGTGGATAGGATACACCCCACCCTGTCCATGGGTCATGAGAAAGCACGACAGTGGACTCTTTGAAGAATTTTTTTTGTTAACATGATAACTCAACTAAATCATTTCGAATCGATCGGGTTTTGACTGATTCTGATCGAGAAGATGACACCTATTGACTTTGAGGTGGATGAACACAGTGTACCATGTTCATGGGTCATGAGAAAGCACAATGGTGGATTATTTGAGAAATTTTTTTTGTTAGCACGATCACTCAATTAAATCGTGTCGGATCGATCGAGTTTCGACTGACTCTGATTAGGGACGTCTACCAGATGACATCTATTGATTTTGAGGTGGATAGGACACACCCCACCCTGTTGGCTCATGAGAAAGCACGATTGTGGACTATTTGAAAAAAGTAAAACTGTCGCATAAAACACATATTCTGCATTTATGTGTTGATTTATTTTTTCTCGGCCACTCAATTTCGAGATAGAGATGTTCTACGTGCGGAAAAGTCCATTTTAAAGTTTTAAAACTGTTTATTTATTTTTATATATCGTGTACGAAAATACACAGTATACATTAGAAATAAAAATACAATTTTACCCATAATATCTTCGTCTCATTGCAACAGTAGATTTTTTAAACCAACTACGAACTTCTTCCCCTCACAATTTTACATTATTTATATTCTGCAGAAACGCTTTGAAATCGTTTAATGTTTTGTTAAGTATAAATAAAACATTCCGACTTTTAGATATCATATTTTATCCTGTTGGAAGACTAGAAAATAAAGTAGGCGCAACAGGTGAGTAAACTTTTGTCCTGGGGTATTGAAATATTGTTGAAGTGTTATATTACTACAAATAGATATCACTACATTTCTTATCTAGTATCAAAAACTACGAAATAAGTGTATTGAAGTAATAAAGACGAGAAGTAATAAAGAGATATAATAAAAAAAATTGCTACTCGAGAAGAAGCCCTTATGAAAGTATAAATATTTAAGTTACATTATAATCTAGCTATTTACAAATTCATTCGGACCTTTTTGGAGTTTTTCCTACTTGTTTTATCAAATTCCTTGATATTATGTAATTTGTTCACAAATTAAATATTTTTTATATAAAATATCTCAAGAAATAATCAAGCGGAATAAAATCTGGTAACCTTTGGGGCACTTCATAGGTTCTCACCTTCTAGAAACTATTTCGTTCAAGTAATCTCAAACTAAAATGGTCGTTTATTTTTACTATAAATACTCTTGCTAAAATAGAATGACCCTGTTAGGTTCATCACCATTTGGGAAACCATCTACGGGTCAGAAATTATAAATATTGTAAATTATAAATTCAGATAAGTAAATGACAATCACAAATCCTAAATAAACTTTCGTTTGTTTTAATTATTTTATTTTAATACTACTGATTAGAATAAAACAATGATGTACACAAAATTGTAGACAGTTTTGTGTTTCATCGTATATCGTTTTATTCCAGCTGATTCCCCTTAAATTTCTCTTTTCAATTATATGTAAAAAATTGGAATTTGCTTAATAAAATATTAGTAGATCAAGGTTCTTTTGATATCGTAGTACACTAAGTACATTGAACTTATCGTTCAATGTCGTACCATAACCATCTAGACCTAGACTAATAAAATAAAATAGTCTTCAGCGGCCATTTTAGAAACGAATACCAGAAAATTAAGGGGAATCAGCAGAATAAGGGGAATTGTAAACAAAGAATTACATAAATTTAAGGGGAATCAGCTAGATTAAAAAAATATACAGAGTGTCCTTTAAAATAACAAAGTAAATGGCAGTTTAACAAAACACATTCGTTTGCACTGAAAAAAATTTGTATTTACCAAATTTCATAATAATATATTTTTTGTATTTATGATAAATACCATGCTACGAGGTGTTACTTGTTTCCTGTGTTACCAGGCATTCCAAAAGTATTCCAAAAAAGCAACACATATTTTCACATGGGTAACCAATACGAGACAACGAACAAATTTTCTACAAAACAAATTAAAACAACTATAATAGCACAGATATGGGTAGTATAGCGGCCAATCGAAACAGTGCCTACACAAAATAGTTTATGAATGAGTAAATCAATATCTTAATCGATTATTCAACGTTTTATTTATATTATTTAACGTTAGCATATATTCTTTATCAAGACTTTCAATCAACACCAGGCTTATTAAGACGAGCTACCATCAATCTGGAAATTTATCAAAATCCCCTTTTGCATTTGTAGAAGGCTATGTGTCTTCTACACAAATTAAGTGTGTGCAGATTCTGCGAGTTCGTTGATTATAAACCGCTAGAAGTCACAGGAAAGCCGATCCGATACTTATCCAGGTGATAGATAACACGTACAGCTGTAGCTTAATATTTAATATCGATGATATATGAGATAAGTGAAAGGAATACCTATTTTAATCGACAAACGATAGCCAAATTGTAACTATATTCTAACTTTTTTTAAATAATCGTCTCTTTCACTAACTCACATTTCAGTCAACTGTCGCATGAAAGTTTCGCAGATTGCATAAACTATCGCGGGCCGTGCTTCGTGCCTGCGGGTTGTTTGCCAGTAATGTATGTCCTCCTTCCTACTTTATGGAAGTTTTAACCCAAGTTTCCTCAGATAAATATGCCCCCGAACTTCATATTGGGTACGTAATCTTCGGCGAAATTAAATTTAGATTGAATGGATGTGCGGTGCATGCATGCAGTTGTTTATTCTACTCGTTATTGTATACTTATACTATCTGAGCAGCGAGTGAGTTGCTGCAGGAATTCGCCCAAGTAATGTTTTAAGAAAAGTAAATAGAGAAGTGCATTCCCTGTATTTGTTTAATAGTCTGATACATTCGATGCTAAAGGAACTAATCAAATTGTGATTAATATAAACTGGAATTGAATATGTAAACGGGAAAATTGTCCCGTCATACTTTGGTCAATAAATTCACGATATTATAAATATTTACTGGCTGAATATCAAATACGTACGTTTGATTGCACCCACTAGCGGCGTAGCCAACGATTTTGCACCGAGGTCTGAGGTACGATGGTGTATCGATCGATTAACTAGTTTCTCGCTGACATTCAAACAGATAACGTGACGCCGGTAGGTAGTGTATGTTGTAGATATAATAGCGTTGTCACAATAGTACCTAAATATAAATAATGTAATTATCACATCAAATTAGGACCTATATACAATGCCGTGAAAAAAATATAGACTCAATTTTATATTTAATGGCATTTATTATACATGCTGCAAATATATTAAGATTCCTTAATATATTTTATATAATAGAGCAGGTTACTAATAAATAAATAAATAGTGAGCGAGAATGTACATCAATATAAACTTTGAGTAACGATTTGAGACACTTATTTGCAAGTGTGTTTTTAAAGTGTAGCGACTTATTTTTTTATTATGTTGGATAGTTCACAAGTGTTGTAAAAAAACTTGGAATCGAAAATTATGGTAAAAGAAAGCGCATGAGGCGGCCATCTAAATTTTCAGACAACAAAGTGTGCTATTCTCTGAAGGAATTATCAACTACAGAAGCGTCATCTTCTCAGATTGTCCATCACTTTCATTTAGGCTGTAATCCCAGTTTCAAAAGAAAACAGGGGGCGAAGTCATGGCATTTTAAATACGAAAGAAATTTAAAGAAACCTGCACATAAGCAACATCACATAAAGGCCAGACTAATTGGCAGGAGGTATGTTAAAACAAACATTTTTGGGACCATGTCATCTTTAGTGACGAAAAAATTTTAATTTGGATGGACCGGGTGGGATTATCTATTATTGGCATGATTTACGAAAGGATAGAAGAATTATGTCAAGATGACCTCAAACCGTTGTTGGTTCTGTTATGATATAGGCGACTTTCAAAAAGGTTATGAAAAACCAGCTGACATTTGTAAATGGCAGAATGAGTGAGACTGCTTATCAAAACCTGTTAGAAAATTACCATTTTTAATCCTTACTGAGCATGATGGTGAAATATTTCCACAGGACAGTGCACCTATTCATTCTATAAGGTCCACAAGAAACTGATTTCCACAGTATGGAACCGACCTTATGCCATGGCCATCATTAAGTCCTGATCTTAACCCGATAGAAAGTCTGTGGGGTATTTATAATATAGACACCTTGTATATATTATCCGTGTTCAGCCTAACTTATGTATTTTGAATATGAACATGAATTTATCGTGAATAGGAAATGTTTAGGGATGTGTCGTTTTCTAAAACTGAATTATTACATAACTTTCTTTGTTTAATTCAATAAAAAATTACAAACAAATAACATAAATGGTAATAACCGTGTATTGGATCTGGTATGACAATTATCTCTAAAGTTAAAGAAATGTTCACGCTATTCTGAATCAAGTATTCCATTAACAATATTATTAGATGATATACTATACATACATAATTGACAAAATCACATTGACAATTAACACGCGGTTTTAGGAACGTTAATTATTTCAATTTATGCTCACGTCTACTATAGAACGAACACATGCTGCGCTATCAAAATAATATACATAAATGATGTTAATATCACTAGTAAATTGATTAGTAATTGATTAAGTACATCTAGAGGACAAATTATTTGTTATGTTGTTAATGAATTACATTTGTGACAAATAGATGCTTAAGTCTCCCTTAAACAAATAATAATTTCGAATGTATTAGCAAACCCAATCAATACAAACATTTTAGTCAATTGAATTCTCCTATTTATTAGATAATAAACACATTTGTGATGTGAAATAAATATTTCAAATAAAATTTAATTGATCAATATTTAATGTACCAAGCAATTATGGTTAAATAAATTTGTTTATTGCGAAGCAAGTGCTATTTTTGGTAATAGTGGTTCATCAAAGTAGGCAAAACGGACACTGTCGCATTAAAAAATTATTATATTTTTAGTTGGTGTTATATTAATACCTAGTTTTTTATTTATAATTACAAATTTAATGTGTGCGATTGCTGTTAATTATTATTTATAATAATCTACACTAATTTTATTTACCAGCAGATCAAACGTAATACATGATCCAGTATGTGGGCGTTTTCCCAAATTCTAAAGCTACGTCCAACCATGCAACAACGAAGCGTGTAAAGGTGCGTCCAAACATCGAACAATGAAGCGTATCGTAACGCCGGCGCCACCCCGTGACTATTTAAGGGGCACACAGTGTAATATCGTAACGTCGTCGCGCAACATCAGAGCGTTCCGTAGCTTATCGGCTTTTCAGCACCAAATCAACAGCTTGTACAGTAGTGACGCTATGTAGTCCCTTCCATGTCTGGACGGGACTACAACGACTACGATAGATGGAACGATGGAGGATAGCGTCGATGTGCTGTTAGTGATGAAAAGTTTGCGTCCTCTTGCGATATTGTGTCACCATGGGAAGTTACGCGTCAGCATTACGATACGCTTCGTTGTTTTATATCTGGACGCACCTTTACGCTTCGTTGTTGTATGTTTAGACGCACCTTTAGGAAAGGCAAATATTGGTTTAACAGAACACTAGATTCTAAGTCTAACGTTTTCACGGATAATAGCGTCTCAATGCGGTTTCGTATTTTCTTGAACCAATCGCAGACGAGACGGTAAACTGAGTGCTCAGTCAGTTTCACAACAGATAGTTTGTGCGGTAGTCTTGTATCTTGCCACTATGATACAAGATGAAACATGTGGACCGGATAAGGCAAATAGCCAAGGCGCGTGCCTTGTCTCGCGTACGGCTAAAAAAAGCAGAGATCACAGAGTACAGGGAGTGGTATTTACAATTTACACGTAAAACAGACACGAGATTTTTTGAATCGTATTACCAGCTCATAAAAATAGTGTTCTATACCTTACTGACTACTATTTTGAAACCGGGGTATATATACGTTTCGTTTTAATATAGTGGAGTTAGTGATTGTAGACTATTACAAGCTACCCTTGTGATAAGTGGATATTTATTTAGATTTTATCAGGTTTTAGCGATAAAGCTCACGATAACTCATGGATCGAGTAGGAAACTGTAAGAAACAGATTTTTAGTTGTTTTCCTATAACTTTTATTATTTATTATATATTATTATAACTTAAAGTTTATATTTCTTTTATCTTATATTTACTTACATATTTGTTTATTTTTATAGAATTGTATTGCTTATTTTAATATTCTTTATTATATTATTATTATTTCCTTGATTTTTTTCCTGGGAAAGAAGTACGTATACAACATTTGTATTTTAAAGTAAAACATTTATTTCAAATACGTAATAAGTTTTACTTTATGCTTCTTTACTTAAGTAAAGAAGCATAACCCCTGTTCTTTCTTGTTGGTTTTTATTGAACTTTAGAATAGTTTGTGGTATTTCGTACGTCGAAATGTTTTATCGACTACATAGAGAAATTCTTTTTCAAACTGTGCTCGACCAAAGTTATTCACCACCAACTGCTTTTGATCTTTAGGATGCAATTTGTAGATTTAGGTTAAATAATTCGGTAATTATTTACTTTAAAATAAAACTCTCAAATCCTCACTATAAAGAAATGCTTTTATTTAATGAAATAGTTTTAAGAGTGTTATTACTTTTATTTAAACATATTAGTTGTAAAGCTATGCCTGACCGAACTATTATGAGCCTGGGCTCGTATATGACAGCGATCGATTATTATCAGACGACGAAGGGAGGTATTTCTTAAAATAATTGCATGTTTTACTAGTAGTATAGCTATGTCACTCCTGGACCATCCTCGAATTTGTCCGCGGACATTTGATGCGGATGGCATGTAGTCATTGTTGATCTGAAGAACTCTTGGCGCAGGTATAAAACAGGTCTGTACAGGTATAAAACAGGTGTGTACCGGTTTAAAACAGGTATGGTGGTATTAGGAAAAAAACATGACGTCATTAAACAGGTTACCATACCTGTTTTAAACCGGTACACACCTGTTTTATACCTGTACAGACCTGTTTTATACCTGCGCCAAGAGTTCTTCAGATCAACAATGACCACATGCAATCCGCATCAAATGTCCGCGGACAAATCCGAGGGTTGTCGAGGAGTGACATAGCCTTACTACTTTTACTATTTCTTAAAAAATATATTTATTATGATTTGTCGTTGGCAATTTTGTTATTAACCGCTATGGTTAGGAAATATTACATAAAAATAAGGTGGCTTAACGAGAGGCGCTGTCGAATAAATTGAAAAGCTGTGCCTTCATAAAAGATTGTTACGTAAAGTGGAACTTTCCTGTGAACACCCGCCCCCGCTTTGCCTTCCTGGTCCGAGCGGAGTATATCTTTTCATTATGACTAACATTTTTATTTAAATTTGACCCCGATGTTCGTATCTCCTGCTAAGACCTCCCCCAGGACACGGACAGCGCGAAGTATATTTGCTAGTAAAAATATGTAAATATATATCTGGATATTACAGGAGATAAACAAGTTTCGCAAAAATGAACGCCAACACACCCTCAGCCCAGGAGGATACCTTCAGTATTTAATTAAGTATTTTTTTTGACATTTACTTCATCTGTTGGCGGTTGCTTTACGATAGCTAAATCAACTGCTCCTGGGTTATTAAAAGCTCGATAGTGTCAGACTGTTGCATGGTAGGAAGAAGCGACGAATAATTTTATTATACATCGTACAAACGTACGAAAACATGAGAAAACCTCTAAAAGTCATATCGGCTTTAGTATTGAAGTGAAAATGGAAAATCTGTACAGAGATAGGCAGATCTATAAAAATTAGGAATTGAACTTTCTTTTTAGCAGGGTTTTTAAACTTTTTTTACGAAAATGGATAAAACGAAATAAATAAAAAACAAAATGAAATTTAAAATCAAAACTAAATATTAGTAAGTACATTATAATGTAACGTAAATTTCGTTCAACAATTTTTTTAAGTATTTTTTTAACAAATTTTAAGTTTTGCAGCAATGTTTTTATAAAATTATGCAACACAATGACAACTATAAAACCATATTAGGACAATAATTCCATAGCCTCTTCGGTGGTAGGGTATGGAACTTTTTTTGGGGATTCGGTATTAAATGAGCTATTTGCGGACAGGAAGACACCATGAACTATGGATATATTAAAAACATTTTCATTCGAAAGTACTTCTTGATGTGGTGTGTTCTATAATGTCTGTAGTCCTTGTTTCGGAACTCTTTAACTTCTTCAGAAAGAGAATCGACCCATAGAAGTGCACATATATAGTGAGTTAATATAGCGAGATAGTTAATTTGGCCTCCTTCGCCTAGATACGAAATTTGATAGAATCTATGGCGAATTGGCAATAAATTACTTCCAAAATTGTTGCTAGCCTTTGGATCAAATCAGCATCAACTTTGGTGATATCAGCGGTAATGGTTGGATTTTGAGAAACCCTGGGTATTGCCGTGATTAATAGTTCCCATTCCCTGCTTCATAACATCTACTTGTATTCCTAGAATTTCTTTAAATTATTTTTCAACCCATTTCTTAGTTTCCTTTATCACTGGACGTGTAGCTACCGATAATCGTCAGGACTTAAGAACTCGATTGTAATTTACACTAGACACAAGCATTAAGGGATGTACAAAAATCCTAAATTTTTAAGTGAACTTCAAAGGGCCGTAACTTGGAGAAAAATAGTCGCAGAGCAATTTTAAATAAATCAAATTGAAGCTCCAAGTTTCTAGTTTTCAGATGTTGAGTTCAAATTTTTTTACCATCGGCAGTTTTTCAGTAATCATAAGAAAACTATCATAAAAAAATTCCAAATTTTTGCTTGTCTTTTTGGACTCAAGATCTGAAAACTAGAAACTTGGAGCATCACTCTGCTTTTTTTTAAACTGCTCTGTGACTATGTTTCTCTAGGATACAACACTTTAAATATCACATAAAAAAATTTTATATCCCTTAATGTTTGTGTCTAGTGTATTCTAATTTATGAAAGCTAACTTTGTTCATTGCACACTATTAGCAAAATCCATGTTATTTTAACCATGTTTCTAAATAACTTCAAATAACTAAAGAACCGTTAATAACTAGAGCAAATGCCTATATATAAAGAAAGGAAGCAAACACATTTACAAAACACAGTATGTTATATATGAACAGGCAGCTTTTTGTTTGAGGTCACATTTAAGACCATACATGCTACATACATACATAAGCTCCTCATCTCAACGGTTTGTTAAAAAATGACTATTGGACTCTACCATAGCTAAAGTTATTAATATTCATCTATGAGTTAGTTTCTCGTGCGATTTAATTAAAATCTAAATATCTTTAGGTTAGAAAATTTCTAGTTTTAGAGATTGGGATGATATTAAGAGCTGTCTGAAACTAGTGAATAGAATTTGAAGATAGCATAGAGATATATGTTAATTAAGAGATCAGATATCTGATGCGAACTTCCAGTCTAAGAAATCGCCAAATTATTTTATCAAGGATCTAAACCCACTGATTGGCAAATTGTCAAATTAGTTTCAATTTCCCAAAAACCGCGATACCCTATACATACTTTATGAAAAAATTTTATTGTACTTACTTTATCTGTTTCCTTGCCATTTTTAATTGACAATTTAACTTTTCCCAACAGTGCCGCTAAAATTTTCATTGCATACGTATTCAGATGAATCCGCTTACAAGTTTGGAGGTTTTAAAAATAACCGTATTCTGCAAGCGCAGACAAGACTACGTCACCGTTACTATGACAATTAAGTATCCTGTTGACATTTGTTAACATCCTTATATAATGCTGTTTCTCTGACATATGACACAAATAAGGATGTGATGGATATGTTACAAACAACCAAAATCCCCACGAAAAAAAAAAAAGGAATTTTAAAACACGGCTAATCAAGTCACCACGTTGTAAACAATATCATCCTGATGTTGGCTATAGAATGAGAAAACAATGTAAGCCGATAAACAAAATGCGAGAATTAAAACCAGAATAATATAGTTCCGAAATCTACTGATGCTGAGAAGAAACGGGAACCAAGTGTGTAAGAGCACTAGTATATAATAAATTACTGCACTCAAATATATACGTGTATAAAGGTCTTTTAAGTTCAGTTGACGCTGATGTGGGTAGTAGTACAAATCTTCCACATTATAGTAATGTATATTAGTTTCAAATTCTTATCACTATTTTACGGTAACTTTCAATGTATCTATTTATCAAATAGGTACATTGAAATCCCTATTATAATTTCCTATTTATAAAAGTAATAGTTTCTGAGACATTTCGATTTTAATGAATTATAAAAAATTAACACATAACTGAATATTAATACTTTCTGCTATAATAAAGTCCAATAACTATTTTTTTTTTCATATATATTTACAAATTATATTTAAAAATATGGAGATTATGTAAATTTGAGCTAAAAATGCTCTCAAGTGTGCAGACGATGTCCAAAGGAAGTCGAACTTCAACAAATTCGACTTCAATTATATAGCTTATATCAACAGTAACTTGTAAGAATTCAGAAAGCATCAATTTTTAATTATGTTCGATTTCTTTTTTTATACTTTCTCAATCTATTTGGATATTTCCTATGGCTTTCCATGGTTCTTGATTGCTTTAATGTTATTTAGAAACATTGTTAAATTAATATCGATATCAACAATAGTGTGCCATGCAGGACATGAATTTAATTGTATATTCTTCTTTTATAAATTTATATCTTGATAAGAAAAGGGAATCAAGCGTGTAAGAACACTATTATTTGAAAAATCACAACATTCAAATATGTACGTGTATATAAGTTAAGTGCTGTTAACGCTGTGTGGGTAGTAGTACAAATCTCCCACATTATAGTAGACTATATATTATATTGGCATCGTGAGGCATTAATCGATTAAAGCTGCGAAAGTCAGAGAGACAATGATCAGATCAATAATATAATAACAGGCATATAACAAACTTTTGGGAAAAAGAACAGTAGTCCTGCTTAACCCCACGCCCACGCATCCACGTAGCACCCGCACTAACAAAAATACTGGCCAGCCCCGACTGACCTTGACCAACTGTAGTATTGCTACTGTAAATGGTCGCGATAACCCCAGATACATAATATCATTGACATTAAATTTCATCCCAAGACATTATTTTTTCTAATATAATATAAATTCAACATCACTACTTGTATTATGAATACTTAATTTATGCTTACATTATCGAGATTCAAATTACTCGGCTGCTGTTCTAAGATTGTTAAAAATAAATTAAAATTAAATCCGCCTTATATTGCCCTAGATTAGTAAAATTAAACCATGTTTAAGCTTAAATGTCTCTACTAACAACTATGATGTAATGTTGTATTAATATAATAAGTTTAATCACACACACATTGCCTTAATAGGACAGTGGTTACACTCTTCTACTGATGTTGAATTGACATTGTCACCCGCATAAAATGTTGGTGTTAAAGACGTCTCATATTATTTGCGAGTATGAATATTACGATCATGAATATTACAAACTAAATCAATTGCAATTTTTAATCAATTTTTCTATTATACAATCATAATATTGCATTCTCTTGAGGCTATCTCTAACATTTATAAGGTTAGAAATAGTATTTTATATATGAAGGGTGGTAACAGTGTTTTAGCACACACTAGAAAGCACTTGGTGCATTCATTTAAAGGCACTAAAACCCTTACCACACGAATTATATAATGTATAGTTTATTTCATCGCTATTTCCCAAATAAAAAATCTCAAAACATACCGTTTTAAGCTTGAGAACGTGGCTTGTTTTTATGGTTAGGCTCAGATAGATTGTTCCATTTATCGCCAAGATAAGAGAGTTTTTTATTTGGCAAATAGCGATGAAATGAATAGTCTGTAGCGCCTAACTTATCATTTTAATGCATCCTATAGATGCTCTGTGGGTTTTTAAGAAACCAAGTGTTCATATTAGTGACTGGTTATTCTGCAACCATACGTTCTGTAAGCCCTTGTCTTAAACAAGGTTCCTTACATATGGTATTCCGTGTAAACCAACGTAAAACCAGACACCTACTTATTATTATTATTTTATTACTCATCATTATTTATTTTAATGTATCTGAATTATTGCGAAACCGTGAAGGTGACGCCTCTGGAACGCCGACGAAACGGGCGGTTCTACTAATCAGTAAATTTAACCTACTACATTTTTCTCTTGTATTCCCCCTCAATCCTTTTATCCAAATAAGCAAACCAATGAATTAGGTGATCAGTGATTATTAATTAAAATGTTCAAATAGTATTCAAAAGTTTAATTCAATACACACGATTCGTTGGGGATCAGCCTTTCTGCTATCACTGGCTGTTGTTCATTCGTTTAAGTCGGTTACGTACTTGGGCATCGATTGAGTTGAAAATTCCCTTTGATATATGCGCTTCATAGAAGAGCCCTATATAAGTGTACGCTGAGATTATAGCTATAATAAGCTTAAATGCTCTGGTGGGTAATCCTACAGGTTTAAAAAACAGATGATTTTTGTGAAATGTATTGTGTATAATGTGTTTTTATATTCAAATAACATATTATGTACATGTAGACGATTCTCATGAAAATGATCCATTCCAATTCCTGTTTAGTGAATAAAAAAATCATTTTGACATTTCCTATAGAATTATTTCATTGGCAGTGCTTCATCTATTCAATGTATTGGTGTCTTCTGTATTCCTGTCTTTATGTCCAATTTCGGTTTAGTTGATGTGTGAGTTGATCTTCCTTTTTCGAATTTATTCTCTTTCTATGCTTTTAAAGTAATTTTGTCGACTATTCTCCACAAGTTTTTACGTAGTCCAGCAACAACTTCCAAATTCTGATTGTATAAGTCTAAATATACTAAAGGGTAGTCCAACCATAATGCACGATGTTAATTGTGAGTCACACCTTAACGTCAAGTTTTTTGCCCAACATAATTTGACATTTCTTTGCTTCGGTGTTTGACAAATTCAACCATGGAGAGGTACACAATTGAGCAGCGCGTTAAGATTGTTGAAGCCTTTTACGAAAATGGGCGTTCAAATCAAAATGCATTTCGTGCACTTCGTGACTTTTTTAGTCAGCATAATCGACCAAATGTGTCCACAATCGGGAGAATTGTGCGCAAATTTCCGCAAACCGGGTCTGTAGGAAATGTGAAAACACGTGTGCATGCTCGCCCAGTTCGTTCTACGGAAAACATTACTGTTGTTCGCGATAGTGTAACACAAGAGCCGTCAACCTCGACTCGTCGTCGTGCCCAACAAGTGAACATCTCACGAACATCACTAATGCGAATTTTGAATAAAGACTTGAATTTACACGCTTACAAGGCTCAATTGACTCAAGAGCTGAAGCCTACTGACCATTTCAAGCGTCGTCAATACGCCGAATGGTTGGTTGAACAGACAGAAGTGAATGGTGACTTTACAAAGAAAATCATCTTCAGCGACGAGGCACACTTTCACCTCAGTGGATTCGTTAACAAGCAGAATTGCCGCATTTGGACAAATAAGAATCCACGAGTGATTGTTGAAAAGCCGATGCATCCACAAAGAGTGACTGTTTGGTGCGGTTTATGGGCTGGCGGCGTCATCGGGCCGTACTTCTTCGAAAATGAGGTCGGCCAAGCA
Organism: Rosalia funebris; assembly: GCA_037954035.1. Taxonomy (NCBI): domain Eukaryota; kingdom Metazoa; phylum Arthropoda; class Insecta; order Coleoptera; family Cerambycidae; genus Rosalia; species Rosalia funebris. Next base: position 4,144,216 of record JAZFAV010000002.1, on the reverse strand, counting down.
GTTACCGTGAATGGTGTTCGCTATCGCGAGATGATAACGGGCTTCTTGTGGCCAGAAATTGAGGATATGGAGCTGGACGATATGTGATTCCAACAAGACGGTGCCACTTGCCACACAGCCAACGAAACAATGGCACTTTTGCGCGAGAAATTCAATGGCCGTGTTATCTCACGTCGTGGCGATGTTAATTGGCCGCCACGATCATGTGATTTGACACCGTTGGACTTCTTTGGGGATATTTAAAAGAAAAAGTGTACGTCAATATGCCAAGAACAATTCAAGAGCTAAAGGATGAGATAATTCGGCACATTAACGACATTGAACCTCAATTATGTCTCAGAGTCATTGAAAATATGGACCATCGGATAGAGGTATGCCACCGATGTCGTGGCGAGCATTTGGCCGATATTTTGTTTCACACATAATTGTCATAGATCCTTCTATCATTATAAAAAATATTTAGATGATTCTCTGAAAATTTTTTGTTTTATTTACAATTAACATCGTGCGTTTTGGTTGGACCACCTTTTAGATGATGCAACGGTATGTATTTTCTCTCTCTCTCTCTCTCTCTCTCGGATAATACCAAATGTATTCTCCTGGATTCTAAGTCTAAGTCTAGTATAAGTCTAGGGATACTAGATGACGGTATGTATATCTGACTCTCTCTCTCTCTCTCTCTCTCTCTCTCTGGCAATACTTAATCCGTTCACTTGGATTTTCTGAACACCAAGTATTTGTAACGACAAATACTTGGTGTTCGTTGAAGTATCAACCAACGGGTTGATATTTCATTAGACATGAATGTTGATATTAGCTTCCTGCCTCTGAAACGACACAAAAATGCTAATGAAGAAAGTAATTTGGTCTTATTTAGATTAATATAGAGGGTATAAGTTTTGTTCAATCTTTGCTTGTAATAATGTGTTAATTTTGTTCTTTATTTATCAACCTAATTGTGAATAAATCGTTTAATAAAAATTAAATTTTCTTTCCTTTAAATAAACTCCTGGACGAAATTAACACATCAGTGAAACTTCACATTATTACTTTTATTTTTTCGAAGATTTAAATCATAGTACATACGTGATACTATAATTAAATGATTTCAACTAATGTCTAACACATTTGAATGGTATTATCGAGAAAAAACATTAGTGAATAACAAAAAGGAACAATTATTTCAAATGTCATGAAAACGGTGTTAATAAAAACCTTTGGAGGTGAAACTACATCGTAATAATTTAAATTCAATAATGTGTAGCTCTCCTCTAGCTCTTATCACTACTTCCATTCATCTGGGTATGCTATTGATCAAGTGATGGATGATTTTCTCAGGAGTATTCTCTCATTCCACACTAACGACTTGTACCAGTTCCCTAAGAATTATAGGGGCAGGTATGTTGCGCCTAACTGATCCCTTTCGTACATCCTATATATGCTCCATGGGGTTCATATCTAGGCTTCTTGGTAGCCAGTCCATACTTAGCATATTCACAAATCGAACGTGCAGTACCCCTCTAGCAACGTGAGGCCGAGCGTTATCCTGCATAAAAATGAAATTACCTACGACAAATGGGGAAAGTAACATCATATGTTCTTCTACGATGTTTTCTATGTAGAAACGTGCATTCATCGATCTCCCCCGTATAAGAACCAAATCCGTACGACCATCGAAACAAATTCCTCTCCAGAACATTATTGATCCACCAAAAAATAGGATCCTCGAAGAAATATTGCAAGCAGTAACCCTTTCTCCTAGCTTCTGCCAGACTCATTGATATCCATTTGGTGAATTAGGATTTACTCTTGTTTCGTCTGAAAACAAAACTCGCTTGCAGTCGTTAATGGCCCAATTTACGTGTTCTCTTGCAAAGCAAAGTCTAGTAATTTTATGTTCTCTGGTGAGCAATGGTGCAATAGCTTGTCTTCTACTACCCAATCCTCCTTTGTTAAGCCTTCTCCTGATCGTTCGTGCAGAGATTGCTACATTTCGAGCTGCTGCTAAGGTTCTGATTATCTCTAAACTGGTAGAATGCTTGTTTCTTAAAGTGACTTGCATAATATATCGCTCATCTCTTGCATCTGTAGACTTCTTACAACCTCGTTCTGGGGTTCTACAATAACTTCCAAGTTCATTGAAACGTTTAACTGTTCAAGTAATTGTTGATTGTCTAACTCGTAATTAAAATTTTACATGAAGTAAAACACACTTTACTCTAGGACGCTTAACAATATTTCACGTAAAACCATTCTTAATAAAAGAAAAATCGTACATTTCTCCCTCAAAGGTTTTTCCCAGTTACCTGTGTGTTTCCACATATACGAACAGCAGGTTTGCTAAAGCCTTTCAGTCACGTTTGGCGCAACGAATTTGCTGTATCAAAATTGAGGTAACATTTTAGGATAAGGATGAGGATTTATTTAGGATAAAACGAGTGGAACGTAATTTTAATGCCAAAATAATGTATCATATAAATTATATAAGTATATTATGGTTTACGATTAGCAACTTTTTTTTTAATTGTAAACTTTTATCTACACAATTCAAGAAATTAAAATAAAGTAAGTTATACAATTTATTTATCTCTAAAATTATCAATTTCATAAAATCGAGTAAGCAAATCGCAATAATATTGCGCCGCCCCTCGCTCATATCGAGGGCACCTCCGGAGCATGCCCCTAGAGGCTTCGGATCAAAAAAACAAAAGTCACCACGTTGTTCGCAAGAGTCGATTTACTATATCGATTTTGTCAAAAGGTCGAAAATCGAACGAAAAGCATTTCGTATATTGACCTAAACATTTCGTGACACACACACGAAAACAGCCCTTTAGTGAATAGGGATTATTCCGTTGAAAATTTGCCACAAAATTTACTCATAAAATGTAATTTAATCGGACCCTGGAATTAGTTAAATTACTAACTAACTAAGATTAGACTACGCACGATTACTGACATTTTATTTCTGCATTAATTTTTTTTTTTAATTTAATTTTCTGTATCTGTTTTTAGAAAAGAAATTATAGATTAGTGTAAAGCATCATCTAAAATTCGATATTAAAGCCTAAGATGTTTTCTACATTTATATAAAAGTTCAATAAAAATCTTATGCACTCAATTCTAACTGTTTTTCTTTCTACTTCCTTTAAGTTTAAAAGATGTGCTAAAGAATTAACCTTTGGACAAGTACAAGACAATTTAGGTCTTTGTTTCAATGCTAGATTATTTTTATTTTTGTAGTAGCCTACTACATTGCGTACTTCATACCAAATTTCATTAAACTCCTGTAAGGTATTTGGAAAACTCAAGCATGGAAAGCTTTCCATATATACCAAAAAGAAAAAAAATATTTGTTATTCCAAAATAACCCCATAAGATTATCACAACAAGGGTTTGTATGACTCGTCGTGAATCACCCGGTATATCAAAGCTTCTCTGTCTCTTCAAAAGACAAATTCCCTGAATATGCTGAAAATATACGACTGGTACCTCATTGTCACATTCACCTACTATTTCACAATATATTATTCAATAAATCCTGAAGCAATAATAAGGATTACCCTGAAATTAACTAGAGAAACGATACCCTTTTTCCCTATCGCTTGCTTGGACGAAATTGGAACGTTTGTTTTAATAAAACCTGAAGTTAACCCACTAAAAATTTAAAAATAAATGAAACAGTACGAGCTTCATTTGGAAGAAACGACTTCGGTCCCGGTCTGCCCTGTTCTATATTACAAAATACTACGGCCTATGGCTTAACGCCAATATATATTTTAATTTTTATGTGATTTCGATAAATAATATATGTATGTGTTGCCTTTTTATAAAATACGATAGATAATAAATTCATTAGTCCCGCCATGAACCATTTGTATATGTTAATGTATAAGTGTCTCTGTACGATACTATAACACGCAAATGTTATTTAATGGATTATATATTTTCATCATCAAATAAATGTATATTATCGCTGCGTCGTTATAACAGTTTTTTATGGAGTGGAATATATGAAAATAAATTCTATCATTTGGTGAAACCTCTTGTATCTGTATAACACTAATTTATGCCTGTATTTTAAAGTGGGATATATAATTAAGATAATAACGAAAAAATTTTAATAAAATATCGTTACATTTATAAAGGGTGTCTCATTTGCAACTATAGGGTGTGACTTGTGACTAAACCTAATAAAATACTGAGATTTTTATCCGCCAACATAGAATAGAGACGATACGGCTACAAATAGAAGAATATCGTTCATATGGCTGCCTCGACTGATGGTGTCATTCGTTTATCAAAATTGTCTATAACGCGGCCACATAAGACTGCTTTATTTCCCGAATAATACGTTTAATGATTGCTTTAAGGCCATTGATTGTTGCTAGCTGGGTAGCGTACACATTTCCCTTGACATAATTCAAAAAAAAAAATCCAGTGGTGTTAAATCACATGATCTTGCACGACAATTGATGTCGGTATTCCGTGAGATAACCTGATCAGGAAATTTGGTATGCAACAGAGTAATGTTTACACGTGTTATATAACACGTTGCACCATCTTGCTGAAACCATGAACCATGTTGTTCAGATTCAAATCATCAATTTGGGGGAAAAAAAACTGTTTAACATGTCAAGATAGCGTTCCCCATTTACTGCGATTACCAGCATCATTTTCAAAGAAGTATGGTCCAATTACCCCACTACTCCAAAATGTGCACCAAACCATGCATGTCTGTGGGTGCATTTCTTTTTCGTGAAGAGCCTGAGGATTATCAACAACCAAATTCAACAACTTTGTTTGCTGACGTATCCGTCGAGATGAAAATATGCTTCATCGATTAACAAAATGTTGTTGCAAAAATCAGCACCACCTTCTTCCTCTTCTAACACCCAATTAACAAATGTATTATATTGTAAATAATCTCACTGCAGCAATATTTTAATCTGACCGACCACGACGAAGATGTATTAATATGTTGCCTTATCAATAACAGAACCGTCTCTTCAAATTTCTCTACGAGTTACGAACTATTAACTCTGTATGCGCTTCATTTTGTCCCAATTTTGTACGAATTTTTCTTAATGCAACTATAAATGATCGCTCATTTTCATAAAATAGTTGTACACAAACTATTCGTTATTGAACTGTTAATCGGCATATTAACCTCGTATTGTTTATAGATAACAGTCGTTAAATATTATCACCCTATCTTTGACAGAACACAAATGGCGCGCAATTCAAATACTAAAGTTCCAACTGAGACATCCTATATTTTGTGTCGTTTATCTAATAGTTAAATATTCGATAATTCATTGATCTAACAGGTAGTTACCTCATTAATTCATTCGTAAGCTTTGTCAATAGAAAACGCAAAATAAAGCTTATTGAACACGCCAACTTTAAGTCATAAACACCACCGGTAGAGGGGCCGGGGACCGCGGTGTGCGTAAATACCAATAATCAGTAGGATAAATCAATTCTTTTTATAAATAAAAAAACGTATAATCACTGATATTTGTTTTCTCGGTTCTTTAATTAATTGTTCAATAGACACTATTCGTATTTTGAAGTTTTATGAAATTTGGCCACATAAATAATACAAGGAACACATTCTAAGAAATCTTAAATTTTATACAAGGTGCAGAATTTGGTGGTGATTATTTCGTGGCGTTAGTGCCAAATGTGTCCTGAATATTGAATTTTGAAGGAGGTTTGCGTAGGATTTTCCTTTTGTAATCTGAACTTGGTAAGTGAAATTTTATTTTCAAGATTCTTTGTCTGGAAATTCACGTACTAGGTAAGTAGTCGGGAAATTCTCGAAACTAATCATGGCAACCGAGCTGGTAAGAGCGTGTTATGTAACGAATGCGGCTAACTAGTATCTGTCGTGATATTGGTTCGAATCCAAGCGTCGACGCTGGCAATGTCGACAACAATATTCGTTTTCCCCGTTTGGTTTAATCTATATCCTTCATTCAGATAGTTTTGACTTTAGATTTGAGAGATTATCTAATTTTTATAGTGCTTCATGTTTAATAATATTTAGGAAAATTATTTATATTTTAATTATATACGTATTTTCAAGTCTCAGGTTCACAAACATTTCAGAACTTACTAAGTACTAGCTGTAACCAAAATAATTTGAAATTCTTTGAACGTTGTATCGATATCACGATACAACTTTTAAAGAATTTCACAAATGAGCGAGAAATAACCGAAATGTAAAAAAACAATGTTCACGGAATTCACTTTGTAATTTATAGAGACACGGTTGACTTTAATAATTTGTTCTCATAATTCCGACAACGACCACAAAGATATATAACATACTGAGGGAATTTGACGTAACTCAAAATAAATGGACTTCAAACAACATTCCAACAAATACGAGGTATCTTTTAAGTTTGACAGTTGCATTCTAGTCTCATTTCATTAATTATAATCCATAAAAGGTTACTTTGTGCACAATACTATGTCCAGTATTTCGTGAATTCGAGATACACCGCATGCGGCTTATACGCCTGTGAAACTAAGTTTTGTTTTAGGCTAATTGACTCACTAGCCCCATGAACTAGCTCCCTCGTTTATTATGTTTAAAATCTATAATAATTCTGTTAGCCGTAGGGCAACCGTAACATAACTTGAAAATTCCTGAATGCCGACTCCGTAGTGAATCCTCATGCGTACCTTAATAACAATCCGACCTTAGATTAATTTTATTAATATTAATTATCATGAGGCTACCCTACGGAAATGGTAGATTTATAGTTATTACTACGGCTTATGTACAGCTGCAAAAGAACAATATTGGTGTTTTTTCTTTAAACCCAATAAAGCCCATCTTAGAATCAACTAAACTGTAAGATGGGCTTCATTTCTTTCCATACTTTGCTTGTTACATCATCATTAGGTCATCAGTCCTAAGACTGGTTGGACGCTAACCTCCAGATTCTCCTATCTTGTGCTAACCTACGCATTTTGCTAATTGTGCTACAACCTACATCCCTTACTATTTGCGAGCAGTAGTCTAATCTAGGCCTACCTCTGCCTTTCTTCACTCCTATTTCTGCCTCCAAAATATCGCGGACTATTCTCCCATGTCTCAGCAAGTAGCCTACCATTCTATCTCTTCTTTTCTTTATGTTTTTCCACATACTTCTTTTCTTGCCAACTTTCTCCAATACTTCTTCGTTTCTAACCCTATCAGTCCATGGTATTTTCATCATTCTTCGGTAACACCACATCTCAAAAGCTTTTAATTTCTTCCTACTTACTTCCCCTACCGTCCAGGTTTCGCAACCGTATAGTGCCGTGCTCCATACATATGTTTTCAAAAATCTCTTCCTTGTTTCTAAGTTCATTACCCCCGAGCATAAAAGTTGCTTGTTGCAAAGAAAAATATTTGTATTACCCCAGAACACCAATGGCATTATTTAAGAGAGATTTCGTTATACGACGTGATATAATTGCAATTTACTTGCACGGCAGCATCGCCATCTAGTGACTAGAATTAAAATTGTCTAGCTGAATTTTCGTCCATTAGCTGTTAAAATAACATATCGTAACGGATTAATTTCAGGTAGGTAGTTTTATTACCATTTGAAACCGGTAAATTATGATAAGACGTACCGGTAAGTGGATTACTTGAAAACTTTGAATCTTGAAAACAAACTAAGGTTATTGTTCGCAAAATAAATGGTACAGGCCAAATTGGCACTGGCACGTTGGTCTCTGGTCTGATCTTGTCTGACCTGTGAGACATATTAATTTCTCCACTAGTGATAAATATATTCATTTCCTCACTAGTGAAAAATATCTTCATTTCCATACTAGAGAGAAACATATTCATTTCCATACTGTAAGAAATAAATTGATGTCCATATTAATGAGAAATATAAGTATTAATTTCCCCACTAATAAGAAATATATTCATTTCCACACAGGTAAGAAACATATTTATTTTGACATAATGAGAAATATTCTATTCCTCACATTCAAATTTTCTCACAGTCAAAATCGATTTCGGAAAGTTGACTGCATATATTATGAATGGCAACGGCCTCAATATAGAGCCCTGAGGAACTCCGACTTTCATCAGAGCTAAATTTTTCAAATGTCCACTTATTTGTAAATTTAAAATTTTTTCTATTATCTTAGAGAAAACAGGCAATATGCTTATTTATTTATAATATTTAAACCCTGTTGGATTTCCAGTTTCTGATAGGAGTATTATATGAGCAACTTTCCAGCAGGATGAAAATTTATTTTTATGTATTATAAAAGGATTGTAAAGGGACAGCAGTATAAAATCATAATATAAGGTACCTAAGGACTTGAATTGAGCGCCATTTGTTTGCTTTCTAAGATATGGCGTCAATATTGAACGACTGTCATCTACAAAACATAAGACATCAATATTTCGTGATTAACAGCTCAACAACGAATAGTATGTGTACAACTGTTTTATGAAACTGAGCGGTTGTTTACATTTGCATTAAGAATTCGTACTAAATTAGGACAAAATGGAGCGCCTATAGAGTTAATAGTTCGTACCTTAATCAAGAAATTTGAAGAGACGGGTTCAGTTATTGATAAGGCAACACCAATACGTCCTCGTCTTGTTCTGTCAGATGAAAATATTACTGCAGTGAGAGAAAGTGTACTGGAATATCCAAACAGACGTCGTGCACAACAAAATAATAAATAAAAAATAAATAATAAAAAAAAATAAATCTGTTAAAGAGAGCCAGCGCGCTTCAGATTGTAAAGAAAGGTCTTTGATAAACGAATGACATGAATCGAGGCGGCCACTTGAACAATTCAAATCCTATAGTTCAACTGAACACCCTATACTTCCATATATTGTGACGTCACGCTAAAGCGGTCTATTATCGCCGTTATCCGTACTAAATATGTATATTCTCTGTACGACATCTATTTACAGGTCTTTATATTACGCTTAAAGGAACAGTTCACAGTGCCAACGTCCCTACCGATAATTGGGTGCTAACAAGACCCTAAATTGACGTTTAAGTCTAAACTCTAAATTCAACGCAATGAACGACGGCGGACCCTCGTACAACTTCGTACCTAACACCTGCACGAGGACAAATAGGCAGACGCAGTCTTAACTTAACAAATAAACGTAAGTACCTGGGAGAGGGCATACTGTTTTTCAAGAGGACTTATCGTGCTCTCCTTAAGGACGCTAGAGAAGGCCATTTCCTCGAATTCATTACCAAGTCGGGCGGAAAAACACTTCCGTGACATACCGTAGGGGGGAGGGGCTGCTTAAGGTGGTAATAATTCTTCGAACAGACACAACAGTAATGGTAGCGATAACCCCTGTGGGAACTTTGATAATAGGATTATAGCGACCGGAGAAGCGGCTCGAAAGAAAGGCTACCGAAATGCGATGATCGATTCACATAATTGTTTTCTAAACGGCTCTCTGATCAGGTCGGCCATTTCTTTAGATCTCAGCAACAAATAGAATTCAAGACGGGGGATAAGCCGTGCGTATTTTTATGTTTGAAAGATTTTATCGTCAGTTCACTATGCATGCATCTATTTGTTTAATTATACCTTATAAAAGTGCATTCTTACTTGAATTGCAGCATTCAATAATGCTTCTTCTTTTAGTTATTTCTGTTAATTATATTGTTAATGTAACTAATGTCAACTGCCTTTTATATGCTGACGATTTAACAATCTTTTATTTTATTAATTTGGCGGAAGACGCTACTAAGTTCTAAGCAAATTTGAATAAAACCCACATCTGAATCGACTTTAGAAAATCGCACTTTAGACTTTATAATCGGAATCGGCGTGTCAATTTGGGAGTAGGTGTTTTACTGTTTTCCAGCCGTTTAGGGTTACAAATAAGCGAGATACAAGCCAGAATGTGTTTTGAAGAATTGGTAAATTACTTTTAAACTATAAATTACTTTTCTCCAGCTACAATTTCTTACAAAATTGACACTCCGTCTCCTCGTATCCGTCTTTTGTCCGCTTCGGATCCGTCTCCGGTCCGTCTCTGGTCAGTTTTTGCTTCGTCTCTGTGATCTTATCTGGTCTATGAGAATTATATTAATTGCGCCAGTGATACAGATATTCATTTCCTCTCTAGTGAGAAATATGTTCATTTCCCCATTAGTAATAAATAAATTCACTTCCAAACTAGTGAGAAATATATTCATTTTCACACTGATGATAAATATATTTATTTCAACACAAAGCGCTTCGAGTTTCGGAGTATTATACTGTGTTCCAACCTTCTAGGACCACAAATAAGCGAGAACCAAGCCAAAATATGTTTCGAAGGACTGGCCTCATAAATTATTTTTTTCCAGCCACAATCTCTTAAAGAATCAGCACTCCATGTTCTTGGGTCCGTCCCTTGTCCACTTCTAGTCCGTCTCTAGTCTGATCTTGACTGGTCTATGAGAATTATATTAATTATATGTTAATTTCCATACTAGTGTAAAATACACTCATTTACCCACTAAGAAAATGAATATATTTTTCACCAGTGGTGGTAGTGAAGTATGGTAGTCGTGATAAATATATTAATTCCCCCGCATTTCCACACTATTGAGAAAAATATACATTTCCACACCGGCGATAAATAAATTCATTTCCACGCTAGTGAGAACTATACTAATTTCCACATTAATGAGAAATATATTCATTTTCACACTAGTGAAAATGAATATATCTCTCACCAGTAGTGGTAGTGATAAGAGTATGGTAGTAGTGATAAATATATTCATTCCCGTACTAGTGAAAAATATATTAATTTCCATGCTGTCGAAAAATATATATCCATTTCCACACCGGTGAAAAATAAGTTCATTTCCACACTAGTGAGGAATATACTCATTTCTACACTAGTGAGAAATATATTTATTTCAACACAATAATGAAAAATATTCTTTTCCTCGCTTCAGTCAAATTTCCTTGAACATTGATTTCGAAAAATCGCTATTTTGCGATGCAGCCTATCGAGTTGAGATATTATACTCTTTTCCAGCTCTCTAGGACCACAAATAAGCGAGATACAAGCCAAAATGTGGTTTCAAGAATAGACACAATAAAGGGTAAACATAAATACATAATAGTCCCTTCAAATTAGACAAAAAATCACTGATTTTAAGAAATTTTCCCTATAGCTAAGCGACCTATACAGAAAGTTGTGTTGGAGTTGTGTCAGCATATTTTTCACCCAGCGCATGATAGAAAAAGGGTTCCTTTTTAGATATAGACATATATATGCGTTTTTGGCCGTTTTTTCAGTTTTTTGCGTTTTTCTGAAAAACTATGCATTTTTGTGAAAACATGACCTGATTTGATGTTGTATATTTTGCGATTATCCACAATTTTTGTTCTTTTCATTTCTTCGAAATTCTGCTCAGTTGCGCCACTAGAGCGCGCTGAATTATTTTTGAGCTGTATTTCGATTTTAAGCCAAAACTGTCCATTGTAGAGAAAAATATCAAGAGATCAAAGTTGTAGATACAAAAATTTCCGACACATTTTGTTCTTCTGTTTTTTTTCTGAAGGCGCACGGTCTTGCCACTAGAGGGCGGAAACCGTTTTCTATTTTTTTTGTAATACTCTTGTGCAAATGAAAAAAAACTCTGAACATTATTTTTGATTTATAGGCAAGACTATGCATTTTTTAGAAAAGTTCAATCACAAAAAGTTGGAGAGCAAAAAACTTCCTACAAATTGTCTTATACTTTTTTTTACAAAAAATGCATAGTTTTGCCTATAAATCAAAAATAATGCGCTAGTGTCTTTTTCATTCGCACAAGAGTACCTATTACAAAAAAAAAACGGTTTTCAAAAACTACGTCGGAAAAACTACGGGGTTACAAAAAATATGTCGGAAATTTTTATATCTACAATTTTGATCTCTGGATATTTTTATTTGCAATGCACAGTTTTGGCTTAAATTCGAAAGACAGCTCAAAAATATTTCAGCGCGCTCTAGCGGCGCAACTAAGCAGAATTTCGAAAAAATGAAAAGAACAAAAATTATGGAGAATCGCATATACAATCGCATAAATATACAACATCAAATCAGGTTATGTTTTCCCGAAAAATGTTTTTCAGAAAAACGCAAAAAACCGAAAAAACGGACAAAAACGCATATATATATATATATATATATATATATATATATATATATATATATATATATATATATATATATATATATGTATATATATATATATATATATATATATATATATATATATATATATATATACCACACAACTTTCTGTATAGGCTTAGCTGTAGAAATTTCCCCTCAATTTTCCTAATTTGAAGGGACTATAATGTAGTATATAAAATGTTAGAAAACGTGTAAAGCTAGCTATATAGGATACTATTTGTATTTAACGTAATATTCATACAAATACCTATAACATTTCGCTTTTCTGATTGTAATGACCACTAATGAAAAAAACCGGAATTTTCTCTTAACGCCAGTTTCATTATACGCGTTTGTTTAAATACAAAACAGACGCGATGCAAAGGATCGGCTTTAACAGGATGTAAAAATTGTTGGTAATTCTTTTCATTGCTTTGAGTTCCAGCTCGTCAGGATGAATAAATGAATTAATAACTCGAGTCCTTCATCCGATACCGTTTTCATAAGGAAGTATACCGTAATTTGTTTTAGGCAATTATTATTGAGTATAATTTCAGTCTATTAAAATGTAGATTCTCTTACGTGTTATCTATATTATCTTACTCTAAGCAATATTGTTTGTTTTATTATACAGTGCCATGTACTTTTTTTTTTTATCATTACCTGAGAAAATACGGTCTCGTGAAGCTAAATCGAATTTAAATAGAATACAGTAAATTTTTTTAGTTCTTTATTTAAAATATACTTGGAAAATTAATGCGTTTTAACGTAAAAAAAGCGCAAGGCAAATATTAAAAGTTTACATATAATATCGTCGGTTCTCGAAATTATAAAAAAATTTCGATATTTTATATTAAATTTTGATCAAGATGTCGTAAGGAGGCTTATACTACAACCATCTTTAAGTCCTTAAACGTTAAGGATTAAACAAATTAAGCCACAACAGCTATTCCCCTGACTATACGCCGCGACGGGCGCTAAATTACGTGACGAAATTTGCCGTATTTTATTCTAACATATATAAAATACTGTGATTTGGATTGCTCGAAAACCACAAGGAATATGCAAAGCGTTCTCTATTTCAGGATACCGCTAACTATACTGAGGAGACCCAAGATAAGGTCGAAACCGGTCTACAGTTAGCGGTATCCTGAGATAGAGGACGCTTTGCATCTTCCTTGTGGTTTTCGAGCAACCCAAATCACAGTATTTTATTTCTACGTTAGAATAAAATACGGCAAATCACCACGTAATTCAGCGCCCTTCGCGGTATATAGCCAGGGGAATAGCTGTTATGGTTTAATTTGTTTAAACCTTAATAAAACTTACCATCTGAAAACTTTACGTTTATAGATACATTTTTATCTATAGTTTATTTGTAAAATTGAAGAAAAGTTATTTATAATAAAAACATCATACTTCAATACCAAAAGATATCTGATAAATGTGAAAACATGTTCATTAGGTCACAGTAATATCAAAAATTACTTAATGTTTCTTACATGCATAGAGAGAAACCTATGTACAACCCTATAGGGACAAAACATCGTGCCCATAGAAAATGTAACGCTCCAAAATAGCTCGCGAGGACAGCCGCCAAATGTTCGTTCCTAACTTCTCTAATATATCTACCAACAACAAAGTTTTTTATGGAATCTTATCTAACTAATTACCGTCTAAAACTTCTCGTTCCCTAACTCTTAACGCTTTAACCCTAAACATTTAACGGATCTCGTGTTTAAGGGCAGTTTATTAGCATGCACGTCTCCATAAGTTTACGACCCATATTTCCTCAATACTCGATTACTTCCAGCGCTATCAGCGTTCTGTCACAGAGGGGGTGGGGTGTGAAAATAACAAGACGTCGTGTGACATTTTGGAAAACGCAATAATATAGTGTATAACGTAGTGTATAACAAAGTAGTACATACCAATTCAATTAAATCCTCCGCCAATAGCAAATGTATCTGAATTTAAACCATTTTTTAGAAGTTTATGTTTATGAGTTTTAACAAATTTAGTTACTTTTCTCTTCTTTTATTTTATATAAGTTGGTAACTTGAGCTCGCCAATGTAATCAACAAAATAATGAAGATAATAAAGAGCTTATCTGCTAGAAAACTCAAAGCGGTGTGGACGGCAGACAAGGTGATACAAGGTGGCTTATAAGTCCATAATTGGTGATACAAAGTGGCTAAGTGGAATCGTCTGGTGGAATAATCGAGAACACTCGAACGAGGTAGCAAGAAACAACAGACGCGAAGAAAAGAGAAAAGAAAAAGCTAACACATATGATGTTTATTTAAAAAAAAAATGTAACAAACTGCACAAATTCTTCTCATAGAGACAGAGTAGCTTTTACTCAGAATAAACGTTTAAATTTAAACAATTTGAATTACTTCATAATTGGGTATATTATTGATAACATATGTTATTATTAATTAAGTCTTCTTTGTCGTAATTTTTGTCGAGAAACACGAATACGCTATGTACATACAATTAAATCAGTGAAAGTCTCAAGCGACTTTTTTTAAAATTGAACACCATTGTTGGTGTTTTAGATAATTGTATATTGAAATTTTTCACCATATTCGCAGCAGCATTATTAAAATTTTACCTTAACAAGTTTTCAATAGTGTAAAATGAAATTACATTCATATACTACATCATTCTGATCACATCAAAATCGGAAAGAAATACTGGCCTTGAGAACTAGGTTTTTCGAGGTGAGTGTAACCAGTGTTACATGGGGAAAGCCAGAAGATTACGGAACACAGATTGCATAGACATCCAAAGTCCCCATCAAGAGGTACCAATACAAAAATATCAGTCACAAGTGGACAATGTTATGACATACTATCGTACAGAAATAGTATCCTTAAAAAAGAGCAGCATTATATGAAATGTGAATATCCTCAGCCAATCAATAAATGTGTTTCAATATACAAGACAACATCCAAGCGGTAATGAAATTCACTTTTAATATATTCAGTAGCCAGGAGGTAGAATTGGAGAATTTAAAGAAGTCCAACAAAACCTTTAACTCAAATAATATCGACGAGTCCGAAAATACCTGTCAATTTTTATAGCGTCACCCTGTATTTATGTGATAAATACACGCAATACTCGTCAAAGGTTTGTTTGCTTTTAATCCTGAGCTTGTTACTGAGTTTGTTAATAAAATGTTTGCAAAATCCATTATCGTACTGATATTGCAATATTTATATCAATAAAATTAATTTCTGTTTTGTCCGTTCCATAATTCGTTGAATTAGCTTTGTGTCGTATTACCCTTGCCAAAAATATAAATAAAATTGTTCTCTATGGTGCTTATTAACAGTGGGTGGCTCTCAATATCCATATAATGATACCAAATAAAAAAAACTGTCAAAATGTATGAGACTTCTTTTCCATCAAATATTTCTTTGAAAAATAGCATTATCCTAGAGATAACAACATATTTTAGGCAAATTTATTCTATACCTTTCGTATATTGTTTCCGTAGAGTAATATAAAAGTATAATTAACCAACACAAATTTACAAGTTTAGTATTTAATAAATTATGATTTAATTGTCAGATAAATATATTTTCATATATTAGCAGGGGTTGATGCTTATGTAATTTCAATATGAAACCATAAATTATATTTATTACGGTTTTAATTATTATTTCCTGACATTTATGGTTTCGATAAAATTTTTGCTTTAAAAAATTTAATAAATCACAAAAAATATAAAATAGTGGATGTTCTCGCTGATTAAAATACTTCTTTAGACCTTTTCTACCTATAGAGATTGTTTTAGAATACATTTGCCGGAAATATAGACCAGGTTTAATTAATTTTTGAATGTAATTATTCTTTTATCATTTAGTAGAACATCGTTTAAAAATGGAAATATTTCAGAAAAACTATGTAGTAATGAAGATGTGTAGGAAATAATAGTTTTATTTGGCAAGTATAATAAATATTACAAAGAAATGTGCAGACAATTTAATTTAAAACCCGAAGAAGAAGAGACTTTATTATAATACTATTAAATTTCTCTGAAACTATTTGAAAATGAATGAAATATTCAAAGTGCCAAACAGGAGACCAACTCCTGTAGTAACAGAAGAACTTGAATTGTAGGTATTTTTGTCAGTAACTGAGAATGAGAATAATTTTCGACAAGTGTGTACATTATATCATATTTCGTATTTGAGTATACGCAGCATTTTATTTAGTATAAAAGTAATTACCACTCTTACTAATATTTGAGTATTTATAAAAATATATTTTGTGGAGGGATGAAGTCAATTTTGAGAATAAAGATGTTTAGTCATCAAAGTCATTACATACTACTAGATTATTGATAGTCTAGTCTAAATCAGTATCAGTATAAGGAAAAAAAAAGTTCTTAAAGACAGTGTACGGAGTGGTTTAACAAACAGTAACATTGTTCACCCCTATTTTTATGATGTGAATTTCAATAACGATTCTTAGACAACATTCATCTATATCCAACCGATACTCAACAAATATTTTCAATAACAGATGAATTGCAAAGAAGTGCATGAAAGAAGATAGGCAGCATGATTTCCCGATCTAAATCCTTTGGAATATTTTCTGTGAGGCTACATTAAAAATCAGCGTTATAACAATGCATGTCGAAAGAGAGAAACAATGGAAAACGTGGAGACGAAGAGGTATCAAATTAAAAAAAAACATTGTTTTTTAAAAGAATAATGTTTTTGTGTAATATCTCATAGGCGTCTTTGTTTTGGTCATCCAGCCAAGTTGTTTTTGATTTTAAAGATATAATTCTATTTGAAAAAAATAATTCTATAAACCTGCACAAAATAATACGTTTCTTTTATAATTTAAAAATGGTGTCTCATTTATAATTCGAAATTTAAGGCCATTTCCAATCAAACTGGAAGTGATGTAAAATGTTTTTTCGTCTTTTAGTAGCTTTTATGTTAAATACCTTTAAAGAAGGTTGTAATGAAGCTATATCGTACACCCACTATTAACAGAGATACAGAGGTGTTTCCCTTTAAAACGCTCTGTATGTGTGTCTTTGTTAAGCCACAAAATAAAAATCGAGAGGAGGCTAAGGGTATGTTTACCCCTTTAACGCGATTTTCTTTTGGTCTACTCATAAAGCTTATATTTGTTTATCTGACGTTCCTTATCAGTTTAAACCTCTTTTACTTCAAACTTATTTAAAACAGATGAAATAAATATGAGACAAAATCTTCTTTCTTTTGGAAGTGAAAAATAACAACCGTTTAATTAAAAAACACGGGCGCATCATTTTCTACCACTCCCCCTTTACCGCCACCAATTGCGATGTTTTTTTCTACGTAATTCATCTAGCGATTTATTTCGCGCGTATTCTCGTTCAGTCTTCATGGGACAGCCTGTGAAAATGGCAACTCCTACCTTAGAAACTCCTTTGTGCCGCCAAAAAAACAACTCACAAAACCTGTAGCGAAGTCGGATAGCACCCCAGACCTGAGGCTGGCAAACGCGCCTGAATCGTAGCCGCACGCGAGTCGACTGACGTCTGGTGCTCGCCGCTCATCCAGGAGGAATTTGAGGAATGGGAAGCCGCATATGCGCTGAAGTTACAATAACGGGACTTTGTTTACATTAAGGGGAAGCAGGAAACGCATCCTTTATCCTTTGTTTAGTTTATAATTCGGTTTGATTTAAGAAGTCATTTCGAGCCGACTATTAAAATCAACTGACGAAGGGCTCGGTGTCATTCAGGGCCCGTTTAGCAGCAGGCGAATGTGTGGCTTTGTGTAAATAGCGGGGATCAGCTCCGAATCTCGATATATCGCAAGGATGCAATCCCACCCCTAAGTTCTGCTAAATAAATTCAATTAAGGCCCGTTTATATAAGTTGGTATAGAATAACAGAATACTATATGTCATGGAGTCGGTAAAGGACCAAATAATTGGAAATTTATTATTCATATATGTGCATGAAGGATGCTATTTACATTAAGAATTAGTTTCTTTGACAAACGTTGAAACCAAACAGCAACGAGATGCCTTAAAGACATTTATTTTAAATCTCATTTGTACACCTACAAACCTATTAATAATTATTAAAACACAGACGAATGTGTTGAAAGCGTCTGTTAAAGTATTAATTTTGCTCATTATTTTTTAAAGAGTAACCCCACTGTAATAAGCTAAAGAAAAAGCTCTTTTGACAATTTTTTGGATGGAAGAAAACGTAATTAGATAATAATATTTAAAGAAGTTGTTAGGCATATATTTAAGTGTAATACAAAGAAATATTATCAAAAATATTCGAAAATGCGACACTGGAGACATGTCGAACTTAAGGTGTTCTTCAGCACGCAGTGTAACTGGTGCCAATTTGAATCTGGAAAGAAGTTCACTTAATCTACATGTTTATAGCTAGTGAAATACGTTGGGGATTTTAAGAATATTAATTTTTGTGCGAGTATTTAAATAAAAAACGTTAAATTTTCGACAAAAAAAAGCAATCATTTGTTAATAAATAATGTTTAAATTAACTTATCGAGAATTTCGTACGTATTTCACTTCAAAATAATATTTTAATGATGTTAAAAATTTGCATGTGAAAGAATGAAAATTGTTAGACTTATGCTGCGTGCCGTGTTGAAAAATTATGTTTCGAGAAAAACGCGTTTAAAATTTTGAAATGTATTATAGACATGAAAAAATATATATCATGTGCAGCACAGTACACGTGATAGAAGTGAATACTTCTTTATAATAGAGAATGAGAGAAATTAAGAGTGAGAGATTGAAAGAGAGAAAGGGAGAGGGATAATTTCAAAAGAAATATAACAATATAAAATTTGTGTAAAAAATATTCGGTTTATTCATTATCTACACTATCATCGGCTGGTGGTTCAATTGGTAATACTGATATGATTGGTTTGTGATAACTAAAATATGAAATATATGTTCGTGATTCGATATTTTCTAGATAACGTGTAAAAATTGCATCTATTGTTGTTCCGGATTTTGTTATTGATTCTTTGAGATTGTTATTTATAAGCAGACCAAATGTTTCTCGAAGAAAGTTAATCAACGTCAAAGAATCATTGGACCTGAAATTTACATTGAAATCTCCTCCGAAAATCAAAGGGATTTTGTCTTCGCCTCTTCTAAGTGCATTTGCACCTGTGTGGCTGTAAACCAGTAGGGAGCGGTGAATGAAATATATTATATCTTCTAGATTTTAACAAGTTAAACGATTCAAGGATATTATCAAATAATCACAGAACACAGATGTAAATAACGTAAATAATTACAAAACACAACAATAAATATTCAGTAAATATAGTATTATATAGCGTCTGGATGCGTACATCTATAACGCGCGCATGCGCAACAATAGGGAGACGCCGATAGCCTAAACTGATATATATGATGTATAGCTCTCTTTCTCTTTCTCTCTATGTTATATATCTGTGTACTCTGTCTTGTAACGAAGATTGTGTTTTAGTTATACCAAATGTATAGCTCTCTTTCTCCTTCTCTCTACGTTATATCTTTTTTCTCTCTCGTGTAACGAAATCTGGAAACGTTACATTTTTTCCAATTCACTCTCCATTCTCGTTAAATATCAGAACGCCGCCAAAGAAGTATTCACTTCAAAAAATGAAAAACCGACTGTTTAAAAATGTTTACCGTTAATTTGCTTTCTCAAAACCATAAAGCTGCCCTTCTATATTTAAATATTTTTCCTCATTCTCTTTCCTCGAACATTTTATGTTAGAGCGTGCCTCTTTCGGTGCATCTGGCAAAGACATCTCGGCGTGCTTGATCCGCTTAGCATCGGCTTCCAGACAAAAACTGTATGATTGGTCGCCAATACCCATCTCCAAAACTTTCATATTTCGAAGACTATTAGTCGTACCATCATTAAAAATGCCCACAGGAATATCAGTCGCTATACTCAATACTTTTTTGCCACTTGAATAAGATTTTGGAGCCAATTTCTAAACAGTAGCATTTCATTGATATTTTGCGTGTAGCCTCCCAAGCAACGGTTTGGCAACTCATCTCGGCTCAGGTCCTCATAAATCGGTTCGACGGCTTTAAAAACTTCCTTAGGAAGCGACGGCTTATAATGGACGGTTTCCAAGGAATCTGCTGCTTGCGCCTTCTTCCAATCACACCAAGACTCTGAGCACTTCTAAAACATAAACATCTTTTAACGACATCTGTTGTGTATTAGAGAAGTTAGATATCATAAGGTAAAACCTAGACTGCACCTTCACAGCAGGTATTTATTTGACGCAGGTGTCGTTTCGGAGCAGTCCGACTCATTTATTATCAATAAATAGCTTTCCTCGAGATGTTGTTAACTACATATAATGTTTGATTTTTGTTTCAAAGTTCCACTTTTTTGTTTCATGTATGATACATACTTTTGTCATAAGGGTAAATTGAACGTGTCGTCTTATACAGACACTTGCATTACCTTTTTTATATTTATATTCAATATATTTTGCATACATATATGGACTTATGAATTTACAAGTAAATAAGAACACAAAAAGCACTTCCTCAGCAAAATTGCTAGAAAACATTTACTCACTTCTGAGATTATCCCAGGACTTCGGCTCGGGCGATAGGGGAGATAATTCATTCTATCCCAGTTCGCGTCGTTCTGTACACTGGTATTGGTTCAGAAATTTTCTCGTTATGTAACAGGTCTGCAATATGACGCTTTTCTGCGTTGGTTTGAAGTTGTAGTTCGGAAGTCCTAGCTTATCGATCTTAAATCTTATGTTCTTGGTCGCTACTAGTTTGCTGAGATGACTGTTGGAGTAATTTTTACTCTGACCCAGGGCCCTATGTGTTTAATTTCAATGGTAAGGTTTTCGTTTTCCCATAAATTATTGTTAGCATTACAAGGATTGGATATTAACTCAGAAAGGCAAATTAAATTAATTGTAACGGTAACTGAAACTGTAAATTTAGAAAATTTCCTAAGACACATATTTTAAATATAATGTACTATTGATCGTTACTTTGATGAAGTTTCCGCAGTTCCGAAAAGTTCGCAATTATTTGAAATTTTGTATTACCTTCGTGTAAAGTTATAAATAAGGCTGTGGTAAATATGCCGCGGCAGTCGTAACAAGTACTCGTAGAATAATAATACAAAGTAATTAATAACAAATGCACTAAACTGTTACAAGTAAATATAACACTGTATGTATATCTTAACTAGCGTAGTGAATTAATATCATCATCACGAATTGGAGACGATCCGTAAATACTTTGCAGCATTAGGTGTGTTTCCATATTTGCCTTAGAGATATTTGTGTCAGAGAATGATGTTCGCTGTGGTGAAAATATGTTCTTATATTTGAAGAACGACCAGTTGACATCTACTGATGTAATACAGGCATATGTAAAACAGTGGCGGCTGATCAGGGGAGGCAGGGTGGGCAGTGCCCACCCAGCTGTTTCCTAAAAGAAGAGGAACACGCAGTTCCAAAGTTCGTTATTTATCGTTTATAGAAATTAGTGAAGATATAATTATGTAATATGTAATTAATTAAATACATTATATATTACATAACAACAATAATACAATGAAAAGTTCTGATTATATATACCTACTAATACTAACAGCGCAACCGTGGTGGAAAATTGCAGTGCAAGTAAGTGCAGCAATTCACTCTTCTAACCGTGGAACTAATTAATAGTTATCGTGGTTATGCCTAGCGTGGTAGGTGCCGGGCAGGGTGAGCAGCCACGCATTTTGCCTTTCTGGCTTTGTTCGTACGAGATAGCGCAAGCGCCTCGCACAAATAAATAATTATATTTATTGCTTTAATAAATAAATACAAGTAAATAAGTGTCTACCAAGATTAGTTTTAAATTTAATATTAATATTATTGACATAGGTATACTCTCAACATCCCTTGAAAGTTTAAATTATTTCACAATAATATAGAAACATGGGAAACTGGAATATAAATTTAAATAAACGGTAAACACATGAATGGAATTAATAATCAATAGAATTACGAATAATTTGATTGATTGGAAGACATAAGAACATAATTATACACGTATAAACTACATGAAACAATTTGATACTTACTCGAATCTCGAGTAAGCTGTGACACGGGTGGGCTAGACCACCCTGCTGAAGAAGCCTTCGGCAAAGCGGGGAAGGAATCGATAATCTCCGATCAGTCCGATCTCCGTATTTCCAAGTTCAGTTTTCAGAGACGTTGTAGAAAGTTGTTTATCTCAGCGAGGTCTGTACTCTGTACGTTAGGATTTTCAAAATTTTAACGGTTCTTTAACAATAAAATGGTACTTTACATTTGTCTTTGTTTGGTATTGTATTTATTTAGTATTTATACCATGGCGAACGTCAGAGAAATTTCAACTTGAAAGCTGAAAGAATTTTAAATCTTAACATATACTTGTACAGTGACTAACATAGAGTGATTAGTCAAAGTTTTCTTTTTACTATATTTTACTTCATTATTTTGCACTATATAACCTACTAATAATTAGTTGTTGCCCACCCATGACAAATCACCACGAGCCGCCACTGATGTAAAATACTCTTTGCGGTCACTTAATGGATCTGTAGATGCACTATTACCATTAGCAGTATCAACACAAACTTATCTTAATCTGTTAAAATCGGTGTCTTTCTTACACACTTTCGAAATTTTATTTGACGCTTTCATCTTTTGCATCATAAGTAGCGTGTAGTCTATGACTTTATGACTTTACTTGGTTCACTATTTGCAGGGACTCCGCTAACGCCAATGCACCATTTTATACTTTCTATATTGCGTCATTCACTTCTTTATAGTTGTTATAAATAATTTTTAAATCAGTTTCAATCTAAATATGTAGAAATTGTGTCTGGCTTTCTTTAATAGTTACAGCCTCGACCTTTGAACTGTAATGTTATAGGTTTTATTTGCTGACAACTTTCAGCATAATAAAAAGATGCCTTCAATCATGTTTCCCAACGTATAAGGATCGACTCTGATGGTTCGGGAATTGCAGGACACTTTCTGTAAAACTTGCGAAGACGTTTAGGAGATTTTAGAAACACTTTTTTGTACTCGCTATTAATACATCTACCTTGAGAAAACGTTGTCAAGCAGTTTCTGCCACAAAGTGTAAAGATTTTACGCGTAACATGTAACAATTTACAATCGTGTTGTGAAAGAGATGCCTACTGAACGCATTGTCGCAGTAACATCGATCACAAACATCAATATATGACTTGCTAACACTTTAAATTTTTCTAACGTCTCCAGCACCACTTGCGTAATTGTATTGCCAGTATAGTCAATGAATCTTTTGCTAGCTAATAGCAATGGAAATATTGATTTCTAAGGGTCCAGTACACGTACTATATTATTTACAATAGCTTTGGATCGAAAGATCAATCGTCTCATCAACGCATAACCATAGTCGTCTATTTTGTAATTTACGTATAATCTTTTCTATAATATCGTCACGTACAATTGATATATCCCTCCATAATTCTCTACGACTTGGTAACTAGAACTGTGTATTGTATTTGTGCCAAAACTTTTGAAATCGTTCTTTATCCAGTATGCGAAGAGGAATATTACAGGCTATCAACATCAACAATAAATTCAACGTAAATTGGGTTTACAAGGGCCTGTTTTCTATGTCGATGTTGCACAGAATTCACGTAACGTGTACAGTCGGGTTTATCGCATACTTTATACATTACTCTCTATCGTAGAATACATCATGAAATTCACCAATCACCTATTTCACTTGGTGAGCATATAGACGTTTTCTGGACTTTCGTACGTGCGACATACTTTATTATTAGATTAAAACGTTTCAACTAACACAACAGCGACCGTACGTACACCTCGATCGATAAATCAGGGTCAACTACGGCCCTACGTCCGTGAACACTTACCTCATTTCGGGGTTATCATCGCACCGTTTAGAAATTAAAAGACAGTTATCTCGGCGAATTACCATACATCGTTTACAATCTAGTCGAAATTTCATGAGGGAATCTTATAATGAATTTTTTTGAATACTATTATTTTAGAATAGCTAAGATTTGTGGATTTGATAAACGAAACATTAATTGCAGTCAGGGGCGGCTGGTGTATAGGTGCTGCAGAGCTGCAGAACTGCCAAAAAATTAGATATTTGTATATTTTCGCGACATAATAATTACTAAAATTTATTAATAAAATAATTTGGTTAGTTGGTGCAGCTAACCAAATTATTGCGTTAAAGTCGTATTCTGCCCGCCGTCCTTTATTGAGTAGTAGACCAGATGAATTATCTGGGTCTCTACGCGAGCGCGTCGCGGTTCATTGGACTGGGCCACACCAGGTAGTTCCACAGCACGGCTTGGCACACTCGTCCTCCCCCTCAACTCCCACGACAATCCACACTTGGCGCTCGTAAATGCGCGAATTTACACGGTCAGTGAGCTGTATTTTTTCCAGCTAAGGCAACATCAGTGAATGTTTACTCTTTCCTACTCGGGCGGGCGTAAACCGTACCTATTTCGTATTTCGTGTTAATTTGAGATTTTAAATACTGTTTTGTGAACTTGTGTAGTGATTTATTGTACTCATTATTAATATTTATATACTGTGATAGTGACAATGGATTTAATTTATAATTTAGTTCATGTGAAGCGATTTTTTAAATACTCTTATGAAGAAAGAATTGATTTAAAAAACAATGGTAGGCCATTGCCCGATATTGTTATTGAGACTGCAGGTGTTAGCCGCGGAAAAGCATATAAACGTCAATTTAATAGACGTTTATTCGAAGAACAATTGGATTTGTGGGTGCAACAAAAAAATGCGTTATTTTGTTTTCCTTGTTTACTTTTTGGCGGTGATAAAGCATGGACGGAGGTAGGGATGACAGATTTGATACACTTAACTGAAAAAATAAAAAAGCACGACAACTCCAAAAGCCATCTACATAATACAATGGAATTAGCTTTATTAGGAACAACTAATATTAAAGCGCAGCTAGATTCAGCTGATTGGATAAATGTGCAAAAGCATAATGATAATGTGACAAAAAAGAGATACGTTTTATCAAAAATTATAAACTGCATAAAGTTTTGTGGGGCCTTTGAACTGGCGCTGCGAGGACATGACGGAGCTGCAACCTCTCAAAACCCGGGGATATTTCGTGGTTTGATAAATTTTTCTGCTGAGCTTGATGTAACTTTAAGCGAACATCTATAAAATGCTTCAGTATTTAAAGGAACCTCTAAAGAAATACAAAATGATCTTTTAGACTGTATATTAAAAGTATGTCATGAAGAAATAATTAAAGAAATTAACAAACCTTCATTTTTGGCAATTATGGCAAACGAAACAACTGATGTATCTGCAAAAACTCAATTAGTGGTAGTTTTAAGATATATTCTCGATGGTGAACCGATTGTACGTTTTTGGACATACCTGAAACCTACAAAATGTGACGCTGAAACTCTTTCGGAAAATATTTTAAGTGTTATAGACCCTCTAGTAGAAAATTCACCTTACAAGCCTTTTCTCTTAACCAAAGAATATGATCACAAACATGAATGTTTTTCAAAAAGGCATTAAATTCCAAAAAAATTTCTTGTGAAAGTCTATATTTTTGTATAAACGGATTTTACATAAAAATTCTGAAGTATCGGGAAATCGCAATTTCTTGCGGCCCCTACGGCGCCAGTAGTTTGGGTACTCTTGAAATTTGCACGCGGACGGTCAATACCCTAGGATCGGCCCTGTGCAGAACACCCGTTTCATCTCATCATGAGCCGCCACTGATTTCAGTAGAAATATTCATGCTCCTACATAAAGCGCCAATGGTATGCAGCGCTCGCCCACAGCCTTACTTATAAAGTAAACCTTACACAAAACAAGAATATTTGAGACAGTCAAAAGACCATTGTAAGAATTACGTTCTATATCTTTCATTCTCCTATAGGCCGATCATAAAGTTTCGTATACTCTTCGTCTGACGTTCCTTCCCTAAATAATATACTCGGCAGTGATATAAAAAGCATGAACGTTACAGAAACAATATTTCAGATCCAAGGCGTAGTTACAGCTATAGCATGATAAATAATGAGATTTTACCCCCATAATATATCTCAATCTGAATATGTGTCAACCCGCTTGATTTCTGCCTCTTTGCTTTGTTTTCCTTTTTGCTTTGTGTTGTGTAACCCATGTACGTATGAGCAGTAAAATATGAAGTGGGTTAAAACAGGTAGAAGAGCTTTGTGCGATGCTCGGTATATACCTAGGAGGAAGTTTATTTAAATGGGATAAGAGCGATGCAAAATGTCTCGCAATGTCAAGAATTAAGAGAGAAATGAAACGCTGCGACGTTCGCTGAGTGACAATTTTAATTTTAATTTGATTTTGTACGGAGATCAAACATAAGCAACTAGGCGACTGTTTGTTGATGAGATAAAGTATTTCAAAAAATAAAACCCGCCACAAGTAGGATTCGACATTTGTCCCGGATTGGAACCGACCGAAATACAGCTGTTTCGAACTTATTAGTTCTCATCAGTGCCGTACACGGTACAAATTCCGAATGAAATTTGTGGGTTATACATCTTTATCGATACGATCTATGTCAGTAACATATAAGTCGGATATCGAGAAAGGAAATACAAAACCGCCAAGCGGTTATCAAATTAGATTCCGAATAGTAAGGCTATTACATAATCGCTATAGGAAACAGCTACTCCTCGGACTAAAGCCCCGCCAGGCATTGAATTATGCCTAAAAGTGATCCTCAACCCCTTTCTCGTGTTTCTGCACGATCAGATAAGATTTCAAAAAATAAAACCCGCTACAGGTAGGATTCGACATTTGTCCCGGATTGGAACCGAACGACATACAGCTTCCGACTTATATGTTACTGACATAGTATCGATAAAGATGTATACCCCACAAATTTCATTCGGCATTTGTCCTGGATCGACGTACCATGTACGGCACTGATGAGAACTAATAAGTTCGAAGCAGCTGTATGTCGTTCGGAAGGGGGTCGAGGATCGCTTCTGGGTATAATTCAATGCCTGGCGGGGCTTTAGCCCGAGGAGTAGTTGTTTCCTATAGCGACTATGTAATGGCCTTGCTATTCGGCAACTACTTTGATAACCCCTTGGCGGTTTTGTGGTTTCTTTTTCGATTTTCGACTTATATGTTACTGAGATAAAGTATTACCACTAAACACTAAATTGATTTAGATATGAGGAGCTGGCGAACAAAACCATATAATTACGCTTCTGTTCAAAATACTTTTTTTAATCCGGACGTTTTTGGTCCACTAAGTACAAATCTGAACTAATTTTCAAGCAAAACAATCTAAAACTGTGCTAAAATTGAGACCAAAGTTCGCGATTTCGATAAAACGATACAAGTTTATTTTACGACATTAAATATTTATTATATTAAAGCGAATACATATACAAACACGTTTACACACTAAAATAAAAACTTATTAATCTATAACGCTCTGTTCGTTCTCCTCAACGGTACTAGTAAACTCGGATCTTGGGAGGGATGCTGGGGCACTCGTCTTCATCAAGGGTACAGTCGATTACGGGTCGATAAGTAAAGCATACCTGAAAGGGCAAACTATTCAGAAGCCAATCCAGGCGAATAATGGCAATTGATTTGCCGGTTACCTCCCCCGTTTCCAAGTCCATCCAAGATAACGTATGTTTCCTCCAGTGATCGTCAAAGGGTTTCTTCTGTTGGCCCTTAATTGGCTTGGAATAATCATATTCGTCCATGCGGATCTGAAATAAATAGGTTCAATTTGATATCTAAGCGCAATTTACGCATTTATTATACTTATTTCATATACAGGGTGTCTCCAGAATAATCTACAAAAATTGAAATGGCCTACAAGAACGAAAGAATCTGTTGGTGTAAGGTCTGAAGATATAACTGCGTTATAGTTTATTCGAATGACTATTTTTAATTACATAAAGGAATATCATTTTATTGCCAAGTAATTGAGTTTCTTTCTGTCAGAGAAATGTTGTCCATATCTTCAATCGACGTATTTGTTAGAAATTTTACCGAGCACGCTTTTTTTTTATTGGTGGAAGTGCCGCTATAATTCTAAAATGATTCGACATATTGGCGTAATAAACTTTATTCTGTTTACTGCAACCTTATTCTATAATCTCTTATCACCGCAGGCAGATAATTGCATATATCAGATGTACGTGATAGTTATGGGTTAAAAAAGAGATTTTAAAGAAATATATCATACAGACCTAGCAAGTACAAATCTTAAATGGACTATTTATATGTGACAGAAAGGAAGAGATATAAAACCCATGGACGTGATACGAGCTGACCATATAACTACGACACCACGTTTATTGTATTTTTACAACTCTATGAAAATCCTGATCATGTATCTAAAAGCATCACTTGATAAAAGAATGTTTAAGATTAGTAGGTATGTTTATTTCACTTATTCAGAGGATACGCCTACTAAATTTTGTAATTGGACAACTGATGCCTTTCCATTTTACAGTAGACCTAACTCCTCCTTCGAAATAGCTTTCTTACTATTAGTAACTCATGCCCCCTACCCCCCTCCTCAGAAGAAGTTATGGGTTGTAGTACTATTTCCATATACTCGCATAATGTGCTATTCAGATGCATTTGCAATCCATTACTTTATCCATTTTTTAGAAATGCTCAAATAACCAAAGACAGCTATGTTCCATCAGTATTTTTTAGCCTTTAATGTAAAGTTATACTGGTATTCTTTAAATAAATGATGAAAATATTCTATGGGTAAGTATATCAAATAACGCAAATAAATAAAACAAAATGTTGTACGATAATAAGAAAATAATGTAAATAAACAATAATATAAAAAATTACAAATTGCAAAAGAAAACAGACTCTAAAATGTCCTTTGTACACTAGACAATACCCTAAATGATCAGAGACTTATTTCCTAACGTTTGCAAGCATCTCCCGTGTCCCACTTTCTAGAACAGCTACAAATTTAGTACCTAATTCATCAAATTAACGAGATCTTTGATGTTCGTACCCGTATATTTTCAGTTTTGTATATCTCTATAAAAATAAATCACTTGGAGCTAAGTCTTGGATTAAATGGAGGACATTTAATTGTGCCTCTTCCACTTATGTTGCGATCGGGGATACATTAAAAACGCTTGTACTCCTCTCTCATTATGAACAGAACAGCCGTCTTAATGATACCAAATCTCCCCAAGATTAATGTTCAAAGTTCGAACAGCCGGAAGCATATTATTTCCCAACAAATTTAAATATTCTCCTTTTGTAAAGTTGTCATCAAATACATATACGCATCTTAGAGTGTTAGTGGTAACAATGTAGATAGAAGCTGTTCCTTTCTAGAACACGAGTTTTTTTATGTCTCTTCTTTTCTACCGCATACAAGTAGTCCATTTAAGATTTCTCCTTGACAGGTCTGTATGTATACTCGAGTATACTATTCATTTAATCGCTATTTGCCAAATAAAAAACTCTCTTATCTGGCCGATAAATGGAACAGTCTACCTGATCCTAGCCGTAAAAATAAGGCATGGTATGAGATAAGAGACATTTGGGATTTTTTATTTGACAAATAGCGATAAAATGAACTATAACTATCTATTCACTTTAACTTAACCGTGGCGCCTCCGCCAGTTTTTAAAAAATATTCGTAGATATCTTTGCCCAGTTAAAGACTCTTAAAAATGTGCCTTAAAGACCCCCAATTATCTGTTTTATATCACCGACAAGAAATACTTGCAAGTGTATTATTAAAGTCAAGCTTTAAATTCGGACAACACAACAACTCCCGTTTTGATAACCAGAATTGGCCACCACGATCTTGCGATTTAACAAATATGGACTATTTCTGTGGGGTTTTCTGAAATCTCGGATTTACGCCAATCAGTTTACGACCACCCGAGGCATTGAAGGCCGAAATTAAACGCTGTATCAACGAAATACCACCACATTTTTGCAAAACCGTTATTGAAAATTTCGCCAGAAGAGCGTTTGCTTTGTTATATCAAATAACTATTTCTTTTTCATTGACTCGTTTATAGCAAACGAATAATATATAAACCTAAAAATTTTCTTCTATCTTTCGTATAATCCTCATGTAGATAATAACAGACTTACGTTACTTAATATGAGTGATACATTCTCATGAAGTTGGGTATATGAAAGTCACGTTCGAAGATTAGTCGTCGTAATATACTAGATTAAAGTTAATATGGCATTAGAGCATTAGGACTGAAACAATTATACTCGTACTATGGGATGAATAACATCGAGGTCATCAAGATGAGAGTAAAAAACCATACAGAGATAGGAGAACGACGGAGTATCACGTGTATCGCTTCAATTACGAATGTATATTCTCTTCGAAATCAGTCCAATCGTATCCTCGTTTTCTCAGAATTGTCAAAGGTTTATTTCTTTTATTTGCAATCAATTTTTGACATATAATGTAAAATAATTAGCGACCTATAAATAAATATATACAACATTAATCTTAATCTTCTCTACATCTATAAACAACTTAAAATATCGGCAATATGACATTACTTTGGACAACTCATATTATATGTAGGTACCGAAAAAAATAACTCGCCAAAACATTCAGTAAATTCCTACCTTGTAATCGTCTCTGGCGTGCGCTCCTCGAGATTCTTTCCTCTGTTCCATAGAGTATATCGCCTGTAGGGCGTTGGTAAATAGATTTTGCAATTCCAGGGCCTCCATCAAGTCCGTGTTCCAAATTAAGGATTTATCACAAATCTAGAAAGAAATTGTAGTGTTAACCCGACCAAATTGATGTACTTCTCATGCAGACTGTCAGGTATTACCCAAATGTGACCTTATGAAAATTATCATGACAATCGTAGCTCATAAAGAATGTTGCAGATGATGAAATATATTTTAATTTTGCATTATCTCCCACAGAATGTCCAATAATAACCCATAATTCTATTCCTAAAAATGATAGTATCTAATTCACCATTATATACGCTTAAATCGTCAACATCTGTTGATATACTTCCAATACTTTGATAATCTATTGTTTTTTGGAAAATGGAGATCAGATTCATTTGTAAACAATAATACATAAGGTTCAAGGTGTCGCATTTAAAACGAAGCATTCGGGAAACTGTTGAAATCATTTTTTTATAATTCCATTATATTCTTCCGTCGTTTCTTATTTTTAAGATACATCTCTTTTCCTCCCAGAAACACCCCTTCGAAATATTCAAATAGGAACATAAGTCGTGTGATATATCACTTAATAATGATATGGTTCCTTTTTGCTCGATTTTTTATACATTTATTTAATATCGTCCTATTTCCGCCACTAAGGCCTATCACTAATACCAGCAGACGAGCTACCCCTAACCTGAAAATTATTTTTACCCAAGCTCCACCTTTATAATGGGGTTTTTTACTTGCCTATCATGTAATAGATAAGAAATCTACCGTTTTACATCCTATACGAGGGATGGTATATCTTCTACACAAACCTCGCCTTTACATTTGTGATTATGAAATATCCACTTTCAGGGAGTAATCGAAATTCAGTCCAACCCGATCGTTCTTTTTAAATAGAAAAATGAAGTAAACCCGATCCACGTTTGCTTCCAGAAGATAGAGTTGCTTATTTTTGTCCATCAGGATACGCCTATATCGACCAGTTCCGTTATGTACTTGGGTTGAACGTTTTTATCAGGAAAATCATATGAAAAATGCGACAGATAACCAAAACAATAAAATTATTACAACCATTTAGTAGTTTCTCCAGAAACCCACTTTTCTATAGAATTTCATCAAATTTCGGATACACATAAAGAATAAACTTCCCGAATAATTGCTTAACTGAAATATTTGTATCCGTACAATAAAGGAGATATTCACCATCAAAGTTGGAACTTTTTGCATGTACCGGTTGACTAAAATTTACACATTTTACAAACTTTTATATAAACTTTTTCCAAAAATAACTCATTTATACATTAGTTTATTAAGAATATTTAGAAATAAAGAAATCGGTTGTTGCCTGATTTTTTAACAAGATAAATATTTTAAAAATATTACAGTTTAAGCTTTGCTTGGGAAGTCGAGGACTTCCCAAGTCAATTACTAGCAACGCAGTTTCATCCATTTTAGTAGTCGCCACATATGTTATTACTGCACATTTGTCACAAACAATATATAAAACTGAATTTAGTTCTAAACGACTTTCCTTTTTTATTTTTTCAAGTAAAAGAACGTTTTTACATTCACAATATCTTAAATTTTTCCAAGCTCGCTGAATT
Organism: Rosalia funebris; assembly: GCA_037954035.1. Lineage (NCBI taxonomy): Eukaryota > Metazoa > Arthropoda > Insecta > Coleoptera > Cerambycidae > Rosalia > Rosalia funebris. Next base: position 4,111,664 of record JAZFAV010000002.1, on the reverse strand, counting down.
CAACAATGCAATACGTCATCCAATGCGTAAGTTAGTCTGTTTACATTTCATTTTTGAACACAATTTAAACGTTTCTGTATTATTTTCCGCTTTGCAAATTTCCCTTTATTGTCCCGCAACTGATCACGTCAAAGATTCATTCTAAATTTTTTTATAAATTTTCTTTCACGCTTCGAAAAAGTTTACAGTCAGGTAAGTATAAGACGTACACAATCACAACAGATTAAAATACGAGACAATGCAATGTTGCCATGTCTTTAGTTTCAACTAATAAACATGTATAAGTATACACGCAGTATCTGAGTGAGTACAGTCTCTGAAAAAAAAATAATGAATACTAGGCTACTGATATTCCAAATATTTTACGTTTATCCGCACATTTATTTTTGGACTGGACGGTACCGGAGAAACTACCTTAATCAAATAATTTTATTAGTTGAATAAAAGTAACATCTTGTACTGTTCCCAGACTTAACAAAAACTTGGTTTTGTATATAAAAAGTACGTATTCAAAGAGGCGTTACCCCCTTGGAAAGGATTGGCAAACCCCTGTTTGTGAAAATTTGTGCGCGGATATTTTTGGATGCAGAACCAGCTACCGCATGTCCTGGCATTTATCACTGAACACCCTGTGTAGAGACTTGGATTAAAAAACGACAACGAACTAACTCGGATTCATATTACAAAACCGATAAAGGATTAATTTTTTATAAAAAGGAAACAATGCTGCCTTCAACCCTATACTTATTGATGACTCAACTCTAATGTTGGCCAGCTCGCAATAAAGTTGTGAAACTTCTTTACATCCTGCCTGGAGTAACTCCTCGGTCCGAAAGACGCCAGCGTGCTTCTGCATTGTTTTCTGGAGTCTGTTCCTTAGATCTCCCACAGTGTGCCGTCCTTTTGCGTTCAAAAATGTGTCGAAGTTCTTCAGAGCGCTTTTAGCCCAACTCTGAAAACAAATTTCGCGTTAAGTTTGTGGGGGTTTTAGGGCTCCGGGCGCTGTGCCGGTGGGTGCTTTAGCAACGTCGGTTTCACATTCGTTGGTGTGATGAATATTCGCCCCCATAGCCAAGGAGGCTAACATGCTTGGGGTTATATGCACAAACGGCCTTTTAACTTCGATATTGTTATAAAAACGCTATGGTTTAGGTTAAGCTTCTCCTAAATACATACCTGCTGCGAAAATTCATCCTCAAGCCCAATATAATTTCAACTAAAGTTCGGCCTTTTGTCCTGCTAACAGGAATGAATTTGATACATTATTATATAGTGTATGTAGTCTGTATACATACAAATAATTAGAATTTAGATTAAATGTAATTACAATTTAAAAATATTTATATTATAATATTTTATCCAGTCCAAATGCTTTGTCATGTATGTTATATAGAATCCTCTCTTTTATTAGATTAAGACTTAGAATAGTACAGTATTTTATAATATTGTAATATACATTGTAACAGGCCATTAGCATACAGGATGTTATGTCCAGAAAAGAGTATACCAAAGTCTTTGCGGTTATCGCGTAACTAAAAACCTTTTGTGCTTATCATAAACTTACATTGTATTTTATCGCAATTATTGCAACTTGCTAAAAGTCTTCGAGAAAAACACTCCTTAGAACATTCCTGCAGCATCAGCAACAGAAATGTTTTAAATAGAGAAACAGCCACTAGTAGCTTCAGTAATCGGTGAATAAGTATAATAATCAGTCAGCAAGTAATCGGTAGATATAGTAATCGGCAATATAGTAATTAGTCCACAAATAATCCGTAAATTCAGTAGTTAGCAATCTTCAATTAGTCGTCGAGTAAACGTCGAATAAGTTTCACGTTAAAAGTATAAAAACCGGTTACTCCTTTTTTGACATAAGTATTCAAAATCGTAAATTCAAAATAAATTGTTTTTAAAAGGTTATCTAAATAAGAAGTGATATAAAATGTATTTAATACACTGTTGAAAGAGTACAAGAAAGATGCAAAGTGTCACCTATCTCAGGATATCGTTATTTGCAGACCGGTTTCAACCTTTCTATCTTGGGTCTCGTCAGTGCAGTGTAAACGAGTATACCTTCGACAGATAAAGCTCACATCTAATAGACGTTGCTACGTTCCACCGCAGTAGAACGTACCAAACGCCATCTCTTGGTAGTTTCGAACAATCTAAATCGACGTAAAAACTTGAGATGATCAATATAATGGAAAGTTTTAGTATCAGAGGAGCGTAGCAACGTCTACTAGATGTGAGCTTTATCTGTCGAAGATATAATCGTTTATACTGCACTGACGAGACCCAAGATAGAAAGGTCGAAACCGGTCTGCAGTTAACGATATCCTGAGATAGGTGACACTTTACATCTTTCTTGGTGGTTTTACAACAATCACTGTATTTTTAGTACTAACTCTGTTAGACAAAAATACGACGAATTTTGTCATGTAATTCAGTGCTCGGCGTTTGGCATATAGCCAGGAGAATAGCTGTTTTGACCTAATTCGTTTAGTCCTTATTATATAAGGCATTTGAAGATGGGTTGGAGTATAAACTCCTTATTTCTGCAGTTTCAATGTTACCTTTAAGATATATTGACATAAAGTTTCGTTTCTTTTTTTTTGTACAAACCATTAGTGTACACTCAATGGTATTAAAGTAACTGAGCCAATTAAATTTCTTGTCTTATTTATGCAAAAAAAAATGTTAATGGAATAATACTGCGTATTTTCCCGGACTGGTGGTTTTAACACTTAGACCGTTATTTAATTACACTCTTCAATTCTATTAGAATTAATAAAGTATTAATAACGTAACTGAATGACACGTAACTTAATAATAATTATTAATAACGAAGTACCAGCTTCAAAATAAAGTGCCAAACGTCACAACCTTCCCCACTGCCCCAAATAATCGCTGTACTCACCTCTTTAGAGTTGACGGGCTCACCAGGGCAAGATCTCTCGGTTATCGCATCGGCCACGGATTTACCGAAGACGACCACTTCGAGGAGAGAATTCGCCCCTAATCTGTTCGCTCCATGGACCGACACGCATGCCGCCTCTCCGCAAGCGTAAAGCCCTTTAACTATTTGGTCTCTTCCCGGTGCCTAGAAAGTGTTTTCCTTTAGGTTATGTTGAAACGTCTCGGAGATGCCGGGGGATTTTCAATATGGTAATAATAGAGTGGGATACGTTATGCGGGACGCAAACAAACACGATAATTTTTCGATAAATCCTACGCCGTGTAGCTTCTCAAATAAGCGCCCTATAGAAGATATCTATAGTACGATGCCAAATAGTTTTAAATGGATGTAAAGTTGCAAATTTTAAAAAACAACGAGATAAAACCGAAATATATCGAAAACGGTTTTAAATTATTTTAAACAGTTGGTTACAGTTTTAAACAGTTTATAGTTTACCGTAAATTAATACCTGCCACGGGTGGGATTCAATATCTGTCCCGGATGGGAACTGAAAGACAGACATTTCTCGATTCCCGACTTATAAGTTACTGATATAGATCGTATCGATTTAGATGAATACCCCACGGATTTGATTCGGCATTTATCCTGGACCGTCGTACCGTGTACGGCACTGATGAGAACTAATATGTTCGAAACAGCTGTGTGTCGTTCGGTTTCCATCCGGGACAGATATTGAATCCTACCCGTGGCGGGCTTTCTTTTCTCTGAAGTCTTGCTGATCGTGCAGAAACACGACAACGGGGTCGATGATCGCTATTAGGTATCAATGCCTGGCAGGGTTTTAGCTCGAGGAGTAGTTGTTTCTTATAGCGATTATGTAATATCCTTATGCTATTCGGGAACTACTTTATAACCGCTTTGCGGTTTGATGGTTCCTTTCTCGATTCGCGACTTATAAGTTACTGATCAAGTTTTTCACAAGTGATTTTTCTTTCAGAACTGTATCGGACTCATTTTTGAAGGTTCTGTCTGTTCTATAAATATCGTGAAAACATTCTATTCATTTATAGTCATTTATTTTGACAAGAAAAATTGTTTCAAGTTGATTTTGAAATTTTCCAAATTCAAAATTTTCCAAATTATCCAAATTTCAAAATCTAAAACTTAAAAATTAATTTTGGCCTAATCTAATTAATTTAGTCTCATCTTCTTCCTTTTAAATGTATTGTACATCCATTTCACCAAAAAGGAAATTCAAAATCAAAATATTTTTGGCCACAAAGCTAGAAACTCTTTCGGGAAAATTGCTGTTCTATCGTACATCAGGATTTGATAGATATGAGAATTGAGAGAAGTTTTTTGGTTGTTTAGTATTTATTTTTAATTGTTCTAATACACTTACATGCATTTAAGTAATAAAAATAGTCACAAAAGTATTAATATTTGTCATCTAAGATTCGTTGACCTGAAATGTTGAAAAAGTGACCCTGTGGAGGTCATTTTTTTCTTGTTATATGAGATGAAATATTTCTTTCATTAAAATCATACAAGAAATTATTTCTGAAGTTTACCGTCTGGCTTTACTAACACCTTGTAAACAAAATCCATTCAAGTCGTTCAATAATTTGGCGAATGCGCTAGGATCAGGCGTTCTTTGGTCACTTTCCAAATTACAAAAGTCCTTTAAGTTATTCGAGGCTGAACATACAAAGATAATGCCATTGTGGTGCCAAAGAAGTATATAAATTTTTAGAATAAAACACTGCTACAATTATAAGCTCACAAAAACAACTACGAATAAATGACGCCACTGATGACGACATTAATGCCTGTACTCTTCGCAACTTTAATGTTATGCCACGTAGTGAAAAGTTTTCTATGCATATACGATTACTTAATTAGAATTAGTTTTATTACTGCCAAAATTCACACAGTCACGCTATCTCTAAAACTGTTTTTCGTTCTAGTTCTTTTGCATTTTATACTCATATTATACACCGCCTTGCCTGAACAGCAATTTTTACACTTATATAGTTGTTTTTACATAAATTTTGCTTACTTACTTAGCTTACTTACTTTAATAGCCGAAAACAGTTCTATATTACTAAATATTTGTTGATTTACAATATATAAACGATTTTCAAAAATATTTCAATAGCAAATAAGATTCTCAAACTATTCGGATCTCATATGTATCACTTCTTTATGCCAAACGTTTTCTTTTGTGATTAAATTATAGTATATTGACTTGAAGATACATAGAGTATAAGTTTCCTCATATAAAAGGTGTTACAATAAGAGACCAAGATATGAATTTATAATGAATAAATAAGACATAGATGTAGCGGTGTTTCATTGATACAGCGTTCAATTTCGGCCTTCAATACTTGGGTGGTAGTGAGCCTATTGGCGTAAACCTAAAACTTCAGAAAACTCCGCAGAAAAAAGTCCATAGGTGTTGAAACGCAAGAGATCGTGGCAGCCAAATCTGGTCACCAGAATGGGAGATGTCACGACCAGGAAGAAACTCGTGCAAGACCGTTAATATTTCACGAGTGATATGGCACCGTCCTACTGAAACCACATGTCTTCAAGAGCAATATCTTCCAATTGAAGCAAAAATAACTGGATTATCATGTCACGATAAGGTTCGCCATTTACCGCTAATGCACTACCTGCCTCGTTTAAAAAAAAATGATCCAGTGAATCCTTGAAACCACAATTCACACCAAGCAGTGATACTTTGGGGATACATTTGTTTCTCATAATCTTTCGTGGATTTTTTTGAGCTCCAAATGTGGCAATTTTGCCTATTAACGAAGCCATTAAGGTAAAAATGGGTCTCGTCACTGAAGATGATTTTGTCCATAGAATCGGCATTCACTTCTTGTTTGTTCAATGATCCAAATAGTGAACACTATTTGCTGTGCATAGTCTGTTAGAAGTTGATGAGTAAAGTGGACTTTGTCAAATCTTTAGTGAAAATATGGTGTGAGGAGTGGCTGTTTTTTTCTGAACGACTACATACTACGAGATCGTGTCGTGTGTTTTACAGAATATTTATTTAAATCCACTTTAAAATAAATATGGCTTATAATAATTTGATTTAGAGAATATTAAATTACAGCGTAAATACTGAGAGAAACTGTGTGAATGTAACTTTAATGGTCTTCAATAATATACAGACCTATTTGTAGTCATGGTTTTCATTTCTACCCTACTTTCAAATTATGACAAAACCACAGTTTCGCCAAATAGTTTCATTAATTAACTGGTTTTATATTTTAACCGATAATGCCCTTTAAATAATAAATGATAGTGTTAATTGTATTGTATTATGATTCACAGATCCATTAACTAATTATTTAGTTTTCGATTTTAACAAATTACTCTTTTATTTATTTTATAATAAGTCATCCTAGTTATTTGTAAATAATAGTATTTATTGTAGTGTACCGTATTATTTATTTTACAGTAAACTTATTATTTTACAAAAATATACATATAATAAACAGAGCAACATAATAAATGTTGATCATGAATTCGCAAAAATAGAACAACTTCATAATTTTTTAATAGCAGCAGTATACACTAGCAACGAGATAATATACATATATCAGGGGCATAGCGTATATGGATGCGAGTGATGCGTCGCATCCCTTGAAAAATTGGCAAATTAGTGATATTTAAAAGTTCAATCGATTTATTCAATTATTACAAATTTTTTATTATTTTAAACCGACCGCAAACATACATTATTTACTTTAAACGCTACCATCAACTTTTTTATTTCGAAAAATTTACTTTTTTATTTTTGGGCGAAAAGATCAGTGAGATTACGCAGTCAACAGTGAAGTCAGTCAACAATAACGACAACACCCTCGAGTGGGTGTTGTCGTTATTTCCTGACTCAGTTGTTATTATGTGAACGCATCTTGGCGATTGTCGCCATAACATAAAGAAGATTTGGAAGCGCTGTTTCAGGTAATTGTGGAAAACAAAAATGAAGAATGGGATCGAGAAACCGTTATTTGTGCTAGAGGTCTTTTAACTTTATTGCGCGACTTTTATTTTAATTTTTTCTCAGCAGTGTTTTCTGCAATATTCCCACATTTCGAGAATTTGTTTAAAATTCTACAGACAAAAATGTCAGCTATTAGTTACTGCAATAAAGAGATCGCCGATTTCAAATAACATATTCAAAAAATGAGAAACGAGTTTAGTGACATTTGGGATCGTATGGAGAGATTTGTTTTAGAAAATCAACCACCAAGTAAAATAATGCGTTTGGATTTAATTCCTGAAGAAAATAAGAAAAGCACCTACGCACGATTATTTTATGAAATTTTGGACGTTATTACTTTGAACATTAGTGAACGGTTTAATGAAATTTCCAAACTGAAATTCTTAAATCTAGATTCCATACAATTTACTTCATTCGTGAAACGTTTTCCTGACGAACTTTTTTCTTCTTTAGTAGATACATATGAAACATTCTTTGACGCAAATCGTTTAAAAAGTGAATTTTCAGTTATTTATAGTGATCCCGATTTGAAAAAGAGCACTGTGTTTGAGCTTCAGCAATATATTATGTCCCTTCAATTATCTTCTGTTTTCCCGGAGTCATCAAAATCGTGTAGCTTAATTTTGATTATTCCTGCCACAAGCAGTTCCGCGGAAAGATCGTTTTCATGTTTAAAGAGAATAAAGACTTATCTGCGAAATTCTCAGAAGCAAGAAAGACTGTCAGCTTTAGCATTAAAAAATATTGAAAGTGCCTTGTTAGAAGATATGAGATCGTCTCCAACATTCGAAGAAGCAGTGATAGCCGTTTTCGCTAGAGAAATAAAAACCGAAGAATTGATCTTCATTTTAAAAATTAGGATATATACCTCGGCATAATCATTTTAGGTTAGTGTCTTTATTTAGTGTTTAGTATTTTTACCATTTTCATATGGCCTACCATACATCTGACTATATCTATTCCCCTTATAAGATGTTTATCACATCCCTAGATTATTTTCTTACGCTACGCCCCTGACATATATCAACGATAAATTCATCAACTTTTTCAGTACACATGCTTTATGTGAAGTAAAATCCTATATCGGCATGAACAAAAGCAGGAATTTGTAAACTCGGTACTAGTTCGTCAGAGTATTTAAACATCACAGGGAATTCATTTACATCGTGACAGAGCATCAATTTGCTTCCTTAAAAAATATAACTAGTGTAAAAAAAATGTCTAAATAGAAAAATTGTTATGTAATAACCTCACATTTTGTTGCACAACGACTCGTACATATTATACCCAACTTTTATAGCAATATTATAGCCACCGTTGACTAACATATTTTTTGATATCTGTATTATAAGTGATTCCTGCTCTAAAGTCTCAAATATTCACAGCAGTCGACCTGTGGAGGACTATGTCGGACGTGAATACGAACCCGTCGTATCGGTATATATTACAACTTAATATTCTGGCTATATACTCTTTGTATCATGCTTAATTCAGCGTGAAAGTTCAGTGAAAGTTTCTGATCTCCCCAGCTCGGGATGTCAATTATTGATGTCCGTAACCATGCCAACAATTAATACTTATTACCCCAAAAACATCATATAATGCCAAGTTTTAACGAGATTAAATTCAATCAAACGATATGTGAAAAAAGTTTTAGTCGATATTAACGTGTGGTCATCTTTTCTATATCCCTCTAACCTCACGATATGAAAGTTTCAGTACAAAGGGAAATATCAATGAATTAATTATTTTATTAATTAATAAAAACAAACATATAAATGAAGTTCATGAAGATATACTTAACTGAAAATCGTAGTTTTGTTCGTGCAACTTTAAGTTACTAGAAAACTTGTTGAACAACAGGAGATTTTTCTAATCTTTCATATTTTAAGTAAGCCATATTTCCCTTGAATCTAGCTACTTTCAAGCAAGAAAGGCAATTCTGGCCATAGAAGGAAACTTTGTAGAAAATAACTCAAAATCGACTTAAATTACATCGAAAGCCACGTAAAGATTTCGCTAAATATGTCAGTAAGCTCCGCTTTACTGGAAAATGAACGCTTTCCTCGCAAACCGAGAAAAACTCTTCAGGTGTCAAGAGAAATGAGTTATTTTAGAATTTTGATCCTACCAAGAAAATCTTCAGTTTTAGAGCGATATCTAGAGCGCCATTGCATTTGTTAGACTTTCATACATCCATACGTAATTTTTCAGAATGGTTTCTGAAAGCGTCTTTTTTTTACTAAAGAAAATCGATAGACTATAGAAAGGCAATTTTATATAAAATACGAGACTCAATGTGGACCCAAATTACACAAAATCGACAGTAAAATAAACAGTTTTATAACCTTAAAACAGACTTTTCCGCACGTAGAACATCTCTATCTCGAAATTGAGTGGCCGAGAAAAAATAAGCCAACATAAATGCGTTTTATGTGTTTTATGCGATAGTTTTACTTTTTTCAAATAGTCCACCATCGTGTTTTCTCATGACCCATGGACAGGGTGGGGGGGTGTCTTATCCACCTCAATATCAATATGTGCCGTCTAGTAGATGTTGCTAACCAGAATCAGTCGAAGCCTGATCGATCCGACACGATTTAATTGAGTTATCGTGCTAAAAAAAAAATTCTCAAATATTCCACCATTGTGCTTTCCCATGACCCATGAACATGGTAGAATGTGTTCTGTCCACCTCAAAGTCAATAGGTGTCGTCTGGAAGACGTCCCCGATCAGAATCATTTAATACCCGATCGATTCGACACGATTTAATTGAGTTATCGTGATAACAAGAAATTTTATTAACACCAACGACAACGACGACAACGACGACAACGACACACACACACACAAAATGGTTAAAATACCATTTTCTTAGGCCGAAAAACGAAAAATAAACGCTAGAAAAAAATGTTTACACGATTACATTACTTTCCTGCGTATAGTTGAGTGCGGAAAAGTAAAAATCTCGCTGAATAAAGCAGTAACCTTCTCTTTACTAGGAAGTGAACGGTTTTCTTGTAAACCGAGAAAAACCCTTCAGGTGTCGAGAGAAATGAGTTGTTTTAGAAATTGGATCCTACCACAAAAATCTTCGGTGTTAGAGCGAAATCAAGAACGTCATTGTATTTGTTAGGCTTTTTTTACGTCTATACAGTTTTTTTCAGATTTGTTCCCGAGAAAAGGTTTTTTTACAGAAAAAAATCCTTGGACATAGGCAAGGCAATTTTGTATAAAATACAAAATACTCAAAATCGGCATAAATTACATCAAGATCCACGTAAAAAATCTCGCTGAATATGGAAACAACCTCTGCTTTACTGAAAAATGAACGGTTTCCTCGTAAACCGAGAAAAACCCTTGAGTTGCCGGGAGTTCTTTAGAAATTGGATTCCACCAAAAAAATCTTCAGTTTTATAGCGATATAAAGAGCGCCATTGTATTTTTTAGGTCTTTTTTATGACCATACAAATTCTTTTCAGATTTGTTCTCGAGAAAATATTTTTTTACAGAAAAAAATCGATGGACTAGCAAAACAATTTTGTATAAAATACGAAAGACTTGGAATCGATGTAAATTACATCGAAAGCTACGTAAACAGTCTCGCTAAATATTGAAGTAACTTCTGTTTTACTGAGAAATAAACGGTTTATTCGTAAACCAAGAAAACCCTTTAGGTGTCAAGAGAAATGAGTTATTTTAGAAGTCAGACCCTACAATGAAAATATTCGGTTTTAGAGTGAAATCAGGAGCGCCATTGCATTCATTAGGCTTTTTGACGTCCATATAAATTTTTCGAATTTTAAACGAAATCGAAGACTATAGACGAAAATTTTGTAGAAAATTTGGAAGTGGAAGGGAAATATCGAAATATATAACGTAGTCTTAAAATGACTTGGGACGTCTATTGTGCAACACCTGTCAAAGTTCTGTCTGAAGAATCACCATAGGTTTCAATACAAATTTATTTGAGGTACATGACACTCGAGCAGATAAATAATTCATGCAGCATCATCTATTTCAATTAAATAGATATTCAATAGAATGATGCCGCGAACTTGAATTAATTAATACATTTACGGTTCACAGTCCATGTCAGCTCGTTTATTATCCAATCGAGTTAGGTAATACAGCGCGTATCGAACTAGTGATATAAACATCCATTACCGCATGTTTGCAATAAATACGCTCCATGTATATTTCCAATTTATAACGTAGTGAATATTTTTCTCGTAGAATAATAATATAACGGGCGAGCGGGAGGACGTAAAAGACCAGCCGATTGCCACAAATCATTAATTTATATAGTTTACTAGGCAAATTCATGCGATTCGACGGGACCTTATGGTAATCCGAATAACCGTATTCCAACCCCAGGCGAATTATTAGATAGGGTCACGTATTTGACATATACACTATATTCCATATTTATAAATGCTCGCTATTCGGTTTCTAGTAATATCGAGTTTATATAGGGCGCCTCAAAAATATAAATTGAATTGGTGGACTGAATTTAGAGAAACTAATAGCTTTGTTTTGTTGCAAAGCTTTGGAATATGCTACTTTTAAAACATCGCGATAAAGCAGCTTTTACAGTTTTGTGGAAAAAATTGACAATTGGAGGAAAGTGGAACTGAATTTAGAAAAACTAATAGTTTAGTTTTGTTGTAGAGTTTTCGAATATGCTACTTTTAAAACATCGCGATGAAGCAGCTTACAGTTTTGTGGAAAAAAAAATGTCAATTGGAGGAAAGTGGAACTGAATTTAGAGAAACTAATAGCTTTGTTTTGTTGCAAAGCTTTCGAATATGCTACTTTTAAAACATCGTGATGAAGCAGCTTGCAATTCTGTGGAAAAAAATTGTCAGTTGGAGGAAAGTGGAACTGAACTTAGAGAAACTAATAGCGTTGTTTTGTTGCAAAGCTTCCGAATATGCTACTGCTAAAAAATCGTGATGAAGCAGCTTACAGTGTTGTGGAAAAAAAATTGTCAATTGGAGGAAAGTGGAACTGAATTTAGAAAAACTAATAGTTTAGTTTTGTTGTAGAGTTTTCGAATATGCTACTTTTAAAACATCGCGATGAAGCAGCTTTTACAGCTTTGTGGAAAAAATTGTCACACGTAGTAAATTAGTATTCCCTTTTTAATATCACATTAATTGTGCACGTCTAAATATAACATTGATACCGAGATAACACATCTTCATTTCTATTGTGACTGAAATTACTGAAAACAACTAGAAGGAGAATCATAAATAGGAGACAAGGAAGGCCTTCTTCGTTTCTACCATCATTAAATTACTCCGAAATATATCTTCCTTGCAATAGCTTCGTGATGTTATCATTCAGGCTGTGGGAACTGTGCTGCGCGCCATAGACGTACGCAGCGTAACAAGGGTAATAAAATAATAATACAAAGTAATTAGTAATAAACGCACTAAACTGTAACAAGTAAATATATCAGCATTGTCATCATCATAATGAACTGGAGACGATCCGTAAATACTTTGCAGCGTAAATATGGACATACAACGATACAACATACCTGATTGTTGTATCGTTGTATGTCCATATTTCTCTGAGAATGATGTTCGCTATGGCGAAAATATGTTCTTATATTTGGAGAACGACCACTCGACATAAAATATTCTTTGCACTCACTTAACGAATGTGTAGATCTGTTGATGAACTATCACTATTAGCAGTATCATCACGAACTTGCTTCAATATGTTAAAATCACTGTCTTTCCTTAATACGTTCGAACTTTTGTTTGACGCGCTCACTGTTTACATCATCTATAGCTTGTGTAAACAATCTCCAGAAAAGGGCTTATAACGCGAGAAGTAGAGAGAAGGATGGATATGCTAGTTTGTTACGCCTCGTCGGATATCAAGTATTATTAGAATAGCGACGTTTGTGAGAGGCTGATCTTATTTGAAGTGAATTGTCAATGGGCGAATATTTCAATAAATTGTATTATATTGACGTAAATCGTAATTACTAAGTACTATCTCAATAAATCGTTTACACTTGTAGCAGTGAATTTACTTGATTCGCTATTTGTAGCCAACCATCTGTCACAAAAATCAATGTTTGACTTGATCACAATTGAAATTTTTCTAACGTTTCCAGCACCACCTGCGTAATTGTATTGCCAATACACTCAATGAGTCTTTTGCTAGCTAATATCAATGAAACTGTCTATTGCCAAGGATCCAGCACACATACTATAATATTTACAAAAAAAAAAATTCTTACGAGTTGTCGTCTCATCAACACATAACCACAGTCATCTATTTTGTAATTTACGGTAAACTTCTCTATAATTTCGTCGCATACAGTTGATACATAGCTTCATAATATTCTGCGGCTTAGTAACCAGAACGGTGTATTGCATTTATGCCAAAACTTTCGAAATGGTTCTTTATCTAGTACGTGAAGCAGAATGATACGGGTTATCTACATCAACAGTAACTTAAACCTAAATTGAGTTTGCAAGGGCGCGCCCTGTTTTCTATATTGATGTTGCACAGAATTCATGTGACGTGTACAGTCAGGTGTGGATCAACACATTAAGGATTTATCCCATACATAACTTTCGCTCCACCCTAGAATACATCGTGAATTTCACTAATAAACTTTTTCACTTGGTGAGCATATAAATGTTTCTGGAATTTCGGACGAGCGACTTACTTTATTATTGAATTAAAACGTTTCAACTAACACAGAGGCGACCGTACGTACACCTCGATCGATAAATCAAAATCAACTACGGCCCTGCAGCCATGCAAAGTGCATTGCTGATCCCCCCTCCACTACGGTTCGTCGACCATTTACCTCATTTCAGCATTATCATCCTTAAATTAAAAGCGTTAAATAAAAACTGTTTAGAAATTAAAGGGCAGTTAGTTATCTCTGTAAATTACCATACATCGTTTACAATCTAATAGAAATTTTATATCGAAATCTTACATATAATGAAATTTTATGAGTATTATTATTTTAGAATAACTAAGATTTGTGGATTTGATAAACAAAACGTTCGTTACAGTAAATATATTCATGCCCCTCACATGAATAGCGTCAATTATATGCACAGCTCGCCCACAGCCTTATTTATTTTACAGAATTTGTTCAACCCATTTAACCTGTCACTAATTACTTTAAACATATACCCAACCACTCACCAAGCAACAAAGTCACTTACAATTTGGGTCAGCACTTCTCCTTTGTACGTGGTAGGGATCCCGCCCATCGTGTAGTGGACCGTCGGGATGACCGGAATGGGCTCTCTAGTGGCATCTACTCCTGCGAAGTCGTGGGCCGTCTGCGTTATACCAGGCAGTCGCTTTAGTATCTGTTGCTTCGGCAGATGATGCAACTGGAGGTTGACGTATTCCTTAAGGGGGCCGCAACCTCTCCCCTCCAACAGCTCGATGGTCATGCTGCGAGAGACCACGTCGCGCGATGCGAGATCCTTCGCTTGCGGCGCGTACTTTTCCATGAATCTCTCTCCCTTACCGTTCACCAGGAATCCGCCCTCTCCTCGTGACCCCTCCGTGATGAGCACCCCTACTCCGTAGATGCCTTAAACGACACGACACGTGCTTTAGTGTTTAGTATATCCGTTAAGCTATGTCATGTATGTCGAGTGAGGAGCAGTAGCCCATCTCGGCCCCAAACTTCCTCATCCAAAGGTCATATTTACATTCAATATAAATATGGCCTCTGCATGAGACAACATACGATTTAGAGTGTAACAGGAGATTAGTTTCTCAATAATTTCCCAAATTAATTATAACGAAGTAGGTGTAATTTCCAAAGAAATGTATTGTAAGACCTTGGTCATCATTTGCTTAGTTGTTGACCAATATTAACTTCACGGGGCTCATTAGGAACCGAGAACTAATAGAGATTTTGTTCCAATAGCCCAAAGATTTTGAAATCAAAATCTTGAAAGTATATTTTGATGGTAAAATGAGAGCTTTTGACTACCCATAATGTCCCATAAGTTTTGTGATGAAAACCATTGATGATTTAGATATTTTGTCTATGTTTTCAATGTTTTTAGTTTAGCTTGCTTAGTTTAGCTTAATTTAGCTTTAATTTTTAGTTTAGTTTAATTTAGCTTATAAACTATTTCTTTAATTACACATTAATGAAAAATAAGAAAGATAACTAAATAAAGAGGCCAAAACATTTTGTGATAGGAAGACGTTCACCTGACCTGTTTATTGTATTATAAATAGTTTATTCCAATTTAATCTATCTATAACTATCTTTCATCATGGATAATAAACCATAGAGAGGTAATTTTCTGTATTATGAGTCCAAACTAATGATCTCTGTTCATGTTATTTATAGTTATCAAACGCAACTGACACTATTACTGAGTACACCTTTAATCATCTTTAACAACCAAGTTAAAGAACGGAAGGATTTACGAAATTGTCCATATTTTAAAAGGACTAGGTGCTCCTTGAATCTAGTTACAATTTCTCTTTTGGTTTGCCCAATGTACTTTGATCAGAACCTTCCCAACTACCCTCATGAATGCCTCGGTTTCGTTATTTTCAATTTAACATTTGGAAGCACCCAAAAGCGACTCTAATTCTATACTGAAACTATCTGTGCTAACTCATTCTTATTGTTTAAAAACATTTTTGACTTCTCTAGTAAATCAGATAGTACTCGTAGTTCAGTTGTAGGCAATTAGCACAAATTTAATTTCATTACGCATTCTATTAAAGAAATCAAATATTGATTTGGTTTCTGAGAATTTATAAACTAAATAAACAAACATTCTCTCAGAAATACACCACTCCATCTCATTCCTGTATACGTCAATTATATGTGATTTGGAAGAAAATCCTTTCCTAATTGAAAGTTTCCTAATTTTTTCCTATCTGTGACCATGATTTCAAGCTTTACAATCTTGACGAAAAAAAATCCTGTGGAATGAAATCAGGTAATTTAAAAGGATATACTATCACCTGTTGGATGAAACTGTACAAATTCCATATCTTGTAGAGGGAAACCAGCACGCGCCACGAGTCCAGCTCCATCGCCAGTTGTTGTGTGAGCAGCTGTACAAGCGTAGTACATCCTTTCAGATCCACCGGTAGCAATAACAGTATTATGCGCATAGAAACTGAAGAATTGAAAACAACTATTTAGTATTCGCGATATATCGCATCTCAAGAAAATGCAAAATGTCAATATAATGTCCGTTTTTGACGTCGTTTATGTTGTCGTATAACATCCTAGATGCTACTGCTGCTGTTTTGTGTACTGCCATTATTGATGTGTCATCTGCAAACGTATCCGTTGTTTTAATCATTAGTGGGCAAGTTAGATGTATGGATAAGACATAGTGATAGTCCCAATATACTTCCCTAGGGAACGCCAGATTTGGAAGGCAAGAGTCCTGTTTGTTCGTCTTGAATTACTACTGTTGCTGTAACCCAAGTTGACAAATTAAATTAACAAAGAAGATCAAATCAAGATGACTATTAGAATTCAGTTACTGCCACTCTACGTTGGACAGTGAAATTGAAAAAAAAAGCTGGCCTAATTATTCTTCCATGAGAAACACCAATTGTTTAGGAATGTTGTGGAGATGCAACCAAAATGTGCAGATTTCGCAGGCCAACAAAAGTTTTGTGATCGGACTTTTTTTGACTTTTTGGCTGTTATATACCATGAACTACAAAAACACTGTTTTTTTTTTTGTTTCCATCACGCACCAGTATTTGTAAATGTACATTGTACAATAATTTGCAGTTTTTAAAATCGAGGTTCTATAAAATTAAATTTTGCCTCAATCTTTGCGGCGTCCCTGTGTTTAATCGGTTTGAAACGTATACACAAGTGTGGGGGATTTACCGAAATAGAGTTGGCCGGTGGGGATATTCCGATTTTATACTATTCGGGTATTTACATAGTCGCTGTAATACATTCTTAATGTATGCACGTTTACTCGTGGTAGCGCGTCGTGTTTTTATTTTGTTTTAAAATTGCACCAAATATATTTTTTTATTCTGTAGCTGTTCCAAAACCTGGTTCAAAAAACGTCATTTATTCAAATTTGGTTGATCCACAAAGAATTCTTTTGCCGCCACACCATATTGAATTAGGAATAACGAAACAATATGTAAAAGCTATACCTAGATAGAAATAGGAATGTAAGTACTTATGTGGCAAATTTCCAGCTTTTTCTGAAACAATATTAAAGGAAGGCATTTTTGTAGGACCACAAATAAGAACATTAATGCAGGGCCAACAGTTTGAAGAAACAATGACAGAAATTGAAAAAAACATCTTGAATATGCTTTAAAAATGTAACATAATTTTTTTTAGGAAATTATACACATCCGCAGTATGAGGAAATTGTCAACAAAGTGCTGGATAACTTTAAGCAACTTGGTTATAATATGAGGATAAAAATTCTGCATAGACATGCAGAAAATGACTACTGGTCTCTACTTTCCAGAAAATATTGGTGCTGTTAGTGAGGAGCAAGGTGAAAGGTTCCATTAAGACATAAAGGAGATGGAAAGGAGGTACCAGGGTCGATGGGATGTGGCAATGATGGCAGATTACTGTTGGATGCTGAAAAGAAAACATCCAATGAATTATTACACAAGAAAAACTACAAAACAAAGTTTTTTGTTAAAAAGGGAGATATTTTCAAAGAAAAAAAGAAATTAGAGACTCACTCACTCGAGAGAGACTCAAATTAAACTCTAATGGTCACAACTACGCTATGACCAATTACAAAATGACCTGTAGATAATTCGTTACCACCTACCGAGGTTGACTAATTTGCCACGTAATTTTTATTCCGGACAATAAATAAAACACAGTTGGAAACGGTTGTAAAAGCGGTGTATTCTTCAAACATCCCGTATATTTATATGTAACATCAAAACTCTGAACTGAGTAGCTTTTAATTCAACTTGAACATCCCGGGGATTGTTTTCCTCGGTCCTATATAAGCAATCCGGAACAAAAGATATTGTATTTCCATGCGAATTGCCGAAAAGGAAGGACTTAATTGACTACATTTCAAACTAATCCCTATAATTTACTCAATTTTTTCCGCCGGCAAGATATTCCTTTCTGTGGCTCAACGCCGAAGCGGAAGGGCTTATTCTCTGTCGCAAAGTAGGAGCGATAGCCCGCATACATTACTTTCGATTACTTTAGAGACAACCCTCAAGGCCGGAGATATGGGGGAAAATATCTCCTAGGTCAAATTTTATTAATTATGGAAGAGGGATCTGATATGATCCACGAGTAACGGTAAATAGAATATTTAATACACGTCGTATATTTTACTTCGAATCAAAAATTCTCGGTCCGACAACACTTGAAGAAGTAGTAGATCGTCTATATAATACAAAACTCATAACCTGGTTGTGTATTTTTTCCATCAACAATTTTCCAGTAAGGGCACTTTTACATTTATTAAGAGGCGATTAATATGGTAAAATATAGAATGGATTTCGGGATTAAAGTACAGGGACAGAAACTAAAAATGCTGAGCTTCGCGGATGATATAGCAGTATTAGCATCTAGTAAAGAGGAATTAGAGTCAGCGTTGAACGAAATGGAGGCAGTGTTGACAGAGGGATACGGAATGAGGGTGAATAAAAACAAAACTAAAGTATTAGTGTTCAGAGGGCGCGAGAGCAGAGCAAAAACGAAAGTATAAATTAATAATGAAAGATTGGAGGAAGTTAAAGACCTCACTTATTTAGGAAGTGAAATAAATTGGGATGGAAGAAGCGATAAAGATATAAAACAAAGAATAGCGCAGGGTCGAGTAGCTTTTAACAAAAAGAAAGCACTTTTATGCACGGCACTATATGGTTTCGAAACCTGGACGGTAGGGGAAGCAAGTAGGAAGAAATTAGAAGCTTTTGAGATATGGTGTTACCGAAGAATGATAAAAATACCGTGGACTGATAGGGTTAGAAACGAAGAAGTATTAGAGAAAGTCGGCGAAAAAAGAAGTATGTGGAAAAACATAAAAAAGAGAAGAGATAGAATGGTAGGCCACTTGCTGAGACATGGGGGAATAGTCCGCGATATTTTGGAGGCAGAAATAGGAGTGAAGAAAGGCAGAGGTAGGCCTAGATTAGACTACTGCTCGCAAATAGTAAGGGATGTAGGTTGTAGCACAACTAGCGAAATGCGTAGGTTAGCACAAGATAGGAGAAGCTGGAGGTTAGCGTCCAACCACTCTTAGGACTGATGACCTCATGATGATAAGCACTTTTACTTGAACCGTTAAGTAACTTCTAGTTAGGAAAAGCTATATGGATTAGTCGAAAGAAGATCTGCAATGGACCATAAATGTATACAATAGAGAAGAAAAATTTTAGCCAAAGGAAATTAAAATTAAATTAACAAACGTATTTATCGTCCTTAAAATTGTCATAATATGAATGTTTATACCCACTCTTTTATTACCTAACATGTAACAAGATATCTCAAATAAGCACTAATTTTTCTCAAGATAACCTATAAATATATTTCACGATATTTCAAAACAACAGTAATCCAGAAAATATGCTCTTTTTGATAAAAATACGATTAAAGTAAATATAACAATCTAACACTGACCGGCAAAATTATTTGTGCTATTTAAAAACAGCCACAATTTTATGTAACCCTACAAGAAATCTCGAAGGGTTCAAATCTGGTCAACATGGTGGGCATCTATTTGGTCCTCGTCACCCTACCGATCTTCCAAGGTAACTATCGTCAAGAGATGACCAACTGTATGTTTTTTCTACACCGTCTATTGTATTGTTCTTTTAGCTCATAACCCTTGGTGGGTTTTGGCTTGCTCTACTATGTTCCTCCATCTGGTTCTGTCTACCGCTATTCTCTTCCAGTTTCCTAATCTTAGAGTTTTTAGGTCTTCCTCCACATCGTCTGTCCACCTTTTCTTGGGTCGCCCTTTTGGTCTTGTGTTTTGTGGTTTCCATTCAAAGGTTCTCTTCACAATTCTCTCGCCCTCCATCCTGTATACATGTCCTAACCACCTTATCCTTTGACTTTTTATGTAACTTACTATATCCTCTCCTTTTATAAGTGCATCAATTTCGTGATTTATTCTTATTCTCCACATACCGTTTTCTTGCACTGGGCCGTATATTCTTTTAATGATTTTTCTCTCAAATATTCTTAATTGATTTTCATCATTGTTTGTTATTGTCCATGTATCACATCCATAGGTTACTACAGGTCTTATAAGTGTCTTATAGATCTTAAATCTTTTATTTAGTATGCTGCTACTTATTAATTTTAAATAAGCATAGTAGCATTTATTTCCTTTTAGGATTGTTGCGCTTATTTCACCTTGGACATTACCATTATTGGCAATTTTGGTGCTAAGGAAATTGAACGTCTTGACGCTTTTAATCTGACCGCCGCCGCCGTTTATATTAATATTTGGTAGTTGTATTGGGGGATTCCTGCAGCAATACATATATTTCGTTTTGTCTTTGTTCACTTGTAGGCCTGCTTTATTTACCTGTGGCTCAAGATCTATAGCAGTTTGATTCAGGGAGGCAAAGTCACGTGCAATTATCGTAATATCGTCCGCATACCCAAGTATTTGTGTGGATTTATTTATGATGCTTCCAGCTCTATTCACTTTTCTGATAGCTGCTTCTAGTACTAAGTTGAAAAGCACTGCCGAGAGTGTGTCTCCTTGTCTTACCCCGGCTTTCACCTTAAATTCTTTGCTGAGCTGCTATTGTACTCTTATAGTTGCTGTCGAGTCTGCCATGGTGACTTCTACCAATTTTACTAATTTTCGAGGTATTCCTAGGAGGGTTAAACTTTGTAGCATTTTCTTCCTATGTACTTTGTCGAATGCTTGTTTGAAGTCTTTAAACAGATAATGCATATTTATGTTATATTCATAACATTTCTCCTGTATTTGTCTTAACGTACACAGGTGGTCTGTGGTTGATCTATTTTTCCTGAATCCACATTGGTACTCGCCTAGTATTTCTTCTGAGTAGAATGTCATTCGATTATGGATCACCCCTGATAATATTTTATACGGTCTATTGTGTTAGAAAACACCGATACTGTCCATACCATACTGGACATGCCCCAGGGACCAATTCTTAGCCCTCTGCAGTTTTCTATTTACATATATCCATGACTTTAACAATACCCTTTACCAATTTATCACTTTAAAACTGATATAATTAGAACAGTCTTTGCTTTTCGAATACCTGTAAACGATTTTAAAAAAGGTTTCTGCTGATTTATGAGCGTCAAATAATTATACTCTAGAAAGTAACCAGTCACGTAATCAGTCTTAAAAAGCAAATTTTGTTTAGCAGAAATGATTAGTGACTACTAAGATGACACTTGTAATGTGCACCACAGTCGGCTGGGCAACGTAATGCAAATACCGCTGTCGTCAGTTAGTCTATCATAAAGCAAAACGTTTATATCTTTTCGCTGACGTATTCGGTTTGGTGTGAATTGAGATGATACTAATTAATTACCCACAATATATTCGTATGACGTACTTATGTATGGTTCCGTCTTCTAAATTCCATGCTACCACACCACGACATTGTCCTCGTTCCATCATCAGATCGAGTGCGAAGTACTCGACGAAAAACTGACAGTTGTGTTTCACCGCTTGACCATACAGAGTGTGCAGCATATAGTGTCCAGTTGCGTCAGCGGCAGCGCATGTTCTATAACAAAAATATAATAAAACATCGTCTTTAGGTTTTCAGAAATAGGTTAGATATAACGAGATAGATTTTTAAGTTTAACTTTTGAATTCTCTTTCTTGGTTGTGCGAAATATTTGGAGAATACAGGGTGAGAACAACGTCTGGAAGAAATGGAGTCTTATACAATGAAATGGATACTTAATATTATGGATACTTAATATCATGGATGATTCATGGAAATGCAGTACAAGATATGCTTTTTTTAATGGAACAGTGTATACTTTTACAGTAAATAATTCTCGACAAGCAGATATACCTCTTCTATACTTATTTTTCACAATATATTGACACTAAATTTAGTAAACTAGTCATGTTTAACCAACATTTGAAATTTACAGAAACAATCTATGGCTCCAGAACGGAATGTATTCAAACACATTCTTAAAATATTCGTAAGCTTAAAGGTTCAACCGTTCTTTAATATACTAACTGCTAACAATTTTTAATTTCCTATGGTATTCAATAATTTATTAAATTACTTTTCATTTTATCGCTATTTGCCAAATAAAAAAAACTCTTTTATCTTGCCGATATACGGAACAGTCTACCTGAGTCTAGCCATAAAAACATGCCACGGTATGAGATAGGAGCCGTTTGGGTTTTTTTATTTAGCAAATAGCAATGCAGCGCCGGCCCTAGCCCTTGATCAGGGTAGAGCGAGATTGCCTCTCGCGCCCTTTGGTCGACGCTTTCAGTTCACATAAATTCTTCTTCGGTTTTATGTTAAATAAATAATAATTTCCAAATTTTCATAAATCAACTTTTATTGCAAATATCAACACTTATTGAATAAATTAAATTAAGTAGCTCTAATTAGTATATCCTGCTTCTTTGACATTAAGAAAGCTTTTACTGTTATATAATTAAATTAGTATTTGGTGTTAATTTCAATCAGTCACTAAATAATAAACAGCGCACACATAACGTTATATTAGCGGTATTTTAAAATTTTATTTTGCGCTGGAAATTGTTTTTCGCATTTGGCTTTTTGACGCCCCTTGCCATCTGGCGCCTAGAGCGGCCGCTCCTCTCGCTCTACCCCAGGGCCGGCGCTGTAACGATGAAATAAACTTATAAGTCATTCTAAAATAATTAAAATACTTCTGAGGTTCCGAAAAAATTCCCGACATCAGATTCCTATAAACTCTCTGTTTCCTTTTTAATAATACCTCTAACAGTACAGCTCCGGTTTTTGCGTTCGTTTTTATTTATAAATTATTTATCCTCAATTATTCTAGTTAATATAAGAATAGCTACAATCTTGGACGCAGACGTTAAGTTTTCTGTATTCTATTATAAGCTTGACCTCTGTAATTTTATAGTACTCTAAATTTGTTTTTTAATAAAACATTTTGCGTTACTATATGCAGTAGTTCAAATGTCCCAGCAGGCAATTCGATTTTTAGAGAAAATTATTTTGATGTACTTATTTTATTTCTCTACGTATTTTATACCTGTTTTATTTTATGTCTATTCAGTGTGTTCTAACAAAACACATCACACAATTTTTGTGATAAATTTTTTTCACCATGTCGTACGAAAAGTAGTTCAAATGTACCATGAAACAATTCACTCAAAGGAGAGGATTTCTTGGCGAGAGAGAAGAGATTCAGTCATTTCACCGAATTTTGAGCGGTTCCTTAATGATGTAGTTCAAATGTCCCGTCAGCCAAATCATTAAAATCGCAGTAAAAATAAGTCGATACCTATGAGCTTGTCCCCCTGCTCCATAATTCAAAGTCTGCCCACCAAAGGCCCGCTGGTAGATTCGGCCGTCCTTAATTCGGGAAAAAGGCATGCCGGCATTTTCCAACTCCAGCACCGCCTTCGGTGCCGCTTTGGTCATATAGTGAATAGCGTTTTGGTCGCCCAACCAGTCGGATCCCTTAACGGTGTCGTAATAATGCCACAACCAACAATCGTCCTCTGCATTACCTAAAACAAAAAAATATGTAGAAATAAGTAAGCACAAGAACAGTATAAATTTTATACGGTTTATGATATTACATTTTTAATTGTTTAATACATAAGTGTGATCAGTTTTAATCATCTCTCGATGATGCCAATTTGATTGGCGAAATGTGCTAGAAATTAGTCTTCTGTTTTTGTTGCTACGTCGAAGGTTTCAGCCTTTTCCAAAGATAATGTATTATGTAAGTGAGCTTGCTTAAAGTTGTATTGATTTTCTGGTATTTATATTTTTTAAAGTATTTGCCATAAATTTAGATGCAAGGTTGAGCTACCTGAATGTGTTAAAATACTTGATTTCTGAGCAAATTATAAATTGGGTTAACAAATACCGTTAACAGGGGTTTTTTGTATTGATATTAATCTATCAGTGACGTGTATTGAATTTCCAACAGTTACCCTATTTTTCGAGATAAAGGTGTTACAATAAGAGCATAATATTTAAATTCCGCGCCATTTTGGCTCTCATGATTCGATAGGTCAATAATTGTGACAGGTCGATAGGAGACAGATAAGAGTTGGTAAACATGGAGCGCTACACGATACAACAACGCGTCCTTATTGTTACACATTTCTATCAAAATGGTGAAAGTTTGGTTGCTACAATAGGCAATTTGCATGAAACTTACGCCTGAAAATATATATTTTCTGTCATATAATAAGTACTTTATATTGTAAAATATTAAAATAGTAATTTTTCATCAAAATCTGTAGCTTTTACATAATTAATAAAATTAATTCACTCATTTATGTAAACAATGGGGAAGTATCCCACTCGTCACTGTTTTGATTTGGTTTAGTGCTAACAGTTTGTAAAATCTGTAACAAGTGCGTTTTATAAAGTGCCGCCTAACGGTATGGAGCCGATAAAACACAAATTTTATAAGTATTGCATCGTGCCAATGTTTACAAATACTACGATATCAACGCCCGAAAAATTGTTCTACTCGGTTCCCAAAGAGGAAATAATGCGGAAGAAATGGTGCGTAGCAATGAAAAGGGGCGAAAAGAAAAATATAAAGCAATCAAGTTCGACGCCGCTATATTGTTGCGAGGGTCATTTTATTGTGAGTACCTAATAACATTTATTTGTTTTGGATTACAGTTGGAGGAAGTTATAATTCCTCTAATTTCAATACCCATAAATTGTGAATTTTCCCCTAGAAAGGAAAACATGGTCAAGGAATCAATCTTTGGCAAGTTATCAGATTGTCCTTGCACAAATCCACTGTCTGTTGCCATAGTCTACACACAATTGTTCAATATTAATAATAAATAGATTCGCACACAGAAAAAGGAATATTTAACGAAATTACACTAAACGGCCATCTATCTCTCAACAAAAGAACGTCAATCACACTAAAGTCAATGACGTTCACTCATCTAGAGCGAGAGTAATTGATTCAAATCATGGCAACCACTACTTGCGGCAATTTTTTTACAGGCAACCATGCATTATCGTGTATAGCAAAAATTAAACTTCATTTTAGTATGATATTTTATTGAAAAACACTATGAGTGTAATAATTAACAATAATATACCTGTTTGCATGTGACAACCTAGAGGTTGCGGTTGCGGTTGCGGTTGCGGTTGCGGTTGCGGCTGACTGAGAGCTAGCAACCATTTTTTTTTTTTAATTCTTCACATCATTTTATTTAAATAACATTTAATTCACTTAAAAAAATATGGCGAGAATATAGAAAATTTAGAATTCATTAAAATAAATTACTTACAATATAATTAATTAAAAGTAATCGCGACTAATTTTTGATAGGCTGCCCCGCAGCAATGTATTGCATTGTCATTAATCATTCATTTGAATTAAGTTTCATTAAATAACAGATACCTGCAGGGCAGGAGTCTGCTGCCGGAACTTGTACTATTAGGCCTTCATATACATTTCCTCACCCTGTATGATGTTTTACGTTACGTTAAATAAAAATAATATTTGCATTTTATGTTTCTTCATTAAATTAAAATCTTAGTTCCTAATGGGAGGCATTTAGTTAGTCGATCTTGACGTAGGTACCTCGCATACTGACAAAGAATAGTACTCAGTACTCACTTAATGAGGCATTAATTCCTCCTTGTGCCGCAACAGTATGGGATCTCGTCGGGAACAATTTCGTAATACATGCCGTATTAAATCCCTGGCACACAAGACCATAGGCTGCACGTAATCCTGCACCACCTGCTCCAACCACTACACAGTCGAATTCGTGATTGATTATTTTATATTTCTCCTGGAATTCGAAATAAACAACATTATTTCGGATCATTTGCCGCCGATAATATAAATAACCCTCGTAATTTTCATCGTTGCGCCATACAACAACGAGAAGTTAGTTTATGCAACGCCGCAATTATTTCATTCCACGATTTATTAAAATTAAAATACTCATGTTACGATTAGTGCTCACCTCTTTATCGCATTTCGATGAACATTTTCGGATGGTGCCCAAAAATAGAGCTTTAGCGTTTCGAAATTTTCCTACAAATCTGTTCATATTTCAATAAATGTCAATATATATGTCAATCTATAAACAAAAGAATTCGTTGTTAAAACATTGAAAAAACCAAAACCAAAATAACTTCATTAATTAACACCTAAAATAGAAATGCCTGTTTATATGGAATTTCGTAAAATGGAATCGGATCATTGCAAAATTCTGCGTTGCAGGGCACGATTGTTGAATATAACAAAATCGAGTGGTTAAATTAAAGTATTTTAAAATTTTATATAAAAAAAATATACAATCAGTATGTTTACGAATCTGGAGGTTTATTTTCTGTAGATGATACAAGCTGATAAAATAAGTCGATGTTCAAAAAGAGTACTTTAATGGAAGTTATTTACAAATAGCAAACAAAATATTCGTAACGCATCAAATAATTTAAGAATCTTTGACTTATTTTATTGTATAATTAAAATACAGCAATATACAAGCGAGTAAATTATTAAAACTACTTAGTTTCTTAGTAGTAGAAGTATCCCAACTAATTTCAAAATATAGGTAGTTAAATTAGCTTAGGGAATCACAGCATTTAATTACAAAATATATTATATTAGATCCGAGAAAATAATTTTCTAGTTCTTAGATATTTCTGTTATAACGCTAACTTAGTCTTCCACAAAACACCAAAACACTGTACATAACACTCGACGCACGTTTCGTCAACAAAGTTGCCATTATCTAGAGATGATTAAAACTAGTCATTCAGATTCAATTTTAATCATCTCCAGATGATGTCAACTTTGTTGGCGAAACACGCGTCGAATGTAGTGTATAGTGTTTTGGTGTTTTGTGAAAAACTAGGTCAGTCTTATCTTCACACGAAAGGTTTCAACCTACTCCAGTATTTCTGTTATATTTAGATTTTGCGTCCCATTGAAAATACAAGCAAAAACTGTAATGAAATAAAAATTGAAAGTTTGGAAGGTTATTTTTTTCAGATTATTTAAACAATTTAAAAAACTGAATATGCACGTCTTATGACATTCATATTAGGTATTAAATTAAAAGTAATATTTTAATTCCACCATCGGCGGTGTTAAAACGAAACTGACCATATTGCTTTTTTTACAGTAAGTTTTCAACTCATTATATCAATAATTTTGTTTTCTTCTACTATATTCAGTGGCTACTGCATGCTTTAGATATTACTACGTCACTAAATAAGAACATAAATAAAAATACCGAAAAAACGCTTATTTTAAATCCAAGTGTCACAGGAGGTACATACAGCGGATTTCGTATTCTATTAAACGAATCATCAAAAAGCATCTCTAAAGACAAATGCAATTTTTATAGACTTCAAATAAATTCAGATGAAATATAAATACGTATAGAATATTAATTCATAGTTTTGTTTTTCTTTAAATACATTTATTTATTACTGTAACAAATAGTAGTCATATTAACGGGATATTGAGATAAAACAATAATCATCTTTTAAAGCATCAGTAAAAGCGTAAATAAAACAAAACTGTGTGTAACTAAAATATTACTCTACACTTAAGAAACACTAATGCAATTCTAACTGAACTATCCTCCACTTACAGCTAAATGTGAACAAATTCTAACTGTGTTATTTGTTCACATGACTTTGACTTTGGATCTATGATTTAAACGTCAAAATCATGTGAACAAATGAACGAAAGCTGTTCAGAACAGATCTGTTCACTTTAAGTCCTAAATGGAACACGGATGTGGATGTATATTCCTATAATTCTGTTATTCTGTCGCTTCGTGTTTCTAATATATGTGATACTTTTCCTCTATGATCCTTTGATTATCAATGAATGTTATATTTGGTTATGTTTACATTTTTGTTAATATGCTTACCTAAAGAATGTAAAAGAGAATTAAGCAAACCGAAGCATAATTTAGGTGATATACATTACGTATATACTTTTCAAGAATGAACCCTGAAGATCTGAATGCGTTGTACACATTAAAGGGTAACGCAAATACTATATTCATACATACAAATCTGTTAAATCCGGATCTAATAGCCCGTGTTACCGAACAATGTAGAGACTCAGAGTACTGGCACAAATTTGTGGTAAGGATACAATACTATATGTACTTTATGATATCATTCAATTCGATTTT
Source organism: Rosalia funebris (assembly GCA_037954035.1). Taxonomy (NCBI): domain Eukaryota; kingdom Metazoa; phylum Arthropoda; class Insecta; order Coleoptera; family Cerambycidae; genus Rosalia; species Rosalia funebris. The sequence continues at coordinate 4,083,357 of JAZFAV010000002.1, read as the reverse complement.
TAGTTATTTGTCCAAAATTAAACAGTCTCATTGGATATGTATCATTGTTAACTAGTTTCTTGTGCTATTTAATGTATTTGAAAACTTATGTATATTTTTTAGATAGGGAATGTGGGAAAATTGTCAAAACAGTCGATATTGAAGACGATTATAGACTTCGTTCACCCTTCAGATTTATTCCCTGCTTATTACACTAGGAAGAAAAGTGTTTTTTTCTTGGCTAGAAACTGTCTAGATGCCATTTTAAAATTCATATCAAACGATATGACTGTTCCAAATCCTCTAGACCCATCTAAACCAGTAAGATTGTAAATGAAAAAAAGACGAAATATATGACATTAATATGATTTTTAGTTAAGCGTTTCCATCGTTGCCAATCAAGTCCCCCAGGATTCAATCAAAGTTGATTTCTTAGAACCAAAGAATCTTGCTAACATATTGCACAAGAGGTTTAGGTTTAAGACGAAGTCTCTAGATCTGTCAAATTTCCATACGGACCCAGGTGATGTATTTAATAGATTTAGATGCCAATTCACCAACTCTGTTTTCTGTTCTTAGATTTAAAGGAGTTTTGCATGCTGTCACAGCCGAAATTGATGTCATATATATTGCAATATGTGTCCGAACTGAAGCGATCACCGATAAAAATTATACTTAGCGATAACTTTATTAAACTATTGGAACCCCTTTCTCTAATAGCTCATCTTGATATACAAACAATTGACCTTAGAAATAATGAGGTACAATTCGTTCTTGGTCAACATACGTATTAAATTCAATTGATGCAAATTATATATTATTTTTTATCTAATGAAATAAGTTTCTTTATTTTGCAGCTAGCTACCATAGATGATTTGAGTCCTTTAACGAAATTTAAGAAATTGATAAATTTGAGGGTGGATGGAAACCCATTATGTAACTTGTACAGCAGTTCTGAGTATGTTTTGAAGTTAAAAGAAATCTGTCCTAGTCTCCAAACTATTGTAAGTTGAATGTTATTTTTCTGTACTTTATAATACAATATAGATTTCTTTCAAGTTTAGTTCTCTAAGAATAAGTAAATTTCAGTATTTTTTTGTTGTAACGACTATAATAATAAAATCATTTGCGAGCATGAAACGTAAAAATTCTTTTGACAATGGTACCTGATAAAACATACATCCTGTAATGAGGAAAATATACAATGATGATTTGAATTTGTCTTAAAATGTAGTTTATATAAATTTAAGTATTTAATATTAAATTCTTTCTCACATAATAAACTTAAACAAGGACAACAAAAACTTAAAATTTAGTTTTTTCAAATATTTGTAAAATCGTTCAAAAAAATTATGGTCTAATTTGATCCACCATATTTCTCTTGCCATTTTAAGGTAGCCACTAGCAAACCTTGATTATGCAGGATATGTTTGGGTGTAAAGTCGAACCAAAAATTGCAAAAAGTGCAATGACCGAGAGAAGGTGGGATTTTGTCTGGAACAGAGGCATAGATGTTTTTATTTTTTGGCGAGGTCAGTGACAAGTGTACTGCTGCAATTATTGAAATGGCGGAAATTTAAAAAAAATTGCTTAACCACATAAGGGAGAATATTGTGAGTAAAAACAAGTTTCCACACCACTTATGAAGTATTGCTAATGGCGCGTTACCATTTTTTTAGTGAGTGGTTCGCCAGTAGCCACATTCCCACATTAATAACCATTCTATATAAAATAAACAAAATTCTATAAAACAAAAGAAAAAATACTCTTCCAAAATTTAACAAAATTCTGTAACAAAAACAAAACAAAAACTTCTTCTACAGAAAATAAACAAAATTTTACTACAGAAATAAAAGGAAAGAGTTCGAAAAAAATTTTACCCCTTCCCAATTTTCGAGTCATCAATTTCACTACCACTTTTACCGACACTAATAATAATAGGATCGAGGGTTTCATCAGTCATATTACCTACATCCCACATTTTCTGTTCTTCTCTTTGAACATGACCACTGTCTCCAGTCTTCTGCTGTAACATTTTCTAATGCTTTCTGAAGATGGCGTTGGACATCAGCCAATTTAAATGTTCTATTTTCTCTGGCCACATCCCCTTTAATTTGTGCCCAAATTAACTCAGTTGGGTTCAACTCACAATGATATGGGGGTAATCGTAGAACAGTAGTTCCATGGCTCAATGCTAATTTTTCTACAGCAAGTTTCTTATATTTACTTGCATGTATCTTCACAATTCGAAGCAATTCTGGCTTTAAGCTATTTGCAGCATAAGGGATACCTTTGTCTCGTAACCATTTTCGAATCTGCGCTTTCCTTCATGACTGTTGTGGCGTTTTTTCGCATTTTCGAGTATGATATGTGGCATTATCCATAACGACGACAGATTCTGGTTCCAAATTTTCAAGAATGCCTCCAAACCAATTTTCGTACACCTTAGCATTCATCTCTTCGTGGTAGTCTCCTGTTTTCTTGGACTGAAATATTAATTCACTATTTATTAAAAATCCACTATCGCTTCCTATATGTGTAATTATCAAACTACGACCTTTCCCAGATGGCATTTTTATACCAGTTGACCAGCCTTCAATAGCTGCTTGCCGTGCATTTTTTACATATTAATCTTGCCATACTTTTTTCACAGTGTGCCCCTCGTTGATCCATGCCTCACCCATATAATAAATTTTCTTTCCTTGCCTCCGAAATTCTTTAATTTTCCCGAGATAGTCTCTCTTCACTGTCCTATTTCACTTCCTTCAATGAGAATACTCTTTCTATCTATTTTCCCATATTTAAACTTCATGCCATGTAAAGTTTTCGGCAGCGTCTCCTTACCCATTTTAGGGATTATCTCATTTTCATTAACAGCTTCCAGCACTACCTTTAACGTTGGTAGTTCATTTTTCCTAAAAAAAATATGGGAGGTTCTTTTTATATCATATTTTGCATCTTCGTCAACTTCCACTTTCGTTCGACCGCTTTTTGGTTTTCGTGCCTGTACTTGTCCATATATTTTTTGTTCTCTAAAAATTTTATATATATTTGACTTTGAGGCTACTGTTATAATCTGCGCACATATCTACTACTTCATCTTTTAAACCAGGATGATCTCTTTGTAGACACTGAAAAACACGTAAAATAATTTTCTTTTCTCCCACGGTTCGATCGGTCGATCCGCCAATAGCCATCAGCTGTTGCATTAAATTACGGCGTGAGCCTGCGCCTAACTCCAAAAGTCTCTAAATGAGTGAAATAAATAATATTCTTCAAATGAGAGAAGCAAAGAGAAAGACAAATCTTGGATACCGACGTTGCCATTTTTTGCAGAAAATCGGCGTAACGAGGACTTAATACTACAATGAAATTTATTCATCTTTTTATATTTGACAAACATGACATAAATTTACATGCGCAATGTCGCGGATAGGCATTATACAATTGAATTCTTGTTTAATTTTGATTATAAATTGCAATTAAATTTAATATTACCGAATTAATGTAGAACATATAAGAAATTTAGGAATTAAATATGACAATAGCGCCTATCAGCTTCTTAGGTCATTGCACTCTTTACACTTCTTGGTTTAGGTATAGTTTTCATATCAGGGGTGCTGCAATCAAAATATGTGTTAAAGAAAATATCCTTTTAGGATACCATACCTATATTCAACGCAGGTGGATATTTTCAGTCAAAGAAAAATTTCCTATGTGATATATCCGGAGCAGACCTTGTAAATCAATTCATAGAATATTTCTTTACGGTGTACGATTTGGAAGACAGACGTAAAATAGTGAATTTGTATCACAAAGACGCTGTATTTTCTCTAACTGCAAGTATCATTGCTGACCAGAAATCCACGACGACAGTAAGGTATAGTTACAAATGTTTATTGATAATAAAAGTGAATGTAAGGTGATTTCTTAAACTGTGTAAAGAAATAAACCCAGATATTAATATTTGCAAATAGGCAATTCTTTCCCTAATATAAACTAAATTTTTTCTGTTTTTATTTTAGGATGAACCACTACACGACTATAAACGCAAACTTGCGTTCTCCCGCCCGTTACTTCAATACCAAACACAACGATAAATACCTATTTCGAAGCTCTCAGAATATTATGAAGATATTCAAGTACCTACCGAGAACCATCCACGATCCGTTACAGCTCAAGTGTGACTTGGTTCATTACTCAGTATGTCATATTTATTAGAAAATTCGCTGTCCACAATTATGAACAGCTTCCAACTTTATTTTCAGGAAAAATTAGCGATCATCGTTGTGCATGGGATATATCAAGAAGGTCGCGAAAAGTTGGGGTTTACTAGGAGTTTCATTTTACAGCTCGATAGTGATAACGCTTACAGCATAATCAACGATCAACTGCACGTTTATAACGCTTTGGATTGCCAAATAAAAATCGCCTATAATTTTCCTCAGAATGTAGAGTATGCGGGGAACGCCCTGCCTTATTATAACAGGCAGTTTTGGGAGTTGCGGGAGGCGGTTCGAGCCGTAACGAATTTGAACTATGATTATTCACAAAGGTATTATTAAGATATTTTATACGGAATTAATTGTAGGGTCGCTCAATTGCGACTAAGTAACTTTATAATTGCAGATTTCTGGAAAAGTTCAATTACGACTTAAAAAGTGTGCTAACCAATTTCCTTAAACTGTACACAAAAAATGAAATTCCCCCGGAGGCGTTCGTCGAGTCTAGGTGAGTTTTTTAAATTAATTCTTGTTTAACAGAACTGTTGAACAACGACTTATGCAATGAATTAATTCTCAAACCGAAAAGTGCTACAATACTATTTTTATTATAATTATTATTATTTTTTTTTTTTTTTTTTTTTTTGTAGAAGTGAGCCACTGCTTAATCCAACGAACAGAAAAAGTAAGTAATGAAAACGTAAATGTAACAGTAAGATATTAACAAGTAGTTAAAATAATACCTTTAGAAGATTTAATCTATATAAATGATTAAATCTTCAGGATCATAAATGAGAAAATTAAAATGGCACATTGCTAAGTTATTAGTTATTAGTGTTCTCGCTGCCAGTGATGTAGTAAAAAAGGGTGTAAAATTGTAAATTTTTTAAAATATGTATATTATTTATCCCCTTCAAGTCTGTATGGTTTATTTTAGTCTGATGACATTTATTACTGTAAAGGGGCGTGTAGTAGAGGGGGCGCAAAATTAAAATCTAAATATACGCTGTATATTATTTATATCCTTTGAATCTATTACAGATTAATTTTAGTCTGACTTCGTAGATTCCTGTCCTCAGAGCCAGTGGCGTAAAAAAGGGGGGTGCAAAATTGTAAAATCCTAAAATACTTCATACGAGTATATTATATATTCTTCAAATCTATACTCGCTGTACTCACTGTCAGTAGTGTATAAAAATCGGGTGCAAAATTAAACCCTAAAGATACATTATATGTATACAGGGTCTTTCAATAGGGATGCTCAATATAGAAATTGGTTAGGTTATAGCGGCCATGTTGTTAAAGCAACATCTGTCAAATTTTTTGTGAATTGTTCAGTAGTGTATGGCAAATCACCATGGAAGGTTATAGCGTTCAACAACGTGTGCAAATCATCAAATTTTATTTTGAAAATCAGTGCTCCGTTCGAGAAAGGTTTCGCGCATTACATGATTTTTATCCTGGCCACAACCGTCTCGCCGAGTCGACTATCCGACGTTTGGTGGGCAAATTCGAGTCAACCGGTTTGATAAATAATCGGCCAACACCCGTATGTTACCGAAACGCAAGGTCTGCTGAAAACATCGCTGCTGTGCGTAAGAGTGTGCGGGAAAACACGAGGCAGTCAATTTCTCGTCGTTCACAAAAATTTGGCCTTTCTGCCGAATTTTTGCGTCGGGACTTGGGTCTGAACCCGTATAAAATCCAACTGACCCAGGAACTTAAGGTAAACGATCCTAGACATTGCCGTGTGTTCGCTGATTGTGCTTTAGAGCAGTTGGAAGTTGACTCAAATTTTGCCAAGAACAGTCATCTTTGCGACGAGGCCCATAGTTGGACGAATGGATATGTGAACAAGTAAAATTGTCAGATTTGAGATGATACCAATCCACGCTAGATATACCAACACCAAATGCATCCCGAGCAAGTCATTGCGGTGCGAATAATGGTCTGGCGGAATCGTCGGTCCGTACTTCTTCCAAAACGAAACGGGCATTGCCATGCCTGTCAACGGCGAGCGCTGCAAATCGATGGTAAGCAACTTTTTGTGGCCTAAATTGGATGGTATGGATACCGATGACATGTGGTTCCAACAGGACGACGCGCGGCGCTACGTGCCAAAAAGTTAATATTACAAGTTAATTTTAGTCCAATGTCATTACTGTACTCACTGCTAGTGGTGTAGAACTTTTTTTAATTAGTATTGAAATAAAATTGAACCTCTAATTGTCGCTAATTGATATGCCGTTAATTGAATGTCATTTGTCACCTTTGAAGCCAACACCTGTCTGGCGGCATCCTTTGATCTCAATATGACGCGTGCCGATAATTGATATGTCATTTGTCACCTTTGACGCTAACGCCTCTCTGGCAGCATCCTTTGATCGCAATATAACACGTGCCGATAATTGATATGTCATTTGTTACATTTGACGCTAAAGCCTCTCTGGCGGCATCCTTTGATCTCAATATGACGCATGCCGGCGGCGAACATCAAAGGATCAAAAAGTTCCCACGGTCATCAGAATTTTACCACACCCAACCGCCGCGATGACTACTATGACTTCTATAAAGAAGAGGTGTAAAATTATAAAATCTTGTGTGTCTGTATACTCGTTATACTCACAGACAGTGGTGTGTAAAAAAGGGGATGCACAATAAATCAAAATATATATTGTATATTATTTATGTTCTTCAGATCTAATACAAATTAATTTTAATCAAACGTCGTTCATTATTTTACGCACTACCAGTGGTGTATAAAAAAGGGTAAACCCCTTTTTTATACACCACTGGTAGTGCGAATTGTAAAATCTTAAAGGAGATTATAAATCATGTATTCTTCAAATTTATACTCGATGTATTCACTGTCAGTGGCGTGTAAAAAAGGGACTGAAAATTGTAAAATCTAAATATGGGCTATATATTATATATATATATATATATATATATATATATATATATATATATATATATATATATATATATATATATATATATATATATATATATATATATATATATACCCTGCAAACGTGTATAAACTAATATAGTCTAATATCGTTCATAACTATACTCACTGCCAGTGGTGTATAAAAGCGGGTCCAAAATTTTTATGTCTTAAAATACTTTGTATATCATTTATATTCAAATATAAATGATATACAGTGTGATTTTTTTAATGTCATTTATTACTGTATGTGTGTGTGTCCTTTCCTTCTTAATTGTACGTGTGGTTACTCTAGAGATGGCCATGCCAGACGATGTGCTACTTAAGACCACATCCAAATACGGATTCGTCACTCTAAATACAGCCTGGCATACTATCCACGAGGAGCGGTTACTTGCACGTTTGAATGTTATCGACCCCTCCAGTCAAGTCCATGATGTAGTACATGGTCCGCAGCAGACCAAAGAACCTCAAGAAGAGGAACCTGATGATGATGTGCAGATAGTTTCGGAATATACGCTAATACCTGATAACATACAAGTATTTGATAACCAAATACCGAGTACTTCCAAGGGTAATTGTATATATTTGCCAAGTCGTTCTTTCCCCTAAAGAGCTCCGTTAATTTCAGGTAATGTCAGGCAGGAGCCAGTTACATCGGTCATTAATAAGCAACGGAATAAAGCACTAGATATCATAAAGAGAGCCCTGGGGCAAAATCCAACAGAGTTTAAGGGCGGCGTGAATAAAGTAGTTGCGGAAGTGGTAGTAAATACTCTAGGTGTAGGTGAGTACATTTGATTAGAAGACATTTTACTTAAATACTACAGTCAGTATTAATAATGGTAATGATATGTATAAATAAGAGGATATGGAAGAATTGCTTATTAATTCTGAATATATACAGGGCGTGTTAAAAAAAATACTTATATACGCACATACATATATTATTTAAAGTATTATTAGATAAAAGTTATAAAAATGTTAAAATCTATATTATTTAACGTCAAATGTATAGCTTTAGTCAAAACATTTTTTGGTTTTGTTTACACAAGATTATTAGTAAAAATCTCAACTTATTTCTTCCTTAATAGTAGTATATTTGACTTAAGATCCGACTAATATTCCCTGCTATTTATAGAATTATTTTAGTGGTACTGAATTTGGACATTCTCTGCATAAAATGAAGATTCTATTGCTAATTTCATTGAGAAAGATATTTAAATTTCATTTACAATATAACCTTAATAAATCTGGTACAGTTAATTTCGCCTTGGAAATAAACGTTCTTCAAATTCAGTAATATATAGGGTGATTTTTTGAGTTGATCACATGGCAGGAATGAAGGGAGACCTGGAAACTATTCCAGGCCTCTATGTATGTGTATAGTTAGTTGTAAATCTGCCCCCTAATTTGACTGCATTTCCCTAAATTGTTTTAATTTTAACACTAAATAAGTCATGAAACCACTGTTTGGTGCATCATTTCTATGGATTTCACTATCTCACTTTTTTTTATAGATAATAAAGGGCAAGGAAAGGATAAAAAGGTAAGTCCTTATATAATTTTAATAGTAAATAATGTACAAATACTTGTGTTGTTTTAGAAGAAAGCGAAGAGAAAAGAGAATCCTGTCAATATTAACATAATTAAACAGCCGTACTAATTCAGTAAGTAAGGGCCATAATGTGTGAAATTGGCGCCATTGACTTTTGAATATACAGAATGAAGTGCGGTTAGTTATTTTTTTAATTCAACTTTCTATATAATTTTGTACAGCCGGTTGTCCATAATTTAATATGATTTATCAATTGTGATAACGAATGTAATATACACAACCATTGTAAGATCTAGAGTTATTTTCTAAGGATTTGGAAAATAAACCTCAGTGAATTTTAGAAATAAATTAAATAAAAACTGTAAAATAGAATTCTTATATCCACATTTATTAGGTTCTTTATAGGAAATAAGTAACAAATAAAAAAATACCATAGAAATTTGTTTCGAATATCGAAAATATAATGTAAACAGGTAAAATATTCCACACATTTATTCATGCTTAATATCACCACTGAATAACGTATCCCCGTTTAATTCAGTTTTCAGTATGTTCATGCAAACGAACGCACTTGAAGCAACAGACTCGCAGTCGGTCTGTTCCAGAATATCTTTATTTCCGCTATCAATTTCCAATGTCAATTAACATTGTAAGAGTTATTCTTATCTGTGATTTCAAACTGTTATTTATGCTACTAATTGTTATTTAGAGTTCATGGGCGGAGCTATAGCTATATGATGCAATGAAAAGTTCTGTGGTTTTATTATTTGATATTGGATTTGTTCAAGAAGACTAGAGAGGACTAGTTCCCTAGTCTTCTTGGATTTGCTATTGTATACATATTCACAAATGTTGAATCACGCGTGGACGGGTTCAATTTTATAATACATGAATCTGTTATTTACAAAATTATTCTTTTCAGAACGAATTTGCACTACTATTAGTGAGTTTAGTTGGGTAAACCTGTAAGCGTTATTACTAAAACCTTTCGCTGAATTTTCAAATTTTCTTTACACGTTTTACACTTCTGATTTCAAATGAACTTGACGCCACAGAATGTTTTTTTTATATTTTCTAACCCTACTTTTTATTTTGTATCATTAATTTTGGTGTTCTGTGATTAATAATAAGCCATATAAGCATAGAAAATCTCCATACATATAAGTGATCGAGGTGAAAAAATTACCCGAAAGAGATCATTGATGCAAGTCAAATACACTTTCATAACACGGTTAGAGAATCTAAGCAATGTATTCAGACAGACGAACATAGACAAACGAATTCTTCTCGAATCGAATTTATCATTTCTCTTTCACTTTGAATTCCATTCAAGTCGAACCTGAATGGAACTTTGAAATATCAAAAGTTCGAACTCATTGTGCACATGTTCTGTAATGTGCACTAGTGTGACAAGTCGAATTCGCCGTACGTTTATTTCGTCTAGTGAAATCCGAAATATGGTTTAAAAAAATCTACTCAAACTGTAAGTATATTTCAAATTTCGTAATTAAAACCTTGCACTACTTATGTTATTTCGGCCTAAGCGACTGCACGCAGGTTTTGGCATGTAATTATATAATAGGTAGGTATTCTACCATAGGAAGTTTGTCGTTTCCAGGGCTAACAATAAGATTAAACTTATTTGTTCAACCAGTTCAAACTATACTTATAATACATTCGTATCAGTATTTACGATTTGTTTAACCAACATATTTGTAGTAGTTTATAGTTTACAAAAATGTAATATAGCAGAACTAAAGACCCATACGCTCAGTCAGTTTTGTAACTAAGAAACGAGACTAAATTTATAAGCATTTTTATTAGGTGTTTGAAGTTCCTCAGCAAATAATAAATAAAAAGTACAGATATATATTTTTTTAAATATACCTAATGAGTATTCTAAATAAACTATGTCATCACTTAATGATAGTTTATTGTTATCTACCAGGTGATGAAATTAAAATAGCACCAAAAAAATTCAACAGTTTATTGAAAAAGTATATAAATTATATATATTTAATATTTTACATATTAAGTATTTATACAAGAAAATTTGTACAGTATTTAAATTAGAATCTTAAATAAATAAAAATAGACTCTAATTGTGTCCTTATAGATCGATTTATGACTATAACAAAATGAAATCAGTAACAGATAAGGGTACCAAAATTTTTCTTAGATAGTCTAGTCTCTGTTGTTAACACTATGCTGTTTCACTTAAAATGCAATTACACTAGAAGTTCCGGCCGAACCAATTACGCTAGAATTTAAGTACACATGGAAATATATCAATTATGTGCATCTAAAATAATGACTTATTACCACGTTATAACTTTTCATGCGATACAAAAATTAAAATCAATGAATTCAACGTTTCAAAATTTATTCCATTTGACGCAATACCTACCATTTGTTAAATAAATTCGACTCAAATGGTAAGCATATTTCAAATCTCATAATTGGAATACCGTATTCATATTTTTGTGCAAAAAAATTTTGCATAGACGACAATATTACAGAATACAAAGATTGTCTATCACAGGAAGTTTTTGCGTCGCCAGCGCTAAGATTGACAGGATTAACGATTCGTACAAACAAGTTTCATTACTTTGAAATAGTTTGCATTATTTTGAAATAATTTATATAGGAAATAAATTCATAATATGAATAATAATTTTGCTACATAATTACACCGTTTTCATTAAATAAAAATATGCAATTAATTATTAGGAAAGTCAAACGTATTTATAGCTTTTAAAAGCGTTACTATTACAATAAGAGACTTCCAGCACACGTTTTTGAATTAACATACAGAGGGATGGACGAGTTAAAAAACTATTTTTAAAAGTGTTTTTGACAATACAGATGCAGTTCTCAAACCTAGACTGTTATTTCGATCCATCTAAGTGACAAAAACGGACAAATCAAAATGACTCTGGTTCCCTTAAGATCCCAAGATAACATAGACATCTTAAATTATCGTTCCTCAAATTTTAAACATTACGGTTTTAACGAACGATAAACTCTAACCGGAACTGCCTTGACCAGTGAGATTAAGAAAGTTTTATGCCTTAAACAAACTGCTCGTTGCTGCTCGCTGACAGATCAAGTAACCGCCACGCAGCCCTCGGATCGGGTTCTGAAGTGTCCCTACACAGCACCCAAACATAATTCACTCTCATCACTTTGTCTGGATCACCCTCTATGATGTTACCGGCCGAGTCTTTGATGCACATCACCTGCTGCGAGGTGAACGAAATGATAAGTACAGGACCTTGGTCCATTACTTTACCCATTACTAGGTCCACATTGTCCACGTCTAGGATTTTAGATTCTAGCCTGTACCCTTTCTTGTAAGCCTCTTGTATGGGGATAGCGAACAAGTTATAGGGGCCTTCGTGGCACCAATCCTTTAAAATTTCTAGGTCTCCCCTCGTCATGGCCTCTAGGACATTTGGAATAATGTCGGTTTCGCATTGCTTTAAAAATCGTTTGGTATCGAAAGAGTTGTCGATTTTACAAATTTCCGTTAACGTTTCCGAAAGTTCGGTTTTTTGGAATAAACCACCCATGATATCTGACACTTTATTTGTGAGAGCCCTAGACGCACGTATGACCGGATTCTCGCTTTCATCGAACTTCAACTTCCAGTCGATCACTTTGTGAACGTACGGGTTATTGTCTTTAAAATTTTGCCAAGATTCATAAAATTTTGAGTCCTTGTGCAGCTCGACTCCTGTTGCGTCTGCATTGGGTTCGTAATACTTCTGGTGTTGTACCGCGCTGGTTTCTGTTCTTTTCCGTAAGTTTGTAGGACTTACATATACTCTACCTAAAATTTTAGTCGTTACTCTTAGAAAATCATAAAAATAGAATAAAAAAACCATACCTTCAATACTTGTAGTGTCAATTTCTTTTTTAACAGCTTTAGTAGCCTCAGAGATGCTTTGGAACGCTCCAGTCTTACTAATTTCTTGAGCCTTTTCGCTAATTCTATACGTTGTTTTACCTACTTCCTCCGTAAATTTACCTGCCCTTTTAGCAATATCGGATTTACTAGCTTCATCTAGGACGCCTTGTACTTTTTCCTTAATAGAACTTAGGCTTTCTTTAAATACTTCGCTTCCTTTACTGGCTTCTTTTTCCACAGTCTCAAATTTTTGCCTTGCGGCTTTTAAAGCATCGCTTTGTTCCAACTTTTCAGCTTCCTCGCGAAATTTCTTTAAGGACTCCTTCATTTCCTTGTTTTTAGCCATTTCGTCTCGGAAATTGTCATACAATCTCGAAAGGAAAGACTGCCGCCTCTGGGGCTCTCTAGAGTACAATCGAACCTATGTAAAAAAAAAGTACAGAAAATAACCCACCCTTGGCTTAATATAACGATATCTTACCCCATTAGTGATGGTAGCACGTGCTAAAGCAAATTGAATTCTATGCATTGCGAACATATCACGTTTTCTAAAATTTAAACATAACCTGAAAATGATAAACTGGATTTGTCACGATTTAGGTACTCACAGTCGAATTTCTTCAATTAAGGTATGCTAGCTTTACGCAGTACAATTGTATTTCTTTGAAATTGCAGGTAAATAAAAATTATTTCAAAAATATAAATATTATGTAAAAATCGTCATCCTATCTGACTTTCAACCGGACGAGTCGCCACAGACCTATAAAATATCAAATTTTTACAGAATATATACTTCATAGACTGGATATACGAAAGAGAAGGCAAAATGCATGGAGGTCATATTCTTGTCACCATTTCTTATGACGTCATTTAATTACGTATTACACGATTGGTGACAGTTTTATTGTTATTGGAATTTTTTTACGTCATCAGATGACAAGTAAAACTTTTAAATTAAAGAACAAGAAAAATACTCCCGATTTTTATAAATTTTATTAAAAAATAACATTTTACAATCTATGTAAGTATATAATTAATTTAACACACAATTGATGGAAAAAGTAGACAATTACTAATAAAATGCAAAACCTATATACTTAATCTTTTGATAAATACATAATTCTATAGACGAATTCAATTTGTGCATCTCACATACAATTATGATTGAAATTACAAATAATAATTTATATACATGTCCAGTGGCATTACTTGTTAATTTAAAACAAATACCACGGGTATAAATAAATAATTAAGGCACGTATACATCTGAGCACGAACGAGGCAAGGCGAGGCCGAACGAACATGCAAGTGTATACGTGCATACGAGGCACGGCAAGATGCCTCGGCCTCGTCACGAGGCTGTTCGGAGTCTATCCGGTTCGAGTCGGTACTTCAAGGCACCATTCGGTCCCAAAACGCGGTCCAAAAACCCAAACGGGGCACTCGCCTCGTTCCCGTCCGTGCTCGGGTGTATACGCGCCTTTACAAAAATTGATAATAATTAACCTTTGATTCCTTAAACCATCGTAATTAATGCAACCCCTTAATTGGGTAAAATCAACGTAGTACCGACACTTAGATTGGTTTGGCTACAATTGAACTTTTAATAAAAGTTATTAAAAATAATATTTTAACGATGAAAAGATGTTGCATGATTACTCTTGGCATTTTTTTTCTGACTAGGAAGAATATAAATAAGCTCTCTAAATTAAAGGCGTATGTTTCTAAATTTAATACAATTTTATGTCAAATATTACACAATAAAATGTATTTCTTCGCTACCAAAATTCTCTGCTTTTATCAGATTAAAAATAATAACCTCAAAAGATTTTAGTGAGTTAACAAAAATTATGCTTTTGTAGAAATTTTCTTAATCATAACTAAAAAACTGAATAAAGATGATGTATCAAAATGACATTTTTTTATTTATTTGTGCCATATTTCTAAGGCGTGTATGTTTAATGTCATAAATTAATAATACATGGCGCTAAACTAATAGCATGGCTTTATAATAAATTTGAGGAAGATATTTGATAAATAGTACTAGTTAGCATAAAACTTCTCTTAACCTTATTCGTTGAATTACAACCATCAAAACAATCCATTCCAGTAATATTCTCTAGATGCACCAAACAGTCTTAAGATTACAAATTATACATACGAACTTTAAAAAAACAGTAAAAAAATACAGTAATAAAAATACATAACTATAGTACATACTTTTTAAGTCAATAAACGTTTGGCAAAAATCCTGAAATTTCATGTATATTAAATTTGGATGAGATGTAGAATTTCCTCTCTGTTCGTGTCTCTTTTACATCTATGCATATTATAGGGTGTTTGCCGATTATTATTTTGTGGCTATATTCCCTGATGTCTAGATTTTTCCAACACGAAACGTGATATATGTAAACCTAAAGAAGAATGATTTAGAGTAAAATAGAATCTGTTACATGTGAAACCACAAATGCCTAACTTACCGTTCCAACATCTACACCTAATATAAGAGTGTTCCCATACAAATAAATACACGTTATGTAACATCTGAATATTTCCCAGGTGTTGAACATTTTTTTGCTGTACTTGTCATCTTTCCCCAAAATGAAGAATTCGATGAAATCACATTTGACGTCATCGTCATTCTTACCTACGATTATTAAAAATTTCACACAATTCTCCGATATATCTTTTGTCGTCTTATGTAGAAATAAATAACACAACTCTAGTATATAGTACATTCCATAGCTATAGTGCGTTGGTGTGAGTAAATGACAACTGACAGATGACACCGAGATTTTATGGTATTTCTCGTCTGTCAACTGTCATTTTATTATTTCTAACCTTTCACAAAAAGTACAAAAGTGTGTTAACTTTTGTACCAACTGGTAAAAGAACTGGACATTATCAACATGGCACATTAACTCATATCTCATATGTTTCGAGATATAAAATTATATAAGTATCTTTTTTATTTGAATTTGTGTTGTTGTACTTGTATACTTTATTAACATGTGCTTAAATATGACAATGCTTATTAAAAATAAGCATTGTCATATCTGAGCACATTTTCCACAATATTTCTATTTTTTAGATAAGAAATTTGTGCCTCACCTACATCATGCACACTTTGTATATACTTTGTACCTTAATATAGAAAAAATAGGGTCCTAATTGAGATATAAAAGAAAATTATCATTATTAATATTTGGCATTAATTGACAAGTTACCCCATCTTCCCCTATTCGACTAATATGGGCGAATAGGGGAAGATGGGGTTGTGTGCACTTCATTTATGATGCTATTTTACCAAAGAGGGTGTAAATTCGACTTACATAAGCTAATGATGACATCATTCCTCAAGATCTGAGTGTTTTGACTATCGACCAATGGAAAATTGAATTTTATCCTTGTTTTCTTCTTCATAATATCCATTGGAGTCACCTCGGCTGACTCGTACTCAATAATTTTAACTTCATTGTTAATAAGAAACGTGCAGACACCCTCCCACATTTTCATGCACGATAGACTCGAGGGCGAATAGATTCTAGAGAACCAGATTTCAGTAAGTTCTCGCCTCCCATCGTGGTTTATCAATTTGGCAATCGTCATTCTACCACCTACTTTTTCGTAGCAGATACAATTTTTGTAAATACTAAAAAAAGAAAAACATGCAGTATGTCATCTTGTCATCCAAAGGTAATACATCACGCCGTATTATAATAATTTCTCATATATTGTTACGGGAGAGCTATGGCAAATATACGCACGAATTTGTTGTGAAATGTTTTGTCAAATCTATAAATTCCTATTAAATAATCATAATATTATAAGTAGAAGAATAAATAATCATCTGTAGATAATAGGTTTTATAAACAAAGGTACTAAATAACTAGGAAGTTGCTTTGGATACATTTCAGAAAATATTATTTGGGACACCGTGTATATTTATAAATAGCATACAACTCCAGTGTACCTGTGAGATTTAACATCCTGAATGACTAGCTGATTCTTGTTCACACCATCGAAACAGAAAATGTCCAACCCTTTATTGTATGAGATCACCAGGCATAAATCTAGGCCACTGCTATTGATATCACCTAAAAATTGCGGGTTTCATTTCAATTATATATAAAACTGTTTCAGTAAACACTTTTGGACAGATTCTGCTGGCCACTTGCCATGTAAGAAACAAATTGTCTGGAAGCAGATATCGGAAAAATTAAATAGGTTACGATTTAAAAATAATACCATTCGACAAATAAATATGCGGCTTATACAAAATAGATTTGGCTGAAATATAACTGTGTTCTAATTGTATAAAGTTTTACGAATGGCGTGTATTTAATATACACTCCTAAATTTTAACAAAGAATAATTTTCTCATTCCGGTATTTTATAAATGGAACAATGTAAATTGATAAAAAAAAATAGTTAAAAATAAGCTTATATTAATCATGGTCTAAATAAATATTTACAACTTACTGCGTGTCGCTGGAATAAAACTTCAAAACAATTATTCCTATGTTATATCTGCTATTAAACACTTACTGGTAATGAATGTGAGACTAGTTATCTTAACGGCTAGGATCCGTGCAGCATATAGCATTTTCCAGTTACTAGTAAATAACCTGAGTCGCCCGTCGTGAGAGCCCACTGCGATAAAGTCCCCAGACACTGCTATGCACGATATCCTAGCGACTTCAACAGGACTCAGTACTGTATCACAAATGACATGGTTGATATTTTCCCATGAACACCAGTTAATGTAAATATACAGCCACTTGTCACAGGTGTCCTTTTGGTAATTCTGTAGGTATTCTATCAATTCGTTTTTTGGAATTTCTTCTTTGCAGCACCATTCCCAAATGCGAGTCCTCTATACAGAAAAATTAAAATGTCATTATTTTGAGATTTATATAAATTTTATGTAATTGTTTTGGATCGAGAACTGCATAACTTTATGGGTGATAAATATTATCACAACAACCATTTACGTTTGCCAAATATTATAAACTTAAAATATATCATAATAAAAATGCACACACGCATACTTATACATACATATATTTAAATAATACACATTTGTAAAACATTTTTTTATTACATCTATTACCAGTTATTAATGCAGAAAAATCGATGCTCCTGCCAATATTGTCTTGCGTAAAATTCGGAAATAAATTATTGTAGGAGGCAGTTAGTGAATGAAGTATATTACAATTTATTATTAGACCAATTTATTTATAAATAAATCTTACTTGTGTTAAATAATCCACCATACTCTTCCACTCATCGTCGATTTTTCTAGCAGCCAAAAGTGTCTTTCCATCGCATTTTCTTAGGATTTTCTCAATTATTTCTATTGGTAAAATCATTTCTACAATTTTTGCATCCACCGAACTTACATATAATAAATAAATGCGATAACGATAAATGATGTCTATTCACTAAAGCGTCACTATGAAATCGTTAACTAAGCCTCATTGTTCGTGGATGTATTTTTAACAACAAATAACAAAACGAAAGGCTAGGTGGATGAATTGCTTTTGCTGGTGATTATTTTGTTTTGGGGTTATTTTTAATCATTTTAAACGTAGATTCTCGGTTTTGGCATTTCAGCAAATTCAATTATACGACGAATAATCCAACCATCGCTCCTTCCAAGCTATCGATTTTATCAGCGTTTCTCAACAGTCGACAATGAATTATGATTTTTTCGTACGGAGACATCCTGAATATAAACATTAACATTTCTTGTATTCGCTTTTCCTTCGAAAGCAGGTTATTAATTTGGGTAATTGTATACAAGAGGTGTTCCTGGGCAAGTGCTTACGAAACTTTTCCTTTCCCCCTATTTTCGAGGGTGCTGAAGACGAGTCTGGCTTCAGTTTTATTCGCTCGGACACGGTTTTCGAGAAAATGAATTTTCCACTTTTCCGCATGAGGCCATTTTTTCTATCAAATAACTTTCACTTCACTCTACATAGATAGCTAATATTAATACCAATAGATGCTACAACACTTCCTTTATACATATCATATATTAAACCGTCATAAAACCTATTAGAAACTTTCAATGTTTAGTTACTTCAAATGTATACAATGACTTGCAGTTGGCGTCGTCCATTGTAATCGTACGCCCTCCGTGTCGTTCGATGAAACGACATACACACAGAGAGGCCCCAAAATCTAACTTTGAATATTAACAACTAAATACGTTCTTATTTTGAAGGATACTAACCTAACCTAACCTAACCATAGTAAGTAGACAGTCAGTTTAGGTTAGGTTAGTATCCTTTAAAATAGCAGCGTATTTAGTTGTTAATATTCAAAGTTAGCTTTTCGAGCCTCTCTGTATGTATGTAGTTTCATCGAACGACACGGAGGGCGTACGATTACAATGGACGACGCCAACTGTAAGTTATTATATACATTTGAAGTAACTAAACATCGAAAATTTCTAATAGGTTTTATGACGGTTTAATATATGATATGTGTAAAGGAAGTGTTGTAGCATCTATTGGTATTAATATTAGCTATCTATGTAGTGTGAAGTGAAAGTTATTTGATAGAAAAAATGGCCTCATGCGGAAAAGTGGAAAATTCATTTTCTCGAAAACCGTGTCCGAGCGGATGAAACTGAAGCCAGATTCGTCTCCAGCACTCTCGAAAATAGGGGGGTAGGAAAAGTTTCGTAAGCATTTATCCAGGAACAGTTCTTGTATACAATTACCTTACTTTGTGATAATAAATCGCTTAAAATTTTTAGAATTAAACAATTCTCTTATTTTAAAAATAACATGACGTCGAGTACATAAATCGCGTACAATACTTTTTACACAGCTCTTTTCTTGATTTGTAACAATTTTGAAGTCAGATAACTTAATCAAATTAAGTCGGGCTTAATTTACTTTTAATGTTGATTTTTACTCCACATTTTCCATTTGAAGTCCATTTCTAACTATTACGTCACACATTGGTTGTTTTATTCACGAAGCTTTACGAGAATTATTACCGTTTTTCACGTTATAATTTGATACAGACTGTTCTAAAGAAGCAAGAATAAAAATACAGTGATACATGCGTAAATATATACTTGGCTGTTAAGAATACACTTCATATAAACCATAAAATATAGTAAGCCTTAGAAACCCAGAGGCAATAGCACCTATGATCGATGACGAAACCATAAGCGTTATTTTGTGATATTGGTAATATAGGATTTACTGATTTACTCAACACCTTAAAATTGTGCTTTCAGAGTTTGAGGACTTCTGATTAAATCTATGTACACATTGGATCTAAGGCTGTTTGGATTCAACGTAACGCAAGCCGCACAGTTGACACTAATGTGGCTACGCGCATGCGTTTGTTTAATTCCTACAGGTTGTTTTTTTACTTCATGTTTTCATTTCAGTGTACCAGTAACCAGTTGTTGGAGGATTTGTGTACTAACTGCGTACGTACCGTTTTATGCAATTTGTCGTCTAGGCCAGTAGTGTTTATTATTTAAATTGTGTTTGTGATCGGTACAATTAGCTCCGATTTTAAATGGACAATAAGTGCGAGTGACAACAGCTCATAATGGGGGTCGTCTTGCCTCCTCTAGAATTCACCGAGTGCTTGACTGACAGTCCATATTTTAGAGAAAATCTCCACAAACATGAGAGGGAGCTCGAAAAAACCAATCAACATATCAAAAGGATTATCAAAGAAGTGAAAGATTTGCTGGCTGCCGCCAAACGTAAGTGGTTTTGTAATAAATAAGTTCAATAATCGAATTACCTACTTAGTTTTGTGCGGTTTTGACCTGCATTTCGTTTATCTTATTTTTGCTGTTCTGGATGAATAAACAAAGGATTTTTCTAACGTTGTAAAGGTTCAGTAGTTATGTTAGAAACTGCATACGGAAATAAACGAAATTAATATGTAAAACTGTAAATTCAGTGATTGATTCTGATTGAAGTATTCTGTGAAAATCAGATTTTAAAACTTAAAAAAACCGTCACGTAAAGGTAGATGATGCATTTACTTTACATATTTTGTATCTCATATTTTATCTCGTTTGCAAATAAACTGACAGGTACTCTGATAAAGTTGAAAATAATAAAATAATGACACTAGTACCGTTTCTGTTAAAGTTTGGTCTTTTTAGTCATATTTTTAATGAAGTCATTTCCTTGGAGATAATCTGATAGTAGTTAGTAGGTGTCAATTAAATTTATGACAAATATTAATGAAGGGCTGCAATGCAAATTAATACTAAAACGTATGTACGAGTATGTACCAGATAGAACTATGATTATGACATGACATTTGATCCAGGGGCGGAATCAAGCATTAAAGTTACGTATTTCAAAATTATAATAGCCAGGTCGTTTTATATTCGATCATATCCAAACATACTAATGGAACAAAGAAGTAGGGTAAGTCATGGGCATGATATAGGATAACATTCACTTTTAAATTCTGTTTATATATTGCAGCGATTAAATTGTTATAATGTCACGTATAAGAATCGACTAGCTGTATCAACGTCGTTGTCAGTAATTAGATAAGTAAATTTACTGTGTACTGTTGCTTATCGAGCAAGCATTATCTGTTTACAGTATGACAATTTGCAGGCAATTTATCATTATAGATTGTCTTATGAATTTCTCGAGAAATTTCTCACTTCATAAATTAGCTAGTGGGATTACTTACACCGATTAATAAAATTGGGTAATATTTTTGCGAAAGATAGGTAGGTATTCGGGAGATTCAAACTTTTTGTGAACTGTACCATATCTAAATACCCTTTGTATGGGTAATAGTATCCTTAAACTTAATTTGTGGTGTAAATAATATAATAAGTAGGTGAACAAATAAAAATACAGAGTGGTAATCTCAAATCGTCACCTTGACATTGGGATCAAGGTCATAGATTTTGTGAATATAAGTGTATGTTTGCTTTAGAAGAGTAGGTGTTGAAAAGAGCCGTAGAAAAAAAAATTTGCACCAGTTTATCAAAATTAAACATACGAGTATGTATCTATATTTTGTTGAATTCTGATCACAAATGTTATTAGTTACAATTCATAGGGGACGAAGTTTATAGTTAAGAATCTAATAGTAGTTTATAGCAATAATTTTTAAACTAGGCGTAGTTTAGTATAATCAACAATAAATAATATTTTTGATAAATTAATTTCTTTACTTTTTCATTTGAGCTTTTTTTTTCTTCAATCCAACCCAAATAAAAGTACATTCTTCTTAGAAGAAAATGTTATGTACTTAAAACTGTACAAAATATATGTACATCCTCAAATTAATTACAATAAAAGAACTGTGAATATAACTAGGTATACTGTTATATGAAACTCTACTCTACAGGGTAAGGCACAAAAAACTATCATACAGGTTATTTGTAATTAATTTATGAAGTCCTTGTATATCGATCGACGGTGCCGTAAATTTAGGCACGCTGTGATGAAATCACGTGATTATAATGAAGGATTCTTTGACATCATGGAAAGCTGAATGAATATTATAAAAATAGCAAATAAATTAATTGGTTTTTAAAGAAAATCGTAACGAATAATTAAGTTTTATCGCGATTTTAATTTGTCGATATGTAGACACACCTTGTATACCTACGTAGTGTAAAGTGGCAGTTATTTGGTAAGGAAGTTACTTGTTTAGTGGAAAAGTTGAAAATTCATTTTTTGAGTCTGCGCCCCAGCCCCAAAAAGTAAAGCCGCGTTCGGGGTTGACGACTCCAAAAGTAGGGGAGACCAGGGGCGTAGCGTACATGGATGCGAGTGATGCGTCACATCCCTTAAACAATTGGCAAATTAGTGTTATTTAAAAGTTCAATCGATTTATTCAATTATTACAATTTTTTAATTATTTTAGGCCAACCGCAAATATACATTATTTACTTTAAACACTACCATCAACTTTTTTATTTCAAATCGGTCGTGAAAGCGCCAGAAATTATTGGACTCCCGCGTTACTTGCTGCAGTGCTGAAATGCGGTGGTCCACGTCACATCCAAGCTACGCGTTAGATGGACGAAAACGTCAGTGATCTTACGCAATCAACAGTAGAACCTCGAGTGGGTGTTGTCGTTATTTCCGGACTCAGTTATGCGATTATGTGAACGCATTTTGGCGACTGTCGCCACAACATAAGGAAGGTTTGGAAACGCTGTTTCAGGTAATTGTGGAAAACGAAAATGAGGAATGGGATCGAGAAACCGTTATAGCAGTGTTTTCTGCAATATTCCCACATTCCGAGAGTCTGTTTAAAATTCTACAGAGAAAAATATCAAATATTAGTTACTGCAATAAAAAGATCGCCGATTTCAAATCACATATTCAAAAAATGAGAAATGAGTTTAGTGACATTTGGGACCGTATGGACAGATTTGTGTTAGAAAATCAACCACCAAGTAAAAGAATACGTTTGGATTTAACTCTTGAAGGTAAGTAAATCACCTACGCACGATTGTTTTATGAAATTTTGGACGTTATTACTTTGAACATTAGTGAACGGTTTAGTGAAATTTCTAAACTGAAATTCTTAAATCTAGATTCCACACAATTTACTTCATTCGTGAAACGTTTTCCTGACAAGCTTTTTCTTCTGTAGTAGATACATATGGAACATTCTTTGACGCAAATCGTTTAAAAAGTGAATTTTCAGTGATATATCCCGATATGAAAAAGAGCACTGTGTTTGAGCTTCACCAATATATTATGTCCCTTCAATTAATTATCTTCTGTTTTCCCGGAGTCATCAAAATTGTGTCGTTTAATTTTGACTATTCTTGCCACAAGCAGTTCCGCGGAAAAATCATTTTCATGTTTAAAGAGAATAAAGACTTATGTGCGAAATTCTCAAAAGCAAGAAAGACTGTCAGCTTTAGCATTAATAAATATTGAAAGTGCCTTGTTAGAATATATGAGATCGTCTCCAACATCTGAAAAACGGTTTTCGCTTGACAAACAAAATCCGAAGAATTGATCTTCATTTTAAAAATTAGGATAAATACCTCGGCATAATCATTTTAGGTTAGTATCTTTTTTTTTTTATTTTTACCATTTTTATATGGCCTACCATACATCCGACTATACCTCTTCCCCGTATAAAATTGATCACATCCCTAGATTCTTTTCTCATACTACGCCACTGGGGGAGACCAAACATTCCGTGAGGATTTGAGTTTTACGCCAAAGTAAATAATTACCGCGTCCTCTTATAAACTCTGTAGGTATTAATTCCGAATTGAATTAGGTAACGGGCTGCCATCCAGGACCTCCGCCCTCACTCGTCGCGAGCGCAGCCTTGACATGTCATTTGAATATTCTACTTAACTGTATGCATATATGACCGTTAACGCATATTTTGGTGGCCGTGTGAATAAAATAGGGGCGAAGGTCGCTTCTTCGTACTGCACGCAATCTGGACCTGCGTCCCACAAACCGAACAATGACGGACCAATAAACCAATCTACCTACTAAATACGTCGCATAGTGCCACGACATGAATGATAATGCGACTCGGGTGAGAATTGTATTATAAATTACTTCTGACAATGAAAGTTATCATGTTTTTATGTCGCACGGTCCATCTTTATTATAATTGACTCCAATTTAGGCCTTGCGCATACCGGTGGTGTTTTTCAATTGCGTCACGTACCCGGTTTTTGTTCCTTTATTAGGACCGGGCGATGTAAATTTTCTTTTGTGGATGGATGGCTGTCTCTGCTGTCGCTCGCGCGTTTGCACCTACAAGGGGGACGTTCGTAGGACGTTGCGAACACCGGTGACCAAATAGGGCCGACGAGACGTCGTTTTCACTTTCTATTGTCATGTAATATAGCAGTATTAGCATCTAGTAAGGAGGAATTAGAATCAGCATTGAACGAAATGGGGGCAGTGTTGACAGAGGAATACGGAATGAGGGTGAATAAAAACAAAACTAAAGTGTTAGTGTGCAGAGGGCGCGAGAGCAGAGCAAAAACGAAAGTACAAATTAATAATGAAAGATTGGAGGAAGTTAAAGACTTCACTTATTTAGGAAGTAAAATAAATTGGGATGATATTGAGATAAAGACATAAAACAAAGAATAGCGCAGGGTCGAGTAGCTTTTAACAAAAGGAAAGCACTTTTATGCTCGGGAGTAATAAACTTAGAAACAAGGAAGAGATTTTTGAAAACATATGTATGGAGCACGGTTGCGAAACCTGGACGGTAGGGGAAGCAAGTAGGAAGAAATTAGAAGCTTTCGAGATGTGGCGTTACCGAAGAATGATGAAAATACCATGGACTGATAGGGTTAGAAACGAAGAAGTATTAGAGAAAGTCGGCGAGAAAAGAAGTATGTGGAAAAACATAAAGAAGAGAAGAGATAGAATTGTAGGCCACTTGCTGAGACGTGGGGGAATAGTCCGCGATATTTTGGAGACAGAAATAGGAGTGAAGAAAGGCAGAGGTAGGCCTAGATTAGACTACTGCTCGCACATAGTAAGGGATGTAGGTTGTAGCACAATTAGCGAAATGCGTAGGGTAGCACAAGATAGGAGAAGCTGGAGGTTATCGTCCAACCAGTCTTAGGACTGATGACCTAATGATGATGAGCCAGTATCTAAATAAAGAAATGTTACATTTTCGACAAAAAAGGCAATCATTTGTTAATAAATAATGTTTAAATTAACTTATCGAAAATTCCGTACCTACCTATTTCACTTCAAAATGTTATGCTAAAGATATTTTTTAAAATTCGCATGGAGACAATGAAAATTGTTGGAGTTATGCTGCGTGCCGTTTTGAAAAATTATGTGTTGAGAGAAAAACGCGCTTAAAATTTTTAAATGGATTATAGACATGAAAAATCCAACTGTTTTGAACAATTTTAACATCAATCTTCTATCCCAGGACCATGAAGCTGCCCTTCTATATTTAAATATTCTTCCTCGTTCTCTTTCCTCGAACATTTTATGTGTTAGAGCGTACCTCTTTCGCTGCATCTGTCAAAGACATCTCGGCGTGCTTGATTCGCTTAATATCGACTTCTATACAAAAATTGATTGGACGCCAATATCCATCTCTAAACCTTTCATAATTCGAAGAACATTAGTCAGGCCGTTATTAAAAGTGCACACAGCAATATCAGTCTCTATATTCAAGACTTTTTTGCCACTCGAATAAGATTTTGGAGCCAATTTCCAAACAATAGCATTGAAATTGTCATTGTTATTTTGCGTGTAGCCTCTCAAGCAACGGTTTAGCAACTCGTCTCGGCTCAGGTCCTCGTAAATCGGTTTGATGGCTTTAAAGACTTCCTTAGGAAACGGCGGCTTATGATGGAAGGTGTTCAAGGAATTCGCTGTGACTTGATAAACAGTGCCTTTCTCGGGATGCATTTGGTGCTAGTGTATCTCGTGTGGATTGGTGTGGTCTCAAATCCGACAATTTTGCTTGTTCACATATCCATTCATCCAAAAATAGGCCTCGTCGCTAAAGATGATTTTTTTGGCGAAGTTTGGGTCAACTTCCAACTGATCCAGAGCCCAATCAGCAAACACACGGTGTTGTCTATGGTCGTTTACCTTAAGTTCCTGGGTCAGTTGGATTTTATACGGGTGCAGATCCAAGTCCCGATTGAATATTCGACAAGTTGAAGTCGCAGAAAGGTCAAGTTCTTGTCGAAGAAAGGCAAGAAATTGACTGCCTTTGATTTTCCCGTACACTCTTACGCACAACAGCGATGTTTTCAGCACACTTTACGTTTCGATTACGTACAGGTGTTGGCTGATTATTTATCAAACCGGTTGACTTGAGTTTGGTCACCAAACGGCCAAATAGTCGACTCGACGGGACGGTTGTGATGAAGATAAAAATCACGTAATGTTTCTCGAACGGGGCATTTATTTTGGAAATAAAATTTGATGATTTCCACTATAACCTGCCATAGTGATTTGCCCTACACTACTGAATAATTCACAACAAATTTAACATGTTTGAACAACGTGGCTGCTATAATCTAACAAATTTCAAGCGTCCCTATTGAAAGACCCATTATAATTTTCTTCACTGAAGTTACTTTAATTTCTCAACAACTCGAACCAGTCGCAACTCTTAAGGCTACTGAAATTTGTTCACTCACTTGTACCACACTAGCATTCGTAGATTGAATCACGAATAAATTATTTAAATTATTCAAACTATTAAGTCCTTTTAAAATAGTTAATTTGCTTACATCAGCTACACCCTATATAACGTCTGAATTACTAATTTCTTAACTAAATTAAGAAAAGTAATTAAAGGAGACTAGTTGCTTAATTCCTATCAATCACTCATACACTGAGGTACATCTTGATTTAGTTAAATCGCCTAGAAGGATTTACTTAAGCTATTTAAATTCCTCATCGTAGGAACACTTGCATCGTTGAAATTACTCGAATTATACCATTTACTCGATCATCAAACCCGGTCTTTTCTTAAGTATAGTGTCCACTTATATAAGGAACTTAAGTAGGGCGTACGTCACTTGCTGTAGTTTATTTGTGGCATGTAATTTAAATATGACTATTTACACTTTGCCATGAGTTTGAAAGTAGCTTAAAAACGTTTTTTGTTAAGGATATACCCCTAATGCCAACTTGAGGAGTGAAAGGGAGACAGTATTTTGTTTTCGGTGTTTTGCGGACACCTTGGCCCCGATTTTTTAAATTTATAAGTTGTCTTAATTATAATTTAAAGAAAATATTGAGACAACGCAAAATAACGCATAATATACTTTTAGGAACAACTGATAATAATAATAATGCTTTTATTGCCCAACAGAAAACAAATCCATTTAGAAGACAAAAATATGGAAAACAAATAAATACGTATAATTATGTATACAGTACATAACTAAATATAAATAAAAGAAAAGGTAGCCTCTAAACAACTAACGTAAATAAACAATGGAATACTTTAAAACATATAATTTACACGACAATAAAAAGTTGTGGTTTCCCTAAAGATAGTAACTCATTATGAGTACAATAATAATTATTCTAATCAAGTGCTGGATGTTACATCAAAACTTTGTGACACTACAAACACTGACGACTTTAACATCACATTAGTTGTTGCAGTCTGGCATAAAACACACTTTCTTCTAGTATAGGTACAATATGCGTATACTAAATAAACAGTTTTAAAACCTTAAAACGGACTTTTCCGCACGTAGAACATCTCGAAATTGAGTGGCCAAGAAAAAATAAACCAACACATACATGCAGGATATGTGTTTTATGCGACAGTTTTACTTTTTTCAAATAGTTCATCCTCGTGCATTCTCGTCACCCATGAAAAGGGTGGGGTGTGTCCTATCCACCTCAAAATCGATTGATGTCGTCTGGTAGACGTCCCTAATCGGAATCAGTCGAAACCCGATCGATCCGACACGATTTAATTCACTGATCGTGCTAACAAACAAATTTTTCAAATAATCCACCATTGTGCTTTCTCGTGACCCATGAACATGGTAGAGTGTGTTCTATACACCTCAAAATCAATATAGGTGTCGTCTGGGAGACGTCCCCGATCCGAATTTGTCAAAACTCGATCGATCCGACATGACTTAGTTGAGTTATCGGGTTAACAAAAAAATTTCTCAAATAGTCCACCGTCGTGCTTTCGCATGACCCATGGGCAGGGTGGGGTGTGTCCTATCCACCTCAAAATCAATAGGTGTCGTCTAGGAGATATTCTCGATCAGAATCAGTCAAAACCCGATCGATCCGACACGATTTAGGTGAGTTATTGTGCTAATCTCAAATAGACCTAAGGAAGGGGGTGGTGTGTGCTATCCACCTCAAAATCAATAGGTGTCGTCTGTCGGGGACGTCCCCGATCAGAATCAGTCAAAACCCGATCGATCCGACACGATTCAGTTGAGTTGTCGTGCTAACAAAAAATATCGACGACACACACACACACGTGTCGTCACAACACACGCAGCAAAAAATTTTTAAAAACTATTTTTTTTTTGGTTTTTAGGTCGAAACACGAAAAATAAACCCAAAAAAAATTTCTTTTTTCACTTTTTCTTTACACGATTATATTACTTTTCCGCTTATAGTGGAGTGCGGAAAAGTAACATACTTAATAATGCGGGTGCATCAATACTATTATGGAATAGTATTGATATGAATAAAAATGAGAGGCTAATAAACACCCTTCTAGAATTCAGTGAGTGGATGTCAAATCTTTGTAGAAGCAGAGTATGATTTTTTTTTGTTAGCACGATAACTCAACTAAATCGTGTCGCATCGATCGGGTTTTGACTAATTCTGATCGGGGACGTTTCCCAGACGACACCAATTGATTTTGAGGTGGATAGGACACACCCCACCCTGTCCATCGGTCATGAGAAAACACAGTGATGGACTATTTGAGAAATTTGTTTTGTTAATACGATAACTCAACTAAATCGTGTCAGATCGATCGGCGTTTTACTGATTTTGATCGGGAACGCCTCTCAGACGACACCTATTGATTTTGAGGTAGATAAGACACACCCCACCCTGTCCATGGGTCATGAGAAAGCACGGCGGTGGACTATTTGAGAAATTTTTGTTGTTAACACGATAACTCAACTAAGTCATGTCGGATCGATCGGGTTTTGACTGATTGGGATCGGGGACCTCTCCCAGACGACACCTATTAATTTTGAGGTGGATAGAACACACTCTACCATGTTCACGGGTCATGAGAAAGCACAATGGTGAACTATTTGAGAAATTTGTTTGTTAGCACGATCACTCAATTAAATCGTGTTGAATCGATTGGATTTCGACTGATTCTGATTAGGGACGTCTACCAGACGACATATATTGATTTTGAGATGGATAGGACACACCCCACCCTGTTCATGGGTCATGAGAAAGCACGAGGGTGAACTACTCGTATTTGAAAAAAGTAAAACTGTCGCATAAAACACATTCTACATTTATGTGTTGGTTTATTTTTTCTCGGCCACTCAATTTCGATATAGAGATGTTCTACGTGCGAAAAAGTCTGTTTTAAGGTTTTAAAACTGTTTATTTTTATTTGTAATTAAACAAGGGAATTTCAATATCTCAGGTTGATATTCCAAATTAAAAAATCAATGTGAATGTGAAAAAAATTAATCGGCCGTGTGTAACTTCTGACTCACCTGTATTTCTGATAAACCACTGACAATTAGCTGTAGCCAGTTATACGATAGCCCACATTTGTATAAATATTTTTCGTCTGTGGCCTAGAGATAAAAATGTTGATAAAACCGCGTTCAGATAAAAATTATTTATAGGCCCGAATACTAATTTAAACATAAATTTTCTTAGTGTTTATTATAACATGAGGAAAGCCCAACTGTTGTAATTAAATATGCAATAATTAAAATAGAGTACGGTATAGCTTTCATATCATTTTAGAAACTGTTTTTGTTTTTACGAAAGGAAATCTGTAATGCTTAGCGTCTCCGTAACTGAAGTGTAATTTTAATTTACGAAAACATAAATTAATAGATAAGATAAGCCATCAACAAATAAGCATTCTAAATTAATTTTAAAACAATTTTTATGTGTTTACTCCAGATAAGCAAATCGAAACAAATTTCATCGGTGTAGTGTGGGTTTTTCACCGTTACTCGGTATAGTTACTGTAGGAAAAAAAATTAAAAGTTATTAACAGCTTTTTAACATCTACACAAACCATATTCGGTGACCCTGATAGTGTCGCACTGGAACAATAATGTTTTTTTAACCAGTTTAAATATAATAGTTTGTTTATTCTTAATTAAAGGACATTGAATAGCGGCCACCAAAATTATTTTTCAATTATTGAAACGTTTCTCGAAATCGCCGTCTAAATTTATAACAGCACTCAAGTGAAGTACCTATTTTTTTGTGGCGGTAAATTAAATCGTATACAGAATGAGCTAATATTACTGTAAGTAACTCCATCGTCGTATAGATGTAATAAAATTAACCAAATCTTACTTTCGAGTCTCGAGTAGAGGAAATCTATTCATAAGCAATAAAAAGCAGAATAACACAGCCCATATTATCACGAATATTTTAGTGACAGCCTAAGTACTGAGCCGATGAACGATATATTTATTAGTCGCGTCAAATGATACTGTAACATATAATAATTACTTATTTTATGGTGGGCTTGGTACACTTATTAAATAATTTAACCCCTTCTTATCTGGTGTACTTTTTGAAAATACGAAAGAATATATGCATTTCGAGGAATTTATTTGATTTATTTATATTTAATTGTCATACACAGTGTGTATACATACATATACCTATAAACATCATATACATGGTGATCGTGTTGTATTACATACAGTCAGTGCCAAAAGTATTGCAAAATCGTATTTTGTATGCCTTTCAGTTTGAGAAGATGCACAATTCAATGTCAGTGTCAATCCTTAACATTAGTTTTTTCCAAATTATGATGTCATGTTTTAAGTAGTAATCTTCCATTTTTTTTTTAACAATGTACAGGGTGATTAAAATTCGATGGGATTCGGGGTGTCATCGAAATCTATGAACGTTATAGAAATAAACCAATTGCAATTTAAATATGCTTTTCAGTTATAGTTGCAATGTTTTAAAACATATATATTTTTTAATATACACTTGAGTGCAAAACAATCGACTCAGCAACATGCTCCAACTTTGAGAGAATATGTACTCTCTCCAGTACCATTTGAAGTAAAGTTCAATGAACTGTTTGAAAGTTTAAAAACAGTTGTTTCAAATGATACCACTTCGATTGGAATCGGACCTGTTCTGACAAAGTTTTGAGCCAAACAGCATGTGTAACACAAAACCTTGTTAATTGGATTGCGCATGCGTGACGATTATGACAGACATAGAGGGCGCTTGCAACCTGGTATTCGTCTCCATTCGCTAATTTGAAGTTAACGTATGCGAATGTGCTCGAAGGATTTACAAGAAAATAAATGCCACAGCTGCCGAAGCAGCCCAGGTAATTGCATTGTTGAGAGAGGGTCTCAGTCAGAGAGCCGTAGAAAATCGACCAAATTTGAGTCAATCAGCTGTGTCAAGAGTGTATCGTCGGTACCGAGAAACCGGTAGCTGCATCCGCCGGCCAGGAAGCGGTCGTAAACGCGTGACAACGAAGAGGGACGATCGATTTATCGTGTTAAGATCTCTCAGAAATGGACAGAGCTGGGGGAGGTCAGAGGTGTGGTCGCTAGCGCTTGGACAGTGAGACGAAGATTGAAGGCAGCTAAGTTGACCCCAAAGAAGGCAGCTACAAGTCCCAAACTGACTGCAGTGCAAAAGCAAAGACGACTGGAATTTGCTCGTGAACATCTCTTTTGGGACCACGGTCAATGGAGTCAGATATTATTCACAGACGAGTCCAGGATGTGCCTGCATGGTAACGATAAAGGAAGTCGGGTCTATAGAAGACCAGGAGAGCGATTTGCTCAAAGCTGTATTCAAGAAACTGTCGCATATGGAGGTGGCTCTTGCATGTTCGGGCGGGCATTTCCATGCACGGAAAAACTGAGTTGGTTTTCGTGTCCGGTGGAGTACGTGAAGGAGGATTAACAGCGCACCGCTATATCAGGGATATTCTGGAGGAACATGTTGTTCTGTATGCGGGATTTGTTGGTGAGGACTTCATGCTAATGCATGATAATTCTCGCTGCCACATCGCGCGAGTGACCACTACCTACCTGGCTGACATCGGTATACGGAAAATGGACTGGCCTCCGATGAGCCCGGACTTGAATCCAATTAAACACGTTTGGGACGAACTTAAACGAAGAGTTAGGATAAGAAATCCTGCACCAGGGAGCGTAGTGGAACTGAGAACTGCGTTGGTTGAAGAGTGGGAAGCAATCCCTCAAGATAGCATAAGAAAAGTTATCCGATCTATGCGTAATCATTTAGAAAATGTTATTAGGAGAAGGGGTGGCAACACCAAGTATTGAAAACAAAATTAAATACATTTCAACTGAGGATTATTTTCTTTTCCGTTTCTTATTCACCCTTTCCGTTTCAACTCTTGTGTTACACATGTTGTTCGACTCAAATGATACTGGAGAGGGTACATATTCTCTCAAAGTTGGAGCATGTTGCTGAGTCGATTGTTTTGCTCTCAAGTGTAGTAATCAGAAAGCACTAATAATTTTTTCTTAGAGAAATTGTGTGTAAACTACGCCAAATACAATTATATCGTTTAAAATAGTTCAGTTCGGTAATGAAGAAAAATTACTATTCAGAAAAAAGTATAATTTTTTTCTGGTAGACTAACAAAAGATAGGAAAGTTAACGGACCAAGAGCAACAATTTGTGATATTGAAGATACTGAAGACGTTGCCGTCAATTTTATTGGAATTGTTGTGGCATATCCTCGGAGTTCAACTCGTCAAATTAATGCCAAATTCGGTATATCACAACGACGAGCATTATCAGTTAAAAAGAAAAACAGCAACATAGACCTTAATCCATAAGAAAACAACAATAACCCTAACCAACAGATCCAGAACGACGCCTAATTTTTGGCAATTTAGATCTTCGACAAGTTGCACAAAAATCAATTATGTTTTGGAAATATTTGGACGAATGAAGCATATATTAGCAATGCTGGAATTTTCAACCGACATAACAAGCACTTTTAGTCCGGAATTAATGAAACGCAAAATCATGAACGCTTTGGAATAATTAATAACACTATGACCGAATTAACAGAAAAAATTATAAAGAGTATCAATTCTGTTCCTAATGTTTATATATACAGGGTAGTTGTATTAATTTAACAGGGTGGTGACCCTACTACTAGAGACCTAAAACCTAAATTTTAAGGCAATCCAATAACAAATAAAAAACCTTAATGCTCTGGGACAGAAGGCCACTGGGTCTGGTCAAAAAATTATTAGGTTCAGAACGAATACCGCTAGCGCAGTTGATGTTCATATTCCGTGTCCTGTCGGCTAATGCTTTTTGTAGTCTCTACCTTTCGTTAATCGCGAGAGCTTTTTTTGGCACGTGAAAAGTGAAATTTTAAGCTAGTGTGTTATTTACCCAGTTAGGTCAGCCACATTAGAGCGAAGCACACACTTCAGTTATTTTCGCAGTTTTAATCTGAGGTTAATTTAATCGATGTTAAGAGCCGACGCGTGCAGTCGTCAGATGTATTTTATGCCAGACAAACTAAACTCAGTCTATTTTTTGGGAATTCTGGATGGACACGATACCACACGACCTGCTTGTTCACATATATGCCTGTTCACCACGTGGACAGGTATTGAATTAAATTTCCCATTTTGAAGTGTAACGGCCTACCATGACCTACTTTGTATATTTTTTTTAATCTCGTGGAGCGCTTTAGTTAATTTTTATTATTATTAATTATTGCTTAGTATGTGAGGTATGTATATGTATGTACATAAAGTCATGCCAGAAACTATTCTGAAACCCTGTATAACACACTTAGGAATGTTTCAAGGCTATGTTACTTATGTGTTGCAAATAATAGACAAATATTTGAAAATTTATTGTAAATACGCATCCAGAATTATATACATATGTATGAATTTTAATTTTCTTTTAAATATTATTGACGATATTCAAATAACATTATTTGAATTGGCGTGTAATAATATAGCAAGTAAGCAAATCGCAATAATATTGCACCGTCTCCTCGCTCATATCGAAAGTTACTACGTTGTTCGCAAGGGTCGATTTACTATTTTGATTTTGTCAAAATGGCGAAATTCAAACGAAAAGCAT
This sequence comes from Rosalia funebris, assembly GCA_037954035.1. Lineage (NCBI taxonomy): Eukaryota > Metazoa > Arthropoda > Insecta > Coleoptera > Cerambycidae > Rosalia > Rosalia funebris. The sequence goes on along the minus strand of JAZFAV010000002.1, from coordinate 4,048,937 downwards.
CTCGTATATCGACCTAAAAATTTCGTGACACACACACGAAAACAGCCGTTTAGTAAATGGAGATTAAACTACTTAATGTTCTTACATTGCTAATTACTGTTATTTCTGTTATTTTTTAAGGCGGCATTTGTTTGTCATGCAAAAACCGTCAAAATAACATCTTACTTGAAAAAATATAATTTTTTATTAAAATTTAGACATTAAAATTCAGGACAGACCCCACATACATACTTACCATACGTGGTTGAAAAAATAAAGTTTCGTTTTTATGTGAATCACAGCCGAATATGACTTGTATTTTAAAATATGTAATAAAAATTTACGTTATAACGAGCGAAAATGAAGATTTTAAATATATTTTAAAGGCACCTTATTCTACTCAAAAAAGCGCCTTAAGGATGTGAAATATTTTGTCTCTAATTTCACAAATAACTGAGTATTGGACATAAACTAATCGTCATCATAATATTACAGGGTTGTATGTTATTATTTCTACTTCTTGAGAAAAAAATGTTTTAAATTTGATGATTGTATTTTAACGAGTATAAAAATTAGAAATGTACAAGTCTTATATCGATAACTAATATTGCATTATAATAAATATATCAAAAAAATATAGTCTTTTTTAATGATATTTGAGAAAATTTAACATAACCTTCTAACTTTTCATAAAAGATTTTATTTTCAATTTTGAAATCTTTTGTTTGCATTTATATAACATTTGTACGCATTACCCCCTCTTATATTTTTAAAATTCTCATCAATGATATAGAGGAAAGTACTCAGCTACTCGCAGAACCCTCTCAGTACAGCTATGCACCGCTCTACCTCCTAAATTGCTGAATATCCAGGTACACAAAACGGAGTGTATATTTTCTCAAGAGTATCATGTTCTTGAAGAAAATGACTGATGGCCAATGTCATAATGCTATTGCGATTTTGTGGCACAGAGCTATCACCCCAAAATATCAATGTTCTAATTTCTGGATGATCTTTTACAACTTGAGATAGAATTTTATAAATGGCACTTTTTCTGGGACATATTCTTTGCTCCTGTCCGAATCGTATCCATCCCAAAACATCGAATCCTCATTACAATCTTCAGAATCACTCATTGTTTTACTTAAACACGGGCATAAAACAAACTAACATAGTATGTGACAATTATAACAATGTGTTATAATTGGGGTTTAGGGTGAAGTAATGTCGGTTTATATCTCGAAAACGAGAAAAGATGACCAATTCTAGTGTTCACCACAGTTTCTCTCGCAAATGGGCGGTTAATTTTTCTATACTTTCTTAGTCGATAAGATTCTCTATAAAAACATCGAAATTTGCTATAAGAACATTAATTTTGTTTTCATAAAACATAATAGGAACGCCTGAGCTACCTCCTTACGGGTCAAGCGGCGGAGTCCTCATTCCACTTGCTTATCATCACAAAAACAAAACTTATCGCTATCGCGCACGTCAATGACACTCTTATCCACAATGCAATGTCACCTGTTCGTATACCCGACATGGAACCTCGCGTATAACATAAAACCGACACCTTGAAGTTCTCAAACGGTCCGACCAGCTGTTTACTAGGTGACTCACGGGCGTCCAGAGTGCGACTTTAATAAAACAACTGATTTCTTCTAGGCTGACCTTGGCGATTTAATTATTATTTATTTTGTAGAACAAACGCGTGTCTAACTACCATAAATTACTTGCCTATAAAATCGTTGCATTGTCAGCTTATGGTGACATTGAAATAGGGGGCACGCGTTTTTAGATAAAAGCGATAATAGGGTAGCCAGATTTAATAATCAACCCATAATTAGGGTTGCCAATTGTAAAAGGACAAATGATCGAAACCGACAAAAAACAAACGGTTGCAGTTTATTATCCGGGAGAAATAAAACAAGACTAATAACTTTAAAATATATATCATGGCCCACTTTGGTTCTGCACTTGCATTGCTAACTTGGGTAATATCAGAGATAGAAAGGAAGTTAAATGGGGAACATTTTAAAGAATTTTATTTGTCTTTTCACTGCATTATCAAATTTCACCTATTTAAGTTTTTTAATAATTGTAAAAAAATAGCCTGATTGATCTCTTTAATTGGATATGTAGCGACATCTTAAATCACAGCTTGTAAAGTTTTAAAATTTTGGTTCAATAATTTTTGGTGTCCTGTGATACATTACATAGTACCCCATTTTTTTCTCAGTTCGTGAGTAATATTTTTAAAACTACAAGCTGTGAATTTGCATTTTACATACACTAAGCACAAAAATTAAGGGATGTAAAAATCCTAAATTTTTAGGTGATTTTCAAAGGGCTGCAACTTGGAGAAAAATAGTCTTAGAGCAATTTTGGAAAAAGAAAATTGAAGTTCGAAGTTTCTAGTTTTTAGATCTTGTAGTTCCATTCTAATTCAATTTTTTTTTCACTAAAGGACAAAAGGTCATGCCAGAGCCAATTTGCCCATATTTTAAACCCATTCAGTTATAATACTTTGAAATGAATTTCTATAAAATTTCATCACTATTCTCGAAAAATGAAAACTAGATCAATTCTTTGCAGGTAACCTTAATTTAATGCAAATTCAACGTCTCTAGTAGTATCTGAGTCATCCGTTCTTAGTGAATTATATGTACATATATACCTATGCCTTTTTAATGTTTGTTGCAAACTTCAATGAAACTAAAAATAGTTTTGATATATTTATTTTAATAAAAAAAAAAGGACAAATAACAGCATGTAATATTAATTATGTATTTTACGGATGTTATGTATGAGACATTTATATGTATAAATACCAAACCAACTTGAATGAGAACGAAGAGGCACGTTAAAAATGTCTACATTTAAATAAAAAATAGCGTTTCTCTAAGTGGGAGTAACTTTTAACAAAATTCAACAAAGGAAAAATAATTTCACAAGTTTTTATCTCGTAGATCATTATTCACGGAGGTTATTTTGCTAGTTTCTTCTCTTCAAAATTGGAATATGAAGAGACACCTCTAAAAATATTTTATTTCATTATTATTGTTATTTATCGTAAAAAGCAACACACTTTATTGATACATCTATAAAACTAAAATAAATTAAAAGTAGTTTTACCTTAATGATTGTCACAATATATCACATATAAATTATTCATTTGATTGGAATTTTAAAATTGTCAATGCTAGGAAATTAAAATATTACTTCATACACATACCGACAATCTCTTTTTTTACTAAACGGCTGTTTTCGTGTGTGTGACACGAAATTTTTAGGTCGATGTACGAAATGCTTTTCGTTCGAATTTCGGCATTTTGACAAAATTAATGCAGTAAATCGACCCTTGCGAACAACGTGGTTTTTTGATTTTGAAGTCTTTAGAGACATGCTCCAGAGGTGCCTTCGACATGAGCGAGGGGATGGCGCAATATTATTGCTATTTGCTTACTCGTTTGATATTATAGTACAGTAGCGTTAGTGTATTTATTTTGTAGTAATAGTGAAAATTATTTAATTAGTTTTCATTTTCTATTTGCCTTTCTATAGGGTATCGTAAACAAACGGGATGCCGCAGATAAACACGGAGATGGTTTGACAGTTTATGATTCCAATATACAAGGTGTCCTAGAATATCTTTTACGGTCAATCTATCTCCGTTTTTTGAAAAGGTAAACATATGAACTAAAAACTGTTTTAAATTGTATAATGATGCGAACTTAAAAATGGGGTCGAGTGGGATCGTACAGTATCGTGTCCATCCCAAACTCACGAAAATAAACCGAGTTTAGTGAATTTACTTTGTCTGGTATATTACATTCGTCTTCCATCGATTAAATCAATCTCGGATTAAAACACTTCAGCGAGGTCAAATATACAATCCTTTAACCAATTTTAAACTGTGAGAGGACGTGGTTTCTTTTCACAAAGAAAATTACCGCTGCGAAAATAAAAGTGGGTACTTCATTCTAACGTGGCTGCTTTAACTGCGTATGTACTATCAAAATAAGACACTAGCTAAAAATTGCACTTTTTATATGCCAATAAATATCTGTCGCGATTAGTGGAAGAAGGAGATCAATGTTAAAGCAATAGTCAACAAGACACGGAATATCAACGTCAACTGCGCTAGCTGCATTCACCCTGAACCTAACAATTTATTGATAGGAGGTTTTTTATTGCGTATTGGCTTACAATTTATGTTTTAGGTAACGGGGTCACTACCCTGGTAAAGTTATGCCAGAAACTACCCCGAAACTCTGTATAAGTAACAAAGTATATTTTATTAAATAGAAGTACAATTCTCCAATCGAAGAAATCGTTATTTTTAATTTTGGAATAATCATTAGTTACTTAATTTACTTAAAAGTTGGTGGTGGTTTCATAGGGGTTGAAAAAGTAAGGAGATTTTAAGTTTATACTCAGCATTTTTTTTATAATTTAATATAATATTTGGTTCATCTTCATATAAAGTTAGCAGGTCGCATACATAAATAACAAATTAAAAAAAATGAAGTTCCTTAAAATTTGCCATTTTCTTTTTGCCGTTGAAGAATGGCTATAAGAAAACTATTGTAGAATTCATTTTATAAACGAATTCTACACATTCTTCTAAGACATTCTGCGATACCCCGTATAGTAAATACGTTAAATTTTCAAAAATATCCGCTACGAAAGGTTCTCGTTCTTATTTTCCTAAACTGTATTGCGTAAAACAATGCTACGGCATTGCTAAGAAACATTATTTTGGTGTTGCTATTCTTTTATATGGTTACTTGTCCAAGTGATGTCAGTTATTTTTACTAATAAGGATGTTCGTGGTCGAAACCCAACTAATATATTATGTCGTCAACCACACGTCCGCCCGAAGCGTGATATTAAAAGATTAATTAACAAAAAAAAAAAAAATTAACAGCGTGGCTGCATTTACGTTTATACTTGAAATCATTCGATTAGAACAATATCAGTAATTGCACCATGTCAATATATAATGTTTTTTTTTGGTAGTTTAACCTTGTACCTAGCTGTAATAAGGCGACCAAAAAAAGTGTGTTGTGCGCTTTTTCTCATTAAATACTCCTATTGGCTCTGTTAATTGCAATGATGTAAGTTTGCGGAGGAATTAAGGTGGACGACAGAGGCGGATTCCTATATTTTATGTAGCCTCTTTGGCATTATTTTTATTTTATACGGCATGACGCAAAATGATGGAATACATCAATTATTATTAAGTAGTAATAGGTAATTTCTGGAACAAAATTAGAACAGTCGATTTGTATTCTCAAATATGTTTTGGAGAATTTGTATTGTCATTTTTTAAGCGACTTCAAAAAAGGCGGAGGTTCTCAATTCGTCTGTATATATATTTTTTATGTATGTTCGGGTATAACTTTTGTGTTTATGAACCTATTTTAATTATTCTAATTTAATTGGGTTCAGTATAACTCCAACATGGTCTCATCTTAATTTCATTGGTATTGGACCTTTGACTTCGATGATACACAACGGAACTCCTTATTCAAGTGGACGTCGTTTTCTCATTCTCATCTCTCATTTCATTCGCGAAGCATCCTTAGTAGGTCTATCCATCACTTAAAATTATAAAATAATAAGTTTAAAGAAAAAAAAAACGACTTAAAAAAAGTAACAACTAGAAACCAAGGCAAATGTTGTCTACAATTTAATACTAACTTTTGTCGTTCCGTTTAATGTAATTAAGAAGTTATTGTTTATTTTATGTAATTATTATTAGTTGTTTTATATAATTGAAGTCGGTGCCAAGCAAAACATAAAAAAATATATACCTTGCTACTATAACAAGGAGTTCACATTTACAATTGCCGAAGGCTGGCATTTGCATTACTAATATTGTATGGCACCGACTTCAAAATTGTATAAATACATAATTATGTATATAATTAACATATGTCTGAGTAGTAACGTTATTATCAAGCCTTTTCAAAAAGGGATATGACCCTTGCCTTATATTTTTTGAAACATACAACTCTCAGAGCCTCAACTCAAGCGTTATATAGACAGAACCGCCCTGCCAACCTTTTTACTGACGTTTCGATTTTTTAAAAGAATGAAAAGTACAAAATTCTTAGGGAAGATATTCTTGAAAAATTCATCACCCCCAATAGGCTTTGCGCAACCTTGATATTCACAACATTCGACCACCAGAGCCTCTACTAAGGTACCATAAAGGCAGAATCGTGCTGCCTATTTCTTTACACACGTTGCGAATGTTTAAAGGAAAAAAATAAGTACATGCTTAAGGAAGAATTTTCTTTAAAAATTCACCACACCTTCAGTAGACTTTCCGCGACCTGGATATTTACAACATACGACCCTCAGAGTCTCTACTAAGACATCATAAAGACAGAACCATCCTACCAACTTTTTTACAGGCGTTACGAATTTAAAAACAAATCAGGTACAAGATTCTTACGGATTTTTTTTTTTAATTCACCACACCCCCTAGTAGGTTTCCCACAACCTTGATATTCACGACATACAACCCTTAGAGCCTCTACTAAGGTATCGTAAAGACAGAACTACCGTTCCAACTTTTTTACAAATGTTACGAATTTTTAAGAGACTCGAGTACAATATTCTTAGGGAAGATATTTTTTTTAAATCCACCACACCCCTAGTAGGTTTTCCGCAACTTTGATATTCACGATATACAACCCTCGGAGCCTCTACTAAGGCACCATAAAGACAGAACCACCCTTCCAACTTTTTTACAAATGTTACGAATTTTTAAGAGAATCAAGTACAATATTCTTAGGGAAGAAATTCCTTAAAAATCCACCACACCCGTAGTAGGTTTTCCGCAACTTTGATAATCACTATATACAACCCTCAGAGCCTCTACTACGGCACCATACAGACATAACCACCCTTCCAACTTTTTTTTACAGATGTTACGAATTTTTAAAAGATTTACAAAATTCTTAAGGGAAGACTTTTTTTTTAATTTACCACACCCCTAGTAGGTTTCCCGCAACCTTGATATTCACGACATATAACCCTCAGAACCTCTACTAAGGCACTATAGAGACAGAATCGCCTTACCGATTTTTTTAGGGATGCTACGAATTTCTAAAAGAAAAAATGTAAAATTCTTAGGGAAAAAATATGTTTACAAATTCACCACACCCCTAGTAAGCTTGTCACAATCTTGAAATTTACAACATACAACTCTTAGAATCTCTACTAAGGCACCATAACGACAGGACTGCCTTACCAATTTTTTTACAGACGCTACGAATTTTTAAAAGAATCAAGTACAAAATTCTTAGGGATGAATTTTTGAAATAATTCATCACCCCCCACCAGTAGGCTTTTCACAACCTTGATGTTCACGATGTATAACATTCAGATACTCTACTAGGGCTCTATAAAGAGAGAACCACCCTGCCATTTTTTTACAGACGCTACAAATTTTTAAAATGAAAAAGTGAAAATTCTTAGGGATTTTTTTTTAATTTAAATTAAATAAACAGGGATAAGTTACAACGTATAACCAGGTACTTATTATTTTGTTACTTAGCATTACTTATGTTATTTCAGTAATTACGAACCCGTGAAGGCCACGCCTCTGGCACTCCGACGAAACGAGCGGCTCTAATTATGACCAATTAATTATAGTTTAATTGAACGCGATTGGATTTAAAATTGCTATAGTATGCCTCATACGATTTTATTAAAACTTATCGCATCGTTAAAATCACCTGATAAGATATTTTCGAGCGTCTTGGAGTAAACTTTCGACAGAATTATATTATCGTAATTTATTGAAAAGACACTCGTGAACTGAAAGATAATAAATACTCCGCCGACTCTGATGTGCACAAACTGCAGAATAAGGTTACGTAATGTGAATTGCAAATACACGCGATATCAGGTTTAACATAAAAAGTGGAATAACAGTTATGTTTTAAATTATAACAATTTTTATTTGTCGTGTTTTATTAGCTCCGGAATCGAGTTGTCCCGTCGCGTCGTCCGCTTTGTGTCACCTTGATGCCCGTCGTATGGATAGAATTGAGTTACGGAACGGCAGTCGAGTGCGAACGTATCCACATGCCCCACAAACATACTAAAATATACAGGGGTTTTCACGTAATCCGTTCATTAACTGTTTCCACAAAGAGTAAACCTTCGAAAATTTGCCGTGAGGAGTAATTGCGATTAATCTTCTTAAAGAGAATATGTTCAATCAGTTATAATTATTGTTTTATTTATTGCACGAAAGAAGACATATTTGTTATGTATTGTATGAAAATTAACGGTTTTTAAGATATTTACATTTGTATGGAAATTGTGACGTTTGCATAAACATATTTAAAATTCTACACTGAGAGAAGTTTATTCCTGACGAGGAAATGCGTTTATTTGACCTTCAAAATTATCGAAACTATCAACAGTATACTCTTTATTTTGTAAATTTCTCTTCGTCGTAAATACAGAGTGGATACTTTAACTGGAATAAATTCTGTAACGCCTGAAAAATTCCTGAAGCAGGTCCATTTTTGATTTTGGTTGCCTACACTTAGAGAGTAATACGATACATTTAGTCGTTCTCGTCCTAGGAAGGGGGGGGGGAGGGGTGATAGCCCCGAGCTTTTTTATATAAGGGAACGTAAGATCACATCCAGAGGAATGCAAGGCAGAGCTCGTTTTCTAAAATTTTCAAATTATTAGGTGTAAAAGAATAAAAACCTACTTTTCATTTTAATGATCGTGTTATCGCGAAAGACGTTAAAAATGGGTATCGTTTTTTCTTTTTTGTAAAAATCTAAATAAAGCCCGTCTTTTATTCTGTAGCATCTTATCTTGTATCACACATGAAATCAATTGAGACGGAAGTTCCACAAGGTTATGTACTGAGGCCACTTCTATTTAATATTATTTCTGCACATATTTCAAAAATTCCTTTAAAATATGCAAACTACACTGATGACACGCCTTCTCTATAGTTTTTTACCTTCCGACTCATTCGCGGCTTCTCAAATTATAAATAACGATTTAAAAACTGTTTTTGAATGGACATTAAAAAGTACATTGATTATAGATGCTAATAAAAGTCAAAATATTGTTTTTGATACACCATATCAACTTCACGACAAGGATGAATTAAATATTAAAATTAATGATGGATTAATCGCGTCAACTAGTATTGTAAAGAACTTCGGAGCTTCCACAAAGTTTGATTCTACATAGAAATATTCTAGTCATATCAATAACATGTAAGAAAACGTTTTTCTCCTTAAAACAGCTGTATTTTTTAAAAAGTATTTAGACACATTAAAATTTAATTTTGTTAAAATTTTGCTTAGCGAAACCATGGTTTTATCTCAGTTGTATTATGCAAATATTGTGTTCGGACCCTGCTTGATACAGGAGGGCAAAAATCGTTTACAAAAAAATCAGAATGCCTGTGTGAGATATTTTACAACCGTACCACTATTTGATCGTATTTCTCCTTACATGAGTGCATTTAATTTATTGAATATGCCTGAGAGGATATTTGTATATATTGTCGAGTTTGTCTTAAATATTATAAAGACCAATACACCTGACTATATATGTAATGTGGCGAACTAACACTCACAGTGGAGATTTAAGACAAATACACTAGGCACAATAATTAAGGGATTTAAAAAGCTCCTAAACTTTTAAGTGATTTTGAAGCGGCTTAACTTGGAAAAAAATAGTGGCACAGAAATTTAAAAAAAAGCAAACTGAAGCTCCATGTTTCTAATTTTCAGACCTTGAGTTCAAAATTGTTTATCATAAGCAGTTTTTGAGTTCCAAGCCCGGAAGAAAGAGGAGGGTTAGAGGGCCAGGTTAGCTGCCTACCCTCTGTAAAAACAGATAAACAGCTCATAGTATCGATGATATTCATCGGTAGGAACAGGTCATAGACCTACTTAGAAGAAGAAGAAGAAGTTTTTGAGTAATCGTAAGAAAGCTATCGAAAAAAAAATTCCAAATTTTTTGTTGAGTTCTTACTGAAAAGGTCCACCCACGTACTTCAATATCCTCTTTAATTTGAGTGGTCTAAAAAGCCTTGTACGATGATTTTTCGCTGAGTTATGGCCGTTCAAAGCAAAAAAAGTCAGTTTTATGGATTTTTTGCATCCCTTAATTTTTGTGCCTAGTGAATAGAACAATTTCCATGCCACTGCATCGAAGTGAAATGTTTAAATCCACTTTTTTGGATATAGTAGTATATATCGTCAATAACCTACCTGCTCAATATCACAATATGTCGGTGGCAACAGTCAGAAGTGAACTAAATTGTGATATGCTTTAATCAAATTTGCAACATTTTAATACACGTCTATTTTAAGTTTTATTCTTATTTTTTAGTTTGCTAATTTTAGATTGTCATGTACATATGTTTATAATCAATTAAATATGTTAATTGTATATTATATATGCTTGAGAGTGTTGTAAATCAACTTAAAATTTCATAGAGTACATTAAAGCGTTTTTGGTGATCGGTCTTGTTTTTGTAAAACTTAAAGGTCTACGAAATCGTGAAAATACTTTTGTATATTCGGATAATGATCGTTCTAAATTTTAATAAACAGAAGACGACAAAACTAGCGCCGTTCGTATTACTTCGGCCGGCCAGTCGGCGACATGCATCACGAGTGCGTACGCCTTTTAAAAAATTAAATGCAACACCACTTAAGCGTTGTCCATAAACCAATATCCAAAAGTAATAACGTAGTAACACGGGGAAAAATAAAACCATATTTTTACGGGATTAATTCGAAATTTTTCCTATCAACCTAATCTCATCAGAAAATTATTTACTGCACTTTTTGCGCCCGTGCTATAAACACTTTCGAATTGCAAGTAAACAATAAACGCTTTCCTATCTGCAATAAGCTAACAATGACTGTTTTAGATAAACAGAAAAATCCTTGTCTAAAAAAATAATTGCGCAGCGAGGTCTGCCTTTTCGCTGATAAGCAAAACGACGTTATAAACAACGAGGCCAATAAATCAATAGAGGACGTCTGCAAACAGCCGGTATTGTTTAGGTGTTCCTGACAAGCCCATTTCCGCACATTTTTTTTAAAAGGAGAATATATCGAGCAGTTATACCTGTAGGTCAGTGGCGGCTCGCGGGTTAGAAAATAGGTGAATAGTCAGGATGTGTAAACAGTTAGAAAAATGTAGATTAATTTTTCTTAAGATTTACTTATAGCCAAGCTTATAGCTATCTACTTTTTGTACACCAAATCAATTTTTCGATCTTTTAGTGAGGCGTAGTTATCTATTATATCTTCATAAAATGGCGGGTCCTTCTTTAGTTCTAGCAACAATTCTTTCTCGATAGAAATAGTCGCTAAAGATGAAAGTTTTTCTTAGGAAATGGTATTTCTTGAATAAGCCTTTATACGTTTAAGACACGAAAAGCTTTCAGCCTCTGTATTCATTTCGTTTTTTGAGCAGTTCATGCAGCGGTATAGTTCTGTAACTTTCATCACTATATAACACGTTTTTTAGGTCGCTAATGTTTGGTAAATATATTTCCATAAATTATTCCCAATTTTCAAGAGCATTAGAAGGGAAACTCGATCTATATTGTAGCAAGTTTTGCAATATCAGCGAGACAAACAAATTTCAACTTTTCGCAGTCCTTTCCATTAAAATATGGTCCAATATTTCATAAAAAGGTGCTTTATATTTTCTACTAATGGCTTCGTTAGAAAGACCAGCGTATTGTCGTTTTGTAATTTCTAATTCCATCATTCTATTTGCTTTATTAAAAATTGTCTTAAAAAAGTCGTCATTTCTCTTTTTGTTCAATATTTCATGTGTTTGTTTTATTTGATGCACGCAAAAATTAATATCTAATGATTCTTTTTGTAGGATATCATATAGAATATCTGGGCAGAATCGGTATGTTTATATAGTGCCTTCGTAATATTTAAAATATCTACAAATCCATTCCTGTTCAAACCAGTTGTTTATTAGAAAATAGTAAACAGGGCCGGCAATATAGTTTTTTAACATTGGGCTGCTACATAACCATTTATAATTTGTGAACCAAGCAGATTTGAAATTTACGTTATAAGATTTACCAGATTTCTTAATCTCTTTTTTGGCGAATATTGATAAAACAGTCGTAGGTCTTCCTTCCAGTAAAACTTCTCTTTTATCTTCGTCTTTCCAGCGAAAGAACGGTGTTTACAGAAAACATGGTTTTCTGTAGCAAAGTATTGAAATATTTATTGGTTTATAATGTATATACCTATTTGGGAATTATGTATGGAACAGCACATCAATATCGAACAACAATAACGGTTTTGCATAAATGTGACGGTATTTTGTTGATACAGCGTTCAATTTCGGCCTTCAACGCTTGAGTAGCCGGGGGCTTGTTGGCGTAAACCTGAGACTTCACAAAACTACATAGAAAAAGTTCATAAATGTTAAATCACAAGATCGTGGCGGCCAATTATGGTTATCAAAACAGGGGACGACACGACTCGTGCAAGACCGTCAATGTTTCACGGGTGGTAAGGCAAATGGCACCGTCCTGCTGAAACCACATGTCTTCAAGAGCAATATCTTCCAATTGAGGCACACTGGATTATCATGTCACGATATCTTCGCCATGTACTGTTAATGCAGTACCGGCCTCGCTTTAAAAAAAAAATGGTCCAATGGTTTCTTCAGACCACAATGCACATCAAACAATGACACGTTGGGGGTGCATTTGTTTCTCATGAATCATTCGTGGATTTTCTGAGCCCCAAATGCGGCAATTTCGTCTATTAACGAAGCTATCAAGGTGAAAATGGGGCTTGTCGCTGAAGATGATTTTGTCTTCTTCGAATATGATTTTGGCGAACTCTCTTCTTCATGCTGTGCATGGTCTGTTGGCAGAAGTTGTGGAGTATATTGGACTTTGTAGGCATGGGCATTCAAATCTTCAGTGAGAATACGGTGAAGAGTGGCTGTTGAAATGTCCAATTCTGGTACGAGATGACACGTACACGATGACGAATCGAGATCTCTGGACTCTCGGTCACACTTTCGCTGTATTGCCATGATGTCCGTCCGAACTGTCGTGCTGTTCTACACGACCACTAAGAGCTCGTGTCGTGTGTTTGATATCAATAACTGAACCAGTGCTTTCGAATTTTTCAATTATTCTTTTTGCAGTTGATAAAATTTAAATATTTCTACCGAAAATTGGATGAACTTTACGAATCGTAGCAACCAAGCTTTCAGAAAGCACTTTTTTAACGTCTGATTCATTTGCAAACAATTTTCCTCGCATAAAGTTGTCCAAGCTCCGAAAGTGACATCTGTCCGTAAGAGACAGTAGTCTGTAACGGACAGATCCGGAGAATATGGAGGATGTGGTACGATTTCATAGCCATATTTCTTTAATTTGTTTACGGTCTACAACGAGACATGATGATGCAAAAGGATATGACCTTTCCTTTTCTCCATATATCGAGCTTTTTAACCTTCCCGGTCAATTTTAAATGTCTGGAAACGGTCGTTCTACACTTATGTCGACATGTGCCGCAAGTTCTCTGACTGTTTAACGAGGATTTTCTTCCGCAGCCTCCTTAAGAAGTTCGCCATCGATTGATGTTGAAGGTCGTCCACAGGGTTGATTTTGGAGGTCACATCTGAAGAAAATTTTGTAAACCAATAAAAAACCTGATTGATATTTCTTGCAGCCTAGGCAGCGGAATGACCAATTTTGAACTTGTATAGAATCGTTGGGATTCATTTAGCATAAAAGTAGGGGTGCACTTGAAAAACAATGCTGGATGGAGTTTCTTAAGGGTACAAAAGAGCTGGATGTGGTTTCTTAAGGGTACAAAAGTGTACCAAGAACGTTTTAAGTTCGTGAACAGAAATTCTTTTATACAATATAAAATATTTTTATCATTTCAAATGACGGAGATACTAACTAAAAGACATTCAGGGACACCCAGTGTATGACTACTAATAAAATTAGGTTATGTTATAACATACTCATATTTTCTGTAGTTATTTATTTATTTATCGCCGCTAATGCCGCTCGTTAACAGTATAAAGACGTAGGACAAAAGTGCGAGAATATCAACGACGAAGCCCTTTTACTAATCGTGGTAATCCCGCGACAGAAGGGCTTTGCTTAGCGTATTCAAAGGCACGTATTTAAATATTTAAGACCTTCTTCTACATGTGTACGCCCTAGGTATTACAGGGCGATTAACTTTATTTGATTAGCACTCGCATAATTCAACTAGGAAACATAGAAAGAAACAGTTTGCTGTACCGGATGATCGTCTATATACGACCGCGAACTAAATACAATAAAAATAAAATTAGCGAACAAAAAATGCCGAAAAATTTTCAGTCGTTTTTTAAAGGCTGCAACTTTATGAAAAATTCCCATATCGAGATGAAAATAAAACCATTTTGAAGCTTGAAGTTTCTAGTTATAAAATCTGGGAAAAAAATTCGGAGCTACGGGTTTCCTTAATTTTTTTAAGTAGTGTAATTAAAGAAATAAATAGTCAAAAGTTAAAGAAAAATTTAAAAAGGTATTTAATAGGACAAAATAACGTATGCAAATGTTTGGGTTTTGTTGGATTTTTAAAAATTTTCATCTGTAAGAAATTAAATTTTTTTTTCTTTCTGAGGAATTTCCAGTTTATGGGAAATGTACGTCGTGAATATCAAAGTTCCTGAATGCCTGTTGGCAGTGTGATGAAGTTTTAAATAATTTTTGTTTCTACGAAACTTGAATTTTTTTTTCTTTAAAAATTCATACCGTCTATAAATCGATAGGTGGGGCTGTTTTGTCTTTATGGTGCCTTAGCAGAGACTCTGAGGGATGTAAGTCGTGAATATCAAGGTTTGCGGAATGTCTACTGGGGGTGTGGTTAATTTTTAAGAAAATTTCATCACCAAGAGATTTTAATTTTTTCTTTAAGAATTCGTAGCGTCTATAAACAAATAGATAGAGCTGTTTTGTCATCGCACTGCCTTAGTAGAGGCTCTAGGGAATGTATGTTGTGAATATCAAGGTTGTGAAATGCCTACTGGGGGTGTAGTGGATTTTAAAAAATGTTCTTGACTAAAAAACTTGTTTTTTCTTTCTTCAAAAATTCGTAGCGTCTATAGAACAATCGGTAGGATTGTTTTATCTTTATAGTGCCTTAGTAGAGGCTCTGGGGGATGTATGTCGTGAATATCAAAGTTACTGAATGCCTGTTAGAGGTGTGGTGATTTTCTAAATAATTTTTACCCATGTGAAATGGTACTTTCTTTCCTTCGAAAATTCGTAGCGCCTATAAGTGAATCGCTAGGGCCGTTTGGTCTTTACACTACCTTAGCAGACTCGGAGGGATGTATTTCGTGAATACCAAGGTTGTCGAGACTTTTTGGGAGTGTAATGAATTTTTAAATAATTTCCATCTCTAAGTACTTTTTTTTTTCTCTTTAAAAATTCGTAGCGTCTATCAAAAAAAATCAGTAGGGCTGTTTTGTCTTTATAGTACCTTGGCAGTTATTCTGGGGAATGTACGTCGTGAATATCAAAGTTCCTGAATGCCTGTTGGGGGTATGATCAATTTTTAAATAATTTTTGTTTCTACGAAACTTGATTTTTTTTAATTCATACCGTCTATAAGGTGGGGCTGTTTTGTCGTTATGGTGTCTTAGTAGAGACTCTAAGGGATGTATGTCGTGAATATCAAGGTTTGCGAAATGTCTACTGGGGGTGGGGTGATGTTTTAAGAAAATTTCATCACCAAGAGACTTTAATTTTTTTTATGAATTCGTAGCGTC
Organism: Rosalia funebris; assembly: GCA_037954035.1. NCBI lineage: Eukaryota > Metazoa > Arthropoda > Insecta > Coleoptera > Cerambycidae > Rosalia > Rosalia funebris. The sequence goes on along the minus strand of JAZFAV010000002.1, from coordinate 4,033,109 downwards.
TATAAACAAATAGGTAGGGCTGTTTTGTCTTTATGGTGCTTTAGTAGAGGCTCTGAGAGATGTATGCCGTGAATATCAGGGTTGTTGAATCCCTGTTGAGGGTGTGGTAAATTTTTAAAAATTTTCATCTCTAAGAAATTTTAATATTTCTCTTTTTAAAAATTCGTGGCGTCTATAAAAAAATTGGTAGGGTAGTATTGTCTTTATGGTACTTTAGCAGATGCTCTGGGGGAAGAATTTCGTGAATATCAAAGTTGCTGACCGCGTGTTGGGGGTGTGATAAATTTTGTGTGGTGGTGTAAGAACGATTTTTCCTTGTCCTGTAAGGATTTAATCGATTTTCAACCTTTCCTTGCGCGTCGAACAATTTCCAACGAATTACCTTTACTTCAATTCATAAATATTTGTTACCCTTGTATGCCTGGAAGGTGAAAGTTCAAACCGAAACCCGAACGTTTTCCTCCGCCGGTTTATTAACAAATTCTTGCACATCTCCCCGCACGGGAAATATATCACGTGGGCGTATTTTCCGAGCCTTATACAATTTCCATCTTATCGCAGATTCGCCTGTTTCACGGCCTCCCGCGTATCAAGCCCGGCCGGGCTATCGATTCGATACCGGGGTTAGTGAACCTTGCTTTCCCGCTTTCGAAACTGAGAGACACTTCTGCTACATTATCGCGATTACTTTTTCGCCATTGTCGTCGATGGACACTGATCCCATAGAAATTCGTTTTGTTTTTGAAACGTGAAATGTGGAAAGGTAACGTTCTGTTTGTGAAGTTTACTCGTAGATAGATATTTTTAATGAATGTTGGAGTTGACGGGACAGTTGTCCAACTTGTATGAAAATGAGGCGGACTGCCATAGCAGGCAGTTTTGCGTTTTACTAACCATCACGTAAATGACGCAACATAAGATAGAATTTTCATCATATTGTGACATTTTGTAGCGTAAGGCATACTGTTTTTAAACAATCGCGAGTTCGAAAATACTGTGGTGTTAGTAACTGATAATTTGTTAACAACCTTAGTTGGGATTAAATTTGTCGAATAGCTTTAATTAAACTCCAAATCTTACCAAAAACATAAATGTGAAAAGGGGGCCAAGTTCGGTACAAACAACGTTGAAGGTTGTCGGCTTCGAGTTGAGATCTGATCGAAGTTCCATAAGATCTTACAGCAGGAACTTACGATAGGAATGTACAACGGTCTTCAATTGATTTAAAAGAAAATTTGTTACGTTCTTTGATATTGAATTTATAACCTGGAAAGTTTTAATAGTCAATAAAATACGTTTAACGTGATGATATTTTTAATGCAAGCTTAAAATAAATTTTTGCTAATTGTTCTATTTTATACTACTAACAATTTAGTTGGATATAAAACTTGCCAAGTTATAAATTCAATATCAATATCGTTACACTTACGCCAGCGCTTATTCCAATCCCCGACACTTCTGGAACTCGATCTTTGAGATACCATTTAGTTCTCTCTCTCGCAGCGATGCGATTTTAATCTCATCTATGCTTGCAAAACGACGGCCCTTTAGCGTTCTATTTATTTTTGGGAACAGAAAAAATCAAACGGAACCATATCTGGCAAATATGGAGGCTGGGGCATCATTTCAATCTTGCCTTTGACCAGAAATTCACGAACGAGCAATGAAATATGAGCAGGTGCATTATCGTGGTGCAAAATTCATGAATTGTTTCGCCCCAAGGGCGTTTCTGTTTGATCTTGTGGGTAGTACTCCTTAGTGATCGTTTGACCTTGTGACAGGAACTCATAGCGCACTATTCCGTTAAAATCGAAGAACACAGTGAGCTAACGTCGACATTCGACTGCACTTGTCCAGCTTTTCTCGGTCTTGACGATCCAGAAGGCCCCCACCGGGACGATCGAGCCTTAGTTTATAGTCATACCCGTAACCCGTGTTTTCATCACCTGTTATGACACGTTTCAGTAGTTCGGCATCGTCGTTGATTTCATTTAGCGACTACTGAGCAACTTCCATTTCTTCTTATGGCGCTACAGCCCAATCTGGGCCTTGGCCTCCTTTAACTTCTGCCTCCATTCCTCTCTGTCTCCTGCCGCTCTTTTCCAAACTCGGATTCCTAGAAGGTCGCGTGCATCCTCTTGTACTTCGTCTTCCCAGCGTTTCCGGGGTCTCCCCACTGGCCTCTTTCCGTACATTCGACTGTCTAACGTTCTTTTTGGTAGCCTCTTATCTTCCATTCTGACCAGATGCACTGCCCACTGTAACCGAGTGGGGGTTCTTTGAAACGACTATTAGTTCATGATTGAATCTGGTTCTCCAGATATTATCGTCTTTAACTGGTCCCAGTATCTTTCTCAGTACCTTCCTTTCGAAGATACTGAGCATATTTTTTGTTCTTTCCGTCATGGTCCACGCTTCGCTTTCATAACTTGCAATAGGTCTTATTATTGTCTTGTATACTCTCAGCTTGTTGTTACGGGGGACATTTTTAGATTTAAGTACGTGGGACATTGCGAGGTAGGCTTTGTTGGCTATCGTTATTCTTCTGCGGATTTCTCCATCTTCCATATCGTCTGAGTTCAATTCCACTCAGAGATATACAAATTGATCCACTAACTCGATGTTATCTTCTACGACCATTTGTGCGGCTCTGTTGTTTCTTTTTTGAATTAATGTTTTTGTTTTTGTAGTGTTGATCTCAAGGCCGATATTTTTGGCATGTAGTTTTAATTCAGAATAGGCTTGGCTTGCTGCTTCTGCTCTTCGGCTCATAATATTGATGTCGTCCGCGTAGGCAGCCACCTGGAGGGTCTTGTTGGTTAACAGATTTTCTTTTCCAATGTCCATCTGCCATATTACGTATTCCAAAGCTGAGTTAAGTAGAATGGGAGCCAGCCCATCTCCTTGCTTCAAGCCTTTCGAGATGTTAAACGTGTCACTTAGTTGATTTTGAATACGTATCGTCGCTACCGTGTCATCCATTGTCGTTTCTCCAACTTTCATTTGCTGATGTTTTTGTTCGAAATTCAACAATTTTGGAACAAATTTTGCTGATGCACGTTTCATACCTAAAACGTCCGAAAAGATTTCATGGCATGAGTCAATTGATATGCCAATATCATCAGCGACTTCCCTGATTGTGATTCGACGATCGTTCATAATCATTTCTTTCACTTTTTCCGCGTTTTCATTGGTTGTTGCTGTGCTGGGGCATTTAGGGCGCTCGTGATCTCCAACATCTTCACAACCTTTTTGGAAACGCTTATGCCACTCGTAAATCGTTGTTTTGCTCATAGCAGACGCATCGAAAGCAATATTTAACATTTCTAAAATATTGCTGCACTTTATTCCATTCTTATATTGAAAATTTAATGCAAATTCTGTGATCCATTTTTTAAAGAAATAAATAATCACCAATCGTACCAAAACACATGTAACCTCTTTGACAGCTGACAACAGACTAAACATCTGATATGGCTAACAGGGTACAGATACTTTTCAAACATGTTTACCAACACAATAACGAATAGATCGCGTGAATCGGACTAATACAACCTGCGAAATTACAAAATTCCCGTTACTTTTTGAACACACCTCGTATATCCTTTTTATATCACTTTTAATATATCGACGTTGAATGGTGATTCATCCTGTGTATTAAAATCAAATAATTACTAAGTTGTAACATAACCGATAATTATTAAGAACAAAGCACTTAATTTAAATGTTAATTAAAAATGGTTGTTTATTGCAAGTCAACATCAAAGTTATATTTTTTTTTACGTCATTCTCTTTTGTCTAACTCAAATAATACAAAGCGTGTTTATTACTTTTTTTTCCAGAACTGAGTGCCGCTCAGAGATCGTTTGCCAAATGCCTGAAGGGCTTCACATTTGAATGCGTGGGTGGCACCCAAACAGATGACGAGCAAGTGATTTGCGCATCGTTAACAAATTTCAGCGAGTTGATTCTTCAGGTGGAAGACGAACGGGATAGAATGGTGAGTGTTTTTTTAACGATGTAACACGCCTACAAACAATATTTTTACGTCGATTTTTTCTGTCCGAGGTCTTATTATTCTTTATAGTCTAATTAATTTGCGCCTAAAAAATGTCTGTGCATGCAAAATAAAAATTGTTACAATAAGAACGCAAGATATGGATTTTAAATAAAACGTGGTTTTCTTTAGAAAAGTATTGTTTATTTATTGATTGATAATGTAGATTTTTGGAAATCATGTATGGAACAACACATTCGATAAATGGCCGCCACACGGCTTTGACGGCACACGAGTACTCTTCTGGCGAAATCTTCAATAACGGTTTTGCTTAAACGTGGTGGTATTTCGTTGATACAGCGTTCAATTTCGACCTTCGATGCTTGTGGTCGTAGACTTGTTGACGTAAATCTAAGACTTCAGAAAAAGTCTATAGGTGTTAAATCACAAGATCGTGGCGGCCAGTTCGGGTCGCCAAAACGGAAGATGATACGACCAGGAAAGAACTCGTGCAATACCGTCAATGTTTCACGGGTGGTATGGCAAGTAGCATCGTCCTGCTGAAACCACATGTCTTCAAATGCAATATTTTCCAATCGAGGCACAAAGAACTGAGTTATCATGTCACGATAATGTTTGCCATTTACCGTTAATGCCGAAATTATGCAATGATTCCTTCAGGCGACAATTCATACCAAACAGTGACACATTGGGGATGCATTTGTTTGTCATGAAGCATTCGTGGATTTTCTGAGCCCCAAATGTGGTAATTTTGCCTATTGACGAAGCCATCAAGGTGGCAATGGGCCTTGGTCACAGAAGATGATTTTGCCCATAAAATCGGCATTCACTTCTTGTTGTTCAATGATCCAATTGGTGAACTCTCTTGGCTGTGCATGGCCTGTTGGCAGAAGTTGTGTCAATTGGACCTTGTAAGCATAGAGATTCAAATTTTTAGTGAGAATATGTTAAAGAGTGGCTGTTGAAATGTCCAATTCTTGTGCACGATGGAGATTCCTGGACTCTCGGCCACACTCTCGCGAACTGCCTGGATGTTTTGTTCTGAACGACCACTACGAGCTCGTGTCGTGTGTTTCACATCAGTAACTGAATTAGTACTTCCGAATTTTTCAATTATTCCTTTTACAGTTGATAAATTTGGAACATTATTTCTACCGAAACTTGGGCGCACTTTTCGAATCGTAGCAACCAAACTGTCACCATTCTGATAGTAATGTTTAACGATAAGGACGCATTGTTGCATCGTGTAGCACTTACGACTGTCACAATTATTGACCTATCGAATCATGACTGCCAAAATGACACGCAACTCTTGCGCTCTTATTGTCTCTAAAACCCTAACACCCCTTACATATCTGTGCCTTAGAAAAGTCTGGAATATACTTAATAGTACTGTTGTACACTGTATATATACACTGTTGAAAAAACGTCCTGGAGACGTCGATTTTATTTTTTTCTTGTTCATATTTTGAGGTACAAATAACGCTGATTGCGATAGTCAAATTGATAAAAGCGAGTAGTAATTATTAGAAGCAGAGGAAAACACAAAATTGATATGTGATATCGTATTTGTTCATATCGTACCTTCATTTTATTCAGATTTCGGTTTTATAAAACTTGACCAACCCACGAAATCCAATAAAATGGACTGTATTGTTTCATTTGTGCGCGAAATATTCTCTTATTCTTATAATGATTATTAATTAATCAATAAGCACTGGAGCTATATCTACCAGGGGTATTGACGGCAGAAAGCAACTGAAGACCGGCGATCGCCATTGGATCCCGGACCAAAATTCCCACTCTATTAATAATAGCAAAGATCCTGTTTGGATAACTATTATGCAGTGACTCAATATAGTTTTGTGAAATATTATCCAGGTTTTCAATTTTTAATCAAACATGGAATGGAAAACATTTCAGACTAGATAACTCCAAATATGTTCTATTGAATTTAAGTATTGAGACTCCGGTGGTTAATCCAGAACAATAATATTATTGTCTATACTATTGAAGCTACATGTATGTGTTGGTGCATCTTGTAATATTCACCGATTTTGATAAATTAGGTTTACATGATGCAAAAGATATTCGTCTAAGAATTTTTGCACATTCGTGCTGTCCGATATGAAATTTATGTCTGTTTTATCAGATATAAAAGAGCTAATTCTTCCACATATCGTCTCTGACTTCGGCGTTTGGAAAATATGTTTTATTCTTTGCAAATGTATCCAAAATAGCATACATACCATCAGGTCCATTCAGATTCATCTTATTTTCACCAGTAAACATGACGCATTTCGAATCTTCAATCTAAGACATATATTTTCTCGCAAAAGCTAGCCAAATAGTAGAGTAGTGAAATTTTATATTATGGAAAGAAGTGGTTTTCTTCTCTCCATAATTTTCTTCATCTTTTTGAAAAGTAATTATTTTACGATTTAATCAGTTGTTTTTAAAGATCGAATTTGAGCATTTTCCCGTCTTTAGAAGGTGCGTCTTAAGAAGTTTTAGGATTGTGTTACAACCCATCAACGAGCAACAATAACAATACCGGATGCAATTCTTTCGAAGGGTATTCCTTTTTTCCTCTCCTAAATTTGTGATTCCTACGGTCCTTTGTGAAGACACGTTCAACGCATACATGTCTGCAATGAATTTCACTAAAGGCGCAACGCGTTACAATTAATTGATTACATTATAAACAGATTTGTGTTGAGGTGCCTTCAATCGCTGCATTATAGATTTATTACTTCGAGCAACTAGGTATAATAGAGATTTTGGGGTAAGGTTTAAATTTAATTATGAGAAATGACATTCACCTGCATTTAGAACCGATACCGACGTTTTTTGAGTCGTTTGTCTGCAAAGACATTCAGGACCATGTCTTCTGTGTTTTTACAAGTTTTAAAGTAAGGTCTAAGGGGGGTATCCCCCGAAGGTGGTACTAACGAACCTCCCTTTAGACCAGGAAGGTGTATCCTCTTAAAATCAACTTTAAGAAAATTTAACAATTACTATAGCAGGCCTTTTCGTCTTGATTCCTCCTTGCTGTCCATTTTCTTCTGTATCATTCATTTCTCTACAGCAGCATCTTCGTCAGCATGAAACATACTAAATAGTCCACCTCTTGTCCCAGTCATTACGACGGTGACCATAAAAGTACCACGGTGGTTTAACGGGAGAACAATCGCGAGACAAATCGGCCATCTTTGATCTTTCTATGCGTGTAAGAATGTTCGGGGCATTGATTTACCGACCGGAAAAGTTCAGAAGTTAACTAGCGGTCATGCCAGTTTTTCATCGCCTGTTATAATTTGACGCCATTATTGCGATCATTTCACTTTCTCGGGTTGTGATGTAATACCGGCCACGGGGGAGACACCCATGTATCGGAGCAGCGGAGTCGAGAGGATGTTGCCACGGACGGACTTTCAATGAACTTACCGCGGTGACCGGTCATGTAATTGTTGGTAGGGCGTTACGCAAGGCCCACACATTTTCAGATTAATATGGAGTTAAATGATGACTGTCATTGGGATGCTTATTTTTTTTTTTATTAGAAATCCAGTGAAACAACTGGTTTATCAAGCAAACAAATATTCAGATAGAATTCACATTCGAAGAACCTGGAAGGACTAGAGAGTTTTATTAGATTATCCGGAAATGTGCGGGAAATACAGGCGGAAATTTTGAAATGTGCGTGACAGAAAGTAGTAAATAGGATGTTTGAACTGGTAAAATACATATACGAAACGGGTAAGATGCCGGAGGATTATAAGAGTAATGTTAGAGAAAACAATAGAAAAAGGAAAGAACGCTTATATAGGATTTGTAGATTTAGAAAAAGCTTTTGATAATGTAAGATGGGAAAAAATGTTCGAGATACTAAAGAGCGTGGGAATGAAGTATAGAGATAGGAGAGTAGTACACAATCTATACAAAGAGCAAACTGCTGTTATGGAAGTAGAAGGGGAAAGAAGGGAAGTAGGTATTAGGAAGGAGTAAGACTAATAGAAAGACTAATAGAAAGGAGTAAGCACTAATTTTTAATCTGTACATCGAAGAGGCGATTAATGTGGTAAAAAAATAGAGTGGATTTCGGGATTAAAGTACAGGGACAGAAACTAAAAATGTTGAGATTCGCGGATGATATAGCAGTATTAGCATCTAGTAAGGAGGAATTAGAATCAGCATTGAACGAAATGGAGGCAGTGTTGACAGAGGAATACGGAATGAGGGTGAATAAAAACAAAACTAAAGTGTACAAATTAATAATGAAAGATTGGAGGAAGTTAAAGACTTCACTTATTTAGGAAGTAAAATAAATTGGGATGGAAGAAGCGATAAAGATATAAAACAAAGAATAGCGCAGGGTCGAGTAGCTTTTAACAAAAAGAAAGCACTTTTATGCTCGGGGGTAAATACACTTAGAAACAAGGAAGAGATTTTTTAAAACGTAGTTTGGAGCACGGCACTATACGGTTGCGAAACCTGGACGGTAGGGGAAGCAAGTAGGAAGAAATTAGAAGCTTTTGAGATATGGTGTTACCGAAGAATAATGAAAATACCGTGGACTGATAGGGTTAGAAACGAAGAAGTATTAGAGAAAGTCGGCGAGAAAAGAAGTATGTGGAAAAACATAAAGAAGAGAAAAGATAGAATGGTAACCCACTTGCTGAGACATGGGGGAATAGTCCGCGATATTTTGGAGGCAGAAATAGGAGTGAAGAAAGGCAGAGGTAGGCCTAGATTAGACTACTGCTCGTAAATAGTAAGGGATGTAGATTGTAGCACAATTAGCGAAATGCGTAGGTTAGCACAAGATAGGAGAAGCTGGAGGTTAGCGTCCAGCCAGTGTTAGGACTGATGACATCATGATGATGATCCGGAAATGGTGTACAGTTTTTTGATTTCTTTTTGTACACTGATGGACAAAATTTTCGCTCCACTCAATTTTAGTAGTTTAATTTTTGGGAAATTTTCACAAAAAAATTAGGTACCTAAATCTATCATAGATTTATTCCTTGGATAAAAATAATGCACTTCTATCGTATTGAGGTGTCTATATTAAAAGATTTATAGTGCCTTTTAAATTATCCCGAACATTTTTGGATCAAGTAATCAGATTGGTTACACTGATGAAAATGCCAACTGCTACCATAAGAAAGTAGTTTTAATAAAATAAAAATTAATTTTAATGACATTAGTATATTTTCTGTGTGACGTCACTTTCAATCAATTTGGATCTCCCTGTATTTTGATGCGAATTACAGAACATATATAGAAAATCGCATAGTATATACGAGTATAGATTATTTTAGAGTATAAAAAGGATATTCATATTACGGTAACCACATTCTTCTTTAATCAGAAAATAATAATTAAATCTGTGTGGTCTGTAGCTTCCGACTGTTACTTTGTGAAAATTGATTTTCACATATAACAAGTAATTTGGTTTAGTGTAGAGTTCTTTGATTTTAAGGAAAACGGTAGTATTTTTACAATATTCATAATTATAAAAATCATAAAAAGGGCTAGAGCAAAAAACGTGGATAAAGACGATATCAGCTCTCTTGATATCGTCCAATGATCTGTATGACTGAAATTCAAAAATATTTAATTGAATATTGGCCTCGAATATTCAAAACTCTTATCGAAAGAGAAAAAATGCCTCCTATGGTCCACAACTTCCCCAAGTTTAAACTGTTCTAGAAAAAAATTGCCATTAATATACTTAAAATATCGATGTTAAAAGTTTTAATTGTAAAAAATATTCCAAAAATATTGAAAATAATCATAGCATATCCATTAAATAAGCTTCTTGGGCCAATTGTCCATGACTTTTAGGCCTATTTTTATACATTATGTAAAGTAATGAAATTGACTTTTTTTATTCCTTTTTTGCAACATTAACTATAGTCTATATCTTGCTTTTTTGTAAGACCAGTTGTATAACATAAAATAAATACACTAGACACAAAAATTAAGGGATGTAAAAAAATTCTAAATTTTTAGATGATTTTCAAAGGGCTGGATTTTCACTTGGAGAAAAATAGTCGCAGAACAAATTTGATAAAAGCAAATTGGAGCTCCAAGTTTCTAGTTTTTAAATTCTGAATTCAAAATTTTTTACCGTCAGCAGTTTTTGAGTAATCCTAAGAAAACCATCGGAATATGTTTTCCAAATTTTCGCTTGCATTTCAAAAGGTCCACAGACTTTAATACATTTTTTTCAGTGATTTCATCATAAAGCTTTTTTAGACAATTTTATCGTCTTTAATTTGAGCGGTTTAAAAGCCTTGTACGATCATTTTTCGCTGAGTTATCTGAGTCATTCAAAGTAAAGGAAATCAGTTTTAAAAACTTCAAAGTATTCTTTACAAGTCGTAGTTATTGGTTTTTGATAAAAAATATCGGTGCTAGAATATTGATTGAAAAAGAGATAAATAATTGCTTACTTAGGGATATTCGCTTAACTTGGCATAACTTTGCAAATAATGGATAGACTAAGGATGTTGACGGTTTCTTTTCAACCTTAAAGTATCAAAAAATAAAACTCGCCACATGTAGGATTCGACATTTGTCCCGGATCGGAACCGAACGACATACAGCTGTTCCGAACTTTTTAGTTCTCATTAGTTCCGCACATGGTACGCCGATTCAGGACAAATGCCGAATGAACTTTATGGCGTATATATCTTTATCGATACGATCTCTGTCAGTAACTTATAAGTCGGAAATCGAGAAAGGAACCACCAAGCCGCCAAGCGGTTATCAAAGTAGTTCCCGAATAGCAAAACTATTAGGGGTTGAGGATCGCTTCTGGGTATAATTCAATGCCTGGCGGGGCTTTAGCCCGAGGAGTAGTTGTTTCCTAGAGCGATTATGTAATAGCTTTGCTATTCGGGAACTACTTTGATAACCGCTTGGCGGTTTGGTGGTTCCTTTCTCGATTTCCGACTTATAAGTTACCGAACCTTAAAGTATCCCAAAGAAACCTTGAAAATTTCAAAGCGCTACGATTTTTTCTCATTGTGTTCGGAAGGATTGAATTTGTCGTTTTTATTAAAGATGCATAATTAATAAAAAATGTTTTTTATCAATTATGCATATTTCTTTATCAGAAAATGTTAATTATTGTAAGAAAAAAAATCAAAAAAGAAAGTCGAAATTGACTTTCTTGCTTTCGACTACGATAATTCAGCGAAAAATCATCGTACAAAGCTTTCACCCCGCTCAAATTAAAGAGGATAAAGTTATCTAAAAATCTCTGATGAAATCACCGAAAAAAAATTATTGAAATCCGTGGACCAATTGAGAGGAAAACAAAATGTTGGAAAAATGTTTTCCCATGATTTTCTTATGATTACTCAAAATCTTCGAACTTAGTGTAAAAAAAACTTTTACATCCCTTAATTTTTGTGCCTATCGTATATTTCAAGACGTAAACGCACTAATAATTCCCCGAGTTCGTTTATACCCATTTTTTTAATAAGTAATATGAAACCTCGAAATTAATCCAGATATAAAATCTACTTTTTACGATAGCAGTTAAATTGCAATGCCCATTAAATAATTTAATGGTGCGGTCGTGATTCGACGATACATCACGCACGAGCGACTAATTTTTTTTTTATCACTCAACACGCGACGTGCCCCGGTGCAATATAAATTTTACTCCGTTGACCTAAAACCCGACGACTTAACACATCAGTTATCGTTAATTAATTAAGATAACCCCGGCGATCTACTTCACACGATTAATTAGGGATCCAACGCCACATATATTGATATAGCGACAAATATGTTTATATATTTTTTCTGTCGTGTGAACTTTGTTTGGTGCGTGAGAAAATATCACAATCGCTCAAAATTAGTTCTGGAAGAGTTCCCTTCATATTTAACAAAAGTCGACAACACCCCCATTACGTAGCAATTGTAAGGACTTGTAATTGTGACTATTGAAGATAAACCTTTTCCTAATACATGTGTTGAACTATTGAGTGGCCACCTATATCACCAGACCTTACGGATTTTTTTTTTGTGGAATTATCTTAAGAATAGAGAATATTCAATAAAGCCAGATAACTTTAATGATTTTAAAGAAATAATACAGAGATAAGGAATGCTTAGAAAAAGTTAGACAGGAGTGTTTTATAAAGTAGGTTCATCATCATGAGGTCATCAGTCCTAAGATTGGTTGGACGCTAACCTCCAGCTTCTTCTATCTTGTGCTAACCTACGCATTTCGCTAATTGTGCTACAACCTACATCCCTTACTATTTGTGAGCAGTAGTCTAATCTAGGCCTACCTCTGCCTTTCTTTACTCCTATTTCTGTCTCCAAAATATTCCCCCATGTCTCAGCAAGTGGCCTACCATTCTATCTTTTCTCTTCTTTATGTTTTTTCACATACTTCTTTTCTCGCCGACTTTCTCTAATACTTCTTCGTTTCTAACCCTATCAGTCCACGGTATTTTCATCATTCTCCGGTAACACCACACCTCAAAAGCTTCTAATTTCTTCCTACTTGCTTCCCCTACCGTCCAGGTTTCGCAACCGTATAGTGCCGTGCTCCATACATACGTTTTAAAAAATCTCTTCCTTTTTTCTAAGTTTATTACCCCCGAGCATAAAAGTGCTTTCTTTTTGTTAAAAGCTACTCGACCCTGCGCTATTCTTTGTTTTATGTCTTTATCGCTTCTTCCATCCCAATTTGTTTTACTTTCTAAATAAGTGAAGTCTTTAACTTCCTCCAGTCTTTCATTATTAATTTGTACTTTCGTTTTTGCTCTGCTCTCGCGCCCTCTGCACACTAACACTTTAGTTTTGTTTTTATTCACCCTCATTCCGTATTCCTCTGTCAACACTGCCTCCATTTCGTTCATCGCTGATTCTAATTCCTCCTTACTAGATGCTAATACTGCTATATCATCCGCGAACCTCAGCATTTTTAGTTTCTGTCCCTGTACTTTAATCCCGAAATCCACTTTATCTTTTACCACATTAATCGCCTCTTCGATGTACAGATTAAAAACTAGTAGTGATAGCATACATCCTTGTCTTACTCCTTTCCTAATACCTATTTCCCTTCTTTCCCCTTCTACTTCTATAACAACAGTAGGTTACTGCCAACAAGTAGATTTCTGCTTTGATTTTGCCAACAAGCGTTTTGATATTTATTTTAATTCAGTACAATCAATTAGATTCCGAAGAAAGTAACAGTAGAACTATTATAGTTCATTGCAATCAACTTAGAAAGGAATTCGATAGTATAAAAATATACAGGGGGTGTAAAACAATTTTATTCTGTAACTAATTTCCATCCTGTATAATTGCGTTGATCATTGTCACTAATTCATTTCGCAACTTTTATCGATTCGTATTTCATAGTGCAAGACTCGCACTACTACCCACAACAGTGTTGATAGTAAATCGTTGAGCACTTTAAAATCAAGTCATCTTTATACATGCGGTCGAATGAGATGGCTTGTTACATAGCATATAAACGGTTCGCTAATACTAGTTTTTTACTTTAATTTTTCAGAAAATTATGTTATATTTTTCACATATAAAAGTACCTAGAGTTTCCTTTTTACTCACTGTCGTGTTACATTCCCTTTCAGTAATTTTCAATTTATTTTTCTATTCCTCCCAAATTCCAACAAGTCAATATACAAACAATTTAATTTAATTAATTCTTGGTCAGTTTTAATTTCTAAAAACGAGAGGCCAATTTTCCATAAACACCTGAAAATTATGTCATCTGCATTTCGCTACTCAAATTGGCATCGTTAGGAGGTGATTAAAACTTTCATGATTCAGTATTAAGTAACTTCGGATGATGCCAACGTAATTAGCGAAATGCACGTCGAGTGACGCATACTTTGTCGGTCTTCACGAACAACATGATCTCCTCTTCCAGTCTCCTCTTCTTGGAGTTCAACCCTTGACAGACAGAGTTTATCTTTGACAGAACACAAATGGCGCGCAATTTAAATCCTATAGTTACAACTGAGACACCCTATAGTTATGAACATTCTGGAAATGCCGATCTACGAAAATCGTGTTAATATTACACTCGCTTTTCTACTATTTTACATTTCTTTTCACTGTACAACCTCGCTACATTACCTGGTTCTGTTCTATTACATGGTTCTGGTATAATTGTAACTCTTATATATACTGACTTATGTATATCATACACATATCGTATAAAAATATTGTTACATCAATAATATAGATGGGGGTGGGAAATAATCGGTCGCAGTTCCGGCACCCATGCTACTGCTGTTACCACTACAGTTTGGAAGGGATTACACATTTGAGAAAACACTATTTTGCAATTTCTAGAACTGCCATCTGAACTCAGGTTATCAGACTGACTACTGCGGATTATTGACTTTCGCTACACTGCACGTGCCGATGATATTTCCCTTTGGATACAACACTGGCTACCACCACGAATCGGCCATCAATACGTTCATTATTTCCGTGTGTATTTGGAAAATCAATCGTTGTGTATATGGCCTCGATAATCCTCATTCTGCTCCCCATTTATTGCATCTATTTTAGTAACAAGTTGCCGACTGTTATTCATCAATTGAGATAACAATTGCCTCGAATTGTATCGGCCTTCGGTTACTTTTAATTACAACAAAAAATCGATTTGAATTAATCTGCATTGGCGCGACCTCTATGTCATGAAATATATTTCTCGTTCGGTTGTTTTTTTTTCTGTTTTAAGGAAGGATCGCTTGGTTGAGTATGTTTGCATTGTAGACCTAGCGAGGGACGTTTATCTTTTATTTTAAAGGAGTTCAGGTTGGTATAAATGCGATTTTGGAAACATCTACGTCTGACAGGAAGACGATTAACAACGAAATAGTTAGACAGTCTGTAGTTTGTCTGGTTTTTGTTAAAACTTTCAAATAGCCAAGTAAAAAAGATATTTATGTAGCAAACTATACCTACATGAAATATTTTAAAATGAAACAGTTTATTGCAAAGTGGGAGCTTTTTCTTAATAATAAGTTTTTCAAATTGAAAAAGAACGCATTACTTTTTACTAATATAATTTTCAGCAGCAAAGGGACACCGCCACGAGTGGTGGCACTGCTGCATCCAGTGCCCTATATGCTTCTTTAACGACCGCTTCTGATCTACCAATGATGTGTATGTCATCGGCAAAGGCGAGGATTTGGATACTTTTGTTAAACATTGTTCCTGCTGTATTAATTTGAGCAGATCTTATCACCTTTTCTAGAGCTAGGTTGATATATGTACATAAAAGAGCATCTCCCTGTCGCAGTCCACTGCTAGTTTCAATTACTGGGGACAGATTACTCTGGATACGTATCCTGCATTCTACTTTCTTCATTGTTAGCTTTGTAAGTGCTATCAGGAAGCGCGGTATGCCTAATTCTTCCATTGCTTCAAAAAGTTTTCCTCTGTTGATGATATCATATGCTGCTTTAAAATCGTCAAATATGTGATATGTTTCTATGTTTTGTTCTCGGGTCTTCTCCAATATTTGTCTAAGCGTTGAAATTTGGTCGATAGTAGATTTACCTGTTCTGAAGCTTCTTTGGTATCTTCCAGTTAGTCTCTCCGTATAGGGTTTTAGGTGTGAGCAGAATAATATGGAAAACACTTTTATGTGCAGTATTTAATAACGTAATCCCCTTATAATTTGAGAATTCCAGTATATCACCCTTTTTATGAAGGACGCATAATATGCCAGAGTTCCATTCATTAGGGAGGGCCCCTTGTATCCAGATTTCTGAGATAAGGGTATGTATGTACTTAATTAGGTTTTCTCCACCATTCTTAAACATTTCCGCCGGGAGATTGTCGGTTCCAGGTGATTTATTATTGGCAAGTGCTTGGATGATTTGTTTGACATCCTATCAATGAAGGTGGCGTTCTCTCTTCCTCTTCCACTTGTTCTTGTTCGTTTGACTGCCTATCTTCTTCATCGATGGTCACTGTTAACGACCCCGAGTAATTAATTACCAAAGTCAAAACTGACTCTTTTGCTTTCAACGACGATAACAGCGAAAATCATCCTACCAGGCTTTTAGATCGCTTACATTAAAGAGGATAAAATTATCTAAAATAACTTTATCATGAAATCATTGAAAAGTCCGTGGACCTTTCGAAAGACAATAAAAAATTTATATTTTTTTCCGATAGTTTTCTTATGATTACTCAAAAACTGCTGATAGTAAAAAATTTTGAAATCTCTGAAGATCTGAAAACTAGAAACTTAGCGCTTCAATTTTCTTTTTTTAAAATTGCTCTGCGACAATTTTTCTCCAAGTTAACAGCCCTTAAAATCACCTAAAAATTTAGGATTTTTTACATCCCTTAATTTTTGTGCCTAGTGTAGATTGTATGATTTTTGTTATGAAAAACGCAACATTCAATATATACTAAAGAACTAATAAATACCTAACATCTCGTTTTTATTTTATTCAAATATCTGTCGTAGTTTCAGAGAAAAACGATTCTGACGTTAAGGGTTGTCACCCTATATGTCTTTTACAAGTGAAATTAGAGGCCTTAAATTAGTTGTAGTAACAGTTCAGGCAAGAGGCAATATATAAAACGCTAAAATAGATAAATATACGTCAGTGCATTTTTGAAATGCCAAACCGGCTAGACTCTTTTTAGGTGAATCAATCCAAATGTTTGACAGTTTATTATTTCCTTAAATTAACTTTATTCTTTTAATTTCGATTAAAAGCAAGATTCCCCAGATGTTGGGACACAATTTTATTTATCTGTAAGACGGTTCAAGTATAATATAATTCTATTTAAAGTTGGTTGATTTTATCTGAACTTTCGCTGTATCTAAAATCTCTGGAATTCCTACACAGAGACATCTTGAGATCACTTCCCACAACTTTCTAATTCCCGATTTATCCCTCTCAAACAACCCCACTAAATGTTGCCGTCAATCGTTGGGCTATTTCTAATTTACAAGTAAATGGTTGTATATTGTTTTCGGTTAAGAAATAACAAAAAATCAAAATGTGTGACCGATCTGTGAAGTACCGTACGTCCCTGCCTGCGTTTCCATTTCCCGTTGCATTATCGGATGCCGATGAAATGTTTTAGCACGTTTGTTTGTTTTCGAAAACACAAGAGTAATTGAAGTGTCATTCAACTTATATTTTTCTCCGTGCATTTATGCATGACGGTACATTAGTCCGTAGTAATTTACGTCAGAATATATATCTATTACAACATATGTGCCTCGGTGAATCGAAAATAGACGGTTTTATTGCACTGGCCGTAAGGCGGTCTGGCGTGGTGCGGCTGTTTCCGAGAGGGCACACGAAATGCCGAACCCCCCATATTGGAATGCTGTCTCAAACGAAAAATTAACCGAGGCGATTTCAAAAATATTTGTTATTAAAAATGAAAGAACATGCACTCACAGTGCTCGTCTAAAATTCCTTTCCCCTTTTAACTTTGGAATTGCGAGATATGAAAGAACGAATTTATCAGGTTTTAGGTATCAAGTATTATGTTTTCTCTAACAGAAATCACGAAGAGTTTATCTTAATGAACAGTATTACAATAGGCGAACTAGACACCTGGGTACAATAGAGCGGCCTGCTGGGTCACCAGATCTGACGCCATTAAATTCCTTTTTATGGGGCCGTTTAAAATCTAAGGTAAACGCTTAAAAGCGCTTTGTAGACTACTAGACCATTTTTTCGGATGTTTCGTATGATGTTCTAGATTTTGTACGCCACTTTCAGTTTTTACGTAAAATTCTGGAATATGTCGATTTTTTATTTTAAAAAGACATTATATCAGTAGAATTTTGTACGTCCTCCTTTAATCCACTCAAAGGGACAACGTTTTTGTTTTTACACGACAAAACATATTTAGATGAATTTACTTTTAGAGTGATTTGGTAGAAGCCCTAAGAGCTTTATGGTGAATATTGAGACGTTTCTCTTCATTTCTTCTATATTTTTCATTAACATTGTTTTTTTTAATAGCATCTGTAAATAAATATTTGAGCGGTTATGTCTGTAAAATGGCTTAATTGAATGTCTAAGGGGTATCTGTGGTAACTGTCGAAGTAACAAGGTCTGCTAAAGGAGTAACATTTTTTTTTAATTCCCTTTCCAAAAATGTTGTACTTTCATTAAAGAAATTGTAGAATCTGTAACAAAAAAATTTGGATGATTTTGCCTGTGGTGAATATTAAGGCCTACTATGCAAGTGGTAATTTTTTCTTAATTTCCATGAAAAAATGTCTGTGCGGATTTGCCTTTAATATTTCAGTAACTTAGTAGAGAATTTAAGGGATGCTGATGGTGAATATTAATAGCTAAAGGCCTACTATGCAAGTAGTAATTTTTTTCTTAATTTCCCTTTGTGAAAGTCTTGTACATTTTTCATTAAAAAATCCACAAGATCGTAAAACATACTTGAGTAGTTAGTTCTGCCTCTAAAATGAATAGAGGCTAAGGCATATCTGAGATAACTATTGAGGTAGTATAAAGTCTGTTAAAGAAGTAATAATTTTTTTCATTTTCTTCTCTAAAAATCGTTTATTTTTTTCATTAAAAAATCGTAGAATCTAATAAAATATTTGGACAATTTTATTTTTATAGTAATTTAATAGGAATTCTAAGGGATATTTGGCAATATAAGTCCTAATCTGCAAGGAGTGGTATTTTCTTTAATGGCTTCGTTAAAAGTCTTCTACATTTTTCATTAAAAATTTCACAGCGGTCCGTATTGTACAGTGAAGAAAAATAAAACACCCTTGAAACACAATACACTTTATAATATTTTTCTTTTTAATATACAAAGTTAATTTTTTTCACTAATTTTCACTAATAAAATAATGGTGTACATTGTAGGTATGTGTTAGTTCAAATCTAGAACATATTCTACAAATTCAGACGCATCCAGATTCCTAATTATCATATTTGAACTTGTATGTGTATTATCAATCTTTCCAATTAAATATTACGATCCTATCCTAATGTGGATGGTAATCTTTACCATCTTAACGAATGATGGAAAACAATAATGTTTGACACCTTATAATTAGTACAAATAAAATTTGCATGTAGTTATCTTATAGCCCCGATGATGAAAAAGCAAAGATAAAAACGTTGAACTCATATCGTATATCACATCCGCCAGATAGCAACGAAATATATAAAAACATTCATCAAATGGTATTTCCGTTAAAGACTATCATTACTTTTTATCGTGTTTAGGGAATCATTTCGAACAATACGTTTACTCCCCAGAATATTCTGAGTTGAAAATAGTAGTACGAGTATATTAATAAATTTATGTATTTCATCATCATGAGGTCATCAGTCCTAAGACTGGTTGGACGCAAACCGCCAGCTTCTCCTATCACGTGCTAACCTACGCATTTCGCTAATTGTGCTACAACCTACATCCCTTACTATTTGCGACCAGTAGTCTAATCTAGGCCTACCTCTGCCTTTCTTGACTCCTATTTCTGCCTCCAAAATATGGCGGACTATTCCCCCATGTCTCAGCAAGTGGCCTACCATTCTATCTCTTCTCTTCTTTATGTTTTTCCACATACTTCTTTTCTCGCCGACTTTCTCTAATACTTCTTCGTTTCTAACCCTATCAGTCCACGGTATTTTCATCATTCTTCGGTAACACCACATCTCAAAAGCTTCTAATTTCTTCCTACTTGCTTCCCCTACCGTCCAGGTTTCGCAACCGTATAGTGCCGTGCTCCACACATACGTTTTCAAAAACCTCTTTTTTGTTTCTAAGTTTATTACCCCCGAGCATAAAAGTGCTTTCTGTTTGTTAAAAGCTACTCGACCCTGCGCCATTCTTTGTTTTATATCTTTATCGCTTCTTCCATCCCAATTTATTTTACTTCCTAAATAAGTGAAGTCTTTAACTTCCTCCAATCTTTCATTATTAATTTATGTATTTATGTATTTATTAGTGTAAAATTACTAAACAAAAAAAACAGTTCCAAAAAAGTATACAGATAGCTTTAAATCACTAACTACAGCTGTATATCAACAAGAAAAACCACCGACGAAAATTTAAAATGAGAGAATGAATAAAGAAACTCGTCAAATTATCTCTGAAACGATCACTCGATAATGCATATCTCGTACAAAGTTTTAGTCACAACACAACTATTTACTTGTCGCAACATTCGTGTTAACGGCGAGCCGGATAGATTACAGTTTTTTTTTCTAATTGTGTAAAACCGTTTAATGTAGAAAAAATGTTCTACTTTCGGTTTCATTGTGCTCGACTCGAACCTTTTCGCGTCGATCCGGCAGTTACTTTCACCCGACTACAAATTTCAGTCCACGGGGACCGGTGTATTTAGCCGAAATATAATTACGTATCGAAATGTGGACCCTCGTTGCGTAATCCGACTGGAAAATGCAATTAAAATCCTATGCAGTTGTGCTTTGGACATGTATACTCGAGTTCGGAAGTAATGTACTTGGGTACTGTGTGCGACAGAAGTAGTGTCCACGATGTTTACAAACGTTTCGTTAGACTGAGAGAGTGTACGTAGATGTGGGACAGTCCTATTTAAAACAGGACACACTGAAAAGCCTTGGAAAACCCATGATTTCTTTTGGCCATGAAAATTAAGGAAAAAATTATTTGGTCATTTAAGAAAAAAATCCTCAAATAGATCTATTTTGGTTTTTTAGATGCTCATTTTTTAGTATACACGTATGTTTTTGACGTCATCGGCAATTTTTGTAATAAATTACATAACGAATTTGTATTGAAAAAAAAAATTAAAATTTATTTTCAAAATATGAAAAATAATTAATAGCAATAAATACCATGAAATTAAGTGTTCAAATTGTTTTCCATTCGCCTCTTCACAATGTAAAAATTGAAACCGAAATTCTTGTAAAACATCAATCACTTGGTATTAATTAGTCTTAATTCGTTCCAAATTCTGTATTTTATTGTCTCTGTTAGTGGGATTTCTATCTGTTAAGATATGCCTTGAGTTTGAAGCATTTCCAGCGAAAATAGTCCAGCGGAGTTAGATCCGGAGATCTAGCTGGCCACTCAATCACTTTTGTTTATCAATCCATTTGTCGAAAAATACATTGTTTACGTAAATAATCATGAATAATTCGGGAATAATTTCAAGGCCTGCGTCCACGATTTTTTTCCCAGGCCAATAATTCAAAAAAAAGTTTTAACCCTTTTTTATTTCCAACCTATTCACGTTACTAGATTTAGGATACTTCCAAATGAGCATGACCGAAATGTATAAAAAGATATTAGTTTCTAACAAAAATTCAACATAATTAAAATTTAAATTATATTTCAGATTAGAGATAAAAAAATTGCTGATGATTTTTTTTTGGATTTTTAGCATTGCGAAAACTTCGAAGTAGGCCTTGAAATTTAACAATATGTTCGTTATCACAGATCTATCATTTAAGTCGTTTAAATGGGTCAAAAATTTAGAGAGGTGTTCTATTTTTAAATTACAGTTACAGTTTTTAAATTAAGAAAATTAATGTAATATTCAAAAGAGGGATAGGATATACCGAACTGGTTTTACCCCTTTTTTCGATTCCTTTATTTCCAAGTAAAAAATATGGTTATCTTATTCTGCTATGGTTATATAAAGTAAGTTTTAATAGTAAGTATTTGATTCTTCTCGCAAATTACAGAACATCAAATTATTTATCTCTCTTTATTGCCGACTTCCCAGAAGCAAATTTTGGACAAATTTCAACACTTCCTATTCCTTTCAAAAAATAAATAAAACCCGCCACAGGTAGGATTCGACATTTGTCCCGGATCGGAACGGAACGACATACAGCTGTTTCGAACTTGTTAGTTCTCATCAGTGCCGCACACGGTACGCCGATTCAGGACAAATTCCGAATGAACTTTATGGCGTATACATCTTTATCGATACGATCTCTGTCAGTAACATATAAGTCGGAAATCGAGTAAGGAATCACCAAGCCGCCAAGCGGTTATTAAAGTAGTTTCCGAATAGCAAAGCTATTACATAATCGCTCTAGGAAACAACTACTCCTCGGGCTAAAGCCCCGCCAGGCATTGAATTATACCCAGAAGCGATCCTCGACCCCTTTCTCATGTTTCTGCACGATCAGATAAGGTTTCAAAAAATAAATAAAACCCGCCACAGGTAGGATTCGACATTTGTCCCGGATCGGAACCGAACGACATACAGCTGTTTCCGACTTATATGTTACTGACAGAGATCGTATCGATAAAAATGTATACGCCATAAAGTTCATTCGGCATTTGTCCTGAATCGGCGTACCGTGTGCGGCACTGATGAGAATTAACAAGTTCGAAATAGTCCATAGATGATGCTAAAGTAGCCTAGCTGCTAATGTAGTTACCGTCAACCACGTCATTGGCGCCATTTTCTTGTTTTGATATCTGATAAAGGTTTTTGTTTCAGAACAATACAAGTTTCATGCAACATCGTTTTTAATAGCGTTAAACATGTCAGATTTTGTGCCTGAAAACTACGATTTGTGGACAGCATTGATTTTCTGTTACCATTTGAAGAAAACTGCTGCAGAATCGCATCGAATGCTTGTCTAAGCCTACGGTGAGCATGCTCTTGTAAATAACAGTGCTGCGAGTGGTTTAAAAAATTTAAAAGTGGCAATTTTGACGTGAGAAACGAAGAACGTGGAAGACCACCGAAAAAGTTTGAAAAGATCGAATTGCAAACATTGTTGGATGAAAATGACGCTCAATTGCAGCAAGAACTCGCGGATCAATTAAATGTGACACGAGAAGCCGTCTATACGTTTGAAAGCCATGAGAAAAATCCAGAAGATGGAAAAATGGGTTCCACATGAAATGAATGAAAGACAGCAGGAAAACGGAAAATACATTTGCGAAATGCTGCTCGCCAGGTACAAAAGAAAGTCGTTTCTCTATCAAATTGTAACTGGTGATGAAAATTGGATATATTTCGAGAATCCTAAGCGTAAAAGATCATGGGGAACTCCAGGCGAACCATCGACATCCACCTGTGTTTGGTGGGGTCAGAAAGGTGTGATCTAATATGAGCTGCTAAAACCTGGCCAAACCGTTAATACTGAACGCTTCCGACAACAAATGATCGATTTGTATCAAGCTTTGCGTGAAATACGACCAGAATAATATCAAAAAAGGCAACACAAAGTGATTTTGCTTCATGATAATGCGCCATCACACACAGCAAAACCGGTCAAGGAAACGATCGAGGCGTTTAGTTGGGAAATACTGTCACATGCGGCTTACTTACCAGACTTGGCTCCGTCCGATTACTACTTATTTGCATCGATGGGACACGCACTTGCTGAGCAGGGCTTAACTTCTTACGAAAATAGCTTGATGACTGCTTTGCCTCAAAAGAGCAAGAATTTTGTTTGGCATGGAATCCACAAATTGTCAGAAATGGGAAAAATGTATAGCTAGCAATGGGCAATACCTCGAATAAAATATTTTTTTATCATTTTCATACAATAAACGTGTATTTTCTATACAGAAACACCCTGTTTCACATTTACATATCTGGTACACAAAATTATACTAGAACTGAATAGCACCAACAACAACAAAAAAGTATATTGTAAATAGCGATCATTAATTATTAACGTCAATAACATTAATAGCGTCTTACTTTTATTGTTAGATAAAAAAATATATAGGAATTTAATTATACAGTGTCTGAACAGCGATAAGTCCGTAAGAAATTGGTTATTTATAGCTCCATAATATTTTTATTTTCCCGTGAAGATAACGTAAGCCAATCTAGCGCGTCTAATGTAATCGTTTGTAGGAAATTCTTTTAGGTTATTTATTATAAACAGTCTCCCGTATTAAAATACCAATTGACAAAGCTGAGACATAAAATAATAATTACAAACGGACAAAAAGCAGAATTCGATGGAGTCGTTTATGAAACGGCCGTTTTTGGTATTCCATTGCTCGCCGAAAACACAATCGAGAATAATTATATTCCACAAGAAATTGAAGTAATTATTTAACGACTCGTTTAACATTTTTTCGGATCTGAGCGCAAAATTTTTTACTAGCAACAGTTTTTGAGTAATCATAAAAAACGATCGGAAAAACAATCCAAATTTTTGGTTGCCTTTCAAAAGGTCCACGGACTTCAATAATCTTTTTTCAGTGATTTCATCATAAAGCTTTTTTAGATAATTTCATCCTCTTTAATTTGAGCGATCTAAAAGATTTGTACGATGATGTTTCGAGTCATTGTCGTTCAAAGTAAAAAAGTCAAAAAAGATACTTTGAGGTTGAAAAGAAATAGTCAACATCCTTAGTCTATCCATTATTTGCAAAGTTATGCCAAGTTAAGCAAATATCTCTAAATACGCAATTTTGTACTTCTTGTTCAATCAACATTCCCGCACTGAATTTTTTTGTTTATCAAAAGCAAATAACTACGACTTGTATAGAATACTTTGCAGTTTATAAAACCTTACTTGAATCTTATGTACGATCATTATTTCCCGAGTAATAAATTACCAAAGTCAAAACTGACTTTTTTGCTTTTAACGACGATAATTCTTAAAATGAGCATAAAAACATTGACATTAAAACAAGAAAAAAGGGATATCCAGAAACGGAGCAACATGTCAAAATATCACAGAAATACGAGATAAAACAACATAAAAAACGTTAATGACAAATTTATATAGGACTTATTGCGGTAATATTACAAATCGCATACTCTGTATCAAAAATCGATTACAAGAATTAAATCTTAGGAAATATCGAAGCTTTGATGTAATTTCTAATTAGTAATTAGTTCTGTAGTTCTGTATAGCCTCTGACGCAAATTTGCCGCGGGTTCGAGGAAAAACGTTGTTAAGGCTTCCCGCAATTCGCAAAATGACGACTCTATAGTAAACATTTTTGCAATAGTAACTGTCAATTAGGCGCAAGTGAGGAAACTAGTGGGATGCCGACAGGAAATTACTACAATTTTGTTTACTAGTAGATTATTTGTGTGTGAAAAAATCGCCATTCTCGTATTTTCAATGCTTACGCGAATTAGTTGCAGGTGATCTCAGGTTACAAAATCGACAATAATCGGTATCTATGTATATACACTAATCACAACAATTAAGGAATGTAAAAAAATCAAAAATTTTTACTTAGGCCATTTTCAAAGGGCCGTAACTTGAAGAAAAATAGTCGCGGAGCAATTTTAAAAAAAGAAAATTGAAGCCTCAAGTTTCTAGTTTTCAGATGTTGAATTCAATATTTTTTACCATCAGTTTTTGAGTAGATAATCATAAGAAAACCATCGGAAACAAATTTTTGCTTGCCTTTCAAAAAGTCCACGGACTTCAATACGTTTTTTCAGTGATTTCATCATAAAAGCTTTTTTAGATAATTTTATCCTCTTTAATTTGAGCGGTCTAAAACCCTGTATGATAATTTTTCACTGAGTTATCGTCGTTCAAATAAAAAAAGTCAGTTTTGACTTCGGTAATTAATTACTCGAGAAAAAATGATCGTACAGAAAATTCAAGTACGGTTTTAAAAACTGAAATACATTTTTTATAAGTTGTAGTTGTTATTTTTTGATTAAAAAAGAAATTCGGTAGAGAATGTTGATTGGAGAAGAGGTAAAAAACTGCGTATTTAGGGATATTCGCTTAACTTACCATAAGTTTGCAAATAATGGATAGATTTAGGATATTGACTGGTTTTTTTTAAACCTCAAAGTATCCCAAAGAAACCTTGAAAATTTCAAAGCGCTGCGAATTTTTTTTTATTATGTTCAGAATGATTAAACTTTTCGTTTTCGCTAAAGATCAATTTAAGGATGAATTTTTCATTTTTTTATTCATTTTTTGAGGTTGTAAATGTTGTTTTTAGCAATAATCCATATTTTTTTATCAAAAAATGTTAATTATTGCAAGAAAAGAAAATCATTTAGGATTTATTACATCCCTTAATTTTTGTGCCTAGTGTATTATAGAAGTAGTGGATTAGAGTAAACATAATAATTGATCAAGTGGCCTTCAAGGTCATCTGACCTCACGCCCTTGGCTTTTCCTTGCAAGATGGAAAGTGATTTTTTGTAATCTTAAATAGACCTTGGCGACCTCTATCTTTTCAGACCAGGTTGATTTAAATCGGATATAAAACAAAATAGTTACTACGCTATTACACTATTAAATAAGACGCCCTGTCGATTTTACGTTTTTAAGTATTGAATATGTTTCTTACTTTTCGATATTTAAAATAACTGTTTATTGTTAACATTTTAAATGTATTACGCATCACCTATTAATTCAAAGCTATGGGAGGATATCAATATTTATTTTGTCCAGGTAGTAAAACTACATAAAAAAGACACGAGTATTTAAGTTATATATTCCATAATAAACTGAAATTATATATAAAAAAAATAAAAAACTTTCTATTAAAAAAGAAATGCCACTAAACCGTTTTTAAAATGAAATCTAATGGGAAGCTATTATCGCGTATTTTTATTTAAATATAATTAAGTGTCTGTGCTAGAAAGCTAATCAGCTGAAAAATCAGCGTTTATAACAATTGTAAAAAAATTACCAAACCAAATATTTACTAATAAAGTATTTAAACATTTTCCTTAATAATGGATATGAGTAGATTGGTCATTTGACGTAGCATATAGCCAGAGTAGTAGTTCGGGTATATTTATTATTTTAACTTGTTTTAAGTTTTATCAAATTCACCGAAAAATATTTTTGTTAGAGGTAATTATGTACTATTCGTTAATTGATCTATATTTTTATTTTTTATAAATTATAAGTATAGCTTACATTACACGTTTATTTAATAAACGTTTATTTATCAGTAATTAAGGACATATTTTTACTGATATGTCTTTTATTTAAACACACAATGTCTTTTATTAATATGATATTGACAAAACTTAATGTATTAATTAATCTGTATGGTAAAGTTATGTACTTACTAAACTTTATTTGTACATGTTTTACATATACAGGGTTTCAAGATACAACTTTGGCAGGGTACTGACCCCATTACCAGAGACCTAAAACTTGAATTGTTCGTTGTTGTCAATAAAAAATAAACCTCATTCATGTCCCCTACGACAGAACGCCACTGGGTAAAGTTAATAAATTGTTAGGTCCAGGACGAATACAGCTAGCGCAGTTGAAGTTGATATTCCGTGTTCTCTCGACTGTTGCTTTATACTCTAATCACTCTCTTTCACTAATTGCGATAGTTTTTTTTGACACGTGGAAAGTGGAATTTTAACTTGGTGTTTTATTTTGATAGCACTTCCCGGGTTAAAACAGCCTCATTAGAACAAAGTACACACAGTCATTTTCGCAGCCTTATTTTCTTTGTGAAACGAAAAAATCACTTCTGTTCACATTTTCAAACACAGGATTGACAAATTGCTGGCTTGTTTAAAATTGTTTAAGGGCTTATATTTTTGACCTCGCTACTTGAACTGTTTTAATCTGATATTAATTTAATTAATGTTAAGATTATTACTATTTATAATTATAATAAGAATCTAACCCATATTTTAAACCTAAATTCAACCCATATTTTTTATATTAAATTGCTTTAAGTATTATTAAGTTTACAAAATTATATAGACATTTAGAAGAGAAAAGGAACTAGAGCTTCTTCAAGAATCTATCGTTCGACAGGTAGAAGTGTTAAATAAATAAAAAAAGTCGTTATTTCATTTAAGGGTACTTAAAACAATATAAAAGTTTTTGAATTTTTATAAGCTCATAAAAATGCATTTTGCGGCAAATACTCATGACGAATTCTTGCTTTTAAATCTGCTATATATTACGGTCTATCTCCACAAAAAGTAATCTAGGGATGTCAAATCTGATGATCTGACTGGCCACTCAATCGGTCCCCTTTGATCGGAGCTGAATTTTTTACAATTTTTATCGTCTAATAGCATTGTCCGATCATTTTGTACTGCCTATTAGGCAACGCTGCTTTATCATATTAACTGTAACGTTACAAGCCGGGTCCCATTATTGACAGTAAATAAATAAAGCAAATTAATAATCCGAATAATAACTCAGTTCCGCCACGGTTACGCGCGTCCGCATACGCGAATTGAAAACGGTAGGCGCAAAAGTGGTGCAAAATATCCATTCGAGTAACTTTCACGCCAGCCTAAGTGTGTGTGACCGCCTGGGTTTGCTTATGTGTTAAACTAGAAGCGGCAATTCGTCTTTTGTTCTGCGCGGTGACAACAGTGAACGACCGAAACATCTGACCTACAAAATAATAAATGCCTATCGGGTACCGATTTAGATCGGCGTAAATTATGATCGACGTTGCCATGGATAATAAAAGATGCACTCGTATGTATTCGGAGCGGTCAAATGTATGTAATTGTGTGCAAGGTACTTTATATCCTGATTGTATGATATAGTCCGGTGCCGAAACCATTTGATATGACGCATACGTAGTATGAGGCCACCGTTACTATTCAGAGTTTAACTATCTCTAATTAGTCAAGGAATCAATTCTGTAGGCACAGAATTAATTCAATTATGCCACAATTTAAGTGCCGCTCTGGATAGGATAGGATAGTAGTCAGAACTGTCGGTAACTTCGTCGGTGCAATAAAAGTCTCCGAGACGACTTCTGTTTTGTCTTAATATGTTTTACAAACAAGGACATAGGCATGCGAACTGTAACAACTCAGTCTATACACTGTCTGAAATGTACGCCACATTTCAGACAGTGTGACATCATTGAGCTTTCCAATTAAATATTATGACCCTACTCTAATGTGAATATTCTTCCGGGTTAATAAGTAACAAATGTGCTTTCTTAATATTCATATACCTTTGGATATTCAGTAATAATTTTTCAGTAATTCAGGATTTAGTCTTTACTGAAAATAAAAATTCAAAGTCAACTAGATGTCAAATAGTCAACTAGATGTCAACATTTCTTCATGCATACTGATGGTTAGTCATCTGAAACGTCTCAAAAAAATAACCATAAGAGAATAGATAACACTATAAGAAGTATGGTAGCATATACTATACTTTGCAGCATCAGGTATGTTTCCATATTTGTCTCAGAAGATGATGTTCGCTGTGATGAAAATATATTCTTATATTTGGAGAAAGACCGTTCGACATCTACTGATGCAATACAGGCATACGCAAAATACTCTGTGCTTACTTAACGGATCTGTAGATGTATTTTATTAGGAAATACTTTATTGTTAAATTAAAACGTCTCAGCTAACACAGCGGAACCCGTACGTACACCTCGATCAATAGATCAATATCAACTACGGTCGTGAAAAGTGCATTGCTTATTCCCTCCACTGCGGTTCGTTGACCACTTCCTTCATTTCAGCGTTATCATCGCGTCGTTACGTTAAAACTGTTTAGAAATTAAAAGGCCGTTATCTCCGTTGAATTACCATACATCGTTTATAATCTAATAGAAATTTTATAATGAATGTTGATGATTATTATTTTAGAATAGATAAGGTTTGTGCATTTGATAAACGAAACGTTCGTCGTAGTAAAAATATTCATAGCCCCACATGAAGCGCCAATGGTATGCAGCGCTCGCCCACAGCCTTAGTCATTATTCTGATTTCGCCTATAAAAAAACCCAAATTCATACAATACGTTGTAAAAACTCTGCTACCGTTTTCCTTAACGTATTTAGTGCCTGCCAAACTTTGAGGTCGATTAATTAAGTAACAATGTATGAAGTATGTATGAAGGAGCATGCCATCGAGAACATTGTTTGACTTTGATCCAACGAAAAAAAAAAGGTACCGGCTCGAGTGCTCTCCACAATTTACGCCTTGCAATTTGCAAACTGATATTCCACTCTAATGGCGCAGTTGGGCCCTAGACAAACAATATGTAGGTTAATGGTTTCAGCGAAGTCTCTTAATTGGTCGCAGCGCTTTTGAATAAAAGTGTGGGTATCTACGGGTCGCTTTCATGAGAAAGCGTAATTGCTGATGCGCGGAAATTCCCCTTTGAACTTTCCATCTATCGGAATTGAATTGCGAGGGAGAGCCGGCGGATTTCCACTTGCAGAGGAAGCGGGCTTCTCTAGTTTCTGGGAAGTAGTTCGACGACGGTTTGACGCTGGAGGATAGGGTTTTAATATTGTGACAGCCCGTACCCCTTTCTTAGAACGTCTTATTGTTAAAATTGATGTTACAGATGCAGAATAGCTGCTGCTTCCTCTCAAGAGAGTCTCCTCTTTCGTGGTATATAGAACCCGAGATTATAGTAATAGCCTAGTGTGGTAGGACCCTACTACATTGTATTTTATGCTTATCCCCAGATTCTTTATAGAATGTTTGGTATTACCATACGAAGTAGTACCCAAAAAAGGGAATTGTTTCTTTAATTTTCTCCTTAATTTAAAATAACATCTTGAAAACGTTAATCTCCTTCAAGATACTGTCCATTCGATGATATGCATTTGTCCCAACGGGTTTTCCACTGATCCAAATGTTTTTTATATTTTTTGAATGCTGTTAAGCGTCTCCAGGGATTTTTTCTCAACCCTGCTCTTCTATGCCCTGAAAACGATATCCCTCTAGGTTTTTCTTCATTATTGGAAATAAAAAAAGTCGCATGGGCTAGTGGAAGGGGTCCGAAATCTTTCTCATGCCGTTTGTTGTCAAAAACTAGCTGATTTTCAACGCTGTTTGGGTAGGCGCGTTGTCACGATGAAGAAACCAGTCCCCCGATCTCTACAATTCAAGTTGTTTTTTTTTTCTCACTGCCTCAGACAATCTCTTTAACAGTTCCAGATAGTAATCTTGATTCACTGTGGTGTCATGAGGAACAAATTTAACGTGAACAACTCCTTTAATGTCGAAAAAATAAACCATCATGGACTTGACATTTGATTTTACTTGCCGTGCTTCTTTTAGTCTGGGGGATGAAGGTGTGTTCCACTGGCTGGACTGCTGTATTGTGTCGGGATTATAGCCGTAATACCAAGATTCATCTCCTGTGATGACTTTTGACAAAAAATTGGGATCAGTCTGTGCCTGTTCTTTCAGTTTCTGGCATACTCTCAAACGATTCTCTCTCTGGTCATCGGAAAGCAGTCGTAGAACAAGCTTTGCCGCGATGCGTCTCATGTTCAAATCTTCAGTTAGAACTCTTGGGCATGAATTCCAGGAAATTCCGGTTATTTTCTCCAATTCGTCGATTGTTTTGTGACGATCAAACATGATGGCATCGCGTACTTTTTGAAAATTTTCGTTTGTTCTGGACGTAGAGGGGCGACCTTCAAATGACGTTTGACCATTTCTGAACCGAGCAAACCATTCGTAAATTCTTGCGTGGGTTAGAGCTTCTCTCACATAAGCCTTTCGAAAGATTGAATTTGTACCTGCCGCTGTTCTTTAAACAGGAACCAGAATTTGATGTTGGCGCGTTACTCCTTTTCGTTTTCCAAGTTTGCCATCGCAAAATCGCCGAAAAAGTTGGGACGGGCTTAAGAAAAAAAAATTCAGTTCGCTGCAATGATTTCATATGAATGGTACGTGGCTATCTGAGCAGGAGGTGTGCCTAGTAAACGTATCTAACGGGAGAGGACAGCACTGTCAACCCACTTATCTACAGAAAACAAAAGTAAACGTATCTAGTAAGAAAGAGAGAGAGAGATAGCACTGCCAACCCACACGTCTACAGAAAATAATTCTTGTTTTTTCTTTTGATACCCCCTCGTATACATAATAGGAATCTATGAGTAATTGTCCCTACTTGCAAATAATGAAGCTAAGATCTCTCCTTCCCCTCCCTATCTCTTCTTCCTCTTGTCTTTTTCTCTCCTTTCATCTTTCGTTCTCTTTCGCTTTTCCTTTCCCTGTCTCCCTTTCTTTATACCTTCTTCCCTCTGTTTTTCTCCGTTTCGCTCTCTTTATCTTGCTTTACCTTTATTTCCTCCTCTTCCTCTTCTCTCGTTCTTTCTCTCTATCTCCCCCCTTCTTTCATCCTTCTTTCTCTTTCGCTTTCTTGCACTCCCATTCTCTCTCCATTTCTCTCCTTCTTTTTCATCGATTCGTATGTACCTACATTTTTGTTTTATTGAGAAATTAATTTGACTACGAGCATATTCATTGCCGGCCTCTTGATCAATCAGTCGTCGCGAGTAAAAATAACTTCCCCCCAGACGTAATAAAGGGGTGACCATTTTGAGACCAAGACACCAATTAACTAATTAAAAATTAATTAACTATTGCCTTCATTTGAGGGTAACGTCTCGCGACGTCTCATTACATCATTTGTAGATGGCACATCTCGACCTATTATCGGTACACTTGTTTTTACGTATGCCCTTTTAATCCCGTTTTATTTAAAATACAGGATATAAGTTGACGCAGATAGTACCTATTTTTTATTTCTGCCGTTAATCGCGTTCGACAAATCAAGGGCACTATAGGCTAGGCCGCGGGTAAACAAGTGCCACACAGAAATAGAACCAGTTGAGAGACGCGGCGAATACCCACATATCGATACGCCACAACACTTTTGCTTTTCGTTTTCCGATATGTAAATATCGATTTAAGAAAACAAATTCCCTGCCATGGCCGGTCGTTTAAGTTTAATTAATCGACCGATTAAAGGGGAAGATTGATTGGATGTTTTGATGGTTCGAATTGGATCTGACTGAGGCTGGCTGATGAAATGTGGCTTGTGGTTTAGATTTAATAAAGCCGGCGTTAAATTCTCGTGTAAGCTGTGGTGTAATACGAGGGGCACTATTTATGTTTTGAACCTAATAATATAAAAAAAAACATTTGTCATTGAAAATTGCTTTATCATTTTTCAAAATATTCTCCTTCATGATATATACACTTTTGCATGCGTTCGTACCATTTGTCAAAGCATTTTTTCCATTCCGCTTGAGGTATCTCCAAAACATGGTTTTTGAACGCATCAGCGGCTTCTTCTTCCTACAAAAATCGTTGTCCAATGTCCACGCAATTTATTTTTGGCGTTCCGGAACAAAAATAAGTCTTTGGGTGTCAAATTAGGACTGTACGACGAATGACCTATTAATTCGATTTTTTGAGTGTTCAAACATTCGGTTATTACACGGGATGTGTGAGAGCTCCCATTGTCATCATGAAAAATGATTCGACGGCGCTTGTTTGTTTTCCTTATTTCACCGAAGACTTCCGGAAACAAGTGGTTGTGTACCATTCAGAATTGGCCGTTTTACGTTCCTTTAA
Source organism: Rosalia funebris (assembly GCA_037954035.1). NCBI lineage: Eukaryota > Metazoa > Arthropoda > Insecta > Coleoptera > Cerambycidae > Rosalia > Rosalia funebris. The sequence continues at coordinate 3,999,795 of JAZFAV010000002.1, read as the reverse complement.
AGGCATTGTTGTCACGTGACCAGTTTTTCCGAAAAAACAGGTGATCATTTGTATCGACGTGCTTCGAGTGCGAACAACTTGTTGAATTTGGTTCATCTTGAAACACCCATACAGTCAACTGCTGTTTACTTTCCGGCTCATGTGCATAGATCCACGATTTGTCACATGTTACAATGTTATATATGTCTTTTGAAGCACTGTCATTGGTATTTCTTAAGCATTTGTTTGCACCAATCGACACGAGCATCTTTTTGAGATTTTTTCAAATTATGTGGGATTGAAAAAATTTGAGCCTTGAAGTACTCCAGAGGACGCTAAGTAGGTCTCGATTTAAAATTATTACATATATATGAAATAAATTACATCGAAGAGGCGATTAATGTGGTAAAAGATAGAGTGGATTTCGGGATTAAAGTACAGGGACAGAAACTAAAAATGCTGAGATTCGCGGATGATATAGCAGTATTAGCATCTAGTAAGGAGGAATTAGAATCAGCATTGAACGAAATGGAGGCAGTGTTGACAGAGGAATACGGAATGAGGGTGAATAAAAACAAAACTAAAGTGTTAGTGTGCAGAGGACGCGAGAGCAGAGCAAAAACGAAAGTACAAATTAATAATGAAAGATTGGAGCAAGTTAAAGACTTCACTTATATAGGAAATAAAATAAATTGGAATGGAAGAAGCGATAAAGATATAAAACAAAGAATAGCGCAAGGTCGAGTAGCTTTTAACAAAAAGAAAGCACTTTTATGCTCGGGGGTAATAAACTTAGAAACAAGGAAGAGATTTTTGAAAACGTATGTATGGAGCACGGCACTATACGGTTGCGAAACCTGGACGGTAGGGGAAGCAAGTAGGAAGAAATTAGAAACTTATGAGATGTGGTGTTACCGAAGAATGATGAAAATACCGTGGACTGATAGGGTTAGAAACAAAGAAGTATTAGACAAAGTCGGCGAGAAAAGAAGTATGTGGAAAAACATAAAGAAGAGAATAAATAGAATGGTAGGCTACTTGCTGAGACATGGGGGAATAGTCCGCGATATTTTGGAGGCAGAAATACGAGTGAAGAAAAGCAGAGATAGGCCTAGATTAGACTACTGCTCGCAAATAGTAAGGGATGTAGGTTGTAGCACAATTAGCGAAATGCGTAGGTTAGCACAAGATAGGAGAAGCTGGAGGTTAGCGTCCAACCAGTCTTAGGACTGATGACCTCATGATGATGAAATAAATAATATACGTCGCGTCGGGATAAATACAATTTTACTAAATGAAGAAGATTAGATACTACTGAATCCATATAATTCTAATTTCGAAATTATAGTTTATTTCATCGCTATTTGCCAAATAAAAAATCCCAAACGGCTCTTATCTCGTACCGTGGCTTGTTTTTATGGCTAGGCTCAGGTAGACTGTTCCGTTTATCGGCAAGATAAGACAGTCTTTTATTTGGCAAATAACGATGAAATGAATAGTAATTATGATTCGTCCTCGTCAAAGGCCTTCGAAAAATCATGATACACCACATCCACTTGACCACCGAAGGGATAGAAGAGGGATTAGAAATATTATGCAAAACCTCATCACATACTGTATATGATAGAAATATAGAGACGTACATAAAATTATGTCGTAATCTTCTATAAAGAAAGTGATACTGACTAGTCTTTTTTTTATAGAAAAGTAATTGAGTTACAGTCGTTTATAAAAAAAGATACTGTGTATACGACAAGCCGTTTTACCTTTGGGCGAATTTGTAGTGCCGAAATACATGTTGCAGATATTTTAGAATTTATCGGTAACTGTTGAAATCGCATTGATTTTAAAAATAACACGTTTTTAGAATTCATTCCCAGACATTCCTAACAATCTAATCTAATCTGAAACCTATCGAAATTTACCGTGAACCTCTCCACAGCGTCCAAAGGCAAATAAAATAATAAACGTACATTTCGAAGGTCCCATAGTCTTAATATGGCATTATACAATAAGTGCCCACGTTCGCATGTCGAAACCGAGGCTGCGAAAGTTTTTTTTTTTTGAAAATTAATTAATCGTATTGTGTTGCAATAAATAAGAACAATAAGCGTCTTGCTGGCCGTATCATCTCTATTATATTACATATTATTACGTGTATACGTATTGTAAAAGCCGGCGAACTGCATACTAATGATTTCTGTGGGGAATTAGAGAAGTGAGCGTAAGTTAGAAATGTCAAGGGAAATCATACAGCTTAACATACGATTTTACTGCGGTTCGGCTTTGCAGTTTTGAATTTTTTCTGAATTGTAATTGTTGCGGCGTCTCGGCTCGTTTATAATTAATTAATTCACTTTCAATCGCCGGTAGGGGTTCCACCCACCCCTCGATGTGGATTTCTTTGCGTGGTCGATACACTTAAACTTGACTTCGCTTTTAAAGGTCGACTTTCTATTTAATTAACGTTGGGTTGATGCAGTTGTATACGGTAGCGTGAAAAAACATTTGTCACTTTAATATTTGCGAGATTTATCAAGAATACGCACAAGTGTAAGAATATCCAAATAAATCAAACATTGCTAGTAGTATAGCAAAGCGGGTACGGGCTCACCCTCGGATTTGTCCGCGGACATTTGATGCGGATGGCATGTGGTCATTGTTGATCTGAAGAACTCTTGGTACAGGTATAGAACAGGTCTGTACAGGTGTAAAACAGGTATGGTGATATTAGGAAAAAAACAACATGTCATTAAACAGGTTACCATACCTGTTTTAAACCGGTACAGACCTGTTTTACACCTATACAGGCCTGTTCTATACCTGTACCAAGAGTTTTTCAGATCAACAATGACCACATGCCATCCGCATCAAATGTCCGCGGATAAATCCGAGGGTGAACCCGTACCCGCTTTGCTATACTACTATTGCTGATTATTATTCCTTTAAACATTGAGAAAAACCGATTTACTACCACATAGAGATATTATACAGGGTGAAAACCGTTTATGGAATAAGATTCAAGCGATTCGAATTGATTTCTAATCAAATCTTATAACTAAAATACCTACGGGTACCCAAAAGAAAGCGATTTTTTTTCTATTTATTTAACTTTTAAACAAAAAGCCTTCAATCCCCTTCAAAGTAAGTACTCTCCACGGTACTAGTACACTTGTCTAATATTTAATTCCATTGTTCAATACATTTTTGAAATGCATCTTCTGTGATGTCCGACAACGCCTCCGTCTGTTTTTTCTTCACCTCAGCAACGTCGGCAAAACGCATTCCTTTCATGTCTTTTTTTCATCCGGAGAAATAAAAAAGTCGCAGGGGGCAAAGTCGCGTGGATAAGGGGGGTGGGGCAGAGGGGTCATGCCATTTTTGGTCAAAAATTGGCGCTCAGACAAGACAGTCGAGGCACGAATTTGGCAGCCACCCTTTTAATCCCCAAATCTTTCGTTAAAATTCGCTGAACTGAATACTTGTTAGCGTGTTTTATTAAAATATTTCATGTTCGAGTCACAGAACGTATTCCAGTTTAAGTTTCCACCCTGTATAACAGTTCCTGAGTAATAATATGGGCTTTATTTCATTTTCTATTATTATGAACCCTATTCGACTTCGACAATACGTACAAGTATTAATATACTCAAATAAATAAAACATTGCTGATTATTCCGTTAGAAATTGGAATAATTCATTTACTATTCTATTTACTGCCAAGCCCACATATTATACAGGGTGAAGACTACATGTTCAGCGTGTTTTAATGAAGTAATCCATATTCGACTCACAGTTAAAGTGTCCACTCTGTATAACAGTTCATGACTAATAGTATGCCCAATTATTTTATTTCCTATTATTGTAAGCACTGTTCAATTTATAATTATGTAGATATATTAGGCACAAAAATTAAGGAATGTAAAAAAAAATCCTAAATTTTTAAATGGTTTTCTAAAAACAATAGTTGCAGAGCAATTTAAAATAAAAAGCAAATTGAAGCGCCAAGTTTGTGGTTTTCAGATATTGAGTTCAAAGTTTTTGAAAGATGAGCAAAGATGAGCAGTTTTTGAGTAATCATAAGAAACCCATCGAAAAAAAAATTCCGAATATTTGCTTGCCTTTCAAAAGGTCTACAGACGTCAACAATTTTTTTTCAGCGATTTCATCATATAGCTTTTTTATATACTTTTATCTTCTCTAATTCGAGCCGTCTAAAAGCCTTGTACGATGATTTTTCGCTAAGTTATCGTCGTTCAAAGCAAGAAAGTCACTTTTTACTTTTTTTTTATTTTTAATTTTTTGTTCTTGCAATAAGTAACATTTTTTGATAAAAAAAGTACGGATTACAGCTAAAAAAAAACATTTTCGACCTCAAAAAATGAATAAAAAAATGAAAAATTCATCCTTAAATTGATTTTTAACGAAAACGACAAATTTAATTATTCCGAACACAATAGAAAAAAAATCGTAACGCTTTAAAATTTTCAGGGTTTCTTTGGGATACTTTGAGGTTGAAAAGAAACAAGTCATCATCCTTAGTCCATCCATTATTTTGCAAAATTATGCCAAGTTAAGCGAGTATCCCTAACTACGCAATTTTTTACCTCTTTCAATCAACATTCTTGCACCAATTTTTTTTTTTATCAAAAACCAATAACTACGACTTGTAAGGAATACTTTGTAGTTTTTAAAACCCTACTTGAATCTTCTGTACGATCATTATTTCCCAAGTAATTAATTACCAAAGTCAAAACTGACTTTTTTGTTTTGAATAACGATAACTTCGAAATAACTGCGAAAATTCATTGTACAAGGCTTTCACACCACTCAAATTAAAGAGGATAAAATTATCTAAAAAAGTTTTATGATGAAATCATTGAAAACAAATTTTGTGAACCTATTATTGAAAGACAAGAACAAATTTGGAAAATGTTTTTTCTGATGTTTTCTTATGATTACTCAAAAACTGCTGAGGGCAAAAAATTTGAACTCAAGGTATGAAAACTAGAAACATGTAGCTTCAATTTACTTTTTTTAATCTTACTCTGCGACTATTTTTCTCCAAATTACAGCCCTTTGAAAATCACCTAAATATTAAAGATTTTTTCCATTCCTTAATTTTTGCGTCTAGTGTATATCGCTTTTTTTGCGCGCCCCGTATCTAGCGAGTTGCATGTCCCATTAATCTTGGCTGGCTTTAGGATGAACATAAAAACTTACCCAGTTTCGCCATATTTAGCACAATAATACAGGCCTGGCTGAGTCACGATATAAGACATCACTCGGATGCCTACATGCGTATCGTGCATAGCGTTTTGTTGGATAAGTGTAAATGATGATTTGTATACAAATTATCGACACGAAGTTGGATTTTCAAGAAATGTTTGCTTCATTGCTCCGGACGATGACACATTCGGTATTTATTTTATTATTAATATACGACGGAATGTTTTCTAGTCGATATAGTAGAAACTGTAAATGTAGATATGACTTTACGATAGAACCCTAAGATTACATATACGAAGGTTTAGAAAAGTTTGTTAGTCAAGTTTTTATACTATTAATTGTTTAATTACTTTTTCGCACTCCACTATACGCGGAATAGTAATGTAATCGTGTAAAAACATTTTTTCTAGCATTTTTCTGTCTGTCTGTCTGTCTGTCTGTCTGTCTGTCTCGTTGTCGTCCGCATTAATAAAATTTCTTGTTAGCATGATGACTCAACTAAATCGTGTCGGATCAATCGGGTTTTGACTGATTCTGGGACGTCTACCAGACGACATCTATTGATTTTGAAGTGGATATAACACACTCTACCATATTCATGGGTCATGAGAAAGTACAATGGTGTACTATTTGAGAAATTTTTTTTGTTAACACGATCACTCAATTAAATCGTATCGGATCGATCGGGTTTCGACTGATTCTGGGACGTCTACCAGACGACATCTATTGATTTTGAGGTGGATAGGAGTGATAGGACACATCGCACCCTGTCCATAGATCATGAGAAAGCACGATAGTGGACTATTTGAAAAAAGTAAAACTGTCGCATAAAACACATTCTGTGTTGATTAATTCTTTCTCGGCCACTCAATTTCGAGATAGAGATGTTCTATGTCCGGAAAAGTCCGTTTTAAGATTTTAAATCTGCTTATTTTAATGTTTATATTATTAACCTTCAAATATTCTACAGGGTATTACCATGAACCGTAACGTAACACCTCTGTAAAGTTAAGACGCGTAATTTCATCACAAATCCCTTCAGTAAACATTTCTTCTGTAATTTTAAGAATTTATGAAATCCCAAATTTTTATTTTAAAATAAATTATAGAACAGGGAAACAAACGTAGAAAAATGAAATCACGGTCGAATCGCAACCCCTTGTAGTTCAAGCTTTGCAAAAAAACAAAAACCGACTGTTGGTATGTCACTCGACTTTTTTAAAGGCTAAAGCAATTAACTTCAAAGCCTAATAGCAAGAAAAAAAATATACTCAATTTTTTTTTGTATTGAATATCAACGTTCGATTTAATGTAGTTCTTATAAATGATATTTATATAAATCTTTTATTAATGGGATATTATTTTCTTTATATTTGTTCATTTTTTGTTCAAACGCTATTGTTTCTCAATTATTTTCGTTTTGTCAAACTTCATTGAAAGTATTTTCGTTTCATATCTCTTCTAAGAATTGGGCGGTGTTATTTTTCTTTCTGTTCGATGCTATTTCTATTGCCTGTTATCATTTTTGTGTTCTAATATTGTTTGTTTTAAGTATCTTATCTGCCTTATATAACTTTTCTCGCATTGAATACAAGGTATTTTGTATTTAATTGGACAGAGAAATTATTTTTAAATTCTTGCTTAATTTTTTTCTTAGTCGCCTTTTGATTGTTACCATTGTCCCTTATGTTTTTTCCATTGTGGCACATTTAATTTATCAGGCAGGCCTTTTTCATGGACTTTTATGCAGAGTTGAAACAGAAATTTTAAACACACAGTGGTTCATATGAGTTCATTGCAATGCAATACCCCGTATATTTTTATATTGCATTCTTTTTAGTATCCTACAATGAGGATAATGTAGAATATTGACAAATCTTTGTAAAAGCAAAGTATGCTATAAACCCTTACTGGATAATACATAATTATCTATGCGAAATGACAAATACACTACTCGAAAAAATTAAGGGAACAAAAAAATTCCGAAGAATTTTCAATGATTTTTGAAAGGCTGTAGCTTTATTGAAAAATTATCGTATTGAGATGAAAAGAAAGCCATTTTGAAGCTTAAAGTTTCCATTTCTGAAATTTTCTGGCAAAAACTTCGATCATTCTGGGAAAAATAACGGTTCGGTGGATCAATTTGAAAATTAACAGGGCTATTGGGAGTATAATAAGCTAAAAGAACTGGCAACATTAGCCTTTTCCTCAATGTTTGCAAAGTAGCGGCATGTTTTTTAAAACGTCAGAAAAATTAATTTTTTGTATTTTTTTAGTTCAGAAAATTTGTCTGTCGGAAGATTTCAGAACTAGAAACATCAAGCTTCAAAATGGTTTTTTTTTTCATCTCGATACTACTATTTCTCATAAAGTTATAGTCTTTCAAAAATCACTGAAATTATGTTCCCTTATTTATTTATTTTTTTTATTGAGTAGTGTACGTCAAGCCATCACCAAAATAATAATCTTATATTAGTGGTTGCTTCTTTGTATGCGAACGTAAACGTATGCGAACAAAGTTTACATGTATCTACATATGATTTTAGATGCATTTTTGACCTCAATTGATAATTTATGCCATCAGCAAAAAGATGATACGGCATAAACATTAGAGACAAATCGGTAATAAATAATATAAGGAATAATGGTCCCAAATTCGAGCCTTGAATTACTCCATGAGGCGCTAAGAAGGTCTCACATTCAAAGCCATTATATGAAGCAAATGATGTACGTCTGGATAAATACAAATTTACTAAGTGAACAAGATTATTACTGAATTCATATACATACTTCTAATTTTGAAATTAGTATATTATGATTCACCTTGTCAAAGTCCTTCGAGAAATCAGTATATACCACACCCACTTGACCTTTATCTATGTGATTTGCGATTATCTGGATAAATTCTGTGAAATTTGTAACTGTTGAGTGTTTGCTACGAATCCGTGTTGATTAGGAGATAAAACGGGTTGCACACCAAGATAAATATGGGTGTTTAATGACTTTTCGAAAACTTTTTTTTGCAAGATTTGACGCTCTTAAGACCCCTGATCTCTAACAAGAAAACTCAGGATTTGATAATCCCCACAGGTGATTTTGTTTTTAAGTTTTGCTAATGCTTGACCAACATCCGTTTTTGTAAATTTTACTATATTGATACGGGTTGAGATTGCCAGAACTTGTGTTTGTAGCCTGCATATCGTCAGTGGAACAGACGCTAGAGAAATATCTAGCGAATCCATTTATATTTTTGTTTGGTACAGCATAGTGTGTTTGATACCACAATATAAAATAAAAAATGCCATTTAAAAAGTTTATAATATAAGTATAATATAATCGCTTTGTACGAGGTTTGTTCAAAGTGCAACAGGAATTTTGTAACAATTTTAAACTATGTAAAGTGAGGTATTAAAAATATAAGACTCAAACATTCTGATTGCGTGGAGCAAAACGCAACCCTATTAATCATGAATTTTCCTTGAAACAGCAGATGTCTTAGCTGATTAATTAAAAAGCCGGTGGAAAATCGAAATCTCTGGCGCCAGAACTTTATCGATGGATTCACCACAGTCTATATGACAGGTGTATATAAAAGGTGGTCCAACCAAAACGCACGATGTTAATTGTAAATGAAAGAAAAAGTTTTCAGAGAATTATCTTAATATTTTTTATTATGATAGAAGGATCTATGACAATTATGTGTGAAACAAAATATCGGCCAAATGCTCGCCACGGCTTCGGTGGCATACCTCTATCCGATGGTCCATATTTTCAATAACTCTGAGACATAATTGAGGTTCAATGTCGTTAATGTGCCGAATTATCTCATCCTTTAGCTCTTGAATTGTTCTTGGCTTATTGACGTACACTTTTTCTTTTAAATATCCCCAAAGAAAGAAGTCCAACGGTGTCAAATCACATGATCGTGGCGGCCAATTAACATCGCCACGACGTGAGATAACACGGCCACTGAATTTCTCGCGCAAAAGTGCCATTGTTTCGTTGGCTGTGTGGCAAGTGGCACCATCCTGTTGGAACCACATATCGTCCAGGTCCATATCCTCAATTTCGGGCCACAAGAAGTCCGTAATCATCTCGCGATAGCGAACACCATTCACAGTAACTGCTTGGCCGACCTCATTTTCGAAGAAGTACGGCCCGTTGACGCCGCCAGCCCATAAACCGCACCAAACAGTAACTCTTTGTGGATGCATCGGCTTTTCAACAATCACTCGTGGATTCTCATTTGCCCAAATGCGGCAATTCTGCTTGTTAACGAATCCACTGAGGTGAAAGTGTGCCTCGTTGCTGAAGATGATTTTCTTTGTAAAGTCACCATTCACTTCTGTCTGTTCAACCAACCATTCGGCGTATTGACGACGCTTGAAATGGTCAGTAGGCTTCAGCTCTTGAGTCAATTGATCCTTGTAAGCGTGTAAATTCAAATCTTTGTTCAAAATTCGCATCAGTGATGTTCGTGAGATGTTCAATTGTTGGGCACGACGACGAGTCGAGGTTGACGGCTCTTCTGCTACACTATCGCGAACAACAGCAATGTTTTCCGCAGAACGAACTGGGCGAGCATGCACAGGTGTTTTCACATTTCCTACAGACCCGGTTTGCTGAAATTTGCGCACAATTGTCCCGATTGTGGACACATTTGATCGATTATGCTGACCAAAAAAGTCACGGAAGTGCACGAAATGCATTTTGATTTGAACGCCCATTTTCGTAAAAGGCTTCAACAATCTTAACGCGCTGCTCAATTGTATACCTCTCCATGGTTGAATTTGTCAAAGACTGAAACAAAGAAATGTCAAATTAAGTTGGGCAAAAAACTTGACGTTAAGGTGTGACTCACAATTAACATCGTGCATTATGGTTGGACCACCCTTTACTTCCCAAAGTCGTAGAATAAACTTCAAATTTCGACTCATGTCGCGACTTTGACACTATTCGTCCCACTGTGCTTCATCTTGCAAGCATAAATGAGATTAAACGCATATCGCTGCGATAATTAAACACTATCCCAAAGATCGAGTTCCAAAAGTGTTTTAGGGATTGGAAGAAGCGCTATCATAAATGTATAGTATCTAATCGGGACTGTTTTGAAGGGGATAGCATTGATGTAGACGAATATTTATTCGTCTACATCAATGCTTTCAAAATTCTTTGCAAAATTCTTTCATATGAAAAATACAAAAATTCACGTTATTTATTGAACACACCTCGTATATTTAAAACTTGATTTAGAAGACATACGTAGGATAAAAATTTCCCTGTCCTAGCTGATTATTTTTTAAATTTATGTCACTCGCACAGCTGTGACAAAATCTGAAACTCGTGAAATATCTCCCGAAAGTAGGTATTACGATATGTATGTTTTTTTTTTTATTTTTCAGCTGGAGAACGCGAATTCGGCCGTCGTCAAGAACCTGGAGGACTTCAGAAAGCGATACATAGGCGGCGTGAAAAACGAAAAAAAGAAATTCGAGAAGCAGACGGCGAAGTTTTGCCAGAACCAGGAACGGTATTTAAATCTCACCACGAAGAAGACCAACTCGCTTCAGGAGGTGAGTGCGATTTCACTTTTACGTTTTATGTACTATTCTAGGCGCGCCGACGGGGCTAATTACATACTTAGGAATTATTTTCATCGCCTCACACAAGAGGGATTATAGTAAAGTGCAAATTGATAATCTCCGACACAAAAGTTATTAATAATAAAGTCTGTTGTTAGTCTTGTTAAAATTACCTTGTAAATTTAACGACAGTGAAACATAATTTACCCCATTAGTCATCACTACGTACGTATTTATAACCATAAACACTTTCAAGTGCTAAATTATTTAAAAAGTGCTAAATTAACAAACTAACTAATAAAGGACTTAACTAACAGAAATAATCAAAACGACACGTTAATGTTATTTTGCATTTTAAATCTGTTTCCTACAGTAGAAGTGGGGATTTTTTATAATATAATTGTGACGATATTCACTTGCGATATCACCTCAAGATTTTCCCTAGTATAGTGTCTATCAATAGGGACGCCCGAAGTTTGTGAGGTTATAATGCGGCCATGTTGTTAAAGCAACATCTGTCAGATTTGTTGTGAATTGGTCAATAGTGTATGGCAAATCACCATGGAAGGTTATAACGTTCAACAGTGTGTGCAAATCATATTTTATTTTCGAAATCAGTGCTCCATTCGAGAAATATTCCGCGCATTACGTGATTTTTATCCTCGCCACAACCGTCCCGCCGAGCCGACGTTTGGTAGCCAAATTCGAGTCCACCGGTTTGATAAATAATCAGTCAACACCCGTACGTCACTGAAACGCAAAGTCTGCTGAAAACATCGCTGCTGTGCGTGAGAGTGTACGGGAAAACTTGAGGCAGTCAATTATTCGTCGTTCGCAAGAACTCGGCCTTTCTGCTACTTCAACTTGGCGAATTTTGCGTCGGGACTTGGGTCTGCACCTTTATGAAATCCGACTGACCCAGGAATTTAAGGTAAACGACCATAGACAACGGCGTGTGTTCGGTGGGCTTTGATGCAGTTGGAAGTGACCAACCAAATTTTGCCAAAAAAATCATCTTTAGCGGCGAGGCTCATTTTTGGACGAATGGATATGCGAATAAGCAAAATTGTCGGATTTGGGACGATACCAATCCACACGAGTATCTCGACAAATATATCTCGAGAAAGTCACTGTTTGGTGCGGATTTTGGTGGATAAGATACTTCAGAGAGCAAAGAACACCTTTATCTTGCCTTTAATGGCGATATTAGACATATATCATAACTATTTTTCCTTCTGTTATTGTAAATAAATTGAAAGTGGCGATAACATTCTAACAGCATGTGTATTACGTCGCTTGGTCAGTCCATAACGCGTATTACGAGTTTGGTATTGATTGCGCAACAAATGAGGTTATCTGAGATTAATTAATTATATTATTATTATATTATATAGGTTTGGGCCTCATCAGCCACTGATCGCATGGGTAATCTCTTGGCGATCCCCTCTTATCCGGGTCATTATCCAAAAATGCTATCCCATAAAAGGAGCAATTTAGGGCACGTCCCCCGCCTTAAGCCTCGCCTTCTCTAAGATAACAGGGGTCCCTAATATAAGATACCTCTTCTCCTCCAGTGCGGGGCAGGTGTAAAAAAGATGAATCGAGGTTTCCTCGTCTTCTTTACAGTATCTGCAGGCCGGGCTATCAGTCAGCCTCATCTTGTACTTATATGCATTCAGGCTACTATGGTGGCCCGTTATGATTCCCACCAGGGTTCTGGCTTTGTGCCTGTTCGATTTAACGAATTCTTGGGCCCATTTCTCAATCTCTGAGTATTCGATGAAGAGTTTGGTTATTCGACAACCCGTTACTCCTCTCCATCTTTTATTGTGCTGGTCTCTTGCCCAGAGATTGATGCGGTCTCTGATCAGATTCCGACTTATTCCCACTGCAGGTTCTGGTTCACAGAGGTTTCCCTGGTCCCTAGTCTGGCAAGGTCATCTGCAATTAGATTTCCTTTAATGCCATTATGCCCAGGTATCCATAAGAGTTCCACCGGTCCCTTCCCTGCCAAGTGGTTCAATGCTTCATAGCAATTGTAGACCAGCTTCGACTTTGTCGTTGCTGAATTTAGGGCTGCCAACGCCGGCGCCACCCTGAATTAATTATAAGTTTAAATTAAAATTAATAAAATGCATTAAAAGTAGTCAATTTACACAAATAATCTGTGAGAAATACGTAATATTATTTCATCTTTCATATACACGATACGATGGTAGTGAAATTAAGTTTCTGTTAAACTCAAACGAACTAAGCGAAACTATGTATTGTATCCTCTTCCCCATACCCTACTCTATTCTATTTTGTGCATTATACACGCACAGGTAAAGAATTATAAAATGTATTTTAACACAACAAAAGCGTTACGAAATATTACTACACGCAGATGATATAATAGGGGACTTTTGGCGTGTGATTTCTTTAACCAATACGTTTCATTTTTTTTTTTGTGTGAGAACTTTAGATTAAATTATAACCATTCTAAATGGACTTAATAATAAGCATGTAGATGACGATAAAAATTACAATAAATTCTAGGTATAATACCGGCGTTTGTTCGTTGCGATAATGACTGCTTCCTCTGCCGGGCCGTGTTGTTGTTTAGTGAAGGCCGCTTTGCCAATTTATCAGTCCCACGAATTCTCTAGGTTATGTAATGAAATGGAATAGCATACATACATGGTGGTTCTTTGACTCGAGTGTTGGAAGTATATTTGTTTGAATTATTTGCTACTATTACTATTACCAATAATAATAATAATAATAATAATAATTAATGTTGCGGGAAATGTGCTACGCGCCATAGACGTACGCGTCGTAACAAGGTCAATAAAATAATAATACAAATTAATTAGTAACAAACGCATTAAACTGTTACAAGTAAATATAACACTGTCTGTACTTGCCCTCTTAACTGGCGTAATGAACTAGTATCATCAACATCATCATCATCACGAACTGGAGACGATCCGTAAATACTTTGCAGCATCAGGTATGTTTCCATATTTGTCTCAGGGAATTATGTTCGTTGCGGTGAAAATATATTCTTATATTTGGAGAACAACCGTTCGACATCTACTGATGTAATACAAGCATACGTAAAATACTCTTTACATATAACTTTTTCCATCGTAGAATAAATCATTAAATTCACCAATAAACTTTTTCCCTTGGTGAGCATTAAACATTTTCTGGGCTTTCACACGTGCGACATATTTTATTGTTAAATCAAAACGTTTCAACTAACACAGCGGAGACCGTACGTATACATCGATCGATAAATCAAGATCAATTATGGCCGTGCAAAGTGCATTGCTGATCCCCATCCACTACGGTTCGTCGACCACTTACCTCATTTCGTGTTATCATCACGCCGTTACGTTAAAACTGTTTTGAAATTAAGATAGTTGCCTCGGTGAATTACCGTACATCTACTACTACAATCTAATAGAAATTTCATGACGAAATTTTATAATGAAATTTTATGAATGTTATTTTAGAATAGCTAAGATTTGTGGATTTGATAAACGAAACATTCGTTTCAGTAAAAATAATCATACCCCCACACGAAGCGCCAATGGTATGCAGCGCTTGCCCACAGCCTTACTTATTGCTTCATCGTTACGCCACTGACTAAATGACAGATTTACGATGTGGAGACACGTTACAATTTATATTTATATTTTTGTGACATCCGTCGACATAATTTGGTTGCCGCGGATGAACGCCTACGCTGATGTTGATCAATTATTGTAATTCAATTTATGAATGAGCGTTTGAAGGTTCTCGTCCGAATTGGATTAATTCTGCGCTGACTCGGATGTGGTTTTCCAGAAATAAACGGGAATGGACAGGAAGGTCGAAGTCGTACATATATAGCGCTATTAAAACGGAAACTGCCATGAGGGAGGGGGATAAAATGTTACGTTCATATTAGAAAATCGCCTGGTATTTAGAAAATGTCATGGAAAATTGTATGGATAGGGCGAGATTTTTTAATTCATTTTATAGGGTAACGTGTTTTTAATAGCGATTTCCCAGCGCATTCGCCATTATTTCTTATATCTGACCTTTTAGGTGAGTAGTATAGCAAAACCAGTACGGGCTCACCCTCGGATTTGTCCGCGGACATTTGGATGCGGATGGCATGTGGTCATTGTTGATCTGAAGAACTCTTGGCGCAGGTATAAAACAGGTGTGTATCGGTTTAAAACAGGTATGGTGGTATTAGGAAAAAAACATGACGTCATTAAACAGGTTACCATACCTATTTTAAACCGATACACACCTGTTTTATACCTGTCCGCGGACATTTGGATGCGGATGGCATGTGGTCATTGTTGATCTGAAGAACTCTTGGCGCAGGTATAAAACAGGTGTGTATCGGTTTAAAACAGGTATGGTGGTATTAGGAAAAAAACATGACGTCATTAAACAGGTTACCATACCTATTTTAAACCGATACACACCTGTTTTATACCTGTACAGACCTGTTTTATATCTGCGCCAAGAGTTCTTCAGATCAACAATGACCAAATGCTATCCGCATCAAATGTCCGCGGACAAATCCGAGGGTGAACCCGTATTGGTTTTGCTATACTACTTAGGTGTTATACAGAGTCCGCTAAAATAATTGCAGCAAATGAAGAAAATTCATGAGATTTTTTAGGTCGACAATTTATGCATATTGAGCTGAATAAAGGTGTATTGACAATTCGGAGCTATTTTTAGTTTAGGGAAATTAACATTTCTTATTCCATGTTTAGTACATGTTTATTCGAATTTAAGACATACGCGAATTATTGAGGTAAAAGAAAAACAATAAATCTTAAATATAACAAAAGGAATCGTTAAATACACTGTCTACCAGAGTGTTGTATTGCCCATTGATATCTATACATTTTTCCCATCTCGGACAATTTGTGGATTCCATGCCAAAAAAAAGTTCTTGCTCTTTGGAGGCAAACCAGCCATCAAGCCATTTTCGTAAGAAATTAAGCCCTGCTCGGCAAGTGCGTGTCTCATCGATGCAAATGAGTAGTAATCAGATGGAGCCAAGTCTGGTGAGTAAGCCACATGCAAAAAGGAAAAGTATTTCCCAACTAAACTCCTCAATCGTTTCCTTGACCGGTTGTGCTGTGTGTGATGGCGCATTATCATGAAGCAAAATCACTTTGTGTTGCCTTTTTTGATAGTCTGGTCGTTTTTTACGCAAATCTTGATTCAAGTCGATCATTTGTTGTCGGTAGCGTTCAGTATTGACGGTTTGGCCAGGTTTTAGCAGCTCATAATAGATCACGCCCTTCTGATCCCACCAAACACAAAGCATTGTCTTCCGTCCACAGCGATTTGGCCTTGTAGTCGATGTTGATGGTTCGCCTGGAGTTTCCTATGATCTTTTACGCTTAGGATTCTCGAAATATATCCACTTTTCATCGCCAGTCACAATTTGATGGAGAAATGACTTTCTTTTATACCTGGCGGGCAGCATTTCGCAAATTGCATTGACGGCTTCCCGTGTCGCATTTAATTGATTCGCGAATTCTTGTTGTGTTTGAGCGTCATTCTCATCCAACAATGCTTGCAATTAGCTATCTTCAAACTTTTTCGGTGGTCTTCGAATCCCCCCTTCGTTTCTCACGTCAAAATTGCCACTTTTGAATTTTTTAAACCACTCAAAGCACTATGATTTACCAAGAGCATGCTCACCGTAGGCTTAGACAAGTATTCGACGCGATTTTACACCAGTTTTCTTCAAATGGTAACAGAAAATCAAAGCTGTCCGCAAATCGTAGTTTCCAGGCACAAATTGTTGTGAGATAAAAACCTTTATCAGATGTCAAAACAGGAAAATGGCGCCAATGACGTGGTATGACGGTAACTACATTAGCAGCTAGGCCATCTGTCATTTACATACCTGGTATCTAACCTACCACAAAATTTTATATTTGAGGGTACGCAACTTAAAATTATAAAGTACGGTTAAATTGAAAAATAAATGTTTTGCAACTACAGAGGTATCAGAAATCTTGTAGACATTTTTATTAAATGATAGTTTCGTATCGTATACTTATTTTAGTTTCAAAATAGATGACGTAAATAAACTCGGTAAGTAAAGTCTTTACAACTCTGTTTCTTTACGAATATATTCTATTTCTATACGCTCTGTTTTCTTTGTGCCTTATTTGCCGTTCTCCAAAGGTTATACGCCACTGGTTGCCCGAGGAACGGAGCCGGCTTCATTACCAACCAATGTTAGTCCCAAGGGACTTTTCCAATGTTTTCGTTTGTCTGTCCCCGAAACAAAAAACATTTCCATCGCCGCCCTTGCCTTAGTTACGAACCCGTTCACTACAAACACTCCGAGTAATAAGTCGTCGTCGGGGCGTGCGTCTGCCGAACAGAAAAGGGCCGCTTAAGGCGCGGGCTAGCGCGTTTCTCAATGAAATTCCACGGATAGATATCAAAATAATGATCGCCGATTCGGCAGACGCACGTACGTCACGAGACACCCCTCGCGGGTTGGCCCCCGAATTTGTTCGACATGGCGACGTGACGTCACCGTCGAGGGGCGCGTATCGAACCCTTACGTCATCCGTTTGGCGAGGTTGCGCAATAATAATTCTCCCCTAACGTGAAACTATAAATTGGCGTTCGTATGTAGGGCAGTACTCACTTTTGGATTGCTATTTCTGGTACGCGGGTCTCACGGATTTGCAGTGTTTATACCCTGAGGATTTCGTTCGGGGACGAAATTGTGTCGAGTGCGAGTGTCCGTTTTGCCATGTGACTGTCTAGAATTGGAAAAATGGTTTGGAATGAAGGATTTCTCGACAAGTACGTTTGGATTTGAGGTTTTATTCATTATCGACTCGAGAATTAGCGGTGTTGCGTGTATAAATATATTGATTTATGCGTTCGAGTGTTTTGTTTACGCCGTATCAATTTTGACAGCTAGGAAACGAGTAGTTGCACTTATGTCGTGCTGGCATCTTGCCACCCTTGCGAATTGTTACAGACGCACTACGCGTCGCTCTTAATTTAAAACAAATCGAGTTTACTGGCGAATCAATCAAAATGTCGTAAAAGCTTGACGGGGGTGAGCGACATTAAAGGCGCCCCATTGAGATTTGTAATAAGGCTAAATATAATTTTAGTCCTATTTAACTATTGTGTGCAAGATTGCGTAATGTAAATGCGGAGATTTTAAATTAATTCGTAATTACGAAATATTGCATTTGCAATTTTTTATTTCTTTTTCTTAAAATTGCATCGTCACCCTAAAATTATGACATTTTTTTCACTTTCCGACTTTATGGCCATTTTGCTACCGAAAAATTTATTGCAGCATCAATATGAAAAAAGTTACATAAGTGTATGTCATTTTAGCGTTTACTTTTAGCAACAAGGTTGTATGTATGAACATGCAACATTGTAGCACTATTGTTATAATTGTCATATACGCTGTTAGTTTGTCTGTGCCCGTGTTTAAGTAAAAAAATGAGTGATTCTGAAGATTGTAATGAGGATTCGATGTTTTGTATATGTCCCAGAAAATGTGCCATTTATAAAATTATAGTGTCATTTATAAAATTCTGCCGCAAGTTGTAAAAGATCATCCAGAAATCAGAACATTGACATTTTGAAGTGACAGCTGTGTGCCACAAAACCGAAATAGCATTATGACTTTGGCCATCAGTTATTTTCTTCAAGAACATGATACTCTTGAAAAAGTGTACAAGAAGTTTTGTGTACCTGGAAATTCAGCAATTCAGGAGGTAAATGCTGTGCATAGCTGTATTGACAGGGTTCTGCGAGTAGCTGAGTACTATTCCCCTATGTCATTAATGAGAATTTTTAAAAATATGGGGGGGTGTAACGCGTACAAGGTTATACAAATGCAAATAAAGGATTTCAAAAACTTTCAGGATGCCAGTAAGAGTTCTAGTTATAGTAATATACCGTCTTCTAGGGTAGTATCCCTGGAAATATCCAAAAATATGTATGAAATAAAGTATAAAACGTCGTTACTCTCAAAAAGTTACCTTATCGCAAATATAAGACAACATAAATAAGAAAATTACCAAATGACAAACCCTATGAACTAAATGAATGCAAGAAAAAACCTTTTTAACTTAGCAAAAAGTGAGAGCGCCAAAGCCCATGTTTCCATGGATCCCTAAACTTGATAGGGAGTTTTATGAAACCGTACTTCCAGACACCGCATAATTATAATAATTATTAATAATTCTTAATAATTATTAAGAATTATTTTGAATTCCACGTTATATTTCCTGTTTTCCTTACAAAATCTAGAATAAGTATTTCTTAATTTTGTGAAGCAAAGTTGTATATTTCAAAATTGAAAATAATATGTTTTGTGAAAAGTTACAAAGTTATATGTTTTTTGAGAAAATTTTAGATTTTCTCAAAATATCATTAAAAAAGACTAATTTTTTGATATACATATTTACTATAGTTCAAAACACGTTATCGATATAAGACTTGCACATTTCTATTTTTTATACTCATTAAAATACAATCATCAAATTCTTTAAAACGCTCTTTCTCAAGAAGTAGAAATATTAACATAAGAATCCTGTATTAAGGGTGTAATACTGTTCAGCAATCTTTTTTTTGCTCGAATGCAATATGATTCAAACTGATATAGTAGGTCTAATTTGCATACTGTATCGAGTTTTAACACTTTTTGAAAGCTTCGTTCGAAGAGGTCAACTCAACAAATATTCCTTTTTATTTAAGTAGTAAGTATTAATAAGTACTAAAAGTTACATAAATACCTATTTGTATATGTATTTGTGTAACTTTTTTGTTTTTAGCACTTTTTCTCGGCGTTTAAACTTTATCCTTAAAAATAATAAAAAAAAAACAATTAATCAAAAATTAAAATTGCGAGTTTGAAGATATACACACGCCTACTACATTTTTTCTACGTTTTCCTACGTTTAAGTTTTTCTACGAGTTTTTCGTAAACAAATGGATTGTATTTAAAAAACACCCTGTATAAAGGCGGTTGTACGAGAGGCTTTTAAACGATTATATTGTACTACTATAACGTGTACATACTATTGTACTACTATAAGTCTGCCTTGTTACACATAGGAACAAGTAGGCGCTGGCGAACGTTTTTACCGATTCGTCGTTTGTTTCAGGCTGATGCATCAGTGGACATGGCCGAGCGTCACTTCTACGCCGCCAGCATGGATTACGTCTATTTAATACAAGAGGTCCACGAGAGGAAGAAGTTCGAATTTGTGGAGAATCTACTGACTTTCATTTACGCCTGGTTTACGTTTTATCATCAGGTAATTCTCAATGGAAGTCCCGTGCGACCGTAGTTTGTACTTATTTATTTTTCGATCAGGGTTACGAATTGAAAAAGGACTGCGACCCATACATGAAAGATCTACAGCAGAAGATCCAGAAGACCAGGACGAATTTTGATGATTTCAGCCAGAAATTGAAGAAACGTATGTCCGAGGTACAAAAACAACAAGACGAGCCAGTGAGAAAAAACGCCAAGGGATGCAGGGAGGGGTATTTGTTTTTATTAGAAAAGAGTAAGTAATACCGTAATAATAAATACTTTTTGTCGAAATTTACGATACAGTTTTTCGTGGTCGTTAAGAACGATGGGTCTTGAAATAATAATTTGTTTAGAGGCGTTCGGGACGACTTGGACCAAGCATTATTGTAAATATGACAAGGAGACGAAGGAATTCAGTATGTTACCATATAATCAACTCACAACAAAATCGGTAAGTTGACCTACATATATAAAACAAAATAATATAGGTACAAGCCTATCAACTTAAAACAAGGCACAAGCCTTTTTCGTAAAATGAAAAAGTAAGGAATTGACTGAATAATTAAATACGTTAACAAATCGAAAAATAACCATATCTACAAAACATATATAATACATTTTTTGTAAGAATATATTGAAAACAAGTTACAGGACTCAAATTAAAATGTTATAGACTGGTGGGCTGTGAAAGATCGGGACCAATACCAATAACTACTTCGCCGATATTGACCGAACATTACCGAAATTCAAATTAAATAATTTCTTACTAAGGAGAATTCTGTTTCCAAAGCCTTTCAGATATTAAATATATATAATTTAAATAATAACCTAATTGGGATAGTATTAATCCAATCATAGTCTGCTGTGTAAATAGCTTTTGGTTATATGACTTTGTTTCTAAATAACTCATATAATAATAAAAAGAGGTTATGTTAGTTACTCGCGTTTTATAATTACATCAAAGACGTATTTAGTTTGAAATAGTGGCGGTGTGAAATGTGACGTTGAATTAGCACATAACTTGTGAAGGATTTGCGATTTGCAGATTAGGTTAAATTTTGTGTATTACGTAGGAAGTGGAAAAGATTACGATTACAATTTTACAAAAGATTACAATTTAAACTGTGTTTCTACTGAGGTGAAAAACGTCGCAATGATGATAAGAAAAAGTAAATATACAGTGATAAATCCTATTTAACAATTATTGAACATTTTAAACCATGCTAGTTGCATTTCCACAATTACAATGACAACAATAAATGCAAAAAATAAATTTAAATTGACAACTCTGTGGAACATTAGTCTTTGGTTATGGAAATTTAAATATAATTGTTAATAGCAATATACTTATATACATAAGAATCTGTCTGTTTTTCCTCAGTTTTTGAAATACCTTTGGAATGATCCGAAATCTCTAGGAATTTGATTTCAGTTTTTAACATGTAATTTAATAGAGACTCTAAAAATAAATTAGTGTTTACTTAATAGAAACCAAATTTTATATAACTTCCTTCACTCCGTTCTCTGTTAAAATGTTTAATCTCAGTTTAGAATGATTTTCATTCATCTATTTTATATTTGCACTTTTCAGTTCCCATTAAACGATACAATATCACATACAGTCCATATTTTGTTGCTGCGAATTCTTTTTTATCACAATTGATCCTGACAAAATCCAAATTTAAATTGATAATACCGAAAAAAACTTAATAAAACAGTCACTGATAACATAACTCTTTAGAACTTAATACTATTCGAAGTAGGTTCAGCTACTTAAAAATTAATTACAATTCAAGAATGAAAACCATACAGATATGTTACCAGCCTGTCAATAATTGCTTGATACCTTCGAGGCATTTTTTCTACTAAAGTGACAGCATATTCAGGTAAACTGTTCTATATTTGACGTTATACATAAGTATTGCTTATTCGATACATTTTTCGAAGAAATTTACGCTTTATATATGTATGTCTTAACATTTTCAATTGGGTTAGAATCTGCTGTCTATGATAACCAATTCGAGCAATTAGTGTCATTTTCCACTGCCTGCAAAGACCACTCTCACCTTTTGAGTTATTATCCTACTGCAAGACCAAGACTCATTCTCATAATGCTACAATGAGTTTAGAATATATGCATCTGGATTTACTGGAATTATCAGTCTTATAGTTTTCAGGTAAAATTTATGATGGTCAAATTCTTGATTGACATATTGTATATTTTTCACATTATATCTGTTAATAACCATCACTGTCTGAAATCCCCACGATCAGTTATCAGTCGCTTAATTTTCATACTATTGTGTAAGATATTAAAATGATTATCTAGAAGCATATAATACCTTTACTTAATTATAAACTCTGCTGTGAAAAATTAGATGGAATGAGAAAAAGGCAAGTTCAAGTCCAATGTTCGGTAAAACTTCAGAACATTGGACTACGTTGGATATGTATGGAATCACCATATTGTAATACATAAGAATAATTTTACGATTTTATTGGGATGCCTTTTTGTCACAGTCTATGTTTGTACAACTATGGAAACGACAGGAAATTCTGTGGTATCAAGAAGTAGCAATGAAGTTGTTTTAATTTATCATGATTTGATTATTTGAGCCTCTTACCGGAAAAGATATTTTCGCTACCCATATAAGTTTATTCTTATTATTAAATAACAAAGTAACAATGAAATTGACTCTATTTTCATAATTTAAATTTTTTTGTGCTTTGATATATGTAATTCTCTTACTAGAAGATTTGTTGAGTAAAAAGTATTCCCTAAAAGTTTGGACACACAGAAAGTAGGCTTCCTTCCCCAGAAAGCCTACAGACAGGCTTGAGTAGGGGAATGTTACACATATAGACGCGGACAAACACCCAGCCCTGAGGGGAGTGCCAAGTTCCCTCCGGTGAGAATCGAACTCACGCAGACAATGTGCCTAGTATTTGGCCCAGTTGCCACCCTGTTACCAAATACCAAGTCGGCACCACCGCGGCATTCGTTGTTAAGTTATATTGCTGAATATTCACTAAAATCATCAAAATTACTTTTAAGCAAGCAATTGACCTATAAGTGTCCAAAAAAAATTCGTTATCAACAAAACAATTTTTGTTAAAACAAAAATGGCTTATCCATCCCATGCATTTTTTTCGTAATTTTGATGTGTTGAGACCTAAAAACAATCCTAATTGGGACTTCAACTATTTTTTGCGATATGTAATGAGTTTAACATAATTTCTCTGAGTAACAATAATTTTATTGATTTTAGTTATGCTACATTTAGAATAATGCTGTTGAACACTAGTGTCATTATTTTATTAGGATAACACTTCACCTATTTAATCTTTATTAAATATTCCCTAGAATGGTTAGAACTACTTTTGAATAATTATTCTATTCTTAAAAAGGAAAGTGTATACTAGTACTATTCATTTCATCGCTATTTGCCAAATAAAAAACTCTTATCTGCCGGTAAACGGAAGAGTCTACCTGAGTCTAGCCATAAAAACAAGCCAAGGTTATGTTTTGAGATGTTTTATTTGAAAAATAGCATTTTATTCGTAATTTTCATTTACTGAGACCTAAAAACGATCTGAATTGTGCCTTTAACGAATCTCTGCGATATGTAATTATTTTAAGATAATTGTTCTGAGCAAAAATTTCATTGTTGTATGTCACAAAACTATTTTTCTCTTCAGCTGTCACAACCGGAAACGATGGTTCTAACTTCCTGCGTGCGACGAATGTCGGACTCTATAGAGAAGCGATTTTGTTTCGACATACAATTAGACGAGAAGCCGGGCGTAGTCTTCACATTCCAAGCGTTGTCAGAACAAGACCGCAAGGCCTGGATGGACATAATGGACGGGAAGGAACCTGTAATGTTCCCACGCTTCGTTAAATCCCTTCAGGACTAACCATACATTATTTTTTAGACGTACACCTCTCCCAGCAACAACGTGAACAAAATCCCGAACTCCGAGGAGCGGTTGCTGGACGAGACCGGCATCCAGTTCCTCAAGAAGTGCATAGAAGTGTTGGAGAGCAGAGGGCTGGAGGAGCAGGGCATATACAGGGTGGTAGGGGTGAGTTCCAAGGTGAACAAGCTGCTTAATATGGGCCTGGACAGGAGGAAAAGCGAGAAACTGGCCTTGGATGATCCGCTCGAGTGGGAGACGAAGACTATCACCAGCGCCCTGAAGACTTACCTGAGGAATTTGCCGGAACCGCTGATGACGTACCGGTACCACAACGGATTCATTGCCGCTGTCAGTAAGTAGTGATTTGTATGCTTATTCCTTGTATTTTAAAATGTTTTAAGATCGTTTTTGTTTTCTCATGAGAGAGAAATCGTGCCAAACTTTATCAAAATTCTCAAATATATATAAATCTTAAAATCTTTGAAATTGCCTTTTTTTTATCTTGTGGAAGGTTTAAAATACATTACTTGTCATGCCACATTTTTTTGTCTTCAATAAATTTTTATTCTGATAAGCAATAATTGAAAAATAGTTAAAAAATTGCTTAACGACGAACAAATTTTTATTTGTTTTGTTTTACTTATACAAATATACTCCCTTTAGCTCGCAATTAGGGAAACTGTGAGAAATAATTTTCATCATAATATACGCTCTAAACATATACAAACTTTTTTTCAGCTTTGGCATTTTAAACAAATTCCAATACACTTACAGAACTGCTACCATTTAAGTTTAGTGGAACGAATGCGATTCTTTAATGTCTAAAATAATTTTAAATTCATGCATTTTCTTCTGTTTATTACGTTAGTCTATAAAGGTTACAGAAGTAGTTCAAATGCGTTACTAACTTTATTCCGGAAATGGGTAGTATTAGCTTTTAATTTGATATAAATACCAATAAAATAGCAATGGATTTAGCTCAGGTGTGGAAACCGTTCAATTGAGTAGGTCAAATGTACCACATAATTTTTTTTGACGCGTTACAGAACATTGAGCCGCATATATATGATTATAGTTAAACAAAATTGTTTTTAGAATAGTAATTTTCTTAAAATTTCACAATGTTTTGAGAAATTTTTTATTCAAATTGTTTTAAATTTCTATTAATTAACCTATTTACGTAGGTTTGCCTTTTATCGTTATTAAAAACTGAAAACTTCTTCATCTGTTATGTTTAGTAAATATTTTAATGTTTTATTGAGCATATTCCAGGTGTAACAACATTTAACATTGATAGTTCAAACGTACTGAAAAATTTTTTCGTATTGACACTTGCGTACCTGAGTTCTGTAGCTCAAACAGACTACAATACTCCCCGATTATTATCATCATCATTAGGTCATCAGTCCTAAGACTGGTTGGACGCTAACCTCCAGCTTCTCCTATCTTGTGCTAACCTACGCATTTCGCTAATTGTGCTACAACCTACATCCCTTACTATTTGCGAGCAGTAGTCTAATCTAGGCCTACCTCTGCCTTTCTTCACTCCTATTTCTGCCTCCAAAATATCGCGGACTATTCCCCCATGTCTCAGCAAGTGGCCTACCATTCTATCTCTTCTCTTCTTTAAGTTTTTCCACATACTTCTTCGTTTCTAACCCTATCAGTCCATGGTATTTTCATCATTCTTCGGTAACACCACATCTCAAAAGCTTCTAATTTCTTCCTACTTGCTTCCCCTACCGTCCAGGTTTCGCAGCCGTAAAGTGCCGTGCTCCATACATATGTTTTCAAAAATCTCTTCCTTGTTTCTAAGTTTATTACCCCCGAGCATAAAAGTGCTTTCTTTTTGTTAAAAGCTACTCGACCCTGCGCTATTCTTTGTTTTATGTCTTTATCGCTTCTTCTATCCCAATTTATTTTACTTCCTAAATAAGTGAAGTCTTTAACTTCCTCCAATCTTTCATTATTAATTTGTACTTTCGGTTTTGCTCTGCTCTCGCGCCCTCTGCACACTAACACTTTAGTTTTGTTTTTATTCACCCTCATTCCGTATTCCTCTGTCAACACTGCCTCCATTTCGTTCAATGCTGATTCTAGTTCCTCCTTACTAGATGCTAATACTGCTATATCATCCGCGAATCTCAGCATTTTTAGTTTCTGTCCCTGTACTTTAATCCCGAAATCTACTCTATCTTTTACCACATTAATCGCCTCTTCGATGTACAGATTAAAAATTAGTGGTGATAGCGTACATCCTTGTCTTACTCCTTTCCTAATACCTACTTCCCTTTCTTCCCCTTCTACTTCTATAACAGCAGTTTGCTCTATGTATAGATTGTGTACTACTCTCCTATCTCTATACTTCATTCCCGCGCTCTTTAGTATCTCGAACATTTTTTCCCATCTTACGTTATCAAAAGCTTTTTCTAAATCTACAAATCCTATATAAGCGTTCTTTCCTTTTTCTATTGTTTTCTCTAACATTACTCTTAGCGCCAGAATAGCTTCGCGAGTTCCCCTATTTCGCCTAAACCCGAATTGGTCTTCTCCTAGTATTTCCTCCGCTCTATTTTCCATCCTCTTCTGCACTATTCTAGTTAAGATTTTTAACGCATGGGAAGTTAGGCTAATCGTTCTAAAGTTCTCGCATTTGTCGGCTCCTCTCTTTTTCGGTATAGTAACGATAATGTTCCTCTTATAATCCTCCGGCATCCCGCCCGTTTCGTATATGTATTTTACCAGTTCAAACATCCTATTTACTACTTTCTGTCCCGCATATTTCAAAATTTCCGCCTGTATTTTATCGACACCCGGCGCTCTATTATTCTTTAGCCCCCTTAGTGCTATTTCAAATTCCTCTCTCAATATAGGTTTTCCTACATCTTCCCTATCGATACTAGATTCTTCCTCTAATATCTCTCCTAATTCCTGACCCTCGTATAAATTTCCTAAGTACTGCTTCCATCTATCCGCTTTCTCCTCTCTTCCTATCAGTATGTCCCCCGATTGACTCCTAACATTTCTACTTATTGTTCCTACATCCCTGAAGTTCCTCTTAATTATTTTGTAAGCCTCATCGGTCTTACCTACTTGCAACTTATCTTCTACTTCTTTGCATTTCTCCTCTATCCATTGTTCTTTCGCTTTTCTACATTTTCTAATGATTTCCCACTTTATTGCCTTATACGTTTTCAGTCCTTCTTCGTCTCGTCTGTTTTTGTAGCCTCGTCTCTTTTGCATTAAGTTTAAGATTTCGTCCGTTATCCAGGGCTTCCTAGCTTCCCTTTTATCGTGTCCTAAAACGTCCGTAGCCGCGGAAGCTAGACTATTTTTGATACCCTCCCACTCAGTTTCTGCGTTCTTGATTTCGTCCTTACTCGTTTTATTTATTAATTGATCTGTTTTCTCCTGGAACTTATCTTTCATATTCTGATCCCTCAATATGTCTACATTTATACGTTTCTTATCCTTCCGGGTTTTCAGATTTTTGAACTTTAATCTAGCTTTCATGACTACCAAGTTGTGATCGCTGTCTACATCTGCTCCTGGATAACTCTTACAGTATTTTACTTGATTTCTAAATCTCTTCCTAACCAGAATGTAGTCTATCTGATACCTGTCTATCCCTCCTGGCATTTTCCATGTGTACCGCCTCCTAGCGTGATTCTTGAACAATGTGTTCGCGACTACCATCTTGTGCTTCTCACAGAATTCTATCAGTCTGCTACCTCTCTCGTTTCTGTTTCCTAATCCATAAGGCCCTACAAATTCTCCTTCTTTCCCCTCACCTACGACTGCGTTAAAATCTCCTACTATTATTAAATTTTCATGACCCTTCACAAATCCTATTACCTGCTCTATGTCCGAATAAACGGCTTCTAACTCTTCCTCGCTGTGGTTAGAAGTAGGCATGTATACTTGCACTATTACTGTTTCCACTGGCTTCGGATCTAACCTAACCATCATTACTCTCTCGCTGTATTGTAGGTAGCTATCTACACACTGTCCTGCGTTCTTCCGCATAACGATCCCTACTCCCGCGTTTCCATTTACCGATCCTGTGTGTATTACCCTATAGTCACCGCTCCAAAAATCTCCTACTTCCGGCCAGCGCATCTCACTTATACCTACTATATCTAATCCTAACCTATCCATTTCTATCTTCAGATTTTCTAGCTTCCCTGCCTGTCTCATGCTTCTGACATTCCACGCTCCGACTCGTGAAATGCTACACTTCTTATTATGATTGCACTCGATCACGTCTCCCGGAACAGTCCTCACCCGGAGATCCGAACGGAGGACTATTTTACCTCCGGAGTTTTTTGTCCCAGGAGACGCCATCATTAATTTAGGATAAGCTTTCTGCTAGCTGTTCTGAGGATTATAATGTGGTGGTTTCCTCTTGCCTTCCACATCGCAGTCGTGTGTGTCATAGCACCATACCAACCCCCACGGTTTCTGCCACTATGACTACTGAAAGAGCTGCTGCCCTCCTTCAGGGACTTGTCTTAGTCTGGTTTTTCAATAAGGACCCCCCCACTATGGTTAAACCTATGGTACGGCTCCTTAAATCATTAAAACGCGCAAGCCGACCCACCCGTTCCAGTTTGCACTAGAACTTCGTCAAGGTTCAAGTCCTATCGGATCGGCCCCGATTATTAAGTTTACATTTTTTAAAGAGGTATATTTTTCATATTAGTTGCATTTTTATTTTATTTATAAAACTTTAGTACTTTAGTTTGAAGTTCACTGAATGCAAGTACATTTCAAAGTTTCGCACCTTTTTCTTAAATACGCGTTTCAGCTTAATTTCAATTGAATTACTTTACAAACGGTATATTTAAAGCTGGTAGTTCAAACGTACCATAGGTCTGTTATGTGCATTGTTTTATACTAGTATTTATAACTTTAATGCCAGCTATTTTTAACTTGTCCCTTTACTATTTTAATTATTAGAGTACCATTTTTTTAAATTTCTTCAAGTATGTATCAAATAATAAAGAAAGAATGTCCATCCAGTTTTTCCTAAAATTGAGCAGTTTCTTTCTCGAGAGCGTATGTCGAAAATAGTTTTCTCCTTTCATTATTTTGTCGGATTTTTTTTTATGTATTAGGGATATTTAGTAATGTGAGAACACGTTAATTTGTTTTTTACAAGAAATTTTAGCGTCAGATTATTTTTATGTTAGTAGATTTCAATTTTAATTGTTATAAGTTACTTTTTTGCTAGGAAAATTTAAGATATACTTTTATTTATATTCATTATTATTTCAAGAAGCAGATAGTCCATTGTTAAGAAAGTAGTTCAAATATAACTAAACCCTTTTTGAAAATAATGAATATTAGGTTTTTTTTCGTGAGAAATAAGTTAATAGATGTCGTTTTTTATTCTGGTTTCACAAGAATATGTACATTTCATCCTATCAACATTGGTATTTTATAAGAATTCCAAATATTTATACAGAAGTTTCTCTTCCGAGAGGAAACTTAATTTTTAAAAAAATATGCATTTTATGTACTCGTAGTAACTTTTAAGCCTAATACTTCAAATGTTTCAATCAAATCACATTCCTATTTATCTCCTTACTCTTGTATTATAAATATTTTAATTATTTTTTTAAATCTACAATTTATTACGTGACGTTTTTATGTAACCAAATCTCATTTAATTTCGTTTTATTAAAGTTTGTTTAATCAGACAAAATATTTTACTTAAGTTTTAGTAGATTATTTTCATTTGAATATACCTACCTAATATTCAAAGCAGGTATTTCAAATGTATTCACAATAAAAATCTTTTCACTGCTCCAGTTATCGACACTTTTTTATAGATTATTCCAAATTGTTAGTGTTTTGCGTGTCTTGTTAGATTTTTTCAGCAGAAATGTTGGTTACCAAGAACCTATTTTTACGTTTCCTTGATTTTTTGCTACAAATCCTACTCAGATTTTTTGAACTTCTACTTTTTAACAGTCATGTATTGGGAATAATCTGTAAGTGACAATATCAAATTCAAACTAACCAGCTTCTTCATGCAAATTAAAGCAAAATATCAATATATTTGCTTCACCTCTAAGACAAGTAGGTCAAATGTACTACTGCATTATACTTTATTATATCATATATTATATAGGTTTGGGCCTCATCAGCCACTGATCGCATAGGTAGTCCCTTGGCGATCCCCTCTTATCCGGGTCATTATCCAAAAATGCTATCCCATAAAAGGAGCTATTTAGGTACGTCCCCCGCCTTAAGCCTCGCCTCCTCTAGGATAACACGGGTGCCTAATATAAGATACCTCTTCTCCTCCAGTGCGAGGCAGGTGTAAAGAAGATGAATCGAGGTTTCCTCGTCTTCTTTACAGTATCTGCAGGCCGGGCTATCAGTCAGCCTCAGCTTGTGCTTATATGCATTCAGGCTTCTATGATGGCCCGTTATGATTCCCACCAGGGTTCTGGCTTTGTGCCTATTCAATTTAATGAATTCTTGGGCCCATTTCTCAATCTCTGAGTATTCGATGAAGAGTTTGGTTATTCGACAACCCGTTACTCCTCTCCATCTTTTATTGTGCTGGTCTCTTGCCCAGCCATTGATGCGGTCTCTGATCAAATCCCGACTTATTCCCACTGCAGGTTCCATCGGTCCCTTCCCTGCCAAGTGGTTCAATGCTTCATAGCAATTATAGACCAGCTTCAACTTTGTCGTTGCTGAATTCAGGGCTGCCAACGCCGCCCTGCTATCCGAGCAGATACATACCTTCTCCTGGGTCCGATTTTGATCGGCCCCCAGAACACCGTATGTAATTCCAACTAGCTCGGCCTGGAGTGCGGTGGTGTATGGTTTTACCTAACCCGTCGCGTCGCTTATACACCCCCGCACCTTTATTTTCCTTAAATTTTTCATAAAAAACAGGTTAACCTGTATATTTTCCGTTTATTGCCGTATATACGTCATTGGTTTTTTTTTTTTCTTCATTTTAGAAAGTGAATCAAAACAGGCTAGGATAAACGACGTCCACACCTTAGTGTACAGATTACCAAAAACAGATTTCGAGGTATTGAAAATCCTGATGAAGCACCTAACAAAGTAAGTCGCCCACACAAAACCCGTGCCGCTCTCTAAAGTGACATTTACTTGCAGCGTTGTAGCTAAAAGCGATAAGAACCTCATGACGGTGAGTAACCTTGGAGTCTGCTTCGGTCCCACCCTCCTCCGACCCGAAGAGGAAACGGTAGCGTCCATCCTGGACCTTAAATTTTACAACATAGTCGTGGAGATATTAATAGACAATTACGAGAAGATATTTTTTAATGAGCCTGAATCTATGTCGCCTAAGACAGGCCATACCGTGAACGGTCCTAATAATGTGAACATAACGAGCGCGAACGGACCCAACACATACAGCCCGACGAGTAACCATATGTCAAGTTACGTCAGCCCCGACGAGGCGCCCGTCAGGGGATACACAAACAACGGTCACCCAGCTAAGATGTCAAATTACAGGAACTATTCGCAGCCGTACACTTGCGTAAGAAAACCGCCCCGTTGACGATTGTATCGGTCGTTAATAGTAATTTTTTTTAGACGGTAACATCGTACATTGAGCCTCCTATCTCGTCGAGTATGTACAGCGTACACGAGCCCGCTAATGGCGGGTACGTCATGTCGAGGAGCGATCACGTACCGACTAGGCAGCCGGTGATCCAGCCAAGATTGAAGCATCATTTCCTTCCGAATGTGACGTCTCAGTCCGAGACCAACCTGCCGAATCTGAGGAGTTGCAGCCCGCCCAGTTTCAGGGCGTACAGCAGACTCGGTGAGTAGTTTGATGTTTTTTATGGTGTGCCTACTGGTAGGTCGAATGTATCGCTTAATATCCTTGTAATGTTCTATTCTGGTAAATATCTTCAGGTATATTTTGCGACTCTCACGAAGCTGGTTTTTTTAATATTTAAAATTAGTAGTTTGAATGTACTATCACGTTTTTTTTTTTTAACGAATAGTCTTCCGTGTCATTATCTGGTCCAAATTATTATTTATAATTGTCTTTAATTTATTTTCAACTAGTATTATATTTTTTGTACCATATTCATGTGTATAGTCATTGATTTATAGTTTTCTGTGTAAATATAAGAACATTAAGTAGTCAGTAGTTCACACGTACAAAAATTAATTTTATTCACTTCATTCGAAATTAAATGTATAATTTAATTTGATAATAGCAAGCAAATGTTCGTGGTTTTACAAATTAAGGAACATTGAAGACTAAAAGGTGGTCCAACCAAAACGCACGATGTTAATTGTAAATAAAACAAAAAGTTTTCAGAGAATTATCTTAATATTTTTTATTATGATAGAAGGATCTATGACAATTATGTGTGAAACAAAATATCGGCCAAATGCTCGCCACGGCTTCGGTGGCATACCTCTATCCGATGGTCCATATTTTCAATGACTCTGAGACATAATTGAGGTTCAATGTCGTTAATGTGCCGAATTATCTCATCCCTTAGCTTTTGAATTGTTCTTGGCTTATTGACGTACACTTTTTCTTTTAAATATCCCCAAAGAAAGAAGTCCAACGGTGTCAAATCACATGATCGTGGCGGCCAATTAACATCGCCACGACGTGAGATAACACGGCCACTGAATTTCTCGCGCAAAAGTGCCATTGTTTCGTTGGCTGTGTGGCAAGTGGCACCATCCTGTTAGAACCACATATCGTCCAGGTCCATATCCTCAATTTCTGGCCAGAAGAAGTCCGTTATCATCTCGCGATAGCGAACACCATTCACGGTAACTGCTTGGCCGACCTCATTTTCGAAGAAGTACGGCCCGATGACGCCGCCAGCCCATAAACCGCACCAAACAGTCACTCTTTGTGGATGCATCGGCTTTTCAACAATCACTTGTGGATTCTCATTTGCCCAAATGCGGCAATTCTGCTTGTTAACGAATCCACTGAGGTGAAAGTGTGCCTCGTCGCTGAAGATGATTTTCTTTGTAAAGTCACCATTCACTTCTGTCTGTTCAACCAACCATTCGGCGTATTGACGACGCTTGAAATGATCCGTAGGCTTCAGCTCTTGAGTCAATTGAACCTTGTAAGCGTGTAAATTCAAATCTTTATTCAAAATTCGCATCAGTGATGTTCGTGAGATGTTCAATTGTTGGGCACGACGACGAGTCGAGGTTGACGGCTCTTCTGCTACACTATCGCGAACAACAGCAATGTTTTCCGCAGAACGAACTGGGCGAGCATGCACAGGTGTTTTCACATTTCCTACAGACCCGGTTTGCTGAAATTTGCAAGTTAAGGTGTGACTCACAATTAACATCGTGCAATATGGTTGGACCACCCTTTAGTAGTTCAAATGTATCATAATGGATGCTGGAATGTTGATATACCGATATGTAAGATTAAACAAACGCTTCCAAATAATTGTACCATTGAAAAAGAATGCAATGAAGATCCTTTTTACACATTGTAATATAGGCAATTATTTTATTTTTGATTTGGTTATGCTCTTGGTCAATACAGAGCATAACCATTTTGAAACCAAGGAATTAATTTCTCTTAAATTAAGTTATTATTGCCCATGTTACAGGGGAAGTTATTGAAAGTGTCACATTACTTTTGTTCTCGGTGGTACTCAAAATATTTTCACCAGTAGTGTTTTGTTTTTCAATTATTTTTTGTTCATTTTCAGTAATAAGAGCTTTTCATCCGTGGTTTACAAATGGTGAAATATTAAGACTAGTAGTTCAAATGTACTATAGTTCTTGAAATGCAGATTTTGTTATATGGGGGACTTCTAAATCAAATGCTTCAAATATATTTGAAGATACAATTGCTTCAAAAATTGATAGTTCAAATGTATTCACAATAAAAAATCCTATTTATTATCGATATTTACATACTTCACTTATGAATTGGGTCCTTTATTTATTTTTTTTTTAATTTATCGCCAGCGTATAAAAACATTTTTTTAT
The DNA here is from genome assembly GCA_037954035.1 of Rosalia funebris. NCBI lineage: Eukaryota > Metazoa > Arthropoda > Insecta > Coleoptera > Cerambycidae > Rosalia > Rosalia funebris. The sequence goes on along the minus strand of JAZFAV010000002.1, from coordinate 3,965,760 downwards.
AGATTATTCAAAATTGGTAGTATTTTGCTTGTCTTTTTGCAAATTTTTGTGGTTTTACGATTGAAGGAGCGTTGAAGACTGGTAGTTCAAATGTACCATAATTTCTGGAATGTTGATTTATTGATATCTAAGACTAAACAAACACTTCCAAACAAATGCATCGTTGAAAAAGATTGTAATGAGATACTTTCTATTTATTGCCGTGTAATACTGATTTAATTGTTGACTTAGTTATGCTCTTGGTCAATAGAGAGGGCACCCATTTTGAAACAAAGAGTTTAATTATCTCTGAGCTTAACTTATCATTGCCTATGTTTCGAGGGAAGTTATTGAAAGTGTCTCATCACTTTTGTTCTCGATGGTACTCAAATTAGCTTGCAACATATTTTCACCAGTAGTATTTTGTTTTTCAATAAATTTTTTGTTCATTTTCACTGATAAGAACGTTTCATTCCGTGATTTACAAATAAACAATTCTGAAGACTAGTAGTTCAAATGTACTTTAGTTCTTGAGATGCAGATTCTGTTATATGAGTCTAAATCAAATGCTTCAAATATATTTCAACAATTGTTGAAAAATTTGATTTTAGTTGAAATATTTATAAATCCAGTACCATAATTAACAAGAATTTTTATTTTTCATCAATAGTGTTCTGTTTTACAGTTCATTTTTGTTATTTTATATAATTTTTAATATCATTTCATGGTTCTATAAATGGAAAAATCCTTTTATGCCCTACCAAAGAAGAATTTATAGCCTACTCTTATCAGAAGTAATATACTGGTATAAAAGATCGCTTCAGATAAAGAATGTATTTTAATGCCAAGAATCTGAAACCTCTCTTATACTACTAGTAGTTCAAATATACCACAAATTGCATTCCTTTGAAGCTATCATTTTTAATGCCCATTAGTCTTAGGAGTTTGTTTGCACTTTTGCAGACCCCAACAGCACGAGTAGTTCGAACGAATCGCTGTCTTCCACCTCCAGGGATGGCAACAGTTTCGTCGTCGGTGTGACGCCAAAGAAGAACGAACGTTCGTCCGCCTACATGGGCTACCCGAAGGTGTACAAGTCTCCTGGCAATGTGTAAGTCATTTCAAATTGTTCGATACCCCCGCGCTGCTGTTTTGGCTATGAATGTGTCACGGTACTAAAATAATCATCAAAATCCTCTTTCATCTGCTTTTTGTTAAAAGTTAAATGCGGCTTCTCATTCCACTCCACCTGAAACGGCTTCTTCAACTTGTTTGTTACTTTGTTACAACTTTTCGATTAACGAAATGCAATTTACGATCTCTTTTGATCATAACTAAATGGCTATATTTGATTGCGCGGTTTTTTTTTTGCTTTATAATGATCGTTAGTGGTAACAAAGCAACAGATATTCCATCCCCGCTTCTACTGTCGCCCTGGCTTCTGCCTCGTAACGCCTAATCTACTAACTTACTAACCCCTCTTTAACCCTGATCTTTTAACCGTATTAGGACGCTGCTTAGTAAAGAACCTACCTTACTCAACACTTCTTCAGGGAGGTCTAGCCCTGTTTTTGGGAGAGTAAGGTAAGGATTTCACACTGAGGTTTTAATGGAGATTTAGCGGCTCTGAAAGTAGCAAAATTTCACGTCGTATTTTAACTAATTGTAAGTGTGACAGTCGAGATGGATGGTTAAAGAGATGGATGGAAGTAAAAGGGCTCAAATGGGTTTAAGAAATGTTTTGTTTAAAAAAATTCTAAGTGTAAAGGAATTTACGCATTTTATTTATTTAAAGGAAGGCTGTTTTATAATGCCAGGGAATTCTCGTGCACCCAAGTTAATTCGATGGACTTTGGGCAGAGTAGTTCAATTGTCTCAATTATTTTTTTTATATACTGGTCATGTCAGTATCGTTATCACTGATGTGTTATCGAAAATAGCTTCTTTTTGTAACTGGGATAGTTTTTATCATCTTTTTCTGTAATTAGTGCACTTTTTTCTCACGATATTTGTACTATTTACTGCTTGGCGGGTGTTGTTTGGAGTTAAATTTCATTATCATTTTGTTGGTTTCATGTTGGATAATTCCAATTACTGGTGACATGCGTATTAGCTGGCTCTCAATTGATTCCTACTTTTCGATTGGTTTTTGTGGTAATGAAATTTAGTTTTCTTCATTAAATTCTGAATTATATACCAATTACATTGCTTCTCTCTTAATTTTTTATTAATTTCATATCTAAGACTTCTAGCTAGCATGCCAGTGATTTCCTCAAAAATTAATACATATTAACTAAATATAACCAATAAAAAAAAATCCTCATGGTTTTACAAATGAAGGAGCTTCTAAGACTAGTGTGCTACTACTGAGTACTACTGAGAAAGAATGTAATGAACCACGTTTGATACATACCTACCTCTGGAATATAGCGAATAGTGAATTCATTTTTGAGTTAATTATGTTCTTAGTTAATAGAGGGCGCGACTATTTCGATCAATTAATTTTTTCATATATTTCAGGACAATGTGTCTCACTACTGTGTTTCTCGGCGGTACATTTTCATTAAGTACCACCGAGAAAAAGTAATGAGTCACTTGGATGCGTTGCCCTGAAATATGCACAAAAATTAATGTATCAAAATAGTCGCGCCCTCTATTAACTGGGAACGTTAATACCTCCAAAATTAATTCACTATTCCCTAATATATGCAAAGATTAATTGATTTTGGAGTTAATTATGCTCGTAGCTTCAAAATAGTTGCGCCCTCTATTGACCAAGAGCGTAGTTAACTCTAAAGTTAATTAATGTTTACGTATATTTCGCATAGAAACTTTTTTTCTCGGCGGTACTTTGTGGATTAAGTACCACCGAGAAAAACAGCAATGAGACACTTTCAATTCATTTTCCTGAAATATTCTCAAAGATTAATTGATTTTAGAGTTCATTATGCACTTGGATTCAACATTGTTGCGTGCTCTATTGACTTAAGAGCTTTAATTAACACTAAAATTAATTAATTCCTGTAAAGGTACTTATCACACATCTCATTATTTTATTTTTCAATGGTACATGTTAACTACTAGTCTTAAGAGCTCCTTCATTTGCAAAACCATTAAAACCAATTTTTTTATTGGAAATTAACCAAAATAATATTGAAAAATTTCGTCAGCTTTCTTTTTCAGTTCCTCTTTTATTAATTTTCAATTTTAACATTTCATTTAATTGTTCTACAAATTATGGACCATTTAAGACTAATAGTTCATATGTACCATGATTCTTTAAATGCTTATTTCATTCACATCAAGGATTTCTAAAGAAATTCCTTGCATGTACTTCAACAATTGCTTAAAAAATTATTAATACAAGTACTTGTAAATTATAAAAAGTTAATTTATATGACAATAACTTTTTGTTCTTCAGTTCTTTTTTGTTAATTTTCAGTACTAGCAATCTTTCATTTCGTGGTTTATAAATAAAGGAACTTTTAATATAGTAGTTCAAACGTACCTTAGTTCCTGAAGTGCAGATTTATGCATATCAGAGATTTTTTAATCCAATACTTAGACATATTCATATCCAAGATTTATAAATATTCTTGAACAATTTCTTTAAAAATTAATGTCAACACAAGTATTTGTAAATTTCATACCATAATTAAAGTTTTTTCTTTTTATTTTTAAGAGAGATATTTAAAGCATGTCTTTTTTGTTTGGAATGTTATTGTTCGAATTTTTCACATACTTGGTCTCTACTTTGTCAATTTTGCTACTTTGAGAAAGCCGACAGTGTTTCCCAAAATCTTGACGCACGATTTTTTGTAGGAGGGTAAGGACGTTGTACGCCTGCTTGGGGGAACACGACGGCGAACTATCATTTGAACCTAACCAAATCATAACGAATGGTGAGTGTTTACCATAATTAGCTTGCCTTGTCGCTTTCGCGTCTCGCCGGAACCGCGCTAACGTCTCGTATAATCTTGCAGTGAAGAGCTCCCAGGAGCCCGGCTGGCTAGAGGGCACCCTGAACGGCAAGACGGGCCTCATACCAGAAAACTACGTAGAGGTCCTCCCTTGACAGGGCGGATCTCTGTCGAAACTGTCCACGTCTCTACGGCACGGCCTCTGCAAAGCCCTGCACCTGAACAACCCCCTGCCGGGGGTGCTGGACGAGCCGCGGCTGGCCAGGCACAGGCAGAGCCTGGACAGCGCCAGGACGCTGCTTAAGCAATCCAGCGTGGAGAGGAAGAGCTCCACGTAGATGCCGTCCCAGATCTCCCACGTCCCGTTCCCGGCATATCTGTGTCTTCCCAGGTGGCTACATAGAATCAATGTCCCTTTGGCGTCGCAGCGCTTCTAGTGTCCGGCAACCCGTACAAACGTCAACAAACATATCAGTAAGAGTCCTTGGATGTATATTTTTGGTAGTCCCATTCCAAATTCCGAATGTACGACAAAGCGTTAACGTTTATATAAATATATGTAAATTTTAGATGTATATATTGTATGTAATTGCACGTAGGTCGGTCTCGAGTTGTTCGATGCGAAGGGTGGCGTCTTTTATTTCTTGCAGTGCTGGCGTGAGTCCCGGGCGAGGTCGTTTTTAGTTACACTAGTCTGCGGGGGGTGGAATTTTGGTGGGGGCGTGCGCACTCTGGTGGTGGCGGAGGTTCCGCAACTTGTATAAGTTTTATTTTTAGTGTACACACTTTCTGTGATAGTTCAGACTGGCACACATAGAAATTAATATATTTCTTGTATATCGCCATACCTTGTATTCTATGGGGACGCGTGTGGGGACGGTTTGTTTGTTTGTAAGCCGGAGACGCGCTCCGGTGCATCCAGTCTCTATTTGGGGAAGGTGAAAAATATCGACGAGTGGGTTAGTTTTGAGGAAAGCAGTGGCAGCGGGATTTTTTCTCAGGGGGAGGTGCGAAAAGGGTGGGGAAAGGAAAATATTACAAACGTTAAGTTTTCTGTATTCTACTGCAGTTTTAGCCTCTGTAATTTGATAATACTCTTAAATTATTTTACTGAAACATTTTGTTATATGAAGTAGTTCAAGTGTACCATCAAGCAATTTAATTTTAAAGACTATTTCATTTAAAAATCCGGTCAGATAATTTTCTAGGTTCATAAATATAGTTTTAATTGAATTATTTTCTTTTTTCAATCATTTTGATGTATTTATTTTATTTTACTCGGATTTTTCTTCTGTTTTGTACCTCCTTTCAATGTGTTCCAACAAAACACATCACACAATTTTTGCGATAATTATCTTTCGCCGGGTCGTATGACAAGTAGTTCAAATGTACTATAAAACGATTCACTCAAAGGAGAGGATTTCTTGGCGGAAGAGAAGAGCCAGTCATTTTACTGAATATTGAGCGTCCTCTATGGAGTAGTTCAAATGTCCCATCAGGCAAATCCGTGAAAACGATTTCAACTAAAATGCATATCCTTAATAAATATTTTCCCGCAAAGGATTCCATAACATTTTTTTTTATTCCATCAAAACGAAAAATCTCATTTTTTCTATAATGTTACATCTCGTTTGTTTCAATATCCAATACGTTTACTGCAATCTACTCGTTCAGTAGGTTTCTCGTTCCACCAGATATGAAAAGTAGTTCAAATGTACCACGAAAAATTCCCTTACGAAGAAAAATCCCGGCTTGGATGGAGGATGGAGGTAAATTTCATTCCTTACCTTACGTACCTTATTAAATATTCATTTTTTATCTACAAAAAATACGTACAAATTTTTCCCGCTGCGCTGTACTGCACACTTTTTACATTACACTATTTTTTTCTATTCTCCAATTGATTTTCCTTCCTCTTTCACAAAAAATTAAAAATAGTTCAAATGTACCATACAACAATTAATTCACAACGGAAAATTTCTTAACAAGAGAAGTGAAAGGCACATTCAAGGCATATCTTACTGAACTTTAATTCTCCCCTTGTGAAGTATTTCAAATGTCATATTAAGTAGTTCAAAAAGTTTCTATGTCAATAATTATTGTTATTTTCCGCCAAAAATTGCCCCTGTGTACAAGATTATGTATATAAATTTTGTATTTATTTTTTCTTTAGGAAATGAATTTTGAAACAATTTTTTTCATTACCCTACACAGTTTTCCAAATTCTTCTATTTTATCAATTTTTCTTGTGCCCCAATGAAACACATTCAACCATTTCTTTGATAATTTTCTTTTTCTTTCGCACCTTACGAAAAATAGTTCAAATGCCTTATAACACAATTTCTCCATTTCCAGGGAACTATTTTTTTTTTTTAACCCTAAATTTAAATACAATTGAAAAATCAATAATCATTTTCATCGCCCTGTATATTTTTTCTTGAAAAACCGAAATATCCATTAAATATTTAGTGGAACTTCTGATAACATTCCAAGTTAATGAACATGTAATTTTTTTTCTCAAATTATCCATTTCTGTTTTTTTTTTCTTCTTTTTTCAGTTAATATTTCCAGCACCTCATACAAACTTAATTTTTACAATTTTTAATCTTGTAAAATAAATGCCTTCTGGCTGAAATTTCCTCATTTTCCTCTGCCTCTTTTTACTTACAAGGTATATACCACTTTTGCAAATTGTAAGTCAATAATACGGTGTATGACTTTATTTGAAAAAAAATTCAACTACAAGAATTGAAAACAAATGACACCCTTGTAGATTTTATTAAAAACAAAAACTATATCAGGAATTTTACTTACATTTAACGGCAAGAGTAAAATACTAAACTAACTTTAAACGTCAAAAGAAATAATTTTAAAGGGTTTAAAAATTATAACTAATAAAGGATTCATGAATATAAAAATCATAAATTTTTTCTCTGTAAAATTGAAAAATAAAGAAAAATAATGTGATAACGAACGATTGGTAAAAACCAAAATAGATAATTAAATAGATCAGTTTCCAAAATATGTCTTATTCATTCATATCAAATGTAATCTTGAAACATATTTGAAAGAAAAAGAAACGGAATTTAAACTTGTGATTTGCCTTGTAGAATTTTACTCCCATTATATAAAGAAAAAAGTAACAATACCAGAAAGTTAGTACCGAACGATATGGTGATAAAATTCAGTCTGAATTTAGAACATTATCATGTTAATGATGTATACAGGGGTGAGTCAAAAAATTCAAACAGTCAGAAATTTTCAAAACGAATATTTTTCAAATTTCACAAATATTATATTATATCTCAAATGAAATCAGTCAGGATATGAACTTTGTCACATAAAATAACCATATTTTATTTGGTTTTTAACTATTTTCGGCGATTTAACTTCTTTACACTTTGGAATAGTTTTTCACCAATCATGTCGTAGAGAGAAACATTTTGATTTAGACTTCCATTTTTTTTTATTATTCTTCGAGTGCCGACTATAACGAACCCATTAACTTTCACAATAGTCCATTTTACCATAAATGGGCGCTATAAGTAATTTTCTTTTGGATATTTTTTTCATGATTTAGTTCAAGAATCAATTTCAGGCTAGAATTTTACGTTAACAACTATTCTATGACCTTGAAATTGTCTTAACCTGACCTGAAAATTGTAGTTGAAGATTTTCATCCCTGATTCCATATTAAACGTCAATTACCGTCTTAAGAGACTGGATTTATATAATAATTGGACTCGTAGGGGCACGCCTCTAGAAACTATTTGGGGTAGATTTCGTGGTGGTTGGTTTGCGAAACAAGGGGTGCATTTTGTAGACGAGAGACATGCATAGCAATATTTACCTGTAGATATATTGGGACCATCTCCCCGGAAACACCAAATTCTCATATCGAAAGTTTAACTCTCGACTATGAGAAAGAGAAAAGTAATATAGTTACCCGTTTTATTTTGCATTAGTTGTTTCTTTAATTGTGTATTTAATAAATATTTTTTAATTTAAATCGTTATCAATAATTAAAGCTTTTAATTATTCCTATTTCCCTTGTTATCATTAATTAATATATTTTCAGATTATTGTTTCTAGCGTACACATTTATTTGTGATATTTTTATCGATGTATGTTTACCATTAATATATTTTATCGTCATACGATTTAATTGGAAATATATATGTAATATATACTACTTAATATTAAACTGTACCATATTTCTGTATGTATATATTTTATGCATTTGTTAATACATTGTAAGTTTAGTTTGCATCGTCGATAATAACTGTAATAATTGTTGTAATATTATTTATAAATAAAAACCATTGAAAAGGAGAGCCACTAACTTTGAACAGCCAAAACCTATGCTACCTTACTCATAAATGTTGATCCAAACAGTTTTGAGATTCATCAAAGGTAAGTGTGAGTGAACGAGACCTGTAATTTATTCCGAAGGCTCTGAATTTATGAAAATACTCTGTGAGGATGTATTGCTGCGAGTTATAAAGGTAAGTTCTAATTGAACTGGATTTAAAATGTCAGTAAGATACCCCGACTATTCTTAAAGTTCTTTAGAAGTAACATTTTTGGCTCATTGCAAATCTAATTTCATTGATCTGTAAATTTGACCTTAGCTCCTGACACAATTAAAAAAAAACACCTCTTCATTTTGCTGTTATCCTAATACTTGGAATAATTTGTATGAGTTGACAAGTAATTTTATTTACAATCAGGAACGCAGAGCTATCCAGGAGGTCTTTGAACTCAGCTTCTAATAATTGTAAATATACCTTCTCGCTTTTCTGTTATCCTAATGGTTCAACTACATTTTTAAATTTATTTATTTACGAAATTTAGAATGGTAGAAATGCCAAAGATCTATTTTCACATTGCTCCTGATAATTGAAAGAAACACCTCTTCGCATTGCTGTTATCCTAATACTCAGAATAATTTGTTATAATTGAGAAATAATTTTATTTTCCACCAGGAGCGCAGAACTATCGTGGAGGTTTTGAAATCAGCTTCTAATAACTTTAAATATACCTCCTCTCTTTCCTAGTATCCTAATACTTCAACTACATTTTTAACTTATTTCATTTACTATCGGGATCGCGGAAATTCGGAAGAGGTGTTTGAGTTTAAGTCCCGATAATTAAAAAATTAAATCTTCGCTTTACCGTTGTCCTAATACACAGAATAATTTTTGTCACAATTGAGAATGTAAGATTGCAGTAATTTCACTTGGAATCAGGAACACAGAACTATCGAAGAGGTCTTTGAAATCAGCTCCTAATAATTTAAAATATACCTCCCCACTTGTTTTCCTTAAACTTCTGCTACACTTTAAAATTATTTAATTCACTATCAGGATCGCAGAAATGCCGAAAAGGTGTTTAAACTTGGCCTTTAATAATTAAGATACCTCTTCGCTTTGCTGTTATCCTAATACACAGAATAATTTTTGTCACAATTGAGAAGTAACAATATTTGCAATCAGGAACACAGAGCTATCGAAGTGATCTTTGAAATGAGCTCCTAATAATTTTAAATATACCTCCTCGCTCTCCTGTTATCCTAGTCCAACGATATTTTTAAATTATTTTATTTACTATGAGGATCGCAGTAATGCCGAAAAGGTGTTTCGACTTAACTCCTGATAATTAACAAAGACACCGCTTCGCTTTGCTGTTATACTAATACACAGAATAATTTTTGTCACAATTGAGAAGAAACAGTGTTTGCAATCAGGAACACAGGACTATCGAAGTGATCTTTGAAATGAGCTCCTACTAATTTTAAATATGCCTCCTCGCTCTCCTGTTATCCTAATACTCCAACGATATTCACAAATTATTTTATTTACTATCAGAATCGCAGTAATGCCGAAGAGGTATTCGGACTTAGCTCCTGATAATTAAAAAAGGCACCTCTTCGCTTTGCTGTTATCCTAATACACAATAATTTTTGTCACAATTGAGAAGAAACAGTAATTGCAATCAGGAACACAGAACTATCTAAGTGATCTTTGAAATGAGCTCCTAATAATTTTAAATATATCTCCTCGCTCTCCTGTTATCCTAATACTCCAACGATATTTTTAAATTATTTTATTTACTATCAGGATCGCATTAATGCCGAAGAGGTGTTTGTACTTGACTCCCGATAATTAAAAAACGGCACCTCTTCACTTTTATGTTATCCTAATACACAGAATAATTTTTGTCACAATTGAGAAACAATTTTACTTGCAATCAGGAACACAGAACTATCGAAGAGGTCTTTGAAATCAGCTCCTAATAATTTAAAATATACCTCCCCACTTGTTTTCCTTAAACTCCTGCTACACTTTAAAATTATTTAATTCACTATCAGGATCGCAGAAATGCCGAAAACGTGTTTAAACTTGGCCTTTAATAATTAAGATACCTCTTCGCTTTGCTGTTATCCTAATACACAGAATAATTTTTGTCACCATTGGGAAGTAATTTTATTTGCAATCAGGAACACAACTACCGAAATAATCTTTGAAACGAGCCGCTAATAATTTTAAATATACCTCCTCGCTCTCCTGGTATCCTAATACTCCAACGATATTTTTAAATTATTTTATTTAATATCAGGATCGCAGTAATGCCGAAGAGGTGTTTCGACTTAGCTCTCAATAATTAAAAAGGACACTGCTTCGCTTTGCTGTTATCCTAATACACAGAATAATTTTTGTCACAATTGAGAAGAAACAGTAATTGCAATCAGGAACACAGAACTATCGAAGTGACCTTTGAAATAAGCTCCTAATAATTTTAAATATACCTCCCTGCTCTCCTGTTATCCTAATACTCCAACGATATTATTAAATTATTTTATTTACTATCAGTATCGCATTAATGCTGAAGAGGTGTTTGTACTTGACTCCCAATAATTAAAAAACGGCACCTCTTCACTTTTATGTTATCCTAATACACAGAATAATTTTTGTCACAATTGAGAAGAAACAGTATTTGCAATCAGAAACGCAGAACTATCGAAGTGATCTTTGAAATCAACTCCTAATAATTTTCAATATACTTCCTCGATTTCCTGTTATCCTAATCCTCCGACTAATTTTTAAATTATTTCATTTACTACCAGGATAGCAGAAATGCTGAAGAGGTGTTTGAATTTAGCTCCTAATAATTAACAAAGACACCTCTTCGCTTTTATCCCAATACTCGAAACGATTTTGAGAATTAATTTTATTTGTAATCAGGAATACAGGATTGTCGAAGAGGTATTTGAATTCGGCTCCTAATAATTTTCAGTATACTTCCTCGCTTTGCTGTTATCCTAATACACCGACTGATTTTTAAATTACTTGATTTACTACCAGGATAGCAGAAATGTTGAAGAGGTGTTTAAATTTAGCTCCTAATAATTAACAAAGACACCTCTTCGCTTTTATCCTAATCCACAAAACGATTTTGTGAGAATTAATTTTATTTGTAATCAGGAATACAGGACTGTCGAAGAGGTATTTGAAATCGACTCATAATAATTTTCAATATACTTCCTCGCTTTCCTGTTATCCTAATATACCGACTACATTTTTAAGTTATTTTATTAACTATCAGAATCGCAGAAATTGCCAAAAAGGTATTTGAACTTAGCTACAGATAATTAAAAGACACCTTTTCGCTTTACTGTTTTCCTAATACTCTGAATGATTTTGAGAGTTGACATATTATTTGCAATCAGGAACACAGAACTGTGGACGAGGTCTTTGAAATCAGCTCCTAATAATTGTAACTATACCTCCTCCCTTTCCTGTTATCCTAATACTCGAATAGGAAGAACTTACTTTTGCAGAATTGCAGAACTTACCTTTGGAATTTTGTATGATCTTGGCTTAGTTCCAGTCTACCCACCTCAGTAATGCCATTTCCACTAGACTCTTATGGCGATGGGAATAAATGTGTGCTTTTGTGAAGGAGTGGTAATTAAACAAAAGTAATTTTTTTTTGCATTTATTTCTAGTTAACAAATTATATAAAATAAATCTTTCTTTTAATAACAATACTAAAATCATAATCGTTATAATTTAATTATAAATATCTTAAGCTTGGTCCTAGTCAGTTAATACTTAAATATATCCAGTTTACAGTATAAAAATATACACAACCGTATCACATTTTGTTATATTATTTATATGTATATTAATGGGCAAGATTCCGAGATACAATCTTCTGAATTTCAAAACAACCCCCTCCTTCTTCGTCCAATTATAAGGGCTGTCCCGGAATTCTTTTTCTGTCGGAATTTTGCCCACCGCCCTATAACTAGAAAATATAGCAATAACTTGATACACAACGACATAATTATTAATCAGGAATAAAATAAATAGAAAAAACAACATTTTTTACAAATAACACGTCCTAGGTTGTTCTATATTAACCCTTGCATTAAAATTACATCAGCTCAATACTGCTGTTACCGGGTTAGGGGGAAGCAAAAAGGAATCCATAAAGTTAAAAAGGGGGACATTACGTGTCGATTTCCCCATAAGTGAGGGTCGGCACCTTGAAATCCTTGAGCTGACCTTTGGCGTGCTGCGTCGGCTGGTCGGATTCGGGGCGGAGATCGTCCAACGAATACAGCTCGTCTTCGGGCTCTTCCACCTTGAATGTGCCCGTCCACTCGCTCTCGGGATCCGAGAAAATGTTAGCCGAGTCAGAGTCGAGAATGTCCTCCAGCGCATATTGGGACATGTCTGAGGGGAAAATTATAAAAACCAGTGTGATTGCTTTGTGGAAATTAATGGATCGTGGAACTTCAGACACTTACGATCGTCAACCGTGTGTTGCGCCGTCCATGTGGATTCTTCCCAGTCATCGTCAAACTCCAACTGTTGATTGGCGTCTCGCTCTTGAGACGTTTGAACGATCGGAGAATCGCTGTCGGTTACGTCAAATATCTCCGTGACTTTAACCTACAAAAAGACCACATAATATTTAACTCTCTTTAAGGTATATACCGTTAACCATTTCAGAACCAACTAGGATACAACGAAATACGCGCGCGTGTACGTACGGTTCCCGTTCTGTTTATACCACTTTTAATAATATACTCAAATAATTCACAGGAAAATTTTAAAAGAGAGCACGAGAATATTGAATCATTTTTTACTAAATATCTACTTATATTGACCTATTATTAGCAAAATTAGACCTAAAAAAATTCGTTTATAATACCCTGCTGACTGTTTCGTTAATTTCTGCTGAGGGGGGAGAGGGAGAGGGAGAGATTCCAGGGAGGGATAATTTCAAAAGAAATATAATAATATAAAATTTGTGTAAAAAATATTCGGTTTATTCATTATCTACACTATCATCGGCTGGTGGTTCAATTGGTAATACTGATATGATTGGTTTGTGATAACTAAAATATGAATTATATGTTCGTGATTCGATATTTTCTAGATAACGTGTAAAAATTGCATCTATTGTTGTTCCGGATTTTGTTGTTGATTCTTTGGGATTGTTATTTATAAGCAGACCAAATGTTTCTCGAAGAAAGTTAATCAACGTCAAAGAATCATTGGATCCGAAATTTACATTGAAATCTCCCCCGAGAATCAAAGGGATTTTGTCTTCGCCTCTTCCAAGTGCATTTGCACCTGTGTGGCTGTAAACCAGTAGGGAGCGGTGAATGAAATATATTATATCTTCTAGATTTTAACAAGTTAAACGGTTCAAGGATATTATCAAATAATCACAGAACACAGATGTAAATAACGTAAATAATTACAAAACACAATGATAAATATTCGGTACACACGCGTGCTGCTTCAGCTGTTAATATATAGCGTCTGGACGCGTACATCTATAACGCGCGCATGCGCGACAATCTATCTATCCTATTCTATCGCTTCGTACAGAGTTCATATCGCTCTCTCTTTCTCCACTCCCGTGTGGCGTCAGAGTTGTACGCACTCGCGCGCATGCGCGTCATACTATATTTTCTCCTATCGCCTAGTATTCAATGAATACGTGGCTCTTTCTCTTGCTCGTACGATGCTTCCTAAACTATTCCCCCTTCCAGCAACTTAGACTTTGGACTTGGCGTATGAGTGGGCATTAAAGACGAAGGACCGCACAAAAGGGAGACGCGGATAGCCTAAACTGATATATATATATATATATATATATATATATATATATATATATATATATATATATATATATATATATATATATATATATATATATATATATATATATATATATATATATGATGTATAGCTCTCTTTCTCTCTATGTTATATATCTGTGCACTCTGTCTTGTAACGAAGTCTGTGTTTTAGGTATACCAAACGTATAGCTCTCTTTCTCCTTCTCTCTATGTAATATCTTTTTTCTCTCTCGTATAACGAAATCTCGAAACGTTACATTTTTTCCAATTCACTCGCCATTCTCGTCAAATATCAGAACGCCGCCAAAGAAGTATTCACTTAAAAAAAATATATGAATATCGCCTATTCAATCTTTAACGCAGGCGTTGACTCCTTTCTGTGCTAAATGTTGTTACATGCACGATGAACTGAATAATGCTAGTTGATCTTCAACTTTACAATTTTATAAAAAATAAAATTCCCTTACACTAACGTTGCTAACGAACGTCATCCAGCAAATTCAGTCAGATTTATGAGACAAAGGCATCGAAAATTGTACCTCCCGAATAAGCGCCACCAAGCAAAGCCGCCGCGGACATTTGAATGACGTTATATTGCATACTTAATGCCATAGAATATTCGTTCAAATAAAAAATTGAGTGGATATCTCACACAAAACTTGCTTTATTTACATTTAAAAATCGAGCGTTCTTATTGAAAGACCCTTTATTATACGACAGCCTATTGTATTGTATTGTAATACAAGAAACATACCGAAACGGCAATATACTTGTCGCGTGTCCGTACGGTTCCGGTTCTGTAGACATTACTTTCAATTTCGCTTTAGAATAAGCGCAAATCTTGTAACACCACTCTAGACATCCTACTCATAAGAACATGGGAGACATATTTAATTAAGCCTAAGAAACCTTTTCTGAGGAGTTCTGAAGGGGCTAAATGTGTAAATAAGTAGCAGTATTTTCCTAAAGATAAAAACAGTTGGTTATTTTACCTTATTATTTTCGTCCAAATAATAATAAGCCATTATGGTCTCGTGCTGCGACGTGACCTGTAGGATGTGTTCGAACGTGTCGTCGTCCATCGTGTCGCTCCTGTTGAACGTCACGCTGGGCCTCCTCTGCAGGATCTCCTTCGCCTTGAATTTCCTCGCCGGACTTTGAGATAGCGGCAAGTCGCTACAATTAGAACCGATGATATATTATAAGTATATGCATAATTAATTGCACGTGCTTATCTACCCGCAAATAGACGATGATACCATCGACAAAACGAACGATTATTAATAATAATTATTATTACGTAGCCTTGTAACAAACAAAAAGCTTTGTCTGCGCGATAATCGCGAACTTTGATCGAAAACAGTAACGGAGCAGAATCGGCATTCATTACTTACCTGTCGTCTATGTTGAGGGTAAAGTTCAAGTTGACTTTGTTCTCGCTATTAACGTTCTGACATGCCTCTACGTCGTATTTATCTAAAAAAAGGTTCGTTATTGCTTTTTGTTGTTGCAAAAAAAAAGTTGGATAAAACTTTGATGCGTAATACAGCAATAATATTATTTATGCTCTTGCGACATTTTTATTACGCTTATTTCAACATTCTGAGGGGGGTCTTTGAGGGAAGTATACAATATTAGAAGTAAATACCCCATTACGAGTAAATACACCCCAAATTAAAAAAGAAACTACTATATAATTAACCTGTTAACCATTATTTGTTGGTTTTCTTAGATAAAAAACTTAGACAATTGAACTATTCTATATAGACTATAGAACGGGAAAAAGAAAAGGGCACCTCCTATATTTGAAAAGTAAAAACTACCATTTGATTAATTTGTCGCCCTAATTTTATCTTTGGGATTAAACATTTTATTGTATAAGAAATAATTGTCGACATTCTTGGGTACAAAATTCCTGGTCATTTGAACTACCTTCGTTTTTCAGTGGAAATAAGAAATTAAGTCATCATACTGAGTAATAGTCCTTAAAAAAAGTATTATTTGCATTACATGTAGATTTAAGTCATTTTCCTATGTTTAAAAAGTGAAACTTGTGATTCAAAGTATATATGTATGTATCTGGAACTGGAAATTTGAAGTACAGTCGAACTTCTCTAACTCGAACCCTTTAAATGAGAAGAAGATGTCTTCGAGTTGGAGAAAATACGAGTTACAGGGGTCAGAAAATTACCATGTAAACAATCAAATGAACTAAAACATTTTCGAGTTATAGAAGTTCGACTGTATTTGTTGATTTTCTTGGAGATGAAAATCCAGATCATTTTAACTACTCTTGTTTTCAGGCAGGGAAACGAAAAGGACTACGTAATTGGCTAATAGAACTATTAACTGTAAATTTAATTCAATTTCCTATGTTTAAAAAGTACTGATGATTAATTTATCGTCCACGTTCTATCTTTGGAACTGAAAATATATTGCAGCATACTAAATTTTTGTTAGCTTTTTTAGGTAAAAAATTCCTAGTCATTTAAAATACTGGTTTTCGATTGGAGACAAAGACGGCCGCTAAATGATCGTCTTTATTTTTTACTTATAAGAACTATTATTTAAGTTAATTGTATTCAAGTAATTTTGTATATTTAAAACACTGAAACACTTTCATAATAAGATAAGAAAAATTAGAAAAGAAAACATTGCATGAATATCAACAGAAAATTAAAATTCAATGTTTCTGCTTATTATAATTCACTACCATTTGTTTTTTCCTATTCTTAGTCTCCACTTTTGAGATTAAATTTACGTAGAAAACAAAGAAAATGGCAGGTAATTTTGAATTTTTTTGAAATTGAAAAAAGCTTCTAATATTTCCATGACCATCACCAGAAAAACGACAATAAGAAAATTAAAAACCATAGAAAATTATTATATCACAAAATTTTTAGTCTATGTATTCTATAGTTAGTTTCTCTGACGATGGCGATTAAAACCGAAACGTTGGATAAAACTTATTTTCATTTAATTGGTTGTCATCCTAAAATACAAGGCAAGTTCAAATTGAAGGTGAATATACAGGGTGGGGCAAAAGTGTAGAAACGGTCTATTTTCTCAAAAACTATGGGCGTCACACAGTAATATTAAATACAAAAGTTTCATGACTTTTAGATATCTAACAGGTGACGATAATAGTTTATACGATGGGGGAAATTTGAAGGTCATTTCGAGGTCAATCTTTGTTAGTGGAATAATATATTTTTTGTTACGGAAATTGAAAGACCAGTAAATTGTAAATACCTAAATCTGTATGAAAACAATAATTTTAATATTTTCAGGGAAAATCAGTCTATTCCAGACTCTTTCCCTATCCTGCAAAGACGCGTTGCCATTACTTTATGCGTAAAAACCAAAGTTGTATATACTTTGAGTCGACCTTACCCAAAGACCCCCTAGACCTAGAGAGAATTCGCACAGTATATGCAAGTTTAAAAACCAACTTACTTCCGCCGTATTCGGTGATGGCGAGCTGACACGTGATCTTCGCGCTCAGCTGCTGCCTCTTCCTGTTGACTTTGGTGAGCAAGTACGAGAACTTCTCCATGAAGAACTTGCTCATCTCCCAGGCGCAGTTACCCAGCTGGGGGGCGGCCACCATGAACCTAAAATTTACGTTCTATAGGACTTTGGTCATTGCGGTAAAAGTCCAAAATAATGTGTGTTAATTCCAGATAGATTAGATGATGGAATAATTGCAACAGGCTGATTAGATAAAATGGGACAACGAAAGCAATGGCTGGCAACAGGTGCACCGTCGAATTCAAGGTCTTCTATAATTGAGCTCATTAGAGTTGATACATATGTAGGCGTTTTCGTAAAGTACTGAATAAATTAGAATAAGTTCAAGGAATAACTTCCGGGAACCCGCCAAATTTTATTTTTAGTTGCGCATTTTTTAACATGTAATTAATATATACGGGGTGATTCGTGTAGGAGGTATGACGTCATCGATATTATTTTTTAATGGCAACTTTAAAGAATACATTTGTTATCTCTCGTTTGGCAAAAGCAGTGTGTTTGTAGAGTTTATTGAGTAGTAACTTTGTCGTTAAGATTTGACACCCCCAGATTACTTTTTGTGGGGATACTTAAAAGGCAAAGTATACATTCTTAGGCCGAAGAATTTAGAAGATTTGAAAGCAAGAATCAGTTATGAAATACAACGTATACCTCTTGAAGATATTGACAATGTTCTAAAAGAATTTATTAATCGACTTGGCTACTGTCAGGCAGCCAATGGTGCACAATTTGAACATATAATTTAGTTGATGAAAGAATCATTGTCATTAACCTTCCATCGGGCACAGTCGATCTGTGACATGTCACCTTTTCATTGTCCTTTCGTGTGTATTACGAATATTAACCCGAACTCCTTTATAGCTTCCTAGATCCAAACGACTCTTCTCGATATGGTGTCGATTTTTTTTTAGTGCATTCCCTGGCCTTGTATAGGCCGCCCAGATCTGTCAGATGCATTGCGCCTGATCACGTCATTATTTTCACTTTTATGTTTTGTTAGATTTCTTTTATTATTTAAGTTAAAAATATTTTTGGGACCTCTACACTTACTTATTCTGGTTTTTTATGGTATAGTGATTCAAAATTAACACATTTGGGTATTAAATTAGTGGTTTATACTAAATATCGTTTACCAACAATGTGACGTTTATTTTTGTTTGGAACATGCAAAAATGATGAAGAGGATTTAAAATTCTTTACACTTACAATAGGCAGTTACTTATAACTTTTCTTTGTAATTTACGTCCAATATTTTTTTTTATATATAACTATGACGTTTATATGAAAAAATTGGTGTTTTTTTCTCTGCATACAAAATATTGGTCAATACTAATTTGTTTGTGTTTTGTCCTTAAAACAAAAAAAAAATTGTCAATAGCTGGTCCTCCTATAACAATGTTCCAAACTAGTGTAAAATATTTATTATTGTATTGTATTAATTAAAATAAGCGTCTAATTAAGTCCCCACCTCATTAAAATCTAAATTGTGTAAGATTTGATGTGGGATCTCTCAGACGTATGCGCCCGAATGTGTTTGGATTCAGACTGCGCCCGACTGAACGTTAACTTTAGCATTTTGAAATTGCAAAACCGCTTCTCATTTTTTTCTACACGAATTCTCTACACGTTTTTACACGAACCACCCTGCATGTATTAATTATATTTAAAAAAACGCGCTACTAAAAATAAAATTTGAGGGGTCCGATAGTTTTTGTATAATTATTTTAGCAAAATGTTTACATACATACATATTATATTACATATTTTTCGTTTAAATTTTCGTGTGGATGCATATTTTTCGTTTATAAAGGGTGGTCCAACCATAATGCACGATGTTACTTGTGAGTCACACCTTAACGTCGTTTTTTGCCCAACTTAATTTGACATTTCTTTGTTTCAGTGTTTGACAAATTCAACCATGGAGAGGTACACAATTGAGCAGCGCGTTAAGATTGTTGAAGCCTTTTACGAAAATGGGCGTTCAAATCAAAATGCATTTCGTGACCTTTTTGGTCAGCATAGTCGACCAAATGTATCCACAATCGGGAGAATTGTGCGCAAATTTTAGCAAACCGGGTCTGTAGGAAATGTGAAAACACCTGTGCATGCTCGCCCAGTTCGTTCTGCGGAAAACATTGCTGCTGTTCGCGATAGTGTAGCAGAAGAGCCGTCAACCTCGACTCGTCGTCGTGCCCAACAATTGAACATCTCATAAACATCACTGATGCGAATTTTGAATAAAGATTTGAATTCACACGCTTACAAGGTTCAATTGACTCAAGAGCTGAAGCGTACTGACCATTTCAAACGTCGTCAATACGCCGAATGGTTGGTTGAACAGACAGAAGTGAATGGTGACTTTACAAAGAAAATCATCTTCAGCGACGAGGCACACTTTCACCTCAGTGGATTCGTTAACAAGCAGAATTGCCGCATTTGGGCAAATGAGAATCCACGAGTGATTGTTGAAAAGCCGATGCATCCACAATGAGTGACTGTTTGGTGCGGTTTATGGGCTGGCGGCGTCATCGGGCCGTACTTCTTCGAAAATGAGGTCGGCCAAGCAGTTACCGTGAATGGTGTTCGCTATCGCGAGATGATAACGGACTTCTTCTGGCCAGAAATTGAGGATATGGACCTGGACGATATGTGGTTCTAACAGGATGGTGCCACTTGCCACACAGCCAACTAAACAATGGCACATTTGCGCGAGAAATTCAATGGCCGTGTTATCTCACGTCGTAGCGATGTTAATTGGCCGCCACGATCATGTGATTTGACACCGTTGGACTTCTTTCTTTGGGGATATTTAAAAGAAAAAGTGTACGTCAATAAGCCAAGAACAATTCAAGAGCTAAAGGGTGAGATAATTCGGCACATTAACGACATTGAACTTCAATTATGTCTCAAGGTCATTGAAAATATAGACCATCGGATAGAGGTATTCCACCGAAGCCGTGACGAGCATTTGGCCGATATTTTATTTCGCACATAATTGTCATAGATCCTTCTATCATAATAAAAAATATTAAGATAATTCTCTGAAAACTTTTTGTTTTATTTACAATTAACATCGTGCGTTTTGGTTGGACCACCTTTTACAAGAAATAAAGAATAGGCAAGAAAAGACTTATTGTAAGAAAGAATTAACATGATTTAGCTTGAAAACTTGGAATAAATCCCAAGTTACTTAAATAGTTGTTAAGCAGATAGTATCGGTTTTCAGTAGGACGCATAGGAGAATAAAAATCGCCAATAAATAAATTATTTTCAAATTATACAATTCAGTAAAAATCAGTTAAAATTTGGTGTGGTATTTTCTCAGAAAATGGCAGGTATAAAAAGTTTATATAAAAATGTAGATATAAAAGTTTAGATATAAATCTACAATTTCTGCATTTTACTTTTTTTTTTTAAACTATAATAAAAACATCGTGTACATGAAATTTTAAAATACTGACGAAACGTTTGATTTTATTTTATTAAAAAATAATAGGAATCTTGTACATCAAAATTTAAAATACCTACAAAACGATTGATTTTATTTAATAAAAAATAAAAAAATAAAAGAAATTCTAAAATACATTTCCTGACGATTTACAGGAATATTGTAAAGGGAAATTTGTTAAAACTTGTTTCTCATTCAAAACGTCTTATTCTGATTATAAAAAATGGACAACAATATCGATAATGAGATCTCCAGAATATTTAATGCTGATATTAAATTCTAATTTGACTTAAACACTTATTTACATAAATTTAATATGCTTCAGTGACAATAATATATATTTTCATATTGGCGTGATGAATTGCATTGTAGAGTAAAATTTTCTACCACAGAATTAACGCTAGATTTTCCAAACGTAATAGTACAGTGAGATCCAGGTTGACTGAAAGTGGCACCCAGAAAATACATTAACGTTATTAAAACCGATTCCTATTCTATTAAAATTACTTTCGTATAGTGGTAGTGGGCTTTTTTATCAATATTACCAATCTGACGATTTGATCCCCAGGCTATGTAAATTTTTAAAATGCATTGTAAACATTTTGGGGAATGGACCTTGTCTCATGATACCACCTGAGTAGATCGAATGGAGATTGATCAAGATCCATCAAGTAAAATGATGCAAACTCCAATCAAAATTATCCAGATAAGGCAAGAAATAAATCTTAATGAGTAAATTCCAATGAGATACGATCGAAATGTTTTCGAAAGACAATAGCAATTCTAATTCTTACAAAAAAACAGTATTTAGTTTATTCCGTTTTGTAATTAAACGGAAATTTAAATAACAAAATTGAGAAAGCATACCAGAATGGCATAAATGTGAAATGATTATAGGGTGTCTCATCAGAAACTATAGGATTCGAATTGCGCGCCATTTGTGTTCTGTCAAAGATAGGGCGTCAATATTTAATGACTGTCATCAACAAACCATACGACGTCAACATGTCGCGATTAACAGTTCAACAACTAATACTTTGTGTACAACTGTTTTATGAAAGTGAGCGATCATTTATAGTTGCATTAAGAAAAAATTCGCACAGAATTAGAACAAAATGAAGAGCTTACAGAGTTAGCAGTTCGTAACTTAATCAAGAAATTTGAAGAGGCGGGTTCTATTATTGATAAGGCAACACCAATACATCCCCGTCGTGGTCAGTCAGATGAAAATATTGCTGCAGTGAGAGAAAGAGTACGTGAGTATCCAACACACATCAATTCGACGTCGTCCACAACAATTGAATCTGTCAAGAGCCACCACGCATCGAACTTTAAAGAAAAATCTCCATCTATTGCGTACAAAATTCAGTTGACAACAACTAGAAGTTACAGGCCATTTACAACGTCGTCGTACATTTGTCAATGTTAGGAAAGAAAGAAGGCGATGCTGATTTTTGCGACAAAATGTTGTTCAGCGATGAAGTACACTTCATCTTAACGGATACGCCAGCAAACAAAATTATCGAAAACCGTTAATTCAAGTTTCTGTGCAAATTTTTCTTAATGTAAATGATGTAATGCTCACTTTCATAAAACAGTTATACACAAACTGTTCATTGTTGAAGTGTTAATCGCATCATATGGTTTGCAGATGACGGTCGTTAAATATTGGCGTCCTATTTTTGACAGAATGGCGCGCGCAATTCAAATTCTATAGTTCCAACTGATGCAGCCTATACAATGATGATTTAGTAACATATAAGTCGGAAATCGAGAAAGGAACCACCAAACCGCCAAGCGGATATCAAAGTAGTTCCCGAATAGCAAAGCTATTACATAATCGCTCTAGGAAACAACTACTCCTCGGGCTAAAGCCCCGCCAGGCATTGAATTATACCCAGAAGCAATCCTCGACCCCTTTCTCGTGATTCTGCACGATCAGATAAGGTTTAAAAAAATAAAACCCGCCACAGGTAGGATTCGACATTTGTCCCGGATCGGAACCGAACGACATACAGCTGTTTCGGACTTATTAGTTCTCATCAGTGCCGTACACGGTACGCCGATTCAGGACAAATTCCGAATGAACTCTATGGCGTATACATCTTTATCGATACGATCTCTGTCAGTAACATATAAGTCGGAAATCGAGAAGCAGTCACTTTTTTCTTTGATAACTGCTTGGCGGTTTGGTGGTTCCTTTCTCGATTTCCGACTTATGTGTTACTGACAGAGATCGTATCGATAAAGATGTATACGCCATAGAGTTCATTCGGAATTTGTCCTGAATCGCCGTACCGTGTACGGCACTGATGAGAACTAATAAGTTCGAAACAGCTGTATGTCGTTCGGTTCCGATCCGGGACAAATGTCGAATCCTACCTGTGGCGGGTTTTATTTTTTGAAAAGAATGATGATTTAATTATTTTCCTCGTTTCTAAATGTATTTTCAATAAAACCGAGATATGCCGAACCGAATGTAGCCAGTTTTATATTTATTTCTCATTAACATAGTACTGTGGTGTTAATAATTCTAAAAAACTTCCTAAACAACCTTATGCGGTTTCTCAAAAAAATGCAATCAGTCACTAACGTTATCATCATCATTTAAAATATGGATAATACATAAATTCCAATTCTAGTCTACAGTAGAATTAAGGTTATAACGTTAAACGCGTTTTTGAACTGTTTTTTGTTTTTGGGCTGTTTTTGTTTTGGAAACTTGTTAATTTGAGTTTTGACTTACAGATTATCCTATCTATTATTCTAAATCATTACTACCAACTGCACGACTTGAAAATTTTACTGAGCATCACACAATCTGTTAGCGATGAAAATTTGTCACGTTCAATTATTGTGGATCTCTCTCTGTATAATAAAGAGTTCCATTCCAAAATTTACATACTACATTATGGTATTTTCTAAATAGTTAAAACCCCTTTCTAGCATCTATATTTTGATCATAATAATTTCGCTACACGAATTAAATTAAATACTCGTTTACCATAACTACCCTTTACACTTTCACATATTTTATTGTCGACACTAAAAATAACTTTAGTGACTGTCAATATCCTGGAACATAAACGCGAGCATGTCGTAATTTATGTTAAGAGTTGCTTTTTGGAAAGTTATTCAGCCAGAAGTCAATTAAACCGGCGCAGGAAATACGCGAATCAACGTTTTTCGATAACAAAGCTAGAACAACAAATTAGCAATATCAATCGAGGACTGCGCAAATTACAAACACCCACAACCTGGCAAGGTCATCGGAATTATCGTTACCAGACTGCGGGTTTCGACATATCTCAGTCACCGATTCGGTCATACGGCGTATTATTAGCAACAGTAATAATAGTAATAATAACGATATGGGATAAATTATTTTTCCACTGATCGATTGCACTTTGGCCATCGCGCTTTGGCCGGTGTTTATTTTAGAACAGACTAAAAAAAGGAGTTAAAAAAAATGAGTGAACTGTTTCGTAAGCTGCGTTGCGGCCAATTTTAAAAGTACAATGAAAAAGGTTTAACCTATTGGAATTTCAGACCTCTTGGGGTATCGTATATACCATTTTTGTTGTATTCGTATTTTCGATAACATATAAGTCGGAAATCGAGAAAGGAACCACCAAATCAAACCGCCAAGCGGTTATCAAAGTAGTTCCCGAATAGCAAAGCTATTACATAATCGCTCTAGGAAACAACTACTCCTCGGGCTAAAGCCCCGCCAGGCATTGAATTATACCCAGAAGCGATCCTCGACCCCTTTCTCGTGTTTCTGCACGATCAGATAAGGTTTCAAAAAATAAAATCCGCCACAGGCAGGATTCGCCATTTGTCCCGGATCGGAGCCGAACGACATACGGCTGTTTCGAACTTATTAGTTCTCATCAGTGCCGTACACGGTACGCCGATTCAGGACAAATGCCGAATGAACTCTATGGCGTATACATCTTTATCGATACGATCTCTGTCAGTAACATATATTTTTTGAAATCGTATTTTCGAAATAATCAAGTTATGCCAAAGCGTTAAAAAAAGGGTTTCAAATTAAAACAAAAATTGTAACACGATCAAAGGCGAAGTTAACCCTTCATCGGGTGCAACCGATCTGTGACATCCAGCAGTCGCTTTTTTCTTTGTCCTTTCGTGTGTATTACGAATATTAACTCGAACTATTCCCTCATAGCTTCTTAGCTTCAAACCACTCTTCTCGATATGGTGTCGATTTTTTTAGAGCATTCTCTGGCCTTGTATGAGCCAGGATATGTCAGATTCATTGCGCCTGATTACATCATTTTCACTTTTATATTTTGTTAGATTTATTTTATTTAAATTAGTACCATTTTTGGATCTCTACCTTTACTTATTCTGGCTCTTTATGGGATTATTATTCAAAATTAACACATTTGGATGTTAAATTATTGGTTTATACTAAATATTGTTACCAAAAATATGACGTTTATTTTTATTTGGAGCCTGCTAAAATGATGAATATCAAAATCAAAATATTGTTCAATACTAATTTATGTTTTGTCCTTAAAACAGAAAAAAAACTTGTCAAT
Source organism: Rosalia funebris (assembly GCA_037954035.1). Taxonomy (NCBI): domain Eukaryota; kingdom Metazoa; phylum Arthropoda; class Insecta; order Coleoptera; family Cerambycidae; genus Rosalia; species Rosalia funebris. Next base: position 3,940,152 of record JAZFAV010000002.1, on the reverse strand, counting down.
AGCTGCTTGTCCTGTAAAAATCTTATTCCAAATTTATTGCTTTACAACATTCAATCAGTTCCTTTATGTAATTTTAATTATTTCGATTAAAAACTAGTGTGAAGTATCTATTACTGTACTGTATTAATTAAAATAAGCGTTTAGTGAAGTTTCCACCTCATTAACATCTAAACTGTGTAAGATTTGATTATAGAATCTCTCAGATGTACTGCGCCCGATGGAAGGTTAATGAGACACAGTGAGCCATGAAAACAGTTCCGCCATTCCAGATAGCTAATAGAACAGATGGCATTAATTTAATTCTTATTAGGGTCACTATCCTCGTAGGTATTACACATTTAACCGAACTTAACACGCCTTGATTTTATTTTAACATAATCTGATTATACAAACTATTAAGTATTACGGGAAACATCAATGGAAATCTGCAATTCAGCAATCGCATAGTAGTACCCTGTATGAATAAAATGCTCTCTGTAGAATATACTATTTTAAACTAAAAAATATACACCAATTTGTTTCAATATTTTTTTTTATAAATTGCGTTTATATAAGGGTGCGGGCCGATTTTAGAAAGCCGCTACAAACAAATTCACATGGATTTGTGTAGAATTACCCAAGTGCCATTTTATTATCTTCTCTTTTTTATCCTTGGAGAGTATATTTCTTCCATCTATAGAAATAATATTTTCTAGAGAAAATATTATTTCTTCCATCTGACGCAAACTTTTTGACAACCACTGTATATATGGCGATCGACACTGATGTGTCAAAGTAACAACGGATTCTACACATCAGAATAAAAATTGATATTAAAAGAAGTATGTCAAAATATATAGCAATTATATACAGAGATCCCAAAAATATTTGCATGAAATAGAATTTTTTTGCATTAATGATAACTGACGCGTTTTACTTCTAATTCAAAAATCGAATATTAGATGGACACTGTATACATTTCAGAATATGCACAAGTTATCGAGATGAAAGGAAATTTTATTTGGTCCATTTGACGCAAACTTTTTGACAACCACTGTACATAAGATGATCTATACCGATATATCAAAGTAACAACGAATTCTACACATCAGAATAAAAATTGATATTAAAAGAAGTATGTCAAAATATATAGCAATTATATACAGAGATCCCAAAAATATTTGCATGAAATAGAATTTTTTTGCATTAATGATAACTGACGCGTTTTACTTCTAATTCAAAAATCGAATATTAGATGGACACTGTATACATTTCAGAATATGCACAAGTTATCGAGATGAAAGGAAATTTTATTTGGTCCATTTGACGCAAACTTTTTGACAACCACTGTACATAAGATGATCTATACCGATATATCAAAGTAACAACGAATTCTACACATCAGAATAAAAATTGATATTAAAAGAAGTATGTCAAAATATATAGCAATTATATACAGAGATCCCAAAAATATTTGCATGAAATAGAATTTTTTTGCATTAATGATAACTGACGCGTTTTACTTCTAATTCAAAAATCGAATATTAGATGGACACTGTATACATTTCAGAATATGCACAAGTTATCGAGATGAAAGGAAATTTTATTTGGTCCATTTGACGCAAACTTTTTGACAACCACTGTACATAAGATGATCTATACCGATATATCAAAGTAACAACGAATTCTACACATCAGAATAAAAATTTATATTAAAAGAAGTATGTCGAAATATACTTAAATTGTATACAGGGATCCTCAAAAAGTGTCTGAAATGGGATTTTTTGCACTAATAATAACTAACGAATTTTACCCCTAATATAAAGATCGAGCATTAGATGCGCACTATATACTTTTCAGAATATGCCCAAATTGCGAACGGGGGCAATTAACAGAAAATCTTTTTTTTTTTTTATTTGATGCAAACTTTTGACAACCACTGTATATGCAATGATCTATACCGATATGTCAAAGTAACAACGTATTCTACATATCAGAATAAAAATTTATATTAAAAGAATATGTATATTAATATACAGGGTGTTCTCTTTAAAAATAAAAAATTGACATTTCCAGTAAAGTCGGAAGTGGTATTGATAATATGTGTATGTTAAAATAAGCATATTCTTTCTCGCCCATTGGATTTAAATTTGAAAATTTTATTCCGATTTGAAAAAAATGGCGACTCACATATGGTCTCGTTTACATTTGATACAATCACTCTGTATACAATGTCATACAGTATTAATAGCATAACGTAATTTAACAAACAAAATCTACATATAAATGCCCAGAAATATAACTTATGATCCCATTTGGATTTAAATAAGCGCCATTTATGAACCAACAGCTCAACTCCCCAGCGTGGGAGGAAGAAGAACGCAAACTGCACGTTACAACAGAGCCCAATGTCCAAATGCACCTGACATGTCGGTTAGTAAGCAAGACGTTAAGACAAAACATGAATTAAAAAAAAATGTTAATCACCTCATATCCCTAATTAAATGTGGATGGCATGCATACGGGGCCGCAAATACGGAGTTACTTAGCAATTTATACTTGAACGATTTTGCCTCGACGTTAGTACCATTAATTGACAGAAAATCGAAATCGGCAAACTTCCTATAAACTAATCTACGTCCTGATTTATTAGCTCGTATATTTTGCAATCTGTAACGATGTTAATTTTATGGTCGGGGTGGTTAGACAGACGGACGGGCGTTAGGGGTGAACACAGATTTCTAAACCTACCAACAGAAAAGAATAAATTCATCAGTACGGGGTTTTGTACTCACTTGGTGAAGGTGGCGTACACCACGTCGGCTGGTAACGTGTACGGGAGGCTGAGCACGGAGAGTAATTTCATCCCTCGATGTTTGAAGAGCCAGTTCGACAAGCCGTTATTGGCTTGGTCTATCGCCTCTTGGAATTTGCTCAAGACGGTCTCTGGCATGTTCGATACAAGCGCTTCCTGTAAGAAAAAATAGATGGCTTTTCATAATTATCAATTTCATTAGTATAAGAAATTATAATAAAACAGAAAATGACAGCGGGTGTTGTAGAAAAAAGAATTACAAAAGTTAAAGAATAAGGTCAGGTTGCCACAAATACTGGAAAATCTATGCTTTTACTCAAGAATTGAAAAAATTAAGATGAAAATATAATGTAAACCCTACTTTTAATTCTAATTGTGTTTTCCAGAAAGGATAAATATACTAGTCGTGAGAAGATGAAATTGTAAATAAAGAAAGTTGATCACAAATAAACTATAGAGTGTTTCAATAGGGACGCTCGAAATTGGTTAGATTATAGCGGCCATGTTGGAAAAGCAACATCTGTCAAATTTGTCGTGAATTGTTCAGTAGTGTATGGCAAATTACCATAGAAGGTTATAGCGTTCAACAACGTGTGCAAATCATCAGATTTTAGTGCTCCGTTCGAGAAATATTTCGGGCATTGTGTGATTTTTATCCTCCCACAACCGTGCCGCCGAGTCGACTATTCCACGTTTGGTAGCCAAATTTGAGTTGACCAGTTTGATAAATAATCAGCCAATACCCGTACGTCACCGAAACGCAAGGTCTGCTGCAAACATCGCTGCTGTGCGTGAGAGCGTACGGGAAAACCCGAGGCAGTCAATTTCTCGTCGTTCACAAGAACTTGGCCTTTCTGCGACTTCAGCTTGGCGAATTTTGCGACGGGACTTGGGTCTGCACCCGTATAAAATCCAACAGACCCAAGAACTTAATGTAAACGACCATAGACAACGCCGCGTGTTCGCTGACTGGGCACCGGAACAGTTAGAAGTTGACCCAAATTTTGCCAAAAATCATCTTAAGCGACGACGTCCATTTTTGGATAAATGAATATGTGAATAAGCAAAATTGTCGGATTTGGGACGATACCAATCCACACGAGATACACCAGCACCAAATGCATCCCGAGAAAGTCGCTGTTTGGTGCGGATTTTGGTCTCGCGGAATCGTGGGTCTGGTTCTTCCAAAACGAAACTGGCACTGCCATAACCGTCAACGGCGAACGTTACAGATTGATGATAAGCAACCTCTTGTGGTCTAAACTGAATGATATGGATACCGACGACATGTGGTTCCAACAGGACGGCGCTACGTGCCACACAGCGCATGCCACGATGGACATTCTGCACGAATGATTTGAGCGCATAGTTATCTCGCGCAGCGGCGATCTGAACGGGCCACCGAGATCGTGCGATTTAACGCCTTTAGACTTCTTCCTTTGGGGCTATCTCAAATCGAATAAACCGCAAACAATTGATGCCATCCAGCAAATTCAGCTAGATTCATGCGTCAAAGTTATCGAAAATTGGACCTCCCGAATACGAGCCACCAAGCAAAGCCGTGGCGGACATTTGAACTACGTTATATTCCATACTTAATGCCATAAAATATTCTTTCAAATAAAAAAAAAAACTGAGTAGATATCTGACACACAACTTGTTTTATTTACGTTTAAAAATCGAGCGTCCTTATTGCAAGACCCAGTACAAAATAAAAATATCTGCTATAACTCAAGAATGGAAAAAAAAAATAAGAAAATCAAGATAATATAACGTAAAATCTATTTTTAATTCTAATTGTATTTTCTGGAGTTGATAAATCTAGTCGTGATTTATCATCTCCAGTCAATAATAAATCAATAGAAGATTAAAAAATGAATAAGGTCAGGTTATCACAATTACGCTATTAAGTAAAAATTAATTTGATTTATGTACTGCGCATACTGCATTGCATCGATACGTACCGCACTGAAGTCAATGCAGGCATTAAATACAGGGCACTAAATATGATACAGAAGACTGGCAAAACTACATGTTTTTTAGTGTAGAATACACAAACTAGACGTTTTCGTATTACGTTTAACGGAAATATAACAAATTAAATACATAACAAAACACTGTGGTTATGTATGGACGAGACGATAGATTTAAAACAAATCTGTGTTAATGTTATAGCACGGAACACTGGAACCTCTTAAAACCATTTCAATTCTTACTAGCTAATAAACTATTACCAAAAAGTACTGGTGAAGCAATTACGAGGGTGATGCAAAATACATTGGAAAAATTTCAAATTTGAACAACTCAGCTGTTGTATTTATGACTAATGGTACAGCAACCATGCGCTAATAAACAATACAATTAATTTGTATCCGAAACAACGTATAACAAATATAGAAAGAAAAATAACCTTGACATTTTCAAATCGTATCAGACTATTTAAATCTGTAATTATATTTATATACAGAATTTATTCGTAAAATTAACGTTCCACAAACTTGAGTAATATATAATACACTGCTCGTCAAAAATAGCAACAAGCGCGAGAATGTCGGTGGAATAATCTGCATGAAAGAAACATTCAAAAAGGCACACATTTGTAACCACAGCATATACACCAGGCACAAAAATTGAGGGATGTAAAAAAATCCAAAATTTTTTAGGTAATTTTCAAAGGCCTCTAACTTGGAGAAAAATAGTCGCAGAGCAATTTTAAAATAAGCAAATTGAAGCTCCAAGTTTCTAGTTTTTAGATATTGAGTTTAAAATTACGTTTTTACCATCAGCAGTTTTGAGTAATCATAAGAAAACCACTGGAAAGAAAATGTTCCAAATTTTTGCTTGCCTTTCAAAAGATCCACAATCCAAAGGATTTCAATACATTTTTTTCAGTGATTTCACTATAAAGCTTTTTATCCTTATTTATGATTTTATCCTCTTTAATTTGAGGGGTCTAAAAGCCTTGTACGATGATTTTTCTCTGAGTTATCGTCGATCAAACCAAAAAAGTCATTTTTGATCTTGGTAATTAATTACTCGGGAAATAATGATGGTACAGAAGGTTCATGTAGGGTTTTAAAAACTGCAAAGTATTCTTTACAAGTTGTAGTTATTGGTTTTTGATAAAAAAAAATTTTCGGTGTGAGAATGTTGATTGAAAAAAGAGGTAAAAAATTGCGTGTAAGATATTCACTTAACTTGGCATAATTTTGCAAATAATGGATAAACCAAGGATGTTGACTTTCTTTTCATCCTCAAAGTATGTATCTCAAAAAAAAAAAACTGGAAATTTCAAAGCGCTGCAATTATTTTTTAAATTGTATTCGGAATGATTGAATTTGTTATTTCTGCTAAAAATCAATTTAAGCATGAATTTTTCATTTTTCATTAAATTTTTGAGGTTGAAAATATTTTTTAGCAATAATCCTTATTGTTTTGTTTATCAAAAAATGTTAATTATTGTAAGAGAAAAAAATTCTTTCAAAAAAAAAGTCAAAAATGACTTTTTTGCTCTCAACAACGATAACTCAGCGAAAAATCATCGTACAAGGTTTTTAGACCGCTCAAATTAGAGAGGATAAAATTATTCAAAAAAGGCTTTATAATGAAATCACTGAAAAAAATGTATTGAAGTCAGTAGACCATTCGAAATGCAAGCAAGAATTGGGAAATTTTTTTCCCCGATGGTTTTCTTTCTTGGGCGTACTTTCGCGTACTTCCAAGTCTTATCGAGCTGTAAATCATCATTCTGACGTACCTGTCGGTGCAATTTGCACTCCTTACACTGCGGATCGTACTCCAGGTGTTCCTCTATGGTTTCCGATACGACAAACGTGGACTGCACGGCCAGGCATCTCGTGCAACTAATAAGATTGTTCCTGTGCAAAAACCTAAGGGCATCGTCGAAACCCTGTTTGCACATATTCGACAGCACTTCAGGCTTGGGCGGGAACAGGATCCTTATCATCCTGTATATGTTGTGTTTCGACAATTCTATGCTGGTGTTCGCTATGTTGATCTGAAAGCGGAAGAGCAAAAATTCTTGGTAGAGTCCATTCAACGGACCGCGAGACTGGCTATAGTCTGTTTCATAATAGGAGTGATATAAATACGCTGAATTATAGATAACTTCTATTATAAAATGCGGGCAAAGTTAATATTATATAGGCCTACAGTGGATGTGTAAGAAGGTATTAAGTCAATTTTTGCATCAATTTTAACTAAAGGCCTTGGTACACGCTAGAGTTATTTTGCCAGATCCCTGACATCAGAGCTGCCAGAACTCTGTCATCGACGTTTACACGTAGACAGAAATCTGGCCCTTTTTTCTCTGGCAGGGACAGCGCCAGAGAGCTCTGGTAAGTCTCTCTGTCATAAACTCTGGCGTCTGTTTACACCTGAGATTTATCTTAGGTGAGAATAAACAAAATAAATATATACTTCACATTCTTCACAACATGGCAGCAAGTCAGGATAGGAGCAGCAGTTGTAGTTTATTTATTATTGGAAGAGGAGAAAGAAGAAGAAAACAGAAAGCAACTGAATACAGTTGTGTGGACTAAAGATAATTTTGCAAGAAGGCCAAAAAGTGATTTCTATAATAAAAGGAACTTGGAACTGAGAAATGGTGAACCTAGTATGTACCAAAATTTTTGACGCTTCAATTTTTTCACTATTTACACTTCAAGGTTTGCCATTTTGACATCTAGAGATTCCTTTCCCAGTTCAGTTGCAATATCCGCAATAATCGTATTTTTTATGTACATTCCTATAATCCTGTAAAGCGATGTCCCATAGCACTGAGTGTATTTCGTACAGTTGTATTAACAGTTTGGTTTTGCCTTTTGACCAAGGTCCGAAAATATTCCTTGACTTTCGACTAACTACTTTCATATTTGTGTTGTTGATATCATTTGAATCAGACATTGCGTGTGAAATATAAATAACTCTGTACCTAGAGAAAAAAATATGGTACGACGACAACCAGAGTGACAGAGAACTAAATATAAATAAACTGCACCAGAATAAATTTTAGAGTGTTTACACGCTAGATTAAAAACTTTAACAGCTCTACCAGCAGAGCACTCTGGCATCATCTCTGTCACTACTCTGTTATGCGTTTACACGTCTCTGGCAGCTCTGATGACAGAACTCTGACAAAAAAAATCTAGCGTGTACCAAGGCCTTTATGGATGTACTTGATAACGTATTTACAATCTTTATAGCAGCTACATATATGAACGCATATCCGACTAAAATAATATGCATACACATTTCTGTAAGACTGGAAAGGATGCATTTTTTTTAGATCGCTGCATTTTTAATGCAGCCATAAAAAAATATCATCCTTCGGCAAAAAAAAATTATACGACAAAGCTGTACATTCCAATAGCATTTCCACCGTTTATCTAGTTATTTTTTGGCATTGGATATAAAACTTAACAATATCTAGTAACCTTTGGTTGTAATTAAACGATAAACTTTGGAATGAACAATTGAAATCGGCTACATATTTAGTGGTTAAAAATAAACATTTATGTTCCAACTGCGAGACAATAACCTTTTATGAAAACAATCGTGAAAAAAAAAAATTACAGATAACATCGACGTCTCTATCTGAGAAATAAATATTCCTAATTGAGTTTTTTCAAATTCAAAGTCCACGGTAACCGGTTTTAACGAAATTTGCGTATCGACTATGTTTTTGCTTGAAGGATAACTAACTTTTTAACGCTTTCATACCATATTATAAATATCGAAAGCCTAACTATTATACAGATATTTATTTTATCTATATTTTTCAATTTGCTATTAAAATTGTACCACGATTATCTTTATATAATACCGTATGTCCCAGTTAATGATGGGATAGCAATTCTAAAAGCTTAAAAATGGTAGGAGTTACAAAGTTGATTTAAATAGAAGCAATTTGAGCATTTGCATACCTTTCCAAATATTTAGAACAACCTTGCTCGATATGTTTTTATTTATTTCTAAGATTATTTTAACAGATCGAAAAATAAAAAAATATGTCTTTCTATGTCACCTTTGAAATTTATCAAGGTGACGTTTATCAATTGTTTGTGGGACGTTTCGTTTCCTAGAATATTTAATAGACGTAATACACATTTTTAGTCAATCTTCATAGTCATTTAGAGTTAATTCCGCATTTATACAAAATATCTAGGTAACATTTTCGGTTTCAAGGCGTGCGCGGGTGGGAATTTTGTGATGGTACTCTTCAAACTGTTGGTTTTAAAAAATGAAGTCCCCCGCTTATAATTCAAGAAACGTTCAAGAATAACTATCAAATAGCCCGACCTCCACGATACCCGGGTCTGAAACCCCTTGCTTTTTATCTTCGGAGGTACATCAAAAACCATGCGTTGCAATGTAATTTTCAAACGCTAGACCAAAGACTTTTAAATTTAGAAGTCTTTGAGTTAGATTAGCTGTAGAAGAACCCGATTTTCTGAGACTTCTTTCTTTCAACAAGATGGTGTACCTCCCCATTATGCAGCACCTGTCCGCGATTATTTAGATGAGATATTCCCGAATCATTGGATAAGTAGGCCGATTGAGTGGCCAGTCAGATGACCAGATTTGACACCCATGGATCACTTTTTGTGGAAATGCTTCAAACTTTAACAATAGTGTAACTCCTACCGTTTCCCAAGATCGCAACGATATCCATTATTTATCTTAAACCCACTGCACGTCAATATCAACTTACATAGAAGAGTTGTGAGCTGTCATCTCTAGGGCATATGTCTGTCTCCCCGCAAAACGGACTCACTGTGATGGTATTCTCGTCCAATGTGGGTAGATTGTCGCTGTATCCGCCATCCATGTACCTAACCCCCTTGAACTTGGGAGGGATAAGCCCCGAGAAGAATGGAATGAACGCCGAGGCCAATAGGGCTTGGATCAGCTCGTCGCGGCTGTCGAATTGGGATACCTGACGGGACGAATGGGCGTAAATTTCTTGTATTCGTAATTAGAAAATTATTTACTTACCACGACGTTCTTGCCGTCGTGAACCCTCGTGAGGGAGATGTGCAGCTTACCGCTGACTCGGTTGTGGGCGTCGTCTGGTAGGAATTTTTCCAGCCCTTCGAGGAGCAGCCTGTGTATGTTGAACGAGGGTGAGAACGCCCCTAGCGATCTGCTGCGCGCCTCGATTGCCACTCGGAGCACATCACTGGTCATTTCACCTGGAAGAAAAACGAAGATTAGAAAAAAAATTGGGCGATAATTAGGTACATATTGGTTGCGTTGTGACTTTGATGCTATCTATTGGTACATTTATTTCTAAAAAATAAATGTACCATACAATTTCTATAAAATAAAAAAGGTTTTGAAAATAGGGCAGGTTTTGAATCGCATACAATTAACGTTTACTGTACATCAGTTGATCTGAATAGTACTATATGTAGAGTTTTTCATGTAACTTGTTCCAGAAAATTTGATAACTACTACCCATACCAATGACAAAGGTTTTTATGAAATAGTTGGACGGCCATTCAGAAGGTATTGGCAATACAGGGTAACTGTCAGGTTTTTTATTATTCTATATAAAAATATACGAGAAATCGATATGTGTTAGTCTCGTTTTGATATTATATACCTACACCCAAAATCGCGACAAAAAATTTTTCGGCGGCTGATGTTATACCACTCATTTTGTAAATTCATAAATCGATATGTGCGAGTTTCGTTTTGATACGAGCCCTAATTTACGACTTCAAGTCGGAAGACACGAAAATATTATTTCGGAGACCGACGTTACACCACTCGCTTTGAAAATTGATAAAAAAATCTCAGTATGGGATAACTGTTAGAATTTCGAATATTTTATCGAAAAAAGTACAAGAAATCGATGTGTGTAAGTATCGTTTCGGAACGAGCCCTAATTTACGATTTATGAATGTTCAAAATTGGAAGACACGAAAATATTATTTCGGAGACCGACGTTACACCACTCGCTTTGAAAATTCATAAAAAAATCCCAATGGAAAACAACTGCCAGAACTTTCACCATTTTATAGAAAAAAGTACGAGAAATCGATCTGTGCGAGTCTCGTTTTGATACGAGCCCTAATTCATGACCTCTAACGCTTAAATTCGGATGACACGGAAATATTTTTTTCAGTGGCCGACGGACGTCACAACACTGGCTTTAAAAATTCATTAAAAAAAAACAATATGGGGTGATCATCAGAATTTTGACTATTTTATAGAAAAGAGAGACTAATTATGAATTATACTGTGTGATAATCGCCGAGTACAAAACTGGAAACTAGTTTAATGACGAGTGAGTGATTCTTTTTGCTTTGGATAATAGATACTTGTTATAAGAACAAGAAAATTTAGTTCGCCGATTTATTATGAAGCCTTAATTTATGAACACGACTGACACCAGTTTTTGTAATACCAGTTTGACACAGTACTACCAACAATTCACACGAAAATTGCAGCCTAGTAAGAGGACGGTTCTATTCGCACAACCAGTTGACGATATGATTATTGTTTACATTTCAAGCGCAACAGATAACAAAGTAAATTAGCTCTATTACTATACCAAACGCGCCCGCGTTTCAAAGAATCGGATGTACTCGTATATGTAGAGATCCATTAAAGTTCTCGTTTCCGTCAGTATTATTTTCTCTTACATCCTACTTTCTCCATTACTAGCGGCTATTTGCAAGTGCAATTGCAGTTTCGCCAACCGACGAGTCAAATGTGCCGCAACTGATGAGTATCTTTCAAGTTAAGATATTTAAGTTACCAATTTTAATATGTATGTAATTTATTATACCATTACAGTTGACCAAAATCATACATACTAAAAACAATAATACCATAGTGCCTATTGAACTCTCAGACAAAAACTGTGACCCGATACGAGACGTAAACTCTGGTTCGGTCCGATGCAACAAATATATACGATTTTATAAATAATCAGTCTTAATATATCAATACCTGCGTCATCTGTCTTGTAAATACTGCATGAGAATTATTAATTTGTCTAAATTTTCCCCCGGCCCATAATTCTATCGTATAATCGGGTCAGCGTATCGTAAGCCACGATTATTTACACAAACTGTAAAAATAAGAGTCTCAAAACGGAACCCTGAGGAATACTAAGATGTTGAAGGGCTGAAGTCATTGTGCAATATAATAGTTGGTCTATTTTATAAATATAATAAATGAATATAAATGTATATATGAATATAAATAATAAATGAGGCTTTTATATAAACTTACGGAAGAATAATATGATTAGGTGCGTATTACAAATTCAGAATGTTTGCAACTTGTTTTAATGCAAGACACTGTTAAGTGAGTAACCAATCAAAACGGATTTCAATGTTAACAAAACCGTGACGTTGAGAATGGCTGTAGAGCTTTTCAGTATCGCCAAAATAGATCACATAGATACTACGTGCTTTAAATATTCCCAAAAACAAATATATATAGTGGCAGCCACATAATTAGCAACGGTGTCCTGTTTTAGTGAAATCCATTTACTTTTCGACATCTACAACAGAGGTAGTGCAAATTATTATATGTACAGAGATATTTTGACCTTCACTAAGTCAACACTTAAGTCGCCTAATTTTATATCCATTTTTTGTATTTGTATTTGATTAGTTTGTGAAAATTTTGTATTTGTGATTTGATTAGTTTGTCATCTCCAGTGAGCATGGGGCAAATAATTAACGATATGAATAAAGGTTTATTATTTAAACAAATCTTGAAAAACACGTCAATATTTTGATAGAAATCCTTGGTTTCTTATCACTTCTTTACATCTTTGATGCACAGAGTCTATTAAAGTGTGGCACAAGTTCACGGATATTGAATTCCAGACACTTTCTCAATGGCTTCGCATAATCCATTTAAATTTTTATATTGTTGTTGCCCCACACGTTTCTTCACTTTAACCCACAGATTTTCGATGAGGTTCAGATCAGGGCTACATGAAGGCCAGTCAATAGCGTCAATAGATTTTTTCCTTAGCCATTCCTTAACTAATCGTGCGGTGTGCTTAGGGGCATATGGCTCTAGGACATCTTCTAATATGTTAATATCATATATTCATACTGATCCATAATGCCGTGTGCATGATACAAAGGTCCAACTCCTCTGGATGAAAAGCAGCCCCAGACATTTACACTCCTTCCATGTTTAACCGTTAATGTTGTGTATCTAAGGTTAAATTCTGTATTTGGAGATCGTCGCACATACAATTTCCCGTCAGAACAAATTCTATTTATTTTTATTTCATCTGTAAACAGTATATTTTTCCATTGTTTTTTTGCTCTAGTTAAGATGTTCTCTAGCAAATTGTAAATAGCGTATTCGATTAATTTTATTGACCACCGGCTTCTTTCGCGCAACTCTTCCAGACAGATTGGCCACATCAAACGCCTCCAAATCGTACGAATTGACAACACTCCCTTTTCCCCAGAAAATAGTCCTCGGTGTATGTCGACGACCGCCTTTTTAGGGTAAATTTTCGCACATTCTTACAATTCGGCGACACAATTTAACAGACGATTTTCTGAATCTCGCCTTTCTCGGAACATTTTCCACTGTTTTATTTTTCTTAATACGTTATATGGCATTAAATTTCATTTTCTTTGAACAGTTAAGATAGGCCGCTATTTTTCCATATGACCAATTTTGCTCGACTAAATTTAAAATAACACGCCTCATTGTAGTTGTGCAACTTTTCCTTTTTCCCATTTTGTTTACATAAAAATAATTTCAATAAACAGCACTCTCCAATTTTTATTGAACACTGTACTGTAAACAACAGTTTAATGCAAATGTACAATAATGTCTATTTCACTCTGAAACTACTCAACGACTGTTTGTTGCTAATTATATGTCCGCATGATTTTATCATCGCTGGGGAAACACCGCACTGTGTCTTTTGAGCTAGAATTCGCGATATTTGTTGGTGGCTGAAAGAGTCGAAGTAGTTTTCTGTTTTTATATACTTTTTCTGCAGTATGTTATTAAAATGTATTTAACTCACCAAGGAAATGGTAGATCACTATACCGTTGCTAATTATTTCATCGCCACTGTATATACGAGGTCTGTCCAGAAAGTATCCGACTTTGTGTTGTAGCAAGAAAAAGAGTTAAATCTGATCAATGACGACGATGTCACCTTCAAAGTACATCCCTTTGAAAACTATGACCTTCCTCCAGCGATCTTGCTACTTTCGGAAACACTAGTTGTATTCAGCTTTCGGAATAGCTAACAGTCGCTTCGTTGCGTTCCTTTTTATGTCCTCCACGTCATCGAATCTTCTTCCTTAAGAGGATTTTTTAGTTTGGGAAACAGTCAGAAATATGCTTTCAAAAATCTCTTCCTTGTTTCTAAGTTTATTACCCCCGAGCATAAAAGTGCTTTCTTTTTGTTAAAAGCTACTCGACCCTACGCTATTCTTTGTTTTATGTCTTTATCGCTTCTTTACCGCCGTCCCAATTTATTTTACTTCCTATATAAGTGAAGTCTTTAACTTCCTCCAATCTTTCATTATTAATTTGTAATTTCGTTTTTGCTCTGCTCTCGCGCCCTCTGCACATTAACACTTTAGTTTTCTTTTTATTCACCCTCATTCCATATTCCTCTGTCAACACTGCCTCCATTTCGTTCAATGCTGATTCTAATTCCTCCTTACTAGATGCTAATACTGCTATATCATCCGCGAATCTCAGCATTTTTAGTTTATGTCCCTGTACTTTAATCCCGAAATCCACTCTATCTTTTACCACATTAATCGCCTCTTCGATGTACAGATTAAAAATTAGTGGTGATAGCGTACATCCTTGTCTTACTCCTTTCCTAATATCTACTTCCCTTTTTTCCCCTTCTACTTCTATAACAGCAGTTTGCTCTTTGTATAGATTGTGTACTACTCTCCTATCTCTATAATTCATTCCCGCGCTATTTAGTATCTCGAACATTTTTTTCCATCTTACATTATCAAAAGCTTTTTCTAAATCTACAAATCCTATATAAGTGTTCTTTCCTTTTTCTATTGTTTTCTCTAACATCACTCTTAGCGCCAGAATAGCTCCGCGAGTTCCCCTATTTCGCCTAAACCCGAATTGGTCTTCTCCTAGTATTTCCTCCGCTCTATTTTCCATCCTCTTCTGCACTATTGTGGTTAAGATTTTTGACGCATGGGAAGTTAGGCTAATCGTTCTAAAGTTCTCGCATTTGTCGGCTCCTCTCTTTTTCGGTATAATAACGATAATGTTCCTCTTATAATCCTCTGGCATCTCGCCCGTTTCGTATATGTATTTTACCAGTTGAAACATCCTATTTACTACTTTCTGTCCCGCACATTTCAAAATTTCCGCCTGTATTTTATCTACACGGGGTGCTTTATTGTTCTTTAGCCCCCTTAGTGCTATTTCAAATTCCTCTTTCAATATAGGTTTTCCTACATCTTCCCTATCGATGCTAGATTCTTCCTCTAATATCTCTCCTAATTCCTGACCCTCGTATAAATTTCCTAAGTACTGCTTCCATCTGTCCGCTTTCTCCTCTCTTCCGATCAGTATGTCCCCCGATTGACTCCTAACGTTTCTACTTATTGGTCCTATATCCCTGAAGTTCCTCTTAATTATTTTGTAAGCCTCATCGGTCTTACCTACTTGCAACTTATCTTCTACTTCTTTGCATTTATCTATCCATTGTTCTTTTGCTTTTCTACACTTTCTAATGATTTCCCACTTTATTGACTTGTAAGTTTTCAGTCCTTCCTCGTCTCGTCTGGTTTTGTAGCCTCGTCGCTTTTGCATTAGATTTAAGATTTCGTCCGTTATCCAGGGCTTCCTAGCTTCCCTTTTATCGTGTCCTAAAACGTCCGTAGCCGCGAAATCTAGACTATTCTTGATACCCTCCCACTCAGTTTCCGCGTTCTTGATTTCGTCATTACTCGCTTTATTTATTAATTGATCTGTTTTCTCCTGGAACTTATCTTTCATATTCTGATCCCTCAATATGTCTACATTTATACGTTTCTTATCCTTCCGGGTTTTCAGATTTTTGAACTTTAATCTAGCTTTCATGACTACCAAGTTGTCGTCGGGCTGCCACGCGATTGCCACTCAACTGTTCTCAAAGTATTTGTTTCCACTCAACTTAATTTATCAAGGCATATCTCTCGCTAAAAATAAATCTCCAAAATCGAAAACACCCTGTATCTTATTTTTATTAAGAAAAAAAAAGACACGAATTTTTACGATCTAATATATGTAAATTAGAATCCCTTTACGAAATATTACGTTCAAAGCAAAATAATAAGGACCTGTTTGTTACTTCCCCAAATGATATTATTTATTTAACGTACTACCGGTCTGCATCCGTAGACGTCAATTATTATAAGCTTAACTTAGTTCATTCGCGGGCATAACCTTCAACTAAAAATAAACCACAATCCTTGGGTCGCTATCAAACTACTAAACTACTGGCAGGCTATCGAATTTTCTAGTCGAAATAATATCAAAGCCTAAAGTAAATCAAAATAAAATTGCTCGGTCAGTGTTGTCACATGATTACATGGATTACGATATTCTTGTACTGAACTATAAAAAACCCCGTTTATTTTAGATTCATCTTCTGAAATAATTCTGTCAAAGTTTGTTCAATATGATTTCACTAAAACTGCTTTTGAAAAGTGTTGGCAATCAAAATATTATATCGACATAAATACAGGAGACAATTACACTCCTGGACAAAATTAATGCATCAGTGTAACTTCACATTACTTTTATTTTTTCGAAAATTTAAATCATAGTACCTAGGTGATATTATAACTAAATGATTTCAACTAATGTTTAACAAATTAGAATGGTATTATCGGGGACAAAAACGTGAATAAGTAACAGAAAGGCACAATAATGTCACATGCAATTAAAACGATGTTAATGAAAAACTTTGGTGAAATCAAATCGTAAGAATTTAAATTCAGTACAGTACGATCAACGGAACAAATTATTAATTCACCAAAAAAATGGGATCCTCGGAAAGATATTGCAGGCAGCAAACCTTTCTCCCGGCCTCCGCCAGATTCGTTGATGTCCATTTGCTGAATTGAGACTTGTTCTTGCTTCGTCTGAAAACAAAACTCGCTCCAGTCATTAATGGTCTAATTTAAGCATTCTCTTGCAAAACACAGTTTAGTAACTCTATGTTATCTGGTGAGCAGTGGTGCAATAGCTGGTCTTCTACTGCCACATATCGCTGGTGACGTCCCTCGTTAACCAGAGTTACAACTGTAACTGATTCATCTTCTTTCTAAGTTGCGATTTATGTCTTCTTCTTCTATTCTAAGTGTTTCATTCACTCGATGACATTAAATTTAAAAAAAATCACTAGCGTAACTGAATCTATTACCTTTTACAAATCACTTTAACCCTTATAATACCGTAACTTTTTTAGGACATATAATACCATTGGGGTCACTATTGACCCCAAACCTGTTTCTATATAGAATTATGATTAATATATAAAACCTTTATTCTAAGCTTAGTATACAATATTTAAACAACTTATGGTAATATAGTATAATCAAAAATATTTATATGTAATTTATTTTAAATAATAATATCGATAAAAAATATAAATATTTTACTTATGCTTTACATGCTGAACAAGTGATTGTCTGGTGATCGTTGCACAAGAAACGACTGCAATGGCTGCATCGATTTGAATGCTTTCTATCTAAGTTTCGTGGACACTCCCAACATCTACAACGTTTTAGCTGTTGTAACTCTTGTAATTGTCTCTATAAATGTAATGGTTTTTCTATCTCTGTTTCAGTAGCCACTAATTGCTTTCCCAATTACAGAAGGAACTGTCGCCGTTTGTAGCCTTTTTTTGTTTGCCAGTCTTGCAACAGTCTTGCCAAAGATTGCATCAGGCAATCTTCTTGTCTGTCTCTTTACGGTGTACGTTCGAACAAGCTTGTCCATAATGTCCATGGTATCTACACGGATTTAGTTCTGTTGTAGTCGATTATTATCAGTGGTTTCTTCATGTCATCTTCAGAAACTTCATCTGTTTCGTATACAGTTGAGAGTAACGTAACAGTTTTTCCTTTTTTCAGGCAGTAAGACACTATAATAGCATCGTCTTGACAGCCGAACTTAGTTGAATAGCGTTCTCTTCAATGCGAATCTACCATTTTCCTTGGGAAGCTCTGGTTTATTTTTTCGTAACGTACCAAGCAATATTAGATTTTTTTCTTTCAACTCTCTTGCGAGTTCGAGACTTGTAAAAAAATTATCGGGTCACATTTCTCCCTGATTTTTCTAATCCCTTTATCATTTCTAAAACAACTTGCTTGCCTTGATTGCGTTCACGCTGATCACCTATTTTACCAGCGCATATCTGGCAATTGTAAACATAGGAAGTTTTACTATCGCAGGCTGCCCAAATCTTTATGCCATATTTTCCTGACTTAGATGGTATGTATTGTTTGAAGGGACACCTACCTCGAAACGTTAGCAGCTGTTCGTCAACCGTTATGTTTTCATAAAGCATATATGCATCTTGGAGTGTAGGTAGCCATAATTCAAAAAGCGCCCGAATCCGTGCAAGTTTATCTGGATTTCGATTTTTTCTTCATCTGGAAACTTTATCTGGATTCTCAATGAATGAATGCGTTTCTGAATTTGCAATAATACGAGCAGGTAAAGTAATAGGCACGAAAATGTCGGTAATTGATACTCCTCATAAAACCAGCAGGTAGCAAATGACCGAAGTACTTGTTATTCCAGAAACTTTTATGAATGTAAACAGTTGTAAAATGCCTTATGTAGCGGGGGTCGCTGACGACCCCAGTGGTATTACGTGTGTTATTTAATTTTTCAAAAAACGAAAAAGGGTGTACGAATCACACTTTACCAAAATATAAAACACGCTGTTTTGTGTAAAGTCAATTTTTTGTAGAATTTTAGGAAAAACGGTTTTAAAGATATACAGTATCAAAGAGCGCATGGGGTCTCCAGTGACCCCATGGTATTATAAGGGTTAAACGGCGCGGTGTTAAATATATTATTAACTTTGGCGATAGCAAGGATAAAAGAGTGCATTTTGCCTCGACCGGGAATCGAACCCGGGTCTCCCAATTTCCGGTTAGTTGCTCTGACCGCTGAGCTATCGAGGCACACTCATTATCCTTGCTAATCCGCAAGTTTTTAATGCGTCACTACAGTACTCCCTCCCTAGAGACATGGTTTGTCTCGATACAATTTAACGGAATGTGACCGCGTTCGCCATTCTTACGAACCGTTGTTCGGTAACCCCCGGGACTATAGGGCGATGGATAGGACGGGAATCGAATCCGCGAATTTGAGATGTAAGGGAGGTTGCATATACTAGAATGAATTACATCACGTCGGGGTCACCACTTTGGCGATAGCAAGGATAAAAAGTGCTTTTTTTTTGCCTCGACCGGGAATCGAACCCGGGTCTCCCAATTTCCGGTTAGTTGCTCTGACCGCTGAGCTATCGAGGCACACTCATTATCCCTGCTAATGCGCAAGTTTTTAATGCGTCACTACATTAACAAACAATTACAACACGTTACTTTACAATCTTTACATAATGTCAAACAATTGCAATTGCTTATCAGCAGTGATCGAGGATATCCTAGGCCACGCATATAGAATGTTTAAGGATTTAAAACTTCGAAATATTAAAAGAAATAATGAAAATCGAAATATTAAAAGAAATAATGAAAAGTTTTGCTGATATGTACGTTAATTTTATCCAGAAGTGTATTTTAAGGAGTTCATTTCTTCTATGAATACAGGGCGGACTTATGTTAGACATAAACACGAAGTTAAAAGTTAATTACAAAAGCGTGACACAAATAGAAGTTATAAAATAAGAACAGGGCTGTTTTGAATTACACTCTCAATAAATTCGTTAAACTTTCATTGCGTTCGACAGGGGGAGAATCAGAATGTTTGACCAAGCTATGTAATCTGGCAACGTTGCATTCCATTAATCACAATCGCCTAGATGATAATTATATGCCTGGCATTAAAAAGCTGCGATAATCAGTAAAAGAATTTTAATCGCATATATAAATAAGGATATAAATACAAGTTAATGTTATCTTTACTTAAATAATGTGTTCTGTGAAAATCAAATAGTAAACAGTTGTATCGCCTAAAACAAATATTCGAATAAATAAAATTATTTAAAAAAGGCATTGTTATTAAATAGAGGGAGCCAGGGAAAAATCACGATAAGCGTTAGATAATCTAATTTGCTAGATGACAAATAAAGAGGTCGAAATATTTTAAAGGCCACAAAAAAGTTGTTGTCAAATAAGGTACACAGATAAGAGTAAGTCCATGATCTTCGATTTTGATTTTTATTGTAATCTTATTATAATCTTAAGTATTCTGATTATGTATTTTTAGTAAATTACAGTATGTTGTTCTAGAGGAAATAAAACATCAAAGATGTGGCGAGATAACGAAACAAAGCTCGCGACCTTAGTATTTAAAAACACTTAACGAAAATATCTGATAATATTAAATAGCAACTTTATCAATGAGTGTATGACATGATACATTCAAGAGTTTTCATTTTCACACATGTAAAACCTGTCATCAATTTATTGTAGGGAGTAACTCTACAGGTTTCCTGGGCAACTGGCCGGCCTTTCTTATATAGGGTGTCTCAATTGGAACTATAGGACGTGATTTGTGAATAAAACTAATAATACTTGACAAAGTGAGGTTTTTTATTCTTCAACACAAAATAGAGACGATACGGCTACAAATGGAAAACAATATATGTAGTTCATATGGCTGCCTCGACTCATCTGGAATGATGTCATTCGTTTAGCAAAATTATCCATAACACGGGCACATACAACTGGCTGTATTTCCCGAATAACACATTGAATGTTTGCTTTGAGGTCATTGATTGTCGTTGGTTGGGTGGCGCACACTTTTTTTTCCTCGAGGGGAAAATCTTCAAGACACCTGGCCTCTGGTGTTCTGTTATTGTTTGGCCAGGTAGTGTCGGATTCGTATACGCCTACCGACTAAAAAACCCCGCTATCCTATCAGTGTAATGCCGAAGAGGAAACGCTCTCGCTTTACTCGCATATCAATCAGGATACTTATTCATTCCCCAATTCCCCTTCCTGCTTCTCTTTTTCCTTCATGATGGCCGTTACCATCTGCTCCACCACTGTTCATCTTTCCCTGCTCTCGAGCATGATTGGGATCATGTTATCTACAGTGATAGCATGTCCTATCTTTTGCTCCGCAGCTCTCCTTTCTCCTATCCACCTTTTGCAGCTGAACACTGTGTGGCCGGCAACGTCGACCTCTCCACAGGACCAGCACTCTCTGCTCTCGCGTTTGCCTATATCTAATAGGTAATCCGCGAAACAGACGTGCCCAGTAAGGACCAGGGTTAAATAATATCCGACATCGCCATGTGCCCTTTCGCACCATGGCCTTATGTTCGGGATTAACACCCTCGTCCATCTCCCTCGAGGCTCCGCCTCCCATCTCTCCTGCCAATATTCCCATAGGGTCTCCCTTGCTGCACCTCTGTCAGCTCGTCCGTACACCTCCCGTCTCTCCCTTGCTAGAAGATCAATGGGTGGTATAGGCTGTCACCAGCGTTGCCGCTGCCGATACGGTCCTGTATGCACTACAGACCCTTAGCGCTGCTCTTCTCTGGACTTTGGTAAGCTCTCTCCTCCACTTGTCCCTTCTCAATATATCCACCCACATCGGGCCGGCATACAGTAAGATCGACTGCACCACCCCGCTGAGGACTCTCCTCTTTGCCGCCCTGGAGCCCTTAATGTTTGGCAGCAAACGACTAAGGGCCGAGACAGTTTTGCCAGCTTTTTCCAACGTCTGTTTGATATGTTCCCTAAACGAGAGGGAACTATCAATCCAGACTCCCAGGTACTTAATACTCTGCTTCGACACGACTTCGGTATTCCCTACTCGATGAGTAGGGATGCACGGAAGCTTTCTCCTCCTTATCAGGAGGACTACCTCCGTTTTGTCCAAAGCCAGAGTCAGTTCTCTATCCTCAATCCATCTCCTGATCCTCTGGACAGTGAGGTTGGCGCATTCCTTCGCGTCGACACCCCTTCCGTCTTTCGGTCTTTCGGTCGTTACCGTCTTCCGGTAACGACCACCGCAACATCATCACCGTAGCCCAATAGCCCAAGACCTTCACTCATTCGGGCACTCTGAGTCTAAATACCCCATTTCTAGAGGAATCTCCTGCTGGTGGCTGTTCGTCCTCTTCACAACAAGTATGTACCCGTTACCCCAGACATTTCTATCTAGGTCGGCGCACAACTCGTCCCACTTTCTCCTCTTCTCTGCCTTGATAGCATCCCTCAGCTTTTTCTTTTCAGTCTTGTACGCTACCCCCGCCTCTCCCTGCTCATTAGAGTTCCAGGTTCGTCTGGCCCTGTCCCTGATATATTGCCTTCGTGCAGCGACGCACTTATTCCTTTGGGCAGATATCTCCTCTGTCCACCAATATATCCTCGGGGACTGCCTGCTTCTCCCTTTTCTGGCCATAGACACTTTTTCCTTGACATAACTCCGAAGAAAAAGTCCGGTGGTGTTAAATCATATGACTTGAGGCCAATCGATGGCAGCATTTCGCTAGGCAACATGATTAAGAAATTTAGTATGCAACAGAGTTATGGTTTCATGTGCTATATGACAAGTTGCACCGTCTTGCTGAAACCACATGTTCAAATCTAAATTATCTAAATTTGGTGGAAAAAGAAATTGTTCAACATGTAAATAGCGTTCTCCACTTACTGTGATAGTATTACCAGTTTCATTTTCAAAGTGTAATCCAATTACTCCACCACTCCAAAGTGCATCTCTGTGGATGCATTTATTTTTCGTGAACAGTCTGTGGATTTTCAGCACCCCAAATTCGACAATTTTGTTTGCTGACATATCCGTCAAGATGAAAATGCGTCGAACAAAATCTTGTTGCAAAACTTCAACATCACCTTCTTTCTTTTCTAACACCCAATTAACAAATGAACGACGTTGCTAATGGTTTGTAACTTTTAACTGTTGTGTCAACTGAATTTTGTACGCTGACAGAGGCTCTTTCTTTAAAATCCGATGCGCGGTGGCTCCTGACAGATTCAATTGTTGTACAAACTATTGGTGTCGTATATGGTTTGTAGATGAGTCGTTAAATATTGACGCCTTATCTTTGACGGAACACAAATGGCGCGCAATTCAAATCCTGTAGTTCCAATCGAGATACCCTATATTACAAATATTCTAGTTATTAAATCGTTAATATTAAATAGTCGAAATTTAAATTTTAACCATATATGCATTTTCATTTTGATCAGCGTGACCCATTTATTCTCGAATCCCCCTGTAAAATTTATTGTACGATATTAACTGATTTTTTTTATTGTAGAATTTCATGAACATGTATTTGGGCAATATGCTTATAAAATCCAAGGCCTACTGCGTTGGTTTGTAGAAGTAAAATTTTAACAATTCATAGCGGTCTTGTTTTTAGAAAAAATTTGTGCACGCCACTGTATATACAGCTCTGCAAAACTGGCCTGTACTAATTGTAAATTTTATCGAAACTTTATTGGTTATAAAACAGTTCATGAGAGTTCTACAATAAAAAATCCGGTTAAGAAATCGCACAATAAATAAAGATTTTACAGAATGGCCCGATAATAAACGGGTCACCCTGTATGTTGCTAAAATGGGTTTAAACGAATATGCATTCTTAATTATAATTAATTTATTTTTCATGAATCATTCCCCCCGAGTTAAATAAATTAACTTTATCAAGTAAACGACAACGAATTGTTTTCATTTGTTTTTGCAGTATAACCTTCGCAGTTCATGAAGCATTGCCTATTGCTTTGTTAACTTCCTATAATATCAACAACACGATGCATTTATTTCACAGGCCACACGCGACATGTTTTACATACCGTCCTCTGCGAACTCTGTTTATTTTCTGGATGATTCAATGACGGTTCGTAAAAAACACCCATAAAACATACCTCAAGTTACTATAGAAGACATACACTATACATATTCAAGTAATACTAACAAAATGAAATGCTCAAATTGGCAATAATGTCAAACGACAAATCGCGACGTTGCCAATGTGATATATGGTCGGGTAGAGGATAATTATATATCAATCGCGATATTACTTAGAAAATAAGACTGGAGAATCGATAATTAATTATGTTGGTGATAATGTCAGAAACATATTAATTTTACCTTGAAGTAAAAAATGCACTGTCTTAAATTCGAATCCCACTATAGATATCTCAGTTATTATGAAAAGACACCATGCGGACGAAATGAGTAAAATTCGAGGCTTTTTGTGCTGCTATTAAATTTCTTATTGCTAATTTATTTCTAGAGATATTGACAGAAAACAATTTTTTTTTATCTTACTGAAAATATGACGAACTTTTGAACTTGTTGATGAATAGATTAGAGCACTATTTTGGGCATTAGTACCAATTTAAATGTCCCTTACGAATATTGTATTTGTTGTGATAAAATTTTTATCCTTTCTAAGGTATATAACCCTATTTAACTACATTGTTGGATTAAGGACGTTAATTAAATCTTCTTTTACTTCGTGAGGCGTTTTAGTTATTTTTTTCTGTTGCTTAGTGTCTGAGGGATGTATATATAAAGTTATGCCAGAAACTATCCTGAAGCCCTATATACTTCTGTATTTTTTTTTTTTTTTTGAGAACAATAAACATTTGAAAAAATAATTTCTGCATATCAAATGCATCATTGCATAAAGTAGACTTGAATGTTAAAAATAATAGTAATCCAACAAAAATACATTTTTAGAATTAAATTAAATAGAAAAAATATATATATATAGAATTGTATTTTATATTCAACAATGATACGTCTTCTACGTCTTCTATCGAAAATATAACTTTCATCTCGTTTTTTTGTCATTTACGTTATAAACTTAACTAGTTTACGAGCAGTAGAGCAAATGCATCATTATACGAAGTAGGCATCAAGATTCCAGCACTTCAATTATCTTTTATCAAATCTTAGTTAACCGCCAATTAACAAGTATTCTCTTTGTATTTCATTAATAATAAAAATCGTATAAGTTTCTGTTTAACTTCCTTATCAACATGCTTGTTGGAGTTCCAACATACCATTAAAAGTCAGATTCTCAGCAGTCAGACACTCAGTATCTGACTGCTGAGAATTTTATAGTATAATTGCATGAGTAAAATCATACGATTATATATCTGAAATAAATATTATATCGCAGTAGCTTGGTTTATGTATTACTAAAATTTTTGAAACAACCAAAACATTTTGCTTGCAGAGCTGTTTTGAAAACGAAAAGTTCTCAAGTCTGTTTACATATTTTCTATAGTCTGATAAATTTTCCATAGTGTTAAGTATTAAATCCAGCGCATTTCGTGGTAAAGTCCTAAAACAGAACCTCTTGAGTGCCTCAGGGTTCTGTTTTAGGGCTTTACTCGCTTCAAACAGTGATCGACGCATTTCCTAGTGACAATGGATTTGACGAGTCGCCGCTGGGGCAAATCTATAATCATTAATTACTAATTTTAAAACGTGACGTACGTTTATAAACATGTTGTGCAGGAGCAACGCAATTCCCCTTATCGGCGCAAATAAGCGTGAAACAATAATATTATTCTGTTATAATTTGTATTAATTAGGAAGGGCATATCATTTCGATTCAATCGAAGTAACGACTGAACCTAACGAAAATTATTTACACTCGAAAATGTGTAAACGCACATGTTATTAATGTAGTCGATATAATATTTACTATAGGACATGGCCCCTGACGTTCGACGGCGCGGCGCTCG
The DNA here is from genome assembly GCA_037954035.1 of Rosalia funebris. Classification (NCBI taxonomy): domain Eukaryota; kingdom Metazoa; phylum Arthropoda; class Insecta; order Coleoptera; family Cerambycidae; genus Rosalia; species Rosalia funebris. The sequence continues at coordinate 3,914,421 of JAZFAV010000002.1, read as the reverse complement.
TGTATTATAAAATAAATGTAAGAATGGAAAAGTTGTCGGTTTTTAATAGGAGAAATCGTTGAAAATTTACGCTATATGGGCATTTTATTAGCCAACATTAATCGGATTAAACTCGATTACATAATTTGAATATTGTCTGAAATTCCTTGCAAATTATGGTAAGAAATACGACAAACAGTAAGCTACTACGAGTAACCGAATCCTAACGACAAAAATGCCGCATTTTTGTCAAAATTAAGAACGTTTACCTACGTACTATGTACCAAGTAAGTAAATATGAAACAACAATTTCTTGTATGGAAAATACACGTTTATTGTATGAAAACGATAAAAACCAGTTTATTCGAAGTATTGCCCATTGCTGGTTATACATTTTTCCTATCTTTCTTGACAATTTGTGGATTCCATGCCAAAAAAATTCTTGCTTTCTTGAGGCAAACCAGTCATCGAGCCATTTTCGTATATTTTCGTAAGAAGTGAAGACTGCTCAGCAAGTGCGTGTTCCATCGACGCAAATAAGTAATAATCGCACGGAGCCAAGTCTGGTTGAGTAAGCCGCATGTGACAGTATTTCCCAACTAAACGCCTCAATCGTTTCCTTGACCGGTTTTGCTGTGTGATGGCTCATTATCATGAAGCAAAATCACTTCGCGTTGCCTTTTTGTGATATTCTGGTCGTTTTTTCACGCAAAGCTTGATTCAAATCGATAATTTGTTGCCGGTAGCGTTCAGTATTAACGATTTGGTCAGGTTTTAGCAGTTCATAATAAATCACACCCTTCTGATTACACCAAATACAGAGCATTGTCTTCCGTCCATAGTGATTTGGACTTGCAGTCGATGTTGATGGTTCGTCTGGAGTAACGCATGATCTTTTACGCTTAGGATACTCGAAATATATCCACTTTTCATCGCCAGTCACAATTCAATGGAGAAATGACCTTCCTTTGTACCTGGCGAGCAGGATTTCCCAAATGGTTTTTCGATTTTCCTGCTGTCTTTCATTCAATTCATGTGGAACCCATTTTTCCCATCTTCTGGATCTTTTCCAATGGCTTTCAAACGTGGAGACGGCTTCTCGTGTCACATTTAATTGATCCGCGAGTTCTTGTTGCGTTTGAGCGTCATTCTCATCCAACAATTCTTGCAATTCGCTATCTTCCAACTTTTTTGGTGGTCTTCCACATTCTTCGTTTCTCACGTCAAAAGTGTCACTTTCGAATTTTTTAAACCACTCAAAGTACTGTTATTTACCAATAGCATGCTCACCGTAGGTTTCGACAAGTATCCGATGCGATTCTGCAGCATTTTCTTCAAATGGTAACAGAAAATCAATGCTGTCCGCAAATCGTAGTTTCCAGGCACAAAATTCGACATGCTCAACGCTATTAAAAACGGTTGTTGTATGAAACTTGTATTGTTTCATCTTTATCAGATATCAAAATAAGAAAATGGCGCCAATGACGCGGTATGGCGGTAGCTACATTAGCAGCCAGGTCATCTATGGGCAAATTCCGGTTTCATATTTACATACCTGGTATTTGCACACCGCCAAGATCTGAAATTGGCATTATACGTTGATCAGTGGTGCCAAATTAAGCAATTAGAAGTTTCAGCGATACGCCTTGTCTGTTTTTAGCGTCTAACAGAAAAGTTTATAGCGTCAATAATACTCGTAATACAAGCTACAATAATGAAAGATTGGAGGAAGTTAAAGACTTCACTTATTTAGGAAGTAAAATAAATTGGGATGGAAGAAGCGATAAAGACATAAAACAAAGAATAGCGCAGGGTCGAGTAGCTTTTAACAAAAAGAAAGCACTTTTATGCTCGGGGGTAATAAACTTAGAAACAAGAAAGAGATTTTTGAAAACATATGTATGGAGCACGGCACTATACGGCTGCGAAACCTGGACGGTAGGGGAAGCAAGTAGGAAGAAATTAGAAGCTTTTGAGATGTGGTGTTATCGAAGAATGATGAAAATACCGTGGACTGATAGGGTTAGAAACGAAGAAGTATTGGAGAAAGTCGGCGAGAAAAGAAGTATGTGAAAACACTTAAAGAGGAGAAGAGATGGAATGGTAGGCCACTTGCTGAGACATGGGGGAGTAGTTCGCGATATTTTGGAGGCAGAAATAGGAGTGAAGAAAGGCAGAGGTAGGCCTAGATTAGACTACTGCTCGCAAATAGTAAGGGATGTGGGTTGTAGCACAATTAGCGAACTGCGTAGGTTGGCACAAGATAGGAGAAGCTGGAGGTTAGCGTCCAACCAGTCTTAGGACTGATGACCTAATGATGATGAATCAAATAAAACGATCAATGATCTTTAGTCATGTCTGAAAATTAGTAAACAGGTTTAAAGGTAACCTTGCGAAATTTAAATTGTTGGGACGAATCCAGAACAGATGTGTAAAAATGTTATTGACGTAAGACGATGCCCACCTGTTTTTGTTTGTTTTTTTTTGTAAACGATGTGTTGAATGGAGACAATTGGCTGTGTTCCTAACTAAAGGTCATATTATATTTTTTCTTCTTTATTTAATAAACAGGATGGTATTTTAATAATTCTGCATCTTCTAATTAAATCTTGAATATATGAGAAAAATCTACCACGAAAAAATATAAAATAAATATAAAAAAACGTACAGAAAATTTGTTGTATTGAATAAAAACAACAAAAAAACAAATCGTATAGTAACAATCGAAACATTTTCCATTAGACACAGATAGATGTACAGAAAAATTCACTGTACAATATCCTAAAATGTTCATTATTTTTCATATTTGTTTTATATTCCACCTTAATACTTATGTTCATTGTTATAAAATAGGTATTAAAATAAGCTTTTCCTGTATTGCTTGATTTGACTAGACATGCATATAAACAAAAGAAAAACCTTCAATGCATAATTTGCGTATAATGTGTTAATGTGAAATGCCACTCGGTATCTAATAATAACATTAGTTATATAAAATAGAATTCGCTATGTCAGTGGATTACGACAAACTTGACATACATCTAAATAATATAAGGAATATTTGTTAAAGTGCATTAAACAATACATACTTTTCAAACGTGAATTGCTAGGAAAACAATACTTACTGGAGACGTGTACCTACTATTCGGTATTCTCCAAGGTACCATATTGGGGTCAATACAGTTTATTTGTATAATTACCAGGCCTATGATGGAGCAGTTATGTTATAAGACGCAGATGTTTAGTGTTCTGTACAATCAGAGGCAATTTAAATTTTGTTTTTACAAGGAAATGTATTTTTTGCAATAACATTGTGACAAACTAATGATTTCACTATTTTTGGCCAATGCCCCATCCCAAGTATTAAATGACAGTTTTTAAAGGATCTCAAATAAATTTAAGTATCTAAGGTAACTGAAAAGCATAAAATTAAGTATGTACCTAAAGATATTTTTAAGTATCACCTTTTTACTGATTTTAGACAATAGTGGCCACTTGACATTGGCAATTTTTATGCTAAGCGATATACCTAATTGACAATTACAGTCGAGGTTACCCGCAATAATTACTGAATTATTTCCTCCTCATCAAACATTAGCTTTGATTTGGAAAACTGTGTTATTACTTAATAAAGTTTCATTGCAATTGCTAAACTAATATATTACGATTATCCTTTTTTTCTGACTATTGTCTTCGTTACATCTGTCATCATTACATAACCTGCATTGTGTTAAACAACAAATACAACTTGTTACTTTATATAATGAAAAACCGCATGACTTTAACCGCAAACGCGAATGACAGTTCTATGCTAATTAATTATAATTAGTCAGAAATGCAAGTGAATAAACAACCGACTTACCTATGGGCAAATCGCAGATCAGACAGCAGGCAGCTATCGCTCCAGCTGAGGCACCTGATATTTTATTGAGCAGCAAATGGGGCGCGTATTTTCGAAAACAACAGGCCACACCGACATGATAAATACCGAGAAATCCGCAGCCGGCGAACGAAAGATTCATTGTAAGTAAAAAAATATATCACAAAATATCACCGCGTATACAAATAAATTGACTTTCGTATGTGTATATCTTCAGTTGCATTCACGGCATCCACAACTCGCTCACTTGGCAAACTGATCTCGACTGAATGAATCAATTTGGCGATCACGGGTCGTAGCCTACTAAGTTGAGAGTATCGTAATCTGTGGCTTTGACGTGTGCGCAAGAAGGACGGAAAATACGAGCACGTGGTATTTGTTGTGGCAGGAGCATGGCATGACGTAGACGACGCGTCATTGGTTGAAATGAGTGGTGTGGTCCTGGGTTTCTAATGTGAAGGGAACAGGTCCCGTTACTTTCCGTTCCTAATGGTTCCTATTCCTAGAATAACCTAAAGTTGTTGGATTCGGTTGTACCTGCAATTGTTGCCCTTTACGATTTTGCTATTAAAGACAGTTACAGATTGTAATCGCTGTCACCCTTTTTATGGTAACATATCTGATACGGTAATTTAATGCGTAGATTAATGGTAAATAGAAATAGCGATAACTTTTCTATAATTGCCTACGAGGTTATATGTACATAGATTGGGGAGCACAAGTAATATTACAAGTTGAACTCGTGAAGAGTTCATCATAATTCATAATATTTCGTTATAAGAATGTAAAAAGTTTAAAAAATGATTACATAATGTCCATACAGAAGTTGCGCACCACGGAAACAAACATGTAAAATGTATTCTACGTCTCTTCTCAGTGGCGTAGTCAGTAAATAATGAGAAATACATACATTAACGGTGAAATTAAAATAAAATCAGTAATTATAACGTTGAATAAGTATTCACGTCAAGTTTATTTTGAAAAAGTTATAAATATCTATTTAAACATATATAATCAAACCAACTGTTTCGGGATTAAAAAACAAATAACTTCTGCAATTTTACTGACCCGATTGCATTTATAGCGAATTTGCAAACAGAAGGTTAGAAACATTATTGGACTGAATATTTCAGATATTCCTCATTACATTAGTGTTATTTAACTTAGAATATCTATGATATCGTGAAAAAGTGTTCTTATACAAAAAAAAAACGACTGTTCAGCATCATATAAGCCAAGATGTACGGCGAGAAGTAATATTTGCATAGTTAAAATGGTATCTGATATTAATTAATGGACAGACTACGTTCCCCCTCATACGAGGTGTGATAAAAAAAAATGGGTGAACGATTTTTTATAGGAGAAACTGCTGACGCTACATATGTGTGAAATAATGCGTCCGATAGCCTGATCCTTCGAGATAATCAGTGTCAAGTTTAAACAAATTGTGACTTGTGAATTGGCCTCCAAAGCCGGAATGTGGTTAATAATTCGCGCATCATGGATTTCGAACAACACATAACATTTAGTTTTGTTTTAAGTTACAAAAAAATGCCAAAGACTCTCATAAAATGTTATTATCAGTGTATGGTAATATTGTGGTGGCTCTGAAGACTGTTTTCAAATGGTACGAGCGATTTAAAAGCGAATGAGTCGGTTGAAGACCAGCAACTGTTGGGACGTCCTTCGACCTCAAAAACAGACGAAAACATTGCAATAGTGGAAAAATTATTCGTTCAAACAGACGATTGACTATTCGAGAGATTAGCGAAGAACTGAACATCTCGTATGGGCTAATAACTTCTCCCCGTACCACACCTCGCTTCTCATACGCGAGGTTTTGGCTGGAAAAAATATTCCTGTCTGTCCACATCCGTCTTATTCTCCGGATTTAGCACCATGCGACTTCTGGCTCTTTCCAAAAATCAAGGACGTGCTGAAAGGAAAACGTTTGACACCATTTCCGACATCGAAAGGCCACTACGGAGGAGCAGCTGCAGGATCTTCTGAGAGAAGCTTTCCAGAAATGCTTGCGATCATGGAAACAACGTTGGAAAAATTGCATCGCTAACCAGGGACAGTACTTTGAAGGGAGTTAGTTCAAATTTGGAGTAAGCTTATTACTTGGTTCATAATACAATTATTCACCATATTTTTTTATCAACCCTCGTATAAGAACCGGGTGTGGAAGTTTAGGAAGTTTAGGAAGAATATTGTGTTCTCGAAGTTCTGTGTATGGAATTTCCGAATGTGTTTAAGAATTCGAAAAAAACCGCTTTGGTGTGAACTATTGGATATATAACCACCACCATAACTAAGAAACAATAATATGAAATACTTGATGCGTTGAAAATTTAAATTTTTATATTGGAGTTAATTTCATATGCTGAATTGCTTCGGTAGTACAATTTTCTAGAATTTCAGGACAACAACTAAAAGGACAACAGGCCTCGGATAACCAACAGTATTATTTGAATCCTGTCATATTATAAATCAAAGAATTCCTATATAAACCTCACATTGTGCGCAAACAGTCGCGTATTACTGCAAACTTTCGACATATTCACGCTATACGAAAAAGTGCCGAGGCAAAATAGAAATATTTATATTGGCAGTACGACCAAAACAGCTAAAACTGTTCATCGATACTGTCTGGAATTGACTGTTCATTGATACTGCAACTGATATACTGCCGTATATTGATTCAAATATCGGAAGCCTGCTGGCTAACAGGACGACCATTTATTTTATCCTCTTCATGCAAGTATCTCAGAGCTTTTTCTAATCGCCTTATCACATTTGACCTACTGGAATTCCTTGCCCTAGAAAATTATTTATATTTCCTTGGGCAGAGGCAATTTCTCATAAGAAATTTTCTTCATATCTGTTATTTGAAATTCGATTAGGTGTTGCGCTTATTATTCTCTCAGTTTGTTGTTGGTAGATAAGAGCAAACAGATGGCCAAGGATATATACATGTGTATATTTAAATACAAATGATCCGTGGTATGACGCCAGTGATTTTTTGACCCCCCGTGACATGACACTAAGAAATAATAACATTTTAATATATTATTATTAGAATCATATACCGTATGCATACGACGCAATCTTATCTCGGAAAAAAATAGCTGAGCTCGAACGTTCGTAGAGAAAAATTATCTGTATATACATATGTATGTGTGTGTATTAGAATGTATAAATAACATGTATTTCTATTCGTAATCTGAATATGTCTTTTAATCTCGTAGATTTGAAAAGTAACTGTTTTTATGGTTATAGGTACATACACATACTACATTTTATTGACCTAACTATTTTTATTGAAAGGCAATAAAAGCAATTAATCACCAAAAAATAATACCCTATATAACCCAAATTCACTCCTTGGTGTTGTATTTAAAATAAATTCGAACACATCTCCGATATAATCGAAAGTCCAATGTTGTGGATAATAACTATCTACCAACTGTCCCTAAAGTTTCGAGGTTATACGAATGTACTGTACCGTCCTGTAAAAGGTTTTTTAATGGGTAAACAGTTGTTTTAACGAACCAGAGCATATAAAGATCCTGTATTTACTTATTTAAAAAAAAGTAATAGATTTTTAGTGTTTTATATACGTTTGGAAATCTTTTCATCGGTTGTGACGACACTGAATTGGAATTTTCAATATTCCAATATTGCCATGAGTTAAAAAATAAAAACGTGTGCGTTTTTGTAAAACCCTAAAAATCCTTTTAATCGTCGCTCATGGCTGTGTCTTTCCCCTAGGCACCTTTCACAAGTAACAAATGTACGATATTCACAATTACATTTCAAAAGCAATTGTTTCGTACGCCTTTAAAAAATATTTGTAATCAAGGCAAAATGGTTGTTGTTACTACATGAAATCGGCAATAATGCATGACAGATATAAATCAAATAATAACAATTGTACGTGTTTCATACACCTCCAGAAATATTTTTAATCGACGCCAATGTCTACTGCGACATAGAATCGGGATTTTTAATGTCATACGATTTCCCCCTAGGCCCCTCTCACAAACAATAAAATATTAAGTAATATCAGTATCACAATCACAAATATTTCTATACTAGTATTAAATAAGCTGTGACCTATATTTCATGTGCATGTGCGAAAAAGAAAACATTTCCGATAAAATTCTAAACACACCACTGTGACGCTAATGAGAGAAAAAAGTGTTTACTAGTTGATAATCCTTGTGTTTTTCAATAATTGTATTTTTTTCTAATATTCCCAAAATGGATTTCATCACGTTTGACACACTTTGGTTATCCAGAACAGATATTGTCAATACGTCGATGTGATTAGGCTGAAAAAAATAATCTTGTCGGGATCCTTCGATGTGTTTCGAAATCATATAGTCTTCAATATTACGTCGGGCAACTGATAGTAGTATCTTCAATTAGGCTGAAAAAAATTATACAATATTTAGATACGAGAGTAGTCCCAGAGGTATCCGACATAACAAAAAAAAACACAATAAAATATCTTTATTTCTCTACATAATCTTCTTTTAGCTCGATACACTATTCAACAAAACGTATCGAGCAATATTATTTTCAGCATATTATTTTGTATACACAAGTGTGTATACAAAATAATCCGAAGTGTGGCGAGTAGGGTGCGTGAGGAAGCAATTCGAACTTTAACTCATTGATTTTGGCCATCGCGATAACGCATGTGTGAACTGGTGCATTGTTTTGCAAAACAAAACTTTCTTTTTCACTAAATACAGCCGTTTTTTCTGGATTTCATCACTCAAACGCTGTAATAACACTCGCATAATACTCGCCGTTGATTGGTTTTGATTTCTGAAGATAATCAATGAAAATCATTCCACGCGCATCCCAAACAACTGACGCCATGGCCTTGCCTGCAGATGGAACTGTCTTCGCCTTTTTTGGAGCCGATTCTCCCCTTTCCGTCCATTGCTTTGACTGTTCCTTCGTCGCAGGTGTCAAATAATGGACTCACGTTTCATCCATGGTCATGAATCGACGCAAAAACTCGGGAACTTCGCCAAACACTCGATTGTAACATCCTCACGACGCCTTTTTTGTTCCATTATGAGTAATCGCGGCACCCATCTTGCGCACAGTTTTTTCACGTTCAAACTTTCAGTCAATATGCGATGTACAGCACTTTTTGAAATGTCTACCATGAGTACTATGTCTGCTAGCTCGCGCACTTTCAATCGACAGTCATCCAATACCATTTTGTGGATTTTCTTCACCGTTTCTGGCGTGGTCACCTCGTTTGGTCGACCACTGCGATGTTTGTCTTGGCAGCTTGTACGGTCTCGTTTAAACTCTGCCACCAAATATTTTACTGTTGTAAACGAAGGTGCAGACTCCCCCAGAATAGAATCTAGCTCCGCTTTGATTTTGGTTAGACTGAGACCTCTCAAATGAAAGTATTGTATCACATAACGGCCAATTTTGTCCATGTTTACAAATTCACTGAGAGCGTTCACTATTGATGGCTGCCAAATAAATACTAAACAACGTAGCGTCGTTAAACTTCAAACTTTATAAGGTTGGGACTTTCTACTATAGTCATTCTTTTCAAACAACAACTGCCATCTATACGTCAGCTCTGGGACCACCCTCGTATATCGAATGCATTAAATATATTAACTATACTTTAAAAATCACTATTTATTTAGATGTATTACATAGAATTCATCCTGAACTAGCTGGGATCCAATTGACCACACTTAGAAGGATGTCTTTATAGCGTTTTAAGCATTCATCTTTCCCCACCTGAATGTTCCTCAGTTCGTCGCAGTAATGGTCCTGGACGTCTTTCCTTATTGCAGGATGCTCACATATGTTAGTCAGGGCCTAAAAATATTACGTATAGGGATAGACAAAATTACAAGACGAAATTTTGTCGTTTTTCATTAGGTGGATCTCTAACAGTCCTGAACTGACTCCCATTGACAATTTCCTCTGGGGATGTCCGTTATGGACGGAATATAAAAGGAACTAGTTGCTTGTGTGTTTGGAAAGATAAATTATAATTATACACATCGTTAACTACAGATAAGAGAATATTTGATAAAGGGTTGCTTGAAAGGGTTGATTACAGAGATTAGTGATAACCTGATAACGCAAATTATTAATTTCTAACGTACATAAGTTGTTATGAAATAATTTAAAAAAGTTTTAGAATCACGTTGGTTTTGTTTTGTGATTTTTGAATATTTGACGCCCTCTGACATGATACGCTTATGCTATGACCGCCTAGCACTTCACTACAAATCATTTTGGCACTGTAATACCTACTACAAGTCATAAACAATCTTTGAAAATAAATCTTGCCATTGTACAGACAATTTTCAATAGTGCTTGGTAAGAGGTCTAAAAATAATATCAGACACAAGAAAAATATGTATTCGATTTGTTCGTTTTCGGTGGCTTTGAAATTTTATTGACAGTTATTTGAAATAACTGAATAAATTTGTATTGTTAAAACTCTGGTCATATTAATCATCTAGCACTAAACGACTAGCCGTAACCTTACCACATGCCGAGAAGAATTTAAAACTTATGTGAAACAGATAGGAAGCTAGCAAATACATTGAAATTGAAAGTCAACAGTGAATTGGCAGTAAATAAAAAGCTTCTTGGAATACAGGTACATCGGTAAAAGTTTGAGATAAAAGAACGTGACTAAGTTTTATTGAATGTTCGTCCTAAGATACCCAGGAGAAAAGACGATTGAAGGCTAAATATTTTGAGCTTTCGTTATAGAGTCTATAACTGTATATAATTGTCTATAATATAGACAATTACGAGGTCTGACAATAATATTTTTATGGGTAGTTACACATTAACAAGTTTATAATTATAATCCTCATCAAAATACTCCCTTTGTGCTACGATAGACCGTATTAGACCATGCTGTCACTATTCCAAAACAATTCTGGAGCTCGGAGCTCATATTTTGGTAAACTCTTCAATATTCTAGCCACATGCTAGCATCAGAAAAATCCGAAAATCTGTGTTATTTATCACAGTTTTAATTTTTTG